>JAQFVV010000010.1:13390267-15916679 GCA_028023455.1 Epiperipatus broadwayi | reverse complement strand
CCCATACAAAAGGGCACAATATATAGTACTACATTATATATATATATAATATCTGGAAATATGTAAACCAATACTCACAAAGTATGTATGTATGCAGAAATGTATATGTATAAAAAGTTTTATTTATATCATGTAAAACTGCAATTAGTAAATAAAGAAGAATTGCAAAAATGTAAACAATTAGTTTAAAATGTTAATTGCATCCAAGTAGAGCTCTAATGGAAACCATATATAGTACAAAGAAATGACTAAATTTCTTGGAAATGGCTGCATGATTCTGGAAATAAGTTCAGATCATGGTATTTCAATTCCCCCCAAAAAAAACAATAGAGGCAAAAGAAATAAAAATCCAAAATAATAATGCCTTTCATTTTTTGCTAGAAAGAAATAATTGATAATTCCAAACAGGATCAGATTACTAATGCAGGTCAATTCATCTTTTTTTTTTAAATAAGCCTTGTGGCTGTTTAACTATACTTTGATCTAAAATCTAGTCTGTAAAAAAAAAAATCTAGTCTGTATTAGTAATTTATTTGAGAAAGCTAGAGTTTATATTAATCAATATGTTGAATTAGGGATTTAAGACAACTCAGGTCACTAAATTATGTGGCAGGCCATTTATTCATTATGATTAACCTATATCTGTTTGCAGTGTAATGTATTATTATACATATGTTATATTTAAATCTGTTTCATTGATTTATTGTCTATCCATCTCTTTCACTTTTCCAGTAATAGTTATTTTTAAATTTGACCAGCTTATGATTTTCGTGCAGTGGATTTATGTTAGGCTAGGAAAGTAACTTACATCTAAACATAACATTTAATGTTGATTAAAAGTACAAAATAATAATAAAAATAATAAGGGTTTAAATTGTTTTTATTTTTTGTTAAGTATTCAAAATATTTCAGAAGTTTTATTGTTACCATTTCTAATTTAAACTATACACATATATTTTTTTTATTTATCGTATATAAAATAGAAATTTCTGTTAGACTAAACTTGAAATAATATCGCAAATTAAATAACCAAGATCTATTGTATCTTAATTTAGCTAAACATTAAGAATGAGATGCAGTTCCCAAAAATGTAGGTTGACAGATTTTTACCTCTTTGTCATCTATGGAAGACATTAATATTTATTTTGTTACTCTTTAATAATAATTAGATTTATATATAAGGAAGTACCTTTATCATTTGTTTCAATTATATGGAACTATTTAAGACGTTTTGCGTAGATCTCTAGAATATTGAAGAGATTGGATAATGTATATAATTCTATTCAACTCTCTGAAAATAGTCCAAAAATAGCAATATGTAATACATTGTTGCCCAATATATAACAAGGTGCCATTTATGAAAATAAATATGAAACAATATCACAAAATAAACTCATCACTTAGTCATTGGTCTAGTATTGATGATGAGAACATGATAAATTCAAGATTGTGGACATATATATCTCTATATTTTAATTAAAAAATAAGGGTCTAAAAATCATGGTTCTGTGTTGTGGTGATCAAATAATATCACTAGGATATATATTTTAGGACCATCTATTTGAAACATGAGAATCAATAACAGGTTTTGTATTTTAATATTGTTTCTCAGGATTCTATTGTATTATCTTTTTTTGTTGTTGTTGTTCTTCTTCATAGAATAGGACTTTCAGTAACATATAATTATCACAATTTTTTTTTTTTTTTTCATGTGTCATAACATCGGCCGGGAAGCGAACCCGCAACCTGGGCAACTGCTTGTAAGGCAGTCGCGCTGACCTCTCGACCACCAATGCTTTAACAATTATCACAATTTTTCTGACTCTAATATCTTATATTTTAATTTATAATTTAATGAGCATTTTTAAATTTTATTCTACCCCAAAACTGCTTTAGCTTTTTTATTAAATACAGTTTTTTAAAAATTGTTTAATGAGCTGATACAATTAATTAGCTTAGCATAAATATATAAGTGCTTTTGTTGAAGGGCTGAATGTTGCATGCTGTTACAACTAATAGGTCTGCCTCGCATTGTTTGTATCGCTGTTATCTTCTCATTAAGGTTAGCTAAATATCCATTTTACTGTCCAATACTGTAAAGTTATCTATGTAGGGAAAAAAATTTCCAAGCTTCAATCTGAATTTGAATTTAGCACATTGCATATTAATTCTCGCAATCACTATTGTATGAGGATTTTCTAATGGTAATTTAGTTATATTTAAAGTCTCAGCATTGCCTATAAAAAGCTTAATCGAAATACTTGAAATCTAATTTTTTGATTCTGAAGTTCTTGATTTATTTCCCAGAAAATTAATATATATATATATTTGCTTATACTCCTTTTTATCTTTTGTATTTTTTTTTTTAGTTCCTCTCATATTGTCCTTTTTTTTATTGTTTTTTGTTTTTTTTTTACCTATGCTATCATTTATAGTTTTTCTCAATTTTCTACTTCTAAAATTAATTGCACCATTCCATTTTCTTTCAGAATTATTAGCCTTTTCATCTTAATACACAACATTTTTTAACACTTACCATTTTTTACTCAGTTATAGAATTTTTATACATGAACAATAGTAATTAACTCTACCTTAAATCCATTTATCTAATCTTCACTGTATTTCTGTTTACAACTGACTGTTAAAAATCAATAGCCAGAAACTAGTCTACAGAAAGTAAAATGATTTACTCACTGATATTTACATAGATGGCTCTAGAGTATAATGATGTAAAATTGATTATAGATATAATAAACACCTCCATACTTCCCCATTCTTTTTAAATTCATATAAATAAAGATATAATAAAAGACAAATGACCCCCAAGATGCATTTCGTGCTGAACCAGCACTCATCAGTTGGCCCAGGTCACTATCTTTCATATATATCTCTATTATATGCAAAGTATTTATCTAGAGTAAATTGTTACATTTTCATTTACCATTGTCAAACTCCCTCCATTCACAACTTTGACGCCATCCATTTCTGATAAATACATTAATGATTATTACTAATCATTTTCGAAACTAGAGATTATCTCTAGCACAGATATAAACTTTAAACTTCAGTTAAAGATTAATATATCTGATTTTTTTTAAATTTACACACACGGAGTTATTCACCTTTCTCTGTCCGTATGTAATATCTTGTTAAAATTTATTAATGTAAATATTAAATGTAAGAGAGGAGTTGTGTAATATTTTGTTTTGGTATAGTTCTTTATCTAATAATCCCACCCTACCCCTCTTATAATATCCACTTTTTGAAACACGATTTGTTTTTCACTCATCTTTGAATAAAAGATTTGCGAGATGTTTTCCTCTAACTACCATTCCTTTTTATGTAAATCTTAGTTTAAAATAATATAAATTTAAATTGATAATATCAATGTTTAAAATAAAATCAAGATTATAAAACTTTTTTGCGAGTAAATTTTAATTAATGTCAAAAACAATTAATAACCACATTTTATTTTTTTATTTACCAAAAGTGAATGAACGTAACCAAGAATTATTTTAGATATTACTGAAGTTCTTCACGGTTTCTTTTTGATTTTTGTATTGCATACTTTAGAATATATCTTTATTTTTTGAAATAGTTGGCTCCATCTAGTATTAATGCAGCATTATGATTTTTAATTTTAAAATTTAGTACCTTTGTTTTTAGCCCTTGTTTTTCTAATATGTGTACTGTTTCACACCCATTCTAAAAGTTGCAGGTTTTTGTCAGAATATTTGAAAATATCATCGGTTTTAAATAATTGTGTTCAGGGCCGGCGCTGGGTACTAGGCGCCCGCATGCAAATTTGATTTTGGCGCCCCTGTCAATATGTATGTTTACTAAGGTGACCCGACCGTGTCCCGTGGCGTTTTAAAAAAGTCATGATTTTTAGAAAGAATGCACGATGTAATGCTATTTTTGATATCAAAAATAGCATAAAATTGATTGTTAAATTATATATTATTTCATACAAATGGTTTGTATGAAATAATATATAATTTAACATGGCAAATTTAGATGTTAGAAAAATTTGCAGAAATTTTAAAAATAATGTGTTTGTTAAAAATAGACAGAGTGATTCAAATATATATATATATATAATAAATTAAAAAAAATAATGTTTGAGATTAAAATATTTAAATGTTTAAAATAATTTTGAAAAAATTTACATATTTTAATCTCAAATATTTTTTTTTTAAATTTCATATTTATTATTTGCGTCACTGTCTGTTTTTACAAACCCATTATTTTAAAATTTTGCTAATTTTCTAACCTCTAAATTTATGCAAATATTAGCAAATTTAATAATAAATTTACAATTTATAAATGAAATAATTTTAAAAAAGATAATATTACAAACATACATATTTAATTTATTATTATTAATGTACGCTATATCTATATAAACGCTCCATATAAACCAAATTTTAATCAGCCCCCCGGTCAATGGTGTCCCGTTTACCAATGTTAAAATCTGGTCACTTTAATGTATACCACCTACATGTTATAAATATTAGTGTACAAAATCTTTCTAAGGAAACAAACAAGGCAATGTAAATAAATAATTTTTAATATTAAAAAAAAAAATACAGTTAAAAAGTAAATGCATTCAAAACATATAATTATAATAATTTTATACTCCTTGACTTCATATTAATAAACCTTGATATGATTGTATTTATTTCAGTTCTGCACAAATATCATTTTCAATAGCAATTAATGCCAAATTAACAAGCCTTTTGTGACATAGTTGTTCTCAAGTAAGTTTTAATTAATTTTAACTAGAAAAAGGCGTTCACCGCTTGCAACACTAACAGGTAATGTTAATAATATTCTTAAAGCTATTGATAAGTTTGGCATAGATAAATTATTAGAAACTATAAAATTAAGTGTTTGAAAGTTTTGAGAATTTAAAAATCCTTTTGAAAAATTCTCGAAAAGCCATAATTCGTCGAATAAATCTGTAGCATTAATATCTTTACTGTTATCAAATTTCAAAATATTTTCTAAATCTTTGCATTTTGCTTGTAACTCGCTCTTATTAATTTCTGATATTTTATATAGAAAATTGAAATTATTATAACATGCTTCGAGGAGTTCAAAGCGTTCTGTTAAAGAATTAATCGCTACATCTAAAAGTGTAAAAAACATGTTTATTTTAAATTTTTCTTCAGGTATTTGAGGTGTTTCGTCCTGATGCTCGTAATCAAATTGACGAGTTTTTTTCCGTTGTCGAACTTCTTTGGCAGTTTTAAATTCTTTCTCTCCATCAACCTCTTCGCTAAGTTCATCTGCAATTTTGAGAATGTTTTTGAAATTTGAATCTGATCGATATTCTCGTAAAAATTTATTTAGATTTGCGATCGATTCTAAAGCAAGTGAAGCATTCATATTTACATTTTGGAGCATTTTACTGACAGGATTTATTCTATTTAATATATCATGCCAAATTATTAAAGAACAAATAAATTTGTAATCCTTAAGGTTAGTGCAGAGTGATTGAGCTTCATGTTGAATTTCTCTATTAAAAGATTCGTTGTTCATTATTTCATAGAGTGCATCATAAATTTCACCCAACTGATACCGTAGAGGCCGGATTGCATCAATTCTGCTTTCCCATCGTGTTTCTGATGGTTGTTTTAGAGTTAAAGTTTTAATAAATTTTAAAAGGATTGACCACCGTTTATAAGATGATGAAAAAAAATTGTATATTTTTTGAACAATTGCAAAAAAACCAATTGTATCTACATTGACTTTGTGGCATCGTTTATGATTAAGTTTAAAGAATGAGCAGCACATAGTACGTAAATGCACGAGGTTTTTGGTTAAAATCAAATTTTGAAGTCCAGCCTTTTTGCCTTTCAGTTGGCCCCATTATCATACCCTTGACCACGCATGTCTTCAATGGGAATCTTCCATTTTTCCAGTTGTTCAATTATTGTTGTACATAAACCTCGTCCAGTGGAATCTGTTATATCTATGAAACCTAAAAAGTTTTCTCTAATTTTAACCGTTCCATTATTACAAAAAACAAAGCGAATAATTATGGTCATTTGTTCAGTTTTACTTGCGTCTGGTGTACAATCTAAAATAATAGAATAATATTTGGATTTCTTTATCGATAATAAAATTGTTTCCCTAATTGCTGTACTTAAAATTTCCAATAATTCATTTTGGCTATCTTTGCTCAAATAATGTACTCTATTGTTTTGATCTAGGGCCCTCTCAACATGATTTTCCATAACGGGATCAAACTTGCAAATAATTCAATTAATTTTAAAAATTTCCGTTTTTTTTCATATAATTTATCAGATGATCCCGAAATGCTAAATTTTGACTACCAAGGAATTTGATAATTTCAATCAGCCGTTCCAAAACACTCCTCCAATGTTTCTTTTCCATTTCATATAAATTTTGAGATTGACAATCAATAGTATTTTGTTTTTAATCTTTTCTCAAGTTCATTCCAATTCAATAAACTTTTCATGTGAGCCATACTAGTTTCATGTCTGTGTAAAGTTGTACTTAAATTTCTCCAATTATTGTATCCTTCTATGAGGCTAGATTCAGTAGATCCAAAAACTTTGCAACAAAAGCAAAACACAGAGTTCAAAATTTGGAATAAATAAGCCTTTTCGAAAAACTACTCTCCGTTTTCCATTTTTCTATTATAATATACATCAGAAAATTTACGGCCATGTACATCGTTCGGTATATAATATCTTTCTTTTGAATAGGCCCCATTTCTACTAAAATAACACGTAGTTTGTCATCGATTTTATTCCATTCAGCTGGATCTTCTAAATTTGTACACATTTGATATGATATTGGCACAATGACTTTGTTGTCACTTAACTGTTTCTTACTAAAATCTTGTTCAATATTTTCAACAGTTCCCTGTGATCTAGATGATGTGCACAGTTCTGGTTCTTGTTGAGTATAAGCTATTTCAGAAGCAGTTGATATTTTAAGATATTTATTAAGTGATCCACTTTGTTTTTTAATGTTTGCTATTTTTTCAGCTTGCGTTTCGATTTTGTGCACCGGATAGTTTTTTCTTAGTTTTTGATTCCATATTACTTTTACTCATGAAGCACTTTAAAATAATTTTTAAATGTAATAAATAAATAAATACGGACTCTAATTTATATATTTACATCATGTATCTTAATACTTAAGATTATATATCGCTAATTTAGATGCAACAAAATTACTTGCAAAATACAAAACTCTATACGCGGAGGGGAAGAAGTTGTTTAACTTGTTTACCTAAAAAAGGCAGCTAATAAATTGGAAATATTCAGCCATTGACATTAAAAATGGTCAGGTTTTAAAATAACTCAAGTGTCCAGTTTTTTACGCTTGATTGAACATTTTAGTTTTACCATTGGCAAGATTTTCTTTTGTTATCATATATTTTTCTAATTAACACAGGTGGCCTGCCAGGCCTGATTTGCAATTTCAATAGAAAATTTCCTGGGATTATAATTATTGTTTACAAGTTCTAAGATTTTAAAATTTGCGATAAACATCATAAGCAAACGTATGTAATTAATTTTCAAACCTAATTAGTATGCAGAAAAAATAGACTTTTGACAACGATTAAAATATATAAAATAAAAAGTAAACTGAAAATTATATTAAGTTTACTGGAATTATACCTATAATATATATTACATACACGTTCGAATATTTATATCAAATTATTATTTAAATAAAAAATTAGAAAATGTTTTATTTTGCAATATTATAATCATTTCTTACGATTTCAAAATTATGTACATGATCTAATATATATATACGCATATACATACATAAGTTCTAATTTATAATACTTTTAGTGTGTGTTTATTTATATATTTGCTAGCAGAAAGTTACTTATAGTTTACTATAAGCAGTACTATATATATATAAACATTACAATATGAAATTTGTAATATAATAAACTTTATGTTTAGTTTATTGTTCATGATAAATAATAGATTTGATTGTTTTATATTTTTAATATTAAGCAGAGCTTGTGTGCAGGCCTGCTTGTGTGTGTCATTTAATAAGATATAATATGACTTCATATGATTTTCAATAATCTACTCTCAATAATTTTAGTAAATAAACATTTGAGAATAATATTCTTCAAATGTGAGTATTTTTGTTGGTAGAGTTTTAATTTCTCAGGGATGGCGCCTTCTTTTTCAGATGCTAATCTCTCAGTGATGGCGCCTCCTTCTGCCAGCGCCCGCATGCCCGCTTCCGCCGGCCCTGATTGTGTTGTTATTGCAAGTAAATTGTCAAAAAAAAAAAGTGTGAAAAATTAATTTCTCTCATCTTTTAATTTTTATACATAATTGATCTTCCAATTTAACGGTGAAAAATACAATGTATAAATAAGCTTATCTGAAAGAACAGAAAATAAGTTTTAAATCTAAAATTGCTTTTAAATATATAAAGAAATCACGATATTTATTTTTTGTAATATCTTCCTAAACTTAGTATTCGTTAATGCTCTGTGGGAAATTGTCCAATGAAACTCAGTCAATTTAAACGTAATGATTGAGAGCTTCAAAATAATATATAGGATAATACTAGATTTATAATTTAATTTTTAAAAAATAAAAAAAAGTCATGAACATAAAAATAAAAGCAGGATAAACTTTTAGATTAATTTTTATTTCTTGTAATTGTTTTTAAGTAAGTTTTCAGATAACGAATAATAGCGTATCGTAGGTCACTAAATCTACCACTTCCTTTATTTTGCTGTAACATTTAAAACAAATATAATTTTTACACCTTATTTCAAACACTTTTTAGCAAAAAAAAAATTGTTTGTATACACACACACACACACATAATATGATGTTTTATTATGTTTTGTCAAAATGTCAGATTGTATGAGTATATGTATATAACAAAAAAAAAAAATTGCTAAAAAGTATATTCAAAAGATGAAAATAAAGATTGATTATGATGAGTTAGAAGAAGTTAACAACTACAAATACCTCGATCAGATTATTACTACAGATGGAAACATAATGGATAAAATTAATCATAGAATTAAACTTGGTTGGAGTGCTTTTGGTAGAAATAACTTTATTAAAAGGAAATATGCCTATGTGTTTGAAGAAGAAGATTTTTAATAAATGTGTGGTATCAGTATTGACTAATGGATCTGAGACTAGAACCCTTAACATAAACGCAATACAGAGACTTCAGGCCACCAACAAATTACAGAGAGATGTATGTTTGGAGTAATAAGAAGAGATCAAAAATGCAATACATGGATAAGAGAATAAACAGGTGTTACTGACATTGTTGAAAGAATTAAAAAACTGAAGTGGAGTTGGGCTAGACATATTGCTAGAAGAGGTGATAATAAATGGACAATTGAAATCTTAAATTGGATTCCAAGAGATTGTAAAAGAACCAGAATGAGACCACATGTGAAAAAGAATTAAAAAACTGAAGTGGAGTTGGGCGTCTATTGCTAGAAGAGATGATAATAGATCGACAATTGAAATCTTAAACTGGATCCCAAGAGATTGTGAAAGACCCAGAATGAGACCACATGTGAGATGGATGGATGAAGTGAGAAAATATGCAGGGGTGATGTGGAGAAGAGAGGCTAGAGATCGGAGAAGATGGATTGAACTTGGAGAGAGCTTCATTCAGCAGTGGATTGATAATGATGATGATGATATTCAAAGATAAAATTAAACAATAAATAAATATTAGATTATTTCATAAAAATAGTGGAAACTGTCTAAAATTTATTTCTGTAAATTTTTATTTGAACAAGTAATTATTTTTTGCTCATTTGATGTATATATAAATCAATTTTAGTCTCATTGCAGCAGTTTAGAAATAATATACAAAATGCATCAGTTAAAATTCCGTATGTTATTTGAGAATATTGTTGGGGGGAAATAAAATCTGAAATATTGCCAAATAATCATCATTTTGAAAAACAAGTAATCAATCTATAAACAGACTCAAAGAGCAATTATGTTGCTTATCAAAAAATGTAATCAAGCAGACAGTCGTAATAATGTAATAAAAGGAAATAAATCATTTTATATATCTCACACTGATGATTTTTTTAAATGGTGATTTGGTTTTTACGTAATAAATTTTAATTATTATCATGTAGATTTTACTTTGATTTTTATTACTGTATTTTTAGCATGAAAAAGGACAAGGATTAATAGAAGAAAATGAAGTTTATGCCAACACTCTTGCCGGAGTTTGGATAACAACGGGTAGTACTCCTGTCTTACGAAGGAACCGAATCCATAGTGGAAAACAGGTTATAAAATATATTTCATGAAATTATTAAATATGTTCATAAGATATTTTATGTCTATTTATTTTTCTCCAGTCGTTAATGTCTTCCCATAAACATTTTTATATGTATTTATAAACAATCAAGACTGAATACAATATTTAAAAAATTCAAAATTATAGTCATTATTTAAAATTATCTTTCAGAAATGTTCATTTTTTTAAAATTGTATTGTTTTAAAATTTTTAAAAGAATGTCATAAAAAGTAAAAGAATACAACTTAAAAAAAAAAAGATAATTAATATTATTTTTAAATGACATCTTATTGATGTGAGTCATTATTCACATCAATCCGTATTTAAAGTACATTTAATTGTAATTTTTTGTAATGATTACAATTTAGCATTAAATACTGCTGAAGTAATTATTGCTACAATCGAAGAAATAAATAAAAGAGAAAAAAAGGCAGTTTGAATTCATTTATAAAAATAACTAAAGATTAATTGAAGATTTATTTAATTAAAGATTCAAACAGATAATTTAATAATAGAAAGAAGATCATTGTCCTTTGAAAGCGCTCAGCTCGTTCGTTTTTACAGCTTTGAGGACAATTGCGCCACACACATGTTAGAATTAATTAAGAAAGAAAATAATCCCCACTTTACAGAGAAAGAATAAATGTAACATTAATTAAATTGAAAAATATAATAGTTGTCAAGCGTTGATGGCCTAGTGGTTAGCATAGCTGCCTTCCAAGCAGCTGGCCCGGGTTCGCTTCCCGGTCAACGCATTTGACATATATATAATAGTTACTCTAAATGTAAAGAAACATACTAATTTTAATTGGACAGCATAAAAAAGAGGGAAGAATACTTTACTGTCACTTCGATTCTGAAAGCTATAGATTTAACAAAAAAGTGTACATTCCAAATAAGCTGGATGAACTTACCTACTTTGAAATGATCAGAAAATTCAAGTTATTTTAGTCCTAGCCTTAACTGCCATATTGCTAGACTACATTTTAGAATAGATGACAAGACAAGGAAGAGCGGTTAAGTGATTATGATTTGTTTCTCAGGGATTTAGTAACAGCTATTAATAGAAAGTAATATGAGATACAAAGAAGCAATCCAGATAGAAATAATTTACAAATTAGTTTTAGAACAAGCAAGGAATTTCCAGGGACCAAGCTAATCAATAAATCTGAAAAAATTCAGTAAGTAAAAAATGAATTAATTTTGGATAGATCTAAAATAATAAATACAAAGGTATTCATTTCTGCTGCATTAAAACTATCACCAGGACAACAAATGCAAATGGAGCAATGCCATAAATGCAATAATTGTAGAGGCCATTTGGAAAAAATGTATAAATCACAAATGGAAAAAAAAAAGTTAGTTCAAATCGAAAGCTATTATTTTTTAAAACACTCTATGAAATTAAAACATAGAAGATTACCCCGATCAGTTGCTAACTCCAATATATATATATATGGAGAAAATTTAAATAGTCATTGATAGCAGATTGGGCATTTCTATAATGTCACTTGAGAAAAAATTACAGGAAAATTTAATTTAAACCACATATGTATGATCTAGAATAATAGCAAAAGATATGTGTGGTAACAAAATCAAAATGAAGGGATTAGTAAATGTCTCCATAAAATTAAATATGCTATTGTAAAATTATACATTGTAGTGAAAAATATTAATCCGATAATAAGGTGTGAATGATTTAAGCCATTAGGGATGGAAGTTAACATAATAAAAAATATCAAAACTGAAGAGGGAGTAAAATTAGCATTTCTAAATTTGTTTTCAATAGAATTAGATGAAATAAACATTTCTTCAGTGAAATGAATGATTATTGACAATGCTAAATCAACTATCCACAAATGCAGATGTTGAATATTACATAAAAAAGTGTGAGTCATGCCAACGAAAGAACATTAAACTAAGTAAAGGCTAGCCTGAGGTTGTGAAGCTGTGGCAGAGAGCCAATGTAAATCATACTGATGCTTATAAAGGACATATAGTTTTGGCAACAGTAGATGAATATTCAAGATGGTTTGACTTTCAGTTAGTGAAAGGCTTCCATGAAATTTTCTCTTATCAGGAATTAAATGTTAGTTTCAGATAATGGAACTGCTTTCACTTCAGAGAAATTTGGAGACCTTAAAGGAATGGAGGGTATCACATATGGATTAGCTAAAAAGGCTACCCAGCAATTAAAAATGATGATTAACAGTTAGTAATATTGATATACATGAAACTTTGTATATATCACTGCTTTGCCAACATTCAACATTTTTAGCCCCCATTGGAGACCCCGGCAGAATTATTAAGGGTGGAAATTGTTTTTACTAAATTAACTCTTTTAACTATTTAATTACAAAAAAAAAAAAGTAGCATACATTAATTACACTATCCGCTAACCCTTATTTGATTATAATACTGAGACTTTAATATATATTTTATTTTACATTTTTAAATAATAGTTACATCTTTTAACAAATCACCCATAAATGTTGAAGATAAATGTTATTTCTTACTTTGTCATCCACCTCTTTTATTCTCATATATTACACTTTTTCACTATGACGTGTAAAGATGTTTTTTTAGTTTAATTTGGATATTATGTAACTCTTTCAAAATCCCTATGAGGATTTTGTGTGTGATCTATGATGTAAGAAATGGTATTAATAAAAAAACAAATCAGGACTGTATTGGATTAAATAAAATGATCATAATCTCATTAGACTTTCAAATCCAACTCACCTTCATTTTGTATAAAAACTAGTAGAATTTTTAAAAGTTACAACCTCTCATGCAATTTTCTTTGAAATTTATATATATTTCAGAAAAATTGTCATCCTTTTATTTAATTCAGTACAATATTAAAATAATAAAACATCACAATACTTGTACCCATGATATAGTTCAGCAGCTAATTCTTTTTCTCTCATCACAGTTATATCACCTAGTGTAAGATTTAGAAATCAGGAGATGCCAGATATCAGAACTTAATAAATCCTTCTCACTGATGAAAGCCATAAACTAGAAATTAGTCTGGGGATATTGGATAGGATAATACTAAATAAGGATTTATTAAGCACTATCATTTGACATCTATTGATTTCTAAAGGCCACATTAGATGGGATATCTGTAGTGAGAAGAAATCCAATATACTCCTGATTTGTTTTTTTTTTTTTATTAATATCATTTCTTTAATTATATACCATTACAACATACAAAATATCCCATGCAAATTTTGAAAGAATTGTGAGAAATCCACCTTAAACTAAAAAAATAGTATTACAAACTGTAATACATTAGAATCAATCATTTGTCTTCAAACTAATATAACAAAGTGAAACAAGAAATATTAACCAATTATCAATAATAAAATGTATAATATTTCTCACTAATCCTCACAACTAATCAAGAATATATTTATATACTGGCTTCTGGGCTATAAAATGATTAATATATCCAATTTCTCAGTAGTCACAAAATGTGAAAATTTATTACTTCAAATGTTCTACTATTTTCAAATCTACATCTATCTATATACTGGTTCTCATGCACCCAATCCATCCATTCAAATTTACATGTTATTATTACCTTTATTCTCAAGCACCTCAGACATACGCCATATTCTCTTCAAAAATCTAATTAATTGACTAATTATATTCTGTATCATTGTTTCCATTTCTCAAACCCAAAAACATCCCTCTACTTTCAACTCCTCCTAACTTACAACCACATCTTCCCTTATTATTAAAATTAAATAATCTCACATAAATCTTTCATTTCTTTTTTCAAAAAAGGTTCCTCTACTTATGTGATGATAATTCAGTTTAAATCTCCAATTGAATCAAATTATGAAATGCATCGAAATTGCACCAATTGTCATTCAGTTAGATATAACTTCAGCTTTTGACTCAATTCCCCCTCCCCCCCCCCCCCAAAAAAAAAAAAAAAAACTTATTAAAGTCCTATAATAATATAACATTTCATTTCTTTGCCTAATCATCAATTTTATGTTAAATTGGAAAGCACACTTTGTATTAAACAAAAAATATCTAATTCTACCACTCTATTCCCTCTAGATTTTTTTTCTTTGAATTCTTTTTTGTTTTTTATTTATATAAACTTCTTATTAACAAGAATTGAGCACAACTTACATGTAATTCAAATCCCATCATGGATAATATTGTAATTATTCTTTCTTTTCTTGCTTTTTTACTATTCTAGGCAATTGCTCTTCGATTTAATACTAAAAAAATCATCACTTTGGAATATTATGTTTTGTGAAACAGTTTCCTTTACAAAGGCTTTCCAGTAGAGCTATTAAGCTTTTCCACTTATCTATTAACATCTATTAAAAACAAAACTTTTTGATACAGCTAATATCTGTTATTAACCTATTCCTATTTTCTAAAATAATCTATTACATATCTATAATCAAATATACTAACTCTTTATTAGTTTATATTAAGAAGTCTGCTACAAATTGAATCAGCAAAATGCAAAGACTTGTCAAAATCAAAGGCATGTGTTTACATTCTATTCCTATTATTTTATTTGCAATCCTCTGTTAATTTATTAATTATGTTCCAAAATCTATGTTCAGTTATGTACGAATTAACAGAAATAACATCTACAATTATGCACTATCACAACTTAATGCATTAACTAATCTTTTTTATTGCATTGCCAAATGTACTGTTTCACAATGCTTTAACTACCACTCTCTTTGACATTTTCGATTGCCCTAGCAATCTTTTTCAGAACTTTCATTTATATCTCCAAAACTCAAGCAGTTAAATTTTGGAGATATAAATGAAAGTTCTGAAGAAGATTAATTGCTGGGGCAATCAAAACTGCCAAAGAGGATGGTAATTAAAGCATTGCATTGTGAAACAGTAATAAAGAGAATAGACGATATAATATTATATTATAAATGTAATATATTCATATTTCATATCTAATTTAATTAGCAATAGAGTCTATCCAAATTAACTGGTGTATATATGTATATTACTCTTTCTGCTATTTGTTAACAAAAATCAAACATTGGGATGCTTATGGAATAACATAGCCAGCAACTTTCAAAAATATTTCTTACTTAGTACTTTAACTTAATAATACACATATTATTAAAAAAATTCAAATATTGGTTTTTAGAATCTAAATAAACATCACATGACCACCACCTCTTATGCTTGTGTATAACTGTTATTAAAACAGACAAACTCACTATACATATTGTCGCACACAGTAAGCTAGAGTAATCAATGGATGTCAGAAGGCTTGTGCATAAAATCCAAGGCTCCTCACTAATGAAGGCCACAAGCCAGAAACTAATCTGGGGATATTGGATGAGTAGGCACTAGATGAGGATTTTATGCACAAGCCTTCTGGCATCCATTGATTACTCTAGCTTGCTGTATGTAGCAATACGTATAGTGAGTTTTGTCTGTTTTAGAATCTAAATATTTTGATTAAAATCATTCTCAATAACTTTGATTAGGATGAGACTCTAACAGTGATGATGTTCACCATAAGTCATCTCTAAATGAACTTTATTAATAATCTAGGGAGGATTTTTTCCAAATATTAATCACAACATTATCTTCTTCACCTTAAAGCTTTTAAGGTTTGACTTCCAATATAAGCAAATTAATATTGCTATTTTTTAACAAAATTTCAAAAAATAAAATGTGCTTAAGTCTTAAGTCTTTTTGCATGACCACAAATTTGTAATCAGGGACTGAATAATCATTCACCACATGTATTCAATCTAAATCATGTAATTACATTTTTTTTTTTTTTTGCATATTGAAAATACTTACAAATTTATAACATTTTTGACAATTTTTGTATAAATATAAAATTAATATCAAATAATTATTTTCTGTCTGTTCTGACATGTAATCTACTATTGTATCCGTTAATCCTCATGTTTTTAAATCGATAAAAATTTATTTTAAAAATAGTATATATCTACTTTTTTAAAAATATAAAATATGCATGTATTAAATTACATAAAAACAGGCAAAACTCTCCATACAGTAGTGCCACTCAGTGCAAGCCAGTGTAATCAATAGATGTAAGATTTATTCATAAAATCCCTATCTAGTGCCTACTCATCCAATATTCCCAGACTAGTTTCTAGCTGCAAGGCTCCTCATTGATGAAACCACAAGCTAGAAACTAGTCTGGGGATATTGGATGAGTAGGCACTAGATAGGGATTTTATGCACAAGCCTTCTGACATCCATTGATTATTCTGGCTTGCACTGAGTGGCACTACTATGTAGAGAGTTTTGCCTTGAGCAAGCATAAGAAATGGTGATCATGTGATGTTTAGTGGTTTAATTAAATCACATACTATGTATATTGCATTAAAAAAGCTTTCACGTTTAAAAATTAAAATTTAAATCATTTGTGATGTATCAGTAGATAAAAATAGAAAGGGAAGAATGTCCCAACTCCTCACTGAAGAGACCCATAGGTCGAAACCGGTCTGGGGATGGGGACAATCCAAGCTAAAATGATTTGAATGTCTTCTCTTGTAGTAGCATTTATCATAAATAAAAAAAAGCTTGTTTAGAGCTATTAGCACGCTCTTAATTTTACATATTTGTAAGTGCAAGCTATATATAAGTCATGTGACATCTGACTTGTTATTATTAAATAAAAATAGAAATATAAAGAAATATTAAGAGTTTTTTTTCTTTCATAAATTTGTTGTTAGTGTTAAGTGTTAAAATGATTTATGTAATTAATTTTATGAATGTATTACTCTGTTAATTACATTATACATTTTTTTTTTTTTTTTGTATCTACTGTGTTTTAAATCACTTGACAATTTTTTCTGAGTATGGACACTTAGGATTCTGTGTACACTTATCACAACATAATATATAGCTTATCAACCACAAATATGCAAATATGTTTTGAATGAGTAATGTAATGAATGTAGATCTACTATATTAAATATTTGGAAATATCTTAATTATATTCAAATATGATTTAGCAAACATCTTTCATGCTGTAGTTTATATTAAACTGATTACTATATAATGAGAATCTAATCATAATTTTCAAAGTGAAGGAACCTACCTGCTTTTATATCACTTACCTGCCAACTATAATCAAGCTGTGTCAAAATCAAGTTTGTAGAATGAAAATGGACAGTTAAATTAAAATTTAAATCAATGTTTGCTAAGGTAATTATTATAAACAAATTTATATAATTTTAATTGCAGTCTATTATTCTTAAATTTTATTATTATTTTAAATTTCAAAACTAAATTTTTTCAGAGAAATAACATCGATTTTTGGCAATTTGTATTTCTATGAACAAATATTCCAAAAGGAAAGATCTCAATTCAGAAATTTGATAGCAAGTCAAACCAATATTTGCAGTACATTTAAGGTAGAAACATTGAATATTAAACTTGGCAATATAATGAGATTTTTTTAAATAAGAACTTTATAATAATAATAAAAATAATGTTTAATTATAGTAAATCTTTGAATTATTTTAATCCTTTTTAAACTTGAAATAGCATATACAGTGTTAATACATAACTCCATTTTTCCAGCCCATTATTTATTATAAAATTTATTGGTAAGTCTAAAAAACAAAAAAACTCTATGACTTACTTTCTGACAATTTAAAAATCTGTGTTCATATTATAATACATGGTTAAATCATTGAAAAGGAAGTGTTTTTCAAAAAAATGTAATTCAGTTGTTTTTATTTATTTCCTTGTGCTGCTATAATTGCTCGATGCTTTCTATCTCTTAATGGACCATTATCAACACCAGCAAATAATTAGTTATGACAAGATTTGTCAAATTTAGAAAAGTGTTTTTTATCATAGGTATTAAATTTTGCACTAATTCAAAAGGTGACATTGAATAAAATATTCAAGAGATTAAAAAAAGTGATATCTTTTGACTTGAAAAAGTTAAACGAATCAAGTTAAAGTAATAAATCAATTTTAAACAAAATTGATAATAGAGGGAATTTAAAAATAAATAAATTTATTTAAAACATCAAACCAGTTTTTCATTCCTCGTAGAAACTTGTCAAAATGTCTCCTCTTTTACAGTCACATGACAAACTATTCTATAGCAATCCTATCCAGTAGATGATATTTAAATTATAATACAGTAAAAATAACAAAAATAAAATACATATATATATACATAAATATTAATAAATTTTATACATATATATATAATGAAACAGAAGTAGTTCTAAATGATGTAGTTCACTAAAAATCTTGTTAATAAGCAACTAAAATGGCCAACTCTATAAAAAAATAAAAAAAAAAAAACATTAAAAATCTGGCAGAAAATAGTAAAAAATAAAGTATTCTGAAAAAATTATCACTAATTATTTATTTAACAGTAAACTTGCTCTGGTGTGATTAAACATATAGGAGATTTGAACAGAGACTTTCAAGCTGCCTTCACTCATCAACTCCATTTTATACAACCAATACACATGACCATATACATGTGAAAAAGATAAATGATCTCCAATATACATATTTTGTGCTGAACCACTACTCATCAGTTGGTCCAGATCATTATCTCCCACCTGTATATATAATCAATGCTCGGTTTATATTAAGATAGCAATTCTGCAAACTTTAATGAACAGACTTCAATCCTCTCCAACTCTTTAGCCATCCATATCATTGAAAATTTGGTAGTAGCATATTCAAAGCCTTTGTTTGCCAATTTTATTGTCATGCCCATGTTGATCGTAAGTCATTCTGACCCTTCATATGCAAGACCTTAAGCCCATTTAAATACACAGAAGAGGGATGGGCAGATTATAGGCTGAATATGTAATATTTAAATACAACTATACTATATATACTTTTGATCTAGAGGTAATTGGCAAACAAGTTTTTTGAACATGCCACCACCAGATTTTCAATGATATGAACAGCTGAAGAGTTGGAGAGTGGAAAGGATTGAAGCCTGTCCATTAAATTTTGAAGAATTGCTATATTAATATAAACTGATCACTGATTATATATACGTGTGGGAGATGAAGATTTGGACCAACTAATGAGTGATATTTTAGTACAAAATATGTATATCAGAGATCATTTATCTTTTTCACATGTATATGGTCATGTGTATTGGTTGTATATGATGGAGTTGATGACTGAAGAGAGCTTAAAAATTTGGGTTCAAATCCCTTCTAATTACTTTTAGATTAAAAGTGTATATAGTATTTTCATATTTAAATATTAATTAAATATATGTTTATGAAAAAAAATTGCATTTTATGAAATAGTTATGGACTTATTTAACACAAGAAAAAAAAATTGAATTTCTCATCATATATTCAAATAATATTTTATTATGAACATTTTTGGAACTTTTTTATAAGATGCTAATATATATGATTTCAGAATTAAGTGTGGGTAAAATGAAACACAGCATCTGTAATAAAAAAAAAACAATTATTATTTATTTAATCGTAAATTTGCTTTGGCCCTTTTAATAAAAGAATAAAATGTAGTGTGTGTGCATGTTAAATATATGTTAATTAAAAATAAATAAATAAGATAATTAGGTCATAATGTTTTATTTTTTGCCATTGGGGAGGGGGGGATGGAATTTGATCAACACTGAAGGCATAGGGGGTGAAGCTCCCTAGTAAATAAATAAAAGTTTACTATATATTTTTTTTAGTTTACAGAACAAATCTACTAAAAGTAATATTTGGTAATTAATGAATATATTCACAGGAAAAGTAGTTTTTTTAATATTTAATTTTACTATTGCCTAACATCTTTCAATATATTTACTATGTCATATTAACCCTCTCATATAACAGCATTTGACAGCTTTTTCTGCCATTTTTCTTTGTCTCACACATCAATGTAAAATATATGATTATTACTTATCAGAAAATAATAAATTTGACTTCATTTGATAGATATTTTTGTTTACTACTGAAATAAATTTCAAATGTTCACATTTTGTTTCTGTAAATATTAAAAAAATGAGATCGTAATCAAAACAAAGTTTACACATCATCGTTTCTAGAAAGATTATTTTCAGTTTATAAAATCAATGAAATATTTTTTATTTCTGATTATTTTTAAAAATATGAATGAATATTTATTTATTTCTCTTATATCTAATGAATTATGCTTTAAAAGTTTTGAATATTTATTGCAAAATTGCGATATTTTCAAACTTGTAAGTATAAGTAGATTGCTTACATGGAAGCTAAGCTTGTAAATTGCTTCAGGCCATGTTTACATTCGCTTCTAATAGAATGTTATAATTTTGAAAATAAAGTATTTCAAGTTAAAATAAGTTATTAATAATTTATATTTCTTGATATCTAATAAATATAGTGTAAATTATTGTAAAAAAAATATCTAAAATGGTAATAAATTCGCAAATAAACACGTTTTTCATCATTGGAACTATTTTCTTTAAACAATGTCATAAAATGCCGAACGTTTTACAGTCTTGGCAACAGACAATGGCTGAACATGTCAGGGTGGGGCTTATGTCTATTATAAGAGCAGGAATTTTGAATTTCCCGCCTTCCACTGTAACTTTCTTAGAAACATTTATATATAATAAAATATACTGTTTTACATGCATTTTAACATATAATACTTATGAAAAAATTCACCAGGGGCGAATTGGCCAAAAGGCAAACTTCTGTCGTCCTGAAGTATAATTGGGTTAAAAGCATGTTAGGCGCAATAGTAACGCTAAATCTTTAAAAAAAAATTCCTTTTCTATGAGTATCTTCATTAATTAACAGATATTATATTGGCTCAGAAAAGAGGAAAATTAACAATTGAATTTAAAAGGTAATATTTTAAATATATGTTTAAAATTTCTAATAATCCAAAGACTATTTTGTATCTGATTCTACTGGACTTTTTTTAATCATGTCTACACACTGTTTATATTTTCCTAATTGTATTCAGGAGAATATAAATAAATGTGCAGACATTTAGAAAAATTTAAACAAATGTGTCATGTTTAAAGGTCCAATACTATTAGGTAGAAAATAGTCATTTAGTAGGTTTTTGGAAATTTTAAAAGAATATATGGTGGTCTGGAGTGTTGGTGGGCTTACTGTAAAAATAAACAATTTGATGTGACCTTCACCATTTTTGGAATAGATGTCATTCCTATAGGTACTGAACCATGGATTACCTTTAATTTTGACCTTTTCATTGAAGTCACACAGATATCAGTTCCATGGGCATGTTGCAATCCAGATGTGTGTTGATATCTTTGTTAAGGATAATATGATCATTTTATTGTATATTATTTCAAACCCTTAATCTATATCTATCAGGTATATTTTATTGTAATGCATTATCAATTTTACTTTTTAATAGATCCAAATTTTTATCTGTCAATGTAACTCTGCATTTCTGTGATTTTAATAAGCATATTGAATGACTTTTTACTTTAAATTATTATAAAATAATCAATTACCATGATTTTATTTTTAAAAAAATGCTAACTGGTTTTTACTTTTTATTTATCAGATAGATTTCCTATTGCATCTAATACATTTCATACATTAAAAAAAGAATAATTTTCAAAGAAATTGTTAATCAAAAGTGCAATGATTTTGTGTGTCGGTGTTAGCTATAATTTTGAACAAACAGAAATATGAACAGTTCTTCAATAATTTATAGTAAGACATTTTTGTCATTATAATACACATTTGTTCAAAAAGTTTTTGAGTTTGTCAGTCATTTATTAAGTATTTACAAAAACGATGCTGCTTTAGACACATATCTATATAATACTTCAATTAATTCTCCCTTAAAAAATTTTCAGGTCTGTTACAAATTTGAAATTATTATCATGCTGTATATCATTCAACATGAACTAAGTTATTAGTAATAAATAGTTCTTATATATCATGCTATTTTTATTTTACATGAGGGAGAGGGGGGTGATTTAATTAACAGTCCTTGAGTTTTTATTAGGATATTTATTATCACAGTTCATTAATCATGTATATTTTAAAGAAAAATAAATATGACAAAGACAATTTGCAACCCATATCTATTAAATATTTTATTTTTTACAGGTGAAATTGTAACAGAATTCTCTAGAACTATATAATGTCATAAAAGTTCCTTATCTAATCACTGTATTTTGCATTTATCTACCTTTACAAGGAGCATTTAATTACTTTAACAAAACAACCATTTTATAATCTTTTTGTTTATCCAGAGAAATCATAATAGAAACAGAATTGGAAGTCATATGTCCCAAGCCTCACATTAGCTTCCTTGTGGATGATCCAGTTGATACCTCAACTAATACTCACCTTCACTACATGATCATCATTCTTTAGGCTTACACAATGTTTTTCACAGAGGCAAAATTCTCCATACAGTAACGCCATTCAGTGCAAACCAAAGTAATCAATGGATGCAGGAAGATTTTTGTATAAAGTCCCTATCTAGTGCCTACTCATCCAATATCCCAGTAGGCACTAGATAGAGATTTTAGGCACAAACCTTCCTGCATCCATTGATTACTCTGGTTTGCACTGAGTGATGCTACAGTATGGAGAGTTTTGCCTCTGTAATATTCACCTTCTCAAAAAATCAAATTCTTTGCATTTATATACATTTAATTTTGATTTTCATTCTTATTTGTCCATTAATTACAGAGTCTTTTAAATTGTTTTATTTAAACTATTTTAAAGATTCAGTTTTTTAAACCAATCTGCTAGCAAATTACAATAGGCAAATGATTATTTATTATCGTTTTCATCGCCATGACAAAACAAATCTCAACATATAATAAACACATCTTTATCTGTGTAAGAATCACATAATTTCACAATTTTCTATAAAAAATCAATTGCTTATGATAGGAAGCATTTATTTTCTCTATGTACAAGTAAATAGTTATATATGGATGTATTAATTACTTATTGTCATGAGCTGGACTTGTCATTATTGTGACTGAAGATGCTAGAGAACCTATTTTGCAATGATTAAATCATTGGGTTTTTATATATATATAAACCTTCTTAAAGTATAAGTTTAATTACTTGTTTGAAGAATTCCCCCCCCCCCCATAATGAAACTTTCATATATCTTTATGTTAGACGGTCTTGTTTTAATGTATTTCTTCAAACTGTGTTTAGTTTTTCTAAAAAAATATATATATAGCTAACTATCATGTGAATATGTTTTTATAACGAGTATTAAAATGATTTCATTCCTAATTCATTGTATTTCCTTAGTTAGACACATTTTTATATTAAAATATTAATTACCATTGGCTGTGAAAAATCTTCTATTAGATTCACAAGACTTATATCCCAGTGATTTTTTTTAGCTTTAAAACTACCTCAAGAACGTAGACCAATATAATTTGTATATTAGTCAAAGTTACAATTTCTCGTCTTCACTTCAATAAATTATTACTATCCCATTCAATTAAGCAAGAGGTACTATTAATAATTTAATTTACATTATTAAAAATTTAAATTACAATAAAAGTCTTAAATAAACTCAAAGTTATCAAGTACTTAAGAGTTGTTACATTTTTATTTGCAACTGTCAAACTCACTCCACACTCAACTTTGACACCATCCTCCTCAGATAAATACAATAATGATTATTACTAATCATTTACTAAATTATAGATTATCTCTAGCACATTTATAAACTTTAAACCTCAGTTCTAAAGTTAGAAATCAATTTTTACTTGATCTTAGCTATTATAAATTTGTCTCCAACTAATTATATATTAATATTTACTTTCTTTATTACTTTTACAATGCTTCATGTAATTATATGAAGCATTGTAAAAATAATAAAGTAAATGATATTAATATTACATGGATTTGGCAATGCAATAACAAAGATAAAGTTAACTATATATTACACCATAACTATATTGTTGTGTAACAGTAGATAAAATTAAATATTTTAAAGCATATTTTCCTCCAAAAGTTTTTATTTTGTAATAGTTTTGAACATACATATATATATAAACATTTTAAATAAACTGTTTTAAAATATATTCATACGTGTGCACACACTCTTTTTTTTTTTCTATTTTACATATGTATTTACAGTGATAATGCCTCCCATGTCAAAGCCATTTTTTGCATCAATGCTTTCAGACTAGAAAGCATTGCATTAGATATCAGAACACATTTAAATTAAGAGTTTATCTTTCCGTCAATATTTCATGTTATTTGGTGCTGTTTAATTTACCATATATATATATATATGCATATGTTTATAGGTTGGAGTGTATTTTTATGACAATGGTCACGGAACTTTAGAAGATAATGATATATTTAACCATCTATATTCCGGTGTTCAGATAAGGTAAAAAAAAAAAATTCATTATTAATTTCTTCTCAGTTGCCTGATAAAGCAGAATGAATGTTTGTGTAAATGATAAATATTTTCCCAATACATACAATTATGACAGACAAAAATAAATCATGGCCCTTATTCCCAGGAGGCTGTAAAGTCACCAACCAAGGCAACGGTTGGTGTCCAAAGGTGGAGGGTACTAAGAATCTCCTGATTGCGGACCCAGGCTGCCATTCGATGACGACTTTATTTAGGTACTTACATCTGCAGATCACTTTCAAGTGAAGGAAGTTGCAAGAATTAGAAGAAGAACTGTCTTATATTAAATGGGACATTATTGGACTTTTTGAAGTTAGAAGAAAAGGTGAAGAGACAATTGATTTAAAAAGTGGACATACTCTATTATAAAGGTACAAATATTGGAAATACAAGCGGAGTAGGATTCATTATAAATAAAAAGTGGAAGAACAACATTATGGAGATTGATGATGTATTGGACAGATTGGCAAGATTAGTTATACAACTTAATAGCAGATATCAAATGCAGATAATTCAGGTTTATGCCCCAACAAGTTCTCATAATGATGAAGTAGTAGAAGATTTTTATATGGATGTACAAAAGGCTTTTGATCAGAGTAAACAACATTTTAAAATTGTTATGAGAAACTTTAATGCTAGAATTGGTAAACAAATGAAAGTGCTGTAGGTAATTTTAGTTATGGTAATAGAAAAGAGAGAGGACATAGACTTGTGGAGTTTTCAGAAAAAGAAAAACTTTATATTATGAATTCTTTTTTTTTTTGAGAAAAATGTTAAAAGGAAATGGTCATGGAAGCATCCAAATGAAGATACAGCAGAATTGGATTATATTTTGACTAACAGAAAATACATATTTCAAGATTGTAATGTTCTTAATAAATTTAACACAGGAAGTAATCATCGATTAGTAAGAAGTATATATATAACTGGATATTTGTAAATACAGTAACTAAATAATTAAAAAATTTTATCCACTTAGGAGTGCTTTCGATTATCCCAGTAATCTTTGTCAACTAAAGCTTTGAAAGGCTAACTTTCCAACAATTCCATGATCTTAACATTTGCTGCTTGCCTATTAATTAAGTCATGTTTATATTTGTATATTAGCATAGCTTCCTTTATTTTTTTTATTATTATTATTTTTTTCAACTTGCAATATTTTTACATTATTAAAATTGAAGTCAAAATCATAAATACATGATTTATTATGATCGTAAAAAACAGATGCTGAAATATTATTATCTACTATGCAATTTTGCTTCGATTTCTGAACTCATTTTAATAATAGCAAGGGTTCTTTAGTTCTTTTTTCCAACATACATCTAGATTCACCTATATATCCACTGCTGCACATACATATCCATTTATAAATGACACAATTTTTATTTATAAATGAGGTTTTATCTTTGGAGTTATTTATTAATTTGTTTAATGTAGGAGATGTATAAAATGCACCTCCTACATTAAATCGGAACAAAATTGCATAGTAGATAATAATATTTCAGCATTTGTTTTTTACAACCATAATAAATCATGTATTTATGGTTGTTGACTTCAATTTTAATAATGTAAAAATATTGCAAATTGAAAAAAATAACGATAAAAGAAAAATAAAGGAAGATATGCTAATATACAAATATAAACATGACTTAATTAACAGGCAAACAGCAAATGTTAAGATCATGGAATTGTGGGAAAGTTAGCCTTTCAAAGCTTTAGTTGACAAAGATTACCGGGATAATTGAAAGCGCTCCTAAGTGGATAAAAAATTTTAATTATTTAGTTACTGTATTTACAAATATTCAGTTATATAATTATGTATATTACTTTAAAAATACAGACATTGAATAATATTATTACACACACACACATATATATATTGTAACCTTATATTTTAGTGTAAAATATAAAGATTGATAGAACTGATTTAAAAATTTCTCTGTCTTCTTGGTGATTTGATTGCCTTGTTTTGCATTTTGAACAGACTATTTACTTGCATTCAAGATAATTTAGTGATGAGAATAAGTAATATTTTGCCTTGCTTATTGCCTGTATTATTTTAATGTATTTAAAATTGCTTCTTTTCCATCCACTGATTTGGGTCAAATATGTTTAACTTGTAAGAAATTAACAGCACACATCAAGTTTAGTAAAATGTGATTAAAAATAATAATAATTCTTAATTATTTAAAATAATCTTAGAAATTATTTTCATTTAAATTCAAAAACCATTTATTTAACTAATTTTTAATTATTAGATAAAATTATAATAAATACATGTGTGCGTTTCAGATAGCTTCTCAGTGAAAGACAGCGTTCGTATTATTATTAAGAAAAAAAATGGTGTAAGAATAAAATGTAAGCAAAATATGTTAAGCATATTTTTTAAAAATAATTAATAATCAAACGGATTAACCAAGAATTTTCATACGAATTTAAACATAAAATGGTGATATTTAATAATAGTATGAGTTGATAGATTTAAAGGATCTGTTCAAGTCTGCTGACCAAGTGGATCAAATCGCTAATAATTTTCTCAATATCTACATTTGAAATATGATGGAATGCATAAGTTTAAAAGTAGAATAAATTGCAGAAGGCCAGTATGTTTTGGAATATTTTATTACATACAAATTAGCATCATTAGATAAATATTTTAATTACAGAAGTTTTTCGGATATGACAATTTTATTTTAAAAAAAGAAAAGGTTTAAAATCAAATTTAAATGTTAAATTTTATTGAAACGCTGGTTTAATATTTTTGCATATCATTTAAATAATAAATAATTAACTATCTTATCTGAACATATACTGCCAGTAATGTATTTGCTATTTAATTTGTTTACTACTTGAATAATAATAACAGCCTCTAAACAAATAACTAAAACTACTTTCTGATTTCTATTGCCAATGTAGATTTGTTAAATTATTTTGTTCTGATTGTTATTCCTAGATTTAAATGTGGATAGATAAATTAATATAGCCTGGATATCATAAGCTTGGAACAATGCTATATAAAAATGTAGAATTTAATAACTTATGAAGAACATTTTCATTTAAACTCTACATGTCATGCTTTTGGAATTATTTCATATTCATGGAGCCAAGTAAAATTCATTAATTTAAAAGTACTTATAATAACTAGAGCAAATGGATATAATCACATCTAAGGAATTTGGCTATAATTTATAATTATTACTTTGTGTAATGTGTATTTATTGTTCAAGACATTTTTACATTGATTTCATGGATAATATTTAATATTCTAAAAATGTTGTACACTTTAATTTATGTATTTAAGTAAGAATGAATTAATTTTAATTTTTATTGTTATATGAACTTATATGTGAGGTTCATGATTTATATTTTTACTATGTTTAAATTAAACTCATGGGATTGAATAAAATATTTATTCAAGGGAATATTGCTTGCAGAAAAAGCTTGAGAATTACTAATAAATTTATGGTGTGTGTCAACCTCTTATGAAATGTCTTATGAGTCTTTCCAGAGTTCTGTTCCTATACTCATGTCACTTGTATTACATTGTTATTATGTTTATATTTTAAGCAAGATAAATCAATATATTAGTTGTCCTTATTATTGAAACACTTTTCATTATGTATGAACCCACATCTGTTAAATTGCTGGTGTCTTTCTGAATTGTCAGAATAACTGAAGAGGATGATTTTGCACTTTAAATATGAAGTAAATATTAATATTGCTTTATAAAGTTAAATGGCATTAGTCTGTGCTGGTGGTTAATCTGCAGATTAATTAGTTGCCACTTTCTGTATTTTTACACTCATTCCTGCACTGATGGTTAATCCGCGAAATTGTGTAATTATATTTGTTGCTTCATGGTGGTGTATAAACCCACAGGGCACTCAGTGTTGCATCATTCCTATGTGTAGATGAATACATCCACAGGAATATCATTTTACTTCATAAATGTAAGTTTGAGCAAAGTATTTTGTATTATTATGCTAAAATCATTTTCTTCCATTTATAAGTATAACTTATAAGTTGAGTCATAAAGTGTAGCAGGGCATCTTATCTAAATTATCCTCATAATGATTAACTGCTTGTTAATTAATATTTTATCTGAACTGAAGTTTGAATTTTCACTTTGGTTTAGCATTGCATTTTAGCTAATTCCTGCAAATATAATATTATTTGTTATATTATTATAGATTTATAATATAGGTTTATTGGTTCTGGAACTGACACATTGGGTATTTCATGATTTGATGTTGAATTTCAGTATAGTTTCCTCAAGGCAGAAATTAGATCAAATTATAATAAAATGTATGATTAGGCTTTTATAAAACTTTGCTTATGATATATTTAGTGAAGTGAACAAATGGAATGATATTTTATTTATTTATTTTATTTATTATATTAAACATCCTACATCAATTATTTGTTAATCATAAAACTGTAAATAAATGTTGATTTATAAGTAAACTTACTGTGCCGTTGCTATTTGTCATTTATAAAACCAGAAATCCTATATCTTGAATAGAGCAGACATTGCAGTACATACTGTTGTCAGTAAGACATAAGAGTTTTAGTAATATTCTGAGAAAACATCTGAATACTTTTTGTCCTTGGTAATTTATGATGTGTAAGGTACAATAAAATCCCATTTGTCTTTTCCATCACTTTAGCTTTGCATTGTTGATTCTAGTACATGATATAAAAATTGATTGATTTTATAAACTTCTCAACAGATTTACCAGATAATGCTACAATTGAATTTACTTTCTTAATGTTATAACTGCAATTTATCGAACATAACAAGAGTCTCATTGCTATTTATTAAATTATAAATTTAAGTTTATAATGAAAGAACCCAAGTTTTCTATGCTTATTATTATTGCAAAGCGCATACCTAGACTAGCATTTATAC
Organism: Epiperipatus broadwayi; assembly: GCA_028023455.1. Lineage (NCBI taxonomy): Eukaryota > Metazoa > Onychophora > Udeonychophora > Euonychophora > Peripatidae > Epiperipatus > Epiperipatus broadwayi. Next base: position 15,887,065 of record JAQFVV010000010.1, on the reverse strand, counting down.
CAAAACCATACATGTCATTTTTAAAGAATAATCTTTAGTAGTTCCACAAATTATACCATCTTGTCCATGGTCGGCCATAAGATCTTATGCAAAAAAAATCGCAAAGTAAGGTTTTGAAGGATAACAAAATTACATACTTATAATTTGTCTAATGTACTTTCATATACTGCTATGATGGGTCTTCACAGTGTACCCTGGCCGCGACCAGATTAGATCATAACAATTTCATGTTATATCATTAATTTTGTTTGTTGTGGTGTGATCAGACTTTTTGGTTATAGTCTTTGGCACCAACATGGGGTACGATATGATTTTGGTTACAGTCTTTGGCTGCCCAATGATTGGGGCATTCGTTTACAAGATTTTTGGTTACAATATATATACACACACATTATTAACTATAGTGTCAAACCTTAAATATCTCTTGAATAACAGCGACCATTGTAATTATAAAACAAATGAACTAAATCCTCATAAGACATATTTCTTTGAAATAAATCACCAAATTCATCAATCATATTCTACACGATGAAACATAAGCGTTAGTTCCATTATGTAATTCTCAAAGTATTAACTCTTTAAACTACATAATTCTTAAGCACTTATTGACTTAGAGTTCTGATGAAAAGATATAATAAATATAAACTGATTAAATCCTTTGAGCCAGCTTTGGGCAAAACACTATGATTCTGACAGTGTTTTTCCAAAAGCTGCTGGCTCAATGCATTTAATTAGTTTGTGTTTATTATACCTTTTTCGTCAGAACTCTTAAAGTAACGAGTGTTTAAGAATTGCATAGCTCCAATATACTGATCTCATTTCACTATGGTGCAATCGCAATGGGGTTGTATTCAAGATAGATTTAAGGTTTGGGCATGATTTGCTTTTATTGCTTGTTACCCATCCATCTTTACCCTAGTTAGTACAATCATTTTGTAAATTATCTTGGCAACTGAATAAATTTCTATCCAGTTTTTCAAAAATCGACCCTGAGATATTATAAAAGAATAATATTTTTTTAAAAAATTGCACATTCTTATTATTATTCTTGCAGCCATTATTCATCTCTCTTTTTAACTATCAGGATTTCAGCCTAAATTGAAAAATGTACAAAAGTCTTCAATATAAGCCAACTTGCCTATATATTGATCTCTTGGTGATTAAGAAGAGAGGTAAATGTTGATTACTAGAAGAGATGTGCCTTAAATGTTAAAGACCCAAGTGCACTGTCCCAAGATTGTCCAAAGCTCCTCAATAAGGAACACTAGTCTTGCATTGGTGGTCGAGAGGTCAGCGCGACTGCCTTGCACTATATGGCATGGCTGAAGATCTATCAGCCCCATATAGCTATTTGAGTTGGATAGCTGGGTTTGAAGACATGTACATGTCTGAAAATTTCAGATTTTCCACTCAATAGATAACTTTTAGCTAAGTGCTTAGCTTTGGGTTGGTATTTTTAGATCTAGTGTCTGAACCTACCCTGACACCTCTCTGAGGAGTGCCAAAGCACGAAACCATGGTCAGGGGTTTGGGGAGGGGTTCCTGACAGAGATATTTTAAGTGCTGGCTCTGGCTAAGCATTTATCATAAAGCTTGTAGAGGAATTGGCAATCCTCACTGTTTATAACTTACAAGCTTAAGAGATAGGGTCATGTGATCTATGAATTGATCTATGACTTTTATTTTGACTATTTACCTTATAGAGTTTGCCACTCTACCATTGCCCCAAACCATGTAGGATATAAATAAGTTGATATTGTATTGTTATAATTGAAATAAATAAAAATTCAATCTTTTTTCCCTCAAGGAAAGGGTGTATTATGAACTTTTAAAAAACAAAATTGATTTAAATAAAAAAAAAATCAAAGCGATTAAAATTGTAGTTAGTTTTACTGCAACAGCAGTCCTGAAGCTGAAAGTTGAAGAATCAAATGTTGTATGAAAGTATGGTTTAACTCTAGTTATAATAAAATATATACAGCATAGTTTTGGTTTTTACTAATCAATAATACACCTGAGTCTCATTTTACGCGATAGATAGGTTCCTCAGAAAACACACGCAAACGAAATCGCGCAAAAATAGACGTAACTTACCTTGAAAAAGGGGGGATAAGGACTGTGATTTTTCAAAAATCGCGTAAAAGCAAAGCACCAACGTAAAATTACTTTAAAATTCGCGCAAAAAGAATAAGGAAATAAAATATGACTAATAAAAAATTTCAAATTTGAAAAAAATTGATACAAGACAAACTTTTTTTAATTATAATATTTAATTTTATTCAAAACAATATATTTTTATGCATAATTTACAGTAATTTACATTTTTTTATACATGTTTTAATTATTATCGCCATTTGCCGATAAACAGGTTCATTTGCAAACTGGTAAAAAATCAGATTCTTCACAAGAGGAAATACAACTAGCACCAATGTCACTCTCATGTTGTGTTAATGGTTTTCTGGTGACAACGTATTAATCTAACAACTAAAAATTAAATTCTTATTTTTGTCTTTAATTTTTTAATTTTCAATTTTAATTGCGCCCACTGCTATTACTCACCTTTTAAAAATAAACTTGTGGACACTAAATGATTAATAATTGATTACGTTCTTTTTTAAAAAGCAAAAACAGAATGTGATTTAAAATGCCAAATTAACACACACAATGTTTGAACAAATTTACATTATAATCTTGTAAAATTTAATGTGTGTATACATAAAATATGGAAATCATGATTTTAATTTCATTATTGCATAAAATCTTACTATTATAAAGCACTGAAAATATTGAAATTACTAAGATGAAAGTCGAATTCCAATAATGTGCTATTACTTTCAATATAACGTAAGTGTGCGAAATTTATTATTTAAAGTAATAGCGCATTATCGGAGTTTGACTTCCGGAGAAAGGTGAATTGCGTAACTTCAAAATCGCGTTAAATAAATCCACGTAAAAAGAGATCCAGGTGTACTGACAATTAATATTTTTAATAATCATTCCAGAGTCACTCACTCCTGTGCACACCTGAAGGTTTGTGATGATAGTATATTAGATTTGATAATATGTTGGACTTTTTCCATTATCTATCAGTAAATGTTGAATGTATAAAAAATTTTAAACTTTATTTAAATTTTTCAAATATTGTCACTGTCAGGCCAGTAACATCTGAAGAAGAGTGGAGAATACTACTACTCGAAATGTTGTGTAATTACCTAACCTGTGATGACTATTTGCATATTATTACTAACAAGTTGTTAGTATTTGAAAAGTTTCAATAAGGTTTTAAATTTTCTATACATTCAACATATACTGATAGATGAATGAAATAGTTCAACATATTATAACTTCAGGAATACTCTCTTCTCTAAACATAAGACAAAATCTTTTGAAAAAAAAAGATGAATTTACCAGCGCATGTGTAGATAACATATCATACCATTTACACCTTTTTAGACATATCTAGAAGAGTGATTGTCTAATGATTGTCACAAGTTAAAAGCATAGCGCTATATAAATAAATAATTCATTATAATTAATATTTCTGTTTTCTTTTTTGTTAATTGGTAAAACTTAAGAGTGCATATATATTAGTGAGCCAGTTTTAAAATTTATAAAAGATTTGTTTAAAGAGATAGATGATCATGGTTCATGTGGGGCCTGATATTTGCAAGAATTTTATTGATTGGTTTTTTTTTTTTAATCTTTATTTCGTTTAAACTTTTAATATAAACTTTGAACTAATATTGACTTGGTTTTGTTTTATAAGTATGTAAGGCAACAACATTGTGAAATAATTATAAGGGACATGACAATTTTAAAAGAATGCAATAGTATTTTTAGTAAATAAATTTTTTAACTTTTTATAACTATTGAATAAATTTTTGAAAAAATAATAACCGTTTAAAATATTAGTACTTCGGTATTATTCCTTTTATGCCATATTACTCCAGTGATATTTGCAACCGGTAATATTTATTCCAAGTTTTTGTTTATGATGCCATGGCAACCAAGAATCCTAGCATGATTAATCTATGTCAAATAAATTGATCCTTTCCATTCCATTTTAGAAGATATTAAATGGTTCAGTCAGCTATAGTGACCCCCCCCCTTCCTCTACAATATAATATATCTCATCATCATTTGTAAGTAATATGATTTTATATTTAAAAATTCAGTTAAAATCGCATATGATCATGTAGGCATACAAAGCTACGTGTTGATTAAATCATAGCAAAATCGGAAGATGTGTAAACCCATTCTGCTGCATAATATTATAATTTGCAACTGCAAAGATCAGAATGAATCTTAGAATTATTTAAATCTTTTCATAGTGTTATCATTTGCCAAATCGCACAAAAAATGTACCTTAATGAACCTAGAGATGTATGTCAGAATTGTAATAATGCTTTTTAAAATAATAGTTTATAACATTTTAATTTTTTTGTTTGTTTGTTTACAAGTGCTGATAAAAAATGCACAAATTGTAAATGAAACATTAATTGTAAGATATGTTGAAATTTTTTAAACCAAATTTAACATTTTTGAGCCTTTGTAATTAAATTATATCTGTATCAAGGAAAAAGAAATGGAAAATATAATAGAAGATAATATGAATAACTAATATAAAACATTTCAGAAATGAAGCAAATTAGTAATACCAAAAAGTAGTAGAAACTAGAAGTATTACTTTGAGATAGAGATATGATAATGTTGAATGAGCAATACAAACAAGAAGCATTATAAAGCCAATATTTTTCTAAAATACTTGCGTTATATCTTTTTAGAATTAAGAAACTTTCAATTATCATTATTGTCTAGTACTAAATAGGTAGATCCAGAAACCAATGAATTATATTTTTGAAACTGAACTTATTATTGTAACAACTTTTAAATAAATAATTGATTAAACTTTAAATGTGGGAAGAGATCAGTCATACATAACCTGTAATCTTGGTAAAATCATATTCATTATTTTTATTAATTTTATACATTTAAATTAATTATAATTATTTAGAAAGTTTTCTATTTATTTGTTTACTAATTGTTAGCTTTATTTGCCTGTTTTCTTTTTCCCTTCTCTTTCACATGCACTTATTTTAATTTTTTTTGTTGTTCAAGGACTGGAAGTAATCCTCTTATTCGTAGGAATAAAATCTGGGGTGGCCAGAATGGTGGTGTACTTGTATATAATGGTGGTCTTGGCATTTTGGAGCAAAATGAGATTTTCGATAATGCCATGGCTGGTGTGTGGATAAAAACTGATAGTAATCCTACACTTCGGAGAAACAAAATTCACGATGGAAGGGATGGTGGTATCTGCATTTTCAATGGTGGCAGAGGTATTTTAGAAGGTAATGATATCTTCCGTAATGCTCAGGCAGGAGTGTTAATAAGTACTCAAAGTCATCCTATTCTAAGGCGAAATCGTATTTTTGATGGATTTGCGGCAGGAGTGGAAATCACAAATAATGCCACTGCAACTTTGGAGAATAATCAAATCTTCAATAATAAATTTGGAGGTCTTTGTCTAGCTAGTGGAGTTCATCCGATCATGAAAGGTATTTATTTTTATTTATTATATTTTTTAAGTATATGTTTAAAATCATTTTATAGAAAAAGAATTAATAAATTGCATATATGATTTGTTTGAAATTTTGTGATGATAACATTTTAATTGTAGTTATCTATTGGAATGTTTTCATCATCTAGTTTAATTAATAATAGCACACACTTAGTATAAAACACAATATTTTGAATTCTATTCTAAATCTCTTCTTTAGGGTGTTACTGGTCTGACCAGTGGCAATATTCTAATCATCTATACTATTCTGACAAAAGATCAATCAGTAGAAATTTTATTTACTTATTCATGAAAGCCCCCCCCCCCATGTGCATAAATTAGTGATTTCCAGATTGCATTATTTGCTATTGTTATATGAGCAGCTTTTTTAAATTTTATTCTTTTTACTTTTTTTTGCCCAATATTCTTGAAGTTTCCTAATCAAATATGTTCCTCAGTATATGTATGGTTTTCCATTTTAAACACATCTGTTTTTTCCTTCTCTAATCATTATGTTTGGTTCATTTTGGATATTTTCACCCATATATGTCTGTCCACATTCAAATGATATTTCATAGATGCAGTTATTTTTTATCATTTCAAGTTTAGGTTTTATGAGATTTGACTTTCTTGCAATAAATATGCTGTTATGGTTTTAGAAAACTCTTCTGGTATTATATTGGTTGCATTTTTTTTTTTTTAGTTAGTCTACTATCTATATTATGTGTGGCTGCATTACAATAGCTATCTTTGTTTTTTATTTTAATGTTTTTTTTTTGTTGTCTATTAAGGTTTTCTTACTGATAGCTGATAAGTAACCATTCTTTATGAGAGCATTTGCTCTGTTTTCATAGTGACAGAAATTCCATTTACCGTGTTACTATCATGATTGGTTGTATTTCACAGAGGCAAAACTCTCCATACAGTGGCGCTGGGGTATGGAGAGTTTTGTTTCTATGAAAAACAGTGTGTGTAAGCATATAAAGAATGGTGATCATGTGATGATTGGATGTATATACTATTGTTCTGTGTGTGTGATTTTCTGGAAATAGTAGTTTTGATTTTGTCATGAGGGAGTCTTGTCACAAGAACACCTAAAGATGCCAATTTTTGTTCTTGTTCTAATTCTTAATTGAAGAGACTGAGTGAAAATTGTAATGGCTAAGTAGCTTTTTAATAAGTGTAGGAGATTATTTTAAGACTCGTTGAAATTAGATCTAAGAAAGATTCTTATTAAAAGTTTTATTTGAAGTGTAATAGCTTTAAATGGGACCAAAAAGATGGATAATTTGGAGAAAAGATTGGAGGCTTCCGAAATTTGTAAAAGAAAAATAAGATTAGTAATAATTGATTGTTAATTATTATAAGGTGCTGAAAATTATATGGCACTTAGCAGTTTATTTCCTAATCACGTTTGTAAGTGGTGGTTGTGGTGCTCTAACTGAGATATAATATGATTGCAATGTGGAAATAATAAGTGAAAGAGATTCTGTACTAAGGAAATATTAAAGAGAAATTGTATAGAATATTTTCTTGTAGACCGCGCAATTATGAATGATTTGCTGGACTCCAGAAGATGTAAGATAAAAAGATAGGGGGAGAAAGAAGTTAAAGATGATATTAAGAAGAAAAATAATTTAAATATTTAAAGAGTAAAACAAAGATAGAAATGTTTAGAGAAGACAGTCTGTTTTGGGTATGACAAAAAATATAACCCTCTCTTGTTTGAAAAACTAATAAATTTCTTATTTTTTAAATAAATATGTGCCGCACATCCTGAATATATAGGTCTTTTATTGTATATATCTCACAATTTCCATTAACTTATAGCAGGATTCTGTTCCAAAAAAAAATAATTTTTTTTTAAATTATTTACCATAAACATACATCGGATACACATTTATCCAGTACTTTTTATAGGATGTTCCTGATATGTGAGATGGAACTGCACATATTGTTTTGTTTATTTAATTTGAAATAAATTAATGTATTCATATTATGGTACTAATCGGTCCGCCAGGCCAACCGTCTGGTGGCATTGTTTCTCTGCTAAAAACACAGAAATATGCCATTTACACAGCCTAATATTTCTGTGCTTTTGCAGAGAAACTTATGGCTATAGAACAGTCCTGTTCATATTAGCTGCTGCAGGCGTGTATGGTGTTGCACACCTATATTATGACGATTTTTGTTTTGCCTTGATTTGTATACCACTGATATACTAAAACTTTTCTTTTTAAAACCAATTTTTATTACCTTTTTTTTAAAAAAAAATAAAAACAAACCCAAAATAACTTTTGTCTCTATCTTTTGTCTCAGTGATGTCAAAGTATTTCTCCCCATCTCCCCCAAAGAAATTAAAATATCAAAACTTTTGCTTTTTCAACTTTCGTTGTCTTTTTTTTTTTGTTAAAAATTACGATGACTTTTTTTGTTTTGGCTATACGGCAATTTTTGTTTTGCCTTTATTTGTGTACCACTGATATACTAAAACTTTTCTTTTTAAAACCAATTTTTATTAACCTTTTTTTAAAAATAAAAACAAACCAAAAATAACTTTTGTCTCAGTGATGACAAATTATTTCTCCCCATCTTCCCCCAAAAAAGTTAAACTAAGATCAAAACTTTTGACTTTTTCAACTTTGTTTTTCTTTTTTTTTTTTTTTTAAGTGTCATAGCATCGGCCGGGACGCGAACCCACAATCCGGGCAACTGCCTGCAAGTACAAGGCAGTTGCACTGACCTCTCAACCACCAATGCAAGACTTGTTTTTCTTTTTTGTTTTTAAAATACGGTGACTATACAGCTATTTTTGTTTTGACTTTATTTGTATTAAGCGATGTTTTTAATTTTGCCATTTTTGAAAAGAAAATGTACAAATATTTGAATCAAATCCTGTATCGTAAATTATTTACAAGAATGTCAAAATATTGGTAAAAAAAGTTGTATCAAATGTCAAAATATGTCAAAAGATGAGTAAAAAAGTTGTATCAAATGTCCAAATATTTTTTAAAAAGGCAGAGAAAATGTAAAAATATTTTAATAACAGTTGGACAAATTGAGAAAAAATATTTTAATAAAAGCCAGACAAAATGTAAAAATAATTTAATTAAAAATAGTCGTGCCTGGATCGATATAATTGTGTGTTTGTAGCAGAAAAACAACACCACCAAGTGGCTGGCCTAGCGTACCGATTAGTACCTATTTGTAAAAAATATAGTACTGTAAATAGACTAATTTTTGCTCATTGCTTGCTGTGGTTCTCATTTATCTTGCTTTTGTTTTGTTGCCCCCCCCCACCTTTTAGAAAACAGCAACAAAAACAAAATAAAAAGGAAACTATAATTACTGCATTTTTAATTAAGCTTTTTGTTAAGTATATTGAGACGTTTTCTTGAAAAGCACTTGTCAACCCCCCAATATAAGAAAATTAATCACTAAAATTGTCTTGTACATTAAACAGTATATTTATTCAATATATCAGAAGTAATACTGTTTAGTGTTTATGTTTTTATTTATTGAATAACTTCTATTGTCAAAATAAAGTGTCACATCGCTCTTTGCTTCTAATTAAAATCTGCATAATCACCAATAGTCCATCAGTATCACTATATTCTGGACTAAACATGAATAATCAACACTCATCAGATGGTAGCAACAATTAAATCTTTAGTGTCTGGAATATTGGCTTTTATCTGTAAGCTGGAAATTGCATTTACCAACCTACATCCATTATTTCTATTATTTTATTCATTCTAATAACTTGAAAATTTTAAAACATTCAAAGTTTTGAACCTGTGGTAATGTTTGTCCAGCAGTATAGTTTGTCAGTAGGCTAACAATTATATACGCAAGCATATGCTAACTATTGGCATTTTTGATCATTTGCAAAAAAAAAAAAAGGTACATATTGGAAAAAATTATTTGGAATCCATTGATTATTCGTACTTACATAAATGGTTTTAGAGAAGAGAAGTGTAAAGTAAATTGTTGTTAATGCTGATATTAAATTAACTATCGTGTACATTTTACCTTCTTTTTTTTGCCAAAAGGTTGGAAATTTCTATGTATAACTGAAACCACTAAAATGTATAGTACTAATGAAGTGTGAAATATATATAACTGTTAAAGCAGATTATCTTGATCTTAACATCTCAGGATACCTGATTCTTTCAAATTATTACCTTGAGTAGCAGCTGCTAAGATGGTATGCAGTCTGATACTTTTCACTGATAAAATCCAGAAACTAGCCTGATGATATAATAGATTTCTGTTGATTTTTATACACACTACAATTTTTTAAAAAGGTGGTATTTAAACTCAGAAAATATCCATTGTGTTCCCAACTGATAAATAGATGTTCTTGAAATTAAAACCAGATGCTTAAATATTTGATTTAATTCAAATGCTTTTTAATCATAGCAAATGTTCAATTTAATATTTTAGTAAGCAAAGTTGTCTTCCATTAAATTCAAGCAATTCTTCAGTCATACAAAGCCTAAAATTATCTTCATTTAACATTCATAGTTGTTCAAGAAATTTTCATTTACCTGCTATTTAATCAATAATATTTGTAGAAAATATTTTAATCTATTAATTTTTAAACTTTTTTTTGTTTGTTGTTTTTTGGACTATTAATAAATTTATTATTAGTATGCCTTTAATCACCTGACTTGATTTTTTAAAATTCTTGGCTTTTGAAAAAGTTATAATTGGTAGATCATAATTTTATTAATATTTACATGTATTTAGAATAGTCACAAAACATCATATGATCACCATTCTTTATGCTTATACAAGCTATTTAACAGAGGCAAAAACTCTCTATACAGTAGCGCCACTCAGTGCAAGCCAGAGTAATCAGAATAGTCTGGGGATATTTGATGAGTAGGCACTAAATAGGGATTTTATGCACAAACCTTCTTGCATCCATTGATTACTCTGGTTTGCACTGAGTGGCGCTACTGTATGGAGAGTTTTGCCTCTGTATTATTTAGAATAGTATAAAGTTGTTTGAGGCTGCCTATCCTAATGAACCAAATTTTTATAAAAGTTTAATTTTCTTATTATTTCATTGCTTTCTAGTATATATCTGAATATGCTTTTGGTAATATTAGAAATTCAGTCATAGAAAATAGTGGTTGTATAATTTGTTATTGCCTATTCATTTTGTTATTTTTATATCTTTACTATCAATTAAAGTTGTTGCTAATGTATTTATTGTAATAATAATCTAATTAATTAATCTGAAAATTGAAACGTTTTTATATTTTTGTAACATATCTTTTTCAATTTACTATATTAAATTCAAATTTAACAAGAATCTTTTAAATTTGTTGTTGTTGTTATTCTTCTTCTTCCTCCTCCTCTTCTTCCTCCTTCTTCATCATCATCAGAATTACAGTTAAACATATTACTTAAAAAAAATTATTTTATTTTTTAGATAATAAAATTTTTGACAATGAGAATGCAGTAGAGAAAGCAGTCGCCAATGGGCAATGTTTATATAAAATATCTAGTTATACAAGTTTCCCAATGCATGATTTTTATAGGTAAGATGACAGTTAGTTATTTTTTATCACAATTATATATTATTGTGTATTATTATTATTATTATTCATTAAGAATTTTTTCTTTTTTATTGATTAAAAAGTCTCATAATGTATATTATCTGAATTGTTAATGTCAAAAAGCTTCAAATGTTTATATACACAAATATGATGTGATGTAAAATATCTTCTCTTTAAATTAAGTCAGAAGTCTCTATGGATAGGTCACATGCCTCTAAATCCTATTAGCTTCTCTAAAATGATTATATACCACAATAAACTCATCTACTTTCTTATTCTTTAGTGCAAAATCATTCTGCCAACCTGATTTTTTTTCTCTCCTTATTTTCCATTAATAAAAGCTATTTCATTATAAAGATCAAACAAAAAATCTACATCTTTTATTCCTTTTTTTATATTTCAAATTTCTCATATTCTTTATACAATTTATCCTGATATTCTTTCAATATCTTACATTCACAAAATAAATATTCAATATTCCCATCTACGGACCAAATTTTTATTTCATTCCATTTTTTTTACCCTCTGATAGCTGAAGCTCCGCTCTTTCCACTAAATAACAATAAGCCCTTTCTAGTGTTATCATACATCCTTTCATGTATATTTTTTATTCATATTCATGTTTCGTAACTTGGTAACTTTTTTTTTGTCTAACAACTTATCAAACATCATTCCCTATCTTTCACAATTATGTACATGCAATACATCCTATAATCATTTATTCCATTTCTTATGTAAATATGTAAAAATAAATTGCTTATTTGTTAATTTTGCATATTGTAAAACCTTTCCGCTCTGTGATTGTAGTATTAAACCACTAAACATCACATGATCACCATCTTTGCCTATTTGATTATAGTATTCTTGATATAACCCAATTAATAACACTGATTTAATTCTATTTTCATTCATACATGATAATTTTTCAAACATTTTAAGTTTGTTTTTAATTTTCTTCATTAAAAAAGTTCACCATATTTTCTCTGAATAATTTTATGTGCAGTCCATACTTCATCATCCAATCCATATGTATCTATGTCCTTCTGCATTCTGTCTAAAAATTTATGAGTTTTTTAGCCAATAAAATGTCTCATTTATAAATATGAAAGCAAGTATTATCACCCCTTTCTATGTTATTCTACATATCCCCTATTTATTATATGAGAAATGCAGATATTTTTAATTAATTCTATTCTATTTTTGCTTCTTTTTTTTTTGTGATTATCTGTATAATTCCTTTATTTTTATATATCTCTCTCAACCCTTTCTTCAGTTTAATTGATAATGGAATTTCTTTCCTCTCTAATAAATGGAATCCTTTCACTTTATAAAAAAAAAAAAAAATCTTATTTCTAATGAGCATATCTACACATCTAAAAAAATTATCACCACTAATCTTACATAAGTATTTTAGTCTCACATTAACCACCCAAATCTTATTTAAGTTTATTCCACTATTAAATCTTAATAATAATATATCTATTCTAACTGTCCATTCTTTTCTTCAAACTCAAAATGCCTTATTGTTTCTTCACTACCTCTTCCTACATTATCATTTGCAACCACCATCCGTTTAGCATCATTATTTTTATTTTTCCTGACAAATGTTTTTTTCTAGCCTTTTTTAGCTATTATATTTTCACATCTACTAATTATTGAATCCTCAATACTACTTTTAATTCCTATACCTCTCTTTAAAACATGAACAATGTCTCCCAGTGAAAAGATGACTGCTCTCTCCAAGCTTCATGCAGTGTGATCTTTGAAGCAACACAGGTATTACATAGTCATATAGCTTAGCTATTCATCACAAAAATTTTAAAGTACTCGTACGTCTTGATCAGAAGTTATAGCATGAAATGTGACAAAGTGTTCCATGTCTTTGTGAATTATCTTCAGTGCTCTCCTTGTTATCATGAAATCTTGCAAATCACTTGAAAACATTCTTGAAACTCATAACTGCCACATACAGTTTGAATCATTTCAAACATAGCAATTTAAAGCAAAATTTAATGTTTTTATATCATGCCATTGTAAGTTAAGATACAAAACACATGATTACATTTCATGTTATAATTTGTGATGTAGACCTACTAGTGTTTTAAAAGTTTTGTAATGAATAACTAAAGTCTATCTCTACATAACACATGTATTGATTTAAAGATGGTGTTGAAAATAGTTTAGAGAGAGAAGCAGTCATTTTTCATTGGGATACAGTGCATTTTTTATTTTGTAAATTTTACTTTTATAATAGACATATCTTTCTCAAATACATTGTTTCCTGAATTTTTTTTTTTCACTAATATTAATGACATCTATTAAAAATACATCCACAGTCCATGTTTCATCAGTATTATGGACATCACTAACTGAAGTACACTTCCTATATAGTGAATCCTCATAATTGGAAGGAAAATGATTGATTTTTTTATCCAAATATTTTTCCCCTTTTGACAAATGATGTAATATGATGTAAATAGAATGGCTCTTTTTTAAACAAGTGAAAAATTTCTGTGTATAAGCCATATGCCTAGAAAGGCTTGTTATTTATGTTAAAAATTCCCTCTTTCTGAAACCATTATATACCATAATAAACTCATCTGTTTCTTACTCCTTATTGCTAAATTATTCTTCTAGCCCCAATACATCTTTTTTTATATTCGCATTTTAATAAAAATTAGTTTCTTAGTTCCCCTATCTTATTCTCAATTCACAATTTTCATTATTAAGACATAAAGTTTAAAAAAATCATAAACATGTGGTTTTTAATAGGATGTCATCTAAAGGAGTTTCTAATGATTCTATGAAAAGCAAATTGTGATATATTTTCATCTATTTACATGGAATAAGTTCAGTATTGATTTTATGGTATTCTTTTTCATCAATAAAAAAAATGACACATAACAGAAGGAAAATTACTTGAAAAGTGTTTTTTTAAGTGCAAGTCCAATATCAGGCATCAAAAATTTCATTGTGTTTTTTTCTGTATGGATAAAGTATTACTTACAAAGATATTTTCAAAGAGGTAGAAATTATGTTTTTTTTTTTTTTTTTAGAAGCTTTGAAAGAAATTTTTATACTAATAGAAGGAAATGAATATATAACGTGAATTTAATGACCATTAGTGGCTCGGGTTAGTTTTGGCTAAGAAATAGATATCTGAGAAGGTAGAAGTGAAATTCTTCCATTCTTAAAATTCTGTTCCTTCCTTTACTTGTCCAATAGACTTTGATTATAAACTTGAAGTGCCTCTGTTCCACATTCTAACTTTGGCAAATTCCAAGTATCCCATTGGTTGCACTTGTCATCTCTACAAAATAAGAAATGGAAAATTATCTTGCAAAGGACTGTCGAGATTATTTATGTAGAATGACTTGAAGTCCACAATTATTTAAGATTTTTCTGTAATATTTAAAACAATACTTGTATTGAAAAAAATGAAAATTATTATATGGATGTTATAGTTCAAGGATTTTTGTTGTTTTCGCTACAGTCCATCCATCATCCACATATCATTTAACCTATTCAGTTTACTTTGTCACAGTATTATAGCAGTAGTATGTTTATTTTAAAATGGAAGTGGATTTTCCAAAACAATTAAAAATTTGAATTAAAATTTACATTTTTTTATTGATTTTTTTTTGTTTGTATATTTTTCAAAAACAGTAATAAATATGATCCCATAGTGAAACTTTCCACAAATAATATCAGTTATTCACATTTTTGAGTTGATTTTTTTTTTTTTTTTTAATTTAAATGAGAAATTTAAGTTTAAAAACTTTAGGAAATGACATTGAAATTAAAAATCACCAAAACCTAACATATTATATATCATATGAAAGCTTATAAAATAAACTACAATTTGTTACTTTCTGTAAGCTTTTATTTTAATTGCTTTCATAGTAATTACTTATGAATGTAAAATTGTGATTTTCTGGAGATTTTAGATATTCAAACTTTAAAATTATTGATATTTTACTATCCCTTAATCAAATTTTCAAAAAAATTTAGATAAATGGATTTTTTAATACTGTAGTGTACTACTCTCATACAAGGTAGGGACTGTTTTCTATCTGCTTTTAATACCTTATTAGAATGGAATTTTTGATCGGATCATTTGACATGGAGTGAATGACCTGGGAATAATAAATTGGTATGAATTACTTTATGATTTTTCAGAATTTTAAAATCTTATGATAGTTAATTTATAATAAAGGGAATTTAATTATAACTCTGATATAACTATTTTTGGAATCTCACTGAATATTTTGTTATATTATCATGATGAATGTGTATACAATTGAAATATCTGCGTGGTTTAATGAAATAATTAATTTCATTTTTTCTATCTGCCATGTGCTTGCTCATTTAAAATTCCAATGAAGCATAACCTTTCACTAGGGTGCTTAAGAAATATTTGTGAATTTAAATCTTTTTAATCAATTTATTTGAAATATCAAAATTTTTATTTGTACAGCCATATACTTTTAATATTTTTTTTTAATTTGATTTTTAAAATCATTGTAAAAATTAATATTATGTTTTTGTATGACCAAGCAGTTAGTTGTCTTGGATGAAAAGTCAAGTAAAAGGTTTTTTTTTGTTTTAAATTCTTATTTATTTGAATTAATTTATATATAAATTTTATTAATTCATTTTTTATCATAACATAAGATATGATTTGTGAATTGTTTATTATTATTATATGATTTTTATCCTTTTACAAATGTAGTTTGAAAAATGGCTTTCAAATTACCTCCATTTTGAATTAATCAGCTACACAGGAATTAGATTATACATTGGCTGCATTCAAAACTGTTATAGAGAGTTTAGATATCATTAGTAATTGGCTTAAAATAAAGATAAATGTAATTTATTCATATGTTTGTATATATATGTGGAATTTTTGATATCTAAAGTTGAATGTTTTTAATTATTCAGGTGTCGAACATGCAATACAACAGACCGTAATGCTATATGTGTAAACTGTATTAAAACATGTCATGCAGGCCATGATGTGGAATTTATCAGACATGACCGGTAAGAAAATCAAATATTAAATAAATATGAAGATATTTTATTTATTCTTTTTAAATTTAAAGGTTTCATTACAATAAAATACTAAATTTGTACTAGTATTTATGTTCAGGTAGGAGCACAGATCGATATATATATATATATTCTTAGATTTAATTTCTCATAATTGAATATTTTATAAAATATTCCTCCTTTTCTTTCATTATCTTTTCTGCTTTGTTTGTGTTAATGCTAATATAGAAATTTAAACACTTCTCTATATATTCAAAGCAATATAATATCTTTATTGAATTGTCCAGTTGATGGTTTTGACTGTACAACAATATTACTCATAGATGTAAATACCTTACATCCATTATATAAATAATTATTAAATTTATTGAATTCAATTATGGTTTTTGTATTATTTTTGTTTGTATTATTTTGATTATCTTTAAACATTTAAGTTTAATTTGAAATTTAATCCATTTTTTAAGTCCTCATATATGATTTATATCTTTTATATATATATATATATATTCGTCCATTATGTATTATCTTTAAAAATTATTATAAAAGTATTACTATAACTAATATACTATGTATGCAATGTAAATTGAAGCGTTAAAATAGTTTACAATCATATTGAACAGGGCATAAAATATTTTCTGGAAAAAGTATTTTTCACATGATAGTGGTGGCTATGGTTGTTAAAGAGCCAAAGTCACCAAAATGTATGGGTGCTGAATTGAGTTCAGACCCATATGACTATATAAGCTATTGAGCTTAGATTGAAAATATTATTGTGTTTTCAATTTCATTCTCATAGTTTGTAGTGAAGTAGAGATAAAAGGTGGCTGCTGGAGGGTTACATTAGATCCTAAGATCTAGGTGCAGTGCTCTCAGAACCAAGGCTCCTCACTGATGAAGGCCACAAGCCAGAAACTAGTCTGGGGATATTGGATGAGTAGGCACTAGATAGGGATTTTATGCACAAGCCTTCTGGCATCCATTGATTACTCTGGTTAGCACAAGGTGGCACTAGTATATGGAGAGTTTTTTGCCTGTTTAAAAAGTATTTTTGTATTGTTATAGTAAATTTATAGAATTATTGCTGTTATATAATGGTATATTATATAAATTACTTAAAAGTTTTAAGAAATAACGATGTAATGGATTAAATTTCTTTCCATTTTTGATGATATTCTCACATATCATTTTTTCCTATTCCAATAAATGTTAAAAGAATGTTAAGTATATAGTAGATTTTTTCTTTCTTTATTATTCCTTTATAATTATTAAGTTGGAGTAATTTTTGTGTTTTATTTTCATTTACTATGATAATAAGAAAACTTATACCTAATATGAATAAAAATTCAGGTGGGATAATGTTATATATTTATTGATTATACAAATTTGGGAATTGTTATTAATTAGATTTTTTTAAATGCTATTATTAATTAATTAGATTTAACTGCTATTAATAATAACAAATTTAATAACAAATAATCATTTTCCATTACAAATTAAAATTACTACAACAAAGTACAGATAACAAATTAATTAATTTCAGATCATTCATTATATCATTTATTCACTGTAGCTTACCTTGAAATATAAATATTTAAGGGTAATTTGTTCCAAACCCATAGCCTAGACCAATATTACTATCTAATCCAACTAGTAAACAAGAATAATATATGATTGTATTGCGCTTTAACGCAAATTGGTGAAGTTATTAGACTAATAAATAATATTATTTGGCTTAACACTTTCGTGGTATGTTAAATTTGCATTAAAGCACAATATAATCATTAAGAACAATCGGAGAAGTAAATCCTTTATTAAAGAATAATATAGAACAAAATCAAAAACATAAGTATAAAAGTATATGTACAATTAAAATAATATGGTTTGTTGCTCAGAAATTTGTAAGAAGTCAAGAATTGGAAGTAATAGAGGGAGCCACAATCCTTCCATCTAAAGCTATTATCATGTTTTAATAAGATGGCAGAGAAGAGAATTTTTCCGGGTAGTTGGAGTAATACAAGAGTGAGATTATTATTTGAAGGAAAGGGTAAGGATCATAGAAAGTTAAACAATTATAGACTGATAGCGGTAACATGGGTTTTATATAAAGTTTTCTCATATATGGTCGCTGGAAGAGTTGCAAAATGGATGGAAGGAAATAATATAGTGGAGGAAATGCAAAGAGGTTTTAGATCAGATAGGTGTATAGGAGATAGTTTACTTGTAGTTACACAACTTATGGATAGGAGTAAGAATTCAGGTAGGCAATTATATATGATATAGAGAAGGCATATGAAAGAGTAAATAAAAATAGATTATAGATAAATTTAGGAATGGATGAAGCTTTAATGGATATTATTAAGAAATTATATGAAAATCAATTACTATACATATCAATTAGGGAATATAGAATCAATTAAAGTTAAAAATGGGGTGGGACTAAGGCAAGGATGCCCTATGTCACCTATTTTGTTTTTGTTGTATTTGAGAGAAATGGAGAGAGCAATAGAAAGATTAGGAAGAGGGATAGAGATACCATTAATAGGAGGCAAGGGAGTATATACATTATCGAGTCTTTTATTTGCAGATGATGTCTTTTTGCATGCAGAAAGAAGGGAGGATATGGAAGTTATGCTGAGGACATGTACAAGGATGGGTAAAGAGATGGGATTAAATTTAGTGAAGAAAAATCAAAAGTAATGATAATTAATACTGGGGAAAGAGAAGACAAAGAATTTTTATTGGGAGATATAAAGTTATGTGTGGTAAATAGATATAACTATTTGGGAATCGTATTAAGTAATCAGAGAAACTACTTGGATGAATGGGAGAAAAAATTGATAAATGAAGCAAAGAAAAGAAAGGGATTGATAAAGAAATTAACAGTGTTTTCATATAATAAATATGATGTAGCTAGAAACGTATGGAAGGGAATGGCAGTAGCAGGGTTAACATATGGTAATGATGCGTTATGTGTTAGTAAAGGAGTATTGGAAAAAGTACAAAGAGAAGTAGGAAAACATGTATTAGATGCAGATGTGTGGACAGCAAAGGAAGCAATTCAAGGAGAAATGGGATGGTCAAGTTTTTATATGAGGGATGTCAAAAGTAAAATGAAAATATTCGGTAGATTGCAGTTTATGGATAATAAGAGAATAGCCAAATAAGTATTTAATTGGGTTATGAATAAAGGAGAGGTAACAAAATGGGTGAGAAAGGTAATGCAGTATGCAGAAGATTTGGATAAAGATTTTATGTCAGTATACTTGTACGAAAGGTAAGATGATTGAGTTAGGAGGATTGAGTGTTATAATGGCATAGAATGGGATAGAATAATAGATCCATTAATAAAAAAAATATGGAGTTGGAGAGATGAAGAACTAGTATGGGGAGTAAAAAGAGTTTAAATATATATAGAAGCAAACGGAATATTGGGTGTGAATTAATTTGTGATAATAGCAAGGAAAGTAGTTTACTGTTTAAGGCTCGAACAGAATCGTTAGCAACAAAGGAATTTACCCAGACAAATGGAGAAATGTGGGTGATTTAGTCTGCCAAGTTTATATAAGGAAGGTATGGAAAATATTAGGCATCTGCTAATTGAATGTAAATGCCTCCAGTAAGAAAGGATACAAAAAATAAAGTTATAGAAGAATAAATATAAACAAAGTGTTTATACCAGAAAGTGGGTTCTTGGTTTTTATGCTGGGTTTGGAAAAAAATAAGAGAGATCAGATGCACAGAGTGGACAAATATGATGTTGTGGAAATGGGATGGAACAGGATAGAGAAGAATATGGGAAAAACTTAGAGTTAGGAATGGAAAGGGAAAGGAAGGTGGTTAACAGGTTTTCTTGGACATATCGGCTAAGAGATTTCTGACTTCAATAAAAAAGTAGCCATATCACATGACTCCAGAATCTGCCATTCCATTTATTGCCACACAGAAGAGAAAGGAGAAACGCCATCATTTCTTCTCATCTTGGATAACTGTCCTGTGGGAAATTTATCAGTTGAACAGTATTTATTTATCTTTTTGAAGAATGAATTTGTGTTTTGCTTTATTCTGGATTTTTGGATCCTTTAAAATGAATGAGGAACAATGCTACAATTGTAAAATCTGGGTGATAATTTTTCACAAGTTTGGATATTTTATTATGGCAGAAAGAACATCTTAAGGTCATCAGCAGGAATGACTTTGTCCATAGAAGCTCTTTTTTGTATCAGAGTCTCATCCTCATTATTGCAAATCTTTCTGTGTTCTTGCATCAATTTCTCTACAATTGGTCTTCGAGTTCATAGAATTTTCCAGATATACTGTTTTTGTACAACTCTTTATCCAACTGCTGATACCTCCTTGGAGCCACAGTCATCTCCAAACTGAATCCAAACACCTGAGAAACATTCCAAACATTCATAATTAGAAGATCAGCATCTGCTACATTGAAATGTTTCTTCCAAAAATTCTTCAGTCACTTCATTGGAAGAAGTAGTTTCAAAGCAAATGCCTTAGTGTATGCAGTTTTTAAAAAAAATTGAAGTAGAACTAAACTTTTCTGGGAATTCTTTCATTAAAACAAGATGATGGACTTAGTTGATGTCCATGATTAAAACAGATTTTAATAAATTTTTTTCTCCCTAAACTACTTACAAACTCAGGGGCAAAGATTCAATTATCTAATCAAAAAAAAAAAACTTTCTGCTAACCTGAGGTAGTTTTTCTCAAGTTCTTTAAAAGCTTTAGTTTTGGCTGAATAATATATAAGTAGTGCTTTAATTTTGCTGTACTAAAATATTGATACAAAATAGCTATATAAGATAATTTTTCATTAGCTTTTGAGCAAGCAAAGATTTTTTTTATGATGTATGTTTTCTGTGGCATTTCCCCCCAGAAAAGCTGGTTTTGCCATAGTTAAACACGTAGACCTCTTTGCACTAGCAACTTGATTATGCTCTAACACTATGCATTTCAGTTCTTTTTTTTTTTTGACTCTGTTTAAATCTTCCTTTTCTTACATGAATATCACATATATGAATTTTATTAAAATGTTCTTCAAGCAATTACTTGTTGTTTCATAATGAAGCTCTTTGAATTGTCATTTTCCATTTGCTTTTGATTAACCCACATTTGCAGAAGAGTTTCTGTTTGTTCTGTAATGTCATTGCAGTGTACTTTTTAATTCATCTTTATTGTTTAAAATAATGCAGATCATTAATTTAGCCATACTGTATTCAGAAATTAAATCAAAGACCGTTTTCACTTCAATACTGATCAATTTTCTATGTTTCTGATTAATTATACGATATTTGTATATATATTTAAAAAATTATTAAAAGTAAATAAATTGCAGAAGAGAAACGAAATGCTTTGATTCCTTGCATGTGGTTGCTATAGTAATCATTTTTATAATGTATAAAGAATGTTAACTGATAGGAGAATCTTTGATGCCTCTTTGAGACCTTAACTAAGATGGCCAAATTCCTAATGATCACTTTATATGTTCTTGTCATTGCAGCTGTTATGTGATTATTCGTAAAATAAAAAAATGTGAATGTGCTTCTCACCAACATGCATCAGCCAGTATAGTGAGTTTATTGGCTTTTTACCTCTAAGTTTTAAAGTAAAAAAAAAAAATCATAATCTTTCGTCTCAGTTGCCTAATAGTTCTTAGATGAAATTTCAATTGAGTTTTTGAATGTAAAATAAATGGGTGTATGAACGATCTCTCTTTTTTTTTTTAAAAAAAAAAATATATTTACAAACCCTATAGACAAAATTAGATTATGGCCATTATTGCCAGGAAGATGTAAAGTTATTAGCCAAGGTAGCAGTTGGCAATTGAATGCAGAGGGCGCTAAGATTTTCTTGTCTGCAGATCTAGATTGCCATTTGACAATGATTTTTTGCAGATCACTTTTAAGTGTAAGAAGATTGCACAAATTTGAAGAAGAACTGACTAATATTAAATGGGGCATTATTGTTGGACCTTGTGAAATTGGAAGAAACGGTGAAAGGATATTTAATTTAAAAAATGGAAAATGACTTTGCTACAAAAACACAAATATTTTTGAAGCACAAGCAGGGTGAGATTTATTATAAATAAAAAATGGAAGAATAACATTGCAAAGATTGATGTTATATCAACAGAGTGGCAAGATTAATTATTTGAATTAATGAAAGATAATAAATGCAGTAATTCAAGATTTAGCCCTAACAAGTTCTCATTGTGATGAAGAAATGGAGGATTTTTATATGGGTATACAAAATGTTTTTTATCAGACAAAATAACATTTTAAAATTGTCACGGCAGGCTTTAATGGTAGAATTAATAAAGGATTAAAAAATAAAAGCACTATGGCTAAATTTGGTTGTGATGATAGAAATGAGAGAGGACAGATTTGTGGAGTTTGCAGTAAAAGAAAAATTATATGTTATGCATTCTTTCTTTAACAATAATGCTAAATGGAAATGGACATTGAAACATCCAAATTAATATACATCAGATTTAGACTATATTTTAACTAATAGAAAATATATATTTCAAGATAGTAATATTTTTAATAGATTTAACACAGGAAGTGATCATTGATTAGTAAGACGTGTGCTACTGCAAAACTAGAAAGATGAAAATGATGAAAAAAAATCATTATTAACAATTGATATCTCTAATCTTTAATGAATTTAAATTAGAACTTGCAAGAGATTTTAAAATGTTAACAGACCTTGAAGGATTGTTCAGATTTGACTAAAATCAATAAGAGATTAACTGATACTCTTTTAGAAACTACAAAAAAAAATAGCTGATATAAAAAAGCAGCAATTTGCTAGTAAATTTTCTGCTGAAACAATGTATGATGAAAAGAAGGAATATGAAAATTTGTAAAAACAATCCATTAAGAAGAATTGAATTGAATGTCTAGAGTTTTGTAAAATAAAAGAGAATAAAAATATAAGAAAATATAATTGGTAATTGGCAAGAAAAGCTGTCATCATAATTTTCAACCATTATCAATCCATTGCAGGATGAAAGTCTCTCCAAGTTCAATCCATTTTCTCCAATCTCTAGCCACTCCTCTCCATATCACTCCTGCATACTTTATTTCATCCATCCATCTCACTTGTGGTCTCTTTCTGGGTCTTTTAAATCTTTTGAAATTCCTTTTAAAATTTCAATTGTCCATCTATTGTCATCTCTTCTAACCATATGTCCAGCCAAACTCCACTTAGTGTTTCAATATCAGTAACACCTGTTTGTATTTTGTTTTAGATCTCTTCTCATTACTCCTAACATACATCTCTCCGTACTTTGGTGAATGGTCTGAAATTTCTGTATTGCTCTTCTGTTAAATGTTCAAATCTTAGCTCCATAAGAACTGGTAACAGATATTTATTAAAAACCTTTCTTTTCAAACACATAGGCATACTTTCTTTTAATATTAATTTATTTCTACCAAAAGCATTCCAAACATGTTTAATTTTATAATTAATTTCATCTGTAGTAATAATCTGACCAAGGCATTTGCAGTTAACTTCTTCTAACTCATCATTATCAAGATTTATTTTTTCCTTTTGAGAAAATCTCTTGAACATTACTTTAGAAAATTATTCTAGAAAATCTATAGAAGACAATAAAATCTCACGTCTAAAATATTTATTATTGGTAGGAAAGTTATTTCTGCAATAAGAAGAAAAGACGGAACTATTACTAAAAAGAGAGATGGCATCATGATATGGGTGGAAGGTTCCTATAAAAAAATTTCATAATAATTGTTGTGTATTCGGCTATGAAGCTGACTACTAACAATTACCACAATATTATAAATTATCAAAATATTATTAATAATAATTAAATATATTTATTTACAGTTTATACATAAATTAAGATTTAACTGAGTAGCGAATCATATTTACTTTACACATATAACAAAATAGTTCTTGCTTTAAAGTTCTACTTTCACAAACCCATATTGCCACAGAGTCACTAGTCCTTCCACTATACTAGTGAATATTAAAGTTTATATTTATAGTTATTTTAAAAAAAACACAATTCTATTTGGGCCTTCCCATGCATATGTAAATAAGACCGGTGCAGTCTATTAACATTTTTTCTCTAGCTGTCTATCTTTAAGCTTCAGAGGCATGGGCTCTGGGACACATTCACCATTGCAGTATGGTCCTGGCATTTAGTTTTTCTCCAGGTCTTTCTGATGTCCATGACACAGCAACAACAGCAGCTTATGATGAATAGAGAAAAGCTGATGACCCCTCTTTCTCTTTTTAGTGTGCACTATTTATACTTCTTTTTCCCTTTCTCAATATCCTTAATTAATTCCTATCATTCCAATGTAATTGTACTTCCATTTGGTTAATGCATCTTTACAATGATGATCCAGCCTCCGTTCACATTCCTTAGTAATTAGCTTCAAATATTTTATCCATTTGTTTGCTTCTAAAATTAGTTTAATGTTTGATTTTAGATAATACACAGTTTTTTCTGTCTCTTAAAACCATTAGTTATATCCAGTCTTGTAATTAACAATTTGGTTTATTTTTCGACAATTTTTTTAGAATGCTTTTAATCTACGAAATTAAGTTTGATTTAACTGCCAGCCATCTTTTTATGCTGCTATTAAACTAAAATTTATCTAAAATAAAGTTTTTTTTATTTTTTTACTGAATCTGTTTCCTATTTCTTTTTAAACTTATTAGCAATCTTTTTTATTGCTTTTAAAACTTAAATATGTATTTACATTTCATTATTATTTTTCTCTGGAATAAACTTAGCTTTATAACTTATAACAATCGAGTGCCTGCAAAATATAGCAATAATAAAGAACAATATTCTCTACAGTTATTAAACTTTCTGAATTACACAACATTTTAAAGAAGGGAAAAGTTCCAAGAAAGATTATGAAATTATTATTGATATATTTAAAGAAGTAGTTGAAGAAATAGAGACACCATTAGTACTTATATATCAAATGTCTAAATGATGATATTGTTATTTAAAAAAAGTAATAAATTAGAAATTACAGACCATTCAGTCTTTTTTTATGCAAAATCTTTACCAAAGTAGTTTCAGCTCCCTTACAGTGAACTTTGGATTCTATCCAAGTATTGAGAGAAGTTATAGAAAAGTCCAATGAATGTGAGTTGTCATTATGCTTTTAGATTTGTATATTATGAAGAAGCATTTGATTCTGTAAACATTTCTATGGTGATAGAAACCTTGGATTATCAGGATACAGACTCAGAATATTGTCATATTTGGAAAAATATCAAAGTGCAACAACAAAGATTAGATTACATGGTAATACTAAGAAGATTAACCGTAAGAAGGATGTATGACAAGGTGATTCCATAACTACAAAATGTCTTACAACAGTTTTACAAGAAATATTTTCACAAATATCACTAAATCTATTACTTCCTTTATTTTGATGTAATATTTTGTATAACAGGCAAAACTCTCCATACAGTTGTGTCACTCAGTGCAAGCGAGATTAATCAATGGATGCCAGAAGGCTTGTGCATAAAATCCCTATCTAGTAGGGCTTGTGCTTAAAATCCCTAGATGAGTAGCCACTAAATAGGGATTTTATGTACAAGCTTTCTGGAATCCATTGATTACTCTGGCTTGCACTGAGTGGCACTGCTGTATGGAGAGTTTTACCTGTTTTAACAGCTTGAGAAAGCATAAGAAATGGTAATTATGTGTGAATGTTTTATATAAATGCACCTTTTACTTCAAAAATTTAACTTTCTAGCAAATTTTTTTTAATTATATGTACACACACACTGCCTGATATTTTGACTATCCTACAGTCTTCATCAGACTTATTATATAATGATAAATAAAATAAATATATAAATAATATAATAAACAAATGTAATTAATATATAATGTTTCTGAGGAAGACTGCTGAATACAGAACATTCAAAACATCAACTTGTATGTGTATACATAAATAATAAATTTTTGCTATAAAGTGTACAAATTATATAAGAAAAATTTTGTAAATTAAGATGGGAAGTTAAAGGAATAAAAGTAAATTGAGATTATTTAAATCATATTTATGTCGCTGCTGATGATGATGTTTTTGCAAATAATGCTTCAAAGTTTTAGAAAATATTGCAAGAATTATCATATGAAAAGTAGGGCTAAGAATAATTGTTAAAAAGCCTAAAGTTAAAAGAAATTACCAACTACAAATATCTTGATCAGATTATTTACATAGAAGGAAATGTAATGAAAGAAATTAATCATGGAATTGAACTTGTATGGAGTGTTTTTGATAGAAATAACTTGTATTTGAAAAGAAAGACTTTTAATGTGTATGTTCTTCAGACCACTCAACAAACAAAGTTATAGATGTGTATTCAGATTAATGAGAATGTTATAGTAAGAGAACAATGGGTATCTTACTACAACCTTGAAAATAGTAAGTGACTGAAATGGATCTAGATTGAAAATATTAGAAGAGATGTTAGTATCCGGACTGTTGAAGTTTAAAATTGGATTCCAAGAGATTGTAAAAGATCTAGAAAGAGATAGAGGATGAAATAAGAAAGAAGCTAGGAGTCAGAATAACTTAGATTAAACTTAGAAAGACCATCTTGCATTGGATTGTTAAAATGGTTAAAAATGAAGATTAACATAGATGTTACATATGAGGTCTTAAAAATGGATTAAATTTAAAAATATACATAGCTAAAATAATCTAATAAAATTAATACAAAAATCATATTTGAAATTTGTATATATGACTGTTATATGAAAATATTATAGATAATATACTTTGTATATATATAGTAATCTTATATATAAAATCCCTAAATGTTTGTCCATAATGCTGTCACATGATATTCAAGTTAAATATTTCTTTATTAGAGGGTGTATTTTTCAAGGAAAAAAATAATTATTTGTTCCACTATTAATAAACCATATTTTTTTTTACAAAGCATTTTATGCAAAGGAAATAATTTGTTAAAACAACCGATTAAAAAAAACTATTACAAAAATGCTGATCTTTCCATAGACCAGGTACATTTCTGGATTCTAAAAAAATATAGTATTGAAATAAAACTTTTTGAAGGTAAAACTTGTGGGGAAAAAAAAAAAAAATCAGTACATATGCTTTTAACTATAGTGCAGAACTGAATAAGTATAGAATTTAAATCATGAAGAAAATGTGATTACAGTACAAAAAAAAAAAAAAATGATGCTGTAGTACCATATTTACATTTAGTTTTGGTTAGCATATAATTGAAGTCATGAAGTTTGGTATTTTATAGTTTATGGTTCCACAGTAATACCATGCATGATTGAAATTTGTTAAAGCAACCAATTAAAAAAAACTATTACAAAAATGACAGCCTTTCCATAGGCAGGATACATATGCCAGTATTATAACAACATTGATATGAATTATTGTGTGGTTACAAATCTGAGAAAGTTTGTGCATAGTCAAAACTATCAGTTGGATTGGAGAATTTAATAAGGATATTGCTGTTTATTCTCTGAATATATTATAAAAGAAGTACCAAAAAGTGATAATACATGCAGAGATCAAACAAACCACTTACCTCTATGATAGTTTGTCAGCATGATTTACATTCCATATCTTAATATTGCTCTGCACATTATTAAATTTTTTTTACAATCTCTCTCAGATTTGATTATATATCAGAATAATAACTGTAAATTGATTATGGGGAGGATTTGCAGTTAGAAACGCACCATTAACCCAATTTTTTCCATTACATTTTCTCTTCCCATTTATTATCTTAGCCTTAGTAATAATTCACTTATTATTTCTTCATCAAAAATGAAGAAATAATCCCTTAGGATTAAACTCAGGCCCTGATAAAATTCTATTTCACCAATATTTCTCAATTAAAAATATAATCACAACTATATTAACTCTCATGAAAGATATCAAATGGAGAATTTTTATCACTTGTTCAAGTGTGGCCCAGTAATGTGAAATCTTGGTTGATAAACTACTAATATTTTCATGTTTGTTGTAAGGATTGGATTATCAAAATGCTGCACTGATGGTTAAGAAAAATGGAAGTGATTCATCTGATTCTATTACTTACTTCCAGTATTCAGTGTATAATTCTCATGAAGTTAAGTTCTCTACCACCAGAATAAAATTTTTATGTGATTATTTTCTCACAAATACTTAATCAAATAACCATGGATTTGTAGATCTGTATAATATCTTAAATAACACCTTGATTTCATCTGGACAGTACTTCAACTTGACTAGTCAAGAGTTGCCATCATGTGATATGTCCAAGCACCTGAAATGATAAAATTGAACTTTGATCCAGAGATTGTCCATCAACTGTAATAAATCACTCAAGAAACATTTTTTTTGTTTATACTGTGTTGGACTCGGAATTGTTTAAACATTTAAGGTTTTTAAGTAAAACTAGAACTTTCAAGAGTTGTAAACTGGTTAAGTCAACTTCTAATCATGCTACTTTTATTTCAGTTAAAATAAATAATTGTTTTGATTTACTGTTTTAAATACTGCTTCTTAGAAAGTTTTTTACCTATATAAGAATAAGATTGTATTGTTATTCTCATTTGCAAGTAGCTATTGCTGTGCTCATATTGTTATTAATAAAAACTTTTCAGCGGTACAAAAATATTTATATGGAACTAAGTAGAGATAAGTTGTTTATTTAATTTTTCATCAAAGTTTGATTACTTTAATAAACGCAGAAGTTTTATAATGAGGATTTAAAAGATCTTGTTGTTATTTACTTGTGATATATGATTGGTGATTGTGTTGCCCAGTAATTGCACTATGAACTAAAAAAAGTTCATACTTTGAAAATGAAAATTTTTATTTTTTGCTTCCCCAGTTAAATTATTCTAGAATTTTTATTACCATTTTACTTCTGTTAAACTTCTTTTTACAAATTATCTTTTAGTTTACATTATTAAATCCTTTGCTAATATTAACATTTAACTGTAATTTTTTTGTTATATATATATAGGTTTTTTTGTGACTGTGGAGCAGGCACTCTTAGCAATCAGTGTCATTTACAAGGAGAGCCACTGCAGGACACGGACACTCTGTATGACTCTGCTGCTCCCATGGAGTCGCACACACTGATGGTCAACTAATTGTGTTCATCTTTTTTTTTTAGAGTAACTTTTATTAAAATGATTGTGTAAAAAAAAAAAAAAAAAAACGTTTTTATGATGTGTGTGTGTATATTTTGTATGTATATAAATAATGTGTATGAATATGTGTATACGCGTGCATATATATATGCGCCCACTGCTATACCCGTACATAATACACATAGCGTATAAATATCTACACACACATAATGTATCTCCACATACGCAAAGTCTGCGTGTTTATTAAATGTGTACATGAATTTGTATATATATAAGACAGAGCTTTATTTTTATTATTTTTATTCTCGGGGCTGCCTAAATAAGTTGCAAGATTGAAATATTTTCATTATCTATATTTTCATGCCACTTTTTACCCTTTTTAATATTATAAAATTTCTGAAAGTGGAATGAAATATAAAAAATGATTTCCCATTAACTAGTATACAAAAAGTGATCACTTATTATTATTTTTGAATTAATTTTTTTTTTTAGGAGGAAAATGATGAAAAAATGAATGGTGAGAAATAATAATTACAGTTGAGCATTGCATCAGTGCGAGTTTGATTAACTGTAAGACTCCGTCATGTGATCTCGTAAATATTTATTTTGCTAATTGATCGTCTGCCTAATGTTTTTTTCTAAAAATAGATTTCAATAATTAACAAATGCTCTAAGTTTATTTATTTTCCCCTCTTAATTTTTTTGAAGTGATTTGTTATTACAGTCATGTGTTTATACATATAAATCATTAATATTTATTTTTGCAATTCTTTTAATTATTTATATATATTTTTTAATAATTATATTTAAATGCATTCTCAGCTCCCGTTTTTTTTTTTTTTTAAAATGAAAAAAAATCATTCATGTACAGTATTTGTAAAAAGTTGTTAATTTTTTTAAAAAATGAAATGAAAAAACGAAATTAGAAAAAAAAATAATAATAGAAATAAATTATTGTAAATGAGTTTGTACAATAATAACCGTGCCAAACTATAAGTGTTTTTAACATCTAAAGAACGTTTTTTTTTTTTAATTTTCTTGCCATTACTATTCTTCTTTTTCTTTTTTTTTTTTTTTAAGACCCGATTGTAAATTTCTAGTAAAATATGCATAAAGTTCCTCAAACTTCAATAAAATTAACCCAGCAATGGCCTTAATATACGTAAATTATCAAGAAAATGATCAATTCAGATTAATTTATTTTGTATAAAGTTTCTAAAGCACTCTTTCCCTACCTTCCCACGTTTAATTTATTATAACTCATTAATCGAAGATAGAATTTCACATCACACCACAGGTGGATTGCCAATTATATATTCGTGCGTGCCCATGTGTATATATATATTTTTTTGTTTTTTATTAAATGTATATTTAAAAAAAAAAAAGCATAGCGACACTTTTTTAAAAAAGAAATTTACTAAGTTGATTGCTATATTATAAATATTATTAATGATGGAACAGGTATTATATATAATTTGTGATGGATTCTATCTTAAGATTTCCCTTCCAAAGAAGCAACCTTTATATATTTAAATAAAATTTAAATATGTAAATTAAAAAATATATGTATATATTCGGCACCCAAATTTCACACTTGGTCTTTTTTTATCAAAAGTCCTCACATTTTTTTAATATTTAGAAAATTTGTTTATCACATGTTAATGGATTAATTGAAAAAAAAAAAGCTTTACTTTCTGTTCAGTTTTTCACGTTTTTGTCTGTGTACGTATTTATTATGTATATATATATGAATTCTTGTGTTGTTTTTTTATTATTATTACTATTATTATATCTTCATTATTATTATTTTTTTAAGTATATGTAAATAATTCCAATTCTGTTTGGTACTGAACGATTCAGGTTAAAGATAAAATTTATAAAATAATTTGTATCCTTTTTTTTTAAAGTGCAAAATAAAAAATATATAAAAAATCAATTATTTAAATAATGGGTTCAAAAAATATAAGTATATTATGTAAAATTTTAATATATTTAAAGTAAACATGTTACTTTTTAAAAAGCACTAAAATCTGATCCAGAATAAAAGTATTTTAGTCTCATCCCATCCATCATTACATAAATTGCAAAGAATTTTTTTTTGGGGGGGGTTATTAATTCTTTAAATCTAAACTTTTTTAAGGAAATTATTTGAATATTCGTGTATATCAAGAATCATATGAAATAAATTTATATATCTGTAAGTGCGTGCACATTTATAAACATAAAGCTAATTTATGAATCAGTGCATTTAAACTCTACTGACCTCTATATGGTATAATATAATAGTTATCTTTTGAATTATAAACTCGGCAGAATATGGCTTGTGGGACTTATAATTTTATTATAGCTCTTTAATATAATAAAACTAATTGTAAGCATCCATTACAAAATACAGAATGAGGAATTCTTTTGTGTATTTATATAACTATTTGCTATCTAATTATGAATTTGAAACACAAGCTTAAATTTACCATATTGAATTGATAAATTTCTGTAAAAGTGAAATTAATTAAATTCCTATCTCATTAAAATATATTTGTATATGTGTTAGTTAATTATGGTAAAAGTGGAACATTTATTGATTGGGAATTTTATCTGTTAATTTCCAATAAAGTGATTCCTCACATGTCATGGAAAGGTTTTCAAAAAAATGGAAATGATTATATTTATCTAACCACAATATAATTTAAATGTGTGTTTTTTTACTACAACTACAAAGTATTAGTATTCTTCTGGCTTTTTTTCCCCAGCTTGATTCACAAAATTCATTATATATATAATCCAACATTTCCATCAGTCTATTCTTTTAAAAATTGATATATTATTTGGATCAAAATTATTCATTTAACTTGTTGCCAATTGTTTTAGCCACTTCTTATAGATTTTATCAAGATTCTTTTAAAACTAAATTAATTACAGTATGAAGAATAAAAATCTTATACATTTTAAAAAATATCTATCTATCTCGCATTCCATTTTTAAAAAGGACATGAAATGGAGATATGTACATATAGTATGAATGGTAAATGTATATTTTTAAATATGTATAAATTTTTATTCATTTATTTTTAATTATTGTAGTTTTAGAAGACTCTTGACAATGGCCAATAAGAAATGATTGAAACAGAACAGAAGTTAAGATGAATAATTTTGATTCAAATAAATTAACAAGTTTTAAAGAATAGATTTATAGTAGTGTCAAAGTCTATATATTTACTGAATTATCCTTTTCATTGCAAATTGAATGTAATTGAAAAGAGGGTTAAAATGTTAGTTCAATTTTTATATATATAACCTTTAGTTTGAAAAGACATTATATCACATTTTAAATATTTTCAATAATAATCGATTTGTAAATGAAATAAATTTTTTCTGCATAAACTTAATAGTCTGAGCCTTAAATTAATATTTCCTTTTTTATATGTGGAATGTTTGAAACACTTTAAAAAAACATTAATACATATAAAAAATAAAAATTTTTTTATTAATAAATGGAAATATATTTGCAATGTAAAAATAAGTTTTCAAACTAAATTAAACCTTATCTTCCATTTTGCAAAGCACAACATGAAAAGTTTCCATTGCCCCATGCAAGAAGCAAATAAATTAGGATCATTAAGTATTGCCTGATTAGAATCATCTATCTACAAAAACTAAAATACAAATTCATTATTTTTATAAATAAACTGTTAACTAAATGAAAAGTGAAGTGCAAAGTAACATCAATCTGGGACCATGCAAAATGCACGAATCAAGCATTGTCTCTTCGTTCAGCATATGGAACCAACAATGAAAAGATTAATATTAGTGTACGTTTCATTTTTTCTACTTTCAAACAAAGTAAATAAAGTCTGCTTTATATAAATTAAAGATTCTATTCTATTCTTATATGTGGTTAATGGTATCTAAAAACTTAGCACAATTGATGTGGTTTTGTTGAAACTGGAACCTGTGAGCTTTGCATTGTCATAGTTTCTAATTCAAAAAGTTAATTATTATATATATTCGCTAATATTTTATTTCACATAGATCTCAGTAGAGAGGGTTTCAATGATCTGATTGATATACAGTACACGTGTGTGTTAGTGTTCGACCAAAATGGAATTCACTGTTATTATAAAATTTATCTTGATCCAAACAGATTTCTTTTTTAAAAAAGTTATAACTATATGACACTTTGTGTCTCTTTTGGTGCTTTCTCTATTTCTTGCTGTTATTGAATCAAAAGTGTACAACTCAAGCATCTTAGCCTTTTATCAATTTATTCCAAAAGAATGTACAAGCATATACAGACATGAATGTATTTATTTACTTATACACATACATATACACATATTGCATGTTTTATTTCATATTTACTAATTTTGTAAATAGAAAGCAAATGTACAATTAGAAGGTGATTCAATAAGTTCTATTGAGATAGATAATACATTAGTTTGTCATCCTAATTAACTAAATTCAGTTGGAATTAAGTTCCTTTCTAAACATGCAAACCAAAATTCAAAATCAGCTGACAAATGGAACATTATAATTAAAAGCACAGCAAATTACCATTCTAGTCAAGCATTGGTGGTCGAGAGGTCAGTGACAGCTGCTTTACAAGCAGTTGTCCCGGGTTAGCGGGTTCGCTTCCCGGAGATGCTATGACACATGAGAAAAAAAATTACCATTCTAATACATACTTATCAAATTTCATTGTTTTCTGCATATTTTTTATATGTATGTGCATATGTATTTTTTTATTTATGCGTTTGTTTTTTTTAATATCTGTGTATGTGCATATTATATGTATGTGAAAGTTATTTAGCTATTATACTGCTTGACTTCATACATGTTGCGCTTGAAAAATTGAATGCATCTAGTTTTGTTGATGCATTTGTTTAGTAACAAGAAACTTTAAGCTAATGTTTATATTTTTTAAAGGCAGTGATCTGAAGTTAGTTGTTTTTGTAAAATGGATCCAGCAAATAATGATACTACATCAAATATTAATCTTTGCATTTATGTGAGAAAGTGTGGAAGTTGTCATTAATAATTTTTGTAATTGATTTAAATTTTAATAGAAATACTAAGAATAATTTCAAATGCTTAGCAAATCAAACATTTAGTTGCATTAAAACTCTCAACTTTTGTTGCATATGAAAATGTTATGAATGACTTGAGAATGTGTGTTTACTCACTTTTTTTAGCTGAACTATGAAATTTAGTATCTCCTCTTAAAATAAATAATACTTTAATCTACAGAAATACATCAAATATTTGATAGCAATAGTCTTTTAAGTTTTAGTTTAATACATTTTATTTTATTTTTTAAATTTCTATCAATATTATAATTTGACTTTTATTTGGTGGTCGAGAGGTCAGCACAGCTGCCTTACAAGCAGTTGTCCCGGGTTAGCGGGTTCGTTTCGAGGCCGATGTTATGATACATGAAAGAAAAAAAGTACTTAAACAAAATAGATCAACTATTACTTCAAATTTTATGGCATCAAAATATTTGAATCATTAAATTTTGATTTTAATATAAAACGTTATGAATTCGTTTATAAATTGCTCATATTAACGTTAGAAGTACTGCTCTGTAAATTGTCTGATTATATTTAATATTTAAACTTTTCTAAATTAAACAACATTTTAAAAAGAAGCAGCATGAAAATTAGGGAATTGCCTTTAAGAAAAATAAATCTATCCAATCGATAGAGCATCATTAGTTAAAAATAGAAACATGAATATACTTTTTTTGCAACTATGGAAAATATTATAATCGATTATTAGAAAAATAATAAAAAAAATTTATTGTATGTATATTTTATACTCAATGATTTCTAAAGTATAATTTAAGAATATTTGATCTTCAGATCCAGAATATATATTGCATTTAAAATAATTTATACATTTTAATGAATAAATGTTTTCATTTGGTTTGAATTTTGAACTGTTTATGAAACATGTAAACAAATATTTTTTTACTCCCATTCTTACTATGATATCATTAGACGAGCAAAATAAAAATGTCAAAAGTCACTTATATACAAAATATTTATAAGCTTCTGTATAATAGCATCTCTTTTTATCATTCTTTGTTATTATTTCTTATTTTTGTTTTTTTCATATTAAATATGTATAGTACAAACATTTTAATGACCTTACACATCAAATATTTTTTCTGAAAATTTTATGATAGTCTTGTAATCGAAGTAATTAGTAATTTTTAAACTTTCTTTTATGTTACATTAACATATTGTTAATGCTGATGAAATATTTGAATTGGTTTAAAAAATAAAAGCAACACTGCCATCTGTTATAATATATTAAACTATTTCCCTTATCTATCATTAAATGTTGAATGTCTAGAAAATTTTTAAACTTTATTTAAACTTTTCAAATATAGACAACTGTTAGTAGTAATAACACAAACAGACAACTCAGGTTAGTAGATTACGCAATATTTTGAGTGGCATTATGCTCTGCTCTTCTTAAGATGTAGCTGGCCTGACCAATAGAAGTCAAACTTATACCTTTAGATTTTTGAATATTGAATTTTAAGGCAATGCTCTAATCAATTTGACAGAATAGCTCGGTTAGAGCATTGCTTAAAAATTTGATATCAAGAATCTAAAGATGTAAGTTCCATTCCTAAGCTAGTATTGTTACTGGCCGGGCCAGCAATGCCTGAAGAAGGTGAAAATAATGTTACTCAAAATGTGTAATCTACTAACTTGTGTTGCCAATTTGTTTGTTATTGTTAATAATTGTTTGTATTTAAAAAGTTTAAAAATTTTGAGATGAACATTTAACGATAGATAAACATCTTATAACATCTAAAATACCATTATCACAAACCTTCAGGAAAACACTATTGTAAATAAACATTCCTTTTATGTATCTTTATAAACATTATAATTAATGTACAAATTAGATTTCATAGTTTTTCTGTAATTAGATATTATTTAACATAAAAAATCTTATTTGACATGCAAATCTCTAAAAGAAACCTTTTTATGTCATAAATATTAGGAAGAAAGCATTTTACATCTCTTTGTATATAAATATATGAACATACACAGTAGTCTTTTTTTTAAAAAAATCATACACACATATATATATATATTGCCAAAAATATAATTAATACATTTTCCATATGCAAAATTTGCATGTTTATGATAAATATAAAAAAATGCAATAATTATATACATATTTACATATGTACTCATGCATATAAATTTTATTATTACAATTGATAAAATAGAAATAATATATAAATGTAAGTAATAGAGTTGTGTGTGTGCGTGTATATATACATTTGTACACTGACAAATGCATAAACATGAAAAAATATCAAATTGCATAATTTGAAACTGATATTTCTGCATATGGTTAAAAATCCCATTTGTTAAAAATTATCTATATAATTGAACATAAAATCACTTTTAAAATTTTTAATTAATACATTTTAAGATAAAGATTGTTACAATTTCAATATATATATATATTTAAAAATAGATAAAAAGTAAAGTTGTAAAATTTTCAATCTTTTTAATATATGCAGATATTTTCAGATTGAATTTCAAAGTTAAATTAGTTTTTTTTTTTTTTTCTATTACTTTAGAAATATAACTACAATATTGGCATACTTTTT
Source organism: Epiperipatus broadwayi (assembly GCA_028023455.1). Classification (NCBI taxonomy): domain Eukaryota; kingdom Metazoa; phylum Onychophora; class Udeonychophora; order Euonychophora; family Peripatidae; genus Epiperipatus; species Epiperipatus broadwayi. The sequence continues at coordinate 15,850,106 of JAQFVV010000010.1, read as the reverse complement.
TTATAATCATAATGTTTATTTCTGTCTTTAGCATTTATTTGGGATTGGCTGGGGAAAATGGGGGAGGATTTATCTATAACTGGGCAGTTGCATAAAACCATTTTGCCATTGTTGCAATTTGGATGCTCAAATATTGTTAGAATAAGAAGAAAAATCACAAAAGATGATTTTAGTGATGTAAGATTTTGCTTTGTTATAATGAAGCTTCACTGAAGAAATTGTGTGTCAAGCAACTAAATAATGATTTTTCAGGATAATAAATTGGATGAGTTCTTGAGGAAAAAATAGAGTGGATAAGCGAATGAAATTGGATCAATGTATTGTGCTTGTCGTGAAAATCCCTTGATCTTTTCCCAAATACCTGATTATATGATAAATAAAAAATTGAAAATATTAAAAAATGAAAAACTTTTTTTTTTAAGTCTTAAAAGAAATCTAATTGTATAATATGCATGAGATGAAGTTTATAAGAGTATTAAATGTTTTAGTATTGGATCTTTCCTAGCATTCGTCCATAACTTTTATAAAGTCTGATGTATAGTTCATTTTGTAAAAAGAAATTTTTTCTTTTTGGCATACATATAAACCCTTACATTTTAATGATTAGTTATGAATGATTAATTTTTTTAGTATATACTTTGAATTTAAAAAAGGAATATTGATATTAGATTATAAAAGACATTAATATAATGAAGTTTATGGTATAGATTTACTGAAAAAGTTTAAATACAACTGTACTGTTACTCTGAAGAAAGTTAATTTGTAGTAGAAAATTAAGTTTAAATAAATTTTTTATATAAATGTATTCAAATCATGTATTTTTACCTACAGCAGTCAATAATATAAAAGATTTTCTCCTGTGTGACAATTTATTTTTAAGAAAAAAAAAAATCTTTAAAGAAATGCCATAATATTAATTATAATATTTATGATTTCACTTTTTAAAAAATATAATTGATATATAGTTTATAATTTAGTTTTTCATTATAGCCTAATAGAATCTTACATCTATAGGATATCTTTTGGGGGAATACAGTATTTTTTTTTTAGTTATGCATTGTTTTTGTTTTTTTTTAATTAGTAGTTATATGTACAGAAATATTTAAAGTGTGTTTTACTTTTATATTCTGAGAAAATTCACAGAAGTTGCTTAAAATTTTAATTTTCTTAAGTTTTCATATTTGAAAACTTCAATATTTTTTATCACTTTAATTATTTAAGTTAGATGAAATCTTTTTTTTTTCTATTTATTATCCATCTCTGCTACTGAATTCTACTCTGAATTTTGCCTTTCTTTAAGAAAGGATGGTCTATTTTCTGCCCTTTATTGTCTTTTTTTTTTCTACTTTTTTGTAAATCAAACTACTATTATCTCTATTGCAATTTTGATATTAGATGGTGGTAGCAATTGTGTCAACAGAAAATGAGAAAGCAATAATAAACTATCCCTGTATATTACATTGAAAATTTTATGAATAAGAAGAAAGCCATTTATTTGACTGCAAGGAGTTGATATTGACATAATAGCCCTAAGTAAAAATAATAATTGGTTTATAATAGTTGATTCTAAAATATCTGTTGATAATTTACAATCATAAGCTTTCTTAATCTGTTCATCACAAAAGAAATAAAATAATTATGTTCACTTTGCTTATAACATGGAGCAATATTTGAGCTCCAAAGCAATGGGCACATCAGTTTATATTAATTGGTCTAACAGATATTTTTATCTTACTTGAGAATTGAACAAGAAACTTCTACTCCATTTAAACTGTTTTTCCAATTGAAATACAGTTTCAATCAAGCTACTATATTTTAAATCACTTAAGATATTTCTTAAAATATGTTTTAAAATATCATCAAATTAGCTCCAAGAATTGTTTTTTTTATTAACTTATAGGTTTAAAATGTTTTGTGCATGTTTTTATGTATTGCATGTTTACACAGACCTCAGACATACAACATTTGTTATTTATTTTGTGTTAATTGCTACATATTATCATGTCTTCTAGATTCTATAATCATTCATTTCTATTCTTTGACCTTTTTTAAAAATCATTGTAACTATCTTCCTGTTAAAGGTTTATACTTTTAATTTTTTTTAAAGGATCTTGTCTGGTATTTGAAAGACTGTCGTTTCAAACCTTATATTTTTATAATATTCTTTTCTCATTTTTCTGCATATCTACATTTTAAAAATAATATCTTTGAGCCATAAAGTTTAAGCATCCATCTAAACATTTTACTAGACTTGTTTTCTACACATGCACACACACGACATATATATATATAGGGTTTTTTTTTTTAAAGTATAATTTGAATGCACTGCATTGATTTCATAGTTTTAAATTACATCAAAAATAAGTATTAATATAACAATGTTAGTGCACATGTAAGTAACAGTTAAGCCAAGCAGCTACATAGAATGCCAACAAAGAGAAGGAAAGCAAAGTGTTGCGAGTAAGTAAATAATTTTCATACATGTGTTGGAATGTTTGAGAGATGTGTGGAAAATGTTTTTGTATAGGAACGGATATGGCTGGAATTTCTATTGCGCACACACAGATTTGAATCAGTGAACTTGTTTCTCGTAAGAACGTTATACACTATTATAAATCTCAAGATAGCTTAAAAGAGCTTGAGTGTACATCTGATCCAACAAAAGTGGCAGCTTTGATAACATATAGCTAGTTCTTCCATTCACTTTGGGGAGAAATTGATTACTTTTATCATATCTCCATGATTTGTTTTAAACATTGAATAATCACAGAGTAAATTCTCTCGAGATATGATTTGGGTATTAAAACTTAGAAGAGTAAAAGTGAGATAGTAATGATTTATATACTGAATTTATTGAATGCTTTTAAAATGTCGAAATACTATCTATATATGCATGCATTTATTCTTGCATCTGCTCTTATTACTGTCTTAATTTTTCTCCTCTTAGTTTTTATAATAATGCACTTCATATTTGATACTGTATTTTAAAAGGTATGTTTTTTTATGTATTATTATATAATATATATATATATTTCAGATGATGGCAAATTCTCTTTGTATATATATTAAAAAAAGGTTTACTGTAATAATATCTATATAACAAAGTGCTTTTAACCTTTTTTAATTGACTCAAATTAGGTCTGTTAGTTTTGCTCACAGCCCAAAGATTCAAATTAGCATTGTATTTAATAATAATACTGACTCTTCCTATTTCTTAAATTTGAAATGAACAACTTAAAAACATATTTAATAAATAATATCTCACTAGTCTTCAAATATATTGAGCAGAACTCCCCCTCCCCCGTTAGAATCTAATACGTTTTAATTCTTGCCATACTAATATTTTTTTTTTTTTAAAGATATTTTTGTCAAGTGTTATTAACCGAAAGGTCATCGCAGCTGCCTTGCAAGCAAGTAGTTGGTTGCAGACGGTTGTGGGTTCGCCTTTCGGCCGATGCTATGAATATGGGGGAAAAAAAGATATTTTCTGAAAATTTTATGAAAGAATATAAAACTATAGAAAAAACATTTAGTATACATATAGTAGTGAATAAAATTTATAATACGTGATTTGTTTGGATTCAAATGAATCATAAATATTAATGTACATAAATATGTAAGATATATTTCAGCCTAAATTTGGGTCATGATCTTTAGGTTAAGAGCCACTGATATGCAAAAATAAATGAAAAATATGAAGAGGAAAGCAGTCTTATATGCTATCTTTAATATATTGTTAAGAAGCATTTTACAGTCAAAGCATTCTAAATATTTTTTGTTAAGATATTTTTTTTATTACGAGATATTTAGTGTACAAATTTAATTAAGATTCCATAACTAATGTAATTTGCGATTTTTTTTTCCATAATCTATTGAAAATATGGATTTAACATTTAAGATAAAAGTTCATTTATAAGATTTAAATGGAAAAAATAAATAAATGACTGAACAGAAAATAGATTGATCGGGTGTATATAAATATATATTTTCCCAAGGCATGGTGCTTTTTTGTTTTAATAATTTCTTTAGTTTGGGAAATAAATTTTATTTTTCTCTGCTTTGTGCCTGTGTATAAAGGTTGGAAGTTGTGTATAGATTGTACAGTAAGGAATGAAATTATAACTTCTATATATATATATAAATATATTATTGTCTTCTATCACATTAGAGAAATAAATTCTGTTTGTATAAATAATTCTTTGTTTTATATGATTTATTATTTTGGAATTACTTATTCATTAAAAAAACACACACCCACAAACATACATATGTTAATCTTTCATGCTAACCCTAGTTTTTAATCTTACCTCTAGTTCATAGGTAATTTCTCTTATTGTCTCCACCAACGTGATCAAATATTAAATCTGAATCATGTTTACACAGTCCTGCATAAATTTAGCCCATGCACTTATATTTTCAAGACTCTCTTTTTTATCATACTATTCATTTATTGAATAATGCCCATTGGCAAGCCTTTTGCAAACATTTTTTGTTGGTTGTCTACAGATAGAATTTAACTCCTAAAAGTTATTTATCAACAAATATGAAGCAAATTATATTTATTTTAGCTTATATAAAAATTTTCAGCCAATCATATTCAAATGATGCTTCCGTTAATAAATTAAAAACTAACTGAACTTCCAAAATATACTAATAATTCAAACATTTTAAATCTACATTATTATTATTGAATGTAATTAAAGGCGATAATTAACTAATAATCACGTAATCAATTTGCACAATTACCCCAATTGCTATAATCGATTATAAACAATGTGTTTATACTGACATTTATTTACACTATTTTAAATCTATTACTATGAATAATCATCACTGACAAAATTGTTAATCGCTGCAAATTTTGGGCTAAAGTTTTCCTTCTATCTTCATTGAATATACAATGCGCTTTCTACAGAAATTTTCTCATGCTTGCATAATTTACTCCTATATAATGATGAATTCATCTTGACTGTCTGGACTTTTCACTACTTTATCTCTTTCAATAAAATGCCCATCTTTCTTTGTCAATGTTTGTGCTACAGTTGATATTTGAAAAAACAATCTTTGCTGCTTCATCATTAAATCTCAGCATGTCCTTATATATATTTTAGATGTAGAATCTTCTGACTTAGGGCACCGTATGTATATTCAGTGAAAATAGAAGGAAAACTTCAGCCCAAAAATTTTAGAGACTATCCATAGCAATGGATTGAAGATTTCGATATTTGTTTATATAGTATTTAATTAATAAAATTTGAAATAAACGTATAACATGCTATGGCTAACAGTAATCTATCAAAGAACATTGCTGATATGTTGACTTCTTCAATTATGCAACTTTCTACAGTCTATAATCATGTTTATATGTTAACAAATTTGAGAATTAGAATGAATATTCCTTTATGATCTTTTTTAAAATAATAATCCCTCTGCTCCTTTTTATTTTTAGCTAAAAATTTTTATTATTACTATGAGCTGGTTAATTTTCATGTGCTTATGGTAAAGAGTTTGTATTTATGTGTACAGTATATTGAAAACTCAGATCATGTGATATTCTAGCACAGATATCAGATTAGAATCCTTAACTGGAAATTGTTTATTATTCTATAACTGTGATAAACCTCATAGAAAACCTTTACTGAGATCTTAATTCAGAGAAATTTGTATATTTAGTCCATCCAATTTATTTTAAATCTATACAAAAATCATCACTATATAAAATAATTCTTTAATCAATACTGCAAATAACAATAGTTTTCCATTTGTTTATGAGTTGGTGTTACATCAAAAAGTACAAATAAAAAATGTGTTATGGATAATATCGTAATGATTTGCATTTAGACTAAATAGGATTCTCTTTTGTTGGTTCAACAATTGCATTCTACTTATTCAAAAATGTATTTAGCTATTAACTTTCACTCCTTTAACTTCCCATTTTAATCCACAAAATACTTCTTGCAGCACTGCTGTAAAAAGTTTTGAAAATATGGAGTTACCCTGTCATACACCCTTCTCAGTCTTAACTTTTTTAGTATCATTATGTAATTTAATTGTTGCTGTTACATTTTTATAAATATTCTTTAAAATACAACAATATCCTGGATCTCTACCTTGATGATCCAATACTTTAATCACTGAAGAAATGTTTATAGAATCAAATGTCTTTTAGTAATCTACAAATCCAAAGTGGCAACTCATATTTATTTGTCCTTTCTATAATTTTTTTTAATATCTGGATATGATCTCCTGTACTAATACCACTTTTAAATCCATCTTGTTCTCTTGGTTGGTGAAAATCCAATATTCTCTGTAGATGAGTCGTAATTATCCTGGCAAAAATTTTGTATAAAAGTGATAAAAGGTTGATAGTCTATAATTTCTAATATCTTCTTTATCACCTTTTTTAAATATTAATATTAATACTGCATTCTTCCAATCATCTGATACATCTTTATCATTTAGACATTTGCTATATAACTTTGCTAAAAAATATATATATTTCTTCACCTGCTTCTTTTAATATATCAATTGGTTATATTTACTGATGTTTAAAACAAAGTAGAAACTCACAGTTCACATAACCTAACAACCAAAATAAGAATATTTTAAATACAGTAATAATCAATAAAGCAAGTCATATATTGCATGACATTGCTTTTACATGCTTTTATTACAAATATGTAATACAGGGAGCATACCAATAGCTCAAACAAACTTATTGATAAGTGAGGCGAACCCAAAACTCCATATATATAGAAATATTCTATATAGAGATTTTAAATATCTTTCTCATATCACACTTATCAATAAGAGCTGCTTTGAGCTATTGGTATGCTCCCTATATTACATACTTAAATGCAGTAGTATCAATTAATACCAATAACTTTGCTAGCATATAGTATTTAATCATATAAATATATTATGAATAATATGATTTGTTCTAAATCTCAAATTTTTTTTACTAACAACATAATAAATAGATTGCAACAATGTCTTCTATTTTGAAAGTTTTATCGAACACCATATTTTCTTTAGTAATTCAATGTTTTCTTTTGCTGATTGAATGCACAGAACATTTTAATAAGACAAATTAAAATGGATTCTAACACAAAAATATTTTTGAAATCAATATTTTTATAAATTGCAAGATTTTTAATTACATTTGACATAGGTTGCCATATAATAAAAGGTTCCTTGGATTAAAAACAGTTAGTGTACTAAGGGTGCATTAAAATGTTACATTTAGAGAAAAATATATGTGTGTGTGTGTCATTATATTTCTTGCAACAGTTTCAGAAATATTATATATCCATTTCACTTTGTAATTACTAACAAGAAGAAATGTTAATTTCTCAGTGATGTAACAGCATATAATTAAATAATATATTTAACAAAGTTTAAGACATATTTTAAAGATGCAAGGAAATGAGGGTTTTTGCAAATGTAAATTTTTATTCTGTTTAGAAACTACCGATGATAACAAAATGGATCTAACTTATAAGATGTTGATATTAGTTGCATATTCCAATATTCAAAATTATTGTTTTCCGTTTAAATTTTTGAAATCAAACCCTTTTTCATCTTCACAATTTATCTCAGCTATGCAAATTAAAGCGCAGTTTTTATTATATTATCATTTGGCAATTGATATTACAAATTCTATCATCTTGGTATGGTGATATTACATTTTAACCAACATATTAATATTATAACTATATTTTCCTAATTAAAAATGAACTTTTATTTTTTGTATAAAGTGATTTACAAATGTTTTCTGAATCAAGACAAACTAAACATCTATTAAGTTGCAAATTAGTGAAACCAAGAAATAATTTCTTTCACCAGTACTTATTTCCCCTATTCAGAAAATACAAAATTAAACTCCCATAATTCAGAAAGACTTCTCAAATAAAATCACATCCATTCAAAGCTCTTTTCATTTTCTTTGTGCTTTGTACATAATTACGATAACAAAATAGTGTATTGATATTATAATACAGGAAATTAAGAAAGTGATTGCTAATATGAGTATAACGTTAGTGATATTAGACGTAATTCTAAAGATCCGTACATCTCTTAAATAACATAAAATAGATTTTCAATGATAATGAGAATGAATACTATCATCTTAGTACAATGCAAAAACTTTTATGCTTATTACATAAAAAAATGAATGCATGTAGTTAGAGAATAATGGTCAAGATTAATACAAATAAAAAATATATGAGTTCTCCAAACTATTTCTATTTTTGTTAGTTTGCACAAACCATGACTGTAAAATGCTTATTAAATTTCTATCCTCAATATGTTAATTTTCATTCTGACTTGATTTTGCTTTTACAGTTTAGATGTAAGATTTAATTAACCACTAAACATCACACGATCACCATCTCCTATGCTAGCACATAACTGTTATTGAATAGGCAAAACTCTCCATACAGTAGTGCCCCTCTGTGCTAACCAGAGATGGAGATTTTATGCATACGCCTTCTGGCATCCATTGATTACTCTGGTTAGCACAAACTGGCACTACTGTATGGAGAGTTTTGCCTGTTTAATAAGATTTAATTAAAGTGAAATAAATCTTGGAAATGAAGTCAATATAAATTGATGTAAATTAAACAGCTTCAACAGTTCAATTAATCACAAACGATCTTAGTAGTCATCACTTTTGAACATTCAATCCTTCCTTAAAGATAGGCATTTTTTAATTAAATATTATCAAAAATAATAAATCATCAATCTAACAACTTTAAAGTATTTAAGAAAAACACCTCCTTTCTAGTGACATTTACTGAAATCTTGAATTATGGGAGATTAGTAAATATAAATAAATAAATATATATATGTATTCTTAAAAGTTTCAACTTCAGAAGAGTTTCCATTGCCTTGTCAAGCTGCAAACAGACAATTCAAATTAATCTACAATATTTAACAAAAGACAAGCAGTTGAAAAAAAAAATCATATTGCTTCAGTATCTATATATTGTTACATTGTTAGTGTCTCATTAAATTTATGAATTGTAATCCATTAACTAAAAATGATTATAATAAACTACAAGTGAAAAAGCATGGGATAATAAAATATTTGTCTTTATTCAATGAGATCCAGATTATAGATGCTTTATTCAACTAGCAAGAAATATTAAAAATAATAACAAATGATCACACTATCATAAGAATTATTAAGTCAATTGCTATGTCACTCTATGTAAATTTTCAACAATTATTACTTACCAAATGTATTAAAAATATCTTAAATATTTAAATACCCTTCCTAAAACTTGTGCTGGCTTTGGTCAGTAACAATGTGACATGGTAATCAATGTTGAAGAAATGTGTACTTGCTTCCACAAATCAGTTTTATTTTAAATTCAAATTAAAACATGTAATGTAATTCAGTCAATTCTTTTGAAGTATATTTAGCCTGTATAAATATTAAATACAAATATTAATCTAGTTCAGCAATTACATGCTTTAGTATCTTTATTTTGATAATGATCAGCATATCATGCTATTGATTTGAATTACAAGTTTTATAAATTGGCAATAAAATGGAGTTAAGGATGTTTACTGGATATGTATGAGTATATTTTCTGTTATATTTTTTGTTTGATTGATAAATCCAAAATTCCAGAAACCAAACTTAATAAATATTTTGATAACTAGGATAGGAATCTTGCATGCATCTACCCATCAATGATTATAAAAACTTGTACCAGATGGCACCAGGATAATAAGCTGCCAATGTAATATCATACTCTATGGAAATAGGAAATTGGCAATTTGTTATTGTATTAAGTTTCTCTGCTTGTAAAAGAACATACCTACAATTATCGAATAATTAAAAATGCTAAAATATATAGTTATTAAATTGTATTCAGGTGTTTAAATTTTGATTTTAATCCAATCAAATAAAATGGAATTATTAATTGTTGCTGGGTAAATGTCTCCCATTCCTTCAAATACTAAGTTCTATTCAAGAATGCATAATCCAAAACTTTTTGAAATTTATAAATATGAAGCTTATTTGCATGTGGGGTTCTTTTTCTGATTTGTTCTTTTTTAATTTGTGCCATCTTCTTTTTTGATACTGTCAGCTTTTCTTTCTTTTGTGCTTAGAATGGCTCTATTTATTTATGTATTTTTTGTTCTACTTGATGAGTAAGTATCCCAATTAAAAAATTAAGGTTTTAAAAAATAATTACAATATATTTGTATGAAATGTTAAGATACTCTAAATATAATGGGAATTCTCCTTTTACTTGTAATGACATTGTTCAATAATTATCAACTGAAAATCGTTTTATTAAACTTTCTAAAAAGTTTTTCAAAACTTTATGTATTTTTTTTTAAAAAAAAAAAAAATGTTGCTACCTCTACACAGGAAGTTTCTGACAATTAAGTGCCCACTACTCAGCCGTACGTGATCGCACTCCGTGAGTGCACCATTGAATACTTTTGCTACTTGCTTTTGTACTCTGGACCCGTAGCTAACATCGGGGTATTCCCGAATAATCAAACCAGGGTGATGATCAGGTCAAACGTGACTCACGCCGGTGGACCCTGGTTACCTGGGCGCACCCCCCATTCTTACAGAAGTAACAAACTCTAGCTTACAAATAGCGTATGCATAAACAGATACACCATACAACCAGCCAACTGACTGTAGTTAAAATGATTTATTTATCTAATGTCATTACAATAATTTCAATTGGTAAAATATAAAATTTAATTTAAATGATATTATTTATTAAATTTGAATAATAAAATGACAATTTTAATTTGCTTTATATAGCATTCAAACATTTTTTATATTTGCGCCCTCTATTTTTAAATAAATAAAGTTATTTGTAATATTTACTAGGAATTTATCGATTACTTTATTTTGCATTAATAATAAATGATTTGTAATGCTATTAATCTGTAAATAGGTCTATATATGTGCGATAATTAAACCTGCATATAATTTTAAAAAAAAAAACATATTCTCAGCGTGAATAGCTAACAACTTTTAGAATACAAAGAGATACGCCATTACAACTTCTCAACTTACTGGCGTTAAAATAATTTTTCTCCAATGTTTTCGTTACTATAATTTTAATTTTGTGGAATATAAAAATTAATTTAAATGCTAAAATAATTTTAGAATAAGACTAAATTGCTATTAAAGATTTGAAATTAGAGCAAATCTCAAAAAAATCTATCTGACAACTTCCTATAGAAAAAATTAACCATTAATTTTTGGTGTGGCAAATGCAAAATGGAATGGACCCCGCTTGCGAAGTGAAGTCACGCACATATGCAGAAGCTACGAGGCTCTCAACTTTTTTGTTACAGCACGATAATAGAAGGCAAAATGTTTTCGTAAATTTATCTATGGATAAAAATACAAATCAAAGCGCCAAATTCCACAGATCAACAGTGAATGACCTGATTAATTTAGACATACTTACGGACACCCCTCAGGAACGTATCAACGTAATGGAGGAGACCTGGTCGGAAGAATACTTGAGAAGAATCTCGGAGGCCTTCAATCAAACAATACCGAAAGGCCTATATTTCTCATGTAAACGTTTTTTTCACCAATCGCCCGATTGTTCTAGCTATCACGGGTATTATTTGCTCTCTTTACAGATTTCTAAAAAATTTACTGTATGAAGCGATTACTGTAAACAACATGTGGGATTCTATACAACGGATTGGGGAACATCCTAGCCCCAGATATATTGCCACTGAATTTTTTGACAAAGGGCAGAGAAATAGATTTGATAAAACTATTCTCACGCTAGAAAAATAGACGCTATTCAAGATAGATCGGAATAGAGAAAACTATGTAACAGGGTTTATTTAAAACACCTACTTCAATTATTGCATTAATGACTTCACGAAGCTCATGGTACTTTTGGTCTGTGATGACTTTCCAACTTGCGTATACGCCTAAACCGATAGTAAGTAACAATTATTATTTTAATTAAACTGCTCCTAAATGAAAATGTATATCCGAATGACATCACCTACGTTGTTAATTACGGATCAGGAAACCCCGCCTCCTATTAATAATACATGGAGTCAAACCTCATTGCTTTAATTGTAAAGAAAGAGGTCACATCATAAATACCGAGTCCGAAAACTATATGTCTCCACTGTGAAATGAGAACAACAACAGCACATCAATGCAAGGGGAAAAAACGATAAAAATAATATGCCACACACAAATGGATGCAAGCATCGATGATTTGGTTAGTTTTACCCTAAATACAGTATACCATCAGAAGATAATACACAATTACAAAATAAACTTTCAGATCAACACAACTCCTTTCCACTAGTCAAGCATTGTTAGTTGAGAGGTCATCGCACCCACTTTGCAAGCAAGTAGTTGGTTGCAGACGGGTGTTGGTTCGCGTCCCGGCAGATGCTATGACATATGAAAACTTTCCACTAAAAGTCATAAGTGAAATTAGCAAAAGCATTCCAGAAACAGTAATTCTAAACAAAACTTCACAAGACATTATAGAATCAACAGTATCTAGCTTAACACAGAAATGGACTTAAATGTACTAACGGCCAATGATAAACCAGGTCATCCACCAAGCAAAAAAAGAGAAAAGAAAAGTGAATTACAAACCCCAGAACTGAGAAGAGGATTTACAACAGTTTCTGGGCAATGCTAAAAAAGTCAACCAAAAACATATTAGATTCCAGTGTGTGCAATATTACAAGTGAGCAATTTGCTATAATGGAAGTAAGTGAGGCGTGCTCAAACACAACGGCTTACAACAAGTCTAGATTTGTCAAATGAAAATCCAATATCGTTAGATAGAAATAAACAGTTAACATAAACATATCTCTTATTTCTACACAAATACACTAAACAAAGCAATGATCATAAATATAGTCAGTTAATGTCAGAGGATTAAACTCTGTAGAAAAAAACTATAAACTCAAAAAATGGATTAACATCCAACATACATAACTGGACTGCTGGAGACAAAAATATATAGCAAATCACAAGCAGATCCATCTGTTCTATGACAATCAAGGCTATTCATTGTTTTCTAGAGCCACATTCTCACCATCAGCTGGAACAGGAATTGTGATAGCCAAAACATGCCCTTTTAGCTCATTTAAAATAATACATATTGATGCACACATGTTAATTATTAATCTATATCATAAAATAATGCTAAACATAGCATATCTGTATACTCCTTCAGGTAAAATAATTATAAATAACCTTATACATATCATTATCAACCATTATCAATCCACTGCAGGATGAAGGTCTCTCCAAGTTTAATCCATCTCCGATCTTTAGCTTCTCTTCTCCACATCACCCCTACACATTTTCTTATTTCATCCATCCATCTTACATGTGGTCTCCTTCTGGGTCTTTTACAATCTCTTGGAATCCAGTTTAAAATTTCAATTGTCCATCTATTATCATCTCTTCTAGCAATATGTCCAGCCCAACTCCACTTCAATCTTAATTTTTTCAATGAGGTCAGTAACACCTGTTTGTTCTCTTACCCATACATTGCGTTTTTGATCTCTTCTTGTTACTCCCAACATACATCTCTCCATACTTCTTTGAGTGGTCTGAAGTCTCTGTATTGATCTTCTATTAAGTGTCCAAGTCTCAGATCCATAAGTAAGAACTGGTAAAACACATTTGTTAAAAACCTTTCTTTTCAAACACATAGGCATATTTCCTTTTAATATCAAGTTATTTCTACCGAAAGCACTCCAACCAAGTTTAATTCTATGATTAATTTCCTCCATTATGTTTCCATCTGTATTAATAATCTGACCAAGGTATTTGTAACTCTTAACTTCTTCTAATTCATCATAATCAATCTTTATTTTCATATTTTGAGCAAATCGATTAAACATTACTTTAGTCTTTTTAACATTTATCTTTAGTCCTACTTTCATCTGATAACTCCTGCAACATTTCCTGCAGCTCCGAAGCATTATTTGCAAAAACAACTACATCATCTGCGAAATCTATGACTTAAATAATCTCCATTTACTTTCACTCCTTTAGTTTCCCATTTTAATCCACAAAAAACTTCTTGCAGCACTGCTGTAAAAAGTTTTGGAGATATGGAGTCACCTTGTCTTACACCTTTCCCAATGTTGACTTTCCCAGTATCATTATGTAATCTAATTGTTGCTGTTGCATTTTTATAAATATTCTTTAAAATATGACAATATCCTGGATCTATACCTTGATGATCCAATGCTTTAATCACTGAAGAAATGTTTATAGAATCAAATGCCTTTTCATAATCTACAAATCCAAAACATAATGACAACTCATATTCATTTGTCCTTTCTATAACTTCTCTCAATACTTGAATATGATCTACTGTACTAAAACCACTTTTAAATCCAGCTTGTTCTCTTGGTTGGTGAAAATCCAAGGTTCTCTGTAGATGAGTTGTAATTATCTTGGTAAAAATTTTATATAAAACTGATAAAAGGCTGATAGGTCTGTAATTTCTAATATCTTCTTTATCACCTTTTTTAAATATTAATATTATTACTGCATTCTTCCAATCATCCGGTACATCTTTATCATTTAGACATTTGGTATATAACTTTGCTATTATTTTTTCTGTTTCTTCACCTGCTTCTTTTAATATGTCAATTATAATTCCATCATTACCTGGAGCCTTTCCTTTTTTCATACATTTAATTGCATTTCTCACTTCTTCATTTAAAATTCTGGGCAATTCGGAAGATGTAATAGATATAGGAGGTACTTGTTCTTTATTACTATATAATTCTTGATAAAAATCTTCTACCAATTTCATAATGTCATCCCTATTTTTAGTAATAATTCCATCTTTTTTCCTTATTGCAGATATAAATTTCCTACCAATACCAAAATGTTGTTTTACGTTCTTAAGACTTTTATTTTCTTCTACAGCTTTTCTTGCTAGTTCACAGTTATACTTTCTTATATCATTTTCAACACTTTTCCGGACCATTTTACAAAATTCGAGATATTCAATTTTTTTTAATGCAACATTCTTGTATATCTTCATATTCCTTCTTTTCTTCATAAGTTCTCTAGTCTCAGTAGAAATTTTATTAGTCAATTGCTGCTTTTTTCTACCAGCTATCTTTGTTGCAGTTTTTAAAAGTGTATCAGTTATTTTCATATTAATTTCATTCAAATCTGAATCATGTTCAAAATCTACTAATACTTGAAACCGATTTGTAAGTTCTAATTTAAATTCATTAGAATGTTTCTGAAGATTAGGAATATCAACTGTAAATATAGTTTTTCTTAATAATTTTTGTCTCTCTAGTTTTACATTAACATGTATCTTACCCCTTATTAATCGATGATCACTTCCTGTGTTAAATTTATTAAGAACATTACAATCTTGAAATATGTATTTCCTGTTAGTCAAAATATAATCCAATTCTGCTGTACCTTCATTTGGATGCTTCCATGTCCATTTCCTTCTAACATTTTTCTCAAAAAAAGAATTCATAATATAAAGTTTTTCCTTCTCTGCAAACTCCACAAGTCTATGTCCTCTCTCATTTCTATTACCATAACCAAAATTACCTACAACACTTTAATCTTTCATTTGTTTACCAATTCTAGCATTAAAATCTCCCATAACAATTTTAAAATGTTGTTTACTCTGATCAAAAGCCTTTTGTACATCCATATAAAAATCTTCTACTACTTCATCACTGTGAGAACTTGTTGGGGCATAAACCTGAATTATCTGCATTTGGGGCATAAACCTGAATTATCTGCATTTGATATCTGCTATTAAGTTGTATAACTAATCTTGCCTAACTAATCTTGCCACTCTGTCTGATACACCATCAATCTCCACAATATTGTTCTTCCACTTTTTATTTATAATGAATCCTACTCCACTTGTATTTCCAATATTTGTGCCTTTATAATAGAGCATATGTCCACTTTTTAAATCAATTGTCTCTTCACCTTTTCTTCTAACTTCACAAAGTCCAATAATATCCCATTTAATATAAGAGAGTTCTTCTAATTCTTGCAATCTTCCTTCACTTGAAAGTGATCTGCAGTTGTAAGTACCTAAATAAAAAGTCGTCATCAAATGGCAGCCTGGGTCCACCTCCAGGATATTCTTAGCACCCTCCGCCTTCGGCCACCAACCGCTGCCTTGGTTGGTGACTTTACAGCCTCCTGGGATTAAGGGCCATGCTTTATTTTTGTCTGTCATAATTGTATAATTGGGAAAAATCTTTATCATTTACACAAACATTCATTCTGCCTTATCAGGCACTGAGAAGAAAGACCATGGTGTTTCTTGATCTTAAACTCAGAGGTAAAAAGCCAATAAACTCACCACGCTGGCTAATGCGTGTTGGTGAGCAGCCCATCCATGCTCGTATACTACATGAATAAACATATAGTAATAACAGCTGCAACGACAAGAACGTATGGAGTGGACATTAGGAATTTGCCCTGCTCGGTTCCTTTAAGGCCTCCAAAGACAAAATTTGCATCCTCAATATATCCCATAATACTAATGGGAGATTTTAACATGTACAATGAATTTGTTGAAAAATGTTTACACAGGCCGGCTTTTCCTCTCATGTCTGGAGGGCTTTTCTCCATAAAACTTTCATTCAACAATGGCAGATACTCATCTTTAATTGATCTTGTGTTTTATTCACTAGTGTTGCATCATATGATCGAAATACTAATAAACTCATCCTTTTCAGATCATTCAGCTGTGAGGGTATGTCTTAAAAATGATTTTTCATATAGATCCACAGTCACTACAGGGAGAACTATTAGAATATTACTCCCAAGTCAAACCAAAGAATATCTTCAAAGATATATATCAATACTCAAAATTCATGACATGGATTTGAACCCTGTTCAGACAGATTATTTTTGTAAACATAATTTCATACACAATTGTTACAATAAGAAACCAGCCCCCCCCCCTTTCAAGGATTTTAGCACTCCGAGATGATCTGCATAAAAGAATAACACTTAGTGCTTCCATAGCAGAGAGCTGTACAAATGTAGTAACCCCCAGAAAAGCTTTTTGTTTGGCCTACGATTCACTCAAAGAATATTTAGTGAGAAAGAAGAGGAAAATATTCCTGGATCAAACAGTACATTTGCTGGGCTCTAGGTCAGGCTCCAACAAACCGGGTTCCATCAGCTATCAAAGTGGAAGAGCAAACCATAGCAGGTGATAATATACTAGAGCCACTCTACTCTTTCCCCAAACACAACTTGCAAAGAGGGGAATTATTCAACCCCCCAGAAAACTCTGGGCCCACCAGAATATAATATAGCTTTTGATTTGAAGAAAAGTTTTCTATATCAAACTCATATCATCCAGGGATACATGCAATACCTTGCTTTGTATACAAACACCTAAGTTATTTCACAATAAAATATCTAGCAGATTTAGCCAACTTTCTAACCCAGAGAATTTATCACATTCATGAGCTCTATCCCATCTCATTGGTTCCATTCATTAAGAAGAAGAAAAATATAACCACATTTGAAAATCTCAGACCTGCATCAATGAGCTTACTTGATATCAAGATTCTGGAGTCAATAGTTAAAGATAGAATTGAACCCTACATTCTGCCATTCTTGTCAAAAAATCAGTTCACAAGGAAGGGATCTTCAACTGGGCAGGCATCCTTTCTATACAAGACAGTGATTGACAGTCAGAAATGACAAAAAAGTATGGACCAGTTGTAGTTCAACTGGACATCAAATCAGCATTTGATAAGGCACCAATTAATATCATAATTAATGTGCTAGCACACACATCAATTCCCAGAGCACAAATCTACTTAATCACAAATCTTTTTTAGTAGAAAAAAATCATATGTCTTAAAGTTAAGTACATACCATCCTTCACTCCATTCCACAAGGGTCACCACTAAGTACCCTTCTATTCACTTTTTACATTAATCCTCTCCTTAGAGCAATTGAAAGCAAGATGATTGGAATATTGCATACATGGATGATATTACTGTCTTTCTGCTAACAAAAAACCAGATACCAAAGCTAATTAAAATTATTAATAATTACTCAGCAAAATATAAACTGGGGTTCAATCTACATAAATCCAATGCTTGGTCCATATGCACTGGATGCCAACAAGACCAATACTTCAAAAGAAAGCCAGCCAAACCATTTAAGCAACTCTGAAGTGCGATCACAGATACAGAGGAAATTGGTGAATAAATCTGAGGATATAAATAATTCTCTATCCAAATCATACATGTCACTGTAGGCCAAAGTCACCCTCTTCAATCTCTTAGTAATAACAAGAGTTACCCTCTTCAATCTCAGTAATAACAAGAGTTACATACTACACAACTATAATAATATACACAAACGCTTTTACAGCAAAAATTTATTCAATGTGTAGGAAATTGTGGAAAAAGAAAATAGTGTCAATATTACTAAGAAAAATTCTGCATCCTTTATCTTGAAATGGATTGGGCCTACATTCTATCAACATTTTTTGAATTCAAAAAACATAATCTAATATCAACATACGCCAAAATTTTCCTATATCTGGAAGTGTCATTCAAAATCACCACCTACAAGTAACTGCTGGAATAAGTTAATTTCTCCATTATTAAACCTCCCCAATCTAACTTGCCCCCTCCCTCCTGGATGAAATAAAATACTGGGAAGTCTATTCAGTCTACAACCCCCTTTCTTAACATAAGCAGTTGACCAAAAATTTCAAATATTGGCCATTGGAGGCAAAATTCTGCGATTTTTCCAACTCTTCACTTCTGTAGGAATAAAAGGAATTGTCCAAATATTGAAGATATATGCAAGCTGTGTCAAAGAGAATCACAAACGCTATCACACTTGTTATTCACATGCCCCAGAGACAATAATATCCGATAGAACATTCCAAAAAAAATTTTAAATAAGGAGTATGGAATACAAACACTTCTCAATACCTTTGAAAAAGGATTTATGGACACATTCGTACTAGCACATTTGTATTATATTCACTATGGTGTACCAGATGTACACTTATGTTTCGACTGGACTCAAAACACCCTAATATATTTAGAAACAACATTTATATGTGCAAGGGATAAAAAAATTTCATTGTCCAACATTTTCTCTGACACCGGGTCAATAATGCGACTTCGCTCTCAGCTATAAAAATGACTCACCATTGCCAAAGAACTAGATCACTAAGGTTAGTAACAAAAAGAGTCATCATCATTATCAATCACTGCAGGATGAAGGTCTCTCCACGGTCAATCCACCTTCTCTGATCTTTAACTTCTCTTCTCCACATCACCCCTGCACGCTTTTTATTTCATCCATTCATCTCACATGTGTTTTCTTTCTGGGTCTTTTACAATCTCTTGGACTCCAGTTTAAGATTTCAATTGTCCATCTATTATTTCTTCTACCAATATGTCCAGCTCAACTCCAATCTTTTAATTTTTTCAATGAAGGCAGTAACACTTGTTTGTTCTCTTACCCATATATTGTGTTTTCGATATCTTCGTGTTACTCCCAACATGCATCTCTCCATACTTCTTTGAGTGGTCTGAAGTCTCTGTGTAGCTTTTCTAGTAAGTGGCTATGTCTCAGATCCATAAGTAAGAACTGGTAAAACACATTTGTTAAAAACCTTTTTTTTTCAAACACTTATACATATTTTCTTTTAGTATCAGGTTATTTCTACCAAAAGCACTCCAACCAAGTTTAATTCTATGATTAATTTCATCCATTATGTTTCCATCTGTATTAATAATCTGACCAAGGTATTTATAACTGTTAACTTCTTCTAATTCATCTTAATCAATCTTTATTTTCATATTTTGAGAAAATCGATTAAACATTACTTTAGTCTTTTTAACATTTATCTTTAATCCTACTTTCATCTGATAATTCCTACAACATTTCCTGCAGCTCTGAAGCATTATTTGCAAACACAACTACATCTGCAAAATCTAAATGACTTAAATAATCTCCATTTACTTTCACTCCTTTAGTTTCTTATTTTAATCCACAAAATTCTTGCAGCATTGCTGTAAAATGTTTTGGAGATATGGATTCATCTTGTCTTACACCCTTCTCAATGTTGACTTTCTCAGTATCATTATGTAATCTAATTGTTGCTGTTGCATTTTTATAAATATTCTTTCAAATATGAAAATATTCTGGATCTATATTTTGATGATTTAATGTCTTAATCACTGAAGAAAAGTTTGTGGAATCAAATGCCTTTTCATAATTTACAAATCCAAAGCATAATAGCAACTCGTATTCATTTGTTCTTTCTATAACTTCTCTCAACACCTGAATATGATCTACTATACTAAAACCAGTTTTAAATTCAGCTTGTTCTCTTGGTTGGGAAAAATCCAATGTTCTCTGTAGACGAATTGTAATTATCTTGGTAAAAATTTTGTATAAAACTGATAAAGAAAGTCTGATAGGTCTGTAATTTCTAATATCTTCTTTGTCATCTTTATAAATATTAATACTGCATTCTTCCAATCATCTGGTACATCTTTATCATTTAGACATTTGGTATATAATTTTGCTAAAAAAATTCTATTTCTTCATCTGCTTCTTTTAATATATCAATTATAATTCTATCATTACCTGGAGCCTTTCCTTTCTTCATATATTTAATTGCATGTCTCACTTCTTTATTTAAAATTCTGGGCAATTCGGAAGATGTATTAAATACAGGAGGTACCTGTTCTTTATTACTATATAATTCTTGATAAAAGTCTTCTACCCATTTCATGATGTCATCTCTCTTTTTACTAATAATTCCATCTTTTTTTCTTATTGCAGATAGAAATTTCCTATCAATACTAAAATGTTATTTTACATTTTTGAGGCTTTTATTTTCTTCTACAGCTTTCCTTGCTAGTTCACAGTTATACTTTCTTATATCATTTTCAATTCTTTTCCACACCATTTTCAAAATTCGAGATATTCAATCCTTTTTAATGCATCATTTTTGTATATATTCATATTTCTTCTTTTCTTCATAAATTCTCTCGTCTCAATAGAAATTTTATTGGTCAATTGCTGCTTTTTTCTACCAGCTATTTTTATTGCAGTTTTTAAAAGTGTATCAGTTATTTTCATATTAATTTCATTCTAATCTGAATCATGTTCAAAGTCTACTAATACTTGAAACCGATTTATAAGTTCTAATTTAAATTAATTAGAATGATTCTGAAGATTAGGAATATCAACTGTAAATATTGTTTTTCCTAATAATTTTTGTCTCTAGTTTCGCATTGAAATGGTAAATCTGATTCAGGTTTGCCATTTCACAGTCTGACCCACCTAATTATTCATTTTACTAACATTTGCTTTTGTTTTATTATTCTAAAAAAATATTTTAATATCTTTTTAACTATCCTGAATAAATCCTAAAATTTATTTTGGATCATATATATATAATTGTCCTAACACACTTATTCTATTTTTATTATTAAAAAAAAAAAAATTCAAATAATTAACTTTGAATTTTTTTTATATATTTTAGATATATATGTGTTTGAAATGCTTTATTTTTAGTTCAAGAATCCAAGATGGCCTTTTCTGAAAGATTTGTACCTTGATACGAAGTTTAAAATAAATGTTTAAATTAAAAGCATTGATAAATTACCAAAATCCATTCACTGTGAAATCTCTATTCATTAATTAGTAGAGATTCTACATTGTTATCTAAATTAAAAACTAACATAAAATTATATTGAAATATATCGATCCTTATCGAGGTACAAACTTTTTACAAATTAGAATAAAAACAATTTCTATTGTTTCTAAAAGAAGATCACCTGAGGCAGCAGGAAGTAATAAATAGTGGCCCTTTTTGAGACACAGAGAGTGAGGAGAACCAGGAGAGAACAGACAGAAAAGAGTTGTAGAAAGCACACCATGATGATCGAGGAGTAAAAAGGGTAAATCATTGCCCTTCCTGAGATCTGAAATCTTCCGTTATGCTGCTGCCAGAACCTGCCTTCAAATGCCACCAGCCATCAACGTTTGCCCGTGCACTCATACCGGGAACTCCAGGTAAAATGCCGAAGAGCATAAATCCTGTCGATCAAGATTTTAAAAATTATCATTAGAATATAAATGTAGTTTCGTAAAGCTTAAAAAAAAAAATGTCAAAGGTTAATGTTGTTAAGAATTCTTTTTACTGTCTCTTTAACCTTTTTCTTTTAAATTATTTATAATGTTTTTCTTTTTAATAACTCAAGCTCACCATAATCTTAATATTTTGATTGATTGACTATGAATTTATTTATTTGTCTTATATTAATCTTAGCATGAGATTTCATGCTTTGATTTTTTTAATTTTTATTTTGACTGGCTTCACTCGCGGGACTCAAAGAGAATAATTTGCTAAAAGAGCAAATTATGTTTATTAGTGGACGGGAAGGTTATCAAAGAACGATTTAATTTTAAAATAAAATAATCTTGATCTATTTTATTTCGCAAGTGAAGTTATGTTGAATATATATGTATTTCAAAATCAAGCTTACCGTATTTTCTTTAAATAGTTTTATTATAGATTTCCCAGAATAAGATTCTATTGTTTTATATTTCTGTAATTCAAAATAGAATAAAATATGCTATAGATTTTTGACCTAGTAACAGCACCGCTGGATAGTGTCAGTTAATTATCTTGCCTTTTTTTTAAGTTAGGAAAGAGGGAAGGGGGGATTTTTTTCGAGAATTAGATTCCCTTATTTCTATATGTATGTTTTTTTTGTACGTTAAATACTTTTACGCAGGTTGATCTCTATGCAGTATTAGATCATTTTAAGGCTATTTAATTATAATTCGTTCCTATTTAATAATTATAATATCTCGGGTTAATAAAGAATGCTTGGAGTCTCATGAACAGACCTAAAACGGTCATTGATTTGGTAATTTGGAGTTAGCTTCCATTTTTCGTGTACGCCTGTGAATCAGATAGCGTGGTTTGAGATAGAGTAGGTTTGTCAGCAGAATTCATAGAGGTGAATATGAGGGCTCTCCGTAAGTCCTATCAATATATGGACATGACATGTGGACGTATCAATTTCCCTTTCTATTCTTCGTTGGAATAGGCATACGAGTGTTCGTAATCTGGCTCGTATGTTCTTAACTTATGTTTCTTCTCTCCTTCGCATTCGTATATTTATTAACCTGACATTGTTTCGCTTTTATTTTGTCAATCTAATACATAAGCCATAGGGAAATGATACTACTGAAAGGATCTTCGACCTGAGTAATCGACTCTTTTGTTCGTTTACGTAATTAGTTAAAATAGTTTGGTTTTGGCTAATTCACATTGTATTTTATTATAGGTATGACTGTAGTTGTAAGTCCAATTAAAGTGGCTTGTTTGCTTGATAATTAACTGATCTAATTTTTATTATAACCGCTTACCGTTTTAAAGTTATTTATAAGCTATGCCAGCAAGGTCCATTAATGTCATAAAACATTAGTTATTGAAAATCTAAATTATTATTTTTTTAAAGAGAAATGAAATCATTTTTTTTATATGTTAGTGGAGTAAGATGTCAAATTAGTCTTATTACAATCGTCTATTTAATTAATATCTTTTTTAATAGGAATATTTTTTTTAAATCTTGTATAAAGAATTCATTAAAATAGTCATTCTTATATATGTGCGTTAGGCAGATGTTTAAACCTACCGCTATATTACCAGCTTGTACTAAATGTGCACGGGGAATTTTAAATTCTGTGATCATTTAATTATAAAATAATTTTTGTTATTTTAAAAGAAGAATAAATGTAAACAAAGTAAAGGTGTATAAACTTCACTAAATAAATTTTACAAACTAAGCAATGTAAAAGATAACCGCTAATATAAATTCTTCAAGAATTTGTATGATTTATAAAAGTTCAGTTAAAGATTGTATTCTTTGTTTTTAGAGCTTGAGTTAAACTAATGTAAAAACCTAATGATTTTAAATATATATATAACTAAAACAAACTTCCACTGTTCTCGAATCATTTTATTTACTTTTATTTGAAATAAATTTTGATTTTTAAATATACCTATCAACCAATCACCCAAGTTCTCATTTAAATATAATAAAATTGAATCTTATGCTTTAAGACCCAGCTGCCAGCACAGTGAAAGTAAAGGAATTCGATCGTATCGTCAAGAAAGGCTATTGATTAGATCTTTGACCTGGGGATATAGGTAAATAGGGCAGGATTCACGATGTACCTGATTTATATATCTTGTACGTGGTCGGATTCGAGGTACTTTACCTGTATTCAGGGGTTTGTTGGATCGATGTGTGTAATATATGTAAAGTGTTATAAACTGATGTAACGATCAGGAGAATGGCAAGCCGTGATTAAGATTTTTTTTTTATTTTTTATACACGTATAAATCAATAAAACCTTTTGAAACATAATTTAAATGTTACTTATACATTTTAAAGAATAACGATTATTTTTTATTTAATATACCATTATAATTTTATTAGCTCTCTATTGTTAAATGAATGTTATTCGATTCATTTACTAGGAAACGTGATTAAGTGATCTTGCATAAATATAAATCATTAAAACAGCCTACTGTACCAGTCGAAAAACCACCACCTAAACTGCAAGTTGGATTCAAACTCAGCCGAACCAAACTGAATTCAACCCCAACTCACCAGCTCAGATCAATGGATGATCTAAATCGATGGCACAGTGCTATGCGCCAAGATAGAGACCCCTGAACTGACACTAATATCGGATAAAAAACTAACTAAAGATAATTTTAAGTCAAATCATATGTATATGTTCGGGTTGCCAACACAGACAATGAGCATTAACATTAAAATAATGATTTAATAAAGGAGTTAAAAAACCAAGTGTGTTTATAAAATATTTTAATAATAATAGTGATAGTTTTGTTCAATTTTTAAATGATAACTATATTGATTACCTCTAGTCCTTAAACAGAGTTTATAATTATAATAAGAATGGCAATCCCTATTATATGCCAACAAGTATTATGCAATGTTATGGAAGTCTATATGTCTATGCCCCCAAATAAAGGCAGATAAAGATATTCAGTGGTGACGGAAATTATTCTAATTTTATACGGAAGAATGTGAGATTTATTTTCACATTCGCAAATCCATTCATGAAGAGCTAGATACGTATTTAGGGCATAACTTTAACCTTTATTAGAAAACTTATTTAGTTTGAGATAACTGAGATTTGTTCGACTTTAATGAAATCACTTCACGAATTACGAGCATAAGAGCGGGATTTACTGGAACAGAGAGATAATGGTGCTGACAAATTATGAGCTATAAAATGAACATGAAAGATAATAGCTGGTCAGTGATTTAAGTAGTATGGCGGCTTGTATTTCACAAGTCTTGCTGCCCTTAAGGAGACATGAGACACGGGGAAAGCCAGGCCGAGTCATAGCTGCGAACCTTTGATGTTCCGAATATAAGCGGGGGAGGAAGTGCTTTCTTCCTCTATAATTTAAAATAACTAATATCACCACCGACAAGCCGACAGAACAGAAGATTGCCCTACGTTAGCAACATTCGAAGATGATGACTTGATAGTCACCGTTTGAATAATAAAACCCAATTTATTATAGAATGCTCTATGTGATGACTTAATCAAATTAATTAAAGTCAAACGAGCTTTTAACTAAAATTATTTTAAAGCATTTATAAAATTATATTAATTATGCCCCAAACATCATGCCCTTCCTGAATATTAATAGATAGTAAAAAAAACAATTTGGATTAGAATATTCATCTGATTCCTTTATCAACCTCTTTGCAAAAAATCATATTTTAACATTATATATGAATAACTAAATATTGGTGAACATGAGAAAATAGCTGGGGCATAGATTAGAAATGGAGCAAATAATTTATTATTAGCCAATTATAAAAATAGCAAATACTTAATAAATTATTTCGACTCGATGATTAATAGAACGGTATAAATTTAGTTCTAATGGGTGAGAATTACTATTAGACTTAATATTATATTATTTGCACAAAGCAAATGGAACAAGGGAACTCATCGAGTCGAAGGATTATTAACATATAATTAAAAATAAACGACATTAATAAATCACTCAATAAATATATATAATACAATAAATGAACCGCCATTGTAAGAAAGGAAAGTTAAATTTAAAGACTAGAGATTAAGAGAATTACTGTATAATTTAAAATAGCATAAATAAAAAGGTTTTACACAGTATTACATTAAAGAATGAGAAGAGCTTTTAAAGGGAGTGTAAAGTAAAATTTGGAAACTGGCCAGAAAGTTACGGTTCATTATGGAAATATATTACCATTCTTCCGGGGCTGGTTCCTTAGTTTACACATCCGAGTTGGTAAAATGTAGGTGCGCATTTGGTAAATTACATGAACTGCATTTTGATTGATTTTGTCATGATTTGACAGCACAATTGGTCCAGAAAGGATTTAGCAGCTTTATTGAAGATTTTCAGGGGACTTCAGGAACCGTAGCCAGATTCCTGACACTTAGCCTCTCACCATGATCGAAACACTTTAAATTCATGATTTTTAAAACAGAGTTTAATGGCACTTCTCTACAACAAAGATGGCTTCTCCAAACTTTTCAGAGCTATTTATACTCTATCTGATGCCTTTGGGCTAGCGCTTCTTTCATTTTCAATGTTACAAGTTTTTACTAATTGATTTTGGATACATTCCTTCGATAAGGCTTTCAAACTCATTAACTTGAATTCATTTTCTAATTAGAAAATGAATTTTTAAAATCAGAAAATGATTTTAATTAGGAACCGTCCTTACATTTTAAATAATCTTTTCTAATTAATAAAACTTTACCCATTGTTTTTGGAAAGGGACAATCTGAAAGCTTATCGAAAGAATGTAGCTTTCAATCGCTAAAATTTTAAATTATTTAAAAGTAAAATAAAACATTCCCGACGCAATGAAACTTTCGAAGAATTATATATATTTAATATCAATACTTATGTGCTTATAACGCTCGTTAAAGAAGTTATATGTTATTAAATTTATTTAAAGCTTAGCTCTATGGCTTCATAATCATAGCTGTGCAAAATAAAAATAAAACGGTTGATAGTGATGAGGGGGAGTATTCAAATTTATGTTAATTAGATGTTTCGGTGTATTATTTAAAATATTGTTTGACTTAGTTTGTCTATCTTTTGGAAATGGCAAAACAGGTGTCCTTTCTATTAATTGATTGGTTATCATTATTTATGAAATATGCCTCCTTTATTTTGCGCCTATGGTTGTTACTCTCTTTATACACTATTCTGGGATTGGTGGGTTCAAATCTGTGTCCAGTAGCTTTTTCATGTTCCACGAATGCTGATGTATTTATAAATATATATGCACAATCCACGCAGTTGTAATATATATGAATTCATGAATAATTTTATCATGAATTTATTAATAGCATCGATTAATTTAAACCTTAAACTAATTAATTTTAATACACATTTATAAAATAGTTTTTCTTTAAGAAAACTGGCGTGGATTGAACGTATAAAGCCCCACTGCATCGGAAATTTAAGGTTAGTACTAGGGTTTGAAGTGGGCTTATGGCTAGATGTCATGAAGCTAGAAACGAACTCAGATCTGACTGCTTCACTACAAACACTTATGCATGGATGCAATAGTCCAAACTATAATTTTTAAAAACCATATTGACAGCACACTTTGCTAACGACTTTTACAATACAAATAGCATAGATTAAAAATATATGCCAATGTAAAAGAAATTGACATAAACTGGATAAATATATCTATTATCATTACAATAATTTTAGTTTTTCTACAATTAACTGACAATGTGTTTTGAAAATATTTTGCATGGTTAATACTAATCCCTTGTGCTAATCTCTTACTTGTAGTGCCTCAATATATGACATTTATCTTGGCCATGAGTTGCCATCTCATTTTTTCATCTGTTATATTTTGTAAAAAATTTTGAAGACCACTACACTTATGATGCTTTCATTTCATACCATATTTGTTATGTTTCTGAATTCTAGTTATATATATATACCCAATCCTGAAGATTGGCTATATTATGATCAGATCGTGTCGAACTAAAAAAATTCATCAGTGTTTTGTTATTTATATAATCTATTAATAATCTAAATCTCTACTTTATTCTCTCCACACGTAACACCGTGATTATTTTTGATATATATCTTAATTTTATTTAGCAGAAAAAAATTATATTTTTATATGATAAAATGAGCATTTAAAAGCATTATTTATATCAAAAGTACAAATATTAGTAACAGTTTGAATATATTTATATTAGTGTGTGAAATCAATTTCCTCAAAATTAAAAAGTAAATATATTATTCAAGTATTAACACTGAAATATGCTTGATTTCTCAAAAGATATTAATTGCATATATGAGTGCAATTGAGATTTATTCCAAGATTAGTCAGCATATTCTGGATAGTGAAAAGAATTTTACTTGACAAATTATATTTTTAATCCTTAAGTACTGTTTTACATTTAAAATTTCTTTTTTGTGAGACATTTTGCAAACGTTCAACTTTGGTTTTAGTAACTAAAACCAAAGTTGAACGTTTGCATTTATTTAACTGAGTGTCGTTTCATAATAATATATTTTGCAAATAAAAATTCTAAATAATTATATTTCAGTTTTGAAAATATTAAAATAATGACATGATTTATAACAAAAATGCGTTCATCATAAAAACAGTTGGGAAATGAAAGTAATTTCAGAAAAGGAATGATATTTTAAAATTCAAATCAGTAATTAAACTGAATAAAAAAAGTAATCTCTAAAACATCTGTCAAATTATTCTTCAAAATAGTGAATTTTTTAGTAATTACTACACTAACTCACATTGTTCTAAATTTGGGATCTGAAATAACGTTAACTATTATTGGCCTAAATTCAGATGATCACTATACGATAATTTTCTTTGTTAACATTTTTCCAAATGTTATCCTCCTACACTTTTTAAAAAGAAAAAATGTTCATTTATAATACTGTATATTGAAACAGTAAGATTTGCTTTGCAAATCTTCGTTTCATCTTTTCTCACTTCTTTCCTACCCTCATATCCTAGTTTAAACCCCAATTTATCGTAGTGTGTCAAAGTGTGAGTGCTTAATATTGTATAAGAACAAAAACTCGTCTTTCAAGTCAATAGATTATTGGGTCTATTCGCAAGCAAGCTCAAGAGTCTGCACCTATATTTTATTATTAAATAAAAAATTAATATTGATGACTCCCTTTCCCTATAGACTAATTGCTGATTGGATGGATTGACTCTGTTTTCTAAAGAAAGAAATCAATTTAGCAAGCAAAATAATATTTAAAAAATTATAGAAACGAGATATTAATCTAGTGTAGTCTAGCCACAGTTCAAAATCTTTTAGTTCATATTGGAAAATGTTCGGATATCTTAGCCTTTAGGAAAGTTCTTTTGCATTAACTGGATGATAGATCATCTGATAGTATTCGGTCACCATTTGGGTCTTTGCAGTGGTGATTCAGACTTTTTATAAACTGTCTTTCCTGTGCTGAGATAAGTTCTTTAATTGATTGTAGAGCTTTTTGCTAGCATGCTCATCGGTGATGTTAATTTTAAATGGTATTAATATTGGGAACTGATGGCTAAATGATGAGCAGTTCCATCCCCACAATGTTTTCTCAATACTTAGCCATACATGATTTGTTTTTTCCTAGCTTATAACTTGGATTATAGATATAAGCTTTATGGAATTAGTGGTGGGTTTTTTGATCAACTTTCTTGAGTTGCCATTATAGTGGCTTATCAGCTTTAATGCTGAAGACTGTTAAGATGACAAATAAATAAATTTTAAAAATTTATAAAGTATCTTTTCGTAAGTTGTAATTTACTTTTATTTTGTCATAGAAAAACCAAGTTATTTTATATTGTCTTATGATTGACTTTTTGATGTCCGGATTTTAAGTTGGCGCTTTTATTTGAATTGTTGATGCCATTTTGATATTTATAAAATTTTATTCTAGATTAATAAACAAACAAATATAACATTAATTGTTATTTTCTTCTTTTGTTTTTTAAGATTTTTGCTTGCTTGCATTTGTGGGCTTCGTATATATATATTCCATTTATTATTAAGTCACTATTGTCATAAGTATGGTTTTAATTAAAACAGTTACATGTTTATTAATATATAATGTATATTTGGTTTGTTTAATTGTGTGGTTATTGATTGTTGTTATACATGAAGGGCATTGATAAATATATTATAACGGAAAATGGTTATTCGTACGGTTGAGTAATTATTTGTACCTTCAACTATATTTATTTGGATTATTTTATTCTATATTATACTTATTTATTATATCCATTTATTCTTTTCATAACTTTTATTTCTATCCATTTATTGTTTACAACTTAGATTCTTTATTATCTTATTTATTATTTTAACCAACGCCGTTACAATACAAGCAGAGAGCTAATACAGATACAAACTTAATTTCATATCTATACCCTTGATCGAACCCCAAGGCAATACGTACATATTATCTTGGCGTTATTTTTCCCGACCAAGATACCCTCGGCTGCTGAACAACGCAAACTATTTCAAAGAAACTTAACGAATGTCCAGCGCTTGCTATTTATTTTTTAGAATTGGGATTTCGCATGAACAAGCAGCACATGAATATCTTAAACAAATCAGTATGCCCCTTTAATCACTACTTACAGTTTCCCCCCTGTCGTAGCTTGGTGATAGGAGAATAAAGCAAGGATACAAAATTTAATGACAAATATGTTTAATACTAATATTCACACTTTATATAAAAAATTACATTATAATAACAATAATAAACACACACTTATAAATACTTGGCTATAATAAATATATGCAAATAGATCAGATATAAAAGTTCTTAAAGTCCTGTTGATAGAGTTCTATTTTTCTCAAATCATTAATTTTATATTTAGTTATAAATAGTAGACAAATGAAAATGCATGCATGCTTTTACCTAGGCTTATGTAATTGTCCCATGGGTATTTCTCCCGAGCGCTCTTGATTAACTTCCTCAGATTGTGGGGTTAATTTCGTTCCAGTTTTGGCTTGTTAATTCCTTAGGTTCTCCATTAACTTCCTCCGTTTGTGGGGTTATTTTCATCCAGTTTTCTGGTTGATTCTTTAGGTTGAGTTTCATCGACAGCTACAGAAGCGGCGGTCCCTCTAGCAGGTCAGGCAAAGATCTTACATTGCGAGTCAGTGATGAGACGGCTTGAATCCGAACCCACGTCCCTTTAACGCCACTAGCCACGCACTTCTTCCATTTTCTTTTAGCTGTTGCTTCTCTAAAGTCTCTACTAGCAATGCCAGACAAAAATTGTAATTTTATTAATATCTTTCTTTGTTCGTTGTTTTTAAATTTTTTTTAATTAAGACTTAGATTTCCAACCAATTCTTATCATTATGTTTCTTTATTTAATTAGTGGCCGGAATGTAAGTCCCAATTAATTTAACAGATCAGGCCAAGATCTTCCGTTGATAACATTTCTTTGTCCGTGGAATTTAATTTGTCCAACAGACTTTCACACCTACGGCCATATTGTTTCTTTTTTATATATCACATATTACATTTATTTTATTTAAAGTTTACAATTCATTCATTTTTTCCACATTTACGTTTTACATTTACTTTAATTTGTTATAATATATTTTTTAAAAGAGAGAAGAAACGCATTTTCTTTTATGCATCCACTTCCCCTCTCCCACAATAAACAAAATAACTTTCTAGCATTTGATTTACCAGAGAGAAAGAGACACATTTCTTTATTTATGCAGCCCCCCCTCCCCTTCTCTTACTATTACACAATCCACAGTAATTTTGACATTAGAATTTCAATTTTTCCTTTTCCTTCCTTAAATTTTTTAAAAAAATTTATTAACTAATTTATTTCACCTTTATTACTTTCTAATTTTATTAATAAATATATATGTGTGTCGACGACTTTACGTGGTCGTCACAATATATATATTATATTTAGTGAATGTTTCCCTAAATGAAACATAGTATTTTTAATTCTCAAGGAATTTTGTTTATACGTATAAAGAAAATGGTCTGGTTGTCATGGGGTTATTTTTTGTTGATCCTTGGGTTGGTGTTTTTCATGATCTTTAGATTTGTTGTTATTTCAGGTTAAAAATTTCTTTCAATTTGCTCTTAAATTGTTGGTTTAGGGTATAGATTGGTATGATGGTGTTAGCTAAGGATCTGATCATTATTATGCATATATATCTTCTTTAGATAGCGTATATATGTTTAATAATAGTAATCCTGCTATTGTGTGAAGCTTATTGGATTTGTTTTAATTACTACTTAAACAGCTGATTATTCATTTCTATGTAAATGGGGAACTTGTTGATTTGGTCAGCCCTGAGGTAGTTTGTTATGTGTATTTTAATGTTTCATGTGAAATACCCTCATCAGTTGATTCCATTATTTTAGACATTATTTTTTTACTATATTTTAGTTCTTATTTTAACCTGAAGTAATCTAATCTTATACCTATTATATGATTACTTATGTGAGGAAGTTAATCTGTTTTTTCTCTGTAAGGTTTTAGTATTTAGGCATTGTATGTGCAACAGATTTCACTCTTGTAATTCAGCCAATATGCATTTGAATCTGCACTCTTGGTGATGCGATCAGTTTCAGGGAGATCATATATTGGCAATAATATCATCCCTAAAATTTCATCAGAGTTTCAGAATTTATGAAATATGAACTCTAGTGGCTTGCTAACTTGATGTTTTTACGAACACCATGTAACCTACTTTGAATTGGTAATCTTTTTTTGTTTGTTTTTGTTATGTTTATGGCCACATGCATTTTCCTTTTATACACTTCTTTACTGTGCATGGATATATGCTTAAAATTTAAAATGCCTTACATTTAATCAAAATACATATAGATATCTAAGTAAGTGTATATATAAAATAATATAACTAACTTGATGCTCCAAACAGTTTCTTCTGTGATCATATAATCTATGAAGTGAAGTTCATATTGGTACTATTTAATATTATAGCTTATATTTTAAGCCTGATTGGGTATTTATGAAATAAATCCCTCATTAATTCAAAGTGAATGTATTTAAAGTGATATCTTTATACCAGATAAAATGATTTTCTTCTTCCCTAACCTTTAAGTGAAATTTATTTGCAATTGGTATGTTCATTTTGTATTTATAGTAATGACTATGCCAGTATTTGGTAGTCATTGGATTATTACCATTGGTATGGTCTACCATTCTATGATAAGGCCTGCTTTTCCTATCCCTGGCATTGCCTTTATCATTGTTATTAATGCAAGATGATCACCTACACCTTTTTATTTTATTTACATTAATTTTAAGTACCATCCATCGACTGAGATCTCTATCCAATAATCTCTTTCATTACAGAGACCTTTGGAATATATTAAATTAGGTTTAAGGCAGTTGAATATGGTCAAATCATTTGGAGTTTCCCCAGTTTTATTGTAGCTATGATACTTTTCTTCTATAAAATTAGCATGACGTGGAACCATTCTATTCAGATAGCTATCAAGAAGGTATTCCTAAGTACCATTTCATATTTATTCTTAATATAGATGTCACAACAATGATATGGTTCCAGACATTCCTCAATTTTGATTGTTTTTGGTACTTCTACCTTGGGATCTCCCATAACATTTTTAATATTTAGCCTTATTTTAGTTTTGATGGGCTCAACTTTTATACTATGATTATCTTTAGATTATTTTGAATTTACTTCCAGCATGAGTTTGGAGTCTCCTCATGTTTATTTTGTTTTGATGGCCCTGGTATCTATTCTGTATTCAAATTTCAAAATATATGTGTTGTCACAATGATCTCAAAATTTTTGTTTTTTTTATTTGTTTTCCCAATTCAATAAATCTTGTTTTACTTTTACAATCTGTTTCCTCAATATATTCTTTTATTTCTTCCTTTATTTCAGCATTTTGTTTATTTATTTTGTCAAATAAATCAGCACTCTGTTTTTCCATTTTAATAAAAATTTGTTGCATCATTATCATCATCTGGTTGAGAATAGTTTGTTTCTTCCTTCCTTTATGTTTCTACAATCATTGGGATTTCTTGAGGTTGGATTATTTTTGAGACAGTCTTCCCAGATATTTCAACATTTGTTCTACTATATTTTCAAAAATAGAAGTTTCTAAACTATCCCTAATAGGATTTTGTATCTGTTCAGCCTGGATTTCTTCCCTTTCAAATTCCTTTTTAACTTCTTTACAAGTTACTAATTTCATTGTTTTGATTGTACTTCTAGTTATAATTTAATATATATTGTAATCTTTTGATCAGTTATCCATGGTAAGAATGGTATATAAAATGTAACTTATAGCTCCAAAATTGTAAATTTATAATTTCGATAATAGATAATGCTATAAACTTGGGTATAACAGTAGTAAATGGTTTAATGCAGGGATCCCCAACCCTATGCCTGTGGGCACCATGGTGCGTGCAGACCATTTTATGTGTGCCCGCTGCTATCCGAATACAATAAAAAATTATTTATCTGATACAAATAAATTTAATTTTCAAAATTTCTTATAAATTATTGTATTATATTGTAATCAAATTGTAGGGCATACTATACTTTTACAGTTTAAAAATATAAACATTAATTATATGTTAAAATTTTATTTTTGAAATAAATATTTTTTTGTACATTATATGTATTATTAACAATATCCAACTATAAATTTATTGAAAAAAATAAATGGTGCTCACCACCTGGTTGAAAAAATAAATGGTGCCTGCCACTTGGCCGGTATTATAGAATGTGCTCTTAAGTGCAAAAAGGTTGGGGACCCCTGGTTTAATGCATTAAGATTTTTTTAAAAAAAGAATTCTATAATGATTTAATAATCATTGCTAGTTATAAATAATTTGTATTATAACCTGTATAATTTTTAAAGACAATATTTGTCCATTTAAATAAACATAATTATATATAAATTTGATTTTAATTTATTGCGATGTTTCTTCAAAAGTTAAAAACAGAAAATTACAAACAAGAAAAAAAGGAACAATTATTGATTGTCAAGATAATTTATTTTAAATTATTGTAATAGTAATAAGTGTAAATAGTTATTAGTAAACTTTATATTTAAATTCAACTAGTTGTATCATATATTATTAACATAATGAAAATGAAAATTTTAGTCTTGAAGAAATGATTTAAATTAATTTCATTTTTAAAAGATTTATTGATTTTAATTACTTTAAATAAATAAATAATCAATCAAACAATATTGAAATAAATAACTATTAATAATTATATTTAAATATTTATCAAACCGGCTTTCATCTCCATTGAAACCTTCTCAAGATATTATATTATAGAATTCACATAAACAAATAATAATATTCACTCCATCTACTGGACATTATTTACATTATATTTCATTTTCTTTTTAAACATGTCCATATATTATAAATAAATAAATTTAACATTATACATCTAAAAATTTTAACAATATCCCCCCCCCCAAAAAAAAATAATAAATAATAATAATTAAATATGTATTTTACATCTTTTAAAAAATAAATAAATAAATTGGTATTTACATATGTTAAATTTATTTATTTATAATATATATATGGACATGTTTAAAAAGAAAATGAAATATAATGTAAATAATATCCAGTAGATGGAGTGAATATTATTATTTGTTTATGTGAATTCTATAATATAATATATTGAGAAGGTCTTAATAGAGATGAAAGCCGGTTTGATAAATATTTAAATATAATTATTAATAGTTGTTTATTTCAATCTTGTTTGATTGATTATTTATTTATTTCTGTTTGTGAAAACATTATGGACAAATAAATCATATTGGATATTTGACCATCATAGTGATTTAATTACTTTAAATAGAAACTGAAAATCTTCAATTTAAAAGTTATACAAGTTAATTTGAGATATTGACCAATGAGAGTTTAGTAAGTGTTTTGCTGACGTCAATTTATCCTGTTTTTTTTTTTTAAAATCACAGCTGATCAGAAAAAAAAATTATAAAGTAGATAGCAATCAAAAATTTAAATATTTAAAGTCTTAAGCAATAAAAATTGTATTAAAAAAACTAAGGATAGTAAAGTAATTATAAACACCATGGAGTAAATTAAGTTAATCTTTATTGTGACCTAATTGCCAATCCTGATCATCCACTCATAGCAAAAATAATACCCAAGGAGTTGAAAAAAAAATCATTTTAATTTTGTTTAGGATAGCCATGAAAAAGGAAAGACAACTACATTGCTTCTAAGAGAAACTTCACTGCATTCACATAAGAAAGCATTAATTTGTTTATGTTAAGTTAGGTGTTTTTGTTAATTATAGATTAAAAAGGAGAAACCAATTCAAAATTTCCCAGAAAGAAAATTTTAATGCCTACAAAGATACTTTATTGAATGTTTAAAAAATAATTAATGAGTCAAGAGTGATAAATTTGAGAAAATGAATATTCATTTGCATTAAACCATTGATCTTTAAAAAATAGTTTACAAAGTTTTAAAAAAAAATTGAATTAAGATTTCTTATATTAAAAAAAAACTTTTATTTTTGAACTTTAAGAATGGAACATTAAATTGGAAAGGATAAGTTAAGAGTCTGTGTAACTTTGAGTAAGAAATGATAGTCACAAAATGAATATACTTGGAGCCAGAGATTTTAAATAAACTTATCAGATATATGTTTAAAAATTTTCCAATAAATAACCAGACAAGGAAAAATGCCAGAGTAAAATTACTGAAATCTTAGTTAAACTTGTTTTAAAGTGTGTGTTGAAAAATAATAATAATAATGTGGAATTAGGAAACGCTTTCATAAGCATTTTTCTTTAAGACAGAATTATGTGCATAGAACTACAAACTAGCCAGGAAGGAAGTGTGGATTCAATTCAGAACCTTTGTCCTGTTAATTGTGCTTGTGTGTTTTATGTTTTGTTTATTATGCATGTATTTTAGCAATATGAAGAGAGGAGAAACACACAAATATGTGAGGAATGGTAAAAATCTACAGTGTAACCATGGTAATATTTAATTTTTTAAAAAAATGAATTTTAAAGAAAAAAATGTAAAAGGGATTTTAAATTTATTAGTAATAATTTTGTTTGATATAAAATATGAATACAAAATATTTTCATAGTAGTGATTAAAGAATTTATGTTTGCAATCTAGTATCTAATGTTAAAGGTATGCTTAAATATAGAGAGTACCCATGAGTTATAATGTGAAAGTGTGGGGGGGGGCAGGGAATATAATGTTTAAGTTGCATATTTTGAGCCAGTATAAAATTTTAGAAAATTAAGCATGATAACATACATTAAAAGGTATTACAAAATTGTTATTGTTAAACATATTTAAACTCAGACTTTCACATGACCGAGTACTGTCACTGCCATCTCATATTGCTGATCCACCTGATCACACACATGCTGAAAAGATAAATAATGACCAACATGACATATTTCATGCTAAACCAGCAATCATCAGTTGGTCTAGATTATCTCCACACATATATACAATCAGTGGTCACATTCCATCATATTTTCAATGAAACAGAAAGCTGAAGAGTTATGAGTTGGAGTAGTTTGAAGCCTGTCCATTAAAGTATGAAGATTGGCTATGTTAATATAAAACTGGGCACTGATTGTATATATGTGTGGAGATAGTAATCTCGACCAACTGATGATTGCTGGTTTAGCATGAAATACATATATTGGTGATTATTTAGATTTTCTACATGTGTGTGATCAGGTGGGTCAGCAATATAAGATGGCACTGAGAGTAGTGGGTTGTGTGAAAGTCTAAGTTCTAATCCCACATATATTGCATATATAAATGCAGGTTTAAGCCTGTACAATGTATTAAACATATTTAACAAAAAGGAATGAACTAGTAATCATAAATAAAATCTTATAAGATTCTCAGAAAATTATAATAAACATATTATAAAATGTAAAATTTATGACAGTGAAAACGAGTGAATTTTGATATAAGACTATATCATGATCTCACTTATAAAAAAAAAAAACATCCGATTAATAATAATTGAAATTGGATCTCAAGAGATTGTAAAATACTTAGAAAAAGTGGATGTGTGATATGGATGGACAATTTATTGACACTTAGTAGATAGTCTTTAAATGGCTGATTTTGAATTATTGCTCGACAGTATAATGATGGAAAGACTAATCAAGTATTGGTTATTGGGAGTCTGTTTTCTAAAAGTAGATTTATCTTTTAGATAAAAATATTTGGATACACATTTGTATTATTTTGTGACAGCAAACTTATAGAAAAATGTCCAATATTGGTGGGGGGGGGGGTATGTCACCTCTAACTTACTTGTTAATAAGAGGTTGATCATGAAATGTATGCATAATGCAAAAGGGTGATTTGTGTTTTATGCTGGTAGATTATTACAATATGGTGGAGTTAGATGTATGGGTGTCCTGATTAAAACTAAAGTTTGAAAATAACCCAACATAAATCTGTCACGATAACTTATCAGCTGGTGGTGTTTAATTTGAATTTATCCTTATTGTTAATTTCAAATCATTAGATTCCCAAGAATATCTTTTAAAACAATTTAATAATTTTAATCAAATATGTCTATTGGATTTAGCCCTTTTGTATTAGAGTGGAAGATTTGACACGACTATTAACTGAGTTTTCAAAAAGAGTTAAATAAAATTAGGCACAATCAGGTCTTTAAGTTATTCAAACATTAGGTCCTAAGATCAATTAACTATATTTAGTTTTTAATTGTAAATTCCTTAATTTAGTCTTTATCTTAACTATTAATTTTTAGATCAAAGAAATATCACTTAGCAATTGATATTTTTAGATTGTTAATTCTAGCTTTGTTCTCCTGGACTCCCATCTTTCTACATCTAATCTAATTTAAAGCGTATGTGCTTTCTGTTTCTTGTTTTTTAAATAAGACATTAATATTTTCTTAAGTTTGATATCATTAAAATAAAAACAAATAATTTTTTTTTATAAATATAATTTTTATTTACTTTTGGTTTTCAATGAACAGAGAGATCAATGGTTTAATATTTAAGCAAACCAATTGTTCTAAATTTGATACATAAATTATTGAATTTCAGAAATGAATATTTTTTTTCATATTTTTTAATTGAATATTTATATACAAATTTGCATCTTTCTTCCGTGGATGAGCAACATTCGTTTCTTTTCCAAATTGATCTACTCTTGCTTTTCAGCTGCATCTTCATCGTCGTCTACTTTACTTTCATTGGTATTTTCTTCTTTACTAAAATCAGAATCAGTAATTAATCTTGATTCTGAAATACTCTCAGAGAAGTAATCTTCTGATGGATCAAGTTCTACTAACGCAGTTTTTGAAAGGGGTTGTGAGCAAGGATTTTTTGGAAATATTATCTCCAAAGGTCTATGGGTACTGCAATCGTAAATATAAACATCATTATTTACTTTATTACCCGTTTTATCTTCCATTATAGGAGATATTAAATCTGAGTGAGAGGCTACTCGTACTCTCTCACATCTTGATTTATCTTTCTTTGCGATCTTTCTGTATTCATTTTTAATCCTCAGAGAAGACTTTTCCCAGCTTAATCTCAAGTCATCATTTACTTCAGTAAAAGAAAGTGCAGAATAATATTCATTTTTATTCTTTCATCGGCACAAAACCAACTGAAAGCACTTTTATACGACTTTTGCTGAGACGGGTTGAAAGAATCTAATGAATCCTGCGATTCAGATTTATGAAATTTAATATCGACCATTTTTTGCCATAAACTTCTTTGGGATGGTTCCATATATATTCATTTTAAATATATTTCATGAGATAGTTCATTTTGATTG
Organism: Epiperipatus broadwayi; assembly: GCA_028023455.1. Lineage (NCBI taxonomy): Eukaryota > Metazoa > Onychophora > Udeonychophora > Euonychophora > Peripatidae > Epiperipatus > Epiperipatus broadwayi. The sequence continues at coordinate 15,810,119 of JAQFVV010000010.1, read as the reverse complement.
TAATAAAAATATGGTTTTGCTCTAAAAATTTCATCCGGTACACTTTTGAAAAAAAGAGAAAACCAGTTTCTTTACGATTAAATGATTGCTTTTCACTCATTTCATAAACAATTTCAATAATTGTGTTGCTGCAACTCTTTATCGAATTAAAAAATACTTTATATTTAAATCAAACAAATGACTGATTTCTTTTTAAAATATTGAAAAAATAGAATGAAACAAAATTTCGAATTACTTTACGTGCGAAGTGCAGCTTATATTAACATTATATGTATAAAGAATTTCCCCAATACGCAAATACTATTCCTGTGATCAAATAAAACAACAGGAATACTTATAGATTAGTTCTTTAATTTTGCATCTTGTAGCACAAATAGAAAAAATTAGCAACGACTTTTTAAAATGTTTAAAACAAGGCTGCTCATGAAACCGGGTATATGAAAATTCAAAAAATGTTAAACGCATTTTTAATGTTTCCAAGATTCACCATCTTTAAGTGGTCATTGGTTAATTCTTTAAAGGCCAGAACTTTAAACAAACTTAAAGTTTAATATATATATGTTCATTTAATAAAAACAACGTGTAAATGTCTATGAATTCATACAAATCATAATTCTCATTATTTTAACATTTATATTGCTTTTTTTATGGATCTTGTAATTATTGCATATTTTATAACATAAAATACTGTTGACATAAAATACAGTTGACAAGTCAAGCGTTGGTGGCCGAGTGGTTAGCAAGGCTGCCTTACAAGTAGTTGTCCAGGGGTTCGCTTCCCGGCCGATACTTTGACACACGAAAAAAAAATCTGTTGACAATACTACCTTTGTATATATAATATATGCAAGCATAACATTTTAAGAGGTGATGGTCTGTCCACTTAAACATTAAATATTTTGCTAACATCATTGTTCATTTGGAAAGTGGGTAAAAATGGAACTTATTTCATCTGTTCGAATTATTTGTTAGAGAAGCTAGTGTAGATATAAACGTATGTATTTTGTAAAAGCCATATTCTTTTATATTTCATGTTTTGTAGTATTACACATATAATGACTACAATCTAAAGCACATGTTGATATACACGTCAAAATGATGTGCTGATCTGTTTAATCTTTAACGTAAAATAAAAACATATCTGGATTAAGGTAATATTAATAATTTATAGATCTTACAAATAATTTCTAATGATTAATATAAATGATATTATCTAAATAGATGATTTCCATTAACATGATTGTTGTTTTTTTTATTGTATTTTACTGCTTAGAAATGAAACTCTTGTGTATTGAAAGGTTGTGTGCAATTTCATTAATATTCTTTACAAAACCATCCAATGTATACTGATTTAGGATTTCATCTTTATCGGTAATTTTATTCGGGACCCATACATTTTAGTACTACCAAAACTCTCAACTATTTTTATTTTCCTAATTACTAACCCTTAGCAAAACAAAAGAAATATCAATTCTAAATCTAGTCTCTATAATTTGATTTTTAATTATATTAAATCTTAATGCTCTATCAGTCATCTCTTTTAAAATATAGACAATCTTTTACATAAACCAATCCAATATGACGGTATGTCACAAAAAAGGTCAATTTCCCACTTTCATTTTCTTTGACCTCTGATGCATGAGATGTTCATATATGACCAATACCTGAAACAATATCCAAACACGATCATTAACATTCTTATATCCAAATACAATCATTAATAAGTTTAGACTAATAAAAAAATCCTGTCCAAAAATTCTGTATCTATCTGGGTACAGACTGAGGTTTTTCCTTCTCAGACATTGAACAATTACTAATTTTCTTTTACCTTCAATAAAAACTTACATTTTGTCAATGTATAAAGATTATCCACATTTTTTACATTCCTATATCTTTACAAAGTTCAATAAAATTACTATTAATAATGTAGTATTGCCAATAACTAGGTTGTTATATAATATTTTAACATAAATAAATTGGTTTTTTATTTCGTTTGTATTTGTAATTCAAATTTGCAGAAGTCTATTCTGGAAGTAGTTTATTTCTTTATAATCTAAAAAGTGCACCCTCTGTAAAGTACATCATAACTTGTGCAAATTTGTATTCTCTAGTAATTAACTTGATATAATAATATTAGATACATATTTGGAAAAACAAACTACATTTTAAGACATATACACATTGTGCCAGTCAAAACATGCTTATCCATCTAACACGAGCTGGAACTCACAAAATGTACTTCAAACCCAGTCAAGCCCGAGATTTAGGTCAGGGACCAGCCTGGATTCGAACCCACTCTCCAAGCACCAGATCTAACACCCAATGGATAACATAACAATGGTAGCACACGAGATTTAATTCTTCATCCGGCCCACTAGCAAATCAGAGAAAACAATAAGACTCATGGACTTAAACATATATATAAACAACGTAAATACTAGACATTCTACAGATAAAATCTAACATATTTAAATAATAGGGGCTTTACTAATGAATACTTATGGGCAATTAGTGAATTGGATTGATTTAATAATGAGACAGAAACTGATATATGATGAATTAAAATATATTTATTGACAATTGTTGTTGGCAAATGCACGCAGGCATTTTATTTATAAAGTAACATTCTCTAGACTATTTGAACAATAATTGATGTTGGCAAATAGGTTTGTGGCTATGATTCAATGGAGCCAAATATCCTGCTATACAACTAATCACTACATTAACTTTTACCAGTTATGCCCTTTCATCATCAGTTCGTGTGGCTCTTTTACGTAAAATCAAACCAAGTCTGGAGTGAAACTTAATACATCTTAATTATAAGAAATTTATTTTAACTATGGGCTTTTAAAGCATCCCAGATAGCTTTAGATCGAACGGGTTTTCAAGAATGCTTCGGATCAACGCCGAAGACTGCATATTAGGGAGGGAGAGTTGGCTATAACGATTTTACTAATACGCTAGGCACAAGTAAAACATAATAATAAAGTGGCTCTGCGGATGGAAGAATAGTTTTAGGGTTTTTGTGACAAACAATGGTTTACCCAATAACCGGTCGTCATGCTGCTAATGGGGAACCTTTATTTGGTTCAGAGGCGGGGGACTTACGTGCTAATCTGGCCCGTAGCTCAGACTTCGCTACTGCACTACCCATAAGAGAAGATGGGCTGGACTTACCGTGGCTCCATCTTATATATGTATAAAAAAAACAGCATAACGAGAAGATATAAATAAATAAATTCCACATCCGCCAAGCCGAAGGATATTATAAATGAAATATCACATATTAAATGAACACAAGTTTATCAGCTTGATCAAAAGAGCCAACTCTTCTGTAGCATGAGAAATACGATATGCTACTGACAGGAATGTATATACAAACTTTACTTTATCCCGTTCAATCTCTTTAGTTATCTATAACTAATAAACTCTTAAAAGGTGGAAAAGTATATTTAATAAGGGACTTACGAATACTTAACTAAAAAATATACTTATAATTACACTCCAGGCTAGTTTAATCTTTAGTAACATAATAAATAAAGGTTGAAAAGCCACATTTTATATTTATATTAATTAATTTATTAAGTGAAAAAATATGAATTTGGGTTTCGAAACAGCGCACGAAATGACGCTATATAAATAATTTAAATTTATATGTTTAAAAACATATTCTATAATTAAATGCACGCCGTTTCGAAACATAGGCATAACTAATAATAAATAAAATAAGCAAAAGAAAAGCAAAATATAATTGCAGTGATTAAATTATATAGCAAAATATTAATTAATAAAGAAAAATTTGCAAAAGTATTACATTTTCTAGAATTAAAATATTATTTTAGGAAACAATTTAGATAGTTTACACTATTGAATTAAGGAAAAATTAGCAAAAAGTATTTCATTTAAATATTATTTCAGAAACAATTTAGTGAGAAAGTTCAATGATATGGTTAGCTAACCTGTTTTGAAGAAACAATGACTGTTTTTGAAATTTACAGAGCTCTGCGATTTTAAATATTAAAACAGTTCTCCTGTAGATGGGCTGGAGATATTCGAACTGGAATGAAGGTGAATTCTTGGGCGGTTTATGGCATCTTTAATTTAGTTGGGAGACGATTTTTAAAATATTGTTTGTTTAGCTGGACTGAAATCGGAACGAAGGCAAATTATTTTTACGGCTTATGGCATCTTCAAATTTAGTTGGTGTAAGCTTGGTTGTTCCTTTGGCATTTGATGGATTGAACTAGACGTTCCATCACGGGAAAGCAGCAAAATTTTGCCTGACTTTAGCCAGACATGTTAAGGTTGAACAAATATAAAGCTTCTCCTGTTGACTCTCTTCAAAAGTAAGATGGATTCTCCTTCCCGCTTAAAATAAGGCCTATTTATATCCTTCTACTAAACTTTAACACCTTTCTGGAATTTCGTAAACCTCGGGACCAATTGACTTTTAATTAAAGCAAAATAATATAATTCAATTTCTACAACAACTGATAAAATCTCCGAGGTGTTATATTTAATTTCCTTAAAAAATGTATCAAAATATATAAACTATATAATTTGATTCATTTTCATTAATTAAATTCCTTTTCAGGTGTTATTACTTAGCAGAAGGAATGGTATTCTGATTTAATGAAAAGTCTTTTGTTGCAAACAAAAATCAATCAGAAAACAGATTTTACTTTTTTACCCGGGTGTGTCACTAATTGATATCTTGTTTACACCAATTCTCATTTTTAATTACAAACGGATGATTTTTATTTTACTGAAATAAATAACTTTTAACATATTTGTTCTTACAATATTATTTGTTTATTTAAAAAAAAAAAGGCAAATTTAAAGAAAATACTTGTTTCAACTATATATGTAAAACATTAAATCAGAAAACCGTTAAATAAATTAAAAAAAACATTTACATTACTTTTATTTAAACTTAAATATATATGAATCATTTTGCCGTTATTCCAAGGTTTAAATTATCCATCCACATACGAATATAATAGCGAATATAATTAAAAATTGACTGAAAATTTATAAAACATTTTATAATAATTTATGAGCATTTCTCCGCTATAATTTTATCAAACCTGTCTAATTATAGCGTGTTTTCGTAAGTAAATGGATGATGCAATTTAAGCGGCCATTATAGCAAAGTTTTCCCGCTCGACTTATATATAACATTTTTACATATGACATTTTTACATTTAAGATAGGTTTGAAACTAGTTCAGACGAGTAGGTCATTAGGTTGATGGTGAAACGGAAAGGGATTGGAGATTTCCGTTTCAACATATGTACAAATTATCTATTCAAATTACAAGCATCATGTCAATAGAAATTATCTATATAGGTAATATCATTATAACACCATTTTATATTAATCATTAGTAATTATTTTTAAGATCTGTAAAATTATTGATACCTTAATCCAGATATGTTTTTATTTTACATCAAAAATTAAATAGATCAGCACGTATCAATTTGAAATGTATATGCACACATTCTACGCCCAAGACTGGGATCGTTATTTGTTGTATATATATATCAGACAAAAATCAGTTTTTCTAATTAATAAATAATTGGGATACAACTAAAGTAATGTCGTAACATTTGTTATATCTATTTATAAGTAATAATAAATGGCTATTAAAATCTTTCAACTGCCTGACTCATAAAAAAACGAGTAGATTTGACGTCACTCTAAATCGGCTACTTTTTATTCCACGTATACATATTGTACATCATTCGAAAGAAAATCAAAAGTTCTGTAACGTATACATATTATACGTCATTCGAAAGAAAATCAAAAGTTCTGTAAGATGGTGCCCTCTTCAGAATTATTTTACAAGTAAAAAATCAATAAAAATGACCATATATGTCAAACGGCTGCAGAAAGGAGTTTGCTATTAACTGAAAGGAGACCCTTTGATTCCTCTTGGAGGCCTTAAAGGAACCGAGCGGGGCAAATTCCTAATGTCCACTCCATACGTTCTTGTCGTTGCAGCTGTTATTACTATGTGATTATTCATATAGTATACGAACATGGATGGGCTGCTCACCAACACGCATTAACCAGCGTGGTGAGTTTATTGGCTTTTTACCTCTGAGTTTAAGATCAAGAAACACCATGGTCTTTCTTCTCAGTGCCTGATAAGGCAGAATGAATGTTTGTGTAAATGATAAATATTTTTCCAATACATATATACAATTATGACAGACAAAAATAAAGCATGACCCTTATTCCCAGGAGGCTGTAAAGTCACCAACCAAGGCAGCGGTTGGTGGCCGAAGGCAGAGGGTGCTAAGAATCCCCTGATTGCGGACCCAGGCTGCCATTTGATGACGACTTTTTATTTAGGTACTTACAACTGCAGATCACTTTCAAGTGAAGGAAGATTGCAAGAATTAGAAGAACTGTCTTATATTAAATGGGACATTATTGGACTTTGTGAAGTTAGAAGAAAAGGAGAAGAAACAATTGATTTAAAAAATACATACTCTATTATAAAGGCACACATATTGGAAATACAAGTGGAGTAGGATTCATTATAAATAAAAAGTGGAAGAACAATATTGTGGAGATTGATGGTGTATCGGACAGAGTGCCAAGATTAGTTATAGAACTTAATAGCAGATACCAAATGCAGATAATTCAGGTTTATTTCCCAACAAGTTCTCATAGTGATGAAGTAGTAGAAGATTTTTATATGGATGTACAAAAGGCTTTTGATCAGAGTAAACAACATTTTAAAATTGTTATGGGAGACTTTAATGCTAGAATTGGTAGACAAATGAAAGATGAAATTGCTGTAGGTAATTTTGGTTATGGTAATAGAAATGAGAGAGGACATAGACTTGTGGAGTTTGCAGAAAAAGAAAAACTTTATATTATGAATTCATTTTTTGAGAAAAATGTTAAAAGGAAATGGACATGGAAGCATCCAAATGAAGGTACAGCAGAATTGGATTATATTTTGACTAACAGAAAATACATATTTAATGTTCTTACTAAATTTAACACAGGAAGTGATCATCGATTAGTAAGGTGTAAGTTACGTGTCAATGTAAAACTAGAGAGACAAAAATTATTAAGAAAAACAATATTTACAGTTGATATTCCTAATCTTCAGAAACATTCTAATGAATTTAAATTAGAACTTACAAATAGGTTTCAAGTGTTAGGAGATTTTGAACATGACACAGATTTGAATGAAATTAATATGAAAATAACTGATACACTTTTAAAAACTGCAACAAACGTAGCTGGTAGAAAAAAGCAGCAATTGACTAATAAAATTTCTACTGAGACTAGAGAATTTATCAAGAAAAGAAGGAATATGAAGATATACAAAAATGATGTATTAAAAAGAATTGAATATCTCGAATTTTGTAAAATGGTACGGAAAAGAGTTGAAAATGATATAAGAAAGTATAACTGTGAAATAGCAAGGAAAGCTGTAGAAGAAAATAAAACTCTCAAAAATGTTAAACAACATTTTGGTATTGGTAGGAAATTTATATCTGCAATAAGAAAAAAAGATGGAATTATTACTAAAAAGAGAGATGACATCATGAAATTGGTAGAAGATTTTTATCAAGAATTATATAGTAATAAAGAACAAGTACCTCCTATATCTATTACATCTTTGGAATTGCCCAGAATTTTAAATGAAGAAGTGAGACATGCAATTAAGTGTATGAAGAAAGGAAAGGTTCCAGGAAATGATGGAATTATAATTGATATATTAAAAGAAGCAGGTGAAGAAATAGAAACAATTTTAGCAAAGTTATATACCAAATGTCTAAATGATAAAGATGTACCGGATGATTGGAAGAATGCAGTAATAATATTAATATTTAAAAAAGGTGATAAAGAAGATATTAGAAATTACAGACCTATCAGCCTTTCATCAGTTTTATATAAAATTTTTACCAAGATAATTACAACTCGTCTACAGAGAACTTTGGATTTCCACCAACCAAGAGAACATGCTGGATTTAAAAGTGGTTTTAGGACAATAGATCATATCCAGGTATTGAGAGAAGTTATAGAAAGGACAAACGAATATGAGTTGTCTATGTTTTGGATTTGTAGATTATGAAAAGGCATTTGATTCTATACACATTTCTTCAGTGATTAAAGCATTGGATCATCAAGGTATAGATCCAGGATATTGTCATATTTTAAAGAATATTTATAAAAATGCAACAGCAACAATTAGATTACATAATGATACTGGAAAAATCAACATTGAGAAAGGTGTAAGACAAGGTGACTCCATATCTCCAAAACTCTTTACAGCAGTGCTGCAAGAAGTATTTTGTGGATTAAAATGGGAAACTAAAGGAGTGAAAGTAAATGGAGAGTATTTAAGTCATTTAGATTTCGCAGATGATGTAGTTGTTTTTGCAAATAATGCTTCAGAGCTGCAGGAAATGTTGCAGGAGTTAGCAGATGAAAGTAAAAAAGTAGGACTAAAGATAAATGTTAAAAAGACTAAAGTAATGTTTAATCGATTTGCTCAAAATATGAAAATAAAGATTGATTATGAAGAATTAGAAGAAGTTAACAGTTACAAATATCTTGGTCAGATTATTAATACAGATGGAAACATAATGGAGGAAATTAATCATAGAATTAAACTTGGTTGGAGTGCTTTTGGTAGAAATAACTTGATACTAAAAGGAAATATGCCTATGTGTTTGAAAAGGATGGTTTTTAACAAATGTGTTTTACCAGTTCTTACTTATGGATCTGAGACTTGGACACTTAATAGAAGAGCAATACAGAGACTTCAGACCACTCAAAGGAGTATGGAGAGGTGTATGTTGGGAGTAACAAGAAGAGATTGAAAACACAATGTATGGGTAAGACAACAAACAGGTGTTACTGATCTTATTGAAAAAATTAAAAGATTGAAATGGAGTTGGGCTGGACATATTGCTAGAAGAGATGATAATAGATGGACAATTGAAATTTTCAACTGGATTCCAAGAGATTGTAAAAGACCCAGAAAGAGACCACATGTGAGATGGATGGATGAAATAAGAAAATGTGCAGGGGTGTTGTGGAGAAGAGAAGCTAAAAATCGGAGAAGATGGATTAAACTTGGAGAGACCTTCATCCTGCAGTGGATTGATAATGGTTGATGATGATGATGATGATATGTCAAACAAAACCAAAGCACTGCCTCCTCACCACCTTTTCTTGAATCTTATTGGCTGTCCAACTTCTGTCAAAAAGGGAAATGGCTGCCAAAAAGTAAAAAGTTACGTTCGTTTTGATTTTTATTATGAAAATGATAAATGAATGTTTACAACATTTTAAACAATATTTGAATTGAATTACAAATTATTATTGATAAAATAATACTAAAAATCAAATTATTTTAGAAAAATAGTTAAGATATTACCAAGAATTATTTATTTATTGCTACATATTTATCATAACGTTAAAGTGAAAAAAAAAAGATTGCTGACGCAATCTTTTTTGGTTGGTTGAATAGCGGTTACTTTTATTTCACCGCAATTGAATATTTTTTAAATTATAAATCAAATTTTATTTTTGAAAAGACTTTCGTTTACTTTCGTAATCTGACAATTTAGTAATATACTTTTTACAAATGAAACTAACGTATTTATATTATTAAAAGTGAATCTATTTTAACAATAGAGTTTGTTAAAGTTGTGAGTTGGCCAATTAAAAGTTTTGATTTTTAACTCATTTGGCCAATTAAATAATAATCATTGAAAGGGATGAGTATGATCATTCCAACTTAAAAAAAAGAGAAAGTTGAGAGAGAAAAAACTTCTAGAATTTGAGTTTTGTACGTATACAAAAAAGTGCAAATGGAACAAAGACTCACGTTTCAAACGCAGTAAAAAGGGGCATTTGGCGCTAATGTGTAAAAAGGAGGGTATAATGCAAACCTCCATGTCAGAAAGTAAGGGAGGGAAATTAATAAAAAAAAACATGATTAAAAATCTACACGTGAAAGAGATAATTCAGTTTATGATTAAAGTAAAAATTCAGGAAAAGGAACTAGAAATACACAATGGATCAGCCATTTCTATAATGTCTCTTACAGATTGGGAGAGCTTGTCAGCAACTAATTTGAAGAGTTCATAGAAAAAACAAGTATTAGAGCAAAAGATGTAAATGGCCACGTGCTTAAAATTTGCGGCCAGGTTACAGCGCTGATCAAGTATAATGGTAAAAAACAAAATCTATGGTTATATATCATAAAGGCAAAAAATTAACCCCATTATTGGAGAGATTGGTCCCATGAATTAGGAATAGAAATTAATATTATAAAGGAATTTCTGTAGAACAGGAAATAACTAGAAAATACCCAGAGCTTTTTAACGAAGAATTAGGGTTGGTGGATACAAAACCAGTCGAAATAGAATTACTAGAAAATGCACATCCAGTAGTTTGCAAACCAAGAAAAGTGCCATTTGCACAAAGAGTAAAGGTTGAAAATAAGCTAAAATCTTTAATCAAAAAATTAACACCCATCAAAACCTCTGATTGGGCTACACCATTAGTGGTAATAACTGAACTGAACTGGGAAGTTAGGTTGTGTGGGGATTACCGGGTTACAATAAATATTTAAATAGGGGAGCGTACCCTATCCCAAATGTAAGGGAAATACTGGTGGGTCTACAAAATGCTTTATATTATGCCAAGTTAGATCCAAACTCTGTATTCCATCAGATTCATGTAACATAAATCAGCGGAAAAATTAGCGCTTACGACCTACACGTGTTTATATAAATGCAACAGAGTACCATTTGGCATTTCTATAGTGCTGAATTTTTTCAAGCCAAGATCAATGCTATGTTACAAAGTTTAGAGGGAGTCATTCCATTCTTCGATGATTTACTCGTCATGGCAAATTCTGAAGACAAGTTATGAGAAAGGCTCCTCACTGTTTGCGCAAAATTTCAAAAATTAGGCATAAAACAACACACAAAAGACCATATGGATGAAAAAACAATTAACATTTTTAGTCACTTGATTTCAGACAGAGGGAAGAAACCATCACTGCAGAAAGTAACAGCAGTGATGAATGCCTCTCCATCAAACAATGTCAAACAGCTGCAGGCATTTTTTGCGATTGATGTTTTTTTTTTTCGAGCCTTTCTTGAAGAACAAGGCTCAGATTGCAAAACCTTATATTATTTATTAAAGAAGAAAAGTGAAAATGAGAAAAAGTCCATCAAGAAGCCTTCTTGCAAACAAAAGTCTTACTATCATCAGATAAACTAGCATTATAATAGCACTTTAGAAGTATGCTTAACCACAGATGCATCCGAATGGGGAGTAAGATCAGTACTATCTCATCCATGCTACAAAGAGGAGCATTCCATTGCACATGCATAGACAAAGAGGCATTGGCTATTATTTTTGGTCTTAAAAAATTTCATCAATTCCTGTTTGGCAGAAACTTTATAATTACAGATCACAAACCATTACTTGGAATTCTGGGCCATGATAGACTGGCACCCAAACATTAAGCCCACGCATGATGCGCTGGAGAAATATTTTGGCAGGATATGACTATATACTCCAATATCAAAAAGGCAAAGAAATAGTACATGCAGACTCACTGTCATGAATGCCAGATAAACAAGAGAAAAGTATTACAGAGGTTGAAATAAATTATATAGATGTCTAAACACAGATGTATTGAAATAGTAAAAGGGTAGCAAATTGGACAAATGCCGATCAGGGCTGCCAGAGATTGAAGCAATGGATTAAAAATGGATGGCCAGATTCAAGGCCTGAATACGTTTGATCTGAGTTTTTGGACAAATGGAAATAAATTATCCATGTGTAAAGGCTGTGTGTTAATGGGTGATCAGGTTGTGATTCCTATGGAGGGCAGATAACAAGTTTTAAGTTTATTGCATGAAGGGCACCCAGGGGTGGTATCGGCAAAATCACTGGCTCATAGCTCCATATGGTGACCAAAAATGTCAAGAGACATCGAGCAAAATATTAAAAAATGTGTACTATGTCAGAGACAGATGAATATGCCAACCAAAGATTGCAACTCATGGCCAAAGGGAACAACAGCTTGGCAAAGACTTCACATAGACCATGCTGGCCCAATAAATGGGAAGATATTATTGGTGATTATCGATGCATATTCAAAGTGGACAGTGTAGAATAGTGAAAATATTAGTGCCAATGAAACCGTTAAGATACTAAGTTCAGAATTTGCCTGCCATGGACTGTTTGTGTCTGACAATGGAATGGCATTTACAGCTAAAGAAACTGAAGGATATTTCCAGAAGAATGGTATCAAACATATATGGACACCAGCTTACCATCCGGAGTCAAATAGAATGGCCAAAAAGGCAGTACAGAATATAAAGAAAGCCTTAAGAAAACTAGATAACCAAGACCTTCAGAGTACTATCAATGACGCAATGCTACACCAACCCTCAATGCCATTGACAGCTATGGGGAAGTTACCAGTGGAATTTACTAATAGGCAGGAAATTGCCCATTAAATTATCATTACTGCTTCCAAACCTCACTGAAAAAATGGATAGTGTTTTTCATTCTGCAGTTTATTTTCTTATATCGCAATGAATTGTAAAGCATATATTGAGAATTATACTGATTAATGGCCAGATTTTGTATAAAACCAGGAAACTTCTTTATTTCATTCATCTATTTTAATTAGGACATTTTCTATGTCTTTTACAATCTCTTGGGATTTACTTTATTCAACAATCCATCTGTTATTATCTCTTCTTCCATTTTAGTCACTTAATTTTTTTAATGATGTCAATGATACTGTGTATTTCACTTTTGCTCTCCCTTTTTATTTTATTTCCAATATACAGTATATGTGCATTGTTTTTCTATTGGACTGTCTGTATGCAAATTCTATTGGACTGTTTGTATGCAAATTCTATTGGACTGTTTGTATGCATATATATGTATATTGTAAGTACAGTTTATTTTGGAAATTTGTGATTGCATGCAGACATTATCTTATGTTATTAATACCCTCCTCCCCACTAATAATCCGATTCTAGCAGACAGTATCTTATGTTATTAATATCCCCCCACTCATGCATTCTAGAAAATTTGCATATTAAATGTTAAAGAATAACTATGCTAATTAGCATATATATAAAATTGACATTAGCAGTTGTAGAGAGGAATAAGTTGAGAAGTAAAAGTTTCTTGTAAGAAAAAAGAGCAGGACTAAGAGCCAGATGTGTGATTCTAAATGGACAGAAGTGTAGTCTGTCAATTTAAGTAAGTTATCTTTAAAGTGATACGTCAGCTGCTAGTTATCTTTATGTAGAATAAATACCAGTTAATGGAAATGCAAGTTAAATGGACTATAATAAATATGAATCAATGGTACTCAAAGCAACAGACTATTTATTGTTTGCTATGTATAATGATAAATTATTCCCACATAGAAAATTATCATTAATCCCTATCTCAAAGTAAAGCAATACTTTTTATATTTTCATTCTTATTATTTTCATTAGTACTATTTCTCATTCGTCAGCATAGATAAATAAACTTGCTGAGTTTTAACGTTTGTCTAGTATTATTATTTAAATTGATACTTGCTCAGCTGGTATTATTAATACCCCCCACTCCCAGTATAACAATATCAATTAAATATCCAAGTTTCAGATTCATATATAAGAATTGATAAAATTTTTCTATTAAAAACTTTCCTTTTCAAACACATCAATATATTTTATTTTAATATTGTCATATCTGACCTTGCCTTCAGAAGTGGACTCGTCCAGATCCTTCCTTATCTAATCAGATTGAGCACTCATTACTGCTAACCAATGTGTAAACATGTGGATAACCAATGTATAAACATAGCTAAAGGGTAAAACATAAGTATGGCCAATGTCTAAACGTGCATAAAATCTTACCATTGGTTAATACAGGTCAATAGGCAATGATGCTCTTTGAATCCGATTGTTGCCAGTAAGGTAGGGGATCTGGCAATAAATAATCAGTCTTTTTGGGGAGAAGAAAGAGAGAACATCTGTCTAACCAGATGACTGAATGTGCTCTAAATTGAAATCACTTTCAACTGTGGTGTTTCTACTATAATCATTACTGATATGTCAATGCAGTGAGGCAAGCCCATAATAGGACTGGAAGCAGCTATGACTATGGTCAACTTGAGGCCAGCTATCCAATACAGCTGGAAGAGTCTTGACTAGAACTCAAGAGGCAAGCTAATATATACAGCTGGAAGTGAGTTCAGTCATTTGAGCATGACCAGCTTATTATTGACTAAGTTACACGAAATTGTATTTATTAATGGTATAACCTGTACATATATTTGTTTTAATAAATTATACATATTAATTTTTAAATATTTGTATTTTTTATTACTGTTGGCTGGAGTCTGCAACCCAGACCAAACACAACAAATATTAAATTATTTCTATCAAAAGAACGTCAACTTTAATTTCATACATTATATTTTTATCTATATTAATAATTTAATCAAGATAGGTGCAATGTTACTATCAATCTTTATTTTTTTCTTCTGAGGAAATCTAATAAACATTATTTTAGTCTTTTTTAATATTTATCTTTAGTCTTACTTTTTTACTTTATTCAAATAATTCTTGAAAGAGTTTCTGAAGCTCTGAAGTATTGTTCTCAAAAAATAAATACATCATATGCAAATTCTAGATGATATAAATAATCACTTTATTTTTTTCCATTTTAATTCACAAAATAATTCTTATATAAAACTGCTGTAAAAACTTTTGAAGACATGAAATCATTCGATTATCAAACATTACGATTGTCAAACTTATTGTAACCATATAATCTAATAATTGTTGTTGCATTTTGATTAATATTCTTCAGAACGACAATATCCCAGATCTATATCTTGATAGTTTAAAGCTTTAATCACTTGGTAAATGTTTATAGAATCAAATAATCTATAAATCCAAAGCATAATAGTAATTCATACTCATAGTTTCTTTCCACAATTTCTGTCACTATTTTGATATGATCCACTGCACTAAGATAATTTTAAATCAAGATTGTTGTTTGTTATTTTGATTTATACGTGTTCAAAAATTTTTGTTAATGAATTGTAAAGATCTTGTATAAAATTGACTGAGTCCTGTTTGAACAGTAATTTTTAATATTGTCTTTGCTTCTACATTTGATTTATCATCTAGTACCTTATTTAGGCATTTTATATATAGCTTTGTTAATTTCTTTATTGTTTTACTTGCTTCTTTTAAGATGTCAATAATTCCATAACTTCCTGAAGTTTTTTTCTTCATTCATAGACATAATTGCATATCTTATCTTTTATTTAATTACTTGACATTTAAAAATATTTTGTAATTATAGAGGTAATGTTTTTTTGTAGAATTCTTGCATACATCCTTTTGTAGAATTCTTGCATACATCCATAATTTCTTCCTTCTTTTTGTAATTATTTCCTATCTATTGATAAATTTGTTTGGGCTTGAGTGCAATTGATGAAAAAATGTTTGTTGCCAAAATATAGATCCTGCAACAATACACTTAATTACTTGATTGTACTTTTAATTACCATCTAATAGCAGATATTACAGATTTATTATGAACACATTTATCGTAATAAATAATCATAACTTTAAATAAATATAATTGGAATGGATATATCTACCTCTCACTGAGTTTTGCAACATTCACAACTATGGAAATGTAGAATAATACAAATCAATCTTTTAGTTCTGTTGTTATATAAGTTTAGTTTTTGACATAGAGTAAGCCGAATTTGGTCTATTATTTGAATTATTTTTATTTAATATTCAAAGTTGCTAAAACTAAGATTTTTGAATCTCCAAATATATTGAAGGTGATTTAATATATCAAGCACAGAGTTCTTCTTTTCAAAATAGTTCATAATATCCAAAATAGAAATAAAACAAACTAACTCCTTTTTAAAACTTGTTTCAGTTTATTTGATAAAATGTTTGAATTGTTTTAGAAAGAATGTAGAAATGACATATGTTGGGACTAGTAAGAATAAATTAAAAACTAGATTAAAACAGCATTTAGGTGATAAAAATTCTGCTGTTTACATTCACATGAATAAATTTAAGCATGGAGATTTTGATATAAAGCCTTTGGAATGTATTAAGTCATATAATGAAAGGATGATAAAAGAAAGTGTATACATTAATGAAATAAAACCAGAATTAAATGGGATGTTAAGATAGGTTTTCTTATTATCACTGGAAAGGGGGTTGCAGACTGAATATCCCAGTATTTCATTTTATCCATGAGGGGGGGGCAAGTTAGACTAGGGATGCTTAATAATGGAGAAATTAACTTATTCCAGCAGTTACTTGTAGGTGGTAATTTGTCTGTGGGTGTGGTTTTGAATGACCCAGATATAGGAAACTTTTGGCAAATGATAATATTAGAATATTTTTTTGAATTCGAAAAATGTTGATAGAATGTAGGCCCAATCCATTTCAAGATAAAGGGTGCAGAATTTTTCTTAGTAATATTGACACTATTAACTTTTTCCACAATTTCCAACACATTGAATAAATTTTTGCTGTAAAAGCTTTTGTGTATATTATGGAATGCTTAACTCTTGTTATTACTAAGATTGAAGACGGTGACTTTGGCCTACAGTGACATGTATGATTTGGATTGAGAATTAGTTATATCCTGATTTATTCATCAATTTCCTCTGTATCTGTGATCACATTTCAGAGTTGCTTAAATGGTTTGGCTGGCTTTCCTTTGAAGTATTGGTCTTGTTGGCATTCAGTTCATATGGACCAAGCATTGGATCTATGTAGATTGAACTCCAGTTTATATTTTGCTGAATAGTTATTAAGAATTTTAATTAGCTTTGGTATCTGGTTTTTTGTGGGCAGAAAGACACTAATATCATCCATGTATGCAATATTCCAATCATCTTGCTTTCAATTGCACAAGGAGAATTGATGTAAAAAGTGAATAGAAGGGCACTTAGTGGTGAATCTTGTGGAATGGAATGAAGGATAATATGTACTTCACATTAAGAGTTATATGAATTTTTCTACTTAAAAAGATTTGTAATTAAGTGGATTGGTGCTCTGGGAATTGATGTCTGCTAGCACATTAATTATGATATTAATTGGTGCCATATCAAAATGCTGATTTGATGTCCAGTTGAACTACAACTGGTCCATACTTTTTATCATTTCTGTCTGTCAATCACTGTCTTGTATAGAAAGGATGCCTGCATAGTTGAAGATCCCTTCCTTGCAAACTGATTTTTTGACAATCTAGGGTTCAATTCTATCTTTAACTATTGACTCCAGAATCTTGATACGAAGTGAGGTCATTGATGTGGTCTGAGATTTTTAAATGTGGTTATATTTTTCTTCTTAATGAATGAAACCAATGAGATGGGATAGAGCCCATGAATGTGACAAATTATCTGGGTTAAAAAGTTGGCTAAATCTGCTAGATATTTTATTGTGAAATGACTTAGGTGTTTGAATGCAAAGCAAGGTATTCCATATATCTTTGGATGACATGAGTTTGATATTGAAAACAACCTTTTTTCAAAACAAAAGCTATATTGTTTTCTGTGGGCCCAGAAAGTTTTCTGGAGAGTGTGAATAATTCCCTCTTTGCAAGTTGTGTTTGTAGAAAGAGTAGACCGGTTCTAGTATATTATCACCTGCAATGGTTTGCTCTTCTACTTTAATAGCCAATAAAACCCGGTTTGTTGGAGCCTGACCTAGAGCCCAGTGAATGTACTGTTTAATTCAGGAATATTTTCCTCTTTATCGCCAAATATTATTTGAGTGAGTCATATGCCAAAACAACAAACTTTTCTGAGGGCTATTTCCTTTGTACAGCCCTCTGCTGTGGCAGCACTAAGTGTTATTCTTTTATACAGATCATCTGAGAGTGCTAAAATCCTTGAAAGGGGGGAGGCTGCTTTCTTATTATTGTATCAATTGTGTATGAGATTATATTTATGAAGGTCATCCATGTCTGAATAGGGTTCAAATCCATATGATGCAGCACTAGTGAATAAAACACAAGATCAATTAAAGATGAGTGTCTGCCATTGTTGAATGAAAGTTTGTGGAGAAAAGTGCTCCAGACATGAGAGGAAAAGCCAGCCTGTGTAACCATTTCTTAACAAATTTATTGTACATGTTAAAATCTTCCATTAATATTATGGGTTGTATTGAGGATGCAAATTTTGTGTTTATATGTATAAGATTATTCATAATTCACACGATCACCATCTCTTATACTAGCACATATTGTTTATAAACAAGGCAAAATTCTCCATATAGTAGTGCCACCCTGTGCCAACCAGAGTAATCAATGCATGCCAGAAGGCTTGTGCATAAAATCCCTATCTAATGCCTACTCATCCAATATCCCCAGACTAGTTTCTGACTTAGGCCTTCATCAGTGATGACCTTGCTGGAGGGTTGCATTAGATCCTAAGATCTAGGTGCAGTGCTCTGTGATACAAAGCTCCTCACTGACGAAGGCCTAAGCCAGAAACTAGTCTGGGGATATTGGATGAGTATGCATTAGATAGGGATTTTATGCACAAGCCTTCTGGCATCCATTGATTACTCTGGTTGGGACAGTGGCACTACTGTATGGATATTTGCCATGTTTATAAACAATCATGTGCTAGTATAAGAGATGGTGATCATGTGATGCTTAATGGTTTAACACCAATCCTGCCTAATAGGATAGTGGTGGCTGTAGTTGTTAAAGAGCCAAAGACACCAAAATGTATTGGTGCTGAACTGAGTTCTGGCCAATATGACTATACAAGCTATTGAGCTTAGATTGAAAATATTTTTGTTTTCAATTTCATTCTCATAGTTTTCTAGTTAAATAGAAATAAAAGTGTTTGCTGGAGGGTTGCATTAGATCCTAAAATCTAGGTGCAGTGCTCTCAGGTCCAAAGCTCCTCATTGACGAAGGCCTAAGTCAGAAACTAGTCTGAGGATATTGGATGAGTAGGCATTATAGGGATTTTATGCACAAGCCTTCTGGCATTCATTGATTACTCTGGTTGGCACAGGATGGCACTACTGTATGGAAAGTTTTGCCTTCTTTATAAACAATTATGTGCTAGTATAAGAGATGATTATGTAATGCTTATTGGTTTAACACCAATCCTGCCTAATAGGATAGTGGTGGCTATGGTTGTTAAAGAGCCAAAGACACCAATATGTATGGGTGCTGAACTGAATTCAGACCTATATAACTATATAATCTATTGAGCTTAGATTGAAAATATTTTTGTGTTTTCAATTTCATTGTCATATTCTTACAAATAAGTAGAGATGAAATGAGGTTGCTGGAGGGTTGCATTAGATCCTAAGATCTAGGTGCAGTGCTCTCAGATCCAAAGCTCCTCACTGACAAAAGCCTAAGCCAGAAACTAGTCTGGGGATATCGGATGAGTAGACATTAGATAGGGATTTTATGTACAAGCCTTCTGGCATTCATTGATTACTCTGGTTGGCACTACTGTATGGAGAGTTTTGCCTTGTTTATTATTTATAATTGTTTTACATGAAGGAGTATAGATATGTCATGTTTAGCAGTATTCTTTTATGATATAAATTAATAATTAGCAGGTGTGCACCAATATGTATTATTTTAAATGAGCCGAAAGGGCATGTTTTGGTTATCATAATTCCTGTTCCAGCTGATGGTGAGAATGTGGCTCTAGAAAACAATGAATAGCCTTGTCATAGAACTTAGATGGATCCATTTGTGATTTGCTACATATTTTGTCTCCAGCAATCCAGTTATGTATGGTTGGATAATGTTAATCCATTTTTTTGAGTTTATAGTTTTTTTCTACAGAGTTTAATCCTCTGACATTAACTGACTCTATATTTATCATCATTGCTTTGTTTAGTGTATTTGTGTAGAAATAAGAGATATGTTTATGTTAACTGTATATTTCTATCTAAAAATATTGGATTTTCATCTGACAAATCTAGACTTGTCGTAAGCTATTGTGTTTGAGCACGACTCACTTCCATTATAGCAAATTGCTCTCTTGTAATATTGCATACACTGGAATCTAATGTTTTTGGTTGATTTTTTTAACATTGTTCAGAGACATCCTCTTCTCAGTTCTGGGGTTTGTAATTAACTTTTCCTTTCTTTCTTTTTTTTGCTTGATGGATGACCTGGTTTACCTTTGGCCTTTAGTACATATAAGTCCATTTCTGAGTGTGTTAAGCCAGATACTGTTGATTCTATAATGTCTTGTGAAGTTTTGTTTAGAATTACTGTGTCTGGAATGGTTTTGCTAATTTCACTTGTGACTTTTAGTGGAATGGAGTTGTGTTGATCTGAAAATTTATTTTGTAATTGAGTATTATCTTCTGATGGTATACTGTACTCGGGGTAAAACTAACCAAATCATCGATGCTTGCATTCATTAGTGTGGCATATTATTTTTATCGTTTTTCCTCCTTGCATTGATGTGTTGTTGTTGTTCTCATTTCACAGTGGGGACATATAGTTTTCGAAATCTCTATTTATGATGTTACCTCTTTCTTTACAGTTAAAGCAATGAGGTTTGACTCCATGTATTATTAAGAGGAGCTGTGGTTTTCTGATCCGTAATTAATGTAGGTGATGTCATTCGGATATACGTTTACGTTTAGGCGCAGTTTAAAATAATAATTGTTACTTACTATCGGCTTAGGCGTATCTGTTAGATACGTAAGTTGGAAGGACATCACAGATCCAAAAGGTACCCTAAGCTTCGTAAAATCATTAATGCAATAATTGAAGTACGTGTTTTTAATAATCCATGTAACATAGTTTTCTCTATTCTGATCTATCTTGACTAGCGCGTATTTTTCTAGCGTGAGAATAGTTTTTCCATTTCTCTGCCTTTTGTCAAAAAATTCAGTGGCAATATATCTGGGGTTAGGATGTTCCCTAATCCGTTGTATAGAATCCCACGTTTGCAGTAATTGCTTCATATAGTAAATTTTTTGGAAATCTGTAAAGAGAGCAATTATTATCCGTGATATCTAGAACATTCGGGCGATTGGTGAAAAAACATTTAAATGAAAAATATTGGCCTTTCGGTATTGGATATTGTTTGATTGAAGGCCTCCCAGATTCTTCTCAAGCTTTCTTCCGACCAGGCCTCCTCAATTAGGTTGATACGTTCCTGAGGGGTGTCCGTAAGTATGCCTAAATTAATCATATCATTCACTGTTGATCTGTGGAATCTTGCACTTTGATTTGTATTTTTATCCATAGAAAAATTTATTTAAATATTTTGCATTCTATTATCGTGCTGCAACGAAAAAGTTGAGAGCCTCGTAGCTTCTGCATATGTGCGTGATTTCACTTCGCAAGCGGAGTCCATTCCGTTTGACATTTGCCACAGCATAAAGTATTAGTTATTTTTTTCTATAGGATGTTGTCCGATAGATTTTTTTGAGATTTGCCCTAACTTCAAATCTTTAATAGCAATTTAGTCTTATTCTAAAATTATTTTAGCATTTAAATTAATTTTTACATTTCACAAAATTAAAATTATAGTAATGAAAACATTGGAGAAAAATTATTTTAACGCCAGTAAGTTGAGAAGTTGTAATGGCGTATCTCTTTGTATTCAAAAGTTGTTGGCTATTCAGACTGAGAATATGTTTTTTAAAATTATATGCAGGTTTAATTATCGCATATATATAGACCTATTTATAGATTAATAGCATTACAAATCATTTATTATTAATGCGATATAAAGTAATCGATAAATTCCTGATAAATATTACAAATAACGGTAATAACTTTATTTATTTCTTAATAGAGGGCGCAAATATAAAAAATGTTTGAATGCTATATAAAACAAATGAAAATTGTCATTTTATTATTCAAATTTAATAAATAATATCATTTAAAGTAAATTTTATATTTTACCAATTGAAATTATTGTAATGACGTTAGATAAATAAATCATTTTAACTACAGTCAGTTGGCTGGTTGTATGGTGTATCTGTTTATGCATACGCTATTTGTAAGCTAGAGTTTGTTATTTCTGTCAGAATGGGGGTTCGCCCAGGTAACCAGGGTCCACCGGCGTGAGTCACGTTTGACCTGATCATCACCGTGGTTTGATATTCGGGAATTCCCCTATGTTAGCTACTGGTCCAGAGTACAAAAGCAAGAAGCAAAAGTATTCAATGGTGCGCTCAGGGAGTGCGATCACGTACGGCTGAGTAGTGGGCACTTAATTGTCAGAAACTTCCTGTGTAGAGGTAGCAACAATTTTTTTTTTTTAAAAAAATGCATAAAATTTTGAAAAACTTTTTAGAGAAAGTTTAATAACAAACGATTTTCAGCTGATAATGAGTGAACAATGTCATTACAAGTAAAAGGAGAATTCCCATTATATTTAGAGTATAACATTTCATACATATATATTGTAATTATTTTTTAAAACCTTAATTTTTTGTTTGGGATACTTACTCATCAAGTAGAACAAAAAATTCATAAATAAATAGAGCCATTCTAACTACAAAAGAAAGAAAAGCTAACAGTGTCAAAAAAGAAGATGGCACAAATTAAAAAAGAACAAATCAGAAAAAGAAACCCACATGCAAATAAGCTTCATATTTATAAATTTCAAAAAGTTCTGGATTATGCATTCTTGAATGGAACTTAGTATTTGAAGGAATGGCAGACATTATTTACCCAGCAACAATTAGTAATTCTATTTTATTTGATAATGGATTGAAATCAAAATTTAAACCCCTGAATACAATTTAATAACTATATATTTTAGCATTTTTAATTATTCGATAATTGTAGGTATGTTCTTTTACAAACAGAGAAATTTAATACTAACAAATTGCCAATTTCCATAGAGTATGATATAACATGTGAGGTGATGTGATGTACTGTGGCTTCTCCTTAAACGAAGTCAAGAATATCTCAGCAACTATGCCAAATAAACCTGTTAGCCACTTTAATTTCCATTCCCCACTTTAAGTTTTTCCCATATTCTGCTCCATCCCATTTCCACAACATAATCTTTGTCAACTCTATAGCCTTTATATCTAAATCCCCCTTATTTTGCAAACCCAGCATAAAAACCAATAACTCATTTTCTGTATAATCCCTTTGTTCATATTTATTCTCCCATAACTTCATTATTTGTACCCTTTCTGCTTTCAAGCATTTACATTCAATCAACAGATGCCTAATATTTTCTATACCTTCCTTACACAATTTGCACACTAAATCACCCATAATTTTCCATTTACATGTATATTCTTTTGTTGCTAAAGATCTCGTTCGAGCCTTAAATAATAAACTGTTTTCTTTACTATTATCATAAATTAACTCGTACCCAATGTTCCATTTACTTCTATATATATTTAAACTCTTCTTACTCTCCATACTAGTTCTCCATCTCTCCAACTCCCCATTCTTTATTAATGCATCTATTCTTTTATCCCATTTCTTACCATTATAACACTCGACAATCCTCCCAACACAATCGTCCCACCTTTTATACAAGTATACTGATATAAATTCTTTATCCAAATCTTTTGCATACCGCATTACCTTTCTCACCCATCTTGTTGCCTGCCCTTTACTCATAACCCATTTAAACACTATTTTCGCTATTCTTTTACTATCCATAAACTGCAACCTACCAAACATTTTCATTTTACTTTTTGCATCTCTCATAATAAAAACTTGACCATCCCATTTCTCCTTGAATTGCCTCCTTTGCTGTCCACATCTCTGCATCTAATGCATGTCTTCCTACTTCCCTTTGTACTTTCTCTAAATAATCTAAAACTCTTTTACTAACACATAATGCATCATTACCATATGTTAACCGTGCTACTGCAACTCCCTTCCATACAATTCTAGCTACATCATATTTATTATATGAAAATACTGTTAGTTTCTTTACCAAACCCTTTCTTTTCTTTGCTTCATTTACCAATTTTTTCTCCCATTCCGCCAAGCAATTTTCCTGATTACATAAGATGATTCCCAAATACCTATATCTATCCACCATACTTAACTTTATATCCCCCAATAAAAATTCCACATCTTCACTTTCCCCAGTATTAACCATCATTATATTTGATTTTTCTTCACTAAATTTAATCCCCATCTCTTTACCCACCCTTGCACATGTCCTCAGCATAATTTCCATATCTTCTCTTCTTTCTGCACACAAAAAGATATCATCTGCAAAAAAAAGACCCGACAAAGTATATACTCCCTTGCCACCTATTAACGGTATCTCTATCCCTCTTTCTATTGCTTTCTCCATTTCACTCAAATACAACAAAAACAAAATAGGTGACATAGGGCATCCTTGCCTTAATCCCACCGCATTTTTAACTTTAATTGATTCTATATCCCCTAATTGATAAGTATAATAATTATTTTTATATAATTTCTTAATAATATTTACTAAAACTTCATCCATTCCCAAATTTGCTAACCTTACCCATAATCTATTTCTATTTACTCTATCATATGCCTTCTCTATATCTATAAAACTCATATATAACGATTTACCTGTATTCCTACTCATCTCCATAAGTTGTGTAACTACAAACAAACTATCTCCTATACACCTATCTGACCTAAAACCTCCTCACATTTCCCCCACTACATTATTCTCTTCCATCCATTTTACAACTCTTCCAGCCACCATATATGCAAAAACTTTATATAAAATGATGTTACCGCTATCGGTCTATAATTATTTAACGTTCTATGATCCTTACCCTTTCCTTTAAATAATAATCTTATTCTTGTATTACTCCAACTACCCGGAAAAACTCTCTTCTGTGCCATCTTATTAAACATGATAATAACTTTGCTTTTGCTCTATGCTCTAAATTGATTACCATCTCTGTTGCCCATCCATCTAAACCTCTCGCCTTTCCACTTTTCAATCTCTACCTTGCCTCATTCAGTTCATTTTTTGTGAGCCTAATATTTCCATTACTAAATGCTTTCATGTTTTCTATCACTAAGTCCTTCACATCTAATATCTTTTCTATATCCATTACATATCTATTTAAGATCCTCTAACTCTTCTCTAGAGCTACACTCTATTCCTTCATCATCAATTAATACTACCCCTCTCTCCCCTACATTTCTCCTTTTAATATAATTCCAAAATTTTTTACTCCCATCTCTTCCACTTTTATTAATATCCGCCAACAATTTACTATTCAACTTCATCCTCTCTCTATAATTATCCATTTTAGCCAACTTTTTCTTTTCTAAATACTTCCCCCATTTAACATTAATATCATTTTCACTTTCTTTATTCTTAATAGCACCTTTATATTCTCTGTATGCTTCTTTCCTCTCTTTTACACTTTTACTAACTCTCATTTTTTTACTACTTTTATTCTTCTGCATATTCTCAACTAAAACTCTATTTGCCACCTTTTCTATTTCACCACACCAGTCCTTATACTCATCCCCAACCAACTGTTCCATGGCTTCTTCAACTTTTATTTTATACTCTTCCAACTTATTCTTATCATTCACTCTCCATCCACATCTTTCCCTACTGTTTCTACCTTTATTTCTATCCTCTATCACATTACTAACCATTTCTATTACAATAAAGTTATGATCACTATTACACACTCTCTCTTCATTATCAAACACCTTAATTTTCCGTATTTTATTCATTCCCTCTTTCTCTACCAATACATAATCTATTGTATACAATAGTCAAATATGTTTAAAAATACATATATACAAGCAACAAAGATTACAAATTATAAAATTATTATATAAAAGCCTTTTTCAGCAAATTATGTTTTTTTGCCCTTTTCAATATGTCTCCATGATTTAAAGCATATACAGTGACATCTATATCAATACATGAGAGAAGATAGATAAACAAATGGATATTTGACATGATCTATTATGTGACTTTTTTCCCCCTCAATTCTACTACAAAATTACTCTGTTATATATATTGAATGGATATATATCCACATATATTAATTAATTAACTATCCATTCTTTATCCATTAACCACTTATTTAACTTAATGGATGTTTTGTATATATTCAAACAGTTGTTTTTATTATACATGATGTAGTTTGTTTCATATATTTTACGTCTATTAACATTTTTAATATAATCAAGAACACTTATATTATCAATACAATTTATTTTATGTCCATACTGCAAATAATGAACATATAACGCAGATCTATTATCTTTCCTAGCAATAGCATCATTGTGTTCTTTAGCTTTTTCTCCCAATTGCTTTGACGTCTGGCCATAATAAATCATATTACAAAAATTACATCTAATTTTATAAACCATTCCTCTCTTATATTTTATTTTATAAAATTAGATGTAATTTTTGTAATATGATACTATGGTCAGACGTCAAAGCAATTGGGAGGAAGAGCTAAAGAACACAATGATGCTATTGCTAGGAAAGATGATAGATCTGCGTTATATGTTCATTATTTGCAGTATGGACATAAAATAAATTGTATTGATAATATAAGTGTTCTTGATTATATTAAAAATGTTAATAGACATAAAATATATGAAACAAACTACATCATATATAATAAAAACAACTGTATGAATATATACAAAACATCCATTAAGTTAAATAATAAGTGGTTAATGGATAAAGAATGGATAGTTAATTAATTAATATATGTGGATATATATCCATTCAATATATATAACAGAGTAATTTTGTAGTAGAATTGAGGGGGAAAAAAGTCACATAATAGATCATGCCAAATATCCATTTGTTTATCTATCTTCTCTCATGTATTGATATAGATGTCGCTGTATGTGCTTTAAATCATGGAGACATATTGAAAAGGGCAAAAAACATAATTTGCCGAAAAAGGCTTTTATATAATAATTTTATAATTTGTAATCTTTGTTGCTTGTATATATGTATTTTTAAACATATTTGACTATTGTATACTTGAAGTGCAACATAAAAAAAGAATTGGTTTTAATTCTGATTCTTTTTCTGTATAATAATCTATTGTGTGAAATATATTATTCCTAGACCATGTGAATTGTCCCTCATAAATATGTGATAAATTCCCAATGCTCAAATTTACTCTTTGACAAAATTCCTTCAAAAACTGACCATTCTTATTATCTACATCATCAATTTCTTCAATATGTCCATTCATATCCCCTATAACCATTATTCTCTTCCCCTTTTCTTTAAAACTCTGTATATCCTTAACTAGACATTCATATATACTACTGTTCCACTCCTTTATAGTTTGACTACCTCCACTGGCTATATACACTACAGCCACCATCCATTCTTGTCTACCTAACCTTATTTCAAACCACAAATGCTCTTGACATTTAACAACATTTAAGCATTTTTTCGATATAACACCTATACCAACACCCCTTTTTTCTTTTTCTTTTCTATTTATACCTTACCATACCACCTCTTCCAAAATAGGTTCTTCTTCTTAACTTAGGACATTGGCAGCTTATTATCGTGGTGCCATCTGGTACAAGTTTTTATAATCAGTGATGGGTAGATGCATGCAAAATTCCTATCCTTGTTATCAAAATATTTATTCAGTTTGTTTCTGGATTTTTGCATTTATCAATCAAACAAAAAATATAACAGAAAATATACTCATGCATATCCAGTAAACATCCTTAACTCCATTTTATTGCCAATTTATAAAACTTGTTATTCAAATCAGTAGCATGGTTTGCTGATCATTATCAAAATAAAGATACTAAAGCATGTAATTGCTGAACTAGATTAATATTTGTATTTAATATTTATACAGGCTAAATATACTTCAAAAGAATTGACTGAATTACATTACATGTTTTAATTTGAATTTAAAATAAAACTGATTTGTGGAAGCAAGTACACATTTCTTCAACATTGATTACCATGTCACATTGTTACTGACAAAAGCCAGCACAAGTTTTAGGAAGGGTATTTAAATATTTAAGATATTTTTAATACATTTGGTAAGTAATAATTGTTGAAAATTTACATAGAGTGACATAGCAATTGACTTAATAATTCTTATGATAGTGTGATCATTTGTTATTATTTTTAATATTTCTTGCTAGTTGAATAAAGCATCTATAATCTGGATCTCATTGAATAAAGACAAATATTTTATTATCCCATACTTTTTCACTTGTAGTTTATTATAATCATTTTTAGTTAATGGATTACAATTCATAGATTTAATGCGACACTAACAATGTAAAAATATATAGATATTGAAGCAATGTGATATTTTTTTTCAACTGCTTGTCTTTTGTTAAATATTGTAGATTAATTTGAATTGTCTGTTTGCAGCTTGACAAGGCAATGGAAACTCTTCTGAAGTTGAAGCTTTTAAGAATACATATATATATAT
Source organism: Epiperipatus broadwayi (assembly GCA_028023455.1). Classification (NCBI taxonomy): domain Eukaryota; kingdom Metazoa; phylum Onychophora; class Udeonychophora; order Euonychophora; family Peripatidae; genus Epiperipatus; species Epiperipatus broadwayi. The sequence continues at coordinate 15,781,662 of JAQFVV010000010.1, read as the reverse complement.
ATTTATTTATATTTAGTAATCTCCCATAATTCAAGATTTCATTAAATGTCACTAGAAAGGAGGTGTTTTTCTTAAATACTTTAAAGTTGTTAGATTGATGATTTATTATTTTTGATAATATTTAATTAAAAAATGCCTATCTTTAAGGAAGGATTGAATGTTCAAAAGTGATGACTACTGAGATCGTTTGTGATTAATTGAACTGTTGAAGCTGTTTAATTTACATCAATTTATATTGACTTCATTTCCAAGATTTATTTCACTTTAATTAAATCTTATTAAACAGGCAAAACTCTCCATACAGTAGTGCCAGTTTGTGCTAACCAGAGTAATCAATGGATGCCAGAAGGCGTGTGCATAAAATCTCCATCTCTGGTTAGCACAGAGGGACACTACTGTATGGAGAGTTTTGCCTATTCAATAACAGTTATGTGCTAGCATAGGAGATGGTGATCGTGTGATGTTTAGTGGTTAATTAAATCTTACATCTAAACTGTAAAAGCAAAATCAAGTCAGAATGAAAATTAACATATTGAGGATAGAAATTTAATAAGCATTTTACAGTCATGGTTTGTGCAAACTAACAAAAATAGAAATAGTTTGGAGAACTCATATATTTTTTATTTGTATTAATCTTGACCATTATTCTCTAACTATATGCATTCATTTTTTTATGTAATAAGCATAAGAAAAGTTTTTGCATTGTACTGAGATGATAGTAATCATTCTCATTATCATTGAAAATCTATTTTATGTTATTTAAGAGATGTACGGATCTTTAGAATTACGTCTAATATCACTAACGTTATACTCATATTAGCAATCACTTTCTTAATTTCCTGTATTATAATATCAATACACTATTTTGTTATCGTAATTATGTACAAAGCACAAAGAAAATGAAAAGAGCTTTGAATGGATATGATTTTATTTGAGAAGTCTTTCTGAATTATGGGAGTTTAATTTTGTATTTTCTGAATAGGGGAAATAAGTACTGGTGAAAGAAATTATTTCTTGGTTTCACCAATTTGCAACTTAATAGATGTTTAGTTTGTCTTGATTCAGAAAACATTTGTAAATCACTTTATACAAAAAATAAAAGTTCATTTTTAATTAGGAAAATATAGTTATAATATTAATATGTTGGTTAAAATGTAATATCACCATACCAAGATGATAGAATTTGTAATATCAATTGCCAAATGATAATATAATAAAAACTGCGCTTTAATTTGCATAGCTGAGATAAATTGTGAAGATGAAAAAGGGTTTGATTTCAAAAAATTTAAATGGAAAACAATAATTTTGAATATTGGAATATGCAACTAATATCAACATCTTATAAGTTAGATCCATTTTGTTATCATCGGTAGTTTCTAAACAGAATAAAAATTTACATTTGCAAAAACCCTCATTTCCTTGCATCTTTAAAATATGTCTTAAATAATTTGTGCCTGTTTAAACTTTGTTAAATATATTATTTAATTATATGCTGATACATCACTGAGAAATATAATGACACACACACATATATATTGCTGATACATCACTGAGAAATATAATGACACACACACATATATATTTTTTTCTAAATGTAACATTTTAATGCACCCTTAGTACACTAACTGTTTTTAATCCAAGGAACCTTTTATTATATGGCAACCTATGTCAAATGTAATTAAAAATCTTGCAATTTATAAAAATATTGATTTCAAAAATATTTTTGTGTTAGAATCCATTTTAATTTGTCTTATTAAAATGTTCCGTGCATTCAATCAGCAAAAGAAAACATTGAATTACTAAAGAAAATATGATGGTGTTCGATAAAAGTTTCAAAATAGAAGACATTGTTGCAATCTATTTATTATGTTGTTAGTAAAAAAAAATTGAGATTTAGAACAAATCATACTATTCATAATATATTTATATGATTAAATACTATATGCTAGAAAAGTTATTGGTATTAATTAAGTGATACTACTGTATTTAAATATGTAATATAAGGAGCATACTAATAGCTCAAACAAGCTCTTATTGATAAGAGTGATAAGAGATATTTAAAATCTCTATACAGAATGTTTCTATATATATGGAGTTTTGGGTTCGCCTCACTTATCAATAAGAGCTTGTTTGAGCTATTGGTATGCTCCCTGTATTACATACAAGCATATAAAAGCAATGTCATGCAATATATGACTTGCTTTATTGATTATTACTGTATTTAAAATATTCTTAATTTGATTGTTAGGTTATGTGAACTGTGAGTTTCTACTTTATTTCTTTTAAACATCAGTAAATATTACCAATTGATATATTAAAAGAAGCAGGTGAAGAAATATAATTTTTTTAGCAAAGATATATGGCAAATGTGTAAATGATAAAGATGTATCAGATGATTGAAAGAAGCAGTATTAATATTAATATTTAAAAAATATGATAAAGAAGATATTAGAAATTATAGACTATCAACCTTTTATCACTTTTATACAAAATTTTTGCCAGGATAATTACGACTCATCTACAGAGAATATTGGATTTCCACCAACCAAGAGAACAAGCTGGATTTAAAAGTGGTTTTAGCACAGTAGATCATATCCAGATATTAAGAGAAATTATAGAAAGGACAAATGAATATGAGTTGCCATTATCCTTTGGATTTGTAGATTACAAAAAGTCAGTTGATTCTATAAACATTTCTTCAATGATTATAGCATTGGATCATCAAGGTATAGATCCAGGATATTGTCATATTTTAAAGAATATTTATAAAAATGTAACAGAAACAATTAGATTACATAATGATACTAGGAAAATCAACATTGAGAAGAGTGTAAGACAGGGTGACTCCATATCTCCAAAACATTTTACAGCAGTGCTGCAAGAAGTATTTTGTGGATTAAAATGGGAAGCTAAAGGAGTGAAAGTAAATGGAATTATTTAAGTCATTTAGATTTTGCAGATGATGTAGTTGTTTTTGCAAATAATGCTTTAGAGCTACAGGAAATGTTTCAGGAGTTATCAGATGAAAGTAAGACTAAAGATAAATGTTAAAAAGACTAAAGTAATCTTTAATGGATTTTCGAAAATATGAAAATAAAGATTGATTATGATGAGTTAGAAGAAGTTAACAGCTACAAATATCTTGATCAGATTATTAATACAGATGTAAACATAGTCGATGAAATTAATCATAGAATTAGACTTGGTTGGAGTGCTTTTGGTAGAAATAACTTGATACTAAAAAGAAATTTGTCTATGTGTGTGAAAAGGAAGGTTTTTAATAAATGTGTTTTACTAGTTCTTACTTATGGATCTGAGACTTGGACACTTAATAGAAGAGCAATACAGAGATTTCAGACCACTCAAAGAAGTATGAAGAGATGCATGTTGGGACTAACAAGAAGAGATCAAAAATGCAAATGGGTAAGAGAACAAACAGGTGTTATTGACCTCATTGATAAAATTAAAAGACTGAATTGGAGTTGGCATGGACATATTGCTAGAAGAGATGATAATAGATGGACTATTGAAATCTTAAACTGGATTTCAAGAGATTGTAAAAGACCCAGAAAGAGACTACATGTGAGATGGATGGATGAAATAAGAAAGGGTGATATTGTGAAGAGAAACTAAAGATCGGTAAAAGGTGGATTGAACTTGGAGAGACCATCCTGCAGTGGATTGATAATGGTTGATGATGATAATGATATTACACATTTTATAACATCACTTATTTATTTATTTTATGTGTTATATGAAAATATGCCATGAATCCATGAAATTGTATTTATTTGATATCTATATTTTTTTATTTTTAATTGTGAATGTTACTGTAAAAATAATAAAATATTCAATAATTGCTCATTAATTCTGCAATTTATCTCATTTCACAAATTATCTTCACTACTCACACTTTATTCTTGTTTATAAACAATGCAAAACTCTCCATACAGTAGCGCCACCCTGTGACAACCAGAGTAATAAATGGATGCCAGAATGCTTGTGCATAAAATCCCTATCTAATGCCTACTCATCCAATATCCTCAGACTAGTTTGTGGCTTGTGGCCTTCGTCAGTGAGAAGCTTTGGATCTGAGAGCACTGTACCTAGATCTTAGGATCTAATGCAATCCTCCAGCAACCACCTTTTATCTCTACTTCACTAGAAAACTATGAGAATGAAATTGAAAACACAAAGAATATTTTCCATCTAAGCTCAATAGCTTATATAGTCATATGGATCTGAACTCAGATGGTGATCATGTGATGCTTAATGTTTTATTCTTGTTCTTGATTTCTCATCCCATAATTTGAACTATGTAAATGTCCATTCTCTGGACTGAACAACTGCTTTGAATGTTGAAAGTAATTACAGAAAAAGGAATTATCCATTGGTTTTGTTCATGGTTAAGCCTACTATAAAACACGACACCCAGACAACTTAATCTCAGGTATCTTGAAATAAAACCTACCTGTATATTGTGATTTTATGACTGATTATAGACTATGTTTAAGTGCTTATAAAAGATTTAAATTCGGGTGTGATCATTATCATTAACTTCATATACAGATGTTGTGTTATGAATTCGTATTATACTACTTTCAATTTTTTCAACACTTGGAGAATCCTCCTTATGGCAGAAAATGGCCCCTAATGTTTGGTACATGGTTAAAACTATCTATCTGAGATAAGCAGGTCGTAATTTGCAACCACTATTGTCTGCCTTAGTTATTAGGTGTCACAATGCATGACATGAGATAAATGTATTTATCTGTATTATTCAAGATTTATATATATTTTAATGTAGCTAATATAACACTACTTACTCAATGGCAAATTAGTAGTACAAAATTCTGAATTCAAACAGTGTGTAGATCTAGATTGAAAAAATATGAGTGTAATGTTTTCTTCTGTTACTGAAAAAATGTTTTAAAACTTTTTTCTAACAAAATCTGGCACCAAACCCTAGTTTAGGATCACAGTTATTCAATATTAAGAGGAGTGCTGACATTATGGTAATATGGATAATACACCAATATTTGACGTAGGTGAAATATATATATATTAGTATTTGAATTATATTATGAAGGAAAAAAATTAAAAATAAAAAGGTAAAAAGTGGATATGTAATAAAATGTTGTGTCCAATATTGATACTTTGACTAATGAGTCAAATGTAGCAATGGTACACAATGAATCATGTTTAACTCAAGAAATTTAAAACCCAATTTAAGAGTAAATATAAATAGGATCCCTAGTTATATAGAACAGTGAATGATTTGAACAATGGCAATGTTTCCAAAAATGTGCACTTTCAGAAAAAATACTTTATAAGCATTCTTATAGAAAAAGCTATCGACATTTCTTTACAGCTTGCATATTCCAAGTTCAAGCTCAGCCTTACTCTTAAACAATAGTGAGGAGAAAGAAAGTGTTAAATAGATTTGCGCAATTCAAAATTTGATTATAACATCAGGCATGGCTTAGCATAGTCAGCGAAAGTTGCTGTATTTATAAAAATGCAATCTAAACTTAAGTCATTCTCTTAAAAGTTTTTGAATTCTTACCGACATGTTAGTGTGTGGAAATTTATATTTAAAGTCATAGCACATTATTAGAGTTCAACATCAAATCTAATAATTTAAAAATTTTTAGCACTTCATAATAATAGATTTACATTTATAAATCATATTGGTCTGATTGTGGGTAATTAAAAATGAGACATTGTCTCCTGCAATAGGTTAAATAGATTTGTACAATTCAAAATTTAATTATAACATCAGGCACATGGCCTGATTTACCACGGTCAATAAAAGTTGGTATATTTATAGAAATGCACCCAAAACTAAACTCTTACTGATGTGTGAGTGTGTGGAGATTTATAATATTTAAAGTAATACCGCATTATTGGAATTTGACTTCTGATCTAATAATTTTCAAATTTTCAGCACTTTATAATAATAGATTTTATTATTATTATATAAAATGCGCTAGCATGCACAAGCACACAAAGATAAAAACAAATAAAGAAAATATATATTATTATTTTTTTATTTTAATATCTATTCCATTAAATGGCTAAGTGCTTTCAAGAGTCAAAGTCCTCATAATCTTAGCCATATTACAAACTATAATAAATTGACTCAGAGTGATGCAAATGAAATGATTACACATTCCATTTCTTGGATATTTTGTAGCGAGAGTCTTTTCTATTGATGGCATCGCCATCTCTAGATATAAAGAAAGCTTCTTTTATCTTTCTTTTAAGCTAGTGCCGCTCTCTGCACACCACCACTGGATTTCCCAGTTGGCAATCGTGCCAAGCTGAAGCGCGGTGCACACTCCGAGTCAATTTATTATAGTTTGTAATATGGCTATGATTATGAGGGCTTTGACCCTTGAAAGTGCTGAGCCATTTAATGGAATAGGTATTAAAATAAAAAAATAATATATATTTTCTTTATTTGTTTTTAGTTTTGTGTGCTTGTGCGTGTTAGCGCATTTTATATATTTTGATTCATAATTAGCCACAAAGTATAAACTGTTTACTTATTATTGCCTAATGTTAATAGAACCATATTTGGAATGAATTATATTTTATTTATTACATTTCTCACTGGCTTTAGATGTTATAGTATTTTGTTATAGTCAGTAGAATTATTTTCTATAGTTTACATGCCAGTATATTTTATGGATGGTAGTTAGTCTCCATCATTAATTTTGCTAACCTATTTTCCAGAAGGGATAGAGAAACATTTAGGCTTTCTTATTATTAGTTCTTTTGCTAGCGTTTGTATGCTTATAGCATATACTTTAGAAATTGTAGCTGAGGCTCTTTCTATTCTAAGGCAATTCCTATTTAGTATTTTGTCCTTGACGTGCAACTCATTATTTTTCTGAAGTAATGGCAATGTCCAGGATTTGTTAGTAGCCTTCAACAGTATATGCCTCCTATATGAGCAATGCCAACATAATTTTACTTCACCTTTATGATTATTGAAGATTGATCTTTCTTGTAGTATTAGTATGTTTAATGAAGCATGAGTAAGATTTTACCATGGTTTTATTTAGAATTTTTAGTGGTGGTATTAAGGTATTAGGAATTCTACCTTCTAAGAGCATACTTGGTCATCTTAAATTTGAAAAATACATGGTAAATGTGTTAATCCTATATTTGAGCTTTGTTATATGTAAGGATTAAATATAATAAACAATGACTTGCATTGGTGGTTGAGAGGTCAGTGCAACTTCCTTGCACTTGCAGGCAGTTGCCCGGGTTGCGGGTTCGCATCCTGGCCGATGCTACGACACTTAAATATATATATATATATAATAAACAATTGGTTTATAAATTTTGAAGATTTATTTTGGACTTGAATAGATTATGTACATCTACTATATAACTCCTTCACTGATGTATTGGTAAGCTATTATTATTATTATTAATATTTTTGAGCATGAAAAATATTCATATAAGAGACTTTGCTATGTGATGGTTATAATTATAGTACAAATGAATAAACGAGCACTTTGATAATAAAATAATACAAGAAGTTATTTTTTTTATGTAATAGTTCATTTTGGTAACATGATGGATTATTTTTGTTAATCCAATGGAGTGCTTTAATAAAACAATATGTTAATTTCAATTTTTGATCATTCAGATAAATTTTGCAGAAGCACGTTTTTGAAATTTTTGATCTATGTCAACTTAAAGCTGGACTAATTGTAAATTTTGCTGCAAATATATCTATGTCATTGTTTTTTAATAATTTCTCATAGTCAGTATTAGCATCATCCCACCTGTTATTTAGAAATCGTCCTAAATATCAAACATGAAGTCTTTTTAAAATATAAATTAAAAATTTAGATGCTTAGAAAATGTACAACTATTCTAGTATATTTATTATAAGAGTTCGTGATATTTGAATTTATAAGAGTCACTATTTATTAAATTATTTAAGCCTTAATAGAACATTTAAGAAAGATATAGCATTGGTGGCCTAGCAGTTAGCATACCTGCCTTCCAAACAGTTGACCTGGGTTCACTTCCTGGTCAATGCTTTGAATATAAAAAAAAGCAAGCAAACTTATTTGATCAATTTCGATTACTTTAAGTTATTCAATTTTCCAATGTTAAATCACTGGCACATGTTTATATTAAATCTAATTTTCATATTAGAAGATCATAGTTTTTATCATTTTGATTAAATTCAATTTGTATAAGAATCTAATTAATATTTAGGTGTTAAAATGATTTATTCTAAGACGTTTAGAATGGCTACCAAATCCTATACCCATTCTTAATATCTGATCTTATTCCTAGCTTATTCTTTATTATTATCTAAATTTAAGAGATCGTACTTTATTAAATTAGTAATATTATTGTTACTGTTATAATTATGATAAGACATTACCATAAGTGAAGTGTATGTCTTGTTTAATGTATTTTAACTGGGATTTCATTTAATATTGAATAAATCTAGAGAGTCAAAAAGATTTACAAAAACATATTACCCTGAGATATCTTATATAATTTCACAAATTGTAATTTTAAATTTATTTCAGTATTGAAATTTTATATTCAAAAAATAAATTCTGAGTGTATAAATTTTAAAGAATCATTTCAAATATTTTAAAAATTAAATATTATTTCATCTGATCAAAGCAATAAGATGCTTAAAAGATTTTTGTAAGAGGATTGGAAAAAAAGATTAATCTTTAAGTAGGAAACTTTAAATGTACCTTTAATGGCATATGTTTATAATACAATTCTTTTATGTATGATAGAGTGAGTTGAGGTTCTCCAGCTCTTAATTCTTAATAGTATTATTTTATATTTTATTATATTTAATTTGAATACTTCTGGTATTGTGACTTAGATTATTATTTTAACCTTTTGATTGTACTTTGCTAGCTTTTTAGCTAGTTTTATAGTAAAAAAAAAACAGTTTTATAAGAAATTTTCAGACAATAATAACGATATTAAACTTCCATACATTACTCTTCCACACATACCTAAAATCTCCCACCAATTAATTAAAGTTTTGTCCAACAAATTTAAAATCAGTTTTCATACACCCCCTTGCACTAATCGTCTAATCAATAACTCTAAAGACAAAATCGAACCTTCTCAGACCCCCCATGTCATTTATAGCATATCATGCTCACAACCTGGTTGCCAGGCCATTTATTTTGGGGAAACCAAAGCAGGGCATAACCAACAGGACAGCACAGCATAGATACACCTATGATAGAGCAAAGAAAAATAACAATAACTCATAAACATTCTTAGAACACTTCAAGAAGACAGGCCACATGTTTGAACCCTCCAGTCCCAAAATAGTCTGCATTGAGGAAAACAACATCAAGCGGAAAATCAAAGAAGCATACTTCATTAATGGAAATAATAACTATGAATAGATGTGACACCTGCTTTGACATCTCCAAACATTGGACTATCTAGTTCTTTTGCATATCACTTTGTTTCCTTTCCTTATTTCCTCGTTCTGCATCTAGCATTACCACTATGAATATGAGGCAGATAGCCTCGAAAGCGCTTACTGTATTAAAATAATTTGTGGAATCTTTATAGCTTCTAGTTCAAGCGCTTCACACGCTTTTTAATTTGTATAGTAATATATAATGATTTTTGCTCATACAATGTGCAGTGTTGTTGATACCATATAATGCGTGTGCTAATAGCTCTAAAGAAGCTTTATTGATAAATGTGCCAAGAAAACTAAAATCTTTATGTAGAATTATCACTATGCTCAAATTGGTTTCAAACTATTGGCTCTTATCAGTGAAGCACTAGAATATTCAGATAATAGATCTAAAATACCAAATCAAAGCCTGCACTTATCTGTTTACTTAATTATTAGGTAAAAATTATGAAAATTTCAGACACATGTATATCTTTAAATCCATCTAACTCAAATAGCAATATAGGTCTGAAATTTTTTTAGATACCCCATATATTAATAGCCTTAGCAATATAACATCAAACAAACCTATAATAGTAAATAAAATCAAATAATAAATCATGTGACTTAACTTGATAAGCTTGTTTTAGAAATAGCTCTTAACAAGTTTTACCAATAAATGCTGCAAGAGAAAGCATTTAAAATCTCTATCTAGAATTATCCCCACCCTCAAATTGGTTTCAAGCTACTGGCTGACTTCAGTAAGATGCTAGGATATTCAGACATGTGATCTAGAATACTATCTCAATGCCAGCATTTATCTGATCTATTAAGTAAAAAATTTGAAATTTTCATATACCTATATGTCTTCAAATCCAGCTATCTAGCTCAAATAGCTATATGGGTCTGAAAACTCTCCATCAACATTATATATTAATAGCCTTAGCAATATAACATCACCTAAGACTTAAAAGCAAAACTATAATATTAAATAAAATGAAGTCATTCATAGGTGACTAAACTTGATAAGTTTGTATTCCAAAATAAGAAAATGAGCATGAAATAGGTCTAAACAAATTTTATCAATAAATGCTACAAGAGAAAGCATTTAAAATCTCTATTTAGATTTATCTTCATCTCCACACTGGTTTCTAGCTATTAGCTTTTCTCAGTGAAGCACTATGATATTTAGACACTAGTTTTAAAATACTAACTCAAAGTCAGCACTGATGTGATAATTATTATGTAAAAAATCTGAATATTTCACATACTCATATGTCTTCAAATTCAGCTGTTTGTATTTATGCCCTACAGTCATCACATATGTTATCCAAAACATCGATTCATTTCTTGCAACTAGTTCAAACTCAACTATATTAATGGGTGATTTTAATCAGGATTGCCCAACTTTTATGAATAAATAGTGTCAACTCTTAAACTGCCCATTAATGAGTGCCTATGATGTCTATGACCTGTTTTAATCACTTTTCACAACAACTGTGATGCTACAGAGATTGGCCTATGTTTCTACTTTTCAGAACCTAAAGTTAATATCACTATTCTCAGATCAACCTTCTCAAGCAGACCCAATTAACATTAATGAACTTTAGGCAACATTTATTCAATTACATAAAACAATAAATGTGATTAATCTCTCATTTACTATATAATTATGTTTTTGGAATCATATATCTTGTTAAACAAGCTACAGCAAATGGCTATAGATCAAGGGTTGAAAATATCTTGCCTTCATGCACATACTATCATTTAATATACACCTAACATGATGACCTTTTTCACCGCTGTATCTTCTAATGTTGGCTAATGAGTTATATAGGCATATTGCCACTACTAAGTCTAACCACTAAACTTACCTTAATATCTACAAACAGTTGACGGATGAACTTGCAATCAAGAAAAGTTTACATAATCCAGTAGCATAAATGATTGTCATATTTTAAAGAATATTTATAAAAATGCAACAACAACAATTAGATTACATAATGATACTGGGAAAGTCAACACTGAGAAAGGTGTAAGACAAGGTGACTCCATATCTCCAAAACATTTTACAGCAGTGTTGCAAGAAGTATTTTGTGGATTAAAATGGGAAACTAAAGGAGTGAAAGTAAATGGAGATTATTTAAGTCATTTAGATTTCGCAGACGATGTAGTTGTTTTTGCAAATAATGCTTCCGAGCTGCAGGAAATGTTGCAGGAGTTATCAGATGAAAGTAGGAAAGTAGGACTAAAAATAAATGTTAAAAAGACTAAAGTAATGTTTAATCGATTTGCTCAAAATATGAAAATAAAGATTGATTATGATCAATTAGATGAAGTTAACAGTTACAAATACCTTGGTCAGATTATTAATACAGATGGAAACAATGGATAAAATTAATCATAGAATTAAACTTGGTTGGAGTGCTTTTGGTAGAAATAATTTGACAGTAAAAGGAAATATGCCTATGTGTTTGAAAAGGAAGGTTTTTAACAAATGTGTTTTACCAGTTCTTACTTATGGATCTGAGACTTGGACACTTAATAGAAGAGCAATACAGAGATTCCAGACCACTCAAAGAAGTATGGAGAGATGCATGTTGGGAGTAACAAGAAGAGATTGAAAACGCAATGTATGGGTAAGAAAACAAACAGATGTTATTGACCTCATTGAAAAAATTAAAAGATTGAAGTGGAATTGGGTTGGACATATTTCTAGAAGAGATGATAATAGATGGACAATTGAAATCTTAAACTAGATTCCAAGAGATTGTAAAAGACCCAGAAAAAGATGACATATGAGATGGATGGATGAAATAAGAAACCAGGGGTGATGTGGAGAAGAGAAGCTAAAGATTGGAGAAGATGGATTAAACTTGGAGAAACCATCCTGCATTGGATTGATAATGTTTGATGATGATGAAATGGACAAGAGTATACATAATCTGGGTGTTGGGTTACTCTTCTTCATCATAGGTTTCTATGGCACTTCAAACTGACATAGGTATATATACTGGACAGAATATGATTTACTGCATTTTCAAAACAAACTTCAAACACAATATATTTACTCCATTAGTAGACTGTTTTGGACCACTGGGAACTAATATGTCTTTTATAAACAGCCAATTAGCTGCCAAATTGCCACTATTAAAAACTCATTACCCTGGACTTTATGGAATCCCTCCATTTATCTTGCATCATCTTAGTCAATATCTAAGATCTGGTCTATTTTTATCCCAGAAAATATATTGTGTAAAATGTTTGTATCCAATTGCAATAGTGCCTTGCAGTAAAAAAAACTCATGGCTGCATTTGATTTAACCAATCTTAGGCTTATCTCGGGACCAATACCCATTAAAATACTTAAAAAAGTTATCAAGGACCATACTGTGCCCCATAACATTTCCATTATTTTCACATCAATAGTTTGTGACAAAAAGCTCCTCCATCAGCCAAGCCACATTACTATTTATGACAATTCTCACCTCAGTTTAAAAACATAAAAATACAAATACATTGCAATTTTGCTTAACATACAAGCAGCTTTGAATTTCATCTCAACCAATGTATTCAAATGCTCACTAATACCACCATCTCATCTACTCACCACCTTCCTTATAAATCATGACTTGAACATCACTTATAATCCTATCCAATCAATCTCACAAGGATTGCTGTGAAGCTTATGACTTTTTACACTTTATGTAAAGTCACTTTTACAAAAAATACAAAATAAAATTACATGGAATCAAATTTTCACACACCCAGCAATACATTCTTGCATAGCTTACATGGATGACATCACCATCTTTCTACATTCTCAGAAACAATTCCCCACATTACAAACCATTCTTAATGACTAAATAGCAGCCTATAAACTGCACTTTAATCCCTCCAAACAGAACTGCATGAACTCTTCACAAAAAAATCACGTTTAGAAGCATTAAGACTCATAGTTTTAAACTCAATACAAACCAGGTTACAAGATTCTGTTCCTGCAAATTACCATCCCACTTTCTAAAACAAATTTTGAGATATACCAGTTCAATATTCTTGCTGTGACAATAATCTTATACTATGCACCTACTATCAAATTGTCAAGGATGTTCATTTTTGTAATCAACTCCAGATGCAATTAATTGCTCAGTCCCAACTCATGTACAATTGTCTAAGCTTGCACAGCATTTGGGTGTTCTATATACCAAAATCCATGAACTTAATAGCCGTTATCAACTGATTCCAAAACCTCAGTGTCAACTGAATGTAATCCCTAAAAAGATAAATCTCTTCTCTCAATGTCATATCTCACAGATAGAAACCATCAATCACATCAGCCTACCATTATTTCAAGTACACTTACTGACAAAAATAGCCTGGTTAACTCGGACTAATTTAATAGTTGTTATTACCAACTGATCCCAAAACCTCAGTGTCAACTGAATGTAACCCTAAAAAGATAAATCACTTCTCTGAATGTGATAATTCACAGATACCACCTCTGCCCTTCTAACAACTTATGGGTAAACATGTAACCTGATTAACCCAGACTCTAGCAATGATTACTTCTCCTCATGCTTTTAATAAATAATTGTCATCTACTTCACCTATTCAAAAAATGGGCATTAAAATTGAAGCTTTTGATTTCACAATTAGACTCAACCTGTATGTTTTTCCGACAGTTTTTTTTGCAGCACTCTAATCTCTACAAAAATATTGACCCATTCTGTGGGCTAAGTCACAAAGCCAATGAGATTCAACAACACCATCTCAATGATTGCCAAGCACTAAACTTCACATGGCAAATTATGTCTATTGCATACAAGAAACTTGTTAATTTTGAAGATTACACATTACTGCATCATGTGCAGGCACATTTACCCTATTTGTATTCTGGTGTAACAATTCCACCTCATTAGACAACACTCTCAGAAGGAATCCATCCACATTTATCAAAGAATTATGTCAACTAAAAGCATAGGATAACAATATATCTCTTCCAAACATTTTTTGCAGCCAACTCATTAGAAAGCAGTTTAATGAGAGCAGTCAGTACAAATCATCTTTTTGGACATTTCATCTGCTTCATAATACAACTAGCTATATGAAAAACTATGCCCCAGATATTTATTACATTAATTCAATACCACAACAGGTTACCTAACTGGATTAAGTCAAACTCAAGGCAAATGAACTTTTATTCAAAAGTTATGAACATTTTCTATTGTATAAATCCAATACAATGTTGTACAAAAAAGTATCATTAACAAAAATCATGAACAATGTTCATATAATTTTACAGTAGTCAGCATTGTTAGTCAAATTTATATAATAACAAACAATCATTATTCTTGAAACGCAATTGTAAAACATTTGTAAAAACTATGTAACACACCTTTTGGTCAATAATTATATTGTTGAAATAATAATAATTCAATTCAATATCAATTCATAATAATAATAATGACAGTAGTAGTAGCAGTAGTAGGAGAAGGAAGAGGAGAAGGAGGAAAAGGAGAAGAAGGAAAAGGAGGAGGAGGAGAAGAAGGAGAGGAAGAAGAAGGAGGAGGAGGAGGAGAAGAAGAAGAAGGAGAGGAAGAAGAAGGAGAGGAAGAAGAAGAGGAAGAAGAAGAAGAAGAAGAAGAAAAAGGAGAAGAAGAAAAAGGAGAAGAAGAAGAGGAAGAAGAGGAAGAAGGAGAGGAGAGGAAGAAGGAGAAGGAGAGGAAGAAGAAGAAGGAGAGGAAGAAGAAGGAGAGGAAGAAGAAGGAGAGGAAGAAGAAGAAGAGGAAGAAGAAGAAGCCCTAATGTAGTTTGCATGGTAATTCGAAATTCTCTAAATTTAATCCTTTAAATTTCTTGCAACTCTATCATGAAAGGTATTTTAAATTACTTTTAAAAAACAAGAACAAAATTAGTTATATAGTAAAAGTTTGCAAATATCCATGGGTGCGTCTGTCAAAGAAAAAAATAACTAATACACATAGTTCACAGCATCAGCAACTGATAACATAAATGGTTGTGATGCCTTCAGTATTGAAAAACAAGCCTAAAAAGTAATGGTACTTTGATTAATAAAATACAATTACTGATATTGCAAAAAAAGCCTTGGTACCTCAACTCTAATCACAAACATGAATTTTAGTTCCTCTTACCAAAGATTTAGAAAATCTACAACCAGTAATATTAAAAATTTAGATTAAAAAATAAAAATAGTGAAGAAAGACAAACACCTGCTTCTGTAATATGGACTGCCAATATGTTAGATAGCATTTCAGAGTATTTCCATTGCAGTATTTTTTTACAAATCATTCAATAGTTTTATTCATTGTTCTTTGTATAAATTCCTAAGAGCGTAACTATATGAAGCACTCATTTTGCAAAATCTATGAGACAGTGTTCAATTCTTAACTGATCATCCCAATCAAAGACATCTGATCATAGAATTCCAAGATCAAAAACAAAGAAATAGATTCAAAATGAAGATCAAAACTTACTATTTTACTCTCTATAGCAAACAGAGATACATCACAGTCATATTGCAAAATACATACCTAGTCTACTCCACACAGGATTTTCAAAAGATAATGAAGCCTCTAAAAAAAGTCTCATTGCAATCAGTTTACCTAGAGGATGATAGCATTTCTGAGTAGTTCCATTCCAGTAATTTTTCACAAATCGTTCAATAGTTTTGTTCTTTGTATAAATTTCTAAGAGCTTAACTATATGAAGCACTCACATTGCAAAATCTATGAGACAGTGTTCAATTCTTAACTGATCATCCCAATCAAAGGTATCTGATCATAGAATTCCATGATCAAAAACAAAGAAATAGATTCAAAATGAAGATCAAAAGGTGACTATTTTACTCTAATTGCTATAGATGAAAGCAAACAGAAATACATCACAGTCATATTGCAAAATACATACCTAGTCTACTCCACACAGGATTTTCAAAAGATAATGAAGCCTCTAAGAAAAGTCTCATTGCAATCAGTTTACCTAGAGGACACAATTGTTCCAATATACAGAAATAACTATGAGTTTAAAGTCAAGCTCAATAAAACATTGATTTTATCATTATACCTTCTGAGATTACATACAAAGTGGCAATGCTTTGCCTATCCATAAAATGATTAAAAACAATGTTTCTCATCACCAGCATAGTCATTTAGGAATTAACTGCACAACAACTCTTACAATGTATTCAGGTGGGTACCCCTGACACCTAGATGCATTCATAAACAAATCTAAGACAATATTGACAAAACACTGAATACATGCAAATTCTCTCAAATGAAGATGCTTAACCAATTGACTTCTCCATTGACCATACAAATCAAACTTTTAGCAAACCCCTTAACATAGATAAGAAAACTGTTCATGGTAATGATAATCAATCTCATCTCATCAGGCCAACTACGTAAACAGTTTCAACTCAATACAGCTAAGTTTCTATAGTCAATAATTCATAATGACAATACTAATCAATTTTCATCTATAATAAACAAGACCAGCATAGATGTCATAGACACACTGACACCATCATTACCACTAGTTTTAAGCTGTGACACAGATTACACTTTTAAACAAAACCTGGGTAGTTGTTACACAGATTACACTTTTAAACAAAACCTGGGTAACCACAAACAAATCATGGTAATAAAGTAAAAACACTTAATCCTGAAATTAACCTAACACGCTATATTAATAAAAACATTTATAACCTAATATCCTATAGTCCTCATTTAACAGACTCTCATCAATAACAGCAAGCTCTAATTCAGTCCAAAAATCTTTATCATTCACTTAGTAAAAGCTCAATCTCAAGCAATGAATCGAAAACAATCACGGAAATAATGTATACATTAATATACTAACATATCAAACCTTCCCTGCTTAAAAAGTAATCCAAACAAAACTATTCTTAAATCTTTTGAAGTCATAGATATCAGCCTTGACATTTATTTTGAATCATAGTTGGTCATTTATGTACGTATAATATTTTTTCTTTACCTTGTAAACAAAACAACAAATGGAAATCTTAGTCCAGTCAATATAAATAGATAATTCTCAAAACATATGCTGTATTTTTTTCATTTACTTTCGGAGGTCCTACCTGACGTGCTCGATGGATACCAGGCGACGCTGCGGTACCATCAACCGGTCTGAAAACTGCGAGTGATAAACTTATATCCAAAAGTGGCTGAAAACTAACAAGTCAAAAATTGGTAGTTCTATCCAACGCCTGGTGGCCATTGAGCACGTCTGGTAGGATTACCATTTTTATTTGTCACTTTACGTGAACAATTCTTGATTTTAGGGGGGGGGGTGTCTTTTTTTTAATATTAAGCATTTTCTATTTTTTTTTTTTAATGTTTACTTTCACTGCATTTCTTGGATATATAGCCTCAGGCATTTTGACTTGTTAATTTTCAGCCACTTTTGGATATAAGTTTATCACTTGCAGGTTTCCGACCGGTTGTTGATGATGCTGCAGCGTCGCCTGGTGGCCATCGAGCATATTGGATAGGACTACCTTATAAACTAACTAATAATGGAAGGGTAGAAGTTTTCTGTAAGGACAGTGTGTGTACTATAAATATCTGTTAGCTAATTAGCCTGTGTCTTCTTTTGACATCAGCATGCGTCTAGAAGTTTAGTGGATTTCATCCATGCAGTCATTACTCAGTAGAATTCTCGATGAAGATTAAAAAAAAGAGGATATATATATATTAAAGAGGTTGTCACAGTCTACATTATTATTTTGTATGCCTTAGAATCTATTTGTACCAATTAATATTATACTAAATGGTTTTACTTGTAATCTAATGTATTATAATTATGTGTATCAAATTATCATGTGTATATAAGTGTATAAATATTCTATCAATTCTCATTGTATAAATTAATGTTTAACGTTATTAAATAAAAAAATAACTAATGTGCTTGCGCGCCTCATTTTTATTGTGCTAGATTAATAATCAATATATAGCAATCACATCTTTTTCTGTTTTACAAAAAAGATAGGTTAAAATCAAGAAATTTTAATTTCAATTTATCTTGAATTACTTATATTCTTAAAATTTATTATTTTTCAGCAATATAAGATGGCACTGAGAGTTGTGGGTCATGTGAAAGTCTGAGTTCGATTCCCGCATATATTACATATGTAAATGCAGGTGTTAAGCCTGTATAATGTATTTAACAAAATTAAAAAATGTTGTGATTGTCTACTATTGCTTATTTTTTTGTTTTTGTTGCAACATATATAGTATTTTTAAATATAATTTATGTAATTGCATTTAATGTGATCCAAAACAATAATTATTTTATATATTACTAGAGCTAATTTTTTAAAGTAAATGAAATCATCTGTATTTTTTTTCTTCATGTGTCATAGCATCGGCCAGGAAGCAAACCCACTAACCTGGGACAACTGCTTGTAAGACAGCTGTGCTGACCTCTTGACCATCAACACTTGACAAAAATCAACTGTATTTAATCAAAAAATATTCCTAAAACCTAAATGTGAAGAAACTGAAAGCTAGCTTTGTTAACATATAATATTTATTTTTTGGGTCATGTAATTTATATATTGACCATTAAATTATAAGTATTACTATATTGCTATGTCAACATATATAATAAAATTTTAATTTTCACTAAATACATTTTTTTCATTAATTTTAGGTGACGTTCGGGCAAATGATCATGTTGGCTTGATAGTTATGCATACTTTATGGGTGAAAGAACATAACATAATAGCAACACAACTGAAAAGACTTAACTCTAAATTGAATGTTGAAACTTTGTTTCAGGAAATAAAATATATTGTTAATGCTGAAATATAGCACATTACTTATAATGAATACTTGCCTGTTCTTTTAGAAAGAAAAAATGTATTGAACCACTAAGCATCACATGATCACGATCTCTTATACTAGCACCTAATTGTTATAAAACAAGGCAAAACTCTCCATACAGTAGTGCCACCCTGTGCCAACCAGAGTAATCAATGGATGCCAGAAGGCTAGTGCATAAAATCCCTATCTAATGCCTATTCATCCAATATCTCCAGACTAGTTTCTGGCTTGTGGCCTTCGTCAATGATCTAGGTGCAGTGCTCTCAGATCCAAAGCACCTCACTGATGAATGCCACAAGCCAGAAACTAGTCTGGAGATATTGGATGAATAGGCATTAGATAGGGATTTTATGCACTAGCCTTCTGGCATCCATTGATTACTCTGGTTGGCACAGGATGGCACTACTGTATGGAGAATTTTGCCTTGTTTTATAAGAAAAATTGTAGCTAAGCATGACTTAAACACATCCTGAAATAGATGCAACCATGTCAAATGTTTTCTCAACTACAGATTTTCAGTTTGGCTACAGTCTTATTCAAAACACATTCAATTTAGTTGACAAAGATTATAATGTTATAGGATCTTTTAAAAACGCATTTTCTAAACCAATAAATTTGAATTATTCTGCTGTGGATGCATATATTTTGGGAATGGCTAACATAAAAACTCAATCAAGTGATTCACACTTTGTGAATTTTTTAACAAATCATAATATTGATGGAATTGATTTACCTGCCATCATTATACATAGGAGTCGTGACCATGGAATTCCAACAAATAATAAGTGGCGAGTATATTGCAAATTATCAAAAATTGAAAAATTTGATATTTAAAGATTTATCAAAATGAAAATTTAGTGAAAAAATTCCAAAAACTTTATGAGTATGTATTTAGTTTTTTTTTTTACATATTGTAAATACTAGTGTTGTTTGAACTAGGATTACTAAACATTTTATTTTAGGAAGCTTATAAATATTACTTTTACATTTTCAATTTAAACTATCAATTTTAAATTAAATGAATTGAATATATATAATAAAGAAAATAGAATATTAATATGTCCTAATCAAAATAAAGGTAAAGTTTTTTTTTCTTGTCCTCTTTGTTATTGCCCTTCTTTCACAACTATGTTATTTGGTAATCCTAATTTGGGTTACTATTTGTGAGAGAAGATTTTAAAAATTATACCCTTTGCATGTAAGAAAATTTCTAAGTTAAAAATAAATGTAATTTATATGAGAAAAAAGATTAAGCCCTAAATAATTAATTCACAATAAAGTAAAATGAAATTGAATCTATGTTTATACAGAGACAGACAGATGGACACAGACAGACAGAGAGAGATGTTAATTAATGTTAAGTTAGTTTATGGAATATAAATAATTATGAGAAAAATAAATAAATTAGGTAAAATCTTTTGGTCCTCTCGAACATAGCAAATCATTCATTAATGGTGTTAAAAGTAATATTTTCAAATTCAATGATCTAATATCACGTGAAACTGTACAAGAAATAGATTGGACAAAATGGCAAAATCGTGATGTTGTGCTGATAAATGATACCAAAATTTTATTCAAAGAATTGCTTAAAGAAATATTTTTTGATAAAGGAAACGAATTTAAAAGCAGAGAATAGCATTGTAGTTATCTGTTCAATCTGTATATACTTGTAACATTTTTGTATATTAAAAATAAAATTTATATGATTTATTAATATACTGTAATTGAGTTTTTATATATATTCTTTTCTACTGCTAATTATAAACAATGACATATAACAAATTAATCAGGAAAAAAATATGTACAAGCTTACATTTAACAAACAGACCATTCTTATATCAAGCGTTGGTAGCCGAACTGCCTTACAAGCAGTTGTCCTGGGTTCACTGATTCGCTTCCCGGCCGATGCTTTGACACACACATAAAAAAGAAGACCATTCTTATAATAAATGCACAAAATTTCTATAAGAACGATTACATCAATTATATATATATATATATTTTTTATAAAAAGTGACTTTACTTAATATGCATTTAATAACACTTTTTTTTTTTCATATGTCATAGCATCAGCTGGGATGCGAACCCACAACCGTCTGCAATCAACTACTTGCTTGCAAGGCTGCTGCGATGATCTCCCGGCTAACAATGCTTGACAATAACACTTTTAATTATAATATCTAATAATATTTATCATTTCCATGACCTGATATTTAAATTTGGTTGGAATTTAACATTTTTTCAGATAGCTGAAATGTTTCAAATATCCAGATTTAATCCCAGTTCATGGCAATAATGAGCATATGGGTTATCTGCTATTAAATGTCATAACAAATTAGAGAGTAAACAAAAAAGGAAGAATTAAAATCGTTAGGGATTAGTAGTTGAGTCACCATTCTTTTTCAATGTGAGAAATGGATTTTGCCTGTAGTGAATATGAGATCTAAGGTAATTTAGAATTTTATGGATTAGTAATTTTAATATTGAAAATGATAATAAAACTAATAGTACATAAAATAAAAGTAATAAAATAATCAATAATTCATTGCTTATGAAGTTATATGATATTTGAGTATCAAAAGTATTAAATTTGTCAACGTTGGTGGTCGAGTGGTCAGCACAGCTGCCTTATAAGCAATTGTCCCAGGTTAGCGGGTTCGTTTCCCAGCTGATGCTATGACACATGGAAAAAAAAGTACAGTATTAATTAAAATTGAGTTTTTCTTGAGCCCATCAATCAAGCAGGGTTTAGATGATCTTAGAAAATATCTGAGTCCTAGATTTTAGAGAATAAATACAACACAGCTTTATGGATTTCATTATGTCATGAAAGATGTTCTATTAATAATAAATTTGAAATATAAAATTGTTTTGAAAATATTAATAGATCGTTTAAGTTGTCAGAGACAATCCAGGAATGTATTGAGGATATTCTTGGCATCCATCTTCAATCAATACTACTATATATTTATGTTTGATCCATCCTGTATATATAATTCATGCAATGGTTTTATTTTAGTAATGATCACTTTATAAATTTTAAATTAGCAGAGGCTTTTCTCAATATAACTTTCTAATAACAATATGTTCTTACAAGTCACACATATATATTTATGCACACATGATTATATACAAAATACACAACAAATAAAAAACAACAACAATGTAATACTAAGAATTAATGTTAAATAGAATCCATATTATGTGTGTAGTTGTAAATTAAAAAGATAATAGATATAAATTTTATAATAGTAATATCATTTATGTTCTTTATTACTTTTTACAATGCTTTTTACAACCCGCTATTGACAGTTTTGATTGCCCCGACAGTCTTCTTCAGAACTTTTATAAAGTTATAATAAAAATAATTTCTGATTGAAATTTTTACAAGGTCAAAAATAAAGATTGCGTTTATATTAAAAATTATTATTTTTTAATTATTAAAAAAAAAAGTTAAGTATTTTATTTTGGGTATTTTTTTTTTTTTTTTTAGTAAAGTTTTTCATTTTAATTAAAATATAAAGAACTTAGTTGTATTGGCAGATAAGGCAGATTGTCAATTATATTATTTAATTATTTTGGAAAAATACAAAGAAATGAAGATTTGATAAAACATATACTGTCTGAAATGTATAAGGGATAGAACAAATTAAATTGTTTTAGTTAGTTAATGTTAAAGAAAAAAGCTAAAATGTTACAGTAAGACAACTAAACTAAATAGTCTTACACTTTGAGTGTTTAGTTAAAAGAAAGTCATTGCAAGGCTAGAGAAAAACAGAAGATTTGAACTATCTACTAAATGTTTTAAGTAATCTGCCTGAATTGATGGAAGAATTACTGGAAGTTCTATTTGTCAAAGCATGGAAAGGCAATTATTTGTACTGGGAAATTATTGAATTCATGCCAGAAAACAACTAAGCCAAATAAAAAAAAATCAACATTAAAAGTCATATAAATGCTTCCCAGAGGGAGAAATACCAAGTGAAAGGGAGTGGAATGATCCAGGCTAGAGTTAGTTTCTTGAACATTAAAAATAATAGAAATATTTCTCGAAGGGGGGAATACAAAAGGAAAGGGAGTGGAATGATCTAGGGTAGAGTTAGTTGCTCCAGTTGCAACTGGAGAGAGTTTAATAAAAATAAGGAAGCAATGGGGGTACAAAGAAAAAATAGAAGGTACGAAAATTTTGAAAAAAATCCATTTACACATGCTGTCTTAATAATCAAGTTTTGCAAGACAAGCATGTAATGCATTGTCAGGATATCCAGCATGTATCAGTGGGAGCAGTGCCTTTCAGAGAAAATGTGAGACCTGGGACAACTAATATTTTAGAAGCTCTTCAAAATTTAAAATCAGAACATGGGGGGGGATGAGTTTTTATTTACAGGGCCAAAAACAGGAATCCAGGAGTAGTTAATTACAAGTCGCAGAAACGAGCAAGCAGATCAGATACAGATAATACTGGATAGGGTAGATTCGCTCTAGCACTGAGCACTGCAATCATATTCTTCACAGTGTCATCAAATTGGCATCTCATCCCTAAACTGGCTTATGTTTTCGATTCATGGTATGCCTGAAGAGTTTTTCTCAAATATTTTTTTGAAGAATTTAACTGTAAAATCAAGGCCATTTGATGAGCCATGAAACCAGTTTACCTTCTACAGTTTTGTTTAATATATTGAGTTTCCATGTTGAGGTCCCTAATATTGTGAGGCCTAAGGCAGCTGCCCCCTCTGATTGCCCCTGAGTAGGAGTATGTGTGTGTAATGGCTTGTTAAGAATAAAATAGTATAAATTGATAACAGAATGAAATCTAATTTTGATTGTTAATTGTTTGATTAGTAATTAACAATAATGCAAATGCAATAAGTATTTAAAAATTTTAATTCATATTTAATATCTTTGATATTTGTTAATTATGGATCATATACAAAGCAAATTTTATTATTGTTGTTTCGATAAAATACCAATTTACATATATATTTATACATTTTTTTTATATATCTATTGTTCACTTCTGTGTCTTCTAGGTTTCATAATAATAAAACTATAACAGGTTTGTATCATTATAATAAATAATGGCAAACTAAATTAAAACTATTAATTGATTTTTGATTGCATGCTGATGTATTTTTTACAAATAATTATTTCTTAATAGTTTATTATATATATATGTCTAATGCTGAACAAGATCCAGTTGTTATGGGAATTATTCTAATAACATAATTATTACAAAAATTTTAATTTCAGAGGCAAAATAAATTGCACTTTTCAATTGTATAAATCAGTGGTCTTCAACCACCGGGACGCGGACCGGTACTGGGCCACAGAAATTTTCTGCTGGTCCACAGCTAGACTGGCAAGACAGTTTCTAATAACAAAATAATACGATTTTAAACTTTTAATTAATATGAACAACTTTTATTTATTTTTTCATCGCATTTTTTCCCGATTAAAAAAAAAGAAATAGAACAAAAACAAAATCTAATCAATCATACATAAATTAATTTGTTTTTCTATTTATCACAGATGTTTATGGGGGTGGGGTGGAGAAAAAGTTTTTTATTATACAAACTCCGTTTGTCTTTTGATAGCCAATTATGGCTGCTTGTCAGCATTGTTAAAACAATAAAATGTAACGTGATTTTTTTTGATCTCTTAAATTTTTTCTACTCTCTCTTTTAACATTTCATTTTTAGTGTTTTTTTTTGGCTTTAAGTTTTATTTTGAAAATCAATTTTTATTACCTTTTTTTAAAATAAAAAACAAAAAAATAAGTTCTGTCTCTAACATTTACAATATATTTCTTAATATATCCCCACCACCCCAAAATAAAGTAAGATCAAAACTTTTGACTTTTTCAAGCTTCGTTTTCTTTTTTTGTTGTTGTTTAAAAATACGCCCACTTTTTTTTGGCCTATAAGGCAATATTTTTTTTTGGTTTTATTTGTATATCGCTAAAATACTAATACTTTTATTTTTAAAACCAATTTCTGTTACCTTTTTTTAAAAATAAAAACAAACATCCCCCCCCCCCAAAAAAAAAAAAGAAAATAAATAAAATAAGATCAAAACTTTTGACTTTTTCAACATTCAGGTGAATAACATTTTATTCTTACACATTTTAACAATGAAATAATGTAAAATGCAAGCACATTAATGAGAACGATTGTTATTGTATGTTTTCTGTAGCAGTATGACTGCGCAACTCGAGAAAGAGTGTTCAACATGTAAAAGTAAGAAATACCATTACTATACACATTAACTAGTGTGCTGTTTTGGTCAGTTATAACAATTATGCTTATCTAAGGCTAAGCAGGTTACATCTTTAAGAAAATTGATCTGTAAACTTCTGCCGGTCCATGAAATCTTATCCTTATTTTTACTGGGCTGCAGGGAGGAAAGGTTGAAGACCACTGGTATAAATTATCATGTCTTGATAATTTTATATCTTTATTATAGACAGGGTATGAGCACAGACTTTCACATGACCCACCACTCTCCACTCTATCTCATAATACTGATACACTTGAACACACATGTTGAAAAGATAAATAATCACCAATATACATATTTCATGCTAAACCAGCAATCATCAGTTGGTCCAGATTACCATTTCTACCCATACATGCTACAAGTGCTCAGATATATATTAAGATAGCAAATCCTCCTACTTTAATAGACAGGCTTCAATCCACTCCACACTCCAACTCTTCAACTGTCCATCCAATTGAAAATCCAATGATGGAATGCTCAAAGGCCACCCTGAGGCTGATATTATTGTCACACCCATGTTGACCTAAGGTCAATCTGACCCCTCATGTACAGGACATAATCCATTAAATACATATACAAGGAATAGGCAGACATCTCTAATATGTAATAGCTGAAATACACAGGCTTATATATACCTGTGTCTATATATGTAATAGACAGGGTATGAGCACAGACTTTCACATGACCCACCACTTTCCACACTACCTCATAATACTGATATACTTGAACACACATATGGTGAAAAGATAAATAATCACCAATATATGTATTTCATGCTAAACCAGCAATATATAGACACAGGTATATATAAGACTGTGTATTTCAGCTATCTTTATTATAATAACCATTAGAAACCAGTCAACACTTAGACAATCCCAATATAGATAACAATCAACAATCTCAAACTGTTGTCAAGGCAACCTTTTAACAATAAAGTTTACTTGTCTTTTTAAGCACTTTTATTTAAGTTAGAAACTCAGATTATTTGTTTAGGAAAAATTATGAAAATAAAAATTAATATACTTATATCAAATGGATTTCCTTCAAACTTTGTACATGTGATATAAATTGATGACATATAATATGACAATGAAATCTTTCTGGGTGGTACTCTCATATATTTACTGCAAAGATGTTGATAAACTGAATTTTAAACATGCTGGTACAGGTTCAATAAATTTTCAATGATGTACAAATTCAGGGACTATATATATATTTTAAAAAGTTTAGACTAAAAAATGTTAATGACCCTTTAAAATAGAAATAAAAACAAATTTTGATATTTCTTGATTGTAAAAGTTCTCTTGAAAACAAATGTAAGAAATTCTATTTTCTTTTCATTGGAAAAGTTGATTTTTTAAAAGTGCTTTGATTGCAGTTCTTTTAAATATTACTCAGTGCAACATAGTTTTAATCTCCATTTTGAATTGGAATAAATGCAAAAAATATCTGAATACTAAAAAATCAAAAATAATTTATGTAATAAATATTTTATAATAAATGCTTTTATTTACTGTGAATTAAAATGACAAGAAACAATTGTTTCTTCAACCACAAGAGGTTTTTGTATTTAACTTAAAATAAAAGTGTGGTGTGTCTAGAAATTAATTAATTCAAGCATTACTTTTTACAACAATTGTGATTGAAGAAATAGTTTTGTCTTTTTAGTCCACAATAAATAAAAGTATATATTATAAAACATGTTTATTATTTACAGATATCATAGCCGAATCTTAAAAAAGGTATGGCCAAAATAGTATTATTGAACTATGACTTTATTTAGTAGTCTATGAACAATACATTACTGATTATTTGCCAAAAATTTTTAACAAGTGAAGCTATGAAGAATTCAAGACTGCAATTCAAGTATTACCATGATCACCATCTTCTTTTATTTTAAGATCAAGGTGTGGTGCTCTAAGATCCAAGGCTCCTCACTGATGAAAGCCACAGGATAGAAACTAGTCTGTGGGTCTAGGATCAGTAAGCATTAGAGGGGATTTTATGCACAAACTTTTTTGCATTCATTGATTATTCTGGCTTGCACTGAGTGGCACTATTGTATGGAGAATTTAGACTCTGAGTTATTTTCAAGTACTCTAATAAGAAAAAATTTTGAGACTCCTGATAATTGTCAAAAAAGGTTTTGTTACCATCAAACAAGATGACTATGGATTCCATACTCCTTACATTTCTTTCTGGTTGCTAAATCATGAAAACTATTGATGAATACCTATTTCTATTAATTGTGTTATGCTATACAAGCTAGCATTTGTTATTTCCAAGATAATTTGCTTAGGTAACAACACAGCACAAAGAAATGATGAAATGGCTTAATTTGTTTATGACTCTTTATATCAGTATTTAAAATAATCCATTTCTATATATAAATTGATGAGACAACTTTTCCAAAAGAGGAATTTTGTCCGTAGTTATTGATGAGTGAGAAGTCACTACAGGAATTTTCTTGCAAATTTTAAAAAAGCAAATCTATTTGTTATATATTTAATTGTCAAAAATCTGAATGAATGCCTAGATAGGGCATTATGTCATTAAAACAATCAAAAAAATCAGAATAAATTCATTGAATGACAGATTGTTTGGGAAATTTTAGATTAAAAATAATAATTCAATTGCTTACTGTTTCATATGTAAATTCATTGACAACAGTTATATAAACTATTTAACTCAATGCGAAATTTCTTAGAAAACTAAGATGATGATTTTCAAGTCAACTTGATTGATTCAAAAAATGTCTTAAGTTTTTTTTTGCATGATGGTTTGTGACGATGGTATATTAGAAACTTAAAACTATCACAAATCAATTGATATAAAACAACTAATTAAAAAACAAACATAATGGATAAATTTTATTTATTAATGCCTTTGGCCATTATCAAAACATATTAGATGCATTAAGAAGTTGGATTATTTCCATTATCTAATGTCTAACTTTTCGAATGCAAATAGCTTTTTAGTAATAACCCACATATAGATACCACAGGTTAGTAATTACACGCTTTGAGTACTAGTATTCACCACTCTTCTTCAAATATTTCTGGAATGAGCAGTGACCATATTAGCATAGGAGTTGAATTACATCTTTAGATTCTTGAATATTAAATTTAAGGTAAATACTCCAATAAACTGAGCTATTCTATCAAAGGCAAAAGTCAGAAATTTCATATACTTATCTATGAGGGTTCGTTCAAATCATCCCGATTCCTTCAATTTTTTAAATATTTTTTTCTAAGAGCAAGGTTAATTAGAGGCTTTCAGATATTATGTATTGCTATTCTGGGTTTACTTATAAGATTATTTGCCATTGTCATATGAGCAGCTTTTTGAATTTTCTTCTTTGCATCGTTTCCTCTCTATCCAATATTTTTGTATTTTCCCAATTAACCATTGTTTATTAGTACATACATGGTCTGCTACTGTAGAAACACCTATTTTTTTCTTTTAACCATTAATTTTTGGTATTTTCAATCACTGTTCAACAGGGTGATGGGTCTTACCATTCACATGGTATTTTGTAGAAGCAGTTTTTGTTTTTCAGCATTTCCAGTTTAGTCTTTGAATTCCTTAAAATATGGTATGGCTTTGGAAAGCTGTTCTAATATTACATTAATTGCAGATTATTTAAAATGTATGTGCCATTCCTGGTATATATGAATAAACTATTGTACCAATAATTGTTTTTTTCTTTTGAAATCTCCTTTTTGTTGTCTACTAAAGATTTTCTTGTTGACAGCTGATGGTTAACTATTCTTCATGAAAGTTTGTTCTATGCAAATCTTTTCCATTTTCCAAATAACTGGTTTTCAGACAAACTTCCTTTGCTTTTTTTCATAGTGATAGTATAATTTCATGCGTTGTGCTTCTAGTATGATTGGATGTATATGTTAAGTACATGATAGTGTGTGTTGGTTTCATATAAACTTGTTCTTACTTTGTCCTGAAGGAATCTTGTCACAAGAACATTTAAGAATGTCAATTTTTGTTCTTGTTTTGATTCAAGTGTGAATTTAATTGAAGGAGATATGTTGTTGATGTGCATTCAGAATGACTGTATTCAATAAACATCACATGACCACCTCCTCTTATGCTTGTGCATCATGAGGCCTACCACAAACGTATCATCAAAATAGTGATGTCACACTATGATTATGGTTTCAAGTTCTTTCATGTAAATATTGCTAAGCAAGAGTAAAATGGCAGGTCCACAGCCATCGCTTGATTATTTTGGAATAATTTTGAGTTATATTAAAACTACATTGTTGTTATGCAAAAGGTTAATAGTTCCATTATACTATTAATAGGTAGAATTGTTCTGATTTGTAGACTATTACCATATAACCTTTTCCTCACAATAGACAATTCTTCATCACATTTTTTATTTGTAAATAAACTTTCCACATCAAAGCTTACTAATATGTCAGTTCTTTCCATTTTCATGTCCCTGATTAATTTACAAAGTGCTTAGAATCCTTGACAAAGAACCATCTCCTGTATGGCAATGGATTAAGAATTTCGAGAAGAAATCTTGACAAGTTTTAGCATGGTAAATTTCTAGAACATAGGCCTTAATGAATATGAATTTTAGATAGTCCAAAAAGGTGAGGAATGTTACAGAAATATGATTCCTTTTTTCTGAATCATTGAAATAATTGTAATGCTTTCGGAACAATTCTTATAACTTTACTTTGGTATTTAAAATTGGATTTTTTTTGCTCTATAGTATTACCTTTGTCAGCAGGGAGAAGGATTATAGATGTATTCTGTTTGAGACAATTAATAGCTTTCCTCTCATCATATGAAATGTTTGATTTCTGCTTTTGATGTCTCTCAAGTGTCCTTTTAATTTTCCAGTATAGTTGTGCCGTTTCTTCTAGAGACAATTTTTGGATTTGACAGAATAGGTTAATTGGCTAGTAAGTTGCCTTAAAATTCAATATTCAAGAATCTGAAGGTATAAGTTTGATTCCTATATTTATTGTCACTGGTCAGTCCAGCAATACCTGAACAAGATTGGAGAATAAGACTAACCAAAAGATTGTGTAAGTACAAAACTGTGTTGTCTATTTGTGTGTTGTTACTAACAAATTGTTAGTAATTGAAAAGTTTTAATAAGTTTAAAATTTTAATGATAGATTATGGAAGTAGTTCATTATATTATCACATCTAAAATAGCATTATCATAAACCTTTAGGCAAATACTAAGTACTTGATATGAACCCAATGCTATGTTGAAGTTTAAACATTATGAAAAATTATATCTAAAACTAGCTAAAGTAGAAAGATTTGCAATTAAAAATTCCCAATTTCCTCCAGGAGGGCTGAGATTATTCAGAGAGTAAGTGAGGACCTATTGAGATAAAGAATAAATGTTCAATGTTTTTCCAAATATCAAATCATGCATTCCATTAGAAATGTTGAATATTTTCTAAAAAATAAACTTGTAGATGAAGACGTCTCAAGAGTTTGTCAAGCAGTGAAAAGAGCATATTCTAAATTACATGGAAGGATAAAAGAACATCAGAAGAAGCTTGTAAATCTATATGAGCATATCAAAAGGCATACATTAACAACTGATCTAGCAGCTTTGTCAGTTAAAAATCTTAGCTCTAAACATCTTACCATTGCTGAATTATCTGTTTTGGAAAAGGTTTAAACTTTGCCATTACACCATCTACTGTCCCATCATTGGATATAATAACAGCCACTGTGGAAGTCATTCAAAAATTACTTCTAGAGCCAGCACCTGAATTACACTGGAAAGGTAAAATGACACTTGAGAAACATTTCATGTGGTGAGAGGAATACTATTAAATCTCCCAAACAGAATACGTCTATAATCATGCTCCCTATTGATAAAGGTAACACTATGGTTATAATGTAATTTCTCACAAAAGACCAATACAAAAAGAGGCAAAAAATCCAATTCCCAATACAGAAGTAAAGTTAGAAGCATTGCAGGTACTTCAGTAATTCAGAAAAAACGAAATTAACTTAGTATTTCAGAAAAATTCCTCATCTTTATGGACTACCTAAAATCAATATCCCTTAAGGTCTACTGCAGTTCTAAAAAGTCACCATGTCAAAAATTGTCAAGATTTCTTTTTGAAATTCTTAGTCCATTGGCATACAGGACACAATTCCTTGTCAGGGATTCTAAGCACTTTGTAGAATTAATCAAAATGGAAAGAACAAATATATTGGTAAGCTTTGATGTGGAAAGTTTATTCAGAAATGTACCATGAGATGAAGCATTGTCTATTGTAAGAAAAAGATTATGTGCTGATAATAGTCTACAAACCAGAACAACTTTACCTATTGATAGAATAATGGAACTACTAACCTTCTGTATAAGAATAATGTACTTTTAATAAGAGTCAGAATTCTTCCAATAGAGTCAACCATTGGTTCCCCATTGTCATCCTGGATTAGCAACATTTACATGGAAAAACTTGAAACAACAGCCAAAAACAATATTCCATTTCTGTCTAAAATATGGCTTTGTTATGTTGATGATACACTTTCAGTATGGCACATTGGTAGAGAATGATTGCAGTCTTTGTATGCACATCAACAATATATCTCTTTCAATTAAATTCCCAGTGAAATCAGAACAAAAACAAAAATCAGAATTTTTAGATGTTCTTGTGACAAGAGTCCCTCTGAGCAAAGTAAAAACATTGGATTGTGGTTTCTTGTCATATACATTCAATCATAACAGAAGCACAAAACATGGAATTATACTATCATTATGATACAGAGCAAAGGAAATTTGTTCGGAAACCAGTGATTTGGAAAATGAAAAGATTTGCATATAACAAACTCTCATCAAGAATGGTTATTTATCAGCTGTCATCAAGAAAATTTTTAATGGACAACAAAAGACACCAAAAGGAAAAAAAATCGTTGCTACTGTAGTGTATCCATACATACCAGGAATGGCAGATAAATTCAAAAAAATTTGCAGTCAGTATAACATTAGAATGGCATTCAAAGCCATAGCACTCTTCAAGGAATTCTAACTACTACCAAACCTAAACTGGAAATGCTGAAAAACAAAAATGGCATCTATAAAATACCATGTGAATGTGGGAAGAAGTATATTGGTAAGACCTATTGCTCTGTTGAACAAGTGATTGAAAGAACACAAACTATAGTAGCAGACGATTTATATACTAATGAACATATGTTCAACTGGGAAATACAAAAATATTGGATAGAGGAAAAGGTGCAAAAAAGAAAATGCAAAAAGCTGTTCATATGACAATGGCAAATAATCCTAGAGGTCAACTCAGTGAGGCAATATATAATGGCTGGAAGCCTCTAATTAACGTTCTTAAATTACTGTGCTTCAATGTAATTAAATTACTTTTTTAATTAAACTTTTCTTGAGTTAGTTTTTCTACTTTATTTAATTATTTATTAATTAAATATTATATATATATATTTCTCATTATGAAGTATATACTTTTTTAAAGAATATATCAATTACTTATTTTTTATATATTTTAATAATCACACACTTTTTATGTTTTTTTCAAATATGTTTTTTTTTTCCACATATATAGCAATGCTAAAATTCAAAATTTAAAGGATATTATTCTTTTAAATCTTTTCACTTTTAAAATGTTTTAAGACTAAATGTTTTACTAATTGCTCAAAATTATTTTAGGTAAGCCCACCCTGAGACATTTTTAAATATTTGTAATGTTTATTGCCTAATTTGTTTTTAAATTTTGGAAGCTATTTGAAAATGTGTATCCCGGTATCATATTTTTTTTAAAGTTTTATTGAAATTTGAAATAGCAGTTTATACGTATTTGAATGAAATGTCTAAAATTGTTTTGATTTTAATATTTAAAATTTTAGATAAAACTTATTGCTTAAAATATAGACAAATCTATTTCAAAATATTTCAATAAATAAATTCAAAATGGGAAAGATATGGATATATTGAGTGGGAGTAGGGGATGAGGGAAGTGTTTAAGGTAATTAAAAATAAATAAAAAATGCTAAAGCTGCTGGAATTAACATATTGCCTATAGAAAAGTTAAAAAGAATTGGGTGAGTTTATAGTTGAATAAATTTTGGATTATGTAATTTGGTATATAATAGTGAAAATTGCCCTAAGTATGGTAAGATGAAGTAAGCCATTAGACATAAAGAATATAAAATAACAAGCTTGATATTATTTGCTTAGAAAATATTAAGAATTTTAACTCAAAAAATATATAGGAAGGTAAAATATTATATTGGAGAAGAACAAAATGCTTTTGGGAAAAGAGAGTTTGTTATTAGAGTTGTTACAATGATTGCACTGGGATATATATTATGAATTTAGATAAAGCATTTGACAGAATAACATGGAACAGGCTTAAGAATATTTTGAAGAATAAGAATGTGTATTGAAAAGAAAGAGATTTGATTTGGAATATGTATACTTTGACAAAAGCTATGGATTATATTGGAGGAAGTGAATGTAAAAAGAGATGTTAGGCAAGATATTGTATTTCACTTATGCTTTTTAATTTTTATTTAAAACACATGATAGTTAAATAATTGAATTATGAAGGAACTAATATTAAATGAAGAATGCTATGACCTTTAAGATCCCTAAACATCACATGATCACCATTCATTATGCTTACACAAGCTGCTTACATGGAGGTAAAACTCTCCATACAATAGTGCTACTCAGTGCAAGCCAGAATAATCAATGAATGCAGGAAGGTTTGTTCATAATGCTTACTAGATCCTGAGACCTAGGTGCAGTGCTCTCAGATCCAAAGCTTCTCACTGATGAAGGCTACAAGCTAGAAACTAGTCTGAGGATATTGGATGAATAACACTAGATAAGGATTTTATGCACAAACCTTCCTGAATTCATTGATTTCTTTGGCTTGTACTGAATGGCGCTATTGTATGGAGAGTTTTGCCTCTGTATACCTTTAAGATCCATGGATGATATATCTCTTCTAATTGAGAATTAAAGGAATTTCCAGTTAAGTTGAGTAGAATAGATGATATATTGAATATGAGGATTAATAATAAAAAGTCAGATGTCACATGACTTATATATAGCTTGCACTTACAAATATGTAAAATTAAGAGCATGCTAATGAGCTCTAAACAAGCTTTTTTTTATTATTTTATTTATGATAAATGCTACTACAAGCGAAGGCATTCAAATCATTTTTATCTTGGATTGTCCCCATCCCCAGACCGGTTTCAACCTATGGGTCTCTTCAGTGAGGAGTTGGGGCATTAGATTTA
This sequence comes from Epiperipatus broadwayi, assembly GCA_028023455.1. NCBI lineage: Eukaryota > Metazoa > Onychophora > Udeonychophora > Euonychophora > Peripatidae > Epiperipatus > Epiperipatus broadwayi. Next base: position 15,746,808 of record JAQFVV010000010.1, on the reverse strand, counting down.
AAAAACCAACTCAAGCAAAGCATTTATCTAAAAGTTAATTGTTAGAAGAAGATCTGAAACTTTTAGACATCTACATGTCTTTAACGTTATCTCTCCAACTGAAAAAATCATATGGGCCTGAACTTAATGTAAATAAGACTAAGACATTGCAGAAGAAATATACACAAATCTTTAAAATAAAATGGTTCAACTGGCAAAGGGATTTAAATGTTTTGAAAATTGTTTGAGAAAAAATGAAAGAAATGAAAACAAAATTAAAAGAATAATAATTCTTTTAAGAAAGCATTTATCTAGTAAAAGAAAATATTTTGTGGATCTTTTTTAAAAAAGAAAAAGGTTGATTACATGCTATGTGTGGACATTGAATAAGAAAATTAATGGTAAACCAGATGTTTTTGAGATATAAATATAAAGAAAAATGGAAATTAGTTAGATAAATACCATGATAAATGCAAAAGTTTTGGTGAAAGTGAATAAAGAAAAGACTAAATGGAAAGTTAAATATAGAAAGAGAAACTGGATTACACATATATTGAGAAGAGATAATTATTTAATGAGATATTTTAGGGAAGTAGTAGATGGTAATGAAAGAAAGATATAAAGAGATTGATTTCATTGGATAATATAAAGAATGGAATAAATTGCACAAAATTAAAAAATCAGATAACAAACAGAACAATGGAGAAACAAGTTCCTTGTGTAAATGTTCTCTGGGTCTTTTCATAAAACAGAACACTCTTAACAAACTTTTTCTTCTTCTTGCCTTTACTTTTAGCAGTTTTTTTTTTTTTTTTAAATAAGTAAATTTTTCATTTGTTGTCTGTATTTAGTTTTTCTTTGTTGCTTTTTTGTCTTGTCTATTTGCATTTCTTTTTATAGATTATATTTTGTAAAATGCCTATTAATTTATTTTCGATTAGATATTTAACAGCCGCTTATTTGACTTAATTATATCAATCTTTCATAACATTTAATTTTATCCCCTTTTCAAAACCATATATCTTAACAATTTTTAATTTTATTTGGTTTTATTTCCTAATTTCATTAATATCAAGTTATGATCCTTTTGATCTGCATTTTCCTTCTCATCAAAACATTTATATATTATCTACAATATATTTCTAATATGTCTTACTATATAAATTCTCCAACATATTTTATAAATTATCTTTTAATTCCTTGTCTTCAAAATAAATTTATAAGTTTCTCATTTTCATTTTTTTTACTGTAATTTTTTATATACTGTTAAAATCTCCTATAATTATCTTTTAACACCTTATTCTTATAAATTCTTTTAGTCCAAGTAAAGTTTTATTTTCCTTCTTGTACATATATACATAGCAATCCATTTATTCCAACGTTCAAAAACTTTATTCATATACACAATATAATACATATTCGCTGCATGTCATTGTACAAAAATATCTTTTTCTTATTTGTAATAGAATCATGTTCGTCAACTCTTTTCTTATTATATATTCTGAACAACAGGAAATCGGTTTTATCGCGCCACCTGGAATTATTTAATAAATGTAGATATATATATTTTCCAAGTACAATTTCTTAATAATCTCGCATTTATTCTTTAGAGATAAAACAAGTTACAAAAATGATAATGAAATTTTTGAAATAAATAGGGTAAGAATAACACTTTAAATCAATTTGTTATGTTCTTTTAATAGATATTTATACTGCTATTTTATGTTAAAAATACTGTATAACTATTTTCTAGTATTAGTGATAAAGTATTTGTTGCAAATAATTAAATATATTTTATTTAGTTTTTATAAACTAATCTTTTCTCATCCAAGATTTTTTCATGATTTTTTTTTTTTATAATTGAAAATTACATATTGCATGTTGAGTTTTGGCTTTTATTAGAAAAACAGTCTCAACTTTGACTGGACTTATTGCAAATTTTCCAGCATCCTTTGAGCACGTAATATTTCCGTATCCTGTCCTTGAAAAAGATTCAGCTAGAGGGAAATGTATACTACGCGATAAATTAAAATAATTTTTTAAATACAAATTATTTGAATGAACAACAAATCCTATAAATTTATAAGAAAAATACCGTGGTGAATTGGGTAATAATAAATATGTACAGTAATTAAAAAATAGAAAAACTCCACAAGTTGTAATATTTCTGATCGATTACGTATGGATTAAAAGTTGATTTTAGAAAATATCAACTGTACCTATCGTGAAAAATATAGTTCGGATCAAAAATAAGAATCGAATTAATAAGATTGGACAAAAAAAATGGATTAAGGGATAATGCGAAATAAATTTAAATTATTGAATGTGAAAGTAAGTGTAGAAGTAGAAAGCCTAATAATAAACGAATGGTTCTTAAAAAGAAATTTAAAAACCTAGTTATTAACAGAAGTTCTTTAGAGGGTTAAAAAAAAATTATCTAAAAAGTAATAAGATGATTAATCAAATCGTAGAAGAAGAAAATGAACAAAATATAAATGTCCAATTGGATGAAAGAAGTAAATTATCTGCTCAGGAAAATATTGATGTGACGAGTAACTAGATAATAAAGTGTTTCCATCTATTGATAGAATAATTCATATACTTAGTTGTTCGGATTATTAGATTACTCAAATGGAGGTTGATTGCAATAATTCATTTATTTGTCCAAATTTAACTTTTATGAAAAAAACTATTTACCTAAGAATCAAATTTGAGTCTATCCTTCTATCATGCATTAAATTGCATTGTCAGTATTAGTTTACCATTGTTTTTTTTTTTTTTTGTTCATTAACACATTTTACTAGAGCTACATCATAAATGTTAGTGATTTTTTTTATGTCAATAAGATATAATTAATACTTGGTCATTCAAATTAGAATCAATGTCAACACTATCTTCATTGAAATTCTCTATTTTTACTGTTTATATCTAAGCTTTCTAGAGTATTGAAATATATTTATCCTGAAGCTATGAAACTTGCTATTGTACATTACTTTGACTTTTTTTTTTTTTTTGCTGTTTATTATTGTAATTATTACTTTTCAAAGCTATATACTGTTCATGACAAGCACAATGTTTTGCTTCTTAGTTCAAAATGGCTATGACCATATTATTTAATTTATTGATTGATGAAATAGATAAAACTCCAAGGAAAGATAGTTTTGATTAATATAGTAGAAACAGCAATTTAATTGGGAAAAGTAGGGTCATAGAATTGAAATTTCATAATTGGACCAACAGATAGTAAGTTATTGGCAAATAAATTGATTTTACTGAGAAAAATATATGTGATTTATATGTTTTCTAGTTGCCTTCATCTCTGATGATTGAAAAATAAAAATAGAGAAGGATGAAATTAATAATTTTGATTAGTCATTCATTAGAATAGAGATTATCCAATAATGAATAATATTTCTGTGTGTAATTTTCATTGCACCACTGATGCAAGATAGTGATTGGTTATCCATTTTTAAACCTTGTGGAGGGATATAATCGTAAACATATGATCAAAGAAATGTGTAAGAGATTGTAGTCTGGGTCAACTGATGAGTGCTGGTTCATCACAAAATGTGCATCGTGGGGATCATACATCTTTTTCATGTCTTTGGTTATATGTTTATGATTATATCCCTCCACAAGGTGTTAAAAGTGGATAGAAATTAGTACCTACTTTGCGTGAGAGTGGTGTAATAAAAATTACAATACAGAAATATGAAATTGTTTGTATAATAACGAAGAAAGAGTTATAAATATCGAAGATTGGAAAAAGTTCTAAAAATAGATGAGACTTAGTTAATATTCATAATGTAACTTATAACTTGCTAGTAGATTTTCTTTCACCTGTTGGGAACCTGTAAGAGAATTGATCTATAATACTTAGATGTGAGAATTTTGAATCTTATACAATTAGAAGTTTGAATTTATAATAAATAGGGTAAAACAAGAGATATAATGAGAATGGTGAGAAAAGAAGTTTAATATATATATATATTTTTACTGAACTTGGAAAAACATTTGATAGAAGGAATTGGAATATTTTGCTGAAGATTTTGTATAGAAAAGAAATTAATATAATGAAAAAATAAATGACTATTAAGAAATGTATATATAAATAGAAGATATTCATTCTTTATCAATCACTTGTAAAATATATATATATGGCAATTATAATGTTGGAAGAAAAAATAAAGATAGCAAAAAAGACAGAGAATAAAATGTTACAAAAAAGCTAAAGAAAATATTGGGATCAGTATTACTGTGTAAGTAATTAAAGAAAACATTCTAATGAATTTAAATCAGAACTTACAAATAGGTTTCAAGTGTTAGGAGATTTTGAACATGATTCAGATTTGAATGAAATTAATATGAAAATAACTGATACACTTTTAAAAACTGCAACAAAGATAGCTGGTAGAAAAAAGCAGCAATTGACTAATAAAATTTCTACTGAGACTAGAGAATTTATGAAGAAAAGAAGGAATATGCAAGATATACAAAAATGATGTATTAAAAAGAATTGAATATCTTGAATTTTGTAAAATGGTACGGAAAAGAGTTGAAAATGGTATAAGAAAGTATAACTGTGAAATAGCAAGGAAAGCTGTAGAAGAAAATAAAAGTCTCAAGAATGTTAAACAACATTTTGGTTTTGGTAGGAAATTTATATCTGCAATAAGAAAAAAAGATGGAATTATTACTAAAAAGAGAGATGACATCATGAAATTGGTAGAAGATTTTTATCAAGAATTATATAATAATAAAGAACAAGTACCTTCTATATCTATTACATCTTCCAAATTGCCCAGAATTTTAAATGAAGAAGTGAGACATGCAATTAAATGTATGAAGAAAGGAAAGGCTTCAGGAAATGATGGAATTATAATTGATATATTAAAAGAAGCAGGTGAAGAAATAGAAACAATTTTAGCAAAGTTATATACCAAATGTCTAAATGATAAAGATGTACCGGAAGATTGGAAGAATGCAGTAATAATATTAATATTTAAAAAAGGTGATAAGGAAGATATTAGAAATTACAGACCTATCAGCCTTTTATCAGTTTTATATAAAATTTTTACCAATATAATTACAACTCGTCAACAGAGAACTTTGGATTTCCACCAACCAAGAGAACAAGCTGGATTTAAAAGTGGTTTTAGTACAATAGATCATATCCAGGTATTGAGAGAAATCATAGAAAGGACAAACGAATATGAGTTGTCTTTATGTTTTGGATTTGTAGATTATGAAAAGGCATTTGATTCTATACACATTTCTTCAGTGATTAAAGCATTGGATCATCAAGGTATAGATCCAGGATATTGTCATATTTTAAAGAATATTTATAAAAATGCAACAGCAACAATTAGATTACATTATGATACTGGAAAAATCAACATTGAGAAAGGTGTAAAACAAGGTGACTCCATATCTCCAAAACTCTTTACAGCAGTGCTGCAAGAAGTATTTTGTGGATTAAAATGGGAAACTAAAGGAATGAAAGTAAATGGAGAGTATTTAAGTCATTTAGATTTCGCAGATGATGTAGTTGTTTTTGCAAATAATGCTTCAGAGCTGCAGGAAATGTTGCAGGAGTTAGCAGATGAAAGTAAAAAAGTAGGACTAAAGATAAATGTTAAAAAGACTAAAGTAATGTTTAATCGATTTGCTCAAAATATGACAATAAAGATTGATTATGAAGAATTAGAAGAAGTTAACAGTTACAAATACCTTGGTCAGATTATTAATACAAATGGAAACATAATGGAGGAAATTAATCGTAGAATTAAACTTGGTTGGAGTGCTTTCGGTAATATTAAAAGGAAATATGCCTATGTGTTTGAAAAGAATGTTTTACCAGTTCTTACTTATGGATCTGAGACTTGCACACTTAATAGAAGAGCAATACAGAGACTTCAGACCACTCAAAGGAGTATGGAGAGATGTATGTTGGGAGTAACAAGAAGGGATCGAAAACGCAATGTATGGGTGAGATAACAAACAGGTGTTACTGAACTTATTGAAAAAATTAAAAGATTGAAATGGAGTTGGGCTGGACATATTGCTAGAAGAGATGATAATAGATGGACAATTGAAATTTTCAACTGGATTCCAAGAGATTGTAAAAGACCCAGAAAGAGACCACATGTGAGATGGATGGATGAAATAAGAAAATGTGCAGGGGTGTTGTGGAGAAGAGAAGCTAAAGATCAGAGAAGATGGATTAAACTTGGAGAGACCTTCATCCTGCAGTGGATTGATAATGGTTGATGATGATGAATTAAAGGAATAAAATATGGTTTCATAGACTCACAGTCTCATTGTCACATTTACTGATATTATTAGATGTTCATGACAATTGGACTCTATACTATACTAAACTAAATAACAGAAATTAGTAAAATATTGAAAAAAAAAAATGGAGAGAATTTTTAAGGAAAAAGTTAGAAAAGACTATATCAGAATCATTATTTAATCTGGTCAGACATTGTTTATTGATTATTTATGGTTTTACCTTATATTTGGAAGTCATAGTACTATTAGATGTTTTTAATTAAATGGTATTACAAAAGTATAAATGTCATGATTTATTTTAATATTAATGTATTAATCAGAATATAGTGTTTATATGTTTAGTATTCACATATGTATGTCTGTATTCTTTGGAGAAACTTATATATATGTTAATAATAATTAAATGATTTTATTGTTCAGGAATTGGCAAGAAATTCAAGCACCATAAGTAAGGTACAAACGGAATCTGGATCTACCATTCTACCATTGCACTATACCATTCAATTTGTAATAGTTTTAAGATTTGTGGAGAAAGAAGGGGTTTCAGCACTGAATGTTTATTAGAGCTGTTATCTTTTATGTTATATATTGAGATGGTGGTTTATAATGCAAAAAATGGAAAAGGCAAAGGAAAACATGGAAAAATTTAATTTCTCTTACTTGTTACCCCAAAAAGTGAATGTTTGATTAATCAAGAGAGTTTAATTACAAAATCCTGATTTTTTAAAATTATATTTGTAAATTCTCTGCTATTCTATTCAGTATAAGTTCAGTATAAACTATCAGTAAGTTAAAAGAATGTATTAAATTACATACATGCTCATAACAAATTAGAAGCGGTGACAGTTATGCATTGAATTTGGTTCTGCTTTGGATATAAAATTGTGAAGTGAAAAAATATAACTTTATGACAATTTGAGAAAGTTTATTTTCTTTATTTTATGCAATCTTTAGTGCATGCTGAATGTGAATTCCCACAATATAGTGAATTAATGCATAATATCTGCCTAATTAAAAAAATACAAAAAATTCTGAATAGTATTAATAAGAATTTTCTTATTAATCTTTAATGAACAAAACTTTCTGGGCCTCTGTTTTATTTATTGACTGAGCATATTTGTGTAACCAAAAGACTTGTTCAGTAAGGATGTTTTATATAAGGAAAAAAAAAAAAGGGAACTAATTTAATAAAGTCCTTTAAAATGTTAAGGAAGAAAAAAAAAACTTTAACAATTTGGATATATATGGTGGGATTCGGTGTGAGTGGAGGTGGGTATTTGAGAATTAGTGTATAAGGTGGAGGGGGGGGGGGGGGGGGGGTGGGTGGTTTAAGGTAATAGTTAATTACAATACTTGTCTGATATTTTTTTACAATAAAATGCTAAAAAAAAAGAGAGGGGAAGAAAAAAAACTATTTTTCCATTTAACATATATAAACTATAATGGTAAGAGATCTGATACGTAAATACTGATGTCATCAGAAATAAAATAGTGATGAAAAGTGAAACCACTACAAGTACATTTCTCATTAAAAATGGATTACACAACTAACTATGTAATATATATTCCTTAAGTGACACATAAACAAAATAATAAACTAACGACTAAAATAAATAAATAGTTTGCTTATCACATTATAGCACCAAAGTAACAATTTATTAATGAATAGAAGTAATACAAAAACTCAACAAATTATAAAACAAAATCCAATTTTATAATGAATGGGAAGTAATATTTACTAAGGCTGTAACTTCAAGAATATGCATGTAAAAATGCGATAATAGGGACATCTACAGGTCTTAACCACAAGCTTACCCTTTGGAAGAAAAGAGAGGAACCCTTCTTTACTTCAACCTACTTTATTTAAATAGGTGAAGCTGAAGCGATTAGATCTGAGCACATGAAGCTATTCAATACTTCACTATTTAAATAGAAAGTAGGTTGAAGTAAAGTAGGGTTCCCCTCTTTTCTTCCAAAGCATAAGCTTGTGGTTAAGACCTGTAGAGGTCCCTATTATCTCATTTTTACACGCATATTCTTGAGGTTACAGCCTTAGTAAATATTACTTACGTAATCAATGTGCGTTTAAATAAATTTATAATGAATGGGAAGCCAAAATCAGTGTAAATATACCCACAAATTATAAGACAAAAAAATTATAGTTGTTAATTATATAACTGACCTATGATTCTATTAACTATTTCCATAAACTGTATATTTGACATTAATTTTCTAATTATATAATTTAATTTCTGTAATGGCAATATTATTCAATTTTATTTGAACTCTGTAATATATTTATTACATTTTAATGTATTATGTACATGAGAGTACACAAAATTATTTAATTTAAATATAAAAACCTGAAAATGAGATCTTTAGACAAACTTGAAACTCATGACCAAAACATTTTGCTATATTATATGTGTTGACTTCAGTAAAGCAACTTTATTGCTAACAATAATATTAGAAGTTATTATTGTAATATTCTTTCAAGTTCACTATAAAGAAGCAAATATAAAATATGCATGTAGAATACATCAATACAAGTCAAATATTTAAATATAATTAAGTGGATGAAACTATGACAGTTAATATCATTATTCATAACAACAATACATTTGTGTCCCTTTAAGTGCATGCATAAATATATAAGCACATAGAACATTCTTATATAAATATGTATTAAGAAGCAACTAACTAATCATATGCCAGGATTTTCTATTGCAATGTACAGAATGTACTAGCATGAATATCATTATTCAACATAAAGCATGCATATCATTATAATAATATAAGAAAGCAGGAACCTTTAAATTCGAGCTTGCCATTTTACCATGCATTAAACTTGTTATTAGTTATTAAAACAGGCAAAACTCTATATGTATTGCTACTTAGTGCAAGCCAGAGTAATAAATGGATGCCAGAAGGCTTGTGCATAAAATTCACATCTAGTGCCTACTCATCCAATATCCTCAGACTAGTTTTTGGCTTGTGGCCTTCATCAGTGAGGAGCCTTGGATTTTATGCACAAGCTTACTGGCATCCATTGATTACTCTGGCTTGCATTAAGTGGCTATACGCATAGAGAGTTTTTGCCTGTTTTAATAACAATTATAAGCAAGCATAAGAAATGGTGATCATGTGATGTTTATATGTTATTAGAAGAAATTTTCAGATAATGTTAAAAAATATCTTAAAGCAAAAGGTAGAAAAAAGAAAAATTGATGAAAATGAAAAATTGTGAAGCTTTGTTTTACTGTTAAAAGAAGATTGCCTTGACAGCTGTTTGAGATTGCTGATTGTTATTGATATTGAGATTATCTAAGTGTTGACTGTGTTTTCATGATCTCTTACGGCCATGTATAGTACTTCCTTACAGAAGGCTAGTAATTAGTGTGAATATTCCTTGATTGTTATTGATATTGGGATTGAGTAATTTATAAATACAGTATACTAAAAACAAATGATAACTTATGGCTACAAACAGTACTTCCTTACAGTAAATATTTGTAGTAACTTCTGATATTCATTGATTGTTTATATTATAGGTCTTAAATCTAAAGATAAGAGAACAATTTTTATAAATAGAACAATTGAAAGTATATTCCTTTTTTTTTTTTTTTTACAGAGATTATAAGATCATGAAATAATATTAATATTCTTATCAATATATGATCTTAGATATACTGTTTTTCTCTAGTTTCAAACTCTACTGGAAAAGGTTATGTAAGTTAAATGAAAAGTGATTTTAGGAAAAACTTGTTATAATCAATTAATATTGAGTATATGTTCAGAAATAATAATGTAAGTTTATTTACATTAAAAATGTTTATATTTAATATTTTTATTTCTGTTAAAAACCAGTAATATAGTTAGGTGTTTGAAAAGTCATAATATTCACCTAAATAGCAGCTGAGAATCAATTCAAGAACTTAGGAGGGTTCATTACGCTATTATTGATTTTTGGAAATAAAAGTGATAATGAACATAAAGTGAAAATTGAAGTTATGTACAAATATTAGTTAATGATAGGAAATTGGTTAGTATTAAATAAAGACAAATTTTGTAGACTAGCTATAAAGAATGTGAATATAAATCATATTCACAAATTATTAAAAAAATGTTGAGCAGTTGCTTCAAAAAATATTGAGTTTTTTGCCTAAATTTAATAGCATTATTCAAATGATATAAAGTTCATTTTTGATAAAATTAATGGTAGTTGTAACTTACACCACATATGGCCGCCGGTGATGCTGCAGTACCATCAACAAGCGGCAAGAAGCCTGCAAGTGATAAAAATAAAAATAAAAACACTGAAATCATAAAAAAAAAAAGTGCCCGAAGCAATCAAACAAATACATCAAAAGTACAAATTATAAAAAACAAGAAAATGCTATAAAATTCAAATTAAAAAAAACAGATATCGATGAAAATATGACAAACCCACCCCCCCAATCAACAATTTGTCACATGTTGGCATAAGTTACAACTACCCAATTCGCTTGTTGATGGTTCTGCGGCATCACCTGGAGGCCACATGTGGCATAAGTTACAACTACCGTTTGATAAATCAATGAAAACATGATAAGATTGAATAAAATGTGGACAAAAGTTATAAAATTGAGGAATCTATAATATTGGAATTCAGAACAATAAATAAATTCTTAAGAAGATTTTTGATATTCAAAGAATATATGTAATGATGATAAATATGTTGGACTATTTTCATCGTCTGATATTAATTGTTACATCTCTAAAAAAAATTGAAAATTTAAATGTTTCATATACATTCAACTGGTAGTAGTAGCCCACAGGTTAGTATATTATACAATGTTTGAGTGCAGATTCTCTCTTCTTCAGGAGATACTTCCCTGACCATTAACAGTACCAGTATAGGAATCAAACATGGACTTTTAGATAAGTGAATATTGAATTTAGACTGTAACGCTAACCAACTAGGCTATTCTAACTGGTTAAATAATTGTCAGCAATACTTGAAGAAAATAGTAGAACACCACCACTCAAGCATTGTGTATATACCGACCTGTGTGCTATTATTAATAAACGAAAGTATTTGAAAAGTTTAAATAAAGTTTGAATTTTTTTAAAGACATTTAACAATCAATGTTAGATGATGGAGTTAGTCTAATATATAATTATTACTAAAATATCATTATCACAAACTTTCAGATACATTTCCTACTAAGATAATAATTTTTGTTACAGTACAATATGCTCAATAATCGTAATCTGAATGTAAAATTTAATTCATAAGTATATAAAGTACTTAAATTTTAATATGAATACAATTAGTGAATTCCTTAGCAAATTAAGTTAACTCCATGTCCAGATATAAAATGCATTATTAAAAGTGTTATCTTTTTAATAATAAAAGTTAAGACCTGAAAAATTCACATTGCACATTCTTATTCCTACTAAAGACTTTTTCCTCCCTTTACTAAGTATTATTAAATAAAGTTTTCATTAGCAACAATATTCCAGGTCATAATGCTAATTTGCTAATTTTTGTTTGCTGAGGAATCTTAATTATACATATATTGAAATCAGTTGTCCATTTAAAATTTTATGTACTTGTGGATAAAATTTTACATTGTGTTTATAATTATTGATTATATTGACTAAAATTAAAATGATCTCTGTAAATATAATTTTTATATCGTGCTATTTTGAAACAAACATGATTAGTATGAATAATATATTAACTTTTTCCTTAGCCTGAGACATATACCTACCAAATTTAAGGATTTTGAACAAATAATTCTTAATTATGAAAAAGCAACAGCTGCTGGATAATTTTTTTCTAAGACAGTTTAAGGTGACTTTCCTTGTATTAAAGAGTTGTATAGCATTCTTAATTTTTATGTAAAACTTGTAGCTTTATTTTATATGCGATATAAAATAGAAAAAGTATTATATTCCAACATTTATGATTTTTTAACGTGTTTTAGGTCAGGCAGAAATCTAAATAATGTTTGGGCGGCGATTTTTTAAATATAGTCTTTTATTGAGTTTTGCTGGTGGTTCTATTACTTTATTAGCGAAAAATAAATGGGATATTTCTAGTATTGGCATTGTGCGATTTGGACGTGCTGCTATGGTGGTAAGTTGACTTGTATTAACTAATTTAAATTGCTGATTTGTCGTTTGAAAACATTAATAAATCACATTTAATATTTTCAGGTCGCTGCTATAGCAGTGGATTATAAAAAGTCGCTTAGAAGAATTGATCCAGAATCTCAGGAATTTCAAGAAATCAAGTCTGAAGTTAGTTATATGATAATAAAACATCACATGACTTCAACTTACTTATAGATGTTTTAGTAACATACTTTTTTACTTTTTTTATGACATTTTCTGTAAGCTTTAAAAAGCTGTGATCGTTACCAGATGATAGTCTTAATAAATCCAAAGCTCCTCAATTAAGAAAATTATAAACTTGAAACTATTCTGGCAATTTTGAACAGAAAAGCACGAGTGCATAAAAAAAGTGAAAAAGTCTGTAGTTATTTTTAATTAAATCGTTTATATTATATTTTAAATTTTAATTCAGACAATAAATTTTATCACTTAGGATGTTGGTATTTGTTAAAAAATTTTGATTTAATTAAATTAATACCGTTATCAAAAAAAGTAATTTTATAAAATAAATTTTTAATCATTACATATTATAATAAAAAAATTAGAGCGTAAGCTTGTGGTTAAAACACCTGTAGAGGTCCCTACTATCGCATTGTATACGCATATTGTCGAGGTTATAGCCTCAGTAAATATTAGAAACAATTACTGTAAATAATAATGAAAATAACAAATTCTAATTATCAAACACCATCAAATAATATATATATATTTTTGTCTGAGTTTATATATAAAGATCTTGTGTATAATGGTAATGCTTCTGCCATCCATATATCACAACTGATTCTGAATTCCATATCCAGGAAAAACTTAAAAAATTTTCCAAGTTCCAATCTGGTTTGGATTCCTTTCTGACTAGTCTGTAGTTAACCAATTAGCCAACTTTATTTGGTTAGATAATATGTGTTTAATTATGTTAGGAGATAAGACAAGAAAATAAATACTTTCTCATCATCTAGCATCTGGCGAACTTGGTGAGTAATGTCTTCTCATTCACTTTTCCTTTATACAGGAGAGGAATTTCTGGAATGACCTTTGTTCTGCAATGGATTATTTGAAGAATCTTACATCTTATTAATGTTCATATATAATATAATTTCATGATTAAACTACTTAAAGATCATCTACTTTGCTGCAGATTTAGTGAATTATCTATTTTAATAGTTTAAAAATTATTGCTTTATTAAAATGGATTTTCTACAATGAATAGATGTTGCAATTTTAAAAGGTATCAAAATTTATATTTGTGATATTTTTCCTTCAACTCTAAAAGCTACAAGGTACATATTTACTAAAATTAATGGATTCTAAATTGCAGCAAAACAGATTACAATCTGATCTGGGTTGTCACACCTGGTGGATTACACATTATAGCAGTAGAAATAATAATATCATTAGTATACCATATAATACTAATTTGTCCAAGCACTTCTTCAGAACTTTATATCTCCTAACCTTAAGAAGTTGAGGTTAGGAGATATAAAGTTCTGAAGAAGATTGTGGGGCAGGTTAGGAGATATAAAGTTCTGAAGAAGATTGCTGGGGTGATCGAAACTGTAAACTGTAAAAAAGGGTGGTAAATAAAGCATTGTGTAACAGTAATAAAGTGTTTGGACAATTTAGTATTACATGGTATACATCTGGCAATGCAATAAGAAAGAGTAGTTATTATACTTCTTGAAGAAATATCAATAGTAGTGGTTAAGCAGGAGGCAGTTATAGTTCTAAAGATAAGTATTATGAATTTATTTTTTCTAAATATAGGTACATGGAATGTGCAAATTTTACTTGATACAAACTCTTCAAGACCAGAAGAGCAGTCAAGATTTAGGATTGGTATAACTGCTCCCAGTGATATTTGTCTCCCAGAAGAAGGGAGTTTATTAGAACAGGTGGATAGGTATATTTTTGAAATGTAGATCAGTCAGTGAAAGGAGAATGCATAGTGTTGGATTTGCTATTTTCTTTTGTTGAAATTTTTCATTGAATTAATGAAAAGCTAATGGTACTTGCTTTGTATTAGTGCTCATTTTGTTCCAGTTTTAGATTCAGAGAAAAAAGCTTTTGTTTGGCAGGATTATTACAGCAATACCATTAAAAGATTGAATTTTTCTTCTTGGAAATTTTAATGCATGTGTTGGTGAAAAGGGTAAACTTTGGCCAAAAGTTACTGGAAATAATGGTTTGTTATTGAATTTTTGCACAATACATGAATTGAGTATTACAAACAATTTGTTTAGTTAGAAAAATCACTATAAATAATATGGATGCAACCATGTTAAAAACAATGGTACTTAATGGATAACAATATAATTGATACTCAAAATGCATGAGAAGTTTACGATATATTGATTGGTTTTATGATTTAGCCATTGTATTTTTAAAATTTTATAGAACTGTTATTTTACCTAATTTATTATACAGAAGTGAACCTTAACATTATCGTGTAATATAAAAGTGTTAGGAAAATTTCATTTAAGGATGCTCCATAAAATTTGACAAATACAAAAACCAATCGATAAGTTCTTCAACTTGCTAAATGTGATACTATACAGTCTATTATTGTAAAATCACATCTTCATTGGATCAGACATATAAAATGAATGAGCACTGCAAGACTTCATAAAAAAGTGTTTTATGGTGAACTTAAGCATGGTTTTCAGGGGAGAAGAAGATCCTGTCTACATTATAAGGATTACCTCAAAGACATTCTAAAGAAATACAATGTCAATTGTTTCTATTGGGAAAATATGGCAAAGAGAAAATATATTGGAGAGCTACTTAAACATAGTGTTGAAATATTCCAGAATTAAAAAACAGCATCATAAAATATCAAAATGAACAGAAAAATGTAGACATATTTGTGGCTCACAGTTTGATTTGAATGGTCATGTAAGACTCATTTCTAGACTAAGTAATTTTTTTCTTTCTTTCTTTCTTTTTCTGAAATTGGAATCTTTTGATCCCATGGCTATTTTTTATAATTACAACATATTTAATATCGTCATTATTCTGTGATCAAAAGAATCTATTTGTAATTTTATAATCTTGCCATTATATTTTTAGAAATTTTCTGACGCATATTTATATGAATTTTTTTTATATTAATTAAAACCTTTTGCTAATATGAAAGGTACAATTTATGGCAGTGAACTGCAAAAGTGTTAATAAGTGAAAATTATTGGGCAACAATGTTGCAGTTTATCTTTTGAATTGGAAGGAAAAGGGCAATCATCAATATTCTATAATTCTAAAAACTAAGGAAATCCAAAATACCCATTTCAATCATCTATTTGAATCGTAAAATGAGATACAGGTGCATATGACCATGGTTTCAGAAGTTTCCATCTTCTCATAATACTTTAAGTTTAATGGATACCATGTTGAATTTAAAGCAATTGGACTGAGATACAATTTGTACAATATTTTCAGGATCAATGCACTAAATGTGAAGTGTTCTACATTACTAAAAAGAGCAAATATTAAGAAATGTCATAAAGCTGAGAAAATATAGTTATTACTTTAAAAAAAAAGTTAGAAAAATTAGATTTTAATACTTTTACAAATGTATATTTTTTAAATAGATTCATAAATTCTAAATTTTGAGAGTTAAATTTTAATCTGACACTTTTCTAGACAGCTTATCATATCTTTATGAAATTTTCAAAAAAAGATATATATAACATGACTTACATGAGATAATTCTTAATTGTAAAGCATTAGAAATAAGACACGTAGAAGAGTTTTATTTTTGCTAGCTGACCCAGAACTTGTTCTTCTATGCAACTATCTGCTGCACATATACTTTTTTCTAATGTAAAAGAAATAATATTTCACAATAAGTAATGTACAATACCAGATATTATGAATATTTCATAATAAGTAATGTACAATACCAGATATTATGCAAACAGAATTTTAATAAATTACAATTAATTTTAAATAATATTTTATTAAGGCTATGAACCTTAAGAGTATGCGCCTAAAAATGCGAAGATAGGGATCTCTACTGGTCTTAAACACAAGCTTACAACTTTGGAAGAAAAGAGCGGAACCATTCTTTACTTCAACCTACTTTCTATATGAATAGATGAAACTAAAGCTTTTAGATATGAGAGCATAAAGCTATTCAATGCTTCACTGATTAAGTCCACAATTCCTATTACACATTAGTCACAAAATCTTTCGATTTACAATGAGTTAATGGAAAGTTCTTATAATTAGAAATCTGTTACGATAATTTAAAGTTGTAATTCTAAATTTATTAAGCGCATATACATTACGTAAGTAATATTTTATTAAGGCTATGAACCTCAAGAATATGCACCTAAAAATGCGAAGATAGGGACCTCTACAGGTCTTAAACACAAGTTTACGACTTTGCAAAGTGAATAGTGACAAGATGAAAGATTAAAATTTTTTTTCATGATATATGTATATCACAGTTCTACACATGATGGCAACTAAACAGGAAAAAACTTTTTTCCCAATTTAATGCAATGTAAAATATTAATGAGAATAGTAACAATACTGATACCCTTATTATCTGTCTTACTTTTCATTTGCCCTTGTGGAAATGTCTATGTAGATGTCTTATGATTATAAATATAATTTACAATAAAAAATATATATAATAAAAGTAGGAAAAATACTCAGAGCCTGTAAAAATGAAAGTAGATAAAAATACCCATAGATTGCAAAAAATGATATTTAATTTCTTATGTATATGACAAAGATATATGATATAGATCCATACAAAACAGACATATGAGATACTACTTGCAGTAAAATATGACAATGAAATAAATTTGATCTTTTTATTATAATCATTAGTTACAAAATATATTATACTGGTAAAAAATTATGTAGTGATAATACTTCTATAGTTTCGGGTTAGAACTCAAACAAACCATTGATACACTTAATAAATATAAGATTCCATGTTCAACAAACATCTATAATGATAAATATAAGAATATCCCATTACATATATCTGCAAATCTTATAAATCCTGGTTTAAAGCATCATAATTAAATTAAACAACAGGGACAATGATAGTTTTATGATCACAACCATTCTAAAGTATTTTATTTGTTTTAGGTTTTTATGTGAACAAACTCCAGGCACCAAACCTCAAAAAAAAAAAAAGAGAGAACGTTTATTTAGAATTATTTAAGATACCAATCATTATCGATTCAAAAATCATTACTGTAACACCCCAGCACATCCTCAGTGGTTTGCATGTTCTCAAAGTAGTGGATATTTTTAAGAACTAGCATATGTGTGTGTTGAAGTTATAATATGTAAACTTATGAAAAAAAAAAAAGAACTGTATTAATAAAACAATAAGATAACCATTTATTAATAAAAACAAAATGTATGTAGTTTGATTGTAGCTATATAATAATCATTTCAAATATAAATTTCCAATCAAGCATAAAATTAGTAAGATAGTTTTAATAAATAGTTCATATATTTTATTTCCTTCTCATTTAATACTTTCACATGTAGATAGAAAATTAATCCCACAATACTTAAATCTATCTTCAACAAACAGTTCATCTATTTATTTGCTTCCTGTTTAGTAATTTTATATATAGATATAAAATAAAACATATAACCATTAACAAACAGTTCATAGATTTTAGTTTTACATCTGGTAATTCCACATTCGGATATATATGAAGTGAAACACAACTCCTCATTTAATGTACTTTCAGTATGAATGTATGCTTGTAATTCAAATGTAAAATACAGAATACCGTCACACAGTAATTAATTTCTTTTAATCTTTGTAAATTTAAAGTCTCTTTTCCATATTATAGAATGAATATCTTAATATCTTATCATTAAACAAATCTTTAATGTCTTACATCCTAGGTTTTAGATATGTTTTCTTCTCTGCAATTACAGTTGGTCTTTTCATAAATTTTCATGAAGCGTATATGTCTTCTCTTCACACACTGGATACATAAATTAGCTTTATATTAGTATAGTGCATATAAAATACATGTAAGTTTTCAGCAATTTAGATGCCTAGTCCAGTTCTTTCCTTTCATGGCAGATTATAAGAGGTAGCAATATCTTTTCGTAAAGATATTATTTACTGGATTGGATTAGCTGCATGCTCAAAATTTTTCAAGTGACATATTATTTGTTCATGCCTAACCTAACATGTCAAATGATTTACCATTGTTCTTACAACTTCTGATGTAAGCATTGCAATTTCAATTTGCAGCAAGACAAACTATCTTGCAGTTTGGAATCTGTAAATTCTCACTGGAATGAAGTTTACTCAATATCTGCTTCAGTAGCCATTACGCATACCATAATGTAGATTATCTTTTTTGTTATCTGCAACACCTACCATAATGACAACTAGTGTACTATCTAGGATCCCAGAGAAAAATATTCCCTTGTTTTTCTTGAACAAAAGAAGAAAATAATCTACTATTATTACAAGAGATAAATTATATTCCAACTTTTATTATTTTATTTACAATTAAAAAAACATTGTTAATTCATAATTTTTTCTGGATTTAAACTCATCATTCTATTTTCTATCAAAATCAATAAGATTTTATTTTCAACACGATTCAAAATAGGTGAAACTAAAAAGATCTTAAAATGCCCTTTAATTTACGAACTGTGTATTTTCTCTTTCTTTATTATATATATGTATGCATAGGGGAACACATACACATTATTCTTTAAATATGATTATATAGCGGTTATACTCCTGCTACTAAGGTTATAATATATATATATAATTGTTATATTTTGATATATGAGTGCCAAACTTACTACACTCATAACTTTGACACTATCCATCTCAGATAAATACAGTAATGATTATTACTAATCATTTACTAAACTAGATATTATTCCTAGCACAGATATCAACTGTAAACCTCAATTAAAGATTAAAATATCTGATTTTTTAAATTTAAATGTACACACACATGGAGTTATTCACCTTTCTCTTTCCCATGTGTAATATAAATATATTAACAACCTCCATATTTCCACATATTCTTTTTAAAATCATATAAATAAAGATACAATAAAAGACAAATGATGCATTTCATGCTGAACCAGCACTCATCAGTTGGCCATATCTATTATAGGAAGAGTATTTATTTATAGTAAATTGTTACATTTTGATTTACAAGTGTCGTACTTACTCCACCCACAACTTTGACACCATCCACCTTGTGTAAATACATCTTGGGGGGCATTTGTCTTTTATTGTATCTTTATTTATAAGATCTTAAAAAGAATATGTGGAAGTATGGAGGTTATTTAATATATTTATATAATATTTATACTACAATTGATAAAAAATATTACTTTCATATAAAATTACAATTGGCTAGGTTCTAGGTATTTGAAATGATACCTTTATTCTGAGATTGCTTGTGAAAGACAAAATGCTATAAGGATGAGAAGTATGGACAGTTTTGAAAAAGATGTATCATATTTTCTGAATGATTGTTATACAAGACATGTGGAATCCAGATTTAATTTAAAATGGTTAATGAGGAAGATTTTGGTAGGAATTAAATAATTGAAACTCAAAAATCAATTTAATCAGAGTAATAACATGTTCTTTAATAAACTCATTTAAAATCAAAGCTTTAAATTTTAAAGTAAAATTACAAAAATTAAACTTTTTATCTAATAAAATATTATATGATCTCAGAAATTCATTATAACTTCTGACTTTTTATAGGCTTATTTCTAATGACGATCAACTTTTGAACATTTTTAACATCTGCCATGGAAAAGTTTTAAAACAGTCTGCCACATAATATAATATAAAAACGTTAAAATATAAATCCAACTTTCATATACTCATATTCAATAAATGCTACAATCACACACCCATATACTAAAGTATTAAATTAATCAACCAAAACAAAATGTTAACAAAGATTTCCATATACATTAAAAGTACATATATATTAAAGTAACACATTAATCAACTGAAAAAATAAATAAATACATAATTATAGATTCAGTAAAAACTATAAAAATAAATATGTAAATATAGAAAATATGTCAAGCGTTGTTAGCCGAGAGCTCAACGTAGTCGCCTTGCAAGCAAGTAGTTGGTTGCAGACGGTTGTGAGTTCGCCTCCCGGTCGATGCTATGACATATGAAAAAAAAAAAAATATATAGAAAATATAACCCTTGCTTAATGCTATATTAATAAAATAATCAAAATTGCTATTAATTGAAAGAAGACCCTTTGATTGCTTTTTGATGTCTTAAAGAAACTAATTAGAGTAAATTTCTATTGTCCATTCCTTAGGTTTTTGTTGCAGCTGTTATTACTACATGATTATTCATATAATATATAAACAAGGATGAGTTGCTTACCAACATACTAGCAAGTTTATTGACTTTTTACCTCTGGGTTTAAGATCAAGAAAATCATTGTCTTTCTTCTCAATTGCCTCATAGTTATTAACTGAAATATCAGTTAAGATTTTTTGAAGGCAGAATAATCGTGAGTGGAAACAAACTTTTCTTTTTTAATAGATAATCAAAAAAAAAATAAATTCTGGCTCTTATTTTCAGGAGGCTGAAAAGTTGCCAGCCAAGGGGGCTAATTGCTGAAGACAGAGAATGCTAAGAATCATCTGATTGCAAACCCAGGCTGCCATTCGATGAAAATTTTTGTTAATTATTTACAAAGGCAAATCATTTTCATGTGAAGAAAAATTGTAGGAATTGGAAGAATTGTCTAATATTAATGGGGCATTGTTGGACTTTGTGAAATTAGAAAAGAAGGTGAAGAGGCAATTGATTTAAAGAATGGATATATCCTTTAGTAACAAGATACAAATATTGGCAGCACAAGTGGAGTGATATTCATTATAAATAAATAATGGAAAAAGAACATTGTTGAGATTGATGGTATATCAGACAGAGTAGCAAAATTAGTTATTCAACTTAATGGAAAACACCAAATTTTGATAATTCAGATTTATGCCCTAACAAGATGTATAAAATGCTTTTGATCAGAGCAAAGAACATTTTAAAATTGTTATGAAAGATTTTAAAGCTAGAATTGGTAAATGATTGAAAGATTAAAGAGGACACAGACTTGTGGAATTCACAGAAAAATAAAACCTGTTTATTATAGATACTTTCTTTGAAAGAAATGCTAAAGGAAATGGACTTAGAAACATCCAAATGCAGGTACAGTAGAATTGGATATTGTTCTAACAGAAAATAAATATCAAATAGATTCAATGGAGGAAATGATCATTGATTAATGAAACATAAAATACATGTTAATGCAAAACTAGAGAGACAAAAATTATAATGAAAAACAATATTCACAGTTTATATTCCTATCCTTCACAAACATTCCACTGTAAGTCATTTTAAAATATTAATACATTTTGAAAATAATACAGATTTGAATAAAATCAATAGGAAGATAACTGATATGTTATTAAGAACTGCAATAAAGATAACTGATATGAAAAAACCAATTTATCAATAAATTCTCTACTGAAAGAAGACATTGTATGAAGAAAAAAGAAATATGAAAATGCATAAAAATGATCCATTAAGAAGAATTGAATATTTGATGTTTTGTAAAATGATATGAAACAGTTAATGATGTTATAAGAAAATATAATTGTGAATTAATAAGGAAAGCTATAGAAGAGAGAATAAATTTCATATGTGTAAAACAATTATTGAGGAAACTTATTTCTGCTATAATTGCCTGGCATTTCTATGAAGAAAGGAAAAGCTCCAGGAAATAATCAATATCTTAAAAGAAGCAGATAAAAAAAAAAGAGAAAAATTATTGGCAAAGTTATATATGAAATATCTAAATGATAAAGATGTACCAGATGATTAGAAGAATGCTGTAATATTTATATGTAAGAGACGATAAATAAAATATTAAAAAAATTACAGACTTATCAATGATTTATCAGTTCTATACAAATTTATTGCTAAAATAATTACAACTTGCTTACAGTGAATTAGATTTTAACCAATCAAAAGAACAAGCTGGATTTAAAAGTGGTTTTAGCACAGTGGATTGCCAATGAATACAAATTGCTATTCTTTGAATTTTATAGATTATGAAAATTCATTTGATTTTATAAGCATTTCTATAGTGATTAAAGCATTAGTTCATCAAAATATTGACCCAGGATATTGTCATATTCTGAAGAATATCAAAATATAATAGCAATGATTAGATTACATAGTAATACTAAGAAGATTAACATTAATATGGGTGTGCAACAGAGTGACTACATATCTCCAAAAAAATTTATATGTTTTACAATAAATATTTTATGAATTAAAATGGTAATCAGATTAATAGTAAATGGAGATAATTTAAGTCATATAAATTTTACAAATAATATGGATATTTTTTCAAATAATGCTTCAGAGCTTCAGGAAATGTTGCAAGAGTTATCAGATGAAAGTAAGAAAGTTTTAAAGATAAACGTTTAAAGACTAAAGTAATGTTAGAATGGATTTGATCAAAAGAAGAAAATGAAGGTCAGTAATGATGATTTAGAAGAACTACAAATATCTTGGTCAGATTATTATTGCAGATGAAATAATGGATGAAATTAATCATAGAATTAAACTAATATGAAGTGCTTTTGGTAGAAATAACTTAATATTAAAAGAAAGTATGCTTATGAACTTTGAAAAGGAATATCTTTAATGTGTGTCTTATCAGGTCTTAGTTATGGATCTAAGACTTCATTTAACAAAAGAGCGATACAAAGACTTCAGATCATTTAACAAAATATGAAAAGATGTACATTAGAAATAACAAGAAGGAATTGAAAATAAAATACATGGGTGAGGTAACAAACAGATATTACTGATATTAATGTATTACAATTTATAAAACATAGCACTATAAAAATAAATGTTTATTTAAGAGATTGACATGGAGCTGAGTTTAACATACTGTTAAAAGAGATGATTATAGATAGGCATTTGAAGTCTTAAACTGGATCCCAAAAGATTGCAAAAGATTTTCAGAGAGATTACATGTGAGATGGATAGATGAAATAGAAGTTTGCTGTTGTGATGTGAGAAGAGATGTTAATAGATTTGAGAAACTGGATTAAATCTCGGAGAGTCCTTCATCCTGCAGCAGATTACTAATTATTGAAAATGATAGTGATTCTAAAAAATGTTCACATCCATGGTTTTAAAGACATTTGGAGTGAAAATCTAATACAGTGACAACTATATAAGCCACAATTCAAAAACATTTCAATTATTTTTACTGTTAAAGAAAATTCTCATTAAATTCATAGCCTGATATCCAAAATAATCAAAAGAGTTTTTTGATTTTTAATTTGACTAACTTTACAAAGATTACTGAACAATATTTTTATTGCTAATATCAATTTTTAATTTTTTCCTACATTTTAATTCTTTTAAAGTCTAAATTTACTTTCCCCTGCATAGACTTTAGAACAACAACATGGAATTCTATAAATTATTTGTGGAATACTTTTACTATCTACAAACTGTTTAGAATTATTTTATAAAGAATTTAAAGTATCCTTCAAGCAGTTGTTTTAACTTCAAAAAATAATCATCATTGTTACACAATCTCCGAATTCTTGATTTTTTAAAGGCAAAAAAAAAAAAACTATTATTATTAACTGTTGTCTCCAAAATTAGGATTTTTTATTTGTAAATAAAACATTTTTATTATACTTGTCAGAATACCCTATGCTAATATAGTCATTACAAAATTGCTTTTTCTGAATATCCATATTACTTTCAAAATTAGTTAATCTTTTTATAGCAAAATCTTATTATTATTGCATTTTTATGAACAAATGGCTAATAACTGTCAAGCAGTGATATAAAGATTTTTTAATATGAATTCAGTGTAATTTAAAAGAAGAATTAAAGAGATCTTGTGATTCATTATTTTAGATCTGATATCATCATTTTGATGATAATTTCCTTTCATGTTAAAGATGATTAGAATTTGTGTTATTTTTATCTCTTATATGTTATAATTATTTATTGTTTGTTTTGTGTTTATATAGATGTTGGATTTATATTATAATGTTTTTACATTATTAAATTATGTGAATGTGGAATTGTAAATATCTTCACTTTAATAACATTCCCATTTTTGGAGAAAATTTACTCTAGAAATTCACTTGATTGCCCCAAATTATAGATTAAATTAGAAAAGAATTTGCATGCAAATAAATCTAGTTCCATATAAATTAGATCATATATAAGAGACCTCTGTTGTAAATGAAGGTAAGGGAGGAAGCAGCTAAAATGTTTAGACTGGATTAAAGTTAATGTGGATTTGAAGTGACAACAGATAAGCAATAAAAAATGGTCAATAATAGACTGGTAGATTGACTAGCAGTGATTAAGTCTAATATGGAATAGCAGCAAGAGAGAAGCAGTACGTGTTCATGAATAGAGAAGATTATTACCAGTGAAGAGTAATTAACTAAAGCTTAACCAAATCGCAGGATACAAATTGGGAACAGAGATGATTTATATAATATGTAAATTGTGTGTGCCAATGTAAGCACTGATATTGTGAACTTTAATAGTTTATTCTAAGCAAAAATTATATATGCTTATTTGTGTTTCAAGAGACATTTGATATGAATAACTGGATTACTCCTAGTGTGAAAGAAGACTTTTCACCTGAGGAAAATAAATAGTATATGAATATTAATAGACTTAATTTTTATGTTGTTTTTACTACATTATTATTGTTATTAAATAAATCTTGTTATATATCCATTTTGAAATATATTGTTAATTTATTTAATTCCCTGATTTTGTCTTTAGAGATCATCAGGACAGCAGGAAGATTGTGTTTGTTAACTTTTTCCTCAATAGATATTAAAATATTAGAAAATCAATAAATTGTTTGACAGAATTGAGTCTATAAAAAATTATATTTTTTAAAATTAAGATTCAAATGTTTTGTAATGTATTTTAGAGTTCATGCAATTTTATGTTAGAAGTTAAGTTTGTTTAATGTTTGCAATTTTATTTTAAAATTTAAAGTTTTGATTTTAATTGAATTTATTAAAGAACATTTTATTAGATTGTTTAAGTTGATTTTTGAGTTTAAATTCTGTTTGAAGAAGTTTGAATTAATAAGATAATTTTAATTATGTAATTTTTAAATTGATTTTTGAAATGATTTAAATTATGTAATTGTTCTGTTTATTGTAAAAAATATTGTCACAAGTTTAATTGGTTATTAAGTAAGTTTAAATGAAGTGATAGTTATAATTATAATATATTTGAAAATAAATATAATGTAAGATCTTGCACCAATTATATACTGAGTTCTTCTAAATTTAAAATGTGTTCTGATGATTTTAAAAATTTGAGTAAAAATCTTTTGTGATTGTTTCTAATAAAAATGCTTCAATTGATATAGCTTTATCTATTTGAGATATCTCATATATTCAACGATAATAAAGTAGATTTATAAGTTATTTTGGATAGCATGGTTTTTAAAGAAAAAATTCTAAAAGAATTGGAAATGAAAAATATGTAGATTTAGATAAAGATCTGTACCATAACATAAAATTAATGTAAGAAAATAAAGAAGTTTTTAAGAAAATTAATTGCATTAAAGTGTATATGAGTGAAGTATTATAAATAATATATATGTGTTAAAAGTAAAGAAAAACTTGAATCTATTTATTAATTTATTTTATACTAATGACTTTATTATACCTAAGATTTTTTTTTAATGTCAAATCTCATAAAGATAATTTTCTGTTAAGATGAACTCTTTGATTTTACTGGAAGGGGGCAGGATAATTGATAAAATTTATGTTTATTATTACATTTTTGAACAAACATGTTAATTTAAGTAATTATTATGTATCTTTGATTAAGATTTTTAAAAGTAAGATAAATGAATTTATTATTAGTGATAATTGTGTATTTCGAAGTTTTGGTATTGAAAATATGTATCACTTTGTTAATAGATTAAAAAAATATTGATGTATTTATTTCTGTTTTACATGAGAGAGAAATTTTACTGCTAAGATTATAATATTATTCATAATTTGCTTTAGTTGTTAGAAGATTTAATTTATTTTAGATATAAGACGAGTATTTGGTTATGTTAATTATCCTTTAGTGTGTTTTGCATATATTATTTTTATAGAAAATAAAGCAATTAAAATTGATTGTAGCTTTTTGAAGTTACCTGTCAGATGCATAAATGGCTATTTATTATTGATTTTGCTATTAAATTTACTGTTTAACAGAATACTTTGGATTTGAATATATTATTTTTTTTAGATCTAATGATTATAAGAGATAGTGGTATTGTTGTTTTATCTTGTAGACATTGTATTAATGAAATTTTTTTTAGAAATATTTATTAATCAGAAACAGTTTTTTAATTTAGTAATAAAAAAAATAATAATTTTGAAAATAATAATAATTTAGAAAAATAAATTTGATAATGATTATTTATTTGCAAAAAACAAAAACAAAACAATTTTAATTTGGAGACAGTAGTTAATAATAATAATAATAATAATGATGATGATGATGATGATGATGATGAGGAATTTATTTTTTTGCCGTTTAAATCCTCAATTTGTAGACTGTTTAATAATAACAATTACTGTAAATGTAATATAAAGACCTCACAAATAAGCTCTTAACAAGCTTTTTAGAATATCCCCAACTCCAGACAGGTTTCTGCTACTGGCTTCCTCAGTGAGGTGCTAGGATATTCAAGCATTAGATTAAAAATACCAGAACAAGCCTAGCACTTTATCTAATGGATAACTATTAAGTAGAAAATCTGAATTTTGCAGATAATCTAGCTATCTAACTTAATTGTTATTTTATATTATTTTTATATTATATACTGAAGTATTATTTATTTATCTATCTAACTTAAATAGCCATATGGGAACTGAACTAAGTTCATATATACCATATATTAATAGCTTTACCAAATAAAATTGCCACAGCCTTAATAGCAAAAATAAAATGCTAAAAGAAAAAAATCAAGTCAGATGTCACATGACCTAATTTAACCAAGCTTGTATTACAAATGTTATATAACAATTATTAGATCATTAGAGATTTATCTGAAGAAGAACTATTGCTTTAAATCATTATTAAATAATTTTAAAGAGCTAGTAAGTAATAAAAATTGTTCAAGGATAGTTTATAGAATTCTATGCAGCTATTTTTTATGAAGGTGAAAGTAAGTTAAGTCTTTACAAAAGAATTAAAATTCGTAAGAGAATTATGAAGTCGCTAAGATTAAAAGAATCAAAGACTTTTTTGATTGATTCTTTTGAATGAGGTCATCAATGTAATGAGAAGTTTTTTAAATATTAAAAGTAATTGGAATTTGTCTTTGAATTGTGAGTAGTTTTTATATTGTATATGTAGATGTTGTTTGTTTTAGGTTTTTACTTAAAAAGTCTATTTGTTTCTCTAGGCAAAACCACGTTCACAAAAAAATTTTAAATTTAATTTTGTTAGTATATCATTAGGCAGTAGTTATATTTTGGTTATTTATTTTTATGAATAGAATTTTATAGTTTTCAGTAAATCTATTTCTGTGTGTGCTTGATATTGTTTCTATAAGTGTGAATTATTTAATATTTTGTATTGAAGTTGATAGTTTATTATTTAATTATATAAATATGTGTGTTTGTAGGTTATATTTAGTAAACTATTGCTTTAGTATATTTGTGTAATTGTAGAATTTATTTAGTAGTGTTGATTTTTTTTTCTGTTATTATCCTATTGAATTTATTTATTGGCTGGTATTGGGTTTATATTTTAGAGTTTTTTCCATTATTACATTTATATAGCAGATTATGTTTGATAATTTTTTTTCTTGGCAAATATTATAATGAAATGTTAGAAAATTGATTGAATTGTTTGATAGAATTGGGTCTACTGTATAATTTTTATTTTATTTTAAGAATTATGGATGTTATAATGTATTTCTGAAATCATATGATATTGTGTTTTTTTAATGGTTATAATTTTATTTAACATTTTGACTTTAAATGAGTTTATTAAACAACATTTTATTAGATTGGTAAAGTTAATGTTTGACTTTTAATTATTTAGAAATTTGGATTTAAAAAATAATTTTAATTATGCAATTTTAAATTCAATTGTGAAATGGTTTAGATCAGAAGTGGACACATGTTTTCAGGGCATCGGCTACTTATAATTTTCTCCAAGTATCACTGTACACCACATCTATATTTTACATGCATGGTTTTAAAGTATCTTTAGTTTCTTTTTTTTTTGGAAGTGACACTTTTGTGTGAGATATATAACACCTTTTGCATTCATATTGTGAAGTAAAACTGTTCTTCCCATTCTATATAAAAATTATATGTCTTTCTTTGATAAAATACTAATTTTGCATGACAAATAAATTAAATTCTGCATCTGTTACCAAAAAAATACAGTTGTCTGCTAATAATTGACCATATGTTGCATCTTTGTATTGCACAATAAAGTATTTGAGCTGATAAATTTATAATTGATGTATGCATGATTGTATATTTTGAACAAAAGCAGATATGTCATCTGACCTATTCATCATCAAGTGCCTAACTAAACACAGTTGCCTCAATTGCAGAGAACTGATTCTCACCTGTAATATCTATACTTAACCACTAAACATCACGTGATCACCATTTCTTATGCTTGCTTATAACTGTTATTAAAACAGGCAAAACTCTCCATTTAGTAGTTACATTCAGTGCAAGCCAGAATAATCAATGGATTCCAGAAAGCTTGTGCATAAAATCCCTATCTAGTGCCTACCCCAGAATAGTTTCTAACTTGTGGCAATGCTCTCAGATCCTAGGCTCCTTACTGACAAAAGCCACAAGTTAGAAACTAATCTGGGGATATTGGATGAGTAGGCACTAGATAGGGATTTTATACTCAAGCCTTCTGGCATCCATTGATTACCCTGGTTTGCACTGAGTGGCACTACTATATGGAGAGTGTATGAAAATTTATTTTTTTTATGTATAGGACTTTTATCTAGCATAATATAGTGTCGGTTATTATTACTTTTTTTAATTCAGGTGGTCTCCAAAATGTCTTAGCAATCCATCAGTGGACTGCAATCAGTATTTTGACTGCTCATGGTTTGGATTATATAATTCTGTTCACTGTTAAAGCTAATGTCAAAAGTTTAATTAGTTCTTATGTAAATCTAAATGAGGGAAGAGGGATATTTGTAATTATATTTGAAGATAAAGGTAATGTAATGTCTGACAATAATTGTGTAGTCAATTTATTTAAATTTAGATGAGTTCTGATGATATAAAACGAATTGAGTAAAGGTTCTTTGTTTCTGTATTTTTTGCAATAAAAATATTTCATTTGATGTAGTTTTATCTATTGAAACAGTTCATAATTTTGATGATAGTAAAATAGGTTTACAAATTATTTAAGATAAAAATTTAAATGAAAAAATTATCTGGGGTCAAATAGGTGTCACAAAAATAAATTGGATATCAAGAATGTAATTTTGTTGAAAGAAGATAAAAGGATAGCAGTCCATAGCGTAAGCTTGTGGTTAAAACACCTGTAGAGGTCCCTACTATCGCATTTTACATGCATATTATCGAGGTTATAGCCTCAGTGGATATTAATTATTGAACAGTGTAACTATTAAAAAAAAAAAAAAGTTTTGAAAGAAGTAGAAATGAAAAGTATATAGTTTTAGCTAAAGATCTGACTAGTAAGATAAAATTAAAATTAATTGTGTTGAAAGTAATGGAAAAATGGAAATTATTTAGTAGAATTGTTTTATATTGCTATTGAAATGATTATATTGTATCTAAAGTTTTTTTTTTTTTGTTAATGTAAAATCTCAATTTTTTTTCCAGAATATATTGTTGATTTAGTGGTGTAAAAGATAGTCAATACATTATCTGAGTTTTTTATTGTTTTTGAAAGAATAGGTGGTTTAGATTATTCATCTGTGTATTTTTTCTATTGAAACTTTTTAAAGTAGGATTAATACTTTTAATACTAATAATAATTCTGTATTTTTGCTACTTCGATATTGAGAATATATATCAGTCTATCAATAGATTAAAAAATATTGATGTACTTGTTTCCATTTGTAATGAAGGGAACACTTTTTCTACTGTTAAGATTAATATCTGTGATTTACTTTTATTATACTGAATATATTTTAGTTATAATGATAATTTTTATAAAATTAAAGAAAATTGGGTATTTGGTTATGTTATTTCTCCTTTAATGCAAAATGACTAATTATAGTTTTTAAGTTATGTCAAATATCTAGGTAACTATGTGTTTTTTATTGAGGATAAATCAGTGATTTTTTGATTCACTTGAATGGCTTTAATTCTGCTGTAGAAGGAAGGGGGTACTTTGTATTTTAGTAAATTTAAGTTTTTTAGATCTAATGATAAAAGGGACAAAGAAATAGGTGTTTTATGTTATAGTCATTTTATTAAAGTAAAAAAATAGAGATATATTAGACATATAGTCATTAGCCATTTATTCATAAGAAGATAACATCAGTGAGTTTTTGTTATAAAAATAAAATTAATAAATAATAAAAACACTTCAGGAATAGTTTATAAAATTCCATGTAGAATTTTTACATTAGTTTACATTCATGGTTGTGCTACTGGCTATAAAATATTGTTCACTAATGGAATTAAGAAATGTAGTTAGACGTTTTTGATTGATTATTTTGAATCTAAGGCAATCAATTTAATGAGAACTTATTTTAATATTAAAGCTAATTGGAACTTGTTTGTGAATTGTGAGTAGTTTTATGATATATATATATATATTGTAACCGGTTGGGTTACATGGTACACCCATAATAATATAGTGTGTGTGTATATATATATGGAAAATAAAGGAAAAGTAGAAATAAACACAGAATAAATTTTTGTAGATATTTTTTTTTATATTTCCTAAAATAAAATCATAATATGTAAAGGGTTAAATAATAACTCTGATTTAAAATAAAAATTGTTTTATAAATTAAACTTTTAAAAGGTCTGATAAATATATTTGTAATTCTGATTTTGAAATTTAAATATAAGCTTGTTTTTTTTTTTGATAATTTTGAAAAAAATGTCTATTTTTGAAATCTTTAATTAATTTGTAAATTTTTATTGTCTAAATGAAAACATGTATATGTTTTCAAAAGGATTATTGGTCAAATTCCAAAGATTAAAGTAAAAACATGAAAATCACACTTTGATAGAAATTTCCAGCTTGTTTTCAAATGGATTAAAGTTAATTGACAACAGCCACTGTGTTTTTGTCACCTGACTTAACCAAGTTTATAAAAGACTGATTAAAAATATATCAGTTAGTCTGGAGAGTGATTTTTTTAAAGAGAACAGTTTGGCTTGCAGTTTTGTAAGAGTTAGCAGAAGAGCTACCTGTAAAGAGTTGGTATCTGTAGCAGAAAATGGCCATAGTAAAGCTAGCTGCAAGGATGGCTAGTATAATTATCAAGAGAACTGCCATGAGGATTTAAGAATGCAAGGAAGTGGCTGTTCTATATTTCACTGGAGGAGTTTGAATTGACATGGAGGAAACGGGTCAAGATTCTTTGTAATTCATAGCCTTAAAAGTGTTCTGGAAAACAGCTTGCTGACCTGAAGTTTAAAAAATCCAAGTATAAGTGGAACTGACTACAGAAAGGAAAAAAGCCAACCATACCTGAATTATGTAATTTTTCCTGATTATGACAGTCACTAAAAACCAAACTCACCAAGAAAAATTTTCCAGTTTGCTGAAGAATTAATTAAACGTATACTGCGTCAGATAAAGGCAGAGGAACACGGATAAACATATATACAGCTGGTGGTGAGTAGCGTTATATATGATAACAAAGTTTTAAATAATTTCCTTAGTAAAATGATAATTTTATAATTGATAGAAATATATAAAACGATATTAGTTTAAAATCGTTTATTAAAGAAGAAAAAACTTTAAAGTTATATTTATAATTAAAAAATATATATATAAACAAAGTTCTAATTAATAGTCAAGAAAAAGATTTCCAAAAATCTTTTAGACTAGGAAAAAGAAAGACATTTTAAATCAATTAACTGTCAAAAATTTGAAAGTTCTTATTTTAAAGAAAAGGACTATATTCAAGATTAAATTGCGAAATAATCTTTAATAATTTTATTGTGATAAATACAAATGTTATGTATATAAATTAATGTCTCGCACGTCTGTGCAAATTATATATACGTGTTTCAGTAAACCTACTATGTAAAATGTATTTCATTTAACTGAAACTTTCATTATTTATCGTATTTTTATATAATTTAAGATTTTGATAATTATTTTATAGCAAGTCAAATAAGTTATTTCACGCACACACATGAATATGTGCGTATGTTGTCAATTATAACACATATGTAAATCATTGTAACAATTTAAATGTTGAATAGTAATTATTTAAATCTCAATGTGATCATTTGAAATTTTGTATTATAATCAAAATCAGAAAATTCACGCACATATGTGTGCGTATATATGTCAATTGTATTGTAAATAACAATGTGTGTCAGATAGACACTTATGTGTAAAATTTTGATCATTTCTCTAAATTAAATGTTAATTCAAACATGTTTATTTTGTATCAAGCCACATGCCTGTGTGCTGAATGTTAAATAAACCTAATTTATTAATCATGTATCAATGTATACTTTTCAAAATCAGAACCCTTATAAGACCTTAAACATCATTCATTTTTTTGTTATTAATAAACTTATATTTAATTGTTAAAAATAGTATTCCATCATCTCTTGTTCACATACAGTAATAGAGCCCATGTTCTCTGAGCTAGATTTCGGACATGGATAAATGGGGATGTGTTTAGTGCTTTGGGCATCCAGTGATGATCAATCATCATCCTGGTTGGCGCATAAGATTATACTCTTTAAAGCCCATGCACTATATTTTATTCTAATTTAATCTTGTTAAAAATTTAAGTTTATAGTTGGCCAGTACAAGTGGCCATAGCATTGATGATGATCAGCATGTTTTAAATGTCCCAGCATTATTGATTTGATTTCTGATTATTGTGTATTTTAATGGATGGGCACTAAGCTGGTGCATCCAAATTCTGTTTATATAATTGCCCAAGCTGGCAAAGGCTCAGTAGTTAGCCTGGTCTACAGAAGACCCATTTCCAATCCAGCCACAAGATGGACTGTTGATATGTTGTACTGATTTGTTTATTCCCATCAATGATGATGATGGATGGTTTTTTCTCTCAAGTATTTACTTATACTGATATTTACTTTATGATGCTGGTTGATAAATAATTATGCTTATAGTTGCTCTTCTGAGTTAGCTTTTGATCTCTCAATGTTCACAGAGATTATAATCTCATGTTCCCTTAAATATATTTTACCTTTATTATATTATTTATATTTTAAATCTCAAATGGACTGTGAGTGATGATGATTTGCCATCACCCCAGTTCAAAACTACTTTCCACCAACTATCCACCCACCCCATCCCGTTACAATATATATATATATATTGTAATGGGACCTAGTTTCCACTCTTTTATATCTATGTACATCTATATTTGAGATGAATGGGTATTACAAATAATTACTGAATATATTTAGTCTGACTGTCCTAATTAAGTATGATGGTCAGACTGGATATTTAATCATCTTTCCTTATCATCATTGCCATAAAATAAGTTCATGCAGAGAGAGTCTAGCCCTTGCCACCATAGATATTATTATTTTTAATATATTTGTGATCCTGCAGATTATGGCAACATCTCTATAATGAGAAATTCCTCCCTAACTTATTTGATATTTAACCGCTCTGTTAATATACAATTGACTCAGATGAACCCAACCTAGCAGCTATCTTTGTATCACAATTATGCAGACAGATATGAAAACGTTATGGAAAAAGAACTAGTAATTGTTGGCTTAGTCCTAAATATTTACAGTTTACAAAAGTTCGAACTAAAACATGATAATAAAAATTAATAAAATACTAACAAAAAATAATAATAAAAAAATAAAATATATTAGAATAAAAATATAAGTACATATTAATTGGTATGCACTAATGAAATATATAAGAAAGATACTGATTACAAAATATTCTATGGAAATATTTATTGACATACACTTATGAAATGTATAAGATAAAAATACTAATTACAAAATATATTACAAACATTTTATTTTAGTTATTTCTAAGAATTTATGTATTTTAATTACTTATTTTAGGTTTATTAATAAAAAAATGAACTAATAAAGTCTTACTAATTTATTTATTATTCTGTGATTGTACTTTTAGATCATTTGGAACCATTTTTCGAACTCGGGTATGTGACAAATTGGTTTCCCACAGATTTAACTTTTATGGGAATTGTTCATTCAGCAGGTTTCCTGGGAATTGGTTTTGTGCAGATATTGGGTCAGTACAGTTACAGTGAACTGAATAAGTTTATGTAGCTCCCACTGTTATTATTTCTTGATTGGTTCTGGTCCACTTCTGAATTTCATGCATGAGATGATTCCATATTTAGAGCTGGAATGATTTTTAAACAGTTTACATTTCTGCTAGATTCAATATTGTGCTCTGTTTTTCTTATTTACATACATACATTTTCTTTATCCTCTGATTTTAGCATATGAACCTTTAGTATGGCTTTTTTTTTTAAACTCTGGCTTAGGACATTCTCTTTAAGATTATTAGCTACATAATGGCAAGGTCAGAATATTACCCACATCAGGAAGTTAATCTGTCATCAGAAAGATATCTATATAAGACATTTTTTACATTTGCAGAATATTAGTTCTTTGCTGGCTACTATATCAATACTTTGTGTGTCTCAGCTTTTCACCTTCACCTTGGCTTGCTGGTTTGATTCTAGCTTAAGAACAGAGACCAATGACAAGCATGCAACAGCAGAAAAAAAAATTAAACCAGGCATAAAAGATTTTAAGCTCTTTTTATACCCTTATTTCAACACTGATTTTTGAAAGGCATTTTTTTATAATCCAACATCCATTTTGTACATAAATTCTTGGCTTATATATATATATATTTATTTACTTTAATTAGTTTACTGCCTTAATTACATTATTAATTACTGTGGTATTTATTAATCTTTTATCTAAATTTTTACTTAACCAAATCTTATCAAAATAGCAAATATTCAGGACTAATTAAATATTTTCTTCTTCTTTATATATATTTTTATCTTTTCAATTAATTAAATCAGTGGTTTCCTATATAATTTTTATTTTATTTAAAAAAAAAAAATTATTTAGTTTAAATTTTTTTTTGTTATTTAATTTATTCAAAATAAATTTATTCCTCTAATATATGGAGGAATTGATTTTATACAAGTTTCTCTTTTTCTTTTTATACATACATATATCTATTTTTTATACGTATATATATACGTCAATATTTGAGGTCAAATGTAGCATACCCTATAATATATAGAGGTGTTACTTTAGATTTTTAATTAAGATCTATGTGTTCCTGTAGATGAAATTCTGATTGGGAGAGTTTTTGTTTTAAATTTAATATTGTTAATATTTTATTGTTACTATATCTTACTTTGATAAATGTAATATTTACATAAATGAAGTGTAATATCGTGGAAGCCATGTGCTAATAGATAGTAATGGTAGAGAATTCCAATAAAACAATTATAAATAAAAGTTAAATATCTATTATTATTAAAAAATAATATAAAGATTTCACCCGATGTTTGAATTTTCATCCGGAAAAACATGATCTTTCAATTTAATAACATTAGTGGAAGCTAATCATAAAAATATTTTAAAATATGCTGCACATACATATACACATATTCACAATATAATAATATTAAATTAAAATTGTTTTAAGTTTAAAACTTTTATGCT
Organism: Epiperipatus broadwayi; assembly: GCA_028023455.1. NCBI lineage: Eukaryota > Metazoa > Onychophora > Udeonychophora > Euonychophora > Peripatidae > Epiperipatus > Epiperipatus broadwayi. The sequence goes on along the minus strand of JAQFVV010000010.1, from coordinate 15,710,403 downwards.
TTTTACTTTATCTTTTTTTAGGTCCATCAACGCTCTGCTCAACGATTATATAATTTATGTTGTGCTAACGGAGGAGCTTTCATCAAAGTTGGTCAACACATAGGAGCACTTGAGTATCTTCTTCCTTCAGAATATGTTACAACTATGAAAGTTTTTCACAGCAATGCTCCTGTTTCAAAACTGGAAGATATTTTAACAGTAATCAAAGAGGATCTTGGTAAAAATGTAAGACTTAATAATTTGTTTTATAATAATATCAATACATCATTCAATATATATGACTTAACCACTGTAAATATTTTTCCAGTGTGACTGTTAAAATCTTTAACTCAAATCTAAATCATATAAAATTATTTATTATTTAAATTGTTTATCAAGCCTAGCGTTTTAAAGCTTGGATTTATTGATAATTTAGTGTTCTCATTACGAGTACAAAATGGCCTCTTTTGAAGCTTCACTTGAAGTTCAATGCAAATTTGTTAACTTAAAAGTACAGATGTTTACTATAGCTTCAAGTGAAAAAATTCCTCCAGATAGAAATAGTAATTCAAAATACTCATCTAAAAATTATTTACAGAGGAGGACAGCAGAAAATTATGGAAATTTTTGCATGTCATTTAAGGAGTTGTCTATCATTATTAAAATATAATCTTTTTAAAGACAATTAAAAATTGTAATTAATTGATTTTGAATGTTTAATAATAATTTTATATTAAAATCAATCAAAAGTAGTTTATTTGACATGCTCCATAAAAGAAATACTCAAATACTATTCAGTTTTTACTGATGTTTTATTTAGAATATTTTTTTAAATAAAAAATTGAAGATTAAGTTTATTTTGCTTGATTGTTAGAAAACATGTTTAGTATTTTAAATTAAATGTATGATTCATAAGATTTAAATTTTAAATATACATGGTAAGTTTTTCATTTTTTATTAATTGATTGTTTTAATTTTTATCTGCATAATTGTTATATATAGGGTATATGAGCACAGACTTTCACACCACCCACTACTCTCCACTCTATCTCATAACACTGATTCACTTAAACACATATATGTCAAAAATAATCACCAATACACGTATTTCATGCTAAACCAGCAATCATCAGTTGGTTCAGATTACCATCTCTACACATATATGCCATAAGTGCTCAGATATATATTAAGATAGCCAATCATCATACTTTAATGGACAGGCTTCAATCTACTCCATACTCCAACTCTTCAACCGTCCACCCAATTGAAAATCTGATGATGGAACGCTCAAAGGCCACCCTGAGGCCGAGATTTTTGTCACACCCATGTTGACCTAAGGTCAATCTGACCCCTCATGTACAGGACATAATCCATTTTAATACATATACAAGGGATGGGCAGACATCTCTACTATGTAATAACTGAAACACAGGCTTATTATATACCTGTGTCTATATATGTAATATATAGGGTATATGAGCACCGACTTTCACACTACCCACTACTCTCCACTCTATCTCATAACACTGATACACTTGAACACATATATGTCAAAAAGATAAATAATCACCAATATATGTATTTCATGCTAAACCAGCAATCATCAGTTGGTCCAGATTACCATCTCTACACTTATATGCCATAAGTGCTCAGATATATATTAAGATAGCCAATCTTCATACTTTAATGGACAGGCTTCAATTATGTCCTGTACATGAGGGGTCAGATTGACCTTAAGTCAACATGGATGACAAGAATCTCGGCCTCAGGGTGGCCTTTGAGCGTTCTATCATCAGATTTTCAATTGGGTGGACAGTTGGAGTGTGGAGTAGTAATTTCAATATTTTCAGTGCTTTATAATAGTAAGATTTTATGCAATAATGAAATTAAAATCATGATTTCCACATTTTATGTATACACACATTAAATTTCACAAGATTATAATGTAAATTTGTTCAAACATTGTGCGTGTTAATTTTGCATTTTAAATCACATTCTGTTTTTGCTTTTTAAAAAAGAACGTAATCAATTATTAATCATTTAGTGTCCACAAGTTTATTTTTAAAAGGTCAGTAATAGCAGTGGGCACAATTAAATTTGACAATTAAAAATTAAAATCTGATTTTTAATTGTAATTAACAATTTAAAAATTACTTACGGCGACTTGAAATAATGTGATGTGAAATTTGATTTTTAAACCGAATTGAAAATTAAAGACAAAAATAAGAATTTAATTTTTAGTTGTTAGTTTCATAAACAATTAATAGAATCATCGCCTAAAGATTAATTACTAATTACGTTGTCACCAGAAAAACACTGTCACAACATGAGTGTGAAGTTGGCGCTAGTTGTTTGCAAATGAACGTGTTTTTCGGCAAATAGCTATAATAATTAAAACGTGTATAAAAAAAATGTAAATTACTATAGTGTAAATTATGCATAAAAGTATATTATTTTGAATAAAATTAAATATTATAGTTAAAAAAAGTTTGTTTTGTATCAATTTTTTTCAAATTTGAAATTTTTTATTAGTCATATTTTATTTCCTTATTTTTTTTTTGCGCGAATTTTAAAGTAAATTTACGTTGGTGCTTTGCCGTTACGCAAATTTTGAAAGATCACAGACCACATCCCCCTTTTTTCAATGTAAGTTACGTTTATTTTTGCACAATTTCGTTTGCGCATGTTTTCTGAGGAACCTATCTATCGCGTAAAACGAGACCCAGGTATATTTAATTTAATTGTATTATATTTCCACACCTCCTCCCAATTCATATTTATAACTAAATCACATTAAAAATATATATATATATATGTGAAGCCATTTTTTACAACATTGAATCATAGGTAAATCTTTTTTCTTCACTATTAAAATTGTAATTATAATTATGCACTCTTTCGCATATGTTAGTGAAGCTGTAGTTATTTAATATTTAAGATTTTATAAACTTAGCGCTTTCGGTTTGTAACTTTTGATCCCATACTTATAGCTGTAAAAAATGATAACTCCGTTGTAAGTTGTTATTCATTTATGCAAATGTGTTTGAATATTTAACTAGCCCATTAACCGACTAATAAATAATGCCAAGGACAAAATAGAAAAGGATCAAACTCCTTATGTGTTTTATAAAATGACATGCCCACAAAGTGTTTGTAATGCCACCTACTATGGTGAAACTCGTGCTAACATCAACACAAGAATTTACCAGCATAAATACATATACAACACATCAAAAAACAAAAGCAAAACAACATCGATATTCTGGGAGCATCACTCATTTGAACCTACTATTGCCAAAATTGTTTGCATAGAGAAGAACGATGCCAAAAGAAAGATTAAAGAGTCTTATTGTATTGCAAATGATCTCAACGCCATTAACAGAAGAGAAGCTTTCTTTGCTCTCTCCAAACAATGGGCTAGTTAAATATTCAAACACATTTGCATAAATGAATAACAACTTACAACGGAGTTATCATTTTTTAAAGCTATGAGTATGTGATCCAAAGTTACATCCCGAAAGCGCTAAATTTATAAAATCTTAAATATTAAATAACTACAGCTTCACTAACATATGCAAAAGAGTGCATAATTATAATAACATTGAATCATGTAATTTTTTTTTTGTTGCTTTTTCCCCCTTTGGCATAATCATATTAATTATTTTAGGCAGTGCATTTGTTCTTTGAATCTGATCTCAAATATTATTATCCAATACTACTTGTTTTTAATATTTATTTGTGAAAAAAAAAAGGTAAGGTTTTATTTTATTTTATTGAAGATGCATTTGGTCTTCATCGATCAAACAAGGCTTTGATATTCAGTGTCTAGTTGTGTTTTACATTATTGTTTACGCTATGTCCCAATTGTATAAATTTCTTTTCAAAAGGCTTTTTTTTTTTACAATTATAGCATAAGAACTAGATTTTTTCTGAATTTTTAAATTTATACCTAATGTTTTTTATCATTTCAATAGAAATTTGAAAATGCTATAATATGGAAACAAATATTTTATATTTTTTATTATTAATGTTAATAAATTCCATACTAAACTTGCAGCTATTTTTGTATACGTTTATATGATGAGACATATTGTCTCAAAACTCACAGCAGAGTAGTTGAGTAACCTTAATAGTGTGTGCATGTAAAGGAAAAGAAGAAATGAACATAGAAGTTACATATATAAGTATTTAAAATAAAGTTTAGAATGACTTGAATATTAATTGAGTAATATTTTTTGATATTTGAAATAAATTATTTAAAATTAAATAAAAAGATCTGTATCTGATATAAATAATTTTTTTTAATTTTCTGATCTTCACAAAAAAATCTAAATTTTTAGTATATTTTAATGGACATGTAATTATAAAATTTGTTTTCTATATGTTTATACTTAGAGAAGATTAAGAAAAAAATTTAATTAAGAAATTAGTTTTGAATCTATTTAATTTTAATGTATGTAAAATAATGAACTGTTTGTATTACAGTTATAATCTTGTTTTTATTAATTAAGGAAAAATATGTACGTTATTTTAATCCTGATGCTTGTCAATCTATATATATATTCCTTAATTTACATTATAAATACTGATATCACTGTAAGCTGACTCCATGCTGATCAAGATATATATAGAATGGGGTTCTCTGTTGTTGACCCATAGCCTATGCATGTGCAATGACCACTTACTGTATATGAAGTTCAGATAGAAGCTGAATCTGAGTTGTGAACTGTCATAATTACTTTGTCTATCTGTGAATCAGAATATGTCAAACAAACAACTTATATGTAAAGCTGGCCTACTTGTATATGTAATTTATTAATGAGATCTGTTACATATATTATAAATATATGGAGAAAACAATCTGATGACAGAAAAATTCCAACAATACTTAAAGCATAGTTGAAAGAAACTTTCTATTGATAAAAAAAATTGCATTAATATATATATATACAGTGTTCTTATTTGAAATATTAATTCTAATAAAGAAGAATCTATATCTGCATATGAAACCTATCTTTATTTATATTTGGAAGCATGAATAAAAGGTAGTTTGCTGTTGAGAAAAGTATTTGTGTGTGTATATATATATATATACTGGATGTGTTGTTTTAAAATATTAAATCTAATGCTTAAAAAAATTATGAAAAATCTATTTCTTTTATTGCTCAAAAGAAAAATAATTTCTCTTATATCAAGTCTAATAAATGATTTTGAATATATTAATTAATGCCATCCAACTAATGGAAAAAGTTTGCAACTAATCTTTTTTTCCAAATATCCAGAAGAAAGAATTGAGTTAAATAGAATTTTTTTTTTTAAAGATATTAGTCAAAAAACAAGGGATTTTATTTTGTCTATTGGCTGACTAGTAATAATCAAATTTTATTTTCTGATTCAGGATATTCTTTTTTACTATTAATAGTAAATAAAATCCAAATTTTTAAAAGAATTATTTATATCTTATGAAGACAAGTTGGCCATAATTAAAATTAATGATTGAAATAATTTTATATGAATATATGTATTATATCTAGATCCATGTATCATTTATTTGTATTTATATATTGGACTACTTCTATCATCTAATATGAGTATTGGATCTCTTTAGAAAAATTTAACTTTACTTAAGTATTCCAAATACATTCAGCTATTAGTAATAGCACACAGATTAGTATATGCACAGCATTTCGAGAGGTATTATTCTCCCCTCTTCTTCAGGTGCTGTTGGCCTGACCAGTGACAGTACTAGTACGGGAATCAAACCGGGACCCTTAGATTCTTGGGTATTGAATTTTAAAGTAATGCTCCAACCAACTGAACCATCCTGCCAAAGACAACAGTCAATAGAAATTTCATATGCTTATGCATGAGGTTCCTCCCGATTTTTTCACTTTTTGCTAAGAGCAAAGTTGATTAGTGGTTTCCATACATTATGTATAGTGATGCTAGGTTGACTTATGGGATTGTTTGCCATTGTGTATGAAATGTTGCCTTTGGCAGGGTGGCTCAATTGGTTAGAGTGTTACCTTAAAATTTAATACTGAAGAATCTAAGGGTCCAGGTTTGATTCCCATACTAGTACTGTCCCTGGTCAGGCCAGCAGCACAAGAAGAGGGAGAATAATACCTCTCAAAATGTTGTGCATATACTAAACTGTGTTATATTACTAACAATTGAATGTATTTGGAATATTTAAATAAATTTAAATTTTTCTAAAGTCAACACTACTGATATTAAATAGTCCAATATATAAATACAACTAAAACACCATCATCACAAATCTTCAGGAAAACACAATGTATCATTTATGTATAAAAGAATAAATTAGTTTTATATATTTTAAAAAAAAAAAGAAGAATTGAAATGTTTGATTTAGGTAATATTGTAAAAATATAGATCCATGGATATATATATGTATTATAATGGTATGGTCGAATATACCCAGGTGTGCCAGTCTGCAAATACATTTGAACACACATATCAACTTCATCAATCAGCTGGTTCATCCACAACATATAATCAACTTACATCCAATCTAAAAGTGCTAGTACACCTATCTTTCACATCCTAAAGTTGATAATGCCAAATGCAATAGTCCGGTCCATTCACATATATAGGAGAAAGAGAGCAAGCTTGCATCTAACTACTGTCGGACCTAGGGTCTTCATGTAGGATGCTAGAGATAACACGATGAAATACCTGACTCATGATTACATACATCTTCCATAGACTAGCCTAAGCATTATCCATCAAAGCCACATGTAATTCAAATCAGTTCATCTCACATCTTTCCAAAACTGTTGCCTCAGATATTCAAACTCTGCAAGAATTCGCATTCGACTCTCTTAACAGGTATGTGTCTATGCAAACTGTTAATCAACAACTAAAATAATACATCCTATTTATTAGAAAGAAATAACCTGTATTCAACATCTTCTCCCATACTTTTCAAACACTAATGTGAATGTGTGCATGTGGGATGAAATGTAAATGTTGGATTTAATGTAAATGTTGGATCAACAAAGCTACAGAGATCTTGTCAATTAACAAAACTTCATAATATTTATTTACAAACAAATAAGATATATTTAAACATAAAATAAATTCTCAATCAATTTAGAAAAGAAAAATTTCAATAAAGAAAAATATTTACAAATGCCCATAAATTACTTGGATATATCCCTATGTACTTACAGTTTTTATGTCTATGATGAGTATCTATCATTTCTTTACTTAAACAATTTAAAACTAATCACCCTTATTTCCCATGATAGACACCCATAATATAGACATCTATATTGTAACGTTTATTTATATACGTTGCAAATATATTGGCATTTGGTAAAAGTTAAAAAATAAAAGTAAATTTAGATTATTTTTTTTGACTAATTTTTTTTTAAAAAAAATAACGTACAATGAAAGTTAAATTATTCTTTCGTTTTTTTTTATGTAATTAGAAATAGAAATTAGAATTGGAGAGAACAAAATACACAAATTACCAATCTAGATAAGAGAAAGTAAAAATATTTCAACTAATTAAAGATGGCAGAATTATGCTGAAAAAAAATAGAGACTTTGTAACATAAATTTTGTAAAGAATATATAAGATTATCAACGGATATTTTGACAAACAAAAGATATGCGCAGAAGTTGGAAAACTGGGCCTCTAGAGAGTATAAAAGGCAGAGATCAGTTTGAAGAACGTCTTGTTTTTCTGTTTTTCCTTTGGCTGGTTTTGGATTATTAAATCCAAGACCACTTCACGATGAAATAATCCTTCATGTGGGAGTAGACCGGGGCTTTAGCTGACATCATTAAGAAGATGGATACTAGAAAAGCCTCTGCGACTAGCTTTCGGAACAGACTACAAGATCAACTAATAATCAAAGGCCGAGCTCAATTCTAACCCAAAAAACTATGCATAGTAAGCTACAATCTTCATGAATTCACAAAACTTACCTGTAAGCTATGATTCATTATTCCCGATTGTGACAAAATTAAACGTTTGCAAACAATTTTTAAAAATATGCTTAAACAATCCCGATAGAGACATTAATTTTCTTGTGCAAGGGACATTCATTTTAGGAACTTTCTAGAAGAAATTTGGAAGTGAACTGTAATTGTGAAACTGCTTTTTTTATTAATTGATTTATATCCGAATTAGTGTGTGTTCTCACCAGTTTAATTAACAATTTAACGTTAAATATTTCCGTTTGTTAGAATAAAAGAGATTTTACTTTTATCAATCTTTTTCATTGTGCATTATTAATAATAAAGTTATTATTTTTTTAGTATTAAATTTATTATTAGTTTAATAAGATTTAAAACGAATTTACCTTTGCCAATATGTTTGAATAAGCCCAGGAATAATAATCTTAAAAAAATAATTCTCGTTACGGTATGATGTAATACCGATTAGCTTAAAAGTATTTTTTTTTTTTTGTGAGATGTTATATGGCGATTTCAGCGAATTCTTAGGAATTCTGGCACCCAGGTTAAATAAATTAAAAGCTGATTTCGTCAATAGCACAATTCTCAACAATTAATAGGCCAAGTTGATCAGGAAATATAGCTATGTTTTTAGAATAGAAATATAACTTTCTTCTTTTTTGACATAGCTTGATCAACTCACACGCAGTTTATATTAGCGTGTAGAGGCCTAACAAAACGGAAAACGTTATAATATATCCATGATAATAAAAAAAAAATTATTAATTAAAAGTGAGGTTGCTAACTTAATGTAAATTTAAAGGCAACCTCAGATATAGTATGCAATATCTAGTGTGGAAGAAGTATAATAATAAAACAACACAGAATATGATAGAAAAGAAAATTATAAAGAATACTATTTTAAAAGTGTTAATCATTTACTCATTATATCTTAAGAATACTATTAGTAACAAATATACCATAATCTATAAATAAGTCATGTCATGTTGTAACATTGTTTATATCAGGGCTTTAAAAAAAGAAAACTCACCGTTTAAGTATTTTCTTGGAGTACTTAATTTTATGTGCATAGTTGAGAACCAAATCTCTTGGTAGAAAATAAATCACGTAGATTTTATTAAAAACAAAAGAAAATAGACTTTTCAATCTTCCCCCTCCCCTACTCTCTTGATATTTTCTTATGTTGAACTGTTCCCTGTTGAACCCCAAATATAAGATCGAGATAATAAATAAAAATGAAAATACAGATTTATACAACAGAAAATAAAATATAATTTCACAATCTTTTATGAACCGGTATGTTAAAGCATAATTATTTTTCAGAGTCCTCTTTACACAAAATTCTTACGGTTTATGCATTTTTTATTTGAGATGTTGAAGAACTCCTGATTAATTTTATATAACACATCCTGAATATATTTAAGTTGGCAGTAGAAAGTTTTATGTTACTCCTCATGTAGATCCAACTTCTCAGGCACTTAAATTGTAGACAGTTAAATATTAATACTCATATGGCCATAGTGGATAAAAGAAAATGCTCCACCCCAACGACAATTAAGCCTTCTAGCCAATGTATCTCATATTCTAATTATATATATAGTTTTATATAAATATACATGCGGTTTGCATTTAATAAGAATATATTTATAAAGTACAGCTATCTATTGCTTGTAATATTGGCTATAAAAACTTTAAATTATATCAACTGTTCTGATTTCTTTTTTTTTAGTTTCTTTTAAACAAAAATCATAATACTTTCTTTTTTTTTAAAATTTAAATTGATAAATTATTTTAACTTATCTGCTTAATAAATTAGAATAAGAATGTTCTAATTCACCCTCTTTACTCCTCTTCCGAGTGGTGAATTAACTAGGAAAACATTGATATTTGTTGAGCCGCTACTTTGAAAAGAAATGTCCATTTTGCAGAAAAAATATTAAAATAATAGTTCTAATAAAACTTGACTTTTAAGATCAAATGCAGAACAAGAATAAAAATAGATTTTTAATTGTTTCCTTTTTATACCAGCGTTATTTCTATTGTTTAAACCAGCATTCCAGCATTGCATCTTTTAAAATATTTTTTTTTAAAAATAAATTATAAAATAAATTTACAATATTATATTATTATCCTTCTTATATTCAGATATTGATTTATTTTCTATTATTATAATTATTGTTTTTATGTAAGTCATTGTCAATTTAATCAACACAATACAACGATCAACATATATATATATAAATTAATATGATTTCTTTTTTATCACTAATATGTATGTGTGTTTCTTACCTCCCCATCATTCCCAGTACTTAGTATGTAATTATTATACTGATAAAAATAATATTAAAATCTTTATTTTATATATACTGATAAAAATAATATTAAAACCTTTATTTTCTCCAAAGTGTTCTAGCAACAATTTATTTTTATTTAATCTTTAGATGGCTATGGTTTGTTGTGGTAGCGATTTTGAAGCTACCTTCACAGTATGTGTATATATATATATGAATCTATCAGCCTTTTATCAGTTTTATACAAATTTTTTACCAAGATAATTACAACTCATCTACAGAGAACATTGGATTTCCACCAACCAAGAGAACAAGCTGGATTTAAAAGTGGGTTTAGTACAGTAGATCATATCCAAGTATTGAGAGAAGTTATAGAAAGGACAAATGAATATGAGTTGCCATTATGCTTTGGATTTGTAGATTATGAAAAGGCATTTGATTCTATAAACATTTCTTCAGTGATTAAAGCATTGGATCATCAAGATATAGATCCAGGATATTGTCTTATTTTAAAGAATATTTATAAAAATGCAACAGTAACCAGTAGATTACATAATGATACTGGTAAAGTCAACATTGAGAAGGATATAAGACTCCATTATCTCCCAAATTTTTTACAGCAGTGCTGCAAGAAATATTTTATGGATTAAAATGGGAAGCTAAAGGAGTGAAAGTAAATGGAGATTATTTAAGTCATTTAGATTTTGCATATGATGTAATTGTTTTTGCAAATAATGCTTTAGAGCTGCAGAAAATGGTGCAGGAGTTATCAGATGAAAGTAAGACTAAAGATAAATGTTAAAAAGAGTAAAGTGTAATGTTTAATGGATTTTCTCAACATATGAAAATAAAGATTGATTATGGTGAGTTAGAAGAAGTTAACTGTTACAGATACCTTGATCAGATTATTAATACAGATGGAAACATAATGGATGAAATTAATCATAGAATTAGATTTGGTTGGAGTGCTTTTGGTAGAAATAACCTGGTACTAAAAGAAAATATGCCTATGTGTTTGAAAAGGAAGGTTTTTAATAAATGTGTTTTACCAGTTCTTATTTATGGATAAGACTTGGACACTTAATAGAAGAGCAATACAGAGACTTCAGACCACTCAAAGAAGTATGGAGAGATGCATGTTGGGAGTAACAAGAAGAGATTGAAAATGCAATATATGGGTAAGAAAACAAACAGGTATTACTGACATCATTGAAAAAATTAAAAGACTGAAGTGGAGTTGGGTTGGACATATTGCTAGAAGAGATGATAATACATGGACAATTAAAATCTTAAACTGGATTCCAAGAGATTGTAAAAGACCCAGAAAGAGACCACATGTGAGATGGATGGATGAAATAAGAAAATGTGCAGGGGTGATGTGGAGAAGAGAAACTAAAGATCGGAGAAGATAGATTGAACTTGGAGAGACCTTCATCATGCAATCGATTGATAATGGTTGACGATGATGATGATATGAATCTATCTACATATTAAACCAAATAGAATAATTACCTTGTTGGGGGGATCTGGAAAAAGAGCCAATCAGAAGAGTATTTGGACAATCAATTGATAAAAGTCAAGTGAGAAAAGAAACTGACACTTGCTATTGGAAGCTTCTGGTTTGTAGATGAACATTTAGCCTCAATGCGGGATGTCAGTGTATGTACCTTAAGCTTCCTGTATGGATAGACTTGCTTCAAACATGCTGAAACAAGTCAAGGGACTTAACAGGTCTTATAGATCATTATTATTTCTGTATGCCCATTGGTCTATATATAGATTATTAAATTGCCCAAGAGATAAATTTAGGTCTCATGCGATCTGAAGAGCAGCAGTTACACTTCCAATCCCAGCAGAAATTAAGAGGTTTTCCCCCTCTTAGATCATTTATTTATTATATTTAGTCAAAGATTACTCAAGGCTATTGATTCCTCATTCCTTTCTTATTTCATGTCCATTTAAGCTTTTTAATTTTTAGAATAACTTAACTTAATGCAATATTTTTAATGGATGTTTCACATGGAAATCTTTAATGGGTGGAATTATCCACTTAACCTACACAAACTGACTCTTCCAAGTCATGAGCGTATGTAGCACTGATAGTCTTATATAAGCTTTTTGCTTAGGGCAGTTTGTTCTAGGTTAAGTTCTTTCTTATTAAGCACTTATAAATGGATAACTTTACCCATTTCCATGTAAAACATCCATCAAAAATATTGTATTACAGTAAATAACCTACCAGTGGAGGCATTTTTTGTAATAGCTAAGAAAATTAAAAAGTTTGTTATACTTTGATTTCTTACACCAGTATAAACAATATACTTGTTGTTTCAAAAAATATATTTATTAATTATTTTGTGTACAAATTGGAAAGGATATATACAAAGTTAAATGAGATTATGCTAAGTTCTGAGAGTTCTTGTGAATGGTTTAGTAGGCCAGCATGTTTGTTGTTCTGTTATTAGTTGGGAGGGTGAATAGGTTCCAAGTGTCCTCAAGTGATTTTTTGGGAGAGATGAGCTCATCTCTTTTCCTGATTTTCTTTATTGTTTTGCAGAACAATGGACCTGGGTCTAGATGGGGCAGTTCCATTATCAACTTGCAGCGTACTACCCAGATTGCATAGAGAATGAAAATGGATAGTCTAATAATAGCAAATGTTCCGGTGTGGATCGTTTTTATGGGTGAGAGAATTAGGTCCAGTCTGATATTGGAGATGGTGAAGACTATTATCTCTGACTGTTTTAAGGTTTGGACAGTGATATATGAAGTGCTCAATGGTTTCCTTTTCATGAGAACATAAACTGCAGGTCGGATCAATGTTGGAGTTACCTCTTCGGTAAAACAGGAACCAGTTTGTGGGAAGCACGCTAAGGTTAATTTTGATGATGAAGTCCAGATACTTGGGCTCCAGACACCATCTTTTAAAGTGGGTGATTAATTTTTGGTTTGTGAGGTTGAGGCTACTTTCAGGAGGTTGTGGGTGAGGGTTGATTAGGTGGTACGCATCCCACAAGGCGATTTTAACATCGAGATTGATGTCCATGATTGGTTTGTATTCATTTAGATAATTGATAAGGGACGATATCCACGGCATTTTCCCTGGTGGGGGTTGATTTGTTGGGGAAATCTTTTCGGTGATGTTGTTATAGCCAAAGGAATGTATTAAATTATGTAGTGTATGTTTTTTGTGTTTTTTGGAGGATGGCTGCTTGAATAGAGTGGAAAGATAAGCCATTGAATCTTCGAGGCAGCTGGATTTGTCGGAGGCTGATGGCCACAGTCTTCCCTCTCCAGAAGAGTTTGGTGCATAGGTGATTAATTTTGTTCTGAAACTGTTTGGTTAGTTTGATGAAGGGCAGGTAATATATAATTTTTGGTAATATTGTCATATTTAGGAGGTCTACCTTTCCATATAGTGAGAGTTAGACTCTAGAGAGAGAGGTATGTGTTCTGTTGTTTGTAGGATACCGTCCTGTATTTCTCTGGTCATTGCCATTGAGGATTTGAAGATGGGGAAACCCCAAAAATCTTTGTGGCTTAGCAGTATAGGTAGATGGCATTTGTTTTCCTGACTTTATCTGCCAGATAGATGATTTGTTGGGGTTTATTTGTAAATGATATTTTGCAGAATATTGATTAAAAATGGATTGTAGTTGGGGAAGGTATTTGATGGTAGGTAGAATAATGATGATGTCATCTATATAGGCAAATGAGTTGAGGTGTTTATTGATGGATGGAACGAATATGCCTGGGAGATTTTTTTCAATATCCATCAGTAGAGGATTTATGTATGCTGTGAAGCATAGAGCACTGAGGGGGGAACCTTGAGGGAGAGATTTAAAAGGTTTGAAGCCTGGTGTGAGCTTGCTATCCAGTGAGACAAAGATTTCTCTGTTGCTTAATAGATTGCTGATTATCTGTAAAATGGTGGCTGGAACATCATACTCAGCCAGCAGATTCAGAAGGATGTCTATGTGCACTGAATCAAAAGCTGCAGCAATATCCATCTGGACAGCAATGGGTTTAAATTTCTTTTGTATTCTGATATAATCAATGAGAGCCATAATGTTAGCCATAGCATGTGAGGTGGAGGAGCCTTTTTTTCCTGTATTGATTATGAGAAATGTGTTTAAGGATTATAGGTTGAATTTGATTCTTGATGACTGATTCCATTATCTTGATAAGCAATGGGGTCATGGAGATTGGTCGAATACTGGTTAGATCAGTGAATGGTTTTTGTTTTTTCAAAAATGGCATGAGTGCAACCGGATATAGATCAGCTATATTTCTGTGTCCAGTAGCTAAGTGTTCAATCATTTTGACCATGATGGGAACCGTAAACTGGCTTAGGTGGTTTAGAAGGAACTTAGGGATGCCATGTAGTCATGGATGATTGCTATCCAGGAGAGACATAAGTTTCTTTTTAAGTAGGGCTTCTGTGATGCCACGCTCACCTGGATCCCCGGCTTCCAGCCAGTCTGGTTCAGAAGAAGGACTATCTGCTTGCATTAGTTGTTGATGGTGCTGACTGATGAATAACATCATAGGATAAGCTATGAGTGTGTTACCATCACTGGTAATTGATGATGGGGTAACTTGTTGTCTATTTGTCCCTAGAGCCCACCTGAGGTATCCTCTTGTCCAACAATGTTGTTGAGACAAGAAGTATTTAGACCTCCTGATGGATATATATTCTGCGAGTGATTTGTGTTTAATACAGTAAAGGTTTTTAAGTGATAAGATGTTTTCTATATTGGAATGATTCTGTTGCAGTATTTGTAGTTGGATTTTCAATGTCTGTGAGGTCTCTGAGTAGGCTATTTGGGCCTTTAATTTTCCTGGTGTGATGGTTTAGAATGGATTGGAGAATACTGATATAAGTGAACCAGGCTTCTTCAGCTGGAAGGGAAAGGATGTTGATCTTTTGGAAATAAATGTAGGTCTCAGAAACTATGGCTTCTGTCATGCTGGACTTTGTGACCATACACATAGTTGTGCCAGGCCCCACAGCAGGCATTGGAACCACAATAGCTTCTAGATGGATAACTAATGCCATATGATCTGAGAAGGAGACAGGAACCAAAGCTGCATCAATGTAAAAGTGGTGGTCTGGTGTATAATATATCAAGTCAATCAGGGATCTTTGAGTTCTGGTGTAAAAGGAGAAGGCACCCAGGGGGAAGAACCCCTCTCTGCACATCAGTCTTTGGTTTTAAGTGATGGACGAATCTAGTGTTAAAGTTTTGGTAGGTGGTATTAAAATCTCCCAAGAGGGTTGTTGGACTGGTTCTGTTGCTGATGATGGCATTTAGCATATGGATTATGTTGTAATATTGAGTTGTGTCATTGGCCATGTACACATAGGCAACGATAATAGGGTAGCCCCAGTAGTCAACCTCAATGATAACCATGTTGGCATCTAACAGTAGAAGATTAAAGCTATTGGGAGGTATTGCATTATTAACCAGGATGCCAACTCCTCCAGAAGCCGAGGAACTAATAGAAAATCTGGTATAACTTGATGACGAAAGCAGTGCTAGGATTTTATGATCAGTGTTCAGATGGTATTTAGTTAATCCCATTAGGAATATATGCGCGGAGTTGAGGGCAATCCAGTTTTTAATAGCATAGGCTCTACTTAATGAGTTGATGCCACGAACATTGACTCCAGCGATTTTACAGTTCATAACAATCTAGTTTTATGTCTCTTTGACCAGCAGCTCTGAGTCAGTGGACGAATCTTCCCAACCAATGTCGTTTGGGTCTTCTGAAGCATCCGCTTTCTCAGAGGCACCTGCGAAAGTGAGGAAAGGGCTGGTAGAAATTCTTCTTGGCAGTCATCCAATATTGAAGCAGGGGTATAATTTGTTGGGGTGTCTTCCAATGGTTCCAGGGGATTGGAAATTGGGGGGTCCATAGTTTTCCTCTTTTTCAAAAGATTTGATATGCTTAGATGGGCTGTTGTTTGATTGTTAGAGGGAGGTTGTAAATCGTTTGAAGATTGAGCGTTCTCTTCATCTAAGCTGGATTTGTCTGAGAGAACTGACTTTCTTTGTGTATCTTATTAGTTTGATTTGCAATTGCAGATATATCTATAATGTTTTGTCGTTTTGCTTTCAATTTACCTTCTTTTTTAGGTTTTTTGCCTGTTGGAAAGTCTTTGCAGGTTATTGTTTTCCTGGTTTTCCTTGAGCTCTGGACAATGTTCTGATGGCGGTGACAGTTGGGTGACTTGAGACTTACTATTGATTAAACAGTTTACATTTACAGACTTCTTTAATGTTTTTCAGGGATAAATGTTTTGTGAGTTGTCTGCTGATTGTTTTGCTTGCCTTTATTGGACACAGAAGGAATCAATGGACCTAATTGTTGTGATAACAAAGATATTTTTTTGCTGGATGGAGGTGGATTTGGGTTTTATAGTGGTATAGTTGCTATCTTCAATGTCTATTGGCTTTGAGAGATCCTTGCCTTCCTTTATGTCTAGGTCAGTTTTATTAAGATAAGTGATGGCCTTATGAACTTCTTATGTGAGATTTTGGTCAACAAGATCATTCCATGAGGTTTGTGTCAGCTTCTATCTCCATTCATTCTTGAATAGTATTGGTTTGTGAGGATGTATTGGTGATTGTGATATTTGAAGATGTCTTTTCAGGTTTGTTTGAAATTTTTGTTGAGGTTTGGGTGATATGAACCTGGGTAGAGTTGTTGTTTGTGGTAGGATTAGGTGTTGTTTGATTGATGTGAATTGGTGTGAGCCATGGATTGCTAGATTTCCCACTGTGATGATGTATTTTATTCTTTTTAAGGCCACAATAGTTACATATTCGAGCCATGCAATCTTTTATG
The DNA here is from genome assembly GCA_028023455.1 of Epiperipatus broadwayi. Lineage (NCBI taxonomy): Eukaryota > Metazoa > Onychophora > Udeonychophora > Euonychophora > Peripatidae > Epiperipatus > Epiperipatus broadwayi. The sequence goes on along the minus strand of JAQFVV010000010.1, from coordinate 15,693,331 downwards.
AGATGTGACCTTTGGAGGCAGTAGAAGCATTGGGGCCATACCCCTCGAAATGGTAACACCAATGATGAACTTCTGGCAGTTATGATGGTGGGGATGTCAATGGGGGAGATGTTTTTCTTTAGGTTGAATGAAAATATCACAGTTAGGCAAGATTTGATCTTCAAGATGTGGACTATTCAGATAATTGAACTTGTTAATATCGCCATAGTTGATGAGTATATTTTGCAATTCCTGTTCATTGAAATTTGCAAGACAGTTTTTGATTTTTCCGGATAGTGTAACTGTCATGTCAATGAAGCATAATATATGATTGCCTAACACTTTGAAGTTAGATCTAAAATTCATTCTGTCCACCCAGGTTTTGAACTCAATGACCACATAACGGTCATTGGGATGGGTTAGAATCTTGTGAATTCCTTTTCCAAGTTGCTGCTGTTTGATGAGGGTGTAGAGTTGATCCATGGAAAACTTGAAGAGAGAACAATTTTGGTTTGTAATCGCTAATATTAGTGATTTGTCATTATAGTAGTTTAATAATGACTTATAAAGAATGTTTGGTATGGTTTTATTGAAATTGTTAGTGATCGTTTGGTATATCTCTTCATTTAAATTATTGATATCTATTGAATTGTAATCAGAAGTGCTATAGTTAAGTTCTGAGTGCTGTTCTACCTCATAATCTGTTAGATCTAAAAGGAGTTCATGTGAATTAGCTACCATAACATTTTCGGTATTATTTACGGTTTTGCTTAAACCCACAGCGTTTGCATACGATAATGTTTTGTTTGAAATGTCAGATTGCAAGAGGTTTGTTTCATTGGAGTTAGATAAATTTGTGATTATATCATCTGTAGGGTAATTAGTATCATATAATTGAGTGTGTATATCTTTAAGATTATGTGGTGGTTCTTTAAAATTTATTTTAAAATTTTTCTGTCCGCCATTAGGAGCGTTTTTGCTGGCCCCTAGCGGATTAAAGTTTTCACTATAATTGTTTTGATGGTTATTCTTATTTGTCACTACGTAGTTATTTTCTCTTTTGTTTGAAGTGTTAGAGGATTGAAAACTGGGATTACATTTCATGAACATATCCTCGGCAGAAATCTGTGAGCAAATATGGGTATTGTTATGTTTTCCTGCGGTTTTTGTGGTAGTATTTGCAGTTTGACTGCAGGCTATTTGGCTATTTATGCTAGAATTTGGGTCGTAGTTATTATTTTTGGAAACTTTTTGGATATTAAATGATATTGAAGGTTCATTATTATGAAGTGAAAGAGTTTTGGGCCATTTGGATTGACAATCTTTGCCATTTGAATTTAATATTGAGTTTGAAACAACGCGAGAATTATGTCCGCTGTATTTGTTTTATTTTCGAATGTTAGTGTTTGTTTACTTTGACTATGATTAATGAAATTATCACTCTCCATTATAACGAACGTAAAGTTAAAGGCTTACTTAACGTTTGGAGCTCGAGATTAGAGCTTCCACTCCCTTCTTTTCTTACGAATTGAATTTAGTTTGAGCTTCTAATGGACAATCAGAACCAATAATGTAAATAGCAGTGCTTTGTTCTCTATATTAAGATCTAGGCTAGTATTTAAAAGAGGATTCTCCTTTTAAATGCAATAAGACTGTCAGAATTACATAAGCTCTTGGCCTGGGGCAGTTTGTTCTAGGTTAAGTGCTTTTTGCTTTCAAATGAAGCAAGGCAAAAAATTTCTCAAAATTGATGAATCCTAATAAATTAACATTATATTACAGTAAAGTAGTTTTAATTACGTCAAGCGTTGGTGGTCGAGAGGTCAGCACATCTACCTTACAAGCAGTTGTCCCGGGTTAGCGGGTTCACTTCCCGGTCGATGCTATGACACATGAAAAAAAAAAAGTAGTTTTAATTAAATTTGACAAAATCAGAAAATATTTTTACTGTAAATAATGTATATTGTACTACATTTCTTAAAATGACCCCATTACTATATTTATCATTTTTAATACCCCCCCCCCATTACACCTTTGTGTTTAAAAGTTTATTTTTTTAAGTGTAAGAACTTCTTTTATTTTTATTGATGTAACAAATATAAAATTTTCATTACTACTACTATTATTATATGAAATACAACATGAAAGGCTTTTATGTTTATAAATTAATATATATTATCAGAAAAATAAATCAATTTTCTTTTATTAATTTTGATTTTGCTTGAAATCAAATGGCAAAATATTTGCCATTAAAATTGTAAACAAAATGCTCACTAAAATGGTATGATTAATAATTAAAAATCTTTATTATTAAAATTTTTAATGCATATTGTGACAAAAAGTTGGTCTAATTAAAATTTGACATTCTGGGAAAATGGCTTTTGTCTATTACATTGTGTGCTATTGCATTATACAGTTTTATGAATTTACTCAATATAGATTTATATAAATAGGGAAATAAGCAAATATTTTATCTAGCGCCGTGCTTGCAATTATATTTCATTCCAATATCAGCCTTTCAAGCTAATTGAGCACGCGCCTTTTGAGTGTTAAATAAATGAATACTCTCTTCTTCAATCCAGGATATAGTATTTATGCAGGAATAAAAAGAATCCCTCTTATTCCTACGACTCAAATTCTTTTATATGAGCAAATCTGAAGAACTGTTAAAGAGAGCGTGAGTAGATTCTCACTTTAAATTACTATTTACGATGTTTTTTGGCTGAATGACGTTGGTGTAATTACTTAGAATTTACTAAACGTCATTCTTACTGAAATTTAATTATGAGTAAATAAGCAAATATTTTATCTAGCACCATGCTTGCAATTATATTTCATTCCAATATCAGCCTTTCAAGCTAATTGAGCACGCTCCTTTTGAGTGTTAAATAAATGAATAAAGGAATAAGAGGGATTCTTTTTATTCCTGCATAAATACTATATCTTGGATTGAAGAAGAGAGTATTCATTTATTTAACACTCAAAAGGCGCGTGCTCAATTAGCTTGAAAGGCTGATATTGGAATGAAATATAATTGCAAGCACGGCGCTAGATAAAATATTTGCTTATTTACTCATAATTAAATTTCAGTAAGAATGACGTTTAGTAAATTCTAAGTAATTACACCAACGTCATTCAGCCAAAAAACATCGTAAATAGTAATTTAAAGTGAGAATCTACTCACGCTCTCTTTAACAGTTCTTCAGATTTGCTCATATAAAAGAATTTGAGTCGTAGGAATAAGAGGGATTCTTTTTATTCCTGCATAAATACTATATCTTGGATTGAAGAAGAGAGTAGTCATTTATTTAACACTCAAAAGGCGCGTGCTCAATTAGCTTGAAAGGCTGATATTGGAATGAAATAAATAGGGAAAGCAAATATATTCTGGAAATAAAGAAAATCGGTCAATATTTTCATAAAGATATTAATGAATTTCAAGATTTTAGTTCTTTATTCAAACATTTTTTATTATTTATATGTAAGCACTTTTCTTTGGTCAAATGTATAATTCTTTAATACAGTTTTTTAGTATAACAATTGTTAAATGATTGTTACCACACTCTATTTTTATGTCTTCCATGTATGCATGAATAATTAAAGGTTACTTGATGGTAGTACCAATTGAACTCCTGGACTCATTAGTGACTGATTTGACCATTCATTAAATGTGAAGCATTAGGTCACCTTTACATTTTTTAATAATCCTTAAAGCTAATGATTTCTTTCTGGGTTTAAAATTTGCTCGTCTAATTATATAGGCATTACAATCCGACATTATGTTTGTATAGATGGCTCTAGAGTACAATTAATTGTTGGGAAAACTATGGTTTATTTTGGAATATCTTGTATTGAAGTAGAATGTATAAAGTAATAATAATTTGCCATTGCTTGCTTCTCTGTTATTGCAATTTATTTTAGTACGTGATATTTAGAGCTATGTCATACTCTTATTAAGCTTATAATCTAGTTCTAAATACTGGTTGCTAGAGTCAATAAAATTTGCATATTTGGTAGTAGCATTTAGAAAAGAGATTCAATGCAATGCATAACCTAATTATTTAAAATATCTTTACATTGCTTCTTAGCAATGATTGGATTTGGTGCTTTAAAATAATTATTTAGTTTTATTTAACTATAATATAAGTCACTATCTTGAAAATTTAAACAGCCTTTTATTTTGCATAAAAATGGATAATGAAAATGTCCATCTATTTTTTTTTTTTGCTTCAAGATCAATAGTTTAACAATGACTTCTTGCTGCAGTTCAATCCATGATTGGTGAAAATCAATTCACTGTTTTTTAAAAAAATATTGCCGTCCCTTAAATGATAAACTTGAACTGGGTAGCTATATATTTTAATGGGTAATGTAGTGAAAGAAAACGTTTTCTAGTACTCTTCATAGATTTACAACTAATGTAGATAAGTTTGACAAATGTGAAATAACTTAGGTAAATTTAATCTTTTTCACTTACTAATAATAGCTCTCATGTTTACTAAAATCTATATTACAAAAAAAAAAAAAATCAAGTCAGATGTCACATGACATAATTTAAACAAGCTTGTATTACAAAGGTTATATAAAGAGCTCGCAAATAAGCACTTATACTGATGCATGTGAAAAAGATAAATGATCTCCAATATATGTATTTCATAAGCTCCCTTCAACTATCCACTCCATCTAATATATCAATACATATGATCACATACTTGTGAAAAAGATACATATTTCATGCTCAACCATCACTCATCAGATGAGTTGAAGGGAGCTTGGAAGTCTGCTTTAAATCTCCTCTAATTATATCTAAAGTTCAGTATAGAAACAGACAGGGAGTCGCTGTCGGGTTAAGAACGGATCTAACCCTTTTACCCCAATGGTTTTTCCCAACCAATAAATTTTAGTTTTTTTTTTGTTTTTTAAAAAATTTAATGTAAAGAGTATGAATTTTGGGGGGGGTTATTTTAAATACATTATACTTGTATTTAAATATTAAAATCTATATTGTGTTTTACTTTACTTTCTTATAAAGAGGATTTGCATCTTTTTTCATGACCTTATTGTTCTTTAGTCTTGATCATAATTGTAACAACAGAAAATATATTTTCAAACATTACAGAAGAAAAAATTAATAACTGATATATACTAATACCAAATTTTAATAGAGAAATAAGTGTTAAAATGAGGGAAGATGGATTCTTCAAATAAGAAACCAAAATGCATTTGGGAAATCACAGATATACATCTTTCAATGTCTTTTGTTTAGCAAAGGTTTCTTCAGTCACTGAGACATTTAATTCACACTTTGTAAATAATGTAAACTTATTTTTAAGTTTTATATCTCAGAAGTACTATCATTCAGTTATTTTTTCACTGTTTCAATTTATTCCATTTCACATCGTTTTGGAATTTAGAGATCAGAGTAAGTCATGTCTACCATTGTTTCTGGCATAATTGTGAAAAATTAAAAATTCTTTTTATTTATGTTTGTGCTTTTATTAATAACTTAGACTGCTGTTTCTAATTGTAATTTATTGTTATACAATCATCATTAATTTTAATGTTTCAATTTTTTAAACCAATCACTATCAGTTTGTGTTTCTTACAATTTAAGTGAAATTGTAAGTAATAAAAACTGATAATAACTAAAAAGATTTAAAATCCTTCAATTTAGAAATAAAGCTAACAAACATATGTCAAAAGATGTTAAATTTGAATTTTTTTTGGGAATTATAAATTAATTATAATTGATTCATTGTTATAAGAGAGGATTAATCAACTTTATCAATATATTGATTATAAAGTAATTGCAGCAAAAATTATAATAATAATGTTAAAAAATTAATATTATTTAGGTGAACGAAATTTTTGTGGATTTTGAATCTCAGCCTTTAGGAGTAGCATCATTAGCACAAGTTCATAAAGCAAGGCTTAAAGATGGGACACCTGTTGCTGTTAAAGTCCAGCACCTTAGAGTTAAAGCACATTCATTTATTGATATAAAAACTATGGAGGTAACAAACATTTTTTTATTTAGTATATATTTTAATATTTATTAAAGACAAATCTTTTTATACAGTTTGTTAGTGGTTATTTTTTATTGTTATTTTAAATATTGCTAAAATTACAATTTTGAGCAATTTTTACATTTAATTTTTTAGCAAGGGAGAAAAATATATATAAATTGCATATAAAGTGTTGTCTTATTAAACATTTTATTATTCTGAACTTATAATATTCTATTACATTTTTAAAAATTGATATGTAAGTCTCAACATATTAATTATTTTCATGAAAATATGTAATTCTAAAGCACTCATTGACTTTGAGTTCAGATTAAAAGATATAAATTAATTAATTAATTGCACTGATCCAGCTTTTGGCAAAACATTGCCAGAATCATCTTTTGAGTGCGTGGATAAAATTTAAAAAAATAAAAATTAATAAGAATTACCAGCTAGCCTCTTTAGATATATAATAAAAGAACTTTACAGTTCAGTGTTTCCTGATCTATCCCTTAACATCAATCAAGATACCTTGCAGCAAATTAACTACAATCCATATAAAAAAAAGTTTATAATAGAAGTCTTAAAATGGATTGATAGAGAAATTGTAGCAATAGCCAAGAATGAATTTTATAAAATGGAGAATGGTTGGCCCATGAGTTTACTACTCAGTGGTATTGTTTATAGCATTGTTCTGTCTAAGTTTGAAAATAATATCTTGCCTAAATATTTAGCCCCTTCATCTAACAATATTTATATGCGGTATGTAAACATGTTTATATATGGGGCAAAGGATCAGATCAAGAATATATGATTAGAGCTCGAAAATATATTGCCTCTGAAATGGACTATTGAAGTAAAAGACATCAATCATGGGATTAATTTTCTGGACATGTATGTTCAGAAAAATAAAAATCAGCTTGACTTTAAAATGAAGCTTAAACCTTTACAAACAGAGAGAGCTATTCATATGTCAAAAGTCCCAATAGAGCACAAACAAAAATCTATGCAAGTATGAGGCAGATAGAAAAAACAACATAGATGCATGGATCAATGATTTAATAGGGCTTGGTTGTAATCATAACATGCTTATTGAAACAAAATTTTACATCAATGCAAATAAAGTTGAAAACATTAATAGTATGCCTAAAGCATGGATAAGCTTTCCTAACATTCTCCATATTGCAAATAATCTTAGGAACATTTCGCTAATACATATAGAGTTAGCTTTAAATCACCCCACCGTCTCTTTATAATTTGTTGAACAATACTAAAGACAAGATACCTGTGGAGCTTGTACCCCAGGTGGTCTACAAAATTGCACTTACTAATCGTTCCTGCAGCTCGGTTTATTATAAGGAATCTCATGCAAATAGATCCATGAGAATTGCCCAACACACACATTTGTATAAAAGAACTAAACAAAAGACTGAATACAGATCGATCTTTTAGATCATGAGCACACCACAGATTATACATTTTCTCCATCAAGTGTTAGAACAATATGTTCAGAAAGAGACAATAGGAAAAGAAAGTACAAAGAGGCTTGGGCAGTTGCAAAGGATCCACATTCCATCAACAAAAAGAATTCATGTGTTCCATTGTCCGAAAAATGGAATATCTATTTCCCTTATTTGCATATTGTGTGGCAATGTTTTGCTGAAAGTTAGCTCAATGCAATTAATTAGTTTATATTTATTAAATTATACCCTTTCATCTGAATTTGAAGTCAATGAGAGCTTTAGAATTAAAAATTGATATATATTTATATTTAAAAAAGCCACTTACAAACTGTAATAGTGCATTGGCTTGGGTATATTTGTTACATAACTAATTTTGCTTGTACAATTTGCTCACCTTCTATTCTGACTTATATATAATATTTTTATCTCAAAATCTAGATTAAATTATGCAAAATTTAAATTAGCACACATAAAATTTTAGTATATTACATTTCTAACAATTTTAACAACCAAGTCAGAAAACATTACTATAATAATTTATAGATTCCTAAAGAATCATTTCAAATGAATTTGCAAATAATACCCCTTTTTTATGCCCATGCTGTCTATTTGTCATTTTTTATCTGACAAATAGACTGGCATTGACATAAGAAAGGGGCATTATTTGCCAATTCATTTTAAATGGTTCTTTAGGAATCTATAAATTATCATAGTAATGTTTTTGGGCTTGGTTATTCTGTGAATATGTTTACGTATTAAATTTTCTATAACAATGCCACTAGATAGAGTAAAAAAATCAAACATTTTTATTTTAATTTAATTTTTAATTGAACTATATGATATACGTAGTTTAGCTATATATTGTGATTATACATTCTGAAATATTTTTTTATAATATTATTTTTACCCTAATTAGCCATACAAAACAAAAACAATATAAAATATATTAGTCTTAAAAAAACAGGTGATTTTTAAAAAAATCACAAAACATAAATAGAATATTTTAAAAAAGTCAGAATATTAAGTCATTGTAATATTATATAATCGGTTGGATTACATGGCACACAGCAACATAGTTGTTTGTGTGCATATATATATAATTTAAAGGAAAAGTAGAAATGAACACAGACAAATTTTTGTAGATATTTTTTTACATTCACTGGGAATAAAAATAATAAATAAATGGTTAAATAACTCTGGATTAAAAACAGAATTTTATTATAAATTAAAACATTTAAAAAGATCTAAATAAATTAATATTGTATTCTGATTTTGAATTTAAAAACAAGCACGTTAATCTGATAATTGTAAAAATATCTTATTTATTTTTGAAGTAGTAAAACATATAGATCACACCTTTGGTAAAATTTCAAAGTTGATTTTGAAAGGGTTAGTGATCTTTTTGAAAAGATAAAAAAAAACTGTTTTCAATTAAGATGTTTTTATCACCACAGATGACTTATAAAAAGTGCTAATACAAATATCAGTTCAGTCTGGCTAATATTTTTTGAGAAGCAGGTGGCCAAATTACCCAGCTGCAAAGTCTGGATAGTAATTTTTTTAAGAAGTAGTTGGCTAAGAGTTAGCTACAAAGTCTGGTTTTAATATTTTGAGAAGCAGTGGCCAAATTGGCCAGCTGCAAAGTTTTGGATAGTAATTTTTGAAAGACAATTCTTGTCTTAATATTTTTGTAAAGCAGTTGGCAGTAAGAATAGCTAACTGCAGAGATGGTTTTCAAAGCTATGTAGATAGCTCCCATGAAGATGTAACTGAAGTCAATACAGGAGGCAGCTGCTGCTGATTCACTATACTGGAGTTTGGAACTTAGAAGGAAAACCCATTTCTCTGTCTCTAAAGCCTTAAACCTGGACAAAACAGTTTTCTGACCTGAAGCTCATCAAATCCTAGACACAAGGGAACTGATTGAATGCCAATATTTTACCTGAATTATATCTTCCTGATTATGCCAATCCTGGACTATACCTGTCTCACCAAGACCAACTCACAAAGAGAAGCACAGATAAATGTATGTACAATGGTGAGTAGCATTATATACAATGACAATGAAATTTTAAATAATTTCTTTGGTAAAAGTGACATTTAAAAATCTATATATTTTAAAAGATAACAAGTAAATAATTTTCCTTGAATTGAATTAAAATTTAAAATTAATAATTGAATCATGGGCAATTTGTTTTGAAAAAAAGAAAAAAGAAGATTTCAAAAATCTTTTTTAGATTAATTTAAAGATATAATTAATTAATTGAGAATAACCTGTCATTAAAAAAAACTTTTGAGTTACCTGTCAAAAAAAGAAGGAAAAAGAAAATACTTTTATTGACTGAAAAAAAAGGCATTAATACTATTAATTTATATCATCTATATGTTCATAGGTACATATGTATATGTGAATTTTATGTATAGTTTTCAAATGGAATTAATTATGAAATGTATTTTTAATAATTTTATTATTTTGATAAATTCAAACGTTCATTTTATATTAAGTCACGTCTATGTGCTGATTAGGTTTTAAATAAACCTACATGGAACATATATGTAAGTCATGTTGTAATAACTTGAACTTTATATATTAATCATATAAACCATTAATGTAATTTTTTTATTATTATTGTATATTACTCAAAATCAAAAGATTTAATTTATATGTATAGCCTTATTTTAGAGACTTGAATATTTTTTTGTTGTTAATAAACTCTTATTCAATTGTTAAAATTGTATTGCATCATTATCTCTTGGTCACCATAACAGTACTTGAGCTTGTGTTCTTCTCAGCTAGATATAGAGTATAACAGTTGAATATATAAATGGGGGTGTATATTTAGTGCTTTTGGGCATCCAGTGATGATCAGTCATCATCATCCTGGTTGGCACATAAGATAATATTCTTTAAAGCCCCTGCACTACATTTTATTTAGTCTATAATAATTTAAATTTATAGTTGGTCAGTACATTAATGGGACTAAGTGGTCAGAGCATTGATGATGATCAGCATGTTTTAATATTCCAGCATTATTGTTTAGATTTTTATGTATTTTTTATGGGTGAGCACTTAGTTTGTGCATCCAAATTAATGTTTAAATAATTGCCCTAAGCTGGTAATGGCTCAATAGTTAGCCTGGTCTACAGAAAAAAACATTTCCAATACAGCCACAAGATGGACTGTTGATTTATTGTTATTGATGTAGTTTGATTGATGGATCATCCATGATGATGAATGGTTATTTTGAATATTACTTATACTTATTTGTATTTATGATAATGCTGATTGATTTATAGTTAATTATAGTTGCTCTGAGAAGTTAACTGATCTCTTCTGATCTAACTGATGTAACTAGCTGATCTTAGAGAGATCTTCTAATCTCATGCTCTCTTTTATAATATATAACATTTCTTATATATTTTTTGATATTAATATCATTATTGTACATTTTATATTTATATTTTGAACTGGGGTTGTTAATGATTTTCCATAATCCCAGGTTCACTCATTCATTACTTTATCCTGTTACAATTATATAACTACCAGATGAATCCAGCCTTGTAAAGACCATAATTTTTTTATTTGTTTGCTTTAGCAAATTTTTTTTTAAAGATTTAATGTAAATTAAACAAAAGATTTTAAATGTGAGGATGGCAGAATATAATAATTCTTCTTTCAGCCCATTGTTTTTGTAATAACTTTTTCTTCTTTTTTATTATTATTCATTTCTGTATTTAATTATAATTATACATTTTAAATTTGATTATTATTTATAATAGAAAGTAAATTTTGTACAGTAGTAATTTATAAATTAGTATATTCTTTTGTTACAGTTGTAAATAACTTTTAAGAATAAAAACATCAATGAGGTGATTTTATTTTTGAAAAGCAATTAAACTATTCTAAATTTTTAAGCTAATTTGACTACAAATACATTTTTTAAATTAATGTAGAAAAATGTTAAGTAAATTACATATTTAGAAATGTATTTTCTTATGAATTTACTTTTATTATTTTCAAATTAGTGGTAAAGTTGTAATTTAAGCTTAAAATTTATTTCTTATAAAGGCCCATCATTTTTGTAATAATTGGTTGCTTTAACAATCTTTTTTTGAAGATTTAATGTAAATTAAACAGTCTTTAAATGTGAGAATGGCGGAAACAAAGCCTCCAGGCTTTCAGCCTGTCATTTTTGTAATAACTGGTTGCTTTAACAATTTTTTTTAAAGATTAAATGTAAATATGATTTTTATTAAACATTGCTCATTTATAATAGTTTAGTACATTTTAAATTAACATTGCTAAGTATGTCATTCATCTGAACTGTATTAGGGGATTGACAGACCATGATAACACAAAATGCCTTAATATCAAATTACAAATCGATGTATTGGTTGTTTGTGCAGCTGAATGGGAACCTTTACTGCGAAATGTATATTATATCTTTATAGTTAAAACCATTCGTACTGATTTTTCCCAGCGTTTTTTATTTAATGGTAGAATTACTTCTTTTGCATAAGCATAATGGTTGTGAATTTGACACATGACATCAGACAAACATTCATTTATTAATCAGACAACAGAGAATACAGATTTTATATACAAGATACCTTACACAAATATAAATTTCTGTAAATGAAAATTATTAATTTGCAAAATACATATTATCTATTCTATCTTTTTGATTATAATCTTACTCCTGCATTGCAGCATATCTAATACAATAATTAATACTTTAAATGATCAAATTTCAATGTTAAAATTTGTCCATAATGTTGCCTTCTATATATAAAATTAAAAATAATCAAATTAAAACAAAATTGAAATAGACAATTCACTATAAATAAAAATATTATTTAATACATCAGTCCAGCTTTCATTCCTTAATGGAATCTTTTCAAAATTTTTTTTTTACCCCTACAGAAACTCCCCCAATGGACATTATTTACATTACATTACAATAAATATAATTATTAAAATACATACATTAAATATAATTAATAAAATGCATATATGTACATAAAAATGATTAAACTTATTACAGTTCTTTTTCCCCTCCATAATATATATTCCTTCCTACTATTTTTAAAATTACAACTCTAAAGTTTCCAATAATCTAGCAATGACATTTCCCCCCTAATTGTGCTGGACCTTTAAGCATGATTACACATTTATTTAAATTTGCTTGAACATACAAAATCTCATTACATTTTCTTTTCTTGTAATTTTTAACATATTTTATTTACCTGAATATTTTTTTCACAATTCATTTTATGTCCAGTATCCAAAAGATGTATATATGGCCCTGATGTTATATACTTTCTGTTAATTGCCCTATCATGCTCCTTACCTCTTTCCATGGCAGTCTTTTCTGTCTGACCTATATATATATATATCATATTACAAAGGTCATGTCTTATATTATAAACCAACCCTAACCAATTTTAATATTATCCATCATTTTTGAGTTACATATCCATTTCCTAAAGATTTAGTATTTTTCCATCCTATCTTAATATCATCGGGTAATTTTTCTTTTATCAATGTCTTATATAAATGCTATGAATATGGAACTGAAACCCATTTCCTATTTTTATACATATTCCTTACATTATCTTTTGTATTATTATTATTATTTCTGAAAATCTTTTTTTTTTATATCTTACACTAACATAATCATTCTCAACTTCCAATTTCTGTTCCAATGTTTCTTTTATATTCGCTGTTAATCTAATATTTCTTAACTTAAAGCCTTTCAAAACTGCTATTTTCTGTGACTGTAGCTGATATAAATTTGGATCAATTATACCTCTTTTTTTTTTTAATTCTTAATATAATGTTTAATAAGGTCATAAAATGAATTGTGAAAAAAATATTCAGGTAATAAAGTATATTAAAAATTACAAGGAAAGAAAATGTTATAAGACTCTGTATATTCAAGAAAATTTAAAAAAATGTGTAAACATAGTTAAAAATCCAGCACAATTAGGAGGGAAATGGGATTGTTAGATTATTCAAAACTTTAGGGTTATAATTTTAAAAATAGAAGGAAGGGATATATATTATGGGAGAAAAAAAGACTGTAATAAGTTTATTCATTTTTTTGTACATATATGTATTTTACTAATTATATTTAATGTATGTATTTTAATAATTATATTTATTGTAATGTAATGTAAATAATGTCCATTATGGGGAGAGCTGTAGGGTAACTGGTCATGTGATTGTGTAAACATCTGGAAAAGAGGTTTCATTAAGGAATGAAAGCCAGTTTGATGTATTAAATAATATTTTCATGTGTAGTGAGTTGTCTATTTCAATTTTGTTTTAAATTGATTATTTTTAACAATAGTTAATAGATAAATTTTACAATTATAGCAGAATAATGGATGTGTTTTCTTAATTCCAAACCAGTGTATTTAATCTGTGAAGAACTAAAATTACATCAACTTAATTATATTGTAGCTACCTATTTAACATGTTGTATTTACAATGATTTGTTATTTTTAATTTTTTCCATTTTAATCACTGCACTGATTACAATATCATACAAAAAAGTTAATGAACGGATTATTATTCTTTCTAGTTTGGTAATAGACAGCTTTATCCCTTATGACAATCCAGAAATAAAATTCATTATCTAAATTCATGGATCTTTATGATCAGAACTTTTTTGTGTGTGTGTCCCATTCTTTTTTTTTTTAATAATTATTTTAATTAATCAAAAGTAAAATTAAAAGAAATATAATCTATTTTTTTAAAAAAAAAAAATTTCAGAATAGTAATTGAAAACATATAACTAAAACGAATTTAATTATTAAATTTACCATTTTCTTTATTTTGCTGTCATATTTTACATAAATGCAATTATTTCTTCAAATTAGGGATTAAAAAAAATTAGAAGCACACTTTTAACTTTTAAAATAAAATTGATTTATTTTGTATCTAGCCATTTTTACTTTTAATATTTTCAAAGTAATTTACACACATTTCTAAATATATAGACTTAAATTTATATAGGCATTCTTAGTTTATTCACACACACCAACACTTATATATATATTTTTCTTTATGAAAATTCACAATTTTAATTATGTATTATAATTAAACAGAAATATAAATTTGACTTCTTAAAAACCATTTTCAGAAAAAAACATTTAGCAATAATTGCTGATTTGCAAAGAAATGATGGATTAAATTTAAAAAATTGCTATAATTGAATAGAACAAAGTAAGGAAAAAAGTTAAAGTATTGGATAAAGTAATGATATTTTAAATGAGAAAATGAATTTATCAGCTCAATATGTGAAGAATATTTACAGCAACTATATGAATATAATATGCTCTGACAATCCAGATGGACATAGATAAAGCAGATAATTGTTAGAGGTTTTTACTGCTATTTGAAAGATTTTTATCTGGTTGTGAGTTGAAATAATTTTTTATGTTCATTGGGCTCAGTCTCAAATCTCAGAATGGTGGCATGGTAAACTTTAATCACTGCAGTATAATTGTAGGGCATTAACCTATAACACTATTGATCACCTTAGTCTGAATTTAGGCTTTTTTATATTTAGTTTTTCATAAGTGAAGATAAAGTGTCAATATGTTAAATCATAAAAAAAACATTTAATTACAAACCCATAACCTTATATAAAAAACAAAACAAATAACTCAAATAGATCCGAACATAAACTCATTTAATTATTTAATTAATAAGCATAAAATTTATATTCATGATTTATTCAATATTTGAAAGTAATGTTTAAACATTATTTATAGTTGCAATATCATTAATCCAGCAAACACTTTTTAGATTATTAACAATTTTTTCAGACTAAGTGAACATGCAATCATAATTTTCTAATACATTCTTACTCCCTTATTATAATCTTTCCATATTTTTAAAAAACTAATATGCTGTATTAAATAACTATAAATTTTATCATTTTGCAATAGTATTTATATTGGATATAAATAATGATTATTTATATATTAGTATATTATATTTTTTCCTAATGTATTAAATGCAAATATTAAATAATAACAATATTGCAATTATTAAATTTAACACTTTAATCCTTTTTATATCACTATAATAAAAAAATAAACATTAACAGTATTTCTTTTGTGTTACTCTTTTAAAATGCAAGATAGTTTATTTTACAATTTGCCCCTCGTCTCTTTCTTATTTCCGTAATGTTCTGTAAAATTTAGCAATCAAATTTAATTTTTTTTAAAAACCAACCATAGTTATTCTTTTAAAAAAAATTAGTATTAAAATTAGTAAAAAAATAAAAATCATGAACTAAGTATAGAAACATTTAACTAAGAAAAATTAAAGTATGGCATTCAGATCAGTTAGGCTTATTAATTTACAGGTATTTTCTCAACTGTTTATTTATCATTTTATTTTCATATGTGTGCATAATATTAATTTATTTACTGTACTGTATTTATTTTTTAAAATTATTTTTAGTGGATTAATCATATCAAAACAAATGTTGTTATATATTAATATTTCAGAATGATTAATTGTGCTTGCGAAGGTTATATTACAGTAAATATTTTTCATTTATAAACTTATTTTCTAGATATTAAGTAAGATTTATTAATCTTTGACTCTGAATATTAATATAATAATACTATATTTTTTGTAATAATATAAATGATTTTTATAAATCATTTAATCATGAAAAATCAATTAAGATGAAAATTTGTTCATATTTACTCACATATAATAAATAGTAGATGTGTATTTATTATATACTAAGTTTCTATTAAAATCTTTGCATTTACAATTTTGTATATATATATAATAATATTATTATTCGATGTCTGTATTTTTAAAGCAATATACATAATTATATAACTGAATATTTGTAAATACAGTAACTAAATAATTAAATTTTTTTATCCACTTAGGAGCACCTCCTACATTAAACAAATTAATAAATAACTCCAAAGATAAAACCTCATTTATAAATAAAAATTGTGTCATTTATAAATGGATATGTAGGTGTGGCAGTGTATCTAGATGTACGTTGGAAAAAAGAACTAAAGAACACTTGCTATTATTAAAACGAGTTCAGAAATCAAAACAAAATTGCATAGTAGATAATAATATTTCAGCATCTGTTTTTTATGACCATAATAAATCATGTATTTATGGTTTTGACTTCAATTTTAACAGTGTAAAAATATTGCAAATTGAAAAAAATAATGATAAAAGAAAAATAAAGGAAGCTATGTTAATATACAAATATAAACATGACTTAATTAACAGGCAAGCAGCAAACGTTAAGATCACGGAATTGTGGGAAAGTTAGCATTGCAAAGCTTTAGTTGACAAAGATTACTGGGATAATCGAAAATGCTCCTAAGTGGATAAAATTTTTTAATTATTTAGTTACTGTATTTACAAATATTCAGTTATATAATTATATATATATATAAGGATGATGCTAAGATATTGTACTTTTCTCTTTTACAGCTTTTAGTTCACGGCATAGCTTGGCTTTTTCCTGATTTTCAATTTTTATGGCTTTCAGAAGAAACTAAAAAAAATCTCCCATTGGAATTAAATTTTGTACATGAAGGTCAGAATTGTGAACATGTTAGTCGATTGTTTCACAAATTCTCATTTTTGAAGGTAAATCATACATGTATTCATTCACATATACAAGAGAGGACCCAAAAATAACTGGAAATTTTGTAATAAAAAATTGTTTATTTATCATTAAGTGTTATAAATTTAATCACCTTCAAAGTACTGTTCATTTAATACAATACACTACTTTAAATGTGCTTTTCACTTTTTGAAATAGTCTGGAAACACAAAGTGAAGCCTTTTAATGTCTGCTTGGTTTTTTTTTTTTTCACCACTTCTAAGTCAGCAAAAAAAAAAAAATTCAGGCATTTTTTCATCTAAAAGAATAAAAAGAAGTCACACGGTTAGAGATTGAGCAAATATGATTGGTCTATAAGCTAGATCATATTAAATTTAATTAAAAATTATTTCACACTCAAGACTGCTCGCAGAGGAATTGTCGTGGTGAAGCTTGCATTCTTCAATTTCCCACAAAATGGGATGGTTACATTTTATCGCATCATGCAAATGTTTCAGAACTCGTAGATAAAATATCTGACTATTAAGAACTAATTTAAAAATGCAGTTTGCATCAATAAAAAAAAAAAATCAGCATTATCTTGACATTGGATTTCAGTTGCTATGCTTTTTTGGAACATGATAATTTGATAATTTCATTACATCATTCATAAACTTGTGTTTTCTTCAGAACAGTTTTCTTGTAATTTTTTTCAAGCATTACAATTGTTTTACCTAAAAAAAAACACAGAATGTCACATTATTCCAACTTTTCAGCCATTACAAAAAAATCGCCAAATACGCAAAACACACTACAAAAAAATATGCTACGTTACACCACGATTTCACACAGTAATGTAATTTACCAGATTGATGCAAAAGGGTCTTCGCAAGAGATGTAACAGCAGAAGCAAGTATGACAACAGGTGCACTTACCAGAGAACAATTCCAGTTATTTTGGGGATATTCTCTCATATATATTTAAATACACAGATCATGAGTCGGAAACAAACATAAATAAATGTAATAAATACTATTCACTTTTGTTAAATAAAGAATAATTTCTCAAATAAAAAGCTAAATCATTTGTCTTTGCAGATTGTTTAAAAATTAATTAATCAGTGCTAAATAATTATAAATTATTTTTTAACATTGTTCACATTGAACCATTCCATTTAAACATTGAATAAAATTAAGAGATACTAGATGTCATTGAGAAATTTGACTGTTTGTTTTTATAAATGGATAGAATTTGATTGCACTATCCATTCAGAAGCTATCTTTATTTTATTTATATCATTCAAATTCAAGTCTTGCAACAGTTCCCCAAGTCAGTGTTTTGTATAGCTATGTAAAGTGATAAAAGACAATAGTCAATAACTAGTTAGAAATTTTGTTTGCTATTCAGTATTACTCATGTATAAATCTGTTAATGTTTAATGTAAAAAAAAGAGTCTTGTGGTACTAAGTTTGGTTTATGCATTTCGACTTTTTTAAAATAAGATCAGATCATGCAGTGTTCAATATTGGTTTTTATCATCATCAACACAGGCATTTATTATAGGGTGTGTAGTGTCTTAACTACTATTTTCATATCATCATTACTATCCACATGTATGAGTTTAAATTTTTTTTTCAAAAGTTTGAATTGTTAAAATGTTCCTAACAAGTTTTTGGTGATTTTTAAATAGGAAAATAGTCACAGGAATTATGAATTTTTTGCTTTAAAATTCCGAGGAAAGGCATAAAATAGTTGCTTTTTCTTAGCGCAAAGTAAAATAATTATTAAGAATTTGCTATTTAATAGATTGTTGATCTGCAAGAGCTTTAAGTATAAACATTTATTATTTTTGAACAATTATTTTATAATATTACATGGTCACTATTCTTTTTGCTTGCACCCAAGCTGTTTGTAGAGGTTAAACTCTCCATACAGTAGAGCCACTAAGTACAAGCTAGAGTAATCAATGGATACAAGAAGGTTTGTGCATAAAATCCCCATCTAGTGCCTATTCATCCAATATCCCCATACTAGTATCTAGCTTGTGGCTTTCATCAGTGAGGAGCCTTGAATCTGAGAGCACTACATCTAAATCTTAAATGGGATTTCATGCACAAATCTTCTTGCATCCATTGATTACTCTGGCTTGCACTTAGTGGTGCTACTGTATGGCGAGTTTAGGTATGTATTTTATAATAATGAAAACATTCAGGTATTATGGATATGCACTTGCCTAAAAAAAAAATCGAGCACATTTTTTATACACAATATAACATAATGCAACTGGCAACTTATATATTTCAAAAAGATAAAAACCTTTCATGCAAATTTATCCATGCATTATTAAATAAATTTAGATTTTGCATTCTATTAGTATGGAGATTTATATTTATGGTATGTATTTTGAGATATGGTGGGAAAAATAATATATAATGCAGTAATTATGCTATAGTGAAAGTATAGTGTGAAATTTTATAGCTCATATAAAATAGACAAGTATCTTGTCGTTCAATAGAAGTGAATATATTAAATTATCATATATATTTTATATAAGGGATTCGGAAGACTTTCACACGACCCTTAACTCTCCATGCCATCTCATATTACAGTATATATGTGCAGGTGTGTATAAGCCTGTACAGTGTATTAAATTACATATATTTTTTAGAAACAACACCAAACAAAATAATTGTTGTTGTTTTTTAAAGAAATTATCAGCACAACACTTATCTAGATATTTTTTTGATCACAATATTAAATGAGGCAGATTAATAATATCCATTTATTTAATGCAACTATATGAAATAAATCTAATCCATCTTCAGATCTATGTTAAATATATCATTATGTATCTCATTCAGTAAATTTAATAAAGCCAGAATGCAATCTATCTTTTTCTTTTATGATGTTTATGTAGAATTGTTCTTATTCACCGTATAATCCATATCAGAATTAAATAGATTGTATGAATATAACAGTATTATAAATTTTAATTTCTAAAATGCAGGGTGGATCGAAAATAAGTATGTAGTATTGATTAGGTCATATGGTCAGAGATTACTTTCTCTAAAAAATAGATTTAACAGTAAATTTCACATTTAAAAAAGTATATAATAAATAATTTAAACTGAATCTAAAAAGTATGTAAATCAATATGCACTATGACCGTGTACCTATTTTTGGGTACTAGCGCCTAAGCTAGTAATCCATTTGTATTATCGTTGATAATTTGCTGTTGCATATCATAGTTCTAAATCTATTCTAGAATTTTATATTTAAAATTTCATCATAAATAATGGAAATATTTTATATGGATAAAATATATTTTATTTTTAATGAAATTATTCTTAACTTGAGAATAAAGACACTAAACTATGCAACCTTCATTACTGATAAAAACAATATTATATTTTTATGAGCGATTTTTTATGAGCGATGAACTCACAGTTTAACTTTATCTTTTTAATCTGAAATTATAAAAACCTATTATAGATTTAGTGACAAATATTAGTCATTTCTTTATTAATTAAAATTCTCGGGTACAAAATTTTCTTCAAAAAACCAATCATGTAAGTTTTTTTTCCCAATTATTTTATAAGGTGCATAATTTTTACTTTAATTAGTAAGCAAATTCTAAATAGTGTGTTGGAAAGCAGATTTTCAAGAATCAGATGGAAAGATCATTGCTATCAAGTAATGAAAACATTTGATCATCATTATCTCTGACAGTTTGCTATCACATTTCATTAAAAAAGACAAAAAAATAATAATAATAAATTATATTTGTTAATTGTTTACAGTCAACTTTTGAACTTTCATTTGCTTTTTTTTTGTTTGTTTTGTAGGTTCCAAAAATTTTTTGGGATTTATCCTCGGAAAGAGTCTTAACAATGGAATTTTGTGAAGGTGGTAAAGTGGATGATCTTAAATACATGGAAGAGAATAACATTTCCACAATTGAAGTAAGAATATTATTATTTGATATATAGAGATATACAGAATTAAGTACTATTAATTATTGTTTAATAATTCCATTTTATTTTTTGACAGTTATGACAGTCATCATCATTATTTTCAACCATTATTGATCCACTATAGGATAAAGGTTTTTCCAAGTTTAATTCATTTTCAATCTTTAGTTTCTCTTTTCCACAGCACACCAGCAAATTTCATTATTTTATCCATTCATGTCATATGATCTCTTTCTAGGTTTTTTACAATTTGTTGGACGACTTCAATTGTTCATCTATTATCATTTTTTCTAGAAATATGTTCAGCCCAAAAAAGAAAAGATAATTCATATACACATTCATCCGACTTTCAAGAAAATTCAACTGATATTTCAGTTCATAATATCTCTTGATCTTAAACTCAGAGGTAAAAAGTCAATAAATTAACAATACTAGCTGATGTAAATCACCATCCACAGTTATCTACTGTATAAATAATCACATAGTAATGATAGCTGCAATGACAAGAATATATAGAATGGATATTAGAAATTTTCCTTTCGCTTAACAGCAAACCCCTTTCTGCAGCTTAATATAATAATATTGTTTATTTTTTTAAATAAATTTAATCTGTTAATTTATTTAGAAAATAATGCTCAATTATTATCTTCAATATTAGCAGACAGAAAGTATATTTATGAGCAATAGTACTAGTTGTATAAGAATCATTTGAATTTATACACATTTGCCAAAAATAAGATAAAATTCTCAGATCGTCCAAAGTATTCTCTCCATTTGATTTTTTATTGAGTCTTTTTTTTTTGACAAATGATATTTAACCAGTATTAGATTTACAATTGACTATCAAGTGAGTGATTATATGGTGAGCAAATATGATTGGCTTACTCATCATCATGCAGAAGCCTTTATGGTGAGTTTAATAACTTTTATCTTTGAATTTAATACAGGATAACACTATGATTTTTCTTTTTATATATTTGGTGTTAGTTCAAGAAATATTGAATTTACATTATAGGGATGAATAAAATAAATTATAGATGTCATATCTTCATTAAAAACTAGTCAACACTTAAACAATTCCACTATCAATAACAATTAAGAATTTCAAACTCTTATCAAGGTAAACTGTCTTCAGCCAAGGTTGCAGTTAGTGATTGAAGGAAGGTGGCAATAAGAATCATGTGTTTAGTATTGACCTTTTTATTAGTCAATTTTAACTCTAAATATACTTTATGTAAAAGAATGTTGCAAATATTGAAAGACAAGCTATTTATGTCAAAATAGTTGACATTTACTTTATTATAAAGGCACAAATATCAGAAATGTAAGTAATTTTATTATAAATAAAAAATGGAAGAACTATTCTGTGGAGATTATATCAAATAAAGTAATAAGATGAGTTATTTAACTTAATAAAAGATAGTAAACGCCAAATATTCAAATTTATGCAATCAAACAAATTTTTGCTTTGATGAAAAAGTAGAAGTCTGCATAGATATCTCAGTGCTTTTGAACAGACCAAATAATATTTTAAAATTGTTGTGGTAGATTTAAATGCTAAAAATGAAAGTACCATGAATAAATTAGAATATGTGGAAATAATAATAATAGAGAACATAGATTTGTGGAATTTATGAAAAAAATAAAAACTCTACATTGTGGACTCATTTTTGAGAAAAATCCATAAAAAAAAAAAGAACATCGTCATAGCATTCGCTTAAAAGCATAAAAGAAATTGATTTTATTTTAATGAAGAGAAAATACGTATTTGAAGATTGTAATATATTAATTGATTTAACACAAGAAATAATCATCAAATAGTGACAACTAAGCTAAGGATGTTAATACAAACTAGAAAGCTGAAAGCTATTAAGAAAAATATTACTTAATGAATTTAAACTAGAAATAATACATAATTTTAAAATGTTGGCTGGCCTTGAAAATGGTTTAGAGTTAAACAATATCAAAAAGATAAAGCAACTATCTTATTAGGAACTGCTACATAGATAGCAGGAATAAAAATATAGCAATTCATTAATAACCTTGTTGTTGAGACAAGATAATGTATGCAAGAGAAAAGAGAGATGAAAATAATTAAAAATGGTACATTTAGAAAAACTGAATTTCTAGTATTCCGCTACATAAAAGAATTAATGCTGATTTAGGAAATATAACTGAAATAACGAGGAAAGCTATATAAACTGTTAAAAATCACAATTATATATATATATAATATAAATTGGAAAAAAGATATTTAAGCAATGAGAAAAACATTACTAAAATTACAGTTATTATCTGAGTGAAAAAATTCTACAAAGATCTAAATAAAAAATAGAAAAACAAAATAATCCCATTCAATTATAGTAACATCAATTGAAATGCTACATTTTAAATAAAGAAATGTTTATGTGCATTTATATCTGTGAAGAATGGAAAAATTCCAAAAAATGATGAAAATAATTTGAAAAAAAAGGAGGAGAAAGAATAATTGGTGGCAAAGCTATCAAGCGATAAGAACATAGCTGATGATTGAAAGAATGTAATTGTGATATTGATTACAAAAGACAGAAAAAGAAATTAAGAAATATATTAGTTGTATATAAGATTTTTACTATGATTAGTACAAATTATCTGATGAAGATCTTAGACCCAAGTCAATCAAAAGAACAACCTAGATTTGATGATGAACAGTTAAGAAATGGTTTAAGACGAATAGTAGCAACAATTTTTTAATTATCTGAACATAATTTAGCTTTTAGAAGTAATTTTGATACTTTGTACACAACTCATAATGGTAATTTTTTTTAAGAATCATAGAATTAATTGCAGAATTTGATCCACTTTTAAATGATCATTTAATGCAATGTTCAGAAAAAAAAATTATAGATAAGAAACAAAATTCGTATTTATCACTGATTGTGCAAAATGAATTAATTGTTGATATGAGAATCAAAATTCAACAAAATTTGAAAATATAATACAACAGACAAAGTAATATTCAATAATTTTTGATTGGATTCCTGATATTAGTTATCAGGAACAAATTTCAATAATTTTTAGATTTGAAGTAGATAATGAAATTAATGAACACTTTTTGAAAATATAAAATCACTTTTGAATAAATTAAATCTTAAATTATCAGATTGTAGCAGTCAAGGGTTTGATAACGAAGTAAATATGAAAGGAGTTTCAAACGGAGTCCGCGCTTACATTTTAGTGAAAACGAAAAGGTATTTTATACTCCTTGCATCTATTATAAATTTGATTTTAAGGGTTGACACAAGCTTGTCAATTATGGTAATAAATTTTTTAATGTTATACAAAAAATATATACATTATTTGCTGTCTCAACTTTACGTTGGGAAATTTATTAAACAATCAACTCCAGAACCATTATGTGATACAAGATGAGAATGTAAAATAGAGCTGTATGTTTTCAAATTCCAGAATTATTAAATGTACTAAAATAATTATCTAAAACTGCAACAGATAATACTATCAAAGTAGAAGTAGTTTTAATATATGAAACAAATAGATTCATTTGAGTTTACATTAAGCCTTGTAATTTTGTATGAGTTTTTGGTCAAAAGTTAATGTTGTAAGTAAAGTACTGTATTATAGAATGCAAAAATTCCCATAGATATAGCAACTAAGCATATTAAAGATTTAGTGCAGTAGTTTGAAGAGTAATGTCAAGATTTGATAGCTGTTTTGAGATTGATAAAGAATGTAAATCTGTTAGAAATAGAAATTAAATTTAAAGAAAGTTGAGTATGCCGAAGAAAGGTATTTTTTGATTATGAAAGCCTGATAAATCACACATTGATGATAAGATAGATAATTTTAGAATAAATTTCCTTTTTTGTAATTTTAAATACTGCTCTAAAATTTGTCAAAAAAAAAAAAGACATGAAATTCATGAAAAATCATTCAGATTTCTTTATGATATGAAATTAATAAGAAAAATAACAGAAAATGAATTAAAATTTTGCTGCAAATAGCTGTACCAAAAATTAAGTACAGGTATGATGAATCTGAATTTTACAATGAATTAATTATTTTTAGAAATATTGTTCCAGAAGATGCACCTTTTAATAGTTTAAAATTTATAATTTGAAATAATTTGTCAGATATTTATCCAAATATTATTGCCCACTTCAGTTATAGTCACATCAGCAGAAAGGCCATTTTCCAAATTAAAATTAATAAAAATCTATTTGCGATCTTCTATGTCTCAAGAATGTTTGTCGCCCTGGTAATAATATCTATAGAGCATGAATTTGCAAAAAATTTAAATTTTGATAGTGTTATAAATGATTTTACTGATAAGCTCAGTAGATTAAATAAAATTTAATATATTAAGATTTCTTTTAAATCTTATAAGTTGTTATACATAAATTTCATTCTTTATAGTAAAAATAAATATTTTTTTTTATATTTTTATATTATTATTTATATTATTAAATAAATCATTGTTAATGGTGTATTTATATGATAATTTGTACTTAACATATACTAAAAATTTTAACTAATTTTTCCTCTTTACTTAAATTGATATTAGAGCATACTAGTTTTATATTCAGTAAAAACCAATCAACATTTAGACAATCCCAATATCAATAACAATCAATAATCTTAAACTGTTGGCAAGGCAACCCCTTTTTAACAATAAAGATGGAATCCCCTTCTTTATTTACGATCTAATTTATTTAAATTGATCCTAAATATTAAACTAATTCCTAAATTAATTAGGATAAATGGAAACTAAGATATATTTTAATCTATTTTATAATATTTTAATGAAATATTAGTGTGTACATTAAGTTTTCTTTATGAAAGTTAATAAAGGTAACTAGATAATAGATACTACAATTAAATAATAATACTTGAACAATATCATTTCTTAATATTATTTATTCTAGCATCTTTCCATTTTAAGAGCTACATCATAAATTTTATTGAACACTTTACAATTTTAAGTATATGTATGAAAATTGAAAATAATATTACAATTCTTTCTCTTTTTTTATTTATATCAAATATTACAATAATTATTATTATTAAGTGTCATCAAACCAATGTCTACTCCTAACAATCATATGGATGGTATTCTGTATATTTTTAAAATTTTCGACATATTTGAGAGAAATTATGATTAGTTTCTTCCATGCAGATTAAAATAACTGATAATTGTCACTAACATCATCCATTATTGTAGCTCCCTATTGCAAATATGAATAAGATAATTAAGAGTGGGTGGAGAAGACTATTCAAATAAAGATACAGACTTTAATAATGGACTGTAACAATAAGAAAAGGGAAATTCAATATAGATTTCACTATATTATAATTAATAAAAGAATTAGATTATATATATTTATAACCACTCAGGGTTACCACATTCATTTATTGGATATTTTTCAAGTGATGAAGACCAGTTAAATTAGATTTTGAATTGTATTTGAACGTTAAGCTAGCTAAATAAGAAATTGAAAATTAATTATAAATTCAAATCTATTTTCATAATTAAAATTTCTTTAAGACAGACATATAATTTGAATTGTATATATATATTATAACGATCCGGAATAGGCGACTTAACGTATCTACACTACAGGGCACCACTAGGCATTTGAACCTAGAAATTTTATATAGTAGGCAGATACGTAAGTTAAAAAAAAAAATTTTTTTATTGGTTGAATCCGGTCGTTAGCCCATTGTCACTAGCTCAGTGAAACAGCAGAGATTTATATTTTATAATAAATTCTTATCTAAGAATATTTTTAAAAAAAGAATAAAATAAGCCACTGCCAGTAATTAACACACAAACATTTATTTACGCACATATATATAAAATTTAACATTATTATTTTAGTATGTTTACTTTAGCATTTTAAAATTTAACTTACATTTTTAACTTTTATTTTAGATTTTAATTTACATTTTTATTTTTTATAAGTTTGCACAGATGGATTTATAAAAGTTTGTTTTATAATGTTGAGTAT
The DNA here is from genome assembly GCA_028023455.1 of Epiperipatus broadwayi. Taxonomy (NCBI): domain Eukaryota; kingdom Metazoa; phylum Onychophora; class Udeonychophora; order Euonychophora; family Peripatidae; genus Epiperipatus; species Epiperipatus broadwayi. Next base: position 15,666,300 of record JAQFVV010000010.1, on the reverse strand, counting down.
AGATCGGTTACACAGATTACGCGGTCAAAAACATTTCAAAATAAACATAAACGATCAAAATATAAAGTCATTGATGGAATTGCAGAGGGAAATTCATAAGAAACCCAATGGCATTCATCATAAATGCCGCATTGATACCAATAACTTAAAAGACATCCGAATAAATACATTTTAGATACTCACCATAAGGTATCATTATTTACCGAATGTCTATATATTCTGATCAAATATGAAAATCAAAACATAATTAACCGATAACGAATCCATGCAAGCGTCTATACCAACTCAAATTTAATGCATTTTTATTTAGAGTGTCGAGTATGAATAGACTACATGGATTGCATTTGAAAAGAAAATATTTTATCCCTTATTTAACCTTAGGCCAAAATTTTGCAGTTAAACCAACGTCAATCCATCTGATATATTGATGTATTCAATGTAATACGAATATGACAGCACAATTAGGTTAAGAGAAGAAATTGACTCTTGTCCAGATAGGAATACTACATCTATCTGATGAGAAGAGCAATAAAAAAAAAACTCCATAGAAAGGAACTGAGGTCTCCGTCTTATAATTCCTTCCATAGGCAAAACGAGAGTGTGCGGCGTATAAAGCGATTCTGCCCGTAGCGAATCTCATACTACATCTACTAATTACACCAATATATCCAATCCATTGACCTAATTCAACTACGGAATGAATAACCTAAGATTACCCTCCCCTAATATAACTTTACAAATCTATATAGCCATTCACACCCGACTTAAATTTAACATTTATATAATTTAGTTTAACGAAAAACAGAAATCATAATAAAACTTAAAGAACAAAAAAAATAAATAAATAAATGGAAATGATTTTACAAAAGAAATACATTAAATAAAATTACTTATTAATAAATTAAGTTGGTCAGATAGGATTCTATTGCAATTATTTTAAATACGGAACAAGTTTTAGAATTAAAGTTCTTATTGTTTAGTATACTGGAGTTTTAGAAATGTATTTAAAGCTTAGAGTTCATAAAGTTCTTACGATTTTAAAACGTTCCTTTTCATCCGTTGCTTGCCGTTTGAACGTGAATTCCCATGCCGTCCTAAAGAGATTGGTATTCTGTTGGCTGTTTTATTTATTCATCGTTAAATCCCCCGATGATCCTGTGGTCCTCTTTTAGGAAAAGCGATGTTTCATTTTCTTTTTTTTTATAACAACTGAAGGAATTGAAAGTGCGTCTTTCAATCCCTTCACCTCCAACTCTCCGACTTAATACATTTCCGTCTTCTCTTAAATTTTCTTGACTCACTAACCATTTTATTTCCAAACTTTTTCTTTTATATGTAACTTTAGGATCCAATGGACATTACATCATCGATGATGATGATCCTTCCATTGAGGTCCGATTTCCCGATGGATTTCTTTCATTGGCCATTAGTTTCTATTGTTTTCCTATCTGACCGTTGCTTATACATTTAAATGCCCAAGGGCTAGTTCACTTGGACTAATTAAAATAATCATTTCCATTTTTTTTCAATAACATTAATTAATTTGTTTTGTACAAACTTAGATATATTTTTATCTTTAAATCTTTACTGACAATTTAGTTTTAAAATACTTTTTCTTTTTTTTAATAAAGTTTCTTTTTTTTAATTTCTCATCTGTGCGATTTTAAATATATATGAGTTTAGTATAGAATTTTAATTTTCAATTTTTAATTCTTAAAAAAGAAGTTTTATTTGCGAACTTTTATTTTTTTCATGTTTAATAATAAAAAAAATAATGTAACGTCGTATGTGCCCGTTACAATATATATATTACAATTGTTAACAATCTTATTAATACATATAATATATCTATATATAAATATAGAGAGAGAGAGTGAGAAAGATAAATAGATGGATATAGTTCTGTTTTTATTATGTAGGTAACAAAATGTTTGGGAAAGTTGTATAGTGAGATGATATTTGTCCAAGGTTATATTCATTGTGACCCTCACCCTGGCAATATTCTTGTTTATAAGTCACCATCACAGGGCACAAAGATAGTTCTATTAGATCATGGTCTTTATACGGTAATTATTTGTGTTATTTAAAAATATTCACTAAATTTGAATTGCTTGTATAATTGCTATTAAATATCTTAATTTTTTGTATATATATGATGTGTATGTAGACTTTAACAAATGACTTCCGTTTGAAGTATTGTCATTTGTGGCTAGCTCTCATCAAAGCAGATTTAGATGGCATTAAATATTATGCACAACAACTTGGAACAGAATCTCTATGGAGTATGTTTGCTTGTATGATTACGGCAAGATCATGGAAATCTATTACCCAAGGGATTGATAAAATACCAGTTACAGAAAATGAAGTGAGATTATTTATATTTTTGCTATCATTTTAATAAGTTATTAAATATGTTTTAATTTTAATAGATTTATAATAAATCAAAAATAAATGTCTATTATATAGTGTTACATATATAATTAAAGATAGATATTTTATAGAATTCCCATGATTCTCTGAGCCAAATACAATTACATTAAATTGTGTGGAAAGAATTTTATATAAAAATTGTTTATTCAGGGTAACATTTAGTATTAGTCTTACAAAGATAATAAATTAGGTAAAGAAGAAAATATTCCTGAGTAAAAACTGCAGAAGAAATTTCAAATAGTAACAAATAAAATTTAAAAAAACTGCTGTTATAGTCCTCCCTTCTCTCAGAAGTAGACTATTCCAGATGCCTCCTTATCTGATCGGATCAAGCATTGTTTGCCACAGGCCAATAGGCTGATGTATATATAAAAGCATAGCCAATGATTATTACAGGCCAATAAGCAACGATGCTTGCTGAATCCGAAGGTTTTCAATAAGGTCAGGGATCTGGGTATAAATAGTCAGCCCCTTGTGAGAATTAGGGAAGAATGTGTCTAACCTGAAAAGACTCTTTGCATTCTCCCAGGGAAGCTCTGCTAACCTAAACAGCAGCAAGTATTCTCTTTGATAGCACTACGCTATTTAGTCTACGCAGCTAGGCAAGTCCCACAGAGACCGGACGCTGCTAAGACCACTCTCAGCTCGAGGCAAGCTGTTCTTGTACAGCTGGAAGAGTCATAGACCCTACCCATGAGGCAAGCCATCAGGTGTGGCTAGAAGCAGCAGGCAGAACCCAGAGTTTATGTTAAACTCCAATATTCAACTTGTAAACATTCACTTGTATATATTGTAGTGTATATATTTATACATAATAATAAATATATTAATTGTAATACTTGTTTCAGTATTATTTTACATTATTTTCTGTTGGTTGGGTCTGTAATCCAGACCAAACACAACAACTGCCATTAGCAAAGATAACTTTGATATATTTGATATTAAATACATGAGGCAGAAAGTAGATGTTCTTAGAAATAAAGGGAAAAAAAAGAGTTTCATTTAAACTTTAATGAAAAATATGAATTAAATGACAGCAACTCAAAAGAATAAAATCACTAGTGTATTACAAAGATGAAAGTCTATAAAATATGAAACAAAAATCAATCATCCAACATTAACTATAATACTGAAACTAAAGATAATACAAATTAGTAGTAAGGAAAAACTTAAGAAGATAGTCAAGAAAATGAATTTTTAATGCTAAAAAAAATATTAAAATAGAATAGTTCACAACACTATATGATATCCAGCATTTTTTTCTTAATTTGACAAAATTGCTGTAGCTTATCCATATGAGCTAGCAAACAAAAAAGTTAAAACTTCGAAAGTTTGACAGTGCTATGGAGTCATAGATCCAAGATAACATGTTTAGGTTTAGTCTTTTTATCTATCAATTGTAACTCATCCAATTTGTTTTTCTCCTGCACATAAAAAAACATTTCTTCCTAACTAATGAACAGTATCTTATCTCTCAAACACTGTTTTACTTGAATCGTTAACTATTGTAGAAATTGTTGATCAGCATAATACAATTGAGGACATTTATAGTGAAACTGGCCATGATCAATAATACCAGTTTTTTTTTTCAAATCTTAGCCTCTTTTTTCCTTAAAAAAAGGGCAACTAGTGGTCTGAAGACTCATAGAACTATTGAAGAATTTTACCCAATCAGTAAGTGATCTTTTTGCTAATTTGAATGCTGAAGAAACCACTGACTTAAAGATTAGCTTGTTATAAAAGCATTTTTTTCTTTATAACTTATTAATGATGTTCAAGAGTCAAACCAAAAATGAAAGAGTAACACTACTCAGTTATGATGATAACTTGTTTTGAAGCAACAACATAAAAAGTACTTGTGAATATAACAGTCATATTTGCACATTCATACAACAAAATCCAGAGTCCTGGCAAATTATACCAAAGCTGATCTAGATGAGGAGTTGAGAGCTCGAATCAGATCGCACCTCAACTCCTCCACTAACACTCCATGACTTACTACCCTATGAATGACATATATGAGGCTACACTCGGACTCTTCTAGTTCATGTGCTGGCAATAGAAAAGGGTGGAACATGAGACTCAGGGAATAAATGATTCAATTACTATATAAATAACTAAACACACATCTATGGCTGCTTAGATAACGCATATGTGGGCTTAAACTAACATGATAATTTAAAGTATTTAATTGAATGGTAAATGAGTTATGAATAAGACACTAAACGTGAATACATTATATATATATTTATTAACGTGAATACATTATATATATATTTATTAAAAGAAATCAATACTAACAATATGGCAATATTGTATGAGGTTACATAGCAGGTGTATAATGATGAATGGATGGATACAAAATCTCATCTTTACACTTTCTACAGTTATTATGCCTGACTGATACAATTTCATGCCAAGGTTAAACATACAAGAATGATCATGTTAATTATAACTTATTAATATTACATAATGAGCATATATGTGCTTCCTATGTAGATCATATAGATAAACTAGATCCAGAGTCCTGATCAATACTGAACTGAACAATACTAAGGGAGACGAACTGGCGCTTTGCAGCGGAGCTTCCGAGATTATGGCACTACATAAACTAAATAATGGTTACAACTCAAATGTGCAATTACTCAGAGGATTCAATACCAAGTACTCGGTTCCTGTGGACCATATGACTTGCTATCACAAAGTACATGAACATTTAGTTCGGGTGATCAGAGCAACTTATACCCTCATGTTTCAGTTCTAAAGAGATAATGGGGTGGCCCTTAAAACTAAAACCCATTTTTAAAAGCTGTCCGAACTAAGAGTAATGGAGTGGTCCTTATACCAAAGCCCATTCTAATAAATACATATAGCAAGGTGTAATGCACAGATGTGCTTCATAAAGATACATTCACAACACTTTCTAAAATATAAACCTTAAAATTAATCAAGCGCTAATCTTTAGTTTCGATATGCGAAACTACTGTACGCCCTTTCATAAATTAGCATACTTAAACATGCTAAAAGGGGTTAATTAAATGATCTAGTTTACAGCTAAATGTATATAGTTTATAATAATATTATAAACTAAGGAGGAATAAGCATATTTAGGACTTATCTAGTTACTTATAATATGCTTCAAAATATCATTCTTGCTATTATTTAACTAAATGCAATCATTTAACATGCAAACCTGAATTATACGAAGATAAAACATTGTAGCTCAACATATATAAAAGTAGTTTTCAGACCGGAGATTTATTTATGTGCTAAAAAGTAATTTAAGATTATATGAGAAAGTCAAATTATCTCTCTACTGTTATAATATTTAATAATCTCTGCTCTGAAGGATGGCATAGAAAAATTAATGAAATATCAAATAAACAAAGTAATGAAGGCCTATCTGCAGATTGGATAGATTAAGAATAATAACTAAAATAGTTATGATTAATGGAAAGATTATTAGTTAACTTTTAATTAGGCAAGATTTTACATTATTATTTTAAATGAAGGTACATTAAGATATTTAAATCAGTAAGTACAAATTCATTACAGAGTTTTAATTATTAATAATAATTTTAGTTTTATAGTTTGTGCACATTTATAGTATAGCTAGCTTTAGAAAATTATAGAAATGATTTATTAAAACTTAGTTTAAGAGCTCTGTGGAAGATTAGTTACCGATCATCTTTTTTGTTGAGGTGGCTGGCATGATGAGGCATTAATATTCACCGATGGACTGCTTCACTCTGAGTGGCTTCTTGGTAGGCTGCTGTTTTGAACTCCCTCCATCTCCTAGACCAATTTTCTTTGCGAGAAAGAAGGCATGATAGGCCTTCTAGCCTCGGGTTTGTAGCGTAGCGCCTGACTGTATTGATCACAATTAAGAGTTAGCTAATTTTGAATTAAAACTGGATTTTTTATAGAACATCTTTTTTATCCCCTCACAAGCCATTAAAAGTTGTTTACAACTTTTAATTTTCAATTTTACAATCTTTAGTTTCAAATTTTAATGGCGCACATTAATTTTAGCAAAGACAAAAAATCCAGCTGTAGTTATTGACAAGGAGGACTGAGTTAATGATTTTGTCTTTGTTTTTAATATTATTTTTAAAACGTCGTTAAAATTTTGGTTCCCAGTTTATTATTTAATTAATGAGAAGTAATATTTCTGAGAATTCTATAATCTTTGATTCCTTTTTTTAAAAAGAGATTTAAGCTGTCAACATTCTAGCATATGCATAAGACAGACACCCCTGAATTTAAGAATTATATGCGAATATTAACAAATCTGTAAATTAAATAACTTAAAAGAATAATTTAGAAATATAATTTAGAAAATCTGTAATATTTACTAAATCTATCACATTACAGTTCCCTTCGCATATATACATAGGTTTGCTACCACATATAAAACAATGTTCACAACTTATTTTAATTTTATTAATTTAATCATTTTAAAATTATAACCGCTTATACATTATACACATACAGACATTAACATATGACTTTTAGATGTGCGCAGATACAAATACATGTAAATATATGCTATTATAAATATTTTAGTATTAAATTAACTAATATACGTGGACTTGGATGGGTTTAAATCAGAGAAAATATACTACTATGGAATATAGTAAGTGAAACAGGATGATAAATAAATCATATTGTTTCAAAAATGACTAGAATATTGTATGATTAATTATTTAATAGGATGAACTATTCCCATTTCAAACATAATTTCCAAATTATTCATTCCTGTGCCTTTTTTTCCCCCAAAAAGCTCATACAAACATTGAGTTACATAAACCTTTTTTTTTTAAATAAAATTTACAAAATATAAGGATCAGAAAATCTTGTAACTGTTTTATGATTTTTAGCTGTGGGGCATCTGATACAGCTTTCGTTTTTTCAAGGAATGGATACTTTTTCGTGTTTAAAATAATGTAGCCTAGGAATTTATTTCTCTAGCATTTAAATATATATTTGTATGTTTAATTTAGTTCTAAATTCAACACTAAACTATTTTTGTCTGATTAATATGTTTATATTTGTATATATGATAAATAGAATTAGGATGTACATTTTACCTACTTCTATTCTAATAGGAACTTTTCATTACTTTTACTTTAATCACATCGCTATTTATGTCTAATGATTTTAAATTACATTTGATGTTTTTTATTATGAATTATAAAGAAGATTCAGTCTTAATTTGTGATTAGGGACATGTTAGTTCCACTACTTCCATGGATATAGGGGCTACCACACAATTGTATTGGGATCATTAAAGTGATTGAATTCATTAAGTCTAGTATTGTTTATGCTTGCATTTAGATTTTACTTCATATGTAGTTTGTGTTTGCAAATGATTGCCATTTTGTTTTGCTTTGCTGTTTTTTTTTTTCTCTTTCTCTTGCAATTTTTGCCGCATTCAGTACTTCTAAAAATTGCATGTCTTGTGTCTTAATTTATCAACAGTTACATATATAAGCCTTATTATTCAATTCTGTTTTGTCATTTTCTTTTTCTTCAAATTCATATGACTCTCTCATTTTTTTTTTGGGAGAATTTTCTAGATTGTAGCATAAATCAATGTCAGTTAAAACTGCTTTCATACCGTCACTGCACATTTCCCACAGAAATTTTTTCAGGAGTGCCTTCTCCAGAAGTGAGCCGTAGACACAATATTCGTTTTTCTTTATTAGTTTAAAGATTATTTCTTTAGTGACATCTAGAGACTTGTCTCAAAAGTCGTGAACTGAATAGTTTGATAGATGTATAATTTGATCATAAGAATAATCTTTGGGTTTATCAAATCACAGTCTATTTCTAATCTCAGTGATCTTTTTGACTGTCTAAGTAGAGTAATAACGTTAAATTTTATTTGATTATTAACAATTTTATTCATTAAGAAATATTTCTCTATTTGCTGAGTTTGGAGAATTCACTTGCCTGCATTGCCCTTATCAAATCTGTCCATCATAGCTGACATTAATTTATAAATTTCTTTCTGAACTATCTTATCAATTTAAATAGTTCAGTTTCAACAGCAATTAATAACTTTGATGCCAGACATGCAAGAAATGTATATACATACTTGACAATTAGAGTCAGAAAAACACATGCAGTATGATTAAATACACTTTAATATAACAATTATATAATCAAAAGATAAACAATAACTTTCATCTTAAAAAAATATAATGAACTGTGTGATCTGTTAACTGTAATATATTTGTCTTTTATTAAAAGCCAGTAATTTTCTTCCATATAGCAGACACTGTATCAGATCAGATTTTTATAAATCCACCTTAATGATAATTCGATTTCTAAAGTCATGTGATTAGATTATTTATTTCTAAATATATTTTAACTTCATTGTTCTCCACATCTTTAACTTATTTTGCTTTCAGTTTAATTAAATTTTTTTCTTAATTGATTTCCAATTTTATTTAATCTCTTTATTTAATTATTAGTCAACCATTGTATATATTTCTTATATAATATTTATTTTCTAATATGTATATGAGATATATGTTTTGATACATTTATATATTTCAGTAATCATATATTTTTTATATATTGTAGCCACTATGAAAGTAGCTGCAATTAAAAGGCAGGACAAAAATAGAGTGAAGACTGGAAGTAGAGAAAATGTGAATTTGATTTCAGGTTTGGTAGTGGTGGGGAATGAATTAGTGAAAGAAACTGAATAAGTGTATCTAGGGAAATATAGCTTTTAGCTGATTTATTTCTATTTGAAAAAAATAAAATAAAATTTTATTATAAGAATGAAATGGCAATCAGTTATATTAAAAGGTAGTGTAATCAAATTAAACCAGGATGTTGCATATTTTAAAAAACGAATTCAATTTTTTTTTTGGTTTTTCTTATCTGTTGTAAAAGGAAGAATTTGTTTCTTTAAAAAACAACAATTGAATAATACAAAAAGTATAATTAAAAAATTGATTAATCAAGAAATATTTTGAAAATAGACAACTTGAAATAAGATAAAACATATCTTTTAAAACATGTTTTTTTTAAAAAAAAACTGATGACAAAATTATAAAAGTCGTCTTAGATAATTAATTTAGACCAAAACATGTTTATCTAGCAAGGCAAATGCAAGAAATTAAAGCAAGGGAAAGTAGAACAGAATAACAGATATTTAGCCACAACGTTATGCAGTGAAGTTATATTCAGCAAGCTATACTTGCAAATGTTGAAGAATACTTCCAGTATTGTCAAATTACAAAATGATAAAGCAAATTAGTAGTTTATGCTTCTTTAATATGACTTGCTAGTTCGCATCCCACATGTGTTTGCTTCTACCCTATTATGTAGCATTGTAGAAGGAAAGTAACAAATCCAGCTTTAAAAAAAAATGAATTAATGCTCATCATCATCAAAGATGTTTTTCCTTGTCCAGAGATTTATCTGACAGTTGATGTATTCCAAAATTATATAAAGCAGTAAAATCTAACCTGTAAGTAGAGAGTGATGAAAGAAATACAATATTAATGTCCTGAACACTGAAGTGATGATTGGAAAAAAGTATAGAGTTTACCATTAATGACCAACCAGAAATATTGATTGAGAAATCTGAAGGCGGTTTAACCAAGAGATAGGAAAAAAATAAAATAAAATAGAAATTAAAAATTTCTAACTGTTAACAGACATAATTATAAACACATAAATAAGAAAATTATTAAGATTCTTTTAATATATATCATATGTGATATAACCGTAAAAGCCTTAAATTATAAGTTCACTCTTTTGTTTAATTATGCTTATTATTATTATGTTTTTTGAAAAGGATTGTTCATTTATATATATCTTCTGAATAAATCGTTATATATATATTTTCTTATCAAGTTTTTACATTTTATTATTCTGAAATGCGCTTACTTGAAACATCAATCAGGCACAAGAGGGGGTGTGTGTGAGGTGATATCCTAATTTGTTTTAAATTATCAAGAGATGTAGCACAATGGAAATATTATAAAATATAAGATGGAGTGCCCCCTTAATGCACTGCATCGATTTAATAAATGATTTAAGTTTGATAGTTAAGTTGTATTTACAAACTATTTCTTGATAATAAATGGGGTTGTTAATAATTAAAGAATAAGGATTCAGGTAATATTCCTCAGATAACTAATGAGATGACACCTGAAGGAATCCTGATCAACTGTACCAATCCAAAACAAAGAAAGATACCCTAGTATGTCTGCAAGCGACTGCTTGATGATAAATGGGGATTTAAGAATTAAGGAATAAGAATTTTGTCTAAGTTTCTGAACATTCCTCATAAAAGTAATGAGATGATGCCTGAAGGGATCCGGGTTAATTGTAGCAATCTGAAACAAATGAGAAACCCAGCAAGCTCAAGTCATTTAAACAGCACTAAATAACACATATAGAGTGATGATAGGTGTAATCACTTGAATAATGAGCAGGTAATGTTACCGATTCTAGGCAGACATGTCACTAATAGATTTATTAACTGGTACAGCCTCTAGTATGTTCATCACCGATCTTTTTTATCGGAATTCATTGCAACACTGTCACAATATATTTATATTGAACACCTAACCTTATCACATATAGCAACACCTGTATTCATAACAGTCATCACGCTTAACAATAATTGTTAGTTTTTTTAAAAAAATATGATCTTTTTGAAAAAAGCAAGGCTGAGTTTAACATTAGAAATTATTTCGATTTTAAAATAGTGAGATGGATAGATGCTTTCAATGCTTATCATTGTAATTAATAAATACTTTAGTTTTTACATTCTAAATAGCGATTTAATTTTTCTGTAATGGCACTAATAACAGTTTCTGCAAGCATTAAAAAAAACAAGCTATTTCTAAAATTTTCTATCTTATTTATTAATAGAGTTCCTGATTAATAAGCAAGATAGAAAATTTTAAATGCAGTCTGCTATCCAAATGAAAACATATTGAGCTTAGTATGCAAAAGCAAGTTACTTGTAGGGTGGACAAGATTAAGGTTGTCATTTATTCCTGATAGTATGATGATTCATGATTAGAGGTTTTATTGAATATTGTATTTTGTTGTGTATAGCCTATATGCTTACAGTCTATAATGCCCAACCTTATTTTATAACATATCAAATAGATATGATAAAATTAAAGGATCACATCCTTAGATTCTACTTGGGCTTTAATTCAATGGAATAGTTTTCTTTATTCCACAAATCAGAATATCAATAACGTATTATTTTAAAATTTTGAAGAAAAAAACCCTAATGGTATATGAATAGCTTTAACATTAGTCACAAAAATATCTTTCTAAAGATATTGAAAAATATATACTTGGGACACAGTTTTCTTAAAAATTTATTTATACCATTAACATTTAAAAATCTTTGAATATACTTCATAGCATAATTTTGTTAAATAAATATCTCATTTTCCTTTTTTTATTTTTCAGATATATATACACATGTATTTGATTGTGCTGTATTGTCTTCCTCAATCATTATTATACATTTAAAGTTGTAAATATTAATTTTTATTAAGCGTAATATCAGCACGTAATACTTAAATAAGGCTATAACCTTAGTACATGTGCCTTGAGTGTTTAATTTATTACAAGAGAGACCTCTACAAATCTAAACGCAAGATTCGACTTTATAAAGATAAGAGCCGCCTCTTATCTTCAACATATTTTTCTAAATATATAGGCAAATCTAAAGCATTTTGATTTTGGGAGCGTGAAGCTAATAAATTCTTCGTTGATTAAATCCACTATTTCTGTTAAACATTAACGATTGCGAAATCTTTTGATTTACAATGAGTTAATAGTCAGATCTTAAATTTAGAAATATTTTGACTCAATTTAAAGTTGCAAATATTAATTTTTATTAAGCGCAATGTCAGTGCGTAATATTTAAATAAAGCTATAACCTTAGTACATGCACCTTGAGTGCTTAATTTATTACAAGAGAGACCTCTACAAATCTAAATACAAGATTTGACTTTATAAAAATAAGAGCGGACTCTTATCTTCAACCTATTTTTCTAAATATATAGGCAAATCTAAAGCATTTTGATTTGGGAGCAAGGTGCATATACGAAGATTATAGCCTTATTATACATTTACTAAATTTTTTAATTACTTGAAAGATAAGAAATTTACTTAGTAAAATTATATTTAAAAAGTATAACTCTAAGTTGACGAGAATGAAATTTAAAAGGTTAAATGGCAGAACAATAAAACAGATATTTAAATTCTTTTTTATTGCAAATATTGAGCTTAAATATTTATTATTAATGCATTTATAAAATTTAAATATTATATTTATGTATATAAAATTTAATTTTTTTTTTTTTTAAACAGAGAAATGAAGTTAAAACGAATGCTGCTAATTTCTTGCAAGATATTTCCAATATCTTAAATAGAGTTCCCAGAGAGATGCTATTAATTTTTAAAACCAACGATCTTTTACGAAGTATTGAATTTGTTTTGAAAAATCAAGCTAATGCTAGTTCTTTTATTACCATGTCACGATGTTGCACTCGAGCTGTGTATGCCCAAAACATTAAGGACTGTCAATCTTGGTTTTGTCGTGTCCAAATTTATTTCAAAACAATTTTAACTTTATGGCGTATAAATATATACGAAGTTTTATTACGGATTAATAATTCAAGGATGTATATAACTGATAAGTTCTTAACAACAGTTGCCTTTGCAAGGAGTAGCAAATGATTTTAACTCATTTATAATCACATTTGGAAAAAGTAACATCATTAAAAATTGAAATGTATATGCTATTATTTTATATATATTAAATAAATGGGTTTTTTTAAAAAAATGCTAATATCTTTTTATTTAATAATTTTAATTTTAAAATGTAAATTCATAATATTCTTTTTGAAACTTGAATATATTTGATAGTTCGTGAAATTTTAATAAGCAATGATTTTAATACACATAATTATAAATCCAAATAATAAGTACTGAACTTGGACTACTAATTCTTCTATTCGCAGTTGGTGGATATTAGAATAATCATCAGATATGAGAGTTAACTCATAGAAGAATCAGTATGTAGCTTTTGATGATAATCATATCCTAGAATTAACTACAAATAATCAATAAGTTGCACCCAACCAAGCATATGATGGCAATAAAGGCTGAGTAGTTTCTGCTATGGGCAGTCTTTTCTCAGTTTCTGTCAAATTTTTTATCCAATTTTCCTGTTTATCTTAATATAGATATCTGGTCGTCATAAACTCATGTCATTTCTCTGTAGTTATTGTTACAATGGAATCGCATTTTCGTGCAACCATATTTATCTTTAATTTGATTCCACCTATTTTAATGCAAGTATGGAAAAACATATTCTGAAATTACATTTGACAGACTGGAAAACCTCAATTGTAATCTTGCAAGAGGCAATATAATCAATACTGAATTATTTAAAACTGAATTTTGGAATTTCACTCAACAAATGTTTCTTTGGCAAATCCTATTGAGGGAACCATATTTCTCTCACAAATGTGAATGGAAAAGATAAAAAATAGCCTGCATTACAAAAGTAAATTAAATTGCTATGCCTGGTGGATTGTTCATTTAAGTGATGCAAAAAAATGTACGTAATAAAGATAAAATAGATGGAGTGTATGAATTTTACTTGATGTGAAATGTTCAAGAGTTGAATTATATTTGTTTGAGATAAATATAGCTTTGTAGATATTTATTTGAAGAGCAGGTGGCTGAATTTCTTTTTGAAAAGTAGTTGAAAGATTATGTATTTGAAGTAGTCTAAATTAGTATCTTCTTCTCTTGGAATTTATAGATGTATCACTGAAAAGCTAATGATTTTAAAAATTAACTTATACAATAGAACAATATCTTTTTTAACTGTTTATGGTTCATTATATTTGGAAAGTTAAAAGAAAAAAATTGCTTTTATCACTTATTAGACAATGTTATTCCATTGATACTCGTAAAACATCAAATATTTCTCAAATTTTAATTTCTATGTTGATAGGAACAATAAATTATGGCATATGATATACTACATGAACTTAAATAGCCCATTGTTATTGAATTTTTAAAATATGTGGATTAATTATCAAGAAAAATCTCACAAAGTAACTTTGATACATACATAAACAAAATAATAGTATTTTATGGATTACATTATAATTAAGACTCATAATATTAAAAAAATCAATACATGGGCATTTATAGGTGCACATTGTTTGTCATATCATAGATTAATATACTCAGAGATTAAAATATAATAGGATTATAAAAGTAGATATATCCCTAACAATTGATTTTCCAATTGATGACACGAGTTATAGAATTCTCTTAAAGAATGTATTGTGGCTAGGGGATATTTGTTCTTAGGTTCATTAAAAAAGAAAAATTGTAATTATCTGACAATAGTTGTATTATTAGTAGCTTAATTTAAAAAAAAAAGACATTTAATGTTTAGTGAATTATAAATGAATATGGAGCTTTATAATCAATATAGGGATTTAAAAGAAGTTCAGTGACTGATTGCTGGATTAAAACTTCAAAGATATTTTTTTTACGGATTAAGTGACATACACATGAAAAATATCATTATCTTATTAAATTGTAGTGTGATTTATAGAATCAAAAAAATACTGTAAATATGGTTTTTGTTGCCTGGTAAATGAAAAGAAACTTTGGAAATAAAAATTGCATATACTGTACATATTGCTTTTAGTAATTTGATCAAGGCATTTAATCATTAAATGTGAAGATTTATGTTACTAGTTTTGATTAATAAATCAGTGTATGATACTTTTATATAATATCTTGATATTTGGGAGAATTTTAATATTTTTGAATATTGGGTTTAAGAATTCAGATCATTATAGTTAATGAGGTAAAAAATTATTTGCAAATTCAGAAGGGAAAAGGCTGCAGTTTAAAAGAATAGTAATTATCATGGAATATCAGTCAGTTATCTAACACTACAAAGGTAATATCTAAATATTTTATTAAATGTAGTGTTTCCAGTTATAGATAAAGATTTACCGTAGCGTTGTTTTGTAATCAAAAACTACTGTGTGGTTTTTGTTGCCAGGCAAATGTAAAAGAAGCATTGAAAATAAAGATGATTTATACATATTGTTTTTATCAATTTGATTAAACATGAAGATTTGTGGAAATGTTTGAAACTGTTGGTTTGCCATGAAGATTTATTCATATATACAACTGCTACATGTATTGAAAATGTGTCATTACTGATGGTAGAAAATCTAAGATTTTAATTTGATCTTAATCAGCGATATATACAAGCTTCAAATTTTTTTTTTTTAAGAATGTGGGCTTTATGCCTTCTTCATGAAGCAAAAACAAGAACTTTATCTTCTTGGTTATTAAATGTATAAAATACTAAAGATTGTACAATTTTAGTCAATTCAAAGGATGACTCTACAGAATGTTTTAAATATATTTACTGTAGAAGCAAATTAAAAGACAATGTATTATAAAAGGACGTATTACGTTTTGTTCATCACAAACCTCATCTTTAACCTTTTTTTTCTGGATTTAAAAGGCCATATTTGTTTATGAGTGAATGAAATGCAAACATAATATAAATAAAAATTATATAACAATAACACAAAATCATTTATACATACATATATATTTAACACTAAATTTTATCAAGAAAATGGAATTATAAAACAATGATTAGCCACTTCCTAAATGAAATTTGAAATGCTTTGTTATGACTGAGAATTAATAGACAGTATGAATAATTTAAGAGTTTAAATATAAAAAGCATAGCTAGACGTATTACACTAGGATGATCTGGATATTCAAAGTGCATTGATCAGCAAATTACAGTGGATGATATAATTGTATAGGAAGTACAATAATCGAATCACAAAATAAATTTGTTTTTAGATATACTTAAAACTTCCATTTCAACACACATTTTTGATTTTATTCTAATATATTAGTAATTGTGATATTTGCAAATCAAATTACAATAAAAATTTATTGATTTCATCCAAAAATTTATAAACATGATTCATAGATAGTAAGCTTTATCAAAGAAACCAGATTATAAAATAATAGTTGATCAAGCATTAAAACTCTTGTCTTGTGGAGCCCTATTTCATTGTTCTTTTTATATTGTATTGTGCAGGCAATTATTACCTGCTACTTATGATATTATATTGTTCTTTTTTTTTTTATATTTACATCAAGAGCTTGATGAACTAATTTAAAATACTTGGTTAGATCTACTTTTTAAGATTCTGAAATTTATCTGGAGTGGCTAATAACCAGAAAAATGCTTATCAAGAAATTGACGAGTTTTAAGGCTTGGATTGGCCATTGTTTATGATCTGATTTTGTTGCTAAAACTTAATGTTAAATTTGATCTATTTTGAAAGTTTATCTCTGGGAATCATTGGGTTTACATATGTGCTTACATTAACCCATATGCTTTGAAGTTAAATATAGGTTACTTATAATTTGATCAAATCTATTTAAAAAAACAAACAAACATCTATTGCACAAACTCGTTTTGCAATCCTTTAGATTCTCATTAGTGATGGTTTACTATTGATTGTTATTTCTTTAATATTTGTAATAATGTTAACTGACCCCCAATAGGAAACAAATACTTTATATAAGTGGTTTGATTAAAGAACATTGCTGTCTTGCTTCTTAACAATTTCTTCTGGCAAAAAACAAAAGTAATTCCTCCAGAAAACAGAATCACTCCAGTTTAACTGTGGCCAAAACTTTATTTAAGTATTTTTCTATTTATTATGTACAAATTTATATTTCTGTAGTATTTTGGGGCTACTATGTCCTTAAGTTCAAATCACTTTCAAGGTCTTCTTTATAAAAAATAATGAATTAATTTATGATATATTAATTCTGTTACGAAATAATTTACAAAATTGTCACTTATTTATTAAAAATATAATCAAGTGAAATACCATTAATCATTTTTAATAATTATTGATAAAATATTTACATTTAATGTGATAAAAGGGCTTGGTAGAGAAACTAACGATGTCTCAAAAATATTTTAATGCTATTTATACATACAATTATAAAACTTGTTCAGAAAAGCAAACCTCAACTGGCATGTATCATTGGGCACAATCCATCTGTGTGGTGTTATAGAAGATAATAGCTGCATTGATTTCCATTCAAACTGTAACATGTTGAAATAAATACATTTTTGGTGTACATTCATCTTATGAATAGCAAACTTTCATAAATAATGATCTTTGGCTCTTTTATGCTCTATTTAATCAACAGAGATAATATAGTGATGTATTTCATAATGCAAACTTTATATTTCCTTTAGTATTCATCATTTATAGTTTGAATCAAATTATTAACATTTCTAAATATTATATCCCAGTTATTGTTGATTCAATAAATATAAGCATATGAATTATTGTAATCCAAATTTTATTATAACTGTTAAATGGTGATTCATTGAATAAAATCATCAAAGATATCAATAGACAATTAACATTTTAAGCTATTACAACATTCCATAGAATATTGTATACCCCAATATTTGAAAGTCAAAAATCTTATCTGCACATTTAAAAATCATGATAAATTACAAGACCATTTTCTCAAATTTTGATTTTTGAAAATATGTCATTAAATATGTCAATTTGCTACATTTTCTTTAAAAACTTTGTTCAAGACAATTATGAAATCATCAAAAATTTTAAATAAAATATTGAAACAATTACTTTTTCAAACCAATAAAAGTGAAAAATAATGATGATTATAATACAGTGAAATCAAAATAATGGTACAATATTTCTGGAAAGTGAAAAATTAAGCGAAGACATAGAAAGTCACTAGCAATAAACTGCCAAAATGGAATAAAACATTTAATAACTAAATATATATTTAAAGGACTTGGAAAAGGCACAAACCATTTTCAAAGAACCCTTAACAACACCCGTAATTCAAAAATCTGCAGATTCTTGTAAAAAGATTATATCATTAAAACATTCCAACAATACAAACCATTCACATTTTTTTCTTCATATATTTACACAAGAAATTGTTATTTATGTAGAAATATTCTAATCTACGTGTATATCATAATGACTATGTATTTATTAAATATATATTTCACATTTTCAAATACGATGATTGATTAGGTAAAATTGCACTAAGTTTCTCTGAAACTAAAGATTTAATTATTGGATTCTTGCGTTTGCTATTTGTATTTTAGGAATTAGCAATTATGTAAGCTATTTAATAATTTTCAAAAATAGAAACTAATTGGTTTCATCTTTGTAATTATATTTTATTAATTATAAGAATTAATGGCTTTATGATGTATATTTATAGCTTTCATTTGCTTTATATATATCAAATAGATTTATATGACAAATGCAAATAAAATTCCTTTCTATATATATATTTTTGTGTCTAATTTGCTCATAAGAGGTACATATTTATTAAATAGCTTTATGAAATCTTTCTTACTTTTAAGTATGACAACTAATGTATTACACTTAAAACAAGATTCTTCTGGTTTCTGAATTACGTTTGTGATGTAAAAGTGTTTCTTGGGGTGGAGACTGAAAATGAGATTTCTCTAGTTCATCAACATAAAGAAAAAATTCTTAGAATGATTAATAATTTGCCTTGAAATGCTATGAAATAATCTGAATATGCTTAAATGATTTACCATACATCTTGCACAATGGTCATTTATATTAAAAATAGCACTGCTTACTATATGTTGCTGAGTTTCACTTTTTATAATTTACAGTTATTAGTACAATATAATAAAAATGCTTAATATTCAATAAGTTAAAATTTAAATAATTATAATGATTGGTTGATCCAAAAGTAAGCAAGTTTTTTTGGTGTCCATAGTAATCAAATTTATGTAATTTTAGTTGCAATTTTTTATTATTTTTACATTTTAATAATTACTTTATTTCATGTTATCAGAAAGTTAAAAAATTTGATCAAACAAAAGATATTTACATGACTTTTTCCAAATAGGAAAATCAAACATTAAGAAAATTTTAATTGTATTTAGCCTAAAAAAGTTTGGAGTAATTTACCTTAAGTGATTGATTAGCCATATTGATAGGATCAGGATTAATAAAATTACAAACAAGAAAAATGCATAGACTATATTATCTTCTCTTGATGTGCAAAGTAGATCGAGTTAATTGATGATGGTTATATTCCAAATGTTAATTGATTCAATCTTGACAAAAAACTAATGATTTCAGCTTTTCTAGATAATCCAGAAATCTAGATGGCACTGCATTTTTGCATCTAAAAGAAGTAATGTCACTTTATAATACTCTACTTTCTATAATCATAACCTTGTATTTCAGCTCAGTGCAAAATCTTGAATTTGAACAAATGTTAAGCATACCATTGCATATATAAATAGAAAAAGTATGGCTTGAGATGGGATAAACAGTGTAAGGACAAAAAATACTGACTCAGACTTCAAAATAATGAATGTTACAGTTTAATAATTAATAGCATGAGAAAACAATAAAATCCCATATATCACTAGTTCTTGCACATGTATATCAGTTGCTTATTCTTCAAATGAAACTACTAAATTCTTACAACTAAATATTTTGGATTTTGAGATATCCCTAAGAGCTATTAATCATAGAGGCAAAACTTTTCATACAGCAGCGCCACTCAGTGCAAGCCAGAGTAATTAATACAAGCTGATGAGCTTAGCTTGAAAACATTATCGCGTTTTTATTTTGGACTCAAAGTTTTATAGATAGCTAAAAAAAAGGTAAAGGTGGTTGCTGGAGGGATTGCATTAGATTCTAAAATCTAGGTGCAATGCTATGAGATCCAAGGCTCCTCACTGATGAAAGCCACAAGCAAGAAAAGTCTGGGAATATTGGATGAGTAGGCACTAGAGAGGGATTTTTATGCTCTGGTTTGCACTGAGTGGTGCTACTGTAAGGAGAGTTTTACCTCTGTGAAAAACAGCTTGTGTAAGCATAAAGAATGGTGATCATGTGATATCTGAGCTACTAATCATCTTACCAACTCCTCCAATAAAAGATGTAATAATCATATTTCTATCAGTATTTAAAAAAAAAAATCTAAATTATATCAAAATTTAGATTTATCATAAAATTCAACAATTTGTATCATTAAAAATTTATAAAAGATTTTTATTAAAAATAAATACTAGTTTGAATATTTCACCTGCATCATGTGTGATTTAACTTTATGCACAAGAAGCAAAGATGTATCTACTTTATCCTAAATGTTGGCTAAGTATATAACATATTAACATAGGAGAAATATTAACATTATAGAAGTCGACTGATCACATTAGGATGCTGTTAAGATAAAAGTCTGAAATATCAAATGTCATGAAGTCCTCAATGTATCTAAATAACTTATGTAACAATACTATTAATAATAAACTTTTCCCAATTAAAGTGCTTTACCAGCATGACATCCTGTATTTAATATTTTTTATATATCAAAACCTAAATCCAACAGCTTTCAATAGTTCAGCTGGCTTGATTTCATTAAGATTAATAATTTCTTCATTTCTAAATATTCTCAGTAATATCATTTACAGAATCTATATATTTCAGTATAGTTAATTTGCTTCATCAATACATTTAAGATTATTTAAATCATTGTCTCTATTGACATTGTGATTGCACAATGCCTTGTTCAATATTTTTTTTATAAAATATCATTTTAATAGGCAATTATTAATAAAAGTAATTCTCAATGGAACATTTTAATTCAACATATAATATTGTAAGCATACACGCACACATACTCTATTTTGTGGACATTTATAATTAAGCATTTCAATAATTTTATTTAAAATTTAACTACTTAATTTTTTTTTAATGAAATGTATTGATTAATTTTAGCCATCATAAACTATCATTTTTCAAAATCATATAACTCAATAATAAAAATATTGTACTCTACTACAAGTTTGAGGAGATAGTACATGTCAATTAATGACAAGTATTTTAATAATTACAATACTAATTTAATATGGTTACTAAACTTTCATGACTCACTACTCTCAGTGCCATCTTATATTGCTGACCCACTTGATCACACACATGTTGAAAAGATAAATAATCACCAATATATGTATTTCATGCTAAACCAGCACTCGTCAGTTGGTCCAGATTACCATCTCCACATATATATATAATCAGTGCTCAGCTTTATATTAAGATAGCCAATCCTCATACTTTAATGGACAGGCTTCAAACTACTCCAACCCATAACTCTTCAGCCTTCCATTTCATTGAAAATCTGATGATGGAATGTTCAAAGCTCATGTTAGTGCCAAGGTTGTCATCCTACCCATGTTGACGTTTTAGTCATTCTAACCCCTTATGAACAGAATAATCCATTTATATATACATATGCGAGGGATGGACCTTTTACACACTATTTATATAAATTAATACATTGTACAGGCTTATGGCACTGAGAGTAGTGGGTCGTGTGAAAGTCTGAGTTCGAATCCCGCATATATTACATATATGAATGCAGGTTTAAATCTGTACAATGTATTACAATTATTAAAGTAAATGTTTGGAAGTAGATTTCCATTCTGAATACCAAAAATGAATTGTTTTATTTGAAATATGCTTTCTCTATTTCATCTAGTAATTATGTTTGTCTTATTGCAATATATATGAAAATATTTTAAAATACAAACACTTTGAATCAAATCAAATTTAAATGTTAATATATATTGATACTTTTTTTTAAATCTTAATTTTACATTATTCACAAAAAAAGTTTCTATTTCTTTTGTAATTGTCTTGCAATGTCATTTTAACACACTTATGCATTTGTAGCTTAAAACAAATAAATTTAAGGAAATAATTCTTCTTGTGAAGTTATTTTATATCTTTGATGCAACAGACCAAATATTGAATAAATAATGCTCATCCATAGCATAGTGAATAATGAAATTTTTTTCAGTCATTCACTCGATCATTTCAGTGGTATCCATGCTTGTAGACTGATAAATGAGGAAATACTTTCGAATCCGGACCTTCACGTTAAAAAATGAAATTCAGATTTCCTGTAGATAGAAAAAAATACTGACTTAATTACACATTATGTCAATTAAAATGTTTTCCTAATTTTATAGATAAAGAGACAATCAATCCTGTACATATTAAACTAAAATCTATTAAATATGAATTTTAAAACTTAAATACTTTTCTCAAAGTCTTTTTTTTCCTAGAATGAAATGGATTTTTTAGATGTTAGTCAGAACAAGTTATGTGATAACTTCTATTTTAAATCTAATATATAAAAACAATAAACTAGATATTTAAAAATGTATTATTTTCTCGTTAACATCAAAATAATCTTAATTTAATAGATTTTTAATTATGAATTTATTTATATTATGATAATTTTAATATTTATCTGCAAATATATGAGTCTTTATTATCAAACAATTTATAAAAGGTGCACTGTATTTGATTAATTATGCAATCTGTATAATCTTTCTTTGTTTAATGCCAATAACATTTGTTTAGTTATTAACTAATTTAATTAGCTTGTCACTGTTAAGCATTTTTTAATTTGTAATTATTAGCACTCATTTAACTATTTGTTTCTTCCCATTTAATGATTCTTACCTGTCCTGTTAAATCACATTTACTTAGTATAATTGTATGTACTAGCCCTATAACTGACTTGTATTCTAACTATGGTTAGTATATGAAAATCATTTTATTATATTTAATTATTCAGATATATTATTAGCATGACTTTTTAGGAACGGAAGCGCACTACATCTTTTTTTTATGCTTTTATTTTACTTGCTGCAATAATTTTTACATAATAGCTAATGTATACATATATCTAGAAAAATCTGCAACTATCTTATCAATATTTTTATTTTCTAAATGTTTTTAACATTCTTAAGCTTTAACTATTAATTACATTTTAGCATTGTTTGAACTTCTTTTAATAACGAATAATGCGATAGTCAAATTCATTATTTGTCTTATATAAAAACAAACTGTTGATAAAAAAATTGAAAGTTAACAGAAATTCCATATAAAAAATGAGTTTGAAGTGTTCATTCTTCTTTTTTTATGTTTAGCAAAATAGTTTAGAGAATTTTTTTTTTAAGTTTGTATGTGCAACTTGTTGGATTGATTTTGTGAGGTTGAATATGAATACATTTTAGTTTTTAAAATTGAATTTTAGTTGAAGCTTTTGAACTTTTTCATGATTTCTTCTACGGGAAGCACTCATTCCGTTCAATACATGAAGCCTTCATCCTGATTATTAGGTAGAATGAGCAAGAACTTGTCGAAGTATTTATTACCAAAAATACTTTAATAATATAAATATATTCATTCCTTGTTTCATTATAGATCCAGAATATGATGGTTGATCAGCTTTCTATGGTAATATGTTTCCTCCCATTTCTAAGTTAACAAATCAGAATTCACTTATTATAGCATAAAATAAATAATTGGATAATTGCTTACATAGGCAAAGAGCGTTTGATTAGACTTTTCTGATTGCATACTCACTTCCAAAATCACATTTCAGATAAAAACTCTTAACCTAAATAATGATTTTGTCAAGTAATTATCCTAACCATGGATATTTTTATTCATAGCTGATGGAGAAGCATAATGAAAATTATTGCTTACCAATGGTAGATTATTTACCAGGATCAGATGAACTGATGATCGAGTCATCTTTTCCTTATTTGTTTTTAACCGAATCAAAGGGTAATGCAGCATCGATTGATCCACACCATAAGATGGCGCTGTTAACTAGTGAAAAACGAATAGATATAACGTTACCGGGCTGATTTGATTATTATTTTGTAATGTTATCATGTTTTTTGGTTTGGATTTTTTTTTTTTTTGGACCGTATTTTCTTTTTTTTTTTAAATAAATTGATTTTTAAATTTTTTTTGTCAATACGTTTTTTAAAACCTTTTTTTTTTTTAAAAAAAAACTTGTTGGTTAACAAAATTGAATTACGGTCTTTTTTTGTTTTTAAAGTAACTTTTTTTTTTTTCGCTTTTGATTACGGTCTTTTTTTTAAAGGAACTTTTTTTTTACTTTTTCTGCTTTTTTAAACAACAACTTTTATATATATATATATTTTGGGGGGTTCATTTAACGTGTTTTTATTTATAAAAACAATTAACTCAAAAATTAATTGATATATTTTGCAAAATTAATGATGGGTCTTTACATATTTTGGATGTCTTTTAAAAACAAACAAGAACAAAAAATCGATAATTTGGTAAGTACTACAGTAAATGCATTTCATCTAAGATGGCACAGAACACGTCTTGATTTTTTTTCTGACGTCTCCATAAAAATTCGGCTATATAATTGTCAACATCTTCTCTTCTTGTGCCTCGTGTTCTCTTGTATCGCCACTTGAGACAACGTTCAATGTTCTGGGTATGCATGCCAGGCCACAAAATTATATTTGTGATTCATTGTCGAGTGGTGATATCCGGAAGCCTCCAATGCACAAGTTGTGTATCCTTTCCAGCAATCAGAATAGATTGTGGAACAAGGCATGATGTTCTCACGGATGGACTGTGTAAGGATGTTGGCAGATCGGGAGGCTACAGGCGCTACAAAACAATCATCTGTCTCATGACACACACCCCTGAAAATCCATTGTTGCAGAAGGAATCTGCCTTGGTTGTTTTCCACCGACTGAACAGTCTCATCCACTTCCAGTCATACCGGGACCACTGATTCGGCGACCGGAGACAAGGCTTTCTCGACACGTTCTCTAATAGCTATGGTCACATCATGCCTTACTGCATTCACACATTTGTAATTCAGCTGCCATCCGCTTTACTGTGAGCTCATCCCGGCTCCAGTAATATATTAGCCGTAACGCTTTCCAAAAAGACATCCAGCAGCCCTCAAACCATGTTCCATGACGAATGGAACACCTTCGTCGACATTGCCGCAATTTACATTCCATTTGACAGGGTCTACTACGCCTTACTTTCATTACACTACCACAAAGGCAGTTCTTCTGGGTGAGAATATTTCTCTGTTGAAGAAAGGGTACCACATCTGCTTCTGTAGTAGGCAAATCTACAAATCGAAATGCCGGACAATCGTCTGCCATTGCAATGTTTTGATCTCGAAAAAAGTCTTGGAAAGTGCGCGACTGGATCGTGAACTTTGCCGAATTGTGACTAACACTCCTCATTTCCTGAATTCTGAGCCCTGACAATGAAACCAGGAGCGTTTGGAAAATCGTTACAATTTTGACCAAGGAAAATAAAAAAAAATACATCGAAGCTCAAAAAAAAAGTTATAATATAGTTTTCGTCATTCAAAAGACAGAAACCTTCACATCATATGCTGTACAATAGTTAAGAGTAATGGCTATAGAGTCTTGCATACTCGTCGCTAATAATGTTCAACATACTAGAGATGTTGGGGTAAGGGTGCACTTCAACATCTTAGCGGTTGAACAGTTTACAGGTCGTAAGATCTACGAGCGGCCTTGTAAACAGCATATTTATGTGCTTTAGCGTAGAAACAGCGCCATCTTATGGCGTGGATCAATTGATGCTGTATTACCTATCAAAGTTATATCTAGACGAGTCTTTAGAAATAATGACTAATAAGCTGGCCTCACAATTGGACTTTATTTATATCATAATCTGCTCGTCCAAATCTATAAAGTTTGTTTTCCAAACTGCTGTTTTTCTTCTGAATGCTGAAAAGGTATTTTTGATTTTGATGTGAATCTAATTAAATAGTTTATTGACACATTTTATTAATTTTTTTTTTTATAAGATTCAGTTATTCTTGTTCAAATTTGCAGAATTTACTTTTATATTTCATAATCATGTTTTGTATAATCTTATACAATAAATTGTACCATATGACTTTAATCAATTAATTTTAACTGTGATTTTCTATTTCCAAAATTTCTCTATATTTTTGGCAATTATACCACATTAAATGAAATTATATATACAGGGACATCACTTCCTTCTATACTGTTTGTAAAATGATTAATTCAGTGTTCTTTGCAAGAACAAATTTTTAATCGCTAAATATATTAAAATATTTTCCATATCCAGTTATGAATAATTTCAATAGATGTACCCCCCCCCCCCAACCAAATTTAAAGAATCAAAGTTCTCTGAATTATAAAACTATTCTTCCCTAGACATAGTCTCTAGTATGAATTTATGAGATGTATACCCTATTTTATAGTTTCATGTACAATATTTTAGATAGTTCATTTTTGAGTTTAAATATAGCAAATTGTGGATCTCACAACAGTCTTCCCTTTTATGACAAATAACATTTTACTTTCTATTGACTATTATTTATAAATTTCCTTTAATTAATATATTATCAAAGCAAAAACTGCTATCATATAATGTTTATTTTACTTTTAATCCTTTTTATTCTGGAATATTATATTTTTCATATTTTATTATTTTTCCGAAGTTATTTTATGCTACTTAGTATTTTATTTTAAAAAATCGTAATATTAATTCATTCATTTTTAGTTTTTAGATATCATACATTACAAATTATCAAATGTAAAACTAACTCAAGCATTTTTTTTTTCAACCCATTATTTATATATTTTTGATATTCTTCTCTTCAAAAAAAGGAGGGATTAGCCAGCCCATGTAGAAAGTAAATCTGTATTTAACACTATTTCAAAAATGTATATTTCATGCATAAGTCAAGAATGTATAAATATTAATAATTAAATGATAATTTAAAAAATAAATCAATGTGGATTTGCATCATCTTAATATTTTGCAAATATTACAGAACCAGGTATTACTAGTGAATTAAAACTTTTATTTAAAAGAAAAATCTACTTACCATATACTCATTGCTAAAATAAATTTAAAATTTAAAAAAAAAATTGCAATTTAATAAAATTTAAAAAAATAACAGATTTCCTGCAAGTAATTTTAACAAGTATGAACAGAAACTAAATATTAGAAAACAATTTACATTCAATTTAGGAAATAAACAAAAATGTACATCAAATTACTTTTTAAATTGAATGTATGTACATATATATATATATAAAAAATTTTTTTTATAATTTTAATAAATTATAATTTAATGATATATAAAAATAAGTCACTTAAATTTGTTGCACAACTGTATTTTTTCAGCTGAAAATAACTAATGGAAACATAAAATAGAAATTTCCTTTACATACAAATAATCGTTAGTCATCTATCAATAAATAAGTCTCCATTATGCCTGAACATAATCTTTGAAGTCTTTATATTCTTTGCTTTTCTTTCAACCTCCTAGCTACATATTTCCAATAAAATGACTAGTTTCTTATTTTTGTATCATTCCTCTATACCTGAGCACATGTGTAATTTGATTCATTTTTGATTTTCTCAGCATTTTTTTTCTATTTCTTCAGCATTCTTATATTTCTCCTCTTTCCACATCCATTTTCAACCAAATTCCAATGGGCCAGTAAAGAAACATTGTTTTATTGTCTACTTATAATTTTCATTCAAACTTTTATCACTACTCAAATAATGTAATATTTAAAGACATAAATCTGCTTATTAATCTAATAACCAATTCAATAATGTCTTCTCCATCTGTCGTTTTTCTTTTAATTGCATTTCTTTCATAACTGTTACTGTTCGTTTATGTACAAACTTTCCTGGTAGTTAATTTGCTAACTTTTTTTTCTTCTTTATTCTAATTCCAATCTTACCAAAGCAACACATTCTTTATGTAATAAAGACATGACATTAGTGTCTAATATGTGCCTTGGAACATCATTGAACTATATGTCTTCTTTTTTAAACATATTTAGTGGCATAAAGTATAAAACATCAAACTATAATTCTAAAATGCAAACCCCCCTTCCCCCAAATATTTAATAAATTAAAAAAATACATAGGACCTATATACCTATTTAAATAGTTTTAAACTGACTAAAGTTTCATTAATCTATTAAATATAAAATAATTATTAAAGCTCTATGGCAACTAATACAAAAGAGATAAATATTTAATAATCACTGGGTAGTTGATGATGGTGTCGGGGAACAAGCTTGTCGCACACTCATTTCCCAAGTATCTAATAAAGCAGTTACCGAAAATTTATCAGGCATTTTATTTAATTGTGAGGAAAGAGCTTTATGAACTGCTTGTAAAAACGGTGTAGAATCATATTCTTCACAACTAGTATCACACTGAGGAGACGATTCTGGATAATTTTCAGGAACCGTAATGCTAATAGGTGGCACGCTAGGCAGATTCCGGTCATCAAGCTTACAAATAAGGTGAACAGTTCGAGAACTGTTGTGATGAATAGGATCTAGATTTACTCTGAACCGCTGTTCTAATCGTGCAATTTCTCCCTGAAGGACATGTGAAACATCTGCACTATCATCTTCGTTTCGTCGTCTTTTAAGAGGAGGGCTTGCTGAACATACTGGAGTGCCGTGTAATGCTGTAACAGCTGGACCAAATGTTCTTTGTAAAGTGTGATTTAAATTGGGCATTTTTAGGTGATTAGCTACTGTCTCTAACAGAGACTGGCCAATATTATGTTCATGTTTATTGATTAATTGAGATCCACCAGAAGATTGATCTCCAGGTTTTTCTTTCAAATCCAATTTGTCTAAAACTTGTTCGCATTTAAGAAGAGTATCCATACGCAATCTTTTGGATGAATCTGATAAAATATCTAACAAATTTTTCATTTTACTGAGATCTTTTTTCCGATCTTCATCTTTATCTATTCTAGCAATCATTCGTCTTAAGGGTTCACGATATTTTGACAACTGTTTCAATTTTTCTAAATATGCTTGATCTTCTGCTGGATTTCTACTGGCAGGACTTGCATTCGTATTTACCAAAGCTAAATTTCCGGGAGTATTAAGAGCACTACCTGGTGAAGGTGCACCTGCTGGTGTTCGAACAGACACACTACTAGGAGAGGGTACTAAATTAGATGATGGGCTCGCTAAATATGCTGCAGGTGATGGAGTCATTTGAGATATTGATTGTGCTGGTGATGACATACTTTGTGATGTATTGGAAAGAGATCCTGAAATTTGATTATTACTACTAGGTTGCTGAGATATAAAATGTTCAGAATGGCTAGTTCCTGAGTTGTCCAATCTCGCAAGATTTTGTTGAGCTAATGCTGTCGTTGGATTAGGTGCTTGTTCGGATCCATGTTTTAACGGTCGTGGCAAATATTCTGCATTTGGAGGATGCAAACTTTCCCAACCACGTTTTGGCTGATTAGTACCGATGCTTAATCCAGAATTAATTTGACCACCTTGATTTGGCTGAGTTACAGTATTTAATTGAGCATTAACAGGACCCTGCCTAGCTAGATTTTGTAAAGCATTAATAGGATCTGGAATACTACTTCCGGATACTGAAGTTCCTTGACCTTGATTAGAAACTATTTGTCCAACTTTATCTTTTTTTGAATTAATTTCTCTCACGTGAATAATAAGGCGAGCAACTAAACCAAGATATTCTTCTTTTGTTTTAGCTTTTTGAAACACATGATTTTCCATTTCTAAGCTCGTTTTCGTCGTAGGATTGCCAGCTAAACGAACAACTTCTTCTATTTGAGCAATAACTTTTTGTCTAAAACTTTGAGATCTCCAAGATTCTCCGCCTGAGTCAGCCATTTTTGAATTCTAAAATTTTGTAATTAATTGAGATATTTTAAAAAATATTTAGTAAAATTATCATTCAATACCAGCCACCATACTCTTACTTCTGTGGATAATCTTGTTAAAGAAAAAATAATACATACGGGTGTTTTTAAAATGGCGGTGCCCGTTAGAAATCTGGGTATGTAATTGAGAAATAAATTTTAGTTCAACAAATATATACGTATTTTATTTTATGTATTTTTTTCATTATAATATACAAATTACAGTGTAATATTAAATTGTTCAATGAAAACTGCAATATTAAAATTTAATTCCTAAAATGTTAATCAATATTTAGTATCTACGTATTTCTTTTATGTATTCCGTTTATCATATTTCAGGGAAATGAACGCTAGAATTTTTCATCACTAAGTTTATAAGAATCCCATCACTTTACAAAATAAATTAATATGGCAATATATAAAACATTCTTCAATTCTTGTAATTAATTTATAGTTATCGGATTACGGTAGTATAGAAAAATTTCTAAAACATATTTAAAAATTATTGCTATTCAAAAATCTAACTAGTTTTTTAAAAATTGATTTTGATAACTGGTCCCACTGCAGGATAATTTTTCTCCAGTAGCCCCCAAAGGGAAGAGAGTGTGAAAAATTAATTGCCGGACGACCTTTTGAAATGTTGCATTAAAATGATAAAATTTGTGATTTTAAATGAAAATTGTATGCTAGCTGTTTTTGTCTCCTTGCTCTTTCCATTTGCATTTATTTTATTGTTTTAATCATTTAAGTTAGTCAAGAGCCTCTGTCAGCTTAAGCCTTTCATGCAATCGATTATCTCTCTACACTTAGAACCAAAATAGAAGGTGTGAGGCTATTGACATGGGCTATGATTTTGAGTCGTCTGTGGAAAATATAGAGGAAAAATTTTTCTCACTGCATAAAATTAAAATCTAAATACAGTCTATTCATCTTGTTTTTCATTTCAATTTGATCCATAAATAATATATAAAAATACAATAATTCTTCCAAACTTTTTTTTTGGGAAGTTTTAAGTCGATGCAAAATAATATGATTTTATGAAATAAAGTTTTTAATTTAAAAGTGTGGAAAAAGAATTATTGAAAACTAACTATGTAAGAACAATTGTATGTCGTGTGGATAGTGTTGTAAATATGTAAAAACAGTAATGTTAATAATTTTCATTGTCTTCATCTTCAACTATTATATTCACTTCGTGATGAAAGTCTCCAAGTTTAATCCAGTTTTTTAGATTTCTAATCTCTTTTCCACATCACTTTTTTTTTTTTTATCAGATCTTTTATAATCTCTTTGGATCCAGTTTAAGATTTCAATTATTCATCTATTATCATCTCCTCTAGCAGTATGTCCAACCCAATTCCACTTCAGTCTCAATTCTTTTAATGATGTCGGTAATACCTGTTTGTTCTCTCACCCATGTAGTTCATTTTCAATACCATCTTCTTATCCCCAACATACATCTGTCCCTTCATGGGGTGGTCTGAAGTCTCAGTATTGCTTATTTGTTAAGTAAGAACTGATAAAACACATTTATTAAAAACATTTCTTTTTAAACACATAGCCATATTTTATTTTAATACTAAGTTATTTTTACCAAAATCATTCCATCCAAGTTTAATTCTATAATTAATTTTATCCATTATGTTTACATCTGTGTTAATAATTTGACAAAATATTTGTAGTTGTTAACTTTTAATTCATTGTTATCAATCTTTATTTATTCTTTTGAAAAATTCCATTGTACATTGCTCTAATCTTTTTAGCAATTATCTTTAGTCTTTTTAGCAGTTATCTTTAGTCCTACTTTTTTACTTTCATCTGATAATCCTTGCAATTTGCAAAAACAATTACATCTGCAAAAAATAGGTGGCTTAAATAATAATCTAATATCTTTTTTAAATATCAAAATTATTACTGTATTCTTCCAGTCATTTAAAATACTATTAATTTAGAAGAAATTGTAGGGGATACTTTGTTTCTGTTTTTTATTGCTATATAATTTTGCATAGAACTCTTCATACATTTCATGATGTCAAATGTTTTTTTCATTAGTTCCATTTTTTCTTATTGCAGAAATAATTTACCTACCAATACAACTATTGTTTTACACTTTTGAGACTTATTATCTTTGATGGCTTTCCTTGCTAAGTCACAATTTTCTTGTCCATTTTACAAAACTAGATATTCAATTCTTTTTAATGGATAGTTTTTGTATATTTTCATATTCCTTCTTATTTTCATATATTTTCTTTTATTGATAGGAAATTTACTGGTTAACATCAGCTATCTTTGTGTTACAGTTCTTAATACTATATCAATTATTTTTGTATTGATTTCATTTAAATCTGAACCATCTTCAAAGTTTTAATAACTTAAAGTGATTTGCAAGTTTTAATTTAAATTCATTGGAATGTTTCTGAATGTATGAAATATCAACTATGAATATTATTTTCTTTAATAATTTTTATCTCTAGTTTCACACTAACACATATCTTATATCTTTTTAAATGATGATTTATTAAGAACATTCCAATGTTGAAATATGTATTTTCTTGTTATCAGAATATAATCCAAATCTCTTGTATCTTTATTTGAATGCTTCCATGTCAATGTCTGTTTTGCATTTTTCTCAAAGAAAGAATTTGTAATATACAGTTTTTCTTTATCTATAAACTCTATCAGTCTGGTCCTATCTCATTTCTACCATCATAACCAAATTTACTCATAGCACTTTTAATTGTTTACTAATTCTAGCAGTAAAGTTTCCTATGACCATTTTAAAATGTTTGATTTGTAATCCGTATAAAAATCTTTACTTCTTTATCAGAATGAGAACTTATTGAGATATAAACTTGAATTATCTGCATTTGATATCTTCCATTAAGTTGAATAGCCAATCTTGTCACTCTCATACACCATCAATCTCCACAATATTGTTCTCCCACTTTTTATTTGTAATGAATCTAATTTCACTTGTCTTCCAATATTTGTACCTTTATAGTAAAGTACATGACCACTTTTTTAAAATCAATTGACTCTTCATCTTTTCTTCTAATTTCTCAAAGTCCAACAATATCCCATTTAATATTATTAGACAGTTCTTCCAATTTATGCAATCTTCCTTCATTTGAAAGTATGTCTAAATAAAAAGTATTAACAAATTATGGACTGGGTTTCCACTCAAGGAATATATTCTTAGTATCCTTCACCTTCAGCCACTAACTGCTGCCTTGGCTGGTGACTTTATAGTCTCCTGGGAATAAGGACCATGATTTACTTTTGTTGACATGATTATAAAATGTTCATTCATATATATATCATTTTGTCTTCAGGAAAACTCAATTGATATTTAAGTTGAGACCTATTGGGCAACTGAGAAGAAAAACTATAATGTTTTTGATCCTATACCCGGAAGTTAAAAGCCAATATACTCACTATGATGGCTGATGTGTGTTGGTGAGAAAACTATTCATATTCTTATACTATATAAATAGTCATATAGTAATGACTGCAACATCAAAAACATATGGGATGAACATTAAGAATTTGTCTCAGTTCTTTTATGACCTCAAAAAAGAATCAAAAGGTCTCCTTTCAGTTAACAGAAAACTTCTTTATAGAAATGTGTGATTTTCAGGTTTTTAGTTTGATATTTTTGAAGGTGCACTGATTTCAGATATTTAGATTAGAGTTTTTATAATAATTCATTTAGATAAATCTGGTAATAATCTTATGATAATCATTTAAAGATGGAATGGAATACCATTAATCAACTACAGCCAGATATCTTGAAACTGAAAAAGAAATAGAATAATAATATACTTGAAGATACACTGTATATGCCACTTCAAATTGCTTTGGTATATAGTTTTTACTTTTTGTAAGGTGCTGAATATTTTTACAGAGTGAATGTGTTTTAATCAAAAATGACTTTATTATCATGACTTTTCACATTGTTTTCTGCTATCAGATATTTATAGATTTTTAAAAAAAATTTTTTACACTTGAAGAAGTTGTTCAAGAATGAGTTGTTACAAAATACTAATCAGTTTCAGCTGTAATGATCAAGTTATATTTCAAGTTATTAAGTGAAATGCTTCTTAAAAAAAAAATTGATATGACTTCCAAATTGGTTGTTATTTTGCAAAAGAAAATTTATCTCGTACATTGTCCACATCATGTTGTCTATTATTCTATTATGCCAGAAATAATAGTCTCTAATGTGAATAGTTTCGATGACCAAAAATAAAATGTCATACTTTTGGCCCGCAGTGACAAGGCAAAATTGCTTGATTTTTCTGATAAAAATTTGATGAATTTGACTAAAGAAAAGCACACCATTTGGATCTGAATTTCTAAATAATAATAAACATGATTGCATTACTGTATGTACTGTTCCTTATTACAGTAATGTATTTTGTCACCCTATATATGAGTCAGAATTAAATTGTGTGGATGAAAATATGATTGCGCAAACAATTCTACACTAACTTAAGTTACAGAAGTCAATAAAGAAAAGAGGAAGACATGATGTTTTGTATTGGAAGTGGTTCTTGGTCTTTGATGAGCCAACATTCTATCGTACAAGAGAGGAGGAAGCATTCTTGATTGTTTATTTATTTTTTACAGTTAATCCTCATATATGAAGTCATTTCACTATTTTGTGAAATATAAATATTAATTGAAATCTGAATCATCAATAAAGATTTATGCTATCAAATGGAAAATGTTTACTAATTGCTATATTTTAAGCCAATAAACATCGTATGATCACCATTTTCTATGCTTGCTTATAACTGTTATTAAAACAGGCAAAACTCTCTATACGTATTGCCACTCAGTGCAAGCCAGAGTAATCACGGCTTCCAGAAGGCTTGTGCATAAAATCTCCATCTAGTGCTTATTCATCCAATATCCCCAGACTAGTTTCTGGCTTGTGGCCTTCATCAATGAGGAGCCTTGGATCTGAAAACACTGCACCTAGATCTATATAAGCTAATTAGCTTGGATTGAAAATATTACAGTGTTTTCAACATAAGACTCATAGTTTTGTAATTAAGTAGAGATAAAAATTGTCTGCCAGAGGGTTGCATTAGATCCTAAGATCTGGGTGCAGTGCTCTCAGTTCCTGATGAAGGCCACAAGCCAGAAACTAATCTGGGGATATTGGATGAGTAGGTACTAGATGGGGATTTTATGCACAAGGCTTCTGGCATCCATTGATTACTCTGGATGCTTATGCACAATTTGTCTTTGCACTAATTTAAGTAACTAGAATCAAAAAGATAAAGAAATTGAAACAACATTAATATAGTCATGATTGTTAATCATGATCATTAATGAATTATATTAAGATGGATGAATTTCATCAATTTTTTATTTAATCGTATATCTCTCTGCATATAATAACAAAATCAACACTCATTTCTAAAGAAATAATATCAAAAACGTAGTCAATGATAGGTAATACTTAATAATTTGCATTCATTATGTATGATCATATATATATATGCATGCACATAATTCATCTTAACACAATATTTTACCTTCATTATTTATGATAATATATACATATATATGCATACTCGTAGTTAATCTTTATAAATACATTTATTAAATATACATATATATGCTGCACTTTATCCAAATTAGTTAACAAATTGATAAAATTAACTATATGAATTAAACTTGATTGGTAGAAATATTAAAAGAAAATAAAGAGCTTTGCTAATTGCTCAACAAGCTTTGAGATAAATGCTTAGCAAGAGAAAGCACTTAAAATATCTCTATCTGAAAACCACCCCCCATCCCCTGACCAATGGTTTCATGCTTTTGGCATTCCTCAGAGAGGCGCTAGGGTAGCTTCAGACCTTAGATCTAAAAACACCAACCCAAATCCAGCATTTATCTAAGAATTGACTATTGAATAGAAAATCAAGTTTTCAGCCACCTAAATGTCTTCAAACCCAGCAATCTAACTTAAATAGCCACATGGGGCTAAGTGATCTTCAACCAAACCATATATTAGAAGTCTTAGCAATATAATATTGGTTAAGGCTAAAAGCAAAGACTATAAATAGTCAATAAAAAAATTTAAAAAATGTTTAAAAAGTGTGTTTTACTAATGGTTGCTTATAGATTTGAGATCTGGATGCTTAATAAAAATAAAAATAGAAAATTCATATTATATAACAAAGTTTAGGGAGATATATGTTGAGAATAATAATAATGTGGATTGAAAGCAAAATATATGAATGGGAAAACAATTAGACATTACTGAAAAAATTGAGTTGGGTTGGATATGTTGCTAGAAGTGATGACAATAGATGAAAATCTGAAGTTTTAAACTGGATACTAAGAAATCATAAAAACTAAAGATTATCAAGTAGAAAGTGGATGAATAAGAAAGTTATCTGGAGTGATTGAAGAGAAGCTGTGGATCCAAGAAACAAGATTAAATTTTGAAGAGACTTCCATCTTTTAATATATTAACAATGTTTGAAAATCATAACCTATCATAGAAATTCAGACAAATTCATTTTATATTATATAAACACAGTAAAAACTTAACAGTACAAACTTTAATTGTATAGTCTATTCCTTGATATTTGTATATTAATGAAATCTGTCATCTATATGAAATCGCTTAAATGTACATGACTATATACATCATTTCAATTCAATGTTAACAATTGTAAGATGGAGTTGAGATAATGCCTAATCAAAGTTGATGGTAGTTTATTATTACTATTGAATAATTTGATTAATTCATTAAAATATAACTAAATGTTAAATATGATAGCCATTGCTATTTTTTTTTTACTCACTAAAGGTAGTTAATCATTACTATCATTAGCAGACTCTTGTAATTTTAGAAAAAGAACAAAAATAGAAAGACCAGCAATAAGAGAAGAAAGTATAGATCAGAGCAGAATATGTTGTGCTTACAGTTAAAGAATGGTAATATCATTGCATAAACAGCAATTCAACAATGGCAGTGTTTATAGGCCCATATCCAGACCAAGAGGGAAATGTAGATTCAATTTTAAATTACTTATTAAATATTTTAATATTCAGAACTAAATATTTATAAGTTATTGTGAAGCACATACAGAAATTTTCTAAGTGATGCCATAACATGCATTCAATTCTTAATATGATTTCCACACTTAAGCAACATTAAGAAAAGTTGAAAAAAAAGGTCAATTCTCATTGCTTGTTGATAGAATGTTAGACATTCCTCCAAAAAAATAGGGAAATCAATATTTAGTTTGTTGGTAGTGTATATTACACTTTTGAGGACATATAGAATAATAATTAAATGGTTGTCACTTGAAATGTCATAAGTTATCTAAGCACCAGGAGAGATAGAACTAAGTTCTAATCTATGGATTTTTAACTTGAATTTAGCACTAAGACACATGGTAGATATGGAATTAACAAGATGTCCATCATTGTTTTTGAAGTTTTAATTTTTTTTGCATTGTGCATTTAAAATCTCCATTTTGTATGTTTTCAATTATATATTTTTTTTAGATACGATGGTTCATTGTTCAGTG
The DNA here is from genome assembly GCA_028023455.1 of Epiperipatus broadwayi. Taxonomy (NCBI): domain Eukaryota; kingdom Metazoa; phylum Onychophora; class Udeonychophora; order Euonychophora; family Peripatidae; genus Epiperipatus; species Epiperipatus broadwayi. The sequence continues at coordinate 15,628,561 of JAQFVV010000010.1, read as the reverse complement.
TAAGTACAACTTAACAGTTACTTACAAGTTTTAATTTATTATGGAGCTCTTTTTTTTTTTTTGCTAATGAAATAGAACTTTTGTTTCACAATGATGCTATCCTAAAGTTACCACTATAATGTTTTACCTTTTTTTCATTATACTTAAATATTAGGAAAGTTTGTCTAAAGGATAACGATCTTCCAATTTCATTTTAAATGGAGGTGGCTTTGATGCTATACAAACTTTTAATTATTTCTGGTTTGCAATCACAAACTCATGCTTTTTTGATGAAGAAATAAATGTATATAGATCAAAATCTTAATGCCACGATCTAAAATTTGAATTTAAGTGCAGAGTACGAGAAGAGGAAGAACTTAAACAGTTTCTATTTGTTATGTCTTTGAAAAATAATTGCAAATATTAGATAGCAAGATAAAATAATCAATTAATACATACTATAATAAATCATGATACCATTTCTCATTGCAATACTTTGCGGAAGAAGACTTAGGTATTGAGATATGTTAGAAAATTGTGTAATAGCTATATTTATGAAAACTTACTTTATTATAAAGGGATCAAAAAGAAGACATCGATAGATAGACCAAAATCAAGTCACAAAGTCAAATTCAAGGCATCTTTGGAAGATATTTACATTGATCCTAATAACTGGTAAAAGCTGAAATTTGCATTATGTGGATTTCACCTTTGTGGCCAAGTACAACTTTTTATTTTTGAAAAAGTATTGTAAATCAAAGATAGAAATTGCATACAGAGGAAAGCCATCCTTCTCATCAGAACTTAATCTAGTTGAACTAATTTTGATACTTGCTATGCCATTCAAATATTGAAAGATTCAAGAAAGCAAGAACACTTATCAACTGGCTCTTGATTTATGCTCATCTATTATTGAATAATATATAAAAGATATTTATATATTTTTTTATTTTTATGATTGTAGTCTTTTTCCAATACATTGTAATACAGCTGTATAGTTGTTTTTTAAGAGCTTTTATAAGCATAAAAAAAGATGATCAAATGATGATTTAATGATTTAAAAAGTGATGTCAAGAGATTTGCCATCTTTGTAAATGAACATTATTTTAGCATTTATCTTTTTAATTTACTTTTTTCTTGATTTTATCTGAAAGCGCTCATAATATTTTGTAATACTTTGAAGCATTATTTGTGAAAACAAGTACCATCTAAAAAATTAGATGACTTAAATAATCTCCATTTTCAATATCTCATTTTTAATTCTAACATGTATTTTTACATACATTGCTGTATGGCCTATGATCTCTTTATTGCTCTTCTATTAAGCTTCATATCTATAAAAAAAATTCACTTGTAAAGTATTTTTATTTTTATTTTCAAGCTCACAATTAAATTTCTTTTTAATATAAAGTTATTTCCATTAAAAACTCTCCATCTGACTTTAATTCTGTGATTATTTTCACCCATTGTGTTTCCACTTTATTAATAACCTAACAATCTTACTACTATCAATCTTTATTTTCTTCTTTATTGTGATATTATAAATGTAAATAAATTTGTGTTGGTTGTATAGCTTAAAATATTATAGTACTTGGGAAATATGTAGATGTATGGTAGTTGTAACTTATGCATCATGTGGCCGCAAGGGCACTGTTTCTGTGTCAGTCACAGAAATATTCAGAGTAGGGGGCCAATTGCAGCAATGCAAGTTCCAGTCACTAGGTGGCACTTTTTACCATGTGTATGCATAGGAACCTTATGCCAACTAGCTGCCAACACTACTGCCCTCTTAGTGGCGCTAATAGCCATAGGTAAACACATTTAGCTTACATCGTCTGCTACCAGCAATCTAACCCACTACGTAGTGCTGTTTCTCCATGCTACGCACAAAAAAACCGCCGTTGATTAGCGATAATGATACTTGCTTGGTAGTGTTGTTTTCTATGCATGTTCTTAAAAGATCGATAGCGTATAATGTGAAGGTGTGATTAATTTAGAAGCCACAACTATTTAAATCTACTTTCACATGTAATACTGTTACATTGTATTTCACTCTCTGATAAATCAATGTATTTTTAAATTATTTCCTTTTAAAAATCGATCTCTTTTTTTTTCTCTAAAAATGTTTTTTTTTTTTTTTAAAAAAGTGATTTTTACAACTTTTTTTGCGGCAATCTTTCTTTCAAAACTGCGTTCTTTTAAAAGCTGATTGTTTGTAAAACTTTTTTTTTTATACTTTCAAATAATATTTCCAATAACTTTTAAACTAATACAAATTATATTTCGGTTTATAGATCTTTCAATTACTATTTCGCAAACATGTTATTTTAAAAAGGTTGATAGCATTGTTGTGAAGGAATGTTGAAAATATGAATGGAGTTTATAGGATTGAGTGTTTAGATGTAAAAGAGATAATAGGAATGTATCACATATAGGTACAACAAAGAATAAATTAAGGATTAGGTTAAAACAACATTTGAATGATAGAAATTCAAATGTTAAGAATTTGGACATTAAAGTAAAATTATATAAAGAAAGAATGATAAAAGAAAATTTATATATAAAGAGGGAAAAACCTGTTTTAAATAGGATGAATTACATAAAATATAATTAAAATTAAAAATGGTATAAAAAAGGGTATTGTTTAAAGTAATTGGTTAAGAGGTATTTTTTATGTATATAAAGAAATGAATATGTAAAAGTAAAAAGTTTGGAGAGAAAAAAGAAATAAGTAAATGTTGATTATATAATGTAATGTATATGTAAAAAAGATGTATTGATTGATAAAAGGGAAATGTTATTGTTGTTATAAGAATATAGACATTAATTTTATTTGTAATAATAATAATATATATAAATATGTAATTTTATAAATCCTTGAAAATAACTGCAGAGAAAAAAAAGTGATCAAAATGTTGGCTGTTAAAGATGTGAATATGTATATATGGCTGATAAGAAGAAATAGTTTTTAAAAAGAAAAGAAGGAAAGTATATAAGATGATTGGTTTCAATGAAAAGAACATTATAGTTTATAAAACATATTTTAAAGAAAAAAGGTTTCTTATTGCGGTTATTAAAAAATTTGTGGTTGTTTTACAATAGCGTGTCGAAACCGCCGGAGGGCGGGTTCGGTTTGTAAACAAAGATAAATATAATGTTGCCGGGGCCGGGTTTCTTTTCTTTTTTTTTTTGTTGGCTTTGGTTTTTTTATTTGTTTATCACATTTATAAAAGTAATATCAAATCAAATTTTTTGTTTAAACACGACCAAAACAAAAAAAAAATAAACAAATACATAAACAAAAAAAATTACAAATAAATGAATTTACAAAAAAAAAGTACTTCATTTTTTTGGCTTTTGATTCTTTTTTTCATTATTTATATTTTCAAAGGGGACGGGGTTTGTTTGTTTTTTTTTTACCGTCTACGTAATTTTTTTTGGTTGTTGTTTATCACATTTAAAATAAAAATACGGCGGCTATCAAATCTATTTTGGCTACCCCAAACAACAAAAAAAAAAACAAACAAAAAAAAAAACGGATCGATTAAAACCAATGATTTTTAAAAAGTAGTTAACCAATTTTTTGTTTGTTTTGATTTCATTCTCATTAAACCCTTTTCTATTTTTGTTTTGGTATTGTATGACAAACAAAAAATCGGCCGATTCAACTACTACTTCTTTTTTTTTTCGGTTTGTTTTGTTTTTATTTTGATAAATAAATCTATTGTCCATTTAACAGTAACATTTACAAGCCAAAGTCCAACTTTGGGAGGGGGGGAAAGGTGTTTGCATTTGCTAATAGAATGGAATGCCAACAACTCAAAGATTGATCAAGTTTTGATGGTAATTCCCCCTCAAAAAAATCAATCTATACGGCAATTAAAAGCAACTTTTTGGGCTCTTCAGGCAAATAAAAAATAAAAAAAAAAAACACAGCAGGCATGCAGCTTCAAGGTGTTTTGTTTGATAAACCACCGCCGGTTCCAGCAGTCAGAGAAGATCCTTGTTCTTTCTTTGACATTCATCAAAACAAGTTGTCCTATTTTTTCAGCTATTCGATTAATCAGCTCGCAGTTGTTGTCGCATGAAATGTGACTTAGAGCGTGATTTGATGGGAAGCGCACTTTTAACTACACTTGGCCCATTTTTTCAGCAGGAAATGGGGACTAGGGAAGCATAAGACTCTGCTGATAATTGTTAGTAGACCTTCCTAAAACATGCGAGATAGAGGGGGAGGTGGTCTTAATGAATATTAAAATAGTTTCGACAATTGTAATTCCAGCCACCCTCAGACAATACTGTAAACAAAAGTGAAATATGATCGCTAGTCCGAAATGCTTAGCCTGAATCTGAGCTGTAAGCTGACACAATAGCTTCTGCGGCAAGATTGGCTAAATGTTTATGTTTCTGTGCATTAGCATAGAAATAATACACAATCAGCCAGTACCCTCCCCCGTATCAACGGACTATTTCTAGGCTTACGTGTTAGAAATAAAACGTTCGATAGCGGCGGAGGCCACCTAAATGGCATATTTCTGTGCACTAGCATAGAAATAACGCCCTCCGGTGGTTTCAACACGCTATTGTAAAACAACCAAATTTGTTAACAGCGGTAATAATAAGTTAAACACATTTTATAGAAGGATTAAAACAAACTCATTTATTAACTGTTTCAATTTATCATTCTAAACTTGTTCAGTTATTTGAAAGCGGAAATTATTATTAAGAAGGATTGTTTATATTTAAAGTTATTAAAACAGGCAAAATTCTCCATACAGTATTGCCACTCAGTGCAAGCCAGAGTAATCAATGACCACAAGCCAGAAACTAGTCTAAGTATATTGGATGAGTAGGCACTAGATGGGGATTTTATGCACAAGCCTTCTGGCATCCATTGATTACTCTGGCTTGCACTGAGTGGCAATACTGTATGGAGAGTTTTGCCTGTTTTAATAACAGTCATAAGCAAGCATAAGAAATAATGATCATATGATATTTAAAATTATTTGTTAGAAATGATGATTGTTTGTAATTGAGAATAATAAATTTAAAGAGTTGGTAAATGAATTTTATTGTTTTGATCCTTCTATAAAATAGGTTGTAGAAGTGAGGGGGGGGTATATTTTTTTAAAATTAAAATTTCTATTGGTGATTAGAAATGTAAAGAATAATTGTTTGGAATGTAGTCATTATGTTAAGAGTAAAGAGTTAGGATCTATAATTAAACCCGATAGCTATCTATCTGTAGCTCATAAAGTAGTGTACCTGTCAAAACATGTTGATCCATCTAATATGAGCTGGAACTCAAAAAAATGTACTCCAAACCCAGTCAAGCCCGAGATTTAAGTCAGGGACCAACATGAATTTGAACCTATTCCATAACCCCAGATCAAACACCTAATGAATAACATATAATGATGACACAAGAATTTATTTTAAAATCTGGCCCCTAGCAGAGTGAAGAAGACAAGAGACTCATATATTAACTACATTATAACTGAACTAAAATAGGCATACGCATGGCTGTACGTGTGGAAGTGGAGAAAAGGTCATTCAAACAACTCAAACAAATTAGATCATAAAAAATAGTTTAATATAATGAATTGATTATATACATTAATGTGTGTGTGAATGAGCGGTCTACCAAACGGTAGATAATTACATATTGGGATTCATGCTGACGATTCTCATATGCTCTTTTATCAACTAAATAATATATATATTAACACATCTTTGGTGGGTATGGTATTAAGATGCCAATCATGTATTAGAAAGATTACATAATATTGCCATTAACACTTTTATTTATGGTTCTGAAACACGGTAACTAACATTATTTTGGGGAGCATTCTGAGATTCCTTACATATATAAGAAGAACTATTTTCACACCATTGCGGTCGTGAAAATAAATAAAATACATTTGAAAAATTATATGACATAATATTTATTATAAAAATTCTTTTAGCACTGTTAAGGACAACACTTTATTTCCCCAAGGCATATACTCTTAAATACAGAAATAATAAATTACAATGGTGGGATTGTATAATACGACTGAAATAACATTATTAATTAATAAAACTAATGATATTCAGCATATATATATATTTTTGAGCAGAGCGCAATTTTAATGTTATAACATCAAAAATGAGTCATGAAGCAAAAGAAATAACTGAAGAAGTGACGGTACTGACATAATGGTGGAGAAAACAATATCTAAGACCCTCTTAGGGCAGTGCTTAGAGAAATGTGGTTAGGCATCCTGGAATCACCTATGCACCATGACCTTTTATATGCAGATCCTGGGAAGCTCAACTATCTGCAGGATAGGACGAGGAGAAATCCATGGGTTCGATCTTGTCGCAACCCCCAGATTAGAAGCACATATATATATTCACGAAGAGGAGCTGAATGTCAGTAATGCAATATGGATAAATGTCACTAATGACACTGAATAGTATTTACTGCTCTAAAATAAATGACACTGTGATTTAATGCTATAATTTATACAAACGATACGCTATGCCACTATAATGTATATAGATTTCCTTTAATAAAAAAAATACATTAAGATTTTATCTCCTTTTTTTTTTTTTGCTATTTAAAATAATTCAGTTCCACCTTCGTGGATTTTGATAATAACTAGAGTATTTAAATATTTGATATTTTAAGAGTATGAAAAATAAAAGAAAACTAGCAGTTGTATAGAAAACAACTAATAGGTCACCCTTTCAGAATTTAAATAAATAACATTTTAAGAAATTTCAAAGCGTTAATTAGCTTGAGTGGTGGATTTACCCCGTGTAGAATTGCTTCATTCTATTTGGAGTTGTTGACTCGTAAAAACAATCTTGACTGCACCAAAGTTAAAGAAAGTTAGAGCATATGAGATAGTATTAGATTTTAAAAAAATCATTTGAGAGCATTTTACATATTACAAAGAGATAAAGTTAAATAATATGTTAGGAGAAATCTTGATAGTAGGGTTCGAGATTAATTAGGCTAGCCTAACTTTCAGGTTGTGGCATGAAAATAATTAGTTACCTTGCACAATTCTAAGAGTTCATTTTAAAAAGTCTGGCTCATACATGGCAATTCAGGGGTCCATGCAAGTTCTTATGTGACAGCAAGCTTCTAATCAGCACTCAATGATTCTTTCAGGCTTTTCCTTCATTCTATGATAGCAGGATGGTACGGCAGAGGAAGATGATCCCACAAGGGTTGGGAAGGGTGATTGGCTTTCTACTCGATCATCATGTCAAAACAGCATGGGTTATGTTAACAACACAGTTTTCTCAATAATAGCTACCCTTTGGTGTTTCAAATCAGCCCATTTTATATCCCGCTCAGGTATTTGTGGAATGCTTTTAACTTTTTATTTCTAGTTCAAACTCTAATCTTTGATCTAATAAAATCTTACATTTTCTTTATCCAGTGTTCTTGAAGATGCAATTGTTAGATAATGTTCCAGAAATATATTCAAATCTATTTCCAGATTGGAAATAGATTTGACAAAAATGTTTAGAACAAAAGTACAATCCATTAGTCTTATTTCCCATTTTATTTTCAGTAAAAATTTTAATTAACAATTCCTTCCCAAGATTAAAACAATATTATATCCCCCCCCCTTTAATTATTTTTGATCAGTTAATGGTTGCATCTTCCATCTTGGATTTTACAAAAATATACAGTTTGATTAAAAAAAAAAATTTTTAAAGAAAAAGATTTATAAATGATGACATATAAAAAATATTTATAAAATTAATATTTTGTTAGTATGTTTGCTCCTGTAATATATATATACATCTGAGCCACATCTATGTATTTTAATGTGAAGAAAAAAAAATTAATAAAGAATATTGAAAAGCTAAAATTTATAATTTTTAGTCACACTTCTCAGAAATATATACATGATATATATAAATAGAGGAGCGGGGTGGGTCATAGGGTTTGAATATCAGTTATTAACTAGTGAGTGGATAGAACCATGAAGCTCAATCTTGGGCTAAGATGGACTGCTTCAGTAACTGCTTTAAAAAATATTGTTATAGAAATAAGATATTAAACAATTCTAATGGGGTAGCTTTGTTTCAAAAAGGTCTATTTTATAAAGATTATTTGAGTGTTGGCTACTCTGATAAATTTGTTAAAAGTATTTTATTTAATAGCAATATTTGTAATGATGTACAATTTTATGTAAAAATAGTAATTTGTTTTGAAATAAAAAAAAATTGCTTGGAAAAGGGGTATTACTTTGAATAATTTATTAAATAATATAAAGGAAAATTTTGATAGAAAGACTATTTCTGGAGTAGTGTATATTATTCCTTGTTTTTGTAAGAAGGTCTACATAGGTAGAATAGTTTGAGTTTAAGTGAAAGAATAAAGGTTCATAAAAGTAGAGTTAAAAATAGATATCTTAGTTCTGCTTCATATAGCCATGGAAAAAATACAGACACATTATTAATTTTGATAAAACTAAAGTTGTCTTCTTTGAGAGAAATGAAATAAAAAGAAGAATTAAAGAATCTTTATTATTAAAAATTTATGATTCTGAAGCAATTAACTTGTTTTAAAGTTCTTTTAATATTAAGGATGGGCAATAAGTGGAACTGTGGGTAACGTTTAGTTTAAATATGTTATTATTATTATTATTTTATTTTTTTAAATATTTTATTTAAACATGAAGTGTTTTTATACACTGAAAGGTTTACATTGTATTTAAAGCATACAAATTTAAAAAAAAAGGGAACACATTCTGCACAGTCTTGATATTCATGTGGGTTATTCACTACAAGCAGACTTCTCAAGTGTAAAGAACTATAAAATGTTATTATTTTATAGTTCTTTACACTTGAGAAGTCTGCTTGTAGCAGTGAAACCATTGGTTGTGTTTTAAAGTTTATTTTTTGTCTTGTCTGTTTGAGTTGTGAATTTGCAGTAATTTTGATTATTTATTTGACTAGTTTAGCTTTATGCTTTTAATGTATATATATATATAGTGGGTATGTATAAAATGTCAGTCTAATATTTATTTTTTAAGGTCATATATCAAGATTGATAACTTTTTTTGGCTCAAGAAATACAGATAAAATTTGCCAAAGATGCTTTACAACAACTGTAAAGAATTTACCATTGAGCAGTGAATCAGAAGATATTTTAAAAAGTTGTAATTATGATATTGATTATATCTGTGATCCTAAAAATTATTCAGAAATAGAGTTGAACATTAAAAATAGAAAAGGAATTGGTAATATTTTACAAGTTCATAAATTATGGAATGGATTAAATCAAGTTTTATTAAATTCACAAAATGAAGTTGATGATCAAGCACAGCGAGATTATTTGCAGAAGCTTCTTGGAGAATTTAATCATGAAATTTCCCAAATACCAAATAAGACACACCCAGATGTTATCATTGGTGATGAATCAAAAGCAAGATTAGTAAAAATGATAGGAGAGAAAAGGGATTTTAAATTTCATCCTAAAACATTTGAAGATTTAGCTTCTACATTAGACATCTTAGTCACCAACAAGTTAGGATATGTTTCAGAAAATTCCAGTTATCTTTTTAGGGGTGATTTAGCAAATTTGGAACAGGCACTAGTCCAGTTCACTATTGATAAATTATGTAAAGCAGGCTTTACATTAATGTCTGTTCCCGATTTATTGTACCCATCAATTATTAAAAAATGTGGTATGATGATTAAAAATGATGATCAGATTTATTTTCTTGATCCTGAAAAGCATGGAGATGTCTGTTTAGCAGGAACTTCAGAAATGGCTCTTGCTGGTTATTTTATGAATAAATGTTTAAATATGAAAGATTTGCCTCAGAAATTAGCTGCTGTTAGCAGATGTTACAGATGTGAATTTAATCCAGATGCTGCCGGAATTTATCGAGTACATGAATTTACAAAGGTATCTCTTATTATTATTTATATTGAACTTTTAATATATTTTTTGATATAGATTATAATAAGCAAATTGTTTTTAAATTCTAAGTTAAAATATAATTGCAAATTAACATATCTAGTCTCTGTTTATATCCATAATTTAAAAAAATATTAAATATAAAAGATTAGGAATTAAATAAATTTTAATTGTCTGTATTTAATTTTTTTAATTTACAGTGCGAATATAGTATATACACACATCTATATGTGTGTGTTAAAAATGTATATTATAATACAATTTACTGTTATTTGGGAATTGTACTATCCATACCATGGTTTGGATCCAATTGTTATAAATATGGTGGATTATTGATATATAGTAAACAAATAAAGTATACATACTACTCACTATAATATGAATCTTAAATAAATAAATTAATATCACCAACAACTACAGTATCATAAAAGAAATAATTCAGATGTTTAAAGGAAATTAGTTTCTATGGCCAAACCATAATAATTCATCAGTTGCTTTAAAATTCTTATTCTAGCCAACATAAGCTTATCCATTGTATTTTTAACATGTGAAAGTTATTTTATATGTTTGCACATTGAATCATATTTTAATCTCTAGGATAGCTGGTTTAGTTGAAGAAATGTGTTTTGACAGCAATTGATTGTTTCTTTTGCAATATTGTTAGCTGTTGATAATATTAGAGTATTAATTTAAGATTTGCATTACAGAGAGCAGTATTTATACGTCCCATTGATTATAAGTATTCAATTAAGAAGTTTATCACAATATACTAATAGAAATAGTAAACATAACCATGAAATATAATTTTCATCAGTACACTTGGTTGACTTTTTTTTTTTTTTTAAAGTGAACTATCTGCTTTATTATTATTATCTTTCAGAAAAAGAAAAAAGATTTTTTCATCAAATAAGAACTTTTAAAATAATTGTCATAGTATTAAGATTCCAATTCTGCATTAAAAATAGTCACATTTGTTCAAACTTCCAGTATCTACATAACTTACTCTTTTTTTTTTTCTATTTTTACCGAACAAACTAAATAGTTCAAATAATATTATATAAGACAGGAAAATGCTTTTATAAATGAACTCTTACTGACAAAGATTTTTCCACACACACACACAAAACTATTATTTCAAAATCTTTATAAACCATGCTAATGTTTATTGTCAACAAAATGTCATATTTGAACTGTAGTATTTATTGTTTCAAAATATATCCAGACAATTATTAATGTAATAAAATCTAAAGTCATGTAATAGTTATCTGATTTTATAAAAGTAACTTAAAAGTTTAATCATCAGTCACAGAATTTTTCTACATTTCTAAAACTTTAATGGCAATTGATAAGAGGCTAATAAAAATTTAAAAGATATTGGATCTTCTATGGTTTGGGTCTTGTTTGATGTTGTTCTGAGTATAAAAGAAAATAATGAAATTAGCCAGATTTCTCTATCAATCAATATACCCAATTATGATAAAATATTCCAAACACTCTTTTTTTTTTCATTAGTCTTTGATGATATGTATTTTTCACTAATTATCAATTAATAGTTCTTGATTTAATTGATGAATATGAGTTATCAGTGCCAAGAAAATCCAGTAGTTGTTTTCATGGAAGAAATCGTTTTATCTTAAAATAAATTTATTTATATGCAAAAGTATATACCATATAATATTATATATATATGAATATACCAAACTTCTTTTTTATATGACTATTATAAATATAAAATAACACACCAACATGTTTTGATTATTTTATAATATAGTTTTTTTAATGAACACTAAAAAATACAAATATATAACAATAAATATAAAATATCACATATTCCAAACAAATCCAAAAACATTAAAAAATATTAAAAAATTATCTTTACCTCAACACCTTTTCTTTTACTAACAATCTCGAAACTATGTCAATTTTTTTACATTCATATACCCATCCAAAAAATACTCTAAAAGCATTTAATTAACAAATGTATTATTTTCTTTTCTATTAACATTCTATTTAATTCAGGTTTAATTTCACTAATGTAAATTCCTTCCTTTATTATTCTTTCATGGTATGATTTTATACATTCTAAAGGTTTTATTTTTTAAAAAAAAATTTTTTTGGATGGGTATATAAATGTAAACAATTTGATAAAGTTTTGAGATTGTTTGTAAAAGAAAAGATAATAAACATCACATGACCACCACTTCTTATGCTTGGGTATAACTGTTGTTAAAACAGGCAAAACTCATTATACGTATTGCCACACACAGCAAGCTACAGTAATCAGTGGATGCCAGAAGGCTTGTGCATAAAATCCCCAAAAACTGGTCTGAGGATATTGGATGAGTAGGCACTAGATGGGGATTTTATGCACAAATCTTCTGGCATCCATTGATTACTCTAGCTTGCTGTGTGTGGTAATACATATAGTGAGTTTTGCCTGTTTTAAAAGAAAAGATGTTGAGGTAAAGATAATTTTTAATGTTTTTGGATTTGTTTGGAATATGTGATATTTTATATTTATAATTATATATTTGTATTTTTATTTTTTAGTGTTCCTTGAAAAACTCTAAACTTATTGGTGTGTTATTTTATGTTTATAATAGTCATAGAAAAAAACAAATTTTAAAAAGAAGTTTGGTGTATTCATTTATATATATGGAAAATTATGAACTATTTTTGAAAAGAAAAACTGTGTAGATGATATCAATATAAATTTATGTAATATAAAAAAAAATAAGGGGAAAAAATAATAAAATTATATATATATGGACTAAGCTTTGTTCCTAAAAATTAATTTAGTTAATAAATGTGAAAGTTATGTATATATATATATGGCCTAAGTTTTAATTTAGTTAGTAAATGTGAAATCTTTCATTCTGGTACACAAACCAAATTCGCTGAGGATGAATCAGCATTTCACCATTATAGTTTAATTTTAATGGTTTGATATAATAAGTTACATGGGTAATGTTCAAGAAAAGTAATTAATATATTATACAAATAATTGTTATTTTATTTTGTATAAACTAGAAATGTTCCCATAGAATAAAATGTAAGCTGGTCTGTTGAAAAAGATTTGAGCATCGTTATTTAAAATATCAGTGTTTCAGAAGCCTTTATGCATATAAGTGCAGCTTACCCTCGGCGCAAATTTAGCAAATATATTAAGAATAATTTTGTTTCATATGTGAATATATTTTTTCATAAATAAAATATCAGAAGTCATTAGAGAAGGTTTGTTATTGACAGCTTTGTAATTATTTTCTAAGATGTCAATATAAAATTCTTATAGATCTGTAAATATTTATTGATGTTTTTAGAGCTTTAAAATCTTTTCCTCTTTATAGATTTAATCTTTTTCTTTTTATGAGTTTAATATTGGTTTTCTATGCGAAGATATCTGGAAATTTATCATAATTTTGAAATTTCTTTAAAAGAATAGTTTGAATAATTATTTTTAGCCCCTCTTATTTTCTTTAGAAGTTACTGTTTCTTTAACTGAATCTGATTCATGGAAGCTCATTCCAATAGTATTTTGATATTCTGTATGATTAATCACTATCTTCATCACTAGTAATTTCGCGGGGTTTTTATTTTTAATTCAGTTTTTTCTTAAAGGTACACTAATATTAGTTACCGATGTTTTAGTGCTACTTTTTGGCAATATTCCCAGTTTTGTTCCATTGTGAATTTTTTCTAAAGAAATCTTTTTGAAAATTATCAAGATAATTATATTACCTTTACTTTTTTAAATTTATTTTTGGTATTATGAGTAATTGTAAATAAAATTTTTAGAAGCATTCATTGTATTTAATTAAAACAAAATGTTTGAAATATAGGCACTCCTCACATACTTGGAGTCTAATTGTAAATATAGGGAATTTGAACTCAGACTTTCAAGCATTCTTCAACTATCCATACTATCTCATACCACTGATACACATGGCCATATACATGTAAAAAGATAATTAATCACCAATATACATATTTCATGCTAAACCAGCACTCATCAGTTGGTCCAGACTATCATCTCCCACACATATATATAATCAGTGCTCAGTTTATATTAAGATAGCAAATTGAAGCCTGTCCATTAAAGTATGAAGATTTGCTATCTTAATATAAACTGAGCACTGATTATATATATGTGTGGGAGATGATAATCTAGACCAACTGATGTTAGCATGAAATATGTATATTGATGATTATTTATCTTTTCTACATATATGTGGTCATGTGTATCAGTGGTATGAGATAGTATGGATAGTTGGGTGCTTGAAAGTCTGAGTTCAAATCCTCTATATTTAAAACAAAATGAAATATTTTTTTGGAAAATAGAATAAAATAAATGCACTTTAAAAGAAATTTGGCAAAGAACAAAACCGAGACAATTAGCCCTAGGTAGAGTTATAGCTATTTCTAGAAGAAATGGTCATAAAGCTATTGACTTGATTTTATAAATTTTGAAGCCATTAGCTTAGATAGAATTCACATATTGGCCACTGGATGAATACAATGCAGCAATTGCTCCTGCTAGTTATCCAGGAAACAAGTCTTTAGAATCTGTTGTTGATATTATCATTTAATGTACATAACATAATCTCTGTAGGATGTTTGGAGAATTTAGATAATGCACATGTTGTTTCTCAAAATTTATTATGATTTCTAGAAATAATATATCCACTTTGAATAGATTCAAAATGTTTAGCTCTTGAATTCTAAAATAACATAATCCAAATAAAACTTTTAGAGTAGATTATTTGTTAATAGATTTTAAAATTGTTATGATACTATATAAGCAAACAAAAAAGATACTCCAGCATATCAGCGTATAAACATATTTATTCAAAGATTTTTATATTTGTTAATAAAATAGCAATATAATAGCAAGTACTTTTTTTTACCTTTCTAAACATATCAGGAATTTGTTCTGGTAATTTACTAAAGCTTTTATCTCAGCCTAGAAAAAACAAAATTGATGTCATAAATTTTACTCAAGATGTTATAGTATTCTATACAGAATAAAAGTACTTGTAAATGATTGCTCAAATGTTTTTTTAAAGATTCAAATAGATAGTTATTAATTTCATTATCTCGCCAATGGAATGAATAGCACAACATGGGGTTTATTCAAAATCTATAATCATAATAGTATTTTTTTATATATGGCATTATGCTGCAAATTGATTTCATGGCAGAGTAACTTAGGTTATTTTCATTGAATTATTTTCACAAAATGTATGATGGAAAAACAATAGTACACTATAATTACAGAGTTCCTGATCTAGAAAAATCTCAGAATGTCATAAACCACAATTTTTATTGATAGTTAGAATTACTTTGAAGCTTTTTTGTCCAAAGTGATAATGTTTTTCTCTTTATCATAATTGTTTGTCACATTTTTTTTATTATTAAAATTTAAATATTTTCTTGATGTGACTATTGGAGAATAAATCTTTATCATTTAATGAATTTGACAGCAATTACTTTTTATCTTTACTATGGAACCATCTTTTTAACTGTGAATAATCAATAAATACTAGATGATAGTGACAAAACAAATCTCCAAACTAATATCTGGATATTGGTTCCCTCAGTGGGAAGTATTGTTATTACTAAGACTAATTACTAGCCATATTTTATTTATATTATACTATTTTAGCTAATGACTTGAAATTTTTAAATGTGTTAAGGTTTTGATCCCAAATCAATTTGCTTTTCTAGTTTTACAAGCTTTGGAAAACACTGTAAATGTATGTTTTCAGAAATGGCTTCTAGAATGAAGGAAAATATTTTTTGCTGCCGAATGCAGATTAAAAGTAAAGTAGAAGAATTTTGTGTTGTTTTGATTTTAATAGATTCTTAACAAGTATTATGCCTCTAAGATTAAAAATTGAATTACTCTTTTCATCTTTCTATGTGATTATATCTCACTGTTTTTTTATACTAATATAAGTGCTACATCCAACTATTTTATTTATGATAGAAAAAGGCTAGAAATAAGTCATTAACAACAATGTTTTTGATTTTGTCTTATTTTTGAACTCTCAAGGCTTTAAAAGATAGAAGTAATTGATATAACTTTTATTTGCATTATTATCATCAATAACTTGCTATTAGTCCATTTTAATTGCACTTGTTTGGTTTATTCACTTTTAAAGAGAAGCAATATAAATAAGTTGTATATACTACATTTTAAAGTTACAATGGCAGTTCTCCATATGTTTTTAGGAATAGATTAATAAATATAAGATTAGTATTATGTGAAAATCTTAATAACATGCTACTAAAAATAATAGTAAGAAATAAGCTAGGATAAAATTTTGACTGAAAATTATATTTTTAATATATTTATCGGTAAATAAAAATAATTGAATGGTTAATTTTTCAGGAAGTCATGTGACTTTCAAGCACTGGTAATGATAGATTGAGTTTTATCAATAAACTTTTAGTTCTTAAGTCTGTCACTCCACAATCCTCTAAATCACAAAGAACTATTTTTATCTAACATATTATTTTACATTTAGTTTATATATTAAAAATATATAGAGTAAAAATATTTTTGACATTATATCTAACCAAAAATATTTAAAGATTTAGAAAAAATCTTTGTCCAACTTTCCAAATGCATTTATAGTTGATGTTAGATACCTCAAAGTATTTGAGAAATATTTAGCACCAGCAGTTTAATTAGGAAATAAAATGAAAAACAGTTCAAAGATAAGATTTTCTATTGTGGTTTTATTAATTAACAAGCCTTTAAAATATTTTAGCTGAAATAGAGCTGAATAAGTGGGATTTGAAACACAAGTAGATTAGCATAAAATCTGAATTCTAATTAGTAAAACTGTGACTTAAAATAGCTGGATTTTAAGACTCAGCACAAGATTGGCCTAAAATAGAATTTATCCCAACCATCAAAATTCTAATTTATTATAATATAGTAAACAAAATAGCCAAAAGCAGGAAAAATACAAAATGAATAAAAATCATGTGTTGAAATAACAAACAATGTGAGTATAAATGTATATATTTATATAAAAACATCAGCAGAAGGTAAAGCACAAGATATAAATTTTAATCAAATATAATATTACTGTGGTTGAGTGTTAGTATTCATTCATTTATAGTTAAAATCTTCAAAGTGCATGTGCAACAGCGTAATGCTGTGTTAAATATTACAGTTTACAAACATCGCGCTATAAAAAATGATTTATTTAAATATTGTATAATAAATACAAATTGTAATACACTTTAATAGTAATATATTTTTATAGAATATAATGATTGGAAATATTAACAATGTTTTTTATTATTACTATTTGCAGATAACTGAATTATAGCAGCAATCATTAAATACAAATGTATTTTATTAATTAATAAAAGAGTGAGCTTTTAATTTTTTTTATATCTATTAAAGATATGTGAAAGTTTTTCTTTTGTTGTTAATATGTTTTATCCTAATTTATAATATACTGTTTTTTGCATATAATGATATAATTTTTATATATTTTTATAATTACATAATTATAATATATTTAATGTAATATAGTGGGTCAACTTATGTGGAGTGGCCAAGTGTAAGTCCATAAAAATTTATTATAAAGATGATGTTTGTATTATGTGGCATGGAAAACATGACATTATTCACATAAAGTCTCAGAATATTTTTTGATGCATAATTTTATAATGTTTATGATTAGATAAAAGCAGTTGACATCTTACTGTTACTTTATTCATATGACTTTAATCAGTAATATATTGATTTAATAATAATAAGTCATTTTCTAAGAGAAAATAGTGAATTTTATTAAATCATGGAAAAATTATTTAATATAACTATAAAAAGAAGTTTATAAAAAAAATTATTTGTTTTTAGCCAAATTTTAAGATATTATTAATATCAAAAGTCATGAATGTTTTAAAATTAAATCAATTTAGTTGATGTATTATTTATAAAAGTGTATTCATAATACACCAGTTAGGATTTGATAAATGAATATGCAATAAATAAAGAAATTATTGGCAAAAGTATATGCTAAATATCTCAATGATAAAAATGTACCAGATCTATTGAAAGAATGTTATAATAATAGTGATATAGAAGAAAGGTAAAAATAGGAATATTAGAAAGTGCAGATCTATTAGTCTTTACTAAAATCCTTAGAATTCACCTACAAAAAAAAAAAAAACAATTCAAATCAACCCAGTGTTAATGCAGATCAATCATATTCAATTATTTTTATGCTATAGTAGGAACCAGTGAGTATGAGTTATTTCAATTTAGCTTTGGTGATGATTAAAGCTTTGGAACAATAAAATATAGATTTAGATTTTAGGTCAAAATCTGAAGAATATTTATCAGATGGTAATGTCAATGATTATATTATATTATGATTTTAATAAGATTAACACGAATAAGCCTGTATTTTATAATGATTTCATCTCTGTTAAATGTTTTATATTAATTTTATGGAGGTATTCACTGGATTGAAATGTAAAGGTAAGCAAATAAAAATAAATGGAGATAAAGTCATTTAGATTTGTCCCAGACAGTATAGTAGTTTTAACAAATAATATCTCACTGCTTGAGAAAATGTTACAAAAGCTTTCATATGAAAAGTAATAGTCAATAACTTTTCAAAAAAAGGGGAAAAGAAAAACAGATAATAGCAAATTAAAAGAAGTTAATAAGGATATCTAACTTGATTTGATTATTAAGACAGATAGATACACGATGTATGAAATTAATCATAGAATTAAATCTGTTTGAAATGCTTTTGGTACAAATAACTTAACATTAAAAGAAAATATGTCTGCATATTTGAAAAAGAAATAATAATAAAATAAATGTATTTTATTAGTGCTTGATTATGGATTTGCAAATTGGACATTTACTAAAAAAGTGAAGTAATGAAGTTGTATATTGGAATTAACAAGAAGGGGTTGAAAGCTAAATATATGGATTAAAAAACACTGACATCATAAGTTGGGCTGAAAATGTTGGTAGAAAAGATGAGAATAGCCAAACAATTGTAATTTTAAACAGAATCTTATGAAATTGTAAAAGATCTAGAAAGAGAATGCATGTAAGATGGATTGGATAGAGACATTTTCTGGATCAATGTAGAGTAGAGAATCTATTGTACAAACTGGATTAAACATGGAAAGACTTTCATGTTGTAGTGGATTGATAATTAGTGGTTGTGATGACAATAATACACAATGTTCTACTTTTACATTTTAGTAATGGATATATTTGGAGATTTTTTTGATTGATTTCTATTATAGTTTTTAGTATTTTTAAATCTACTTTACAGGTTGAGATGTTTGCTGTTGTTGGAGCGCTCAGTGAAAATGATAGTGATGAAACTTTAAAGGAAATTGTTGAAATACAGAAAGAATTATTTTCAGATCTTCAGTTACATTACAGGTATAGATTTTTTTTTACTCATGTTTGTAGCAAAAGTATGTAATTTATACCAATTTAATTTATTATTAAAAATTTTTTCAATATTGTTTTTTTTAAAAAAAAGTGATAACAACAGTGAACTTTTAATAAATATAGTTAGTTTATAAAATATGAGAAAGATTACATCTAGGGAGAATTTATGCTTATACAATTATTTTTTTTTGTTTAACTTTCATGATCATAACATGAGCATACATTTATTTAACATATTTAAATCATTCTACTTTGTAAATAAATATTTGAATTATATTTTTTGAGGTCCTCTTTTTAAAAACAAAAATCTTATTTTGTTTATCACAATATGTTACTATGTTTTTTTTTGGAAATGTTTCTACAATTTAATTATAAATCTTTCCTAATTTTTTTCTACGTTTATTGTGAAATGGTTGCAGTGTTGCAATATGGTGGGTATGCGAATATATGTATCTATGAATACTGATTTATTATAAATAAAGATATCTACTGGTGTAATTGTTACTGCACAACATTTTGGCTGAATCATCTCTCATCCTATTCATTCTAGAAAATTTACGTATTTTAGAATGCTCTGAACTCTGTTAGATACATACTAATTAATTCAAATTATACAGAAATCTTACTATATATTACTGTATATATAGTAAAGTGTGTATGTGCAAGAAGTTCTGTAAAATGGATACAGAGATATTAACTATTTAGGCGTGCATATTATATATTTACACACATTGTTGAAGATGTTCTATAAATATAGACTATGTTTTCAGAAGATTAATGTTTAGTTTTCATTCAGTTATATATATTTTTTATTATGAGTAAATAAACTCTCGTCAAGTTTTAATTGTGTTATTGTTTGTTTATTATGGATGTGACCCAGCTGGTATTTTGAGAAACACCCAGGGTAGACAAAAAATTGATGCAATCAACAGAAGAACATGTAAGCAACTGCAGTTTGCCACAGGCAATGTTAGAATCTATGAAAATAATAGCATTTCTATTTACATTTAAAATTAATGTGGATGAGAATGATAAATGATTCTTTTCATGATTTAACTTCAATTCATCAACACTAGACAAAATGTTTAATTTTGTTTAACTTTCTATGTGTACGTCACACTTTTTAATGTATTGTTTTTATTGAAATTGATAATTTTTTTTAAGTATTACACAGTTATGTGGTAAAGGCCATTTTTAAAATTTATAACATGAACCTTAACTGTTTGAGTGTTTATTTTGAAATAAACTGGTGAATTTTTTTTTGCTCAATATATATATATATGTAATTTTGCTTTAATTGTATTTTCAAATAACAATAACAACAAAAAATTATTATCAAATCTACGTTTGATAAAATTTCATTAAAATATGTATAAACACAATCTTAGAAATAAAAAATAAAAAAAAAGTAATAATGTTATCAATGCAAAGATTTTTTGTCAGACTTCTATCTAAGAAAATATATTGCCATGGTACACAATAAGACTTTGGCTGTCCAAGTAGAGAATGCCATTAAGAAAATTTACAGAAAATTAACACTAATGCTATTCAAACTATCCCCAATGCTACTTTGAGTGATGGTATTTAGTGTTTGAAATAGAAATTATTCATGATTTTTTTCAAATTGTAATTATCACAGAAGTTAAGACCCTCTAAAGTTTTATTTTATTTTACTGTGGGCATCTCAGTTTTGTGTATACTGAGCCATCATGTTTATGATTAATCACAAACCCATACATTACTTTATTTCCAGGAACTGATTTAAGTTAAGCATAAAAGTATTACAAGCATCAAGAGATTTAAATATAGAAACAGACAATAAGAAATACTGATGGCTTATAATAAAACCAGAATTTAATAAAAAAAATTAATAAAGTAATGATTAAATAATAATTTTAGTTAGTTACTTTGATTAAATATATAATTAAATTGGAAATGTTAACTTAACGAAGTTGAAAATAATTTTAATATTTAAAGAGTTGGTTCTCACATAAAGTAGAATAATTTGAAATAAATAATAAATTAGTATGATTATGCTATTAGGAAACAAATATTCAATAATTTTATATAAAATAAATAATAAAAAGATACATGTTTATAAATTTTTTGTCTTGTTTTCATGATGTAAGCAAATGTCAACTGACGGTAATCTGTATTGTCTTAATCTCTAGTAACTTCTGATATTCAAGTATTTTAGTTAGAACTAATAAATTGCATAAAAAATTTTTTTTATATTAAAATGTTTACCATCAAATGTATAAGCAGATATTAATATTATACGTTGTAGACTTAAGAATCACTGAACAATTTCCATGATTATCAATGAAAGAGTTAACGGCAATTTACAGCAAGATGATTATCTGTCAAAATTATGAGCAAAGTACCTTATCATCATTTTCAATCACTATAGATCCACTGCAAGATAAAAGTCTTTCCAAGTTTAATCCAGTTTCTTCAGTCGCTAACCTTTCTTACTATAAATCTCATTAACAAACTTCATTATTTCACCAACTCACATGTAGTCTCTTTTTAGGCTTTTTACAAACTCTTAGATCCAGTTTAAGATTTCAACATTTCATATGTTATCATTTTCTTTAGCAATATTTCCAATACAGCTCCACTTTTAATTTTTTCAATTATGTCAGTATTATTGTTTTCTCATCTTTATATTTCATTTTCAATTCCTCTTGTTTCTCCTAATATAGATCATACTTCATTGAATGGTCTGAAATCGCTATGTTAGGTCTTCTGTTAAGTTTCTAAGTCTCAAGTAAGAACTGGTAAAATATATTTATTAAAAATCTTTTTTTTTTTCAAACACATGGGTATATTTCCTTTTAATATTAAGTTGCTTCTATCAAAAGCATTCCATTCAAATTTAATTCTATGGTAAATTTCATCCATTATGCTTCTGTCTAAATTAATAATCTGACTAAGACACTTGTAATTGTTAACTTCATCTATTTTATCATTATCAATCTTTATTTTTTGCTTTTGAGAAAATTCATTGAACATTATTTAGTCTTTTTAGCATTTATCTTTAATCCTACTTTTTTATTTTCATCTGATAATTCTTGGAACATTAGAAGTTCTGAAGCATTATTTGCAAAAATAATCACTCTTAATTTTCATTTAATTTACAAAATACTTCTTATAAACTGTTATAAAAAATTTTGGAGATATGGATTTACTCTGTTGTTCACCCATGTCAATGTTAATTTTCTTAGTATCACTATGTAATCTAATCATTACTGTTACATTTTGATAAATATTCTTCAGAATATGACAATATTTCTGGGTCTATATTTTGGTGAACCAATGCTTTAATCACTGTGGAAATGCTTATAGAATCAAATGCCTTTTTATAATTATAAATTCAAAACATAATGACAAATCCTGTATATTGGTTCTTTTTATAACTTCTCTCAATACTTGGATGTGATCCACTGTGCTAAAACCACTTTTAAATCCAGTTTATTCTTTTGGTTGATTAAAATCCAAAGTTTGCTATAGTCAAGTTGTAATTATCTTTATAAAAAAAATTTGTCTAAAACTGTTAAAAAATTGCTTGTTCTGTAATTTGTAATGTCTTCTTTATCAATCTTTTTTAAATATTAATATTACAACTGCATTCTTCCAATCATCTGATTCATCTTTATCATTAGATATTTGGTAAATAATATAGTCAAAAAGTTTTTTATTTCTTCACTTGCTTCATTTAAGATATCAATTGTAATTTCATTATTACTTGGAGTTTTTTCTTTCTTCATAGATATAATTGCATGTCTCACTTGTTTTTTAAATGCTGGGCAATTAAGAAAATGTAAGGGATAATTTTTGTTGTTGTTATATGTGCTTTTTTATAAAACTCTTTGACCCATTTCATAATGTCATCTCTCTTTTTAGTAATAGTTCTGTCTATTCTTTTTATTGCAGAAATAAGTTTCCTATCAATGCCAAGATATTGTGTTACACTTTTGAGATTTTTATTCTCTTCTATAGTTTTCTTTGTTAATTTATAATTCGTCGTCATTGTCAACCATTATCAATCCACTACAGGATGAAGGTCTCTCCAAGTTCAATCCATCTTCTTCGATCTCTAGCCTCTCTTCTCCAAATCACCCCTGCACCCTTTCTTATTTCATCCATCCATCTCACATGTGGTTTCTTTCTGGGTCTTTTACAATCCCTTGGAATCCAGTTTAAGATTTCAATTGTCTATCTATTATTATTTCTTGTAGCAATATGCCCAGCCCAACTCCGTTTCAGTCTTTTAATTTTTTCAACGATGTCAGTAATATAATTTATAATTATATTTTTTTATATTATTATTAACTTTTTTTTTATATCATTTTACAAAACTCTAGATATTCTTCTTATTGGATTATTTTTATGTATTTTTATATTTTTTCTTTTCTTCATACATTGTATTGTCTCAGTAAATGGTCAATTTTTGGATTTTTTGTACTAGCTATTTTTGTTGCAATTCTTTTTTAATAGTGTATCATTTTCCTACTAATTTCATTCAAATTTGAACCATCTTCAAAATCTGTTAATATTTTAAAACAATTTGCAAGTTTTAATTTAAAATCATTGAAATCTTTCTGAAAATTATGAATATTAACTATTAATACTGTTTTCATCTCTAATTTTGCATTAACATATATCTTACATCTTATTAGTCAATGATCATTGTCTTTCTTGAATTTATTAGGAATGTTACATACAATCTTGAAATACATATTTTCTGTTAGTTAACATACAATTCAGTTTTGCTTCACCTTCATTTAGATGTTTCCATGTCCATTTGTGTTTAGTATTTTTCTCAAAGAATTCATAATATAAAGTTTATCTTTTTCTGTGAAATCTATAAGTCTGTGTTCTCTTTTATTTCTTTCATCATAACTAAATTTACTTATAGCACTTTCATCCTTCACTTCTTTACCAATTTTAGCATTGAAGTCTCTCGTGAGAAATGTTGTTTGGTTTGATCAAAAATCTTTTGTATATCCTTATAAAAAATCCTCTACTTTTTCATAACAATGAGAACTTAATGGGGCATAAACTTGAATTATCTGTATCTAGTATATTCCAGAAGATTGAATAACTAATCTTGTTGCACTATCTGATATACAATCAATCTCCGCAATATTATTCTTCCACTTTTTATTTATAATGAATCACATACCTGTGCTTCCAGTATTGGTGCCATTATGACATAGTACATATCCATTTTTACAATCAATTGTCTCTACACTTTTTCTTCTAACTTCACAAATTCCAAAAATGTTCCATTTAATATTAGACAATTCTTCTTCCAATTCTTGCATGCACTCTTTCTTTACTTGAAAAGGATCTGCAGTTGTAAATACTTAAATAAAAGATCATCACCACAATCAAGGCATTCTCAGTACTTTGCACTTTTCACTGTCAACCATTGTTATGTCTAATGCCTTTATAGTTCTGAGAATAAGGCCATAATTTAGTTTTGACTGTCATGATTGTAAAGATCTGTTTTAAAAAATGTAAACATTTACACACACATTCGTTCTGCCTTCAAGGAAATTCAACAAATATTTCAGTTAAAAACTATCATGCAAAAAACAGGCAAAACTCTCCATACAGTAGTGCCACTCAGTGCAAGCCAGAGTAATCACTGGAGACAAGAAGGTTGGTGCATAAAATCCCTATCTAGTGCCTACTCATCCAACATCCCCAGACTAGTTTCTAGTTTGTGGCTCTCATCAGTGAGGAGCCTTGGATCTGAGACCACTGCACCTAGATCTACTGTATGGAGAGTTTTGCCTGTTTTTAACAGCTTAAGCAAACATAAGAAATGGTGATCATGTACTGTTTAGTGGTTTAACTGTCTTGCAACTGAGAGTAAAAACCTTGGTGTTTCTTGATCTTAAACTCAATGAGTAAAACTCCTACCAATTCACCATGCTGATTGATGCATGTTAGTGAACAGCCCATCCATGTTTGTTTATTATATGAATAATCATATAATTATAACAGTTGCAAATACAAGAACATATGGAGTGGACATTAGGAATTTGCTCTCCTCTGTTTTTTTAAAGCCTCAAAGAGAAATCAAAGGGTCTCCTTTCAGTTAATATCAAACTTCTTTCTGGAACCAAAGTAACTACATCTTCAGATATATATAATATTTAACTCATCATCACTAATATATATATAAAATACATATTTTGCGGGTTCATCCGTGTTAAAAACTTTTAATATTAATATACTGACGTTTCGACTTGGTCACACAAGCCATCCACAGAGTTATAAAAGGTAGAAAGACGGTTGTAGAGGCGCTACAATCACTGATTTGAATAAAATGTTAAAATTCCACCAATAGCAAAAAATGTTAAATTTAGGAATGTTTTTTAAAAAAAATCTTTCCAAATAGGAGGAAGTTTGCATGTATCATCTCGCTTATTGATACAATCTGGCCTTTTAAGTATCTCAATGGCTTCTCTAATTTTGCATTGGTAGAGATTATCACATCTGGATATGATCCTGGTATTAGAAAAATCAATTTTATGACTTGAATCTATAGTATGGAGTGAGAGTGCTGATGATGATGAGTGTTGTTTAACTGCATTAGCATGCTCATCTCTCCTAACACTGATGCGACGATTACTCATACCTATGTAAGAAGCTTTACAATTTTTACATGAGATTTGATAGACACCATGAGATTCAAGAGGGATTGAATCCTTAGACTTGGTTATTATATTGCTGATCTTTTGATGAGCAGAAAATGCTGTATCTATATTATAGCGTTTTAATATACGTCCGATACTGTCTGTAGTTCCTTTTACATATGGAACACAAATCCACATATGGAACACAAATCCATGGATTTGTGGATTTGTGTTCCATATGTAAAAGGAACTACAGACAGTATCGGATGTATATTAAAATGCTATAATATAGATACAGCATTTTCTGCTCATCAAAAGATCAGCAATATAATAACCAAGCCTAAGGATTCAATCCCTCTTGAATCTCATGGTGTCTATCAAATCTCATGTAAAAATTGTAAAGCTTCTTACATAGGTATGAGTAATCGTCGCATCAGTGTTAGGAGAGATGAGCATGCTAATGCAGTTAAACAACACTCATCATCATCAGCCTCTCACTCCATACTATAGATTCAAGTCATAAAATTGATTTTTCTAATACCAGGATCATATCCAGATGTGATAATCTCTACCAATGCAAAATTAGAGAAGCCATTGAGATACTTAAAAGGCCAGATTGTATCAATAAGCGAGATGATACATGCAAACTTCCTCCTATTTGGAAAGATTTTTTAAAAAAAAACATTCCTAAATTTAACATTTTTTGCTATTGGTGGAATTTTAACATTTTATTCAAATCAGTGATTGTAGCGCCTCTACAACTGTCTTTCTACCTTTTATAACTCTGTGGATGGCTTGTGTGACCAAGTTGAAACGTCAGTATATTAATATTAAAAGTTTTTAACACGGATGAACCCGCAAAATATGTATTTTATATATTTAACCCGTGCAAATGTTCATTTTAACATATATATATATATATCTTGATAAGAATAATATGCACAGATTTATCTATTCAATTTTTTTTTTATTTCCATCAAAATGATCACTTAAGATATATTTTACATTGTTTGTGTTTATTTTAAATTTTATTTATATCTCTAATTGAAGTTATAAAATTTATTGTTATGAATTTTTGGGTTTTACTAAACTGAATTGAAATAAGATGCATGCTTATAATGTAAATTTTAAAGTTCTACAGATTTTAAAATAATAGTCAAATTCATTTTCATTTGTTTATAAAATTAATTATCCATAGGAGTAATATGTTAAATATTTTCATGGATTTTAATAAGATAAATAATAGAAATTAAGAGTTTATATTCATGTAAACAGAGATAACTTATTAGCTTTTGATGGTGTCAAGAAATCATCAAGACCTGAGACTAAACAAGTTTTGTCCATTATATAGGTTAATAGAGAAAACTTTTTTAGCGGCAGATCAGTCAATTAATAATTGATAGTTTCCTGACAACTTCAAAAGGTAAGAAGACGTGATTGTTTACATAGATATAATCTCTTAATTTTAATGGTTTATCATGGAAGTAAATGAATAACTTAATTTTTGTGTCTTACGATTTGAATATTTAAGGAAAAAAAAATTGTTGAATAGCTTTATTACTTGGGACTCATAAGAAGTTTAGGTATCAGAAGTAATAGAAATGGGTCTAATCCACGGACCTTAAATTCTAGAATCTGTTACTCTCTCACTGCACCAAATTATGCAAAGCAAACTAATAATTTACTTAAGTAGAAAAACTCAAATCAGATAGTGAAAGTTTGTCAATTTAATTTCTTTAAGAACATGTTTTTGTTTAAAATAGGATAAACAAAGTGTAGCATTTTAATCTTTGAGATATAGTTAAACATAAGGTAAGTTGAGATTGTAACTGTAAAATTAATTTTTCATATATATTGAACCGGGTCGGAGAAAATCGCTCTGATTATATATTTTAAAATTTTGATTTTAACTCAGGTTGCACTTTCACTACTATAATAGACCGGCCCTTCAAGCAGAGAAGTTTAATACTACCAACAGGTGAAACATCAATGGTACCTATAACTAGATTGATGCTATACAAAGTATAACCTACAATCACATTTCCAGGCTATAGCAGTTCTCAGCTGCTAGATTCAAAGCCCTGCCATACAAAGCACTTTATTTGTTTTGAGGATTAACCTCAGGTACCAGCTAACACAGATTATATAGTCAGCATGCCCGGATGACAAGTATACAATCCAGCACTTGATATATCCCCAAGCTAGCTCCTTTTCTCAATTGTGAGGGGAAATCTTTGACACACTTGCCCAACAGTTATAGTTAATTATAACTTAACCTACTAGTGATGCAGTTATAAGAGAGAGAATCGATCAGCAACATTTAAGCAAACAAATATTTTAATTTATACACAATCATAATTATAACACAATATAATAAAAATTTATATTTATGCACACACATTTATAACACAATATACTAAGAATTTACAGATGCAAAATTAAATATTACATTGGCGGTAACTATTAGAGTTCATTAAAGTTCTTTCATTCACATATATGTGCAAATCTTCAGAATGGGAGAATAAGAATTATATCTACCTAGGATTTTGGATAGCACGTTACACTTTTATGGATTCAGTTCCTTTCTTGTTTCCTTCCTTGTTGACTATTAACCGGTTGGTCTTTGATTTCCATCGATGGTTTTGGTTTCTTGTTGATTTTCTGGTTTACAATGAGGGAGAGAGAGAGAGAGAGAGATTATCAGTAGTTCATTGATCATGAGGTGGGCATGAGTTCCAGGTGGTGAAAATTTGATGGTACTGAGGACTGGGATCGAAGGCTAGCCGAACACTTTATGTGTTGTTTAGCACTGTATACTGCTAGGTCAGCCTTTAATGAAGATAGGTTGATGCATATGCATTCTGGAAATGGAACTGAAACAATCTGAATGGCAATGACAATTAATAATCTTTTGTCTCTTTGGTCTTTTATATTTCTCCCTTTCATTGTTTTCCCTTATTGTCCTTAGATCAGTTTAATTAATTTTATATTTCTTTAATTAATTTTTAGTGCATAGATGATTTAGTATTGTATGATATACATTTGGAATTGCAATAAGAAAGATTAGTTATTAATTTTTGCATTCTGTTTTAATCTAATCTCTTGCTTCGATTAATTTAATACTTCGATAAGATAGTGTCCATGGTCTTTTTTCATTTCGATGTGGCAGTACACTATAATCTTCACCTTGAATAGAATTTATGACAAAATAAAATTCTTTTTTTTTTTTGCATATTTATTATTAAACATGAATGAAAATATTAGTAAAACAAAAAATAATTTATTAAGTGAAATTAAAAGAAAAAGTTACAATTTGACTCTATTCGAAAATTGTAAAATATTTATATATATTTTAATGCAGAAGTTTAGATAAATCAAGAAAGATATTTTTAACATTATATATTTCATTTTATATTATAAATCAAATTAATAAAAATAATTTGTAAGTTGAAATAATAACTTTAGAGTACATGAAAATATTTATCTTTTCTCTTATTGTATAATGTAATTAATGTCTTCCAAATTTCTGGGGCTGGATTATTTTTGCCATTTGTAGACAAAAATAAAAATTAAAGTATGTAATCACTAGCACTAAAATGTAACTTATTGATGTATAATTGTACTAAATTGAATGGTTTTCAGTCAATCTAATGGTTCAATATTATGAGGTGATTTTTGCCAAGACAGGAATGCCCCACTAAGATGTCATATATTATTCAAATAGTTAAGCATTCGATTATGTTGTGCAAGTGCAGGAGTGTATTTTTTTTAGTTGAATTATTTTTCTTCTCTGATTACTGCTGACATCTAGTCACAGTAGTTAAAATTAAAATCTTAAAGCATTTAAACAATTATCGTGAATTTTCACCATTTCAAATCCAAATGGACTAGAGTTGTTGATACCTCATTGAACTGATCATATCACTAATAGGAGAATTACATGCATTTTTTGGATATATTTAAAACAAAAGGGCTCCTAGGATTAGTGTTATCATTTATTTCATAATAGCTATACTATTGCTGTTACATAGTAAATTAATATCTATATAAGTAAGATATTTATTTTTAATCACTTGGAAATATTTAATTTTTAAATTTATATATACATATTAAATACATAAATCATTTATGTTAATCTTTAAATACACATATGTATATATATTTTGAACTTAAACAAGTTATTAAAATAAAATCAGTCCACACATATGCAATCCCAGTATCAATAAGAATCAATAAGGCAACCTTTTTTAAACAATAATGGTGAAATTCCACTTTTATTTATAGTCAAATATATTTATATACACTAAAGACTGCAACTTGACCATCGAGATTGAAATTATTGATACAAACATTTAAATAAATCTTAAACAGGTAAACATAATCTGTTCTGAATGCAGACTAATAAATAGTCAATTAAAATATAAACTGCAATTATAATTTTTAAATTGCAGCCAAAATATTACTTAAATAATAAGTATAATAATACTCAAGGCTAAATAGGTTTGTAAGTAATCATTAAAGTTAGTCAATATTTAGTCCACATTCAGAATGTTTACCTGTTTAACAAGGTTTATTTAAACTTCTTTGTATCAATAATTTCCATCTCTGTGGTCAAGTTGCAATCTTTAGTGTTTCTATAAATATGTTGGACCATAAATAAAGATGGGATTCTACCTGTATTGTTAAAAGGAGGTTGCCTTGACAACAGGTTAAAATTGTTTATTATTATTATTGATATTGGGATTCTAAGTGTTGACTGACTTTGATGATTACTTATAAACCCATTTAGCCTTTAGCATTATGATAAACCATTTAATATATTAACTTTAATGTTTAATACTTTTTAATATATGTAATGATATCTGGAAGTTGTAACTCCACTATTGTACTCATTATCGGTTTTAAAACAATGTAGATGTTATAAATAAGCAAATCTTAAGAAATTTGCATCATCAACATAATTAATCGACAAATGATTTTTTCATAACTAATTTCAATGAGTTTAAATATATTAATCAATATTATGTCAATTATCCAAAAAAGATGTTGTTTATAATAGTTATCAATTATGGTAATAGTATCAGAATTGATGTACTTAAAGCTACTAATGAATCAATTAGAATCTCCACAATTTTCTTTATAAATATTCTGTTAGTAGTTAAATTATTTAAAGTAATAATAAATCCATATGCTAAATATTAAATTTACTTGGAAGGACTATGACATTTACCCAGTAAATAATATATAATTATCATCATAAAGTTAACAGGTACATATGTATTAGACCTACTCTGCCTTCACATATGGGTCGTTACTCCAATAAATTTCTAATCTTGCGATCCCATCAAATAAACCTTACAATCTTGTCAAATAACATGTACACCAGAACTTCTGACAAACTTAAGTGATAAATGTATATATCTTATGATACTAAATAAAAATAAGATAGTTGTGACTTTTTAATATGGTATTTTGATGTTGCAGACACCCTCCCTCCCCCTTTGCACTGGAGAAAGATACGGAATTCTGCCATCACAAACAGGCATGGAGACCGATGAGTGTTTCATTATGACAGTTGAGGATAGAATAGCAGCAACTCTCATGGAAGTGATCAAACAAAATGTGAAAGAGGGCTCGACAATTTATTCAGATTGCTGGAAAACATATCAAACTGAGGGACTACAACCTGCCATATATGAACATTTTTGTGTCAACCATAGATGACACTATCCTTTGCATTCTGGAAGATATCAAAAAAATTAGTCCATGACAGTCTGTTTTGATAAATGTTTACTAATTTCTTTTTTTTTTCCATTTTGATAAAGGCACATATTGCTTTAACACGTGTGGCTTAACTCTCCATTTTATAATGCTTAAACCAGGCATAGGTTGTTTTTTTTTTTTTATCTATTTTGTAATTTTCTACCTTAGTTAATAGATGTAGTATTTTTTTTTCTTTGCTTTACTGTCCATTTTGTAGTTAATATACTTATTATTTTGGATATGTAAGTATTGTAATTAAAATTTGGCAATTGCTGCCTACTACCAAGGAGAATGTACTTAAAATGAAATAGTAATATTCAGAGGCCTGCAGAGAGATATGTGATTGTTTCATCGTAACAATTCCTGTTATATATACATGATAAGAATGTTTTGATATTAAGTGAGTAGATATAGTAGTAAATTTACTTTTTTGATTTTGCTTATGTAGTATTTTTTTGTTTTAATTTTGCTTTAGTATCCATTTTCTAGTTTCCTGTAAGAGTTAATATACATAGTATTTTTTAATTTTAAGTAAAATTTGGCAATTTCTGCCCATGTTTGCAATGGCACAATGCTGGGGTAGGGGAGAATACTGTTTTAAAAATTCACAACTACTTATTTTTATTTAGTACAGTAATGTGATTTTATTATTTTTTGTGTACAAATTTATACTTTTTGTATTATTAAAGTGTTGCAGATTAGAGCTGCTGTTACATTTCACATACCGATATCTGGTGATAATTTTCTAAACCCTGCAAAAATATTGTGAAATAATGTGTACACAGCGCTTGTTTTTCCAAATTTATTAATTTTGTTAGAACTTCCACTGTACATGTTATTTGATGAGATCAAAATATTAGAAGGTTATTGGCAGACTGATTCGTATGTAAGTATCAAATAACATTATATTTGTGATAAATTTAATTTTAAAATTTAATTTTTTTTTTTTAAAAAAAGTTGGGTCACCATTTGTAATGGTACAAAGGATAAGGGATAACATAGGGTGATGGGAAATCATTATCTTCCCCATTAATTACAAATATAATGAACAAATAAAATTTAAGTATAAAATGAATATTGAAGTACAGAATATAAAATAAATGAATATCTAGTGATTAAGAGCAGAGAGTCAGCATGAACAAAACCATATAATGCATATCCAGCATTACAGAAGAATAGTAATAATCAACAATCAATAAAGAATAGTCAAAAATCAAGTCAGCCTTGTGAATGGATTTGAAAGGAGTCCACTATAGCAGACAGTAACTAACCACTGCCAAACTTAGGGCAGAAATGTATCACATTATCTGGATGCACATATTTAAGTGCTAAACCATCAGAATATAAACAATGAAATAATGCTAAGATACTGAAACATGCTGACCATTATCAGTACTCTGGCTACATAATACTATTAATGTACTGGCCAATTATAAACTTAATTTCTAATAAAAAATATAATGTAGTGCATGGATTTTAAAGATATCTTTATATCCAGGGTTATCATCTGGATGTCCAAACACCCACATAATCCCTACATTCATATAATTAACCATTATGCTTTAAGAACTCTATGAACTGTTACTGTGAACAAGAGATAAATAAATATAACAGCTTATTCTAATCTATTTTAAAATAACTTTACTGGGATAATTTGAAAACAATCCTTTAAACTCTAAGCTGTATTGAAATCAAATCACACACATATTTTCAATTCTTGGAGCAGATAATTGGAGGAATAAAGACATTAACACTAGAATATTTTTTTAAATAATTATTTAATAAACTAACTGATTAATAATTTAAAATTAAAAAATTACATGATATGATACTTCAGATTTATACCTTATCAAAAGGTATAGTTTCATAAAAAATTAATTAACTAGTTGATTTTTATTTCTTAAATTAATTAACTTTTGTTTCATTAAGTTATTTCTTCAAATAACAAGTTGGAAAGTAGCTTTTCAATCAGAGATAAGAGCATTTTAAATTGGCTTATCCCTTTTGTATATAATTGGGGAGACGGCGGATGGTATAAAATAATGAAAAAAAAAACATGTCAACTTTAAAAAAAACTTTCTATAATTGTGAGAGAAAATGAAAAAAATTACATGAATTAAAAAAAAATATATTCAACTAAAAAAACTACTAATAAAAATTATAAATTAATACCAACTGCTATTTAATTTTAAAAAACACCTTTATAAATTTAAAGTGCACACCAAAAAAAAAGCAAATACCTTATACCATGGTTTTAATTTTTTTGTACTCCTTTGCATTTGTAATTTACAGGTTTTTCAGGTATATGTTCTTCTTGAAGACTTCTTAATTTCAGGAGGTTAATTGCACTTTATACTTGGAGATATATACTTTTTCGCATTATAAATGATTATTGTGTAATGTTGATGACCATACATCAGAGTCTTTATTTTTAAAAATTCTAAGTTAAATCCCTGCATATTTTTTACTATTTTAATTTAAAATTTATATCAGCCTTATGATTTGATTAATAATCATGACAATATATACTTTGTATATTTTATTTTGTAGGATATTAGATATGCCTTCTCAGGAGCTTGGTGCTTCAGCCTTTAGAAAATATGACATAGAAGCCTATATGCCTGGAAGAGCCATGTTTGGAGAAGTAATTTTATGTTATTGTTTTTATTTTACAAATATAACTTTCTTAATTATAAATTTTAAAGAGTTTTTTGAAATTTTATTTAAATATTTAAAATTTTATTTTATTATTAATCTTCGGCCAGATCTTGATCTATTATTCATTTATTTATAATTAATTATCTTCATATCATTTGGAAATCTATTTTATACTTTTACATTTTTTTCACTCAATTACATTTCTTTTTAAATCTAAGAGCATATCCAGGTTAATTTTTACCACCAACATTTTTTTTTATTTAATTTTTTTAATACAACTGTTTTCTAATATATCTCTAGTCAGTTTTTTATTTTTCTAACCCACATATTTAGTCATCAAAAAAAGAAGAAAAAATTACATTTTTTTTTTTTAAATGTGATTACAAAATTACTGAAATCACTTTCACAAAGAAGTATGAAATTGTTATGATCATCAGCTTCTAAAGGCAATGCCTTATTATTGCAGCCATATCTTCAGCAATTAGTTTCATATCTGCATATGAAAAACATCCAGTTTTACTGCTTTCCAAAAATATTTTACAAAAACCTATGTTTTAAAATAGATCCAAAAACTTAATCTTTTTCATTTTTATCATATTCAGTAGTTCTCTTTTTTCACCCCAAGTTTTTTTAATATTTGATCATTCCAACCAATACATTCTAGTTAATCTTCTCTAAAGTCATATTTCCAATCTTTTCCTTTCTTGTTTTCTCAAAAATCATGTCTCATAATCATACTTTATTTAGTATTAAAGTTTTTATTTTGAAAAACATGTTGTGCTAACATTATTCCCCTTTCACAAAACTACCATTATCATCACAAATTATACTTCTCTGATAATAAAATTCCTTAATTTGGTCTAAACATATATTATTTACCCACACATTAATCAGTCTTTTTATCTTCTGTCTGTTTACCACCATAAACCTAGTCTTATTAATATTTATCTTTTATATAAAAGACTCTCAATATCTTATGCATTTTATACATTTCTTTTTCTGAGTCCGCAGTCAGCTGTATAATAAATACATTGAATATACCTACCATTAGTTTTAATTTTTTTAGTTTTTCTTTTTATAATTCTTATTATGTTCTCAATAAATAAATTGAATAAGTAAGATGACAATGGAAAGCCTTGCCTCACACCTCTTTTTATATTAGCATTTATTTTGCAATTATTTGTAACCCATTTTTGTATTTTAACATTTATATAAATTTAAAATTAACTATCTATCTTTCCAATCAAAGCCTATATTATTCATCATTTTAAACAACTTCCAATCCATTTTGTCAAAAACCTTCTTCAAGTCAATAAAAACCACTTAAGATTTCCTATTCATTTCCAATTTTCTTTGAAAAATTATTCTTAGAGATATTATTGCTTCTTTAATTTTTTTTCCCAGGTTTAAAACCATTTTGATATTCATCCAAATTCTCATCTAACTTCCTTTGTATTTATTATGAGCAAAATCTTCAAAGGGATACCTTTTTTTTTAGAATGGCAATAGTTTTTGTAGTCATAAAATAATATAGTGTTATACCTTTTTAATGACATTCCTACAATTTTTCTAAAGTTCAATTGGAATACTCTCTATACCAGATGCCTTATTATTTTTTAATCTTAATAAATGCATAATCATTCCTCATCAACTATATTTTTAATCTCTATATTCTCACAAAACAGGCAAAACTCTCCATACAGTAATGCTACTCAATGCAAGCCAGAGTAATCAATGGATGCCAGAAGGCTTGTGCATAAAATCCCCATCTAGTGCCTACTCATCCAATATCGCCAGACTAGTTTCTAGTTTGTGGCTTTCATCAGCGAGAAGCCTTGGATCTGAGAGCACTGCACCTAGATCTTGGGATCTAATGCAATATAATTAAGTTCATATTAAGAATATAATTAAATTTGCAAATGAATTAATCATTTCTGATACTTTGTTTATTTCATTCAAAGATAAAAATGATGTTGCTTAATTTTAAAGTATAAGGCTAGCGCTAATTGTAATTAGTCTAACTCTTAAGCTGATGAAGCAGCCATATTGAATATTTAAAAAATAAGCCACAAATTTTATCATAACTTAAGTTTGTATTACTCAGAAATGACATAATATATATTGTTTGAAACATAAAACACCAAAGAATGTAATTAAGCTGAACAATATATAATCATTGATATTTAAAGTAATAAAAAAAAGAATAAAAGTTAATATTTCTAATAATTATTTTCATATTATTTCATAAATTCAAAATTATCATGCGTACAATTATATTTTTGTTAGTAGGTTAGTTGGATTTATCATAAAATTTCTAAAAAATTGGTATATAAGAACACTTACCTAAGATAATCCATCATTTGAAAACTTCATAGAATAAAGACATTAGTACCTCTCATTTTCCTAGTAGCCCTTCAAAATGTATTTCCATATAGGGGTTTGCAATGAATATGTCATCCCTAGTAACATTCCTTAGAACAAGTAGTTAATATTGATCAATAAATAGTATAATTTGAATATTATAATAAAAAACTTCAATATTGTTTGTAATTTATTAAAAATTACTACTAAAATAGTCACTATATACAAAATAAAATAATAAATGAAATAAAAAGTGAACAAAATACTAAATTCATTATAGAATTAAGCTTGAGGTACATAAGTTAGTAGTATTTAGAGTCAGTGCAATGTAGTATTATATATCATATCTTTGTAGGTTTTGAGGCTCATATTGCTTCATGCTACTATGACCATAAATTTAGTAATAGCTTCATCAACTGCCACCCCTCTTTGCATTTGATATGCAGCTCTGAAATTTACAGTACAGTAATGTATAATCGGCCTAAGTTTATATACTGTCAAAATCTTTACTTTTAGCATTTGCGTATTTTTATTATTATTAAAATGCAGACAAGACATTATAGAAAAATCTAAATTGGATCATAATATTTGCAAAATATGTTTATCTTTGTCTAATATCACCTAATTCAAATACTGGTTCCAAGCCCACATCATACCAAAAAAAGCAAATAATTTACAATATAAATTTACACAATCATGAGCTATTTTTTTTTGATCAGCGTATATGTTAGTTTCAATAATAATTTTTTCGTATATTTTTTATCAAATATAAATTCAAATAATAATCAAAAAATATATAAAAATAAAATAATAATATAAAAATAAGTATTTACTTTCGGCTCCCAATAGCGTTCATTCTTCTAAATACATTTGTAAAAAGTTGTATTTTTTCCGATATAATTTTCAGGATGTTATATATAGAGTAAGTTAAACTTACTCTATATATAACATTTGTAAATAGGAGCTTTATTAAAATTAGGTCATCTGACTTGATTTTTTTTTTTATCAATTTTCAGGATGAATATTACTCCGTTAACAATGAAAAATCTGAGACAAAGACAAAAAAAGGTCAATTTAGTTGATTACAAAAATTATCAAAATTTTTATTTTTTATCGTAGAAAAATAAAATGTACCTTTTCTGAAATTAGAAAGAAAGATGGAAACAAAGGTGTAAAAAGTGCATACATAGACTGCATAGATTTCCATTAATATTAAGCTTAAACCGGATGTTTATAATTTGAAAATTCTTGAGCTTCTTAGATGGTCATAAAAGGTAAGTGAGATTTTCAGGTGATATGTTTACTTACTTGTTGTTAGATCACTGTAGTTACCTGAACAAAATTTTTTGCTTGAGTTCAAAGTTTTAGTATATTTGAAATTATCAAACCAAAACAGTGCAAAATGTATTTCTTGCCACAAAAAACAATGAATAGTCAGAAGTCAATTGATTGGTTCTAAAATGGTGATAGTGAAATATATTGGTTTTATTTTTTTTTTAGCTATTATAATCTAAATTTTTGCACATATAGTTTGTTACTATCTTTTTATTGTTTTTAGAATGTAAATCATAGGTTCCCAAACTTTTTCAGGGCACTGCCCCCTTTGCAAAATATAAATTTTGTAATGCCCTCCCCCCTAGGTATAACAGTTTTCCGTGTTCAATCTGTTTGATATTTATGACGTAAATAGCAACTTATGATACTGTACTGGATTATACCTACCCCATAATTCATATAATCCATACAAGATATAACACGATGTCAATATCATGCATCTGAATAAGGCATCAACAAAAACAATATCAATAACAAGAAAAAAAAATTTAAAGTTATTAAATTTAAGTTTAAATGAGTGAAATCAAACCAAAATCGATTATATTTCCTGATTTCTCCCTATCCAAAACTCTAATACCCTGCTATATCTTTGAAAGGCTGAACCTAAACCTCACCTTTATGTGCCACTTTCGAGAAGGAAAAAACACTTTCAAAAAAGGAAATACCACTGCCAACAAAAAAAAAAAAAAATCAGAATGGCAATACATTTTCAATAATCACATACAGAGATTACAAAAATAATAATAATAATTTCATGCAAAGTAATTTTCTCTTTTCTCAAATAGAACAGTGTGTTAAAAGCAAACAACAACAAACAAGTATGTATATATATATATCTATGCCTCTGCATACACACAAGCATTCCAGAAATTAATTTGGTAGAACTGTTTTAAAGTAGGAAAATCAAAAAATAATTTATAGAGAAACAAAAAAAAAATATAAATAATAAAAAAAATACAATAAAATTTATAGCAACAAGATATAATGATAATAAATAAAAAAAAAATTATACCATCCATTTCCTTCTGGTTTCTTTCCATTAACCATCTCTGGACTTAAACAGGCAAAACTCATTTATACGTATTGCTACACGCAGCAAGCTAGAGTAATCAATGGTTGCCAGAAGGCTTGTGCATAAAATCCCCATCTAGTGCCTACTCATCCAATATCCCCAGACCAGTTTCTGGCTTGTGGCCTTCGTCAGTGAGGAGCCTTGGATCTAAGAGCCCTGCACCTAGATCTTAGGATCCAAGGCTCCTCACTGACGAAGGCCACAAGCCAAAAACTAGTCTGGGGATATTGGATGAATAGGCACTAGATGGGGATTTTATGCCCAAGCCTTCTGACATCCATTGATTACTTTAGCTTGCTGTGTGTGGTAATACGTATAGTGAGTTTTGCTTGTTTTAGTAACATTGGGAGTTTACTTCATTAGCATTGAGTACCCCTCTTTCACTATTACAGCTGTTATCTCCAATTTTTTGGATAATTGATATAGCTTTTTATACCTTTTTATCTTTCACTTCTTTCATTTTCCACTCAGACTCTTTTAATTCCTCAAGGAGTTCCGTTTTACATATAGTTTCTAATTTTAATACAAAGGAAATAGCTTTTTCCATCTTTACAAAAGATTCAAAACAAAAAAAACAACAAATCTGACAAATTTTTAGATTCTCTCAGCTGATAGTGGCCTTAAATTACTTTATTTTTTTAACAAAAAATATAATGCACAGGATAACCACTTTTATCTATTAGTAAAATTTAAAATTATCCATACAATAATAACCTGCATTCCTTTTAACTTGTTAATAGAGAAAAAAAAGGCATCAAAAATGTGCAAAACATTTACAATTACTCTGACTATCCTCCTTTTTTATATATCCTTGCATATAAACAATTTATAAAATAATCATAAAGTCGGCAAAATAACGTAAAAATTAGCGATTTGAGAGCAACTTAAAGCCGACGATCCAGAGAAAAGGCTAGACCACTTGAACACCTCCAAATGCTTCTGAACCCACTATCCCCCCTCCCCCCAGAAGTCTTCACTGCCCACTTTGGGAAACACATGTAAATAAAGCACAAATTTTCATGTAAAGTAATAAACACATCAATCATCAAATCAGTTGAACTTATTATTAAAAACTGTGCTCTTATGACATGTTAAAATAGCAAAATAAAAATTATTAAAATCTATTTCAACTTATAATAACCATTTTTTTTATATGAGCAGGAATATTTATATTAACATAATGCAGACATAAATATCTAACTAAATGTGGTAATGTTAAACTATTATATATAATCCAATCATTCGCTCAACTAAAATTTAGGATATCTAGACAAATTTCATCATTCATTGTCAAGGCTAATTACATTTAGATAGGAATTCTATTTTTTATCTAAATATAATAAATCTTAATAATGAATGATGAGATTTGATTGGTTACTGTAAACATTGGTTGGGTGAGTTATCTTATAGATATATATTTATCTCACAGACAATCATTTGATAGTGTATAATCATACTCTATAATTTTAAAATCTATTAAAACATATTTTCATAGATTTCGAGTGCTTCAAATTGTACAGATTATCAAAGTCGAAGACTCAATATCACATTTAAAAAAGATCAAACAGATAAGAAACATTTTGTCCATACTGTGAGTATTAATATTTTTTAATCTTTTTTCATTGTGCATATGTGTTTATAATTACATTATAATCTTTTTCATTGCATTGCTTTAGTTAATTAAAAAGTATATATATTTTATTTTTTTTCTATATTATGAATCATTTTCTTTCTATATATATTTGAGTATTAATAATTATTATTATAATCACTTTTGATCCACTGTAGGATGAAACTTTCTTCAATTTAATCCAGTTTTTCCAATTTATAGCCTCTCTTTTTGACATAAGCTAAATTTCTTATTTTGCCCATCTTTTTATATGTGATCTCTTTTTAATTCTTTTATAACCATTTAATATCCTGTTTAAGATTTCAGTTGTTTATTATCTCTTCTAGAAATATGTCTACCCCAACTCCATTTTCTAATTTTTCCAGTGATGTTAATAATACCTTTTGTTCTCTTACCCCTGTATTTTATTTTTGATCCCTTTTTGTTATTCCTGTCTTATATATCTCCATATTTTGAGTGATGTTTTTTGTTAAGCATTCAATCTCAGTTCCACACATAAGAACTAGTAAACACATCTATAAAAAATATTTTTCCAACTTATAGGAATATTTCTATCTAATATGAATTATTTCTGCCAAAAGTTCTCACCTAAGTTTAATTCTACATAAAATATCTCAAGATGAGTTGAGTATTGAAATCAATGGCAAACATTTAGTATGATTGGTCTTCATACTGAAAATTAATTATAAATTATCAATTAATAATGCCCAAACAGAAATAATTTCTGCTACCTTAAAATTTAAATATTGATTTTTGATATAAATAATTTTTCTGTCTAGTTTTTATATATTTTTATCTTACTGCTTTCATCTAATTAAGTTAATGTATACCCATTCTCCATGCAACCCAATTTCCAGTTTTTAATTTCATACATAATAATTGGGTCTATTTTTTCCTTTGTTTTTTTTTTTGCATGAGCTCTTGGTATTGAGAAAACAATGACAGGTATAGATTGCGTAAGGCAATAAACTCAATATTAAGTCATTTTGGAATTATATTTGGGATAGGAATTTCAACTTGGCAAATATCACTAAAGTGGAAGGACCTACAAAACATCTCTAAAAATTGCCTATTTCACATAGTCTGATTAGGTTGCTGTATTAGAAGATTGCTTATCAAATTGGTGAAAATAATTTTAAAATAAATAATGATATAAAGCAGGTGGTAATGATGGTAATAAGTATTTATATTTTTTTTCTGAATGTAAGTACATGATGAAATGCAAAAATTTAAGATTGGTAATAGCTGTTCTTAGTCAAGTGAGAAAGTTAGTAATTCTTTTTAGAAAGGCAAATAAATCATCAAGTAAAAGAAGATTTCACTGTCAGATTTTTGTGAAATCTAACTTATCTTTTATTCTTGAAAGTCTTAAATGTATCATTGAAAGACTGATAATATTAAAAATTGATTTGTGCAATGATAGCGGCGCCTATTTTATCAGTGCTTATGTTCCAGAGCAGATTCGGATAGTTCAAACAAAGAAAGCTTTTATTTTATGCTGGATAACATTTTCTTGGAAACTCTTAATTCATATGTTGACAGAAACAGTAAACTTTGATCCAGGAATATATTTGAGACCTTTTCTAAGATTGTGTTTTTATACATTTTTTGAACTTATTTTAACATTATCACATGAGTATTATAACCAGACTGACTAAGTTTCCCTCTCTTTTCTTCATTAGACAGACTATCTCTTTCTTAATTCCATGCCTTTTGAATTGTAAAAGAAAAGTGCAATACGATTTTAAATAAATAATCTGTTAAATGAGTAATTTTTTATTTGAATAAAGAGCTTCTCAAAATGTTGTTCTTTCACTTTTTATTTATAATGAATCCTACTTCAAATTATGCTTTCATGCCTTTGTAATAAAGTACATACTCACTTTTTAAAATCAATTGTCTCTTCACTTTTTCTTCTATTTTCATGCTATGTTTTATAAAAATATTTCTATTTACCTTAGTATAAGTTTGTGCACTCCAGAAAAAATAGAAAATATTAGAGAAATATATTTAGATTGCGAACTGATAAGAACATTGCGATCAATAAATTCCAAGAAGTATTTGCTGATTAGAAATATTTCTTGATAAGAGACTAATTAATTAATTGAATAGACTGTAAATTACCTTATATGGAAATGAATTTCTAAGACACCAATTAATTAGTTATAGACCTGCAGTATTCAAGGTCAAGGTATAAACACATAATAATTGTATAAATACTGTATAACGAATATGTAAAACTGTGTGTCTTATGACCAGCAAGTAAATAAATGGACAAAGGCAGAATTGAGATGGCAAGATTATAGTTTAATACGAATAATTTTAACTATATACATCGCCTATTATAAGGCGTAATAAAATAATAAAAGGTCGTGGTGACCTGCATAAAATACCCTAGTCCTGCTTTGGACTTACAGAGGCAGGAGTCTACTCAGAACGTATTCAGAACATATTCAGAACAATTAGTTTAGTTTAAGGGGGTTTATATACCCCTCAAGACTTCTGGAGTCTTTTACATTCCTAACCATATATGGTGTTTTCACTTACGTTTTCACATACACACAGTATTTTTACGTTTCTCACCATATATGGTATTTTACATAGTTTTCTGACCCTATAAGGTCAGCTGGGCTTTCTATTATTATACAACTTTCTATGATTTAATAATATTGCAATTTTACACAATCGTTATTCTTAATTACTATACAGTTATTTTACATATTTATTATACATTACAGTTTTTTTTCCATATGTCATATACATTACAGTTATTACTTTTATTCTACGTTTATACAATTATTATTATTGTTTTACATCGTTATTTTTATACAATTATTATTATTTACATATTTATTATACATTATGTGTTTATACCTTGACCTTGAATACTGCAAAAACAATAATAATAATTGTATAAATATAGAATTAAAATAATAACTGTAATGTATAATAAATATGTAAAATAACTGTATAGTAATTAAGAATAACGATTGTGTAAAATTGCAATGTTGCTAAATCATAGAAAGTTGTATAATAATAGAAAACCCAGCTGACCTTATAGGGTCAGAAAACTATGTAAAATACCATATATGGTGAGAAACGTGAAAATACTGTGTGTATGTAAAAATTAAAGTGAAAACACCATATATGGTTAGGAATGTAAAAGACTCCAGAAGTCTTGAGGGGTATATAAACCCCCATAACTTGATCTAATTGTTCTGAGTTTTAATTATGAGTCAGAGACTCCTGCCTCTGTAAGTCCAAAGCAGGACTAGGGTATTTTATGCAGGTCACCACGACCTTTTATTATTTTATTACGCCTTATAATAGGCAATGTATATAGTTAAAATTATTCGTATTAAAGTATAATTTTGCCATCTCAATTCTGCCTTTGTCCATTTATTTACTTGCTGGTCC
Organism: Epiperipatus broadwayi; assembly: GCA_028023455.1. Classification (NCBI taxonomy): domain Eukaryota; kingdom Metazoa; phylum Onychophora; class Udeonychophora; order Euonychophora; family Peripatidae; genus Epiperipatus; species Epiperipatus broadwayi. The sequence continues at coordinate 15,584,314 of JAQFVV010000010.1, read as the reverse complement.
TAAGACACAACATATTGGTGCGGTAACGACAGAAATAGAATCTGAAAGCAATTGGCGCAGTAGGCACAGGAATCGAATCAAAGAAATTGGCAGTTGATACAGGAATGGAACTGCATTAAAAATTGGCTCGGTCATCATAGGATCGAATCTGCAAATAATTGCCTAAACAGCAGCTGAGACAAAGCGTAAGTGGATTCGAATCAATAGAGAAATGGCGAGCATATTGCAGGTTTCTATTTGCGAATTTAATGTAAAAGATCCTAGTGATTGGCCACTGTATGTTCAGAGGATAAAAAACTACTTTATACTAAATAGTATTACGGAGAATACTGTAAAAGTAGCCTCATTACTTTGCTTCGCAGGCCTGAGGATAATCGAAATAGTGAACAAACTATGTGGAAATTTGCCGGAGACACAAAAATATGATGAGCTCGTAATACAACTAAATGAATATTTTAATTCCCAGCCATCCAAGTTTGTTGTTCGATTGCACTTTAGAGGCAGAAGGCAAAGGAAGAACGAAAAAATAAAAGAATATGACATTGGTTCAAGAGAGCTGGCAAAGCCATGCCTTTACGGTAAATATTTAGAAGAAGCCCTTCTAGAACAACTATTATACGGAATAATTGATGACCAGTTTAGACAGATCTTACTGGCAATAAAAGATGTAACCTACGAAGAAGCTATCAGACGTGCAACAGCTTATGAATTGCAGCTTGACCAAGCGAGAGAGTTCAAAAGCTTCAGAGAACAGAACCACTCAAACTACAATATTTAAAATGTTTGGAGTTAAACCCAAAACCAATAAACAAATTAAATGTTTTCGATGTCGAAAAATCGATCACAAAGCTCGTGATTGCAGTTTACCAGAAACTGAAAGTGATCGGAAAATAACCGAGTATCCCGAAAGATGGCACCACCATACAAAACCGAACAGAGAATTTACATGCGAAGCGATGGAAAATAGCTATATAAAAAGTGCTACTATAGACGAATCTGATCAAATTATGATAAAAATAAAAAAAATCTACATAGAATCGCAAGTCAAAAATAATTACCCCAGCTTGTTCAAAAAAGAACCAGGAAAACAAAAAACCTCGCCTGTAGAAATAGAGTTAAGAGACAAAACCTCGGAAAGTACCTATAGCACAGCAAAAATTGGTGGATCAAAATCACTATCAACAAACAGTAAATTGGCAAAGAACAGCAAAAACCGTCAACAACCGGCAAGGACTAGAAACCCCTCGTCTCATCTCAAAGACTATGTTAGATGAAAAACCATACTTCTGGAGTGGGGAAGGAGTGCAGTATTCAAGGTCAAGGTATAAACACATAATAATTGTATAAATACAGTACTGTATAACGAATATGTAAAACAATGAAATGATATATATATATTTGTCAGATGCTTCCTAATCTTCAAGTCAGTTATACCTGATCCAACATTAATTTTTACAAAAATTAAAAGATATCAAAGAAAGAGATCTGAAGTTAGCTCCTCACTTTATAGTAAATTTCACATGGAATCTTATTAATATTGGACATTAAGTAATTTAATGGTTTATAAATGTATTGCAAAATTTAATAAGTTATTTTTTCTTTTATTGTAAACATAGTTGAATAAACCTGTTTTTGATAATAAAAAAAAGTGTATTCTGTATTTATTTATAAGAACCACAATCAATATATCAAAGTTAAAGCTAACTGATAAGTTTCATATTTATAAAAATTCAAAAAAACAACAACAAATAATTATGAAAATAGTATTTTGCAAACATTCTACTGGGAATTGAATTAGCAATGATGGGAAATGCTCATTTAATTTCTTCAAGAAAATTTGGATTGAGAATACTTATTGAAAATATTTTGCAATCAGTTTGTTCACTAAATATATTATTTTTATGTTTTCAAGTATGTATTATTTTCAAGTTGGTGTTTTTTTTTTGCATTGCCTTCATTGATGCCATTTGCCATTATCATTAATAAAAATTCTCATGGAAAGTTTGCGTTGATCACACTTATTGGAACTATTTATTATTGAGTTATTTTACTGTTTGCTAAATATATTACTTTCAGCTTTGTTTTCTAAATAAATTATATGTTCATATTTTATTTTAATGTTTGGTGTTTGAGAAATATAAAATTATATTAATGAGCCTTTTTTTTTTGCAAATATGGATAGTAATTCTATCAATGAGCTAGACTTATTATTTTCTTTATTAAATAGATTTTTGTTTCATAATATCTTTCTAAAATATGTATTCTATTTTCAGATATTTTAAATATGCTATCAGCTCCAATATTATGACATTATTATTACTATATAATTTGAAAATTTTAATTCTCAATACTTAGCATTATTACCATGATTGTATGACAAAGTATTTTTGTAGAATTTTATGATACAAAAAAATTGTTTGCATATGGATATATTGCTATATAGTGCAGAGAGGAGTTTGCTATTAACTGAAAGGAACCGAGAAGGACAGATTCCTAATGTCCACTCCATACATTTTTGTCATTGCAGCTGTTACTACTATGTGATTATTCATATAGTATACGAACATGGATAGGCTGTTCACCAACATACATTAGTGAGCATGGTGAGTTTATTGGCTTTTTACCTTGGAATTTAAGATCAAGAAACACCATGGTCTTTCTTCTCAGTTGCCTGATAAGGCAGAATGAATATATGTGTAAATGATAAGTATTTTTTCAATAGATATATATAATCATAACAGACAAAAATAAATCATGGCCCTTATTCCCAGGAGGCTGTAAAGTCACCAACCAAGACAGCAGAAGGCGGAGGGTGCTAAGAATCCCCTGATTGTGGACCCAGGCTGCCATTTGATGATGACTTTTTATTTAGGTACTTACAACTGCAGATCGCTTTCAAGCGAAGGAAGATTGCAAGAATTAGAAGAAGAACTGTCTTGTATTAAATAGGAAATTATTGGACTTTGTGAAGTTAGAAGAAAAGGTGAAGAGACAATTGATTTAAAAAGTAAATATGTACTCTACTATAAAGGCACAAATATTGGAAATACAAGTGAAAGAACAACATTGTGGAGATTGATGGTATATCGGACAGAGTGGCAAGATTAGTTAACAACTTAATAGCAGATACCAAATACAGATAATCCATATTTATGCCCCAACAAGTTCTTATAGTGATGAAGTAGTAGACGATTTTTATATGGATGTACAAAAGGTTTTTGACCAGAGTAAACAACATTTTAAATTGTTATGGGAGACTTTAAAGGTGAAAGTGTTGTAGGTAATTTTGGTTATGAAATAGAAATGAGAGAGGACATAGACTTATGGAGTTTGCAGAAAAAGAAAAACTTTATATTATGAATTCTTTTTTTGAGAAAAATGTTAAAAGGAAATGGACATGGAAGCATCCAAATGAAGGTACAGCACAATTGGATTATATTTTGACTAATATAAAATACATCTTTTAATATTGTAATGTTCTTAATAAATTTAACACAGGAAGTGATCATCGATTTGTAAGATGTAAGATACGTGTTAATGCAAAACTACAAAAATTATTAAGAAAAACAATATTTACAGTTGACATTCCTAATCTTCAGAAACATTCTAATGAGTTTAAATTAGAACTTATAAATCGGTTTCAAGTATTAGTAGATGTTGAACATGACTCAAATTGGAATGAAATTAATGTGAAAATAACTGATACACTTTTAAAAACTGCAACAAAGATAGCTGGTAGAAAAAAGCAGCAATTGACCAATAAAATTTCTACTGAGAATAGAGAATTTATGAAGAAAAGAAGGAATATGAAAATATTCAGAAATGATGTATTAAAAAGGATTGAATGTCTCGAATTTTGTAAAATGGTGCGCAAAAGAGTTGAAAAAGATGTAAGGAAGTATAACTGTGAATTAGCAAGGAAAGCTGTAGAAGAGAATAAAAATCTCAAGAGTGTAAAACAACATTTTGGTATTGGCAGGAAATTTATATCTGCAATAAGAAAAAAAAAAATGTTATTATTACTAAAAAGAGAGATGACATCATGATATGGATAGAAGACTTCTATCAAGAATTATATAGTAATAAAGAACAAGTACCTCATATATCTATTATATATTCTGAATTGCCCAGAAGTTTAAATGAAGAAATGAGACATGCAATTAAATTTATGAAGAAAGAAAAGGCTTCACGTAATGATGGAATTATAATTGATATATTAAAAGAAGCAGGTGAAGAAATAGAAATTTTTTTAACAAAGTTATATACCAAATGTCTAAATGATAAAGATGTACAGATGATTGGAAGAATGCAAGTATTAATATTAATATTTTAAAAAGGTGATAAAGACGATATTACAAATTACAGACCTATCAGCCCTTTTATCAGTTTTATACAAAATTTTTACAACTCATCTACAGAGAACATTGGATTTCCACCAACCAAGAAATCAAGCTTGATTTAAAAGTGGTTTTAGTACAGTAGATCATATCCAGGTATTGAGAGAAGTTATAGAAAGGACAAATGAATATGAGTTGCCATTATCTCCAAAACTTTTTACAGCAGTGCTGCAAAAAGTATTTTGTGGATTAAAATGGGAAGCTAAAGGAGTGAAAGTAAACGGAGATTATTTAAGTCATTTAGATTTTGCAGATGATGTAGTTCTTTTGGAAAATAATGCTTTAGAGCTGCAGGAAATGTTGCAGGAGTTATTAGATGAAAGTAGGGTTAAAGATAAATGTTAAAAAGATTACAGTAATGTTTAATGGATTTTCTCAAAATATGAAAATACAGATTGATTATGATGGGTTAGAACAAGTTAGCAGCTACAAATACCTTGGTCAGATTATTAATACAGATGGAAACATAATGGATGAAATTAATCATAGAATTAAACTTGGTTGGAGTGCTTTTGGTAGAAATAACTTGATATTAAAAGGAAATATGCCTGTGTGTTTGAAAAGGAAGGTTTTTAATAAATGTGTTTTACCAGTTCTTACTTATGGATCTGAGACTTTGACACTTAATAGAAGAGTAATACAGAGACTTCAGACAGCTCAAAGAAGTGTGGAGAGATGCATGTTGGGAGTAACAAGAAGAGATTGAAAACGCAATATATGAGTAAGAGAACAAACAGGTGTTACTGACCTCATTGAAAATATTAAAAGACTGAAGTGGAGTTGGACTGGACATATTTCTAAAAGAGATGATAATAGATGGACAATTGAAATCTTAAACTGGATTCCAAGAAATTTAAAAGACCCAGAAAGGACCAGATGTGAGATGGATGGATGAAATAAGAAAGGGTGCAGGGATAATGTGGAGAAGAGAAGCTAAAGATCGGATATGATGGATTGAACTTGGAGAGATCTTCATTCTGCAGTGGATTGATAATGGTTGTTGTTGATGATGATGATGATAGTGATACAATTTGACAGATAAAATATATTAAATGTCTATTTTGGATTTGCCTTGTGTAAAGAAGGATTCATTCCGAGAAAGGTGAATAATTCTGAAAAAGAATTTGATCCTTCCATAGTATTTATGTTTCCTTTTCATTTAAAGCAATAATGAGTGGACTAAAGAAACAACAACAATTAGGATCCTTTTTTTTTTTTAGGATTGTTCACTGATTAATTATTCTATTAATAAATAGTCTTCTGCCTATCCTTATTGCAGTATTCAAGGTCAAGGTATAAACACATAATGTATAATGAATATGTAAATAATAATAATTGTATAAACGTAGAATAAAAAGTAATAACTGTAATGTATAATAAATATGTAAAATAACTGTATAGTAATTAAGAATAACGATTGTGTAAAATTGCAATATTATTAAATCATAGAAAGATGTATAATAATAGAAAGCCCAGATGACCTTATAGGGTCAGAAAACTATGTAAAATACCATATATGGTGAGAAACATAAAAATACTGTGTGTATGTGAAAATGTAAGTGAAAACACCATATATGGTTAAGAATGTAAAAGACTGCAGAAGTCTTGAGGGGTGTATAAACCCCCATAACCTGATCTAATTGTTCTGAGTATGTTCTGAGTTTTAATTATGAGTCAGAGACTCCTGCCTCTGTAAGTCAAAAGCAGGACTAGGGTATTTTATGCAGGTCACCACAACCTTTTATTATTTTATTATGCCTTATAATAGGTGATGTATATAGCTAAAATTATTCGTATTAAAGTATAATCTTACCATCTCAATTCTGCCTTTGTCTATTTATTTACTTGCTGGTTCTAAGACACAGCATATTGGCACAGTAATGACAGGAATAAAATCTGAAAGCTATTGGCGCAGTCAGCACAGGAATCGAATCAAAGAAAGTGGCAGTTAATACAGGAACGGAACTGCATTAAAAATTGGCTCGGTCATCATAGGATCGAATCTGCAAATAATTGCCTAAACAGCAAGCTGAGACAAAGCGTAAGTAGATTCGAATTAATAGAGAAATGGTGAGCATATCGCAAGTTTCTATTTGCGAATTTAATGTAAAAGATCCGAGTGATTGGCCACTGCATGTTCAGAGTATAAAAAACTACTTTATACTAAATAGTATTATGGAGAATACTGTAAAAGTAGCCTCATTACTTTGCTTTGCAGGCGAGAGAGTAATCGAAATAGTGAACAAACTATGTGGAAATTCACTGGAGACACAGAAATATGATGAGCTCGTAACACAGTTAAATGAATATTTTAATCCCCAGCCATCCAAGTTTATTGCTCGATTGCACTTTAGAAGCAGAAGGCAAAGAAAGAATGAGAAAATAAAAGAATATGATATTGGTTTAAGAGAGATGGCAAAGCCATGCCTTTACGGTAAATATTTAGAAGAAGCCCTTCTAGAATAACTATTATACGGAATAATTGATGACCAGTTTAGACAGATCTTACTGGCAATAAAAGATGTAATCTACGAAGAAGCTATCAGACGTGCAACAGCTTATGAATTGCAGCTTGACCAAGCGAGAGAGTTCAGAAGCTTCAAGAGAACCGAACCACTTCAAGATACAAATTTTAAAACATCTGAAGTTAAGCCCAAAACCGATAAACAAATTAAATGTTACCGATATGGAAAAATCGGTCACAAAGCCCGTGATCGCAGTTTACCAGAAAATGAAAGTGATCGAAAAATAACCGGGTATCCCGAAAGATGGCACCACCATACAAAAACAAACAGAGAATTTACGTGTGAAGCGATGGAAAATAGCTACATAAAAAGTGCTACTATAGACGAATCTGATCAAATTATGATAAAAAAAAAAAAAATCAACATAGAATCGCAAGTCAAAAATAATTACCCTTGCTTGTTCAAAAAAGAACCAGGAAAACAAAAAACCTCGCCTGTAGAAATAGAGTTAAGAGACAGAGAAAAACCTTTTGTAACAAAACCTCGGAAAGTACCTATAGCGCAGCAAAAATTGGCGGATCGAAGCCACCATCAACAAACAGTAAATTGGCAAAGAACAGCAAAGACCGCCAGCAACCGGCAAGGACTAGAAACCCCTCGTCTCATCTCAAAGACTATGTTAGGTGAAAAACCATACTTCTGGAGTGGGGGAGGAGTGCAGTATTCAAGGTCAAGGTATAAACACATAATGTATAATGAATATGTAAATAATAATAATTGTATAAATATAACGAATATGTAAAACAATAATAATAATTGTATAAACGTAGAATAAAAGTAATAACTGTAATATATAATAAATATGTAAAATAACTGTATAGTAATTAAGAATAACGATTGCCCAGCTGACCTTATAGGGTCAGAAAACTAGATAAAATACCATATATGGTGAGAAACGTAAAAATACTGTGTGTATGTGAAAACATAAGTAAAAGACTTCAGAAGTCTTGAGGGGTATATAAACCCCCATAACCTGATCTAATTGTTCTGAGTATGTTCTGAATTTTAATTATGAGTCAGAGACTCCTGCCTCTGTAAGTCAAAAGCAGGACTAGGGTATTTTATGCAGGTCACCACGACCTTTTATTATTTTATTACGCCTTATAATAGGCGATGTATATAGTTAAAATTATTCGTATTAAAGTATAATCTTACCATCTCAATTCTGTCTTTGTCCATTTATTTACTTGCTGGTCCTACGACACAGCACTTACACAAAAAAACTAAAAAAAAAAAAATTTGATGTAAATAATCCCTAAATAATAAATTATATTGCAACAAAACTACTTTTAAATGAGCTGTGACTGTTTAACTCTAGACAAAAAATAAAAAGTCCAAAAATTAAAATGTAGAAAGCAAAGAAGAAAAAAAAAAATAAAAGATTGGATTCACAATTGTTATGCATGTAATAATGAGTAGAAATATGGTTGCACAGACATCCAATTCCACTCTTTCAGGTAATGCAATTATGATTAGTAGCATAAGAGCTTACAACTGGACCTTTTACTAATCTAAGTAATTGAATGCAGTATTTTACAAAAAATTTGAGAATTAGAGAAATATGATAATTCAGTTATAAATGTTAGGGACAATCATTAATGAATCAAGTTAAGAAAATAATAGTTTACTTCGTTATTCAGTCATATATGCCCTATTTTGTACACAGTCAAAATCAAAGCAATTATTCATTTTAATAAAAAAAAGTATAAGAACATGAATGACTTCTTAATACTTTATATCCATTATTTGAGGTTATATGTGAATATAATTTTTCTCTATTTCTATCTATACTAAATATATGTATTTTTATCCAAATTAATTAACAATTATAAATATCTTTTTAATACATATGAAAAAAAACATGCTCAATGAATTAATGGTGAATTAAATTTGGATGGAATGCTTTTGATAGAAATAATTTACTATTAAAAGTAAATATACTAATAAATTTATTAATTTCAGTAAAATTTGTAGGTATTTTTTTTTTTAAATAAGTACTAACTGCAATATGGATCAATGCTTTTTTGTTGTTGTTGTTGATCATTAAACATAATCATCATTATCAGTATGGCCATTCTAAGTGTAGAAGAAAAAATAAAACCACAAAGGAAAAAAAAATCAGGAATCCTAGGAAGAATGAAACAATTGGAATCAGAATTGTGCGTATTAACCAAAGAATAATGATCTAGTTGTACAAAAGTACAATCTCATTGCCACAATTGATATAGAGAAATGACTGGTGGCAAGACTCTTAATGACAAGTACTTATACGGTCTGAAGACAATAAGATAAAACCAAATGGAGACATGATGAAAAAAAGTGCAAACAGACGAAACAAAAATGTTCTTATTTAAAACTATATATGTTTTATTATTTTATTGTACTAAGCATTTAATAATAAATTTGGTAGTGTTTAAATTAGGTGAGCGAAACTTGTGGCTTAGAAATGACTGCATGCAATCCTTTATGAGTTTCTTCATGACTTGCATAATTCGTAAAAATTTATTACATCCAACAAAACTTGAACGAATTTTTTTAAGTATAATGTGACATACAGAAGTTTGTATCAAATATGATGTTTGTGAAATTTTTTTTTAGTAGATTAGCCCACTTTATGATGAGTGATTGATTGAGATCTGCTACTTGGAAAAAATTGCTTAGGCTTAATGTTTATAAATAAATATTAATATCATATGTGTCAAAACACCACCCAGAAAAAAGCTCTAGTTTTCACTATATATTTTAGGGAGTTCTGCTATCAAAATTGATAGTAATAAAAAACATATTTCTAGTTGTTAATTGGCAAAAATGTTTCAATACCATTTGTTTCCAGATAACTATGGATTTAATATTTGCAAAGCTGTATTTCAGAAAAAGCTCATGAGGTATGTTTTAGCTAATTGATTTTAATTTACTTCACAAAACAGTGAAGAGCTTTTACAAACTTTAGGTTGGAAAATTTTAAATTTCATTTCTCTAGGAATATAACATAAAAAGCAATTAAAAATTATGTGGCACTAAGAGAAAAAAAAATTAAATTATTTTAATTTAATATTATATTGTAACTTATAAATTGTAATAAAAAGACTATGGAACAAAATAGGTATATATAATATGAATATTGTCTATATTCTTCATTACTTTTTATAATGCTTTTTTACAATTCACTATATAAGCATTGTAAAAAGTAATAAAGGATATAGATAATATTATATGGATTTGGCAGTGCAATAAGAAAGATAAAGTTATAAAATAAGTATATGTTTGTTGAGCTGAAATTTATTTTGTGTATTTCATATTCTGATAATAGATCATATAATTATTATATATATATATATAATTATTGCTCAAAGTAATCTTTTAATGATAGCATTAATTTATTTATTTTTTACTTCAAACATGATCAATTTCTATGATACATGACATGTATGGAATGTAGTTTCTATTTCATGGAACAAACACATCCGAATGCATATCTAAGATGTTTTACAGTCCAGACCCTTTAAGATTGTTTTTAAAATAAATCTGTATATATGCCTCCATTTTGTTATATCAATGTCGGTCTATTTCTTCAGATAAAAGAAAATCTATTTAACCTTCATTTTATTATGTTATAAATAAATCAAGCATTACTATTTGAAAAGGTTGAAACTTTATATTAGAAGTTTTATTATCCTTATATCTTCTCTTTAAACTTTCTTTGCAGTTTTCTTTATATATTCATATATATTAAACTGTTATATGATTATATGTTTAAATGTTGTAGCTCCTGCAAGGAAAATAAAGGAGTAATTATATATAAAATTTGCAGTAAGGTGTATATGAGAAGAATATAACATTTTAATATATATGAACTTTATATTAACAGTGATCTTTGCTTTTTGTATCAATCAAGACAACTTACCATTCCAAATATTATTTTGGATATGTTTGTTCTGTAAATTTTATATTCCTCATTACATATTTGATCAGCTATAAAAATCATTTACATGCTCATTAAATTATTAGTATATAGCTTCTTACATACAAATATATGTTTAATGATATAGCATAAATTGGACAATATAGAAAACATTTATTTTGTTACATTTTGTGAATGGACAAATTTTTCATATCTAGGTTTCTGAGATGTAGTCATTTTATACAATACAGATTGGAGCAATTAATAATACATATATAAGTAAGCAGATAGAGAGAAATACTCTTGTGCTCATTATTGTTATAATTTTTTTTTTTTAGTTAAATGGTACAGCTTGTGCAATTCCAAGAATGTTAATTGCTCTGTTAGAAACACATCAAGAATCGGTAATTATTATAAAAATAATCTTAATATATAAGCTAAAAAGGTGTAAAGGAGTTTATAAGATTCCTCTCTTTGGTAAGAAAACTAAGAGGCAAAAAACCTCAAATTTGTATATATAGACTGACACTGAAGATAAAATACAAATTATATTTCTATTGTTTAACAATCCAACAAATTTTAACAGAGAAATGTTTCAAATATACATACTAATGTTATGCAACATTTGATTCACTAATAATCTTTGGATTTCTGTATACTCCTAACATCCCCATCACTTTTTTCAAGATTATTTAAATCTTTTTGTGAGAAAGGTCTCGGTAGTTGCACATTATATGTACACTTTTCACTCTTTCTTTCACACTAAAAAGCATTTTTTTCATACTGCTAACAATATGGTAACGACTCTCGTATGTTTTTTATAAATGTGTTATTTGTTTGGTTCATGGTGGTGATTGAGCATCGCGTCATTCAACACCTTAAAACACACACACATATATTTATAGTTATCTCTTGTGTGAGGTTTTGCTTGATCTGCTCCTGAATTATTGGTAGCTTGATTTTTATAAACTAGTCACATGTCTCACATAAAGAAAATGAACAGTGGCAACCCCAGTGAATTCATTGGAAGTCCAATTGATACCTATTACAACCTATTTAACATGATTGACTCAACTTTGAGGATTGGAATTTATGTTCATTAAAAAGTTACACTAGCTGTAATGTGCTCGTATAAATTAATCTGCAGGTTCTACATCAATGTTAAAATATTTATCCTGTTTTTCTATCCATTTTTATAATTCAAATGACAATAAAGGTGTTCCATAGTTTGAAGTAATTGCCTTGGATGCTTCCAACAGTTGTAAAGTGCTAAGAGTCTAAAGCATGAATAATATTTCAAGTGATAGCTTAAATTACTAGTTATGTGACTAAAAGTTTAGAGAATATAGTACTATGAAGTACCTCATTCTCCTAAATGGGATCAAAAAGCCAATAGAAATCTTTGGCTAGCATCTCATTTAGCTTTTGTTGAATTATTGGATTTAATGACACAGCAAATAAATGGTTTGTGAAGAGACTATACCTCTGGTATATTACATGTTTATTCAATGTATACAATTCACTGGCAAACATTTTACGCTAGTAGAGTCAGCTACATAATAGCTGTTTTCTTTTCTCTATTCACAGCAGTCATATAGACATATATAATTAACTTATTACTCATAGCAACAATATTATCTCCCATTGATCACTAGCATTTATTCGATACTGAATAATTCCAGTTTCACTTTATGTTTATTTTTTACATGAGGCCATCTTTAAGTGCTTGTTTAATTGATCAATGTTTAATATTTTAAAGCAATTTTGCTGTCAAGTAATAGCTGCAGATTATTTTTTACCAACTTGTCTATGGTCAGATCTAGAATTATAATAGAAACATTATGAGCACATAAATGCTGCTGAATAGGATTGTGACTCAGAATATCCACTATTACATTTTTAGTATTCTAATAATAAGTTCCTGTAGAGACTAATTTCACTGTAACAATTGATTGTTGATTAGATAGTTATGATTGAGAAACTGTAGGCTTTTATGATCCTTAATAACAATTATCTCAGACCGTAACAAAAATTTATCACTATTTCTGAAAGTGTCATATAACTACCAAAGCATTATTTTCAGTCACTATGTAGTTAATTTCTGGGCCCTTCAGTAGTCCATTTACTAATATAGAGAACTCCTGGCTGATTGTTCTCAACTGGGAACGAAATGGCTCCCACTCCATATCCACTACCATCAGTCTGTATGGAAAAAGTTTTTCTAAGTCAGGGTATGCCAGCAATGACTCTTTACGTCATTATTGTGCTTTGGAATCTATCTCCATGGTGCATTCTTCCTTAGTAGCTGTAACATAGATTCTATGTTGGATACAAAGTTTTCACAGAAACGATTATAAAAATTACACTGCTATAGGAAAAATCTGATATTATCTTAGCTTATAATGTTGAGAAATTGTTAATTGCTTAGATCTCCTTTGGGTGAGGACAAATATCTTTACTGCCTACTATATGCCCCCAAAAGCTTATTTCTTCAATGGTTTGAGTACTTTTATTTACATTAATTTTGTGTATATTAATTTTTATTCATTTAGTTGGAAAAATAACTGCAGATGTTGGAAGTGTCTGTCATGTTGATTAAGGTGATGAGTCCATCATTGACATACACGGCCACTAAGCACTTAATTTCCAGTAATATTGTGTGGTCCAGACATTTTGGCATTTCTGCGTCACAATTTTTTAGACTAAAAGACACTGTTAAAATGTTGTGCCCATCATACTTGAATGCAGTATATTGAATGTCTTCTAGATGGAGTTTTAATCAGATCAAAGTTAGTAAAGATCTTTTTATTTTTAAACTTTATTAACAATTCATAAATTGGGAGAGGAACATCTAAAGATACAGCTTGACACAGTGGCAGATCATCACATAGGCACAAGGAGCAAGTGCTTAAGCCCTCTGCAAGCTAACAGCTTCAGAAACTATAGCTCAGGCACATATACCGTCTTCATGTAGACAATTTGCTATTCATCACATGACAACAGTATAGTAAAAGTTTTTAAAGATGAATAAAATTTCCTTTTTGATCATGAGAAAATTATTCAATCAAACAAGCACAATTGATCTATAAACTATGTAATCAAAAAAGTCTTAACAGTTTACACATAGTTGATGTTTTTAATATTGCTTTCTTAAAAAGGAAACATTACATTATTAATTAAATATACATGTACAATATTATTTTTTATATGTAATAAATATTGTTTATAATGATCATGATTATTCGAATCAACAGCAAGGACCCATTTAAAACAGTAAATTTAGTGCATTTTAATCGATTCCAAGAATGATACCATTCAATATTAAAATCAGTTTAAGGCAAAATTTAAATAATTTTATTTTACTATTATTTTTAATTTACTTTGTAGTTTTTGTTTTATTCATGCATGAAAAGATTTTGGGGCAGAATTGAGAAACACAAATGGTTAAACAAACAAACAAACAAAAAAAAATGCACAGGCTAAATTTTTAATTGAAAATTTTATTTTAATTTAAATGCCACAATAAAACAGATTTATTTTTAAGGAAATGATTGGTTGATCAGCATTTTTTGTATTAAGAAAAAATTATTTGATAGCTTTACTTTGTATTTAGAAAAAGAAGCCTCAAACCTAGATTATGCTTGGGCTTCCAAGTACTCAATGTGCCTTGGCCTGATGGAACAATCATTTCACCACTTCAACTGCATTAGTGTAGGATGATAAGGGAATAGCCTCCTGTTTCATTATTTGCATGAGCTGTGTTTCTGTAATGATTTTTACATTAGCCTGGTATAGAGTTTTGACTTGGCTTGATGAGATTCCATTATTTTAATTTGATGTGCATACCCTCTGATAATTTTGTGCGTAGTTGAAAATACATCTTTGTATTTGTTAAATATTTGGTCAAAATTGACCAGCCATTTATATTTAGTGAGTGGAGACTCGTGCATTTTGTCATTACTTTTTGCCATAGGAAAATATCTTTATGGATTGATATAGTTCTTGCAATAAGAGTATATGCTTTTGAATTTAACCATTATTTCCTGCTGCTGAGAAATTTCTTGCAGATAATGCATCTCTGTGGTCTGACGCTCTTTGCAAGTGACTGACATTCATCATAATCCAGAATGCAACTGGTTCTATGCATAAAGTCAGATCCGAGGATAACCTCATGGATAAGCCTGTTCAAAATTAATAAAATGTGGCTTATGTATTTTTTTTTCTATCCATACTTGCATTGAGATGTATTTGAAAGCTAGCTTTTTTATTATTTGCCATAACTACCTACATAGATTTCAATGATAAGATCTTGATACAGTTCTAGATGATCTAATAAAATTCTTCATATACTTGTGATTTCTGATTGTCTGTATATAATAATTCTTCTAAGGTAATATAGTCTGCACTATTGTTCAAATTTTAAGGCCACCTTGTTGTGCAACTTATAGTTCTATCATTTACCAGTTACACATTAAATCTGCGATCTTTCTGTTTATACTCCTTCATGCACTTTGTTCACCTATACATTATTACGGTCACAAGTGAGTGATTATCAAAGACCTTTCTCATATATGACTTTAGTTTTTTTCCTCCTTTAAAAATGGAACTGGATCTAATTGCAAAGTGGTGATGTATCTGGTAATCCTGAAAAGTATTAATATTTAGATTGATTTAACTCTGGTCTGAGCTACTGGCCATTTTTTCCTCTTTCTCCAACTCAGGTGATGTGTCCCTTTTGTTTTGTTGACTTTTATGGCATTAATATGTTTACCAGTTCTTATTTATGAATCTAAGACTTGGACCTTATACAGAGACTTCAGACCATTCAAAGATGCATAATAGGAGTAACAAGAAGAGATTGAAAATGAAATACATGGGGAAGAGAACAAACAGGTGTTACTGACAATTAAGACTGAAATGGAGTTGGGTTCGACATATTACTAGAAGAGATGATAATAAATGGACAAGTGAAATCTTAAACTGGATTCCATGAGATTGGTAGAGACCCAGAAAGAGACCACATGATATGGGTGGATGAAATAAGTGAGCAGGAGTGGTTTAAACTCTTCTTTCCTTTATGTGCAGACTTACTGCTGTTGAATGTATTTAGCAATTCTGCATTTGTTCAATTGCTTTCAGTCCAACCTTATGACTAATGAAGTTATGCATCAGTATCCTTATAAACTGGTTTTCAGATAGTGAATTGGCCATTAGGGCTCTGAGCATGGCCACTTGCCTTTTCAAAAAATGTGTTATAAGTTTCTCCTGATAATCTTGGCTTCAATAATACTTTAATACAACATTTAAACTCTTGAAAACTTCTCTGTTTCCTGAGCATTACCATGCATCTCTACCATAAGTTTTGAGATTTCCACATTGTCATTTCAGCTTGCATTTTTGCTTCAGTTCAAATTAATATTAGTTTTTCTATCTATTGTATCTATTTACTTTTTTTGGTGATTCTATTCATTGTTTAACAGTGCATCCACTCATAGTTTCTATTCAGATATTTCTTTATACAACTTTACTGCTTCTTGTCCATTCTTATCTAGTATTCTCTTTATTGCCTGCTATTTTATTTATCTTCCTAATTATATTCTATTTCATTCTCCTAGCTTGCCTAATTATATATTTTTACTTCAGTAACTGGTTTAACTGTAATATAATTTCCATTCTCTTTTTTTTTCTTACTACCACTTTAGTAATTTTTTTTCTTACATGATTATTTTTTTACTCAGGGTATACATATAGTATATCTAATAAATTACTAAACTTAACAGAGAATGTGAGTGATTTTTTGAGCTACGATATCAGGAAATATTTATAGCTGAGATAAAATTTAGAGACTATTAATTGTGGATGAATCATTGTCATCATCAACCATTATCAATCCACTGCAGGATGAAGGTCTCTCCAAGTTTAATCCATCTTCTCCGATCTTTAGCTTCTCTTCTCCACAACACCCCTGCACATTTTCTTATTTCATCCATCCATCTCACATGTGGTCTCTTTCTGGGTCTTTTACAATCTCTTGGAATCCAGTTTAAAATTTCAATTGTCCATCTATTATCATCTCTTCTAGCAATATGTCCAGCCCAACTCCATTTCAATCTTTTAATTTTTTCAATAAGGTCAGTAACACCTGTTTGTTGTCTTACCCATACATTGCGTTAATGTTGATCACCTTATTAATGATATAGGTTACAAATGTATATCTTCACTTGTGATTATGATCACTTAAATTTTTTTTAAATTTAAGTCACTTGTAGTTAAATTCTTTATAGAATATTGGTTAAATTTCCTGATCATCACTTCTCAAAAATAAAAAAATAATGTAATTTCTTAAGGATAGCTTTTATTTATTTTGACTTCTGATGATCTGAGTGCCACCTTTTTAGTTTATAGAACTATTTTGCTGATTCAGATTCAAATCTGTCTCATGTTTTATTAATTTTTTAGCATTTAGCTCTTAAATATGATGTTGCACCAATTTAATTACGGTAATTTAGTATCCAAGTTAACAAAACTAGGGGATGTGAGAATGAGAATTAAATAATAGTCGGATATCCAATTCTCACAATCAAAATTATAAAACCCATATAGAAACTACATTAAACAGGTGTATTTATGAGTATATTAAAATATTTTCTATTCTTCAGTGTGACAAAGACATTTACAGATATATTACATTTAAAAAAAAGACCAATAAACTTAATATATATAGGGAATGCACATATAAATATTATTTATCATATAAACATAAATACTCAGAGTTATCAAGTACCTTATTATAGTGAATATTAATGTCATTGTTCTTTTCATACTGGAATATGACAGCTTCTTTTCAAACCGTCAAATAGTTCACTTTAGATTATGTGAATGATGATAAACCTGCTTTAACAATAGCTTGCACTCCATTTCATGCAAGAATTTCTTTTGGATGCTTCATTGATAGATAGATAATGGAAAGGCAAATTCACCTTAACCAAACATATAGGCCAAACTATAATAACAAGCTTGGTTGGTTATTGATTCAGTGTGTGTATATGTAGAACTGTAAACTGGTTTAACATAAACTGGTTCCCTATGGGAATTGTTCTTTAAGGAGTATCAAACTGCTGCAATTTTTTTTATTTTACTTCTGTGGTGCAGTATGAATTTGTCCCCTCCCCCTCCCGAGATCTTTAAAAGCTTTATAACATCCTGTCTAAAATGCTTTAGCAAAACATGTTTTTCAAACCATTTATTGCTAAAGTTTTTATTTGTACAAAATTAATATCTAATGAAATAAATTTTTAATTCCTAAAAAATTAATAAATGTATATAAAATTTTATATTATGTAATATGTGAAAGGCCATGTTAATTATGAAATAAAGTATTAAATTATACATATAATGATTATAGACTTCTATTCATATGTTTTTACAATATAATAGTTACTATTAGGATTTTAATTATCGGATTTTTTTTTTTTACTTATTGACATTTCAATCTGTGAGGATATTGATTATCTATATTCTGGATATCAGCATTTTGATGGAAAACTGTAGAACATTATAAACTTATATATATATTATATCGGTCAAAACATGTTGATCCATCTAATGTGAACTGGAACTCAAAAAAAATGTACTTCAAACCCAGTCAAGCCCGAGTTTTAGGTCAGGGACCAACCTGGATTCGAACCCATTTCCCAAGCCCCAGATAAAACACCTAATGAATAACATATAATGATGGCACATGAGAATTTATTCTAAATCTGGTCCACTAGCAGGGCAGAGAAGATAATGAGACTGATTTACTATCTAAATTATAACTTAATGACAATAGACATACGCTTGGTTGTATGCATGGAAGTGGAGAAAAGGGAATTTGAACTACTCAAATAAGTTTAGATAATAAAACAGTTTAATAACATGACAAATTATTTATATACATTTATATGTGCATGAATGCACGGTCTACGAAATGGTAGATAATTATATATTGAAATTCATGCTAATGATTCTCATATGCTCTTTTATTAGCTAAATAATACTATTAACACACAGCTTTGGTGAGTACGGTATTAAGATGCCAATCATTTATTAAAAGAGATTACATAAGATTGCTAATAACGCTTTGGTTTATGGTTCTGAAACATGGTGACTAACATAATATTTTGGGGAACGTTCCGAGATTCATTACAAAGATAATAAAACTATTTTCACGCCATTGCAGTTGTGAAAAATAAATAAAATTCATTTATAAAAATTACATTTGATTATAAGACAAAATATTTATTAAAAATTCTTTACTTGGCATTTGAAAGGAAGAACGCTTTGTTTTCCCCAAGGCAGATACTCTTAAGTACAGAAATAACAAATTACGACGGTGGGACTGTATAATAAAATGAATAACATTATTAATTAATAAAATTAGTAGTACGTGGCATTTTATATATATATAAGCAGAGTGCAATTTTAATATTACAACATAAAACTGGGTCATGAAGCAAAAGAAATAAACTAACAAGTGGCAGTACTGACATAATGGCAAAGAAATAAGAAAAAGTCGTGCTTCTGGACGAAAATGAAGTCTAAGACCCCCTTCTTAGGCAGTGCTTAGAGAAAAGTGGATAAGCATAGCATGTACCAGGCATACTGGAATCACCACCAGAGGTCTTTTATACGATATAAGTCCCAGGAAGCTCAACTATCCACGGGACAGGACCTAAGGAGAAATCTATGGGTTCGATTCTGTCGCAATCACCAGATTAGCAGCACATAATATATATTCACAAAGATAGGGTGAATGTCAGTAATGCAGTACGGATAAATATCACTAACAACATTGAATAAGATTTACTGCTTTAAAAATAAATGACCCCTTTGTTTTAACGCTATAATTTCTACAAATAATACATTATGCTGCTTAATATATATAAAGAGAAGATTTCCTTTAAATAAAATAAATACATTAAGATTTTACTCCCTCCTGCTCTGCTATTTAAAATAAATCAATCCTACTGTCATGGATTTTACAACAAATGAAAATATTTAAGCATATGTTTTAAGAGTATGGAAAAATAAAAGAAAGCTAGCAGTTATAGAAAACAATGAATAGGTCAGTCACCATTTCAGAATTGAATAAATAACATTTATAAAATAAATAAGCTTTCAGAGTATTAATTAGCCTAAGTTCTGGATTCACCCCGGTTAGAATTACTTTATCCTATTTGGAGTTGAACAAATAACAATTTTATAATAAAAACCAAGATAAAATTTTGATTTATAAAACAATCTGGTGAGTGTATTAATTAATCATACATTATATTTTAAGGGGACATTAATAATCTTAATTCATGGAGGGTTACTTAAAAAAAGGGGGAAAGAAAAGATTTAGAAATTCAGCTCATCATGTTGCTTAAAATTGGCATATTAATAATAACTAAAACAAATATATGAAATAAAGTAATAAATACATATAAATAAATGACTGCACCAAAGTTAAAGAAAGTTGGAGCATATGAGAGAGATTAGATAAAAAAATCATTTGAGACCAATTTATACATTAGAAGTAAAGTTAACTAATATGTTGGGAGAAGACTTGATAATAGAGTTTGAGATTAGTTAGAGTAGCTTTACTTTTGGGTTACAGCATGAGATACTGATTTATCTTGCACATTTCTTAATAATCCATTTTAAAAAGTCCAGCTCGTTGCATAGGAATTGAAAGGACCCATGCAAGTTCTTAGGTAATAGCAAGCTGCTGATCAGCATTCCAAAGTTCTGAGGTCGGCCTTTACTTCATTCTAGAGCAGCAGCAAGATGATACAGTAGCAGGAAAAAGACCCACAAGGGTCAGAATGATGATTGGCGTCTACTCCCTCATTATCTTAGATTTCAAAGTTGTGTGGAGTATTGATGGCAACACAGTTCTCTCAGTAGTAACTAATCTCTTGGTGGTCAAAATGAGCCCATTTTATACTCCACACTGGTATTTGTGGAATGCTTTTCATTTCTTAGTTCATGTTTAAACTCTAATCTATCTGACAAACTCTTAAGTCTTCTTTGTCCATTGTTTTTGAAGATGCAAACGTTAGATAACATTCCAAAAATATATTCAAATCTATTTCTAGATTGGAAAGGGATTTGACAAAAATGTTTATAACAAAAGTAAAATCTATTAATCTCATTCCCCATTTTATTTTCAGTAAAACCTTAATTAAAAATTCATTCCCAAGATTAAAACAATATTATATTTCTACCCCTTTAATTATTTTTGAACAATTAATGGTTGCATCTTCCATCTTGGGTTTTACAAAATGTACAATTTAATAGGAAAAAAACAATTTAAAAAGAAAAAGTTGGTTGTCGTCGATGAGCAGATATATCCCACTGGATGGCGCTGTTTTCGTGCTAAAACACATAAAAATGCCGTTTCCGTGGCCGACACCTTCGAACCTGCATTTTCTATAATACAACTTTTTGTTGTGCTACAGATTGCAGGCCGCTATTGTACCGGTCGAAATCCACCACCACCGCAAGTCAAATCGAATTCAAACTCAGCTGAACCAAACTGAATTCAAACCCAACTCAACAGCTCAGATAGCAGAAATCGACGGCACAGTGCTATGCGCCAAGAACTAGCTCAACGGTTGGTGATGACTAGAGACTCCTTGCACTGACACGAATATCTAATAATTAATTACTTTGAATACTTTTTAAATCAAATCAAATCATATGTATGTTCGGGTTGCCAACACAGACAGCGAGTATTAACATTTAAATAATTATAAAAAGGATGATGAACTAAGAAACCAAGTATGTTATAAAATATTTAATAATAATAATAATTTGTTTGGTTCAAGAAAATATAGATTGCATTAGTGATCTCTAGTCTTTAAAAGAATTTATAAATATAATAAGAATGGCGGTCCTTATCATATGCCAACCAGTATTACGCAACATGGAGTTCTATGTCTATGCCCCCAACGAGAAATATAAGGGCAGATAAAGGTATTTATTAAGAACGGAAATGGGTATTCTACTTTTATTACGGTGGAATGTGAGATTTATTCCCACATTCGGAAATCTATTCCTGAAGAGCAAAACGTATTTCAAGGCATAACTTTAATCTTGATTTGAGAACTGATTTAAACGAAATATACTTGAGGATTGGTTCGACTTTAATTTAAATCACTCCATCACGAATTACGAGCACGGAGCGGGTTTTACTGAAACAAGGACGCAATGGTACTGACGAATTACAAGGCAGTGAGTAAAATTGAAAGATGATTGCTAGTCGATGGTCGAAGTCCTATGGCGGCTTGCATTTGGCAAGTCTTACGCCCTTTGACTAATGGAACGGAAAGGAAGTATTTTCTTCCTCGAGAAATTTAAATGCGAAAAATATGATCACCGACCAGCCTAACGGAGCGGAAGATGGCCCTACGTCAGCAACATTTGATGATGATGACTTGATAGTCATCGTTGAAAAATAAAACCCATGTAGAATGCTCTACGTGATGACTTGACCAATTAATTAAAGTCAAACGAGCTTTATCGAACTATTTTGAAAACATTTATAAACTATCTTAATTATGCCTTAATATTCGTGCCCTTCCTGAATATCAATTTAAAATAACAAAAATGGAATTAAAATACATTTAGCCCTTTATCGACCCTTTTTGGCAATAAAAACATTTAAGGTTATATTCGAATAAATATATATTAGTAGAACAAGAAATCAATATTATAACATTTTGTGAGTATATAAACAATTGTAACTTAGTAGCTGGGGACATAGGTGAAAAATGAAGCTAATAGTTTATTATTTGCCAATTATCAAATAATAAACATGTAATATTTTCTTTCGACTCGATGATTAATAGAACTTTCAAATTTAGTTCTAATGGGCGAGAATTACTATTGGAAATTAATGTTATATTATTTGCGTGAGGCAAATGGAATCAAAGGGCTCATCGAGTCGAAAGATTATTGGCATATAATTTTTAAATACGACATTAATAAAGCACACCAACATGTATATATTAAACGAACCGCCAGGTAAGAAAAGAAAAAGTTTAAAGACTAGAGATTGAAAGAATTACAATATAAATTTATATTAGCATTTTATAAAGATTTACATTAAATAATAAAGAGCTCTTAAATAGGAGGAGTATAAAATAAAGTTCGAACTGGCCAGAAAGTTTAACGTTCATATTACCCCTTCCGCTGGTCCTTAAGTTACACCTCCAAGTTGTTGAAAACGTAGGCATCATTGGTTAACTACTGGAGTAGTATTTTAGTAGCTTTCATTATTTTAGCAGAATTATCGATCCGGAAAACGGTTCAGCAGCTCCAGTGAAGATTCCTCGAGACTTTAGGAACCGCAGCCAGATCCCTGATTTTCTAGCCCTCTATCATGATGAAAAACAAATTAATATGCACAGAGTTCACTGCACTACTCTACAATCAAAAACTCACTAGCCCCTTCTTTACTTTTCAGGGCTATATATCTACTGTTTCCTGATGCCTCCGGCTAGCGCTCATTTTGTTATCAATCTGGTTTTTTCTTATAATTAGTTGTTTTCCAAAACATTCCTTCGATAAGCTTTCAAACTAATTTGTGAATTCCTTTTCTAATTAGAAAATGAATTCTTAAAGTCTGAAATGATTTTAATTAAAAATTGAATTCTTATCTTTTTTTAATTAATAAAACTTTACTGTTGTTTTATTGAGAATTTGAAAGCCCATGGAAGGAATGTAGCTTTTATTCGCAAAACTTTACAAATTATTTAAAAGTACAAAAAAAAAACAAGTATTCCCGACGCAATGAAACTTTCGAAAATTATATATATTTAAATATTTACAAATATATACGCACAATCCACGCAATTGTAATATATATAAATTCATGAATATTTTATCATGAATTTATTAAGAGAATTGCTCAATTTTAAACTGAAACTAATTGATTTTAATACACATTTGAAATAAATTATTCATTATGGAAATTAGCGTGGATTGAACGTATAAAGCCCCATTGCATCGGAAATTTAAGGTTAGTATTAGGGTAACTAACATGAAGCTAGGATCGAACTCAGATCCGACTGCTTCACTATGTCGCGTCGCAGTACAGCATGTATGTTTTTATGCAGCAAATACATTTTGCAAATTCGCACAGTTTATAAAATGATTACAGCTTGAAGAGAGGGTGTGTTTTTTTGAATTTGATGGAAATGTTGTTTTCATTGGATTTTTTTTTATTTTAAAGTATTGAAATGTTCAGATTTTGTAAAGTAATAATTAACAGATTTTTTACACCGTAGTGTATTGAAGTTTTAAGTAGTAAATGTTGACGAGATATATGAATAAAGTTATTTGGAATTAGGTAATGAGTCAAGTAACGTACTGTTCGTAACATTCCACGGGACATTCTAAGATTGTACAGTGTGTATATTTTTGAAATAAAAAAAAGCATTAACACAAAAATATCCAGTAAGAAAAGTACAATTAATTGTACACTTTTTTTAAATGTCATAAAAAGCATATATTATAAACATTATATATATATTTGTTGTTTAAAAAAGTTTTAGTTTCTTTCTTTTCTCAGACTACTGTTATTCTTTGTTGAATATAGTTTACGTTTATTGTTATCATTTATTTTATAGATGTTAGTAAAAAAAAATATTTACAAAAATACGATTTTGATATTTTTTATTTTAACTGTAAACCTAACCCTAAAACTAACCCTAAATTAACCCTATAGCTAATCCTAAAACTAACTCTAATCCTAACCCTAAAGCTAACCCTAATCCTAACCCTAAACGTAACAAGTTTTACTTTTAGTTATCCTTCTATTTGAAATAAAAACTAGTGGTAAACAAAATCTTCGATAGAAAAAATCTCCGATAGAAAATTGATTTTTTCTAATAAAAAGAAAACTAAAAAAGACAAATCAAATTGTAATATGTTTATTTTATTTTACATTTATTATTATCATTTAATTTGTATACGTTAATAAAAAATAATATTTAAAATTAAGTAATATTTAAAAAAGACAAAAAACACATCAAAATGATTATAATTAATGGCCCGTGAATGATCATATTTTATAATTTTAGCATGAAAAGTGCGCCATCGAGTGGGATTTAGCAGCTATTCTACGAGAACCAAAAAGTTTTATAAATAACGTATAATAAAATATTTATAAAACTAATATTTTGTTAATATATTTGCTCCTGTATTATATATATATCTGAGCCGCATCTATGTATTTTAATAAAAAAGAATAAAAAAAATGTTATTGAATTTTTAAAATTTTATAACTTTTAGGCGTGCATCTCAAATATATATATATATACATGACTAAAGGAGTGGGATGGGATCTAAGGTTTAAGCACGGGTTAATAGATAGGACTATGAAGCTCAATCTTGGGCTGATTGACTGCTTCATACTTCCCCACATATAATGAAACGAAAAACAAAAAATTGATAAAAAAACGCCTTGACTAGAAGTTCTCAGGTAATGACCAAAAGAAACAATGAAAAAAAAAATCAATTTAAAATTTTATGTACATTTCTTTTTTTTATGCTGAGTTCGTGTTCTGTCATTTCCTCTCTTTTTTAAAAAAGAAATCATCTCCTGCTTAAACAACCACTGCTCTCCCACTTTCTATATCTCTGCCCAACTATAGCTTTGCTGAAACTTTACCTTTGCTTGCTGGAAAAAAAATGTTTAAGATTTTATTTATTATTTTATTCCTACTATACTAATCTAGCTATTTCTCCTTTTGGTTTCTCTTGGTCGCATCCCTGCATCTGAAAAAGAAAACCCATAGTCTGGTTATTACATGTTTAAAGTTTTACATTAAATCATTATAGCATTAAGTCAAAAAAATGTTTGCTCTTAATTATCTGAGTTCAAATCCTCCACTTCCAATGCTTTATTATTTGAATCTACTACTGTTTTGGAAAATTTTGTTTTTATTAAGGGCACCAGCCAACACAGAGTGATCAATGATTTATGAATTATTTGAACATTTTTCATATATATCTGAATGACAAAAAAAAGTTTATATATGACTCAGGTATGTGGGTTTATATATCGAAGTCCCACATTGGGAAGCCAAGCCTGGGAAAAAAAATTTTATACTCTGCTCAAAACATGTTGATCCATCTAACATGAGCCAGAACTCAATGAAACATGTTTCAAACCCAGTCAAGCCTGAGATTTAGGTCAGGGACCAACCTCGATTTGAACCCCTTCCCCAAGTCCCAGATCAAACACCTAATGAATAACATAATGATGGCACACAAGAATTTATTCTAATCCGGCCCACTAGCAGAGTGGAAAAGACAATGAGACAATATTAACTATGTTATAACTTAATTACAATAGGCATACGTATGATTGTACTTGTGGACATGGAGAAAAAAGAATTTGAATGACTCAAATAAGTTTAGACAATAAAAATAGTTTAATATAATGAATTAATTATATACATTATGAATTAATTGCATACATTAGTATGTGCATAAATGAGCAAGCGATCTACCAAACGATAGATAATTACATAATGAAATTCACATGAACTATTCTCATATGCTCTTTATCAATTAAATAGTATATATACATTAACACACATCTTTGGTGGGTACAGTATTAAGATGCCAATAAATTATTAAAAAGATTACATAAGATTGCCATTAACACTTTGATTTACGGTTCTGAAACATCCGTGACTAGAATATGACTTTGGGGAGCATTCTGGGATTCATTACAGATATAATATAAACTATTTTCACGCCATTACTGTCGTGAAATAAGTCAACACATTTGAAAATTACATTTAGTTATATGACAAAATATTTATTGAAGATTCTTTTAATTAGCATTTAAAACACAGAACGCTTGATTTTCTCCAAGGCAGATAGATACTCTTAAATACAGAAATAATAAATTACGATGGTGGGATTGTATAATAAAACTAAAATAATATTAGTAATGAATCTAGCTAGTAATATTTGGAATTTACATATATATTTGAGCAGAGTACAATTTTAATATTACAGCACTAAAATTAGGTCATAAGCAAAAGAAATAATAATATGAATGTGGCAGTACTGACATAGTGGCATAAAAATAACAGGAAAAAGTCATGCTTTTGGATGAAAACCAAAGTCTAAGACCCCCTTCTTAGGGCAGTGCTTAGAGAAAAGTGGATAGGCATAGTGGGTGTCAGGCGTACTGGAATCATTGCTAGAGGCCTTTTTATACGAAAAAGATGGTCCTGGGAAGCTCAACTACCCACAGGACAAGACATGAGAAGAAATCTATGTGTTCGATCTTGTCACAACCCCCAGATTAGAAGCATGTAATATATATATATATTCATGAAGATAGGCCAAATGTCAGTAATGCAGTACAGATAAATATCACTAATGACATTGAATAAGATTTACTGCTTTAAAAATAAATGACCCCTTTGTTTTAATGCTATAATTTCTACAAATAATATGTTGTGCCGCTATATAATATATATATATATAAAGAGAAGATTTCCTTTAAATAAAATAAATATATTAAGATTTTACCCCCTCCTGTTCTGGTATTTAAAATAAATTAATCCCACCTTCATGGATTTTACAATAACTGAGAATATCTAAGCATATGTTTTAAGAGTATGGAAAAATAAAAGAAAGCTAGCAGTTATAGAAAACAATTAATAGGTTACCATTTCAGAATTGAATAAATAACATTTATAAAATAAATAAGCTTTCAGAGCATTAATTAGCCTAAGTTCTGGATTCACCCCGGTTAGAATTACTTTATCCTATTTGGAGTTGAACAAATAACAATTTTATAATAAAAACCAACATAAAATGTTGATTTATAAAAACAATCTGGCAAGCGTATTAATTAATCATACATTATATTTTAAGGGGACATTAATAATCTTAATTCATGGGGGTTTACTTAAAAAAAGAGGAAAGAAAAAATTTAAAAATTCAGCTCATCAGATTGCTTGACATTGGCATATTAATAATAACTAAAACAAATATATAAAATAAAGTAATAAATACATATAAATAAATGACCGCACCAAAGTTAAAGAAAGTTAGAGCATATGAGAGAGATTAGATAAAAAAATCATTTGAGACCAATTTACATTTATATATTAGAAGTAAAGTTAAATAATACATTAGGATAAGACTTGATAATAATGTTTGAGATTAATTAGACTAGCTTTACTTTTGGGTTGCGGCATGAGATACTGATTTACCTTGCATATTTCTTAAGAGTCCATTTTAAAAAGTCCAGCTCATTGCATGGCAATTGAAAAGACCCATGCAAATTCTTAGGTAACTGCAAGCTTCTGATCAGCATTCCAAAGTTCTCAGGTTGGCCTTCACTTCATTCTAGAGCAGCCGCAAGATGGTACAATAGCGGGTAAAAGACCCACAAAAGTCAGAAATATGATTGGCATCTACTCCCTCATTATCCTAGATTTTAAAGTTGTGTGGAGTATTGATGGCAACACAGTTCTCTCAGTAGTAACTAATCTCTTGGTGGTCAAAATTAGCCTATTTTATACCCCACACAGATATTTGTGGAATGCTTTTAATTTCTTAGTTCAAGCTTAAACTCTAATCTCCTATCTAACAAACTCTTAAGTTTTCTTTGTGCATTGTTTTTGAAGATGCAAACATTATATAACATTCCAAAAATATATTCAAATCTACTTCCAGATTGGAAAGGGATTTGACAAAAATGTTTATAACAAAAGTAAAATTTATTCATCCCATTCACCATTTTATTTTCAGTAAAACCTTAATTAAAATTTTTTTTTCAAGATTAAAACAATATATTTCCACCCCTTTAATTATTTTTGGATGATTAACAGTTGCATCTTCCATCTTGGATTTTACAAAATATTCAATTTAATAGAAAAAAAAAACAATTTAAAAAGAAAAAGTTTTATAAATAACGTACAATAAAATATTTATAAATAATATTTTGTTAGTATATTTGCTCCTCTATTATATATATATATTTGAGCTGCACCTATGTATTTTAATAAAAAAGAATAATAAAAAATGTTATTGAAAAGTTCAAATTTTATAACTTTTAGATGAGCATCTGAAATATATATATATAGACGACTAAAGGAGCAGGATGGGATCTAAAGTTTAAACATGGGTTAGTAGATAGGACCATGAAGCTCAATCTTGGGCTAAGATTGAACTGCTTCAATATATATATACAGATCATCAAATAGAAATAACAATGGAATAGAAAATAAAATTTGTTGTAAATAATCTTTATAAACAAAATAAACTAAAAAAGCAATTTAGAAGGAACTATTGTCTTTTTAAAATAAATGTTTGACTTTCTTTTAAAAAGATATAATTTGTGGTGAACTTGATTAAAGCAATAATTTATTGAAAGTAAACTTATTAGTTTTTTTCCTTCTCTTAAAATCTTTTAGAGTAAATTTGTGGATTTAAATCCAGATTATGTCTACGAAATTTATAATAAAATGATTTTATGCAATAGGTGTATTACAAATGATTGCTAAACTTTTCTACTCAAAAGCCATTGGTAAACTTTATTACATACTTTAAAAAAAATGCTACAGTAATATTTAAAATGCAAAGAGGCTAAACTCTCCATATATTAGCTTCCCTCAGTGCAAGCCAGAGTAATCAATGGATGCAAGAAGGTTTGGCTTGCACTAAGTGGCCCTACTATATGGAGTCTCTGTTTAAACAGCTTGTGTAAGCATAAATAATGGTGATCATGTGATGTAATATTTAAAATGTTTTAAATGAAATGTATTTTTTGTTTGGTTTTTATTTTTGCTTCTTTTTTACTGTTTACAGATAATTAACTTCAAAATTTATAATGCAGTCTTTATCAATAATATGTTTATATATATATTTAATTTACAGAATGGCAGCATAAAAATTGTTAAGGCCTTGCAGCCATATTTTGGACAGGACTTCATAAAAGCACCTCAAAAAAAATCAAGTCGACATTGGATTAAAATAAAACATAAATAATAAAAAGTTTCTTGAGAAGCTTTTTTTTTTGTATTTTTTTATATATATAAGGCTATAAGTACAAAATAGACATGTGTGCCACAATAATATAAACTTTAAATATGTTACATGAGAATTTGTTAATTAGTGCATCCAACGATCTCTTTTGATTTAATTTTTATTGACCAATTGTTTATATAATTATTATATAAATAAGAGCAATTATTGGCTCTTATAGATTAAATACAGATTTTCAGTCTAGACATCGTTTAGAAAAAGACAGTCAAGACTCCGTAGAAATGAGAGTTCAATTCTACTGTTTAATCATGATTATTAAAATTGGCCAGTTAAAACAGAAGCCAAACATGCTGTATGATTATTATTGTTATTAACATTTTAATCATAGCTTCTTGTGTTGTTAGTAACAACTACTGTACTTTAAAATTCCAAAATCAAAAATTTTGAATCTAAAAAAATTAAATTATCAACAACCATTTTTTTTATGCAGTATGTGTAATATATTAATCAAGAAAATGTGTATTTACAATACAAAAAAAAAAGATCTTAAATTCTATTACATTATGTATGCACATAGGTATGTCTGTATATATTTATATATGCAATAATATAGTCTAAATTGGTAATGATTCATTGATGAAATTTCCGAAAATAATTTATACAGTACAAAAAATAAAATTTATTAAAATTAGCATTAGTTTAAATGGTGATCATGTGATGTTTAGTGGTTTAAGGAAAATATGTGTGACTGGCAAATAACTATCATTATAGGACTTCACATCATGCTGTCTATTTTAACTAATGCTAATAATTACCCAAATATGATAGGCTGATGAACTAACTTCCTTTTATAAGGGATTACACAGAAGCAAAACTGTCAATACTGTAGCGCCACTCAATGCAGGCTGGAGTAATCAATGAATGCAGGAAGGTTCATGCATAAAATCCCTATTTAGTGCCTACTCATCCAATATCCCCAGACTTGTTTCTAGCTTGTGATTTTCATCAGTGAGGAGCCTTGAATCTGAGATATTAGATAAGTAGGCAATAGGGATTTTATGGACAAACCTTTTTGCATCCATTGATTACTCTGGCTTGCATTGAGTGGTGCTACTGTATTGATAGTTTTGCTTCTGTGTAAACAGCTTATGTAAGCATAAAGAATGGTGATCATGTGATGCTTAGTGGCTTATTTTGTTTTATAATACAGAAATAATATCTGGTCTATAGGAACCACAACACTATAACATTAACTGCAACATATAGAAAGCAACCAAAAATTTATACATGCTTGTATTATAATATCCCAGTTAATTTAACTTTGTGAAGAAATATAAGATTATCTAGTGTAATCAAGATTTTTGGAGTGCACAGAATGAAAAAAATATGAGTTAAATAAGTATTTAATTAATTAATAAAATAACATTAATATTACAATGTAAATTATTCATGTAAACAAAATTATATACAAATTTTAATCAATGAGAATTACTACTCAAAATATTGCTATGAGAATAAATAGGTGATCTTCAAATGCTGATATCTTAGAGTGAGTTTAATCTGAATATTATTACTAAAGAATTTATTAATACTTCAAATTAAATGGATCAGTAATTATAATGGTATTTGTATGTAATATTTATGGCCATAATACATGAATCATTTATATCAGAATTATTTAAGAAGATAAAATTATAATAACGTGAAAGCTAAACACCTTCAAACAGATACGCTTTAAAAATGCTTACGTGACAGCAAATCAGATGGAATAATGGCATCACATAGGACTCTAAATTCTAAAACACAAGCCAGAACTATTAGAAAAAGATGGGACCCATCTTAATCTATGCCTCAATTATATTTAAATAAGCCAGACTAAAGCATTTTGAACTAATATTTAGTGGATTAAATGTGAAGGTATTTAAGCTTCATACTCTTAGTTCAAAATGCTTTAGTCTGGCTTATTTAAATATAATTGAGGCATAGATTAAGATGGGTCCCATCTTTTTCTAATAGTTCTGGCTTGTGTTTTAGAATTTAGAATCCCATGTGATGCCATTATTCCATCTGATTGGCTGTCACGTAAGCATTTTTAAAGCGTATCTGTTTGAAGGTGTTTAGCTTTCACGTTATTATAATATTATCTGTTTACGCTTAAATTTAATATATTTAAGAAGATAAAATAAAAATGACCCATTTCACCTGTATTTAAACAATAGATTTGTGATGTTTGTTAAATAAATTATTTAATAGAAGTTGTATAGACATTTGCCAATTCAAACTTTCAGAGTTAAGTTAGTTTATAATAATTTTTGTTTTGTATATATTCTGATGCAATTTAGCAATGGATAACTAGCTGTATCACTTATGATGGTAATTTTAAGTTTAATAGTGATGGAATTCTTTTATCTGATAATCCTTTATATAAATTTGTCAAAAGTTTCAGTTTTAAGTAATTTGGATGAATAACAAAGCGATTCAAAAGAGATTTACTTTGACATTCTTTTTTAAATTCATGCCCATCAATAAATGTAGCATCAAATATTTAACAAGAATGCTAGACTGTAGATCTTTTTTTAAAGTTTACTGCATAGTGACTTGCTCCCTTCTCAGGCAAATTTGGTTTCAACTAACTATCAATGAACTTAGAACTTCAATTGCCTTAACTATCAGTAATTTATCTCTTCAATACTTCTAAACTGTTTAATTGCTATTTGTCTTTATCCAAGAGTTTACAGATATATTGCATTAAATTTCACAAGACAGATGCTTTGCTATATCTCAAATATATGTATTTGAGGGGAGATTTCATTTAAAATTTCTGTTTGTGAATTTATTTTAAAATTTTCCAATTTTTTAAAAATTAAACATGTATTGTAAAAGTGTGATCACATGTATATATGTGCACACAAATCGATAGAATAGTTTTGTTTATTAAAAGTGCTGTAAAATTTTTATTTTAAAAAAGTAAACTTTATAAGTAAACTCTTTTTGTATAAGATTATTTAAAAATTTTGTAGAACAATTATTAATCTGCAAATAAAATTTTAATCTGTTGTAATAAAAAGTTAAGCATTGTTCAGAATACATGTAATAAAAGTAATTAGTATGGAATGTAAAAATTGGCTTATTTTTCAAATAATTATAGGAATATCTTAATTAAAACAAACTGGCTATTTTGAGATGCAAATCTTAAAAGTTATAAAAAATTTGTGTGTGTAAATGATAGAATGAAGAAATATAGAAGCTCCTCAAAATCTATTGTTTCATTCTGAAAACTTCAAGATACTGCAAATGATTCAAGATTTGGCAAGTTATTCAATCATTTCAAGTGATTCATTCATTAGAGGCATTCCTTGATTATTCACTAAGTTTGTCTACACTATTCCAGATGCTGGGATTTTTATTCAGTCTGGCTGGCCACACTTCTTGCCAGCTCTTTCATAAAAATTAGATATTCTGCCAACAGTTCTAAATAAGCTGCCTGCAGTGCTACAATGAACTCATCAACTTTTTTAGTGCTGCTTTCTTAAATATGCTGGGCTAGGCACCTCACCAAGAACTCCATGCTCTAAGTTGAACCTTCATCATTCAACATGTTATGAAACCATAAAGCTGACCTAAAAAACTAACCTATTATCAGACTCAACTGAGTGCCTGGCAAATGACAACTGAAAATCTACTTGA
This sequence comes from Epiperipatus broadwayi, assembly GCA_028023455.1. Classification (NCBI taxonomy): domain Eukaryota; kingdom Metazoa; phylum Onychophora; class Udeonychophora; order Euonychophora; family Peripatidae; genus Epiperipatus; species Epiperipatus broadwayi. Next base: position 15,550,754 of record JAQFVV010000010.1, on the reverse strand, counting down.
TAAATTGCACAAACCAAAGTCTCAACCTCTAAGTGCTTTTTGGTACTATAAACTTTTAATTACCTTAAAAAAAGCGAGGGTTGACCTTTCCTTTTCACATATGCACATTTTTTATTATTATTAACTAATAAGATATTTAAATGTATTTTTCTTTATTTTATGCATCAATTATTTAATGTTGTACATACCTGTCATGTATGAATGTTTTACTTTTTTTTAGAGCATGCATTAAGTTTAAAGTTTATTATGTTTTAAAAAAAAAGACAGAAATTCTTTTTTTGATAACTTTGACAGCTTTCAATAAATTCTTGATTTCAATGAAGTTTAATTATTATTATACAATAATGCATCCCTTTTTCCTTCTGTCAAAAAATATTTAACACTGAAGTTTTCTTTTAAGAAAACAAATCTGAATTTTAATTAGTCAGAAAAAAATATTTTAAAGAAGATTGTAATATTTCAAATTAATTTTTTCTTTTAATTAGTGTTACTCAATTTATTTTACATGTATGGGATTTGATTTTAGGTTTACTAAATCACCTTTTAACATTTGTACATAAAATCTACTTGTGTGTGTAGACCTAAAACTCATCTGTATAAATACCATTCTTAGTTTATAGGGCTGTTCTGTTTTTCTTGACCGGGATAGCTATGTTTCTATCTGGTCAATACTGTATTTCTTCTGGTCACCCAGATAGCCTACTGCCTGAAGTGCAGTCTATTTACTCGGTTGTAATGCTTTGGCATAGTTACTATGCCTGCTCGGTTCATTATTGCCACACATGTTGGTGCATTTCATCAGAGCTTCTGACTGTGATGTTTCAGTCAAGCTCAATTTCTTTTAAACCCAGGCTACCAATTGTTAAATAATTGGCTCACGTGTATTTTGCATGGTCAGCTTAGAAATAGCTTATGTCACTCATATTGAATAGCCTATCTTATTTTACTTATAATAATTATTAAGTTGTATTATATTGTCACACCCACACATCTTTATTGTTAGAGCATATATGCATAAGCATTCAGTGACATAAAATTGAATATTTTAGTTCTTTCTTTATAAGTTGACGACACAAATATTCCAATTATCTTATAAAAATGCTGTTGAAAGATTATTTTAGACTCATGAAGTAATTAAGTAGAGGATTAATTTGTCAAAGCTGTTAGTAATACTGTACTCTGTTAAGACATCCATAGATGATACATATATTAATTTTTGATTTCTTAATTGTTCTTTCAGTTTTAATAAACTATCATATTTATGGTAGTTGTATAGGGGTGTAATGTGGCTGCTAGGCGATGCAGTACCACCAACAACCACCAAGAAGCCTGCAAGTGATAAATTTCTATCCATTATTAAATTTAATTTGGCTGATATTTGTTTACTGTGTCTATCAATTGTTTAATAAGTACAAGTCTCATAGTCTAACCTAAGCTAGCATCAGGAGCAATTATTATATCAAAATGTGTCCAGATTATATTCATTCACACAAAATAAATTTTCCAAACTGATAGACTAGTTTGGTGGCGTAGTGATTGGATATATAGATCTGGTACAATAGAGATTAACTAATTTAAGATAGCCCAAGATAATTAATCTTAGGGACTTTAAAATCAAGTCCTGTTCAGAAATATAAATAAACTAAAAGTAACAAATTAAGGCAATAATTATTGTTAAATAAATTAGTCATTTTGTTTTAACAAATAATATATATATACTTAAGCTAGAGGGGATTTGAATCCAGACTTTCAAGCTCTCTTCAGTCATCCACTCCATCTTATACAACCGATACACAAAATTGGCAAAAACATGCCCTCATCAGATTTTCAATGATATGGATAGTTGGAGAGTGGAGAAGATTAAAATATGTTTATTTAAATTTGAAGAATTGCTATCTTAATATAAACTGAGCACTGATTATATATGTGTGTGGAAGATGATGATCCAGACCAACTGATGATTGTTGGTTCAGCATGAAATTCATATACTGGAGATCATTTTACTTTTCACATGTATGTGGTCATGTGCACTGATTGTATAAGATGGAATGAATGACTGAAGGAAGCTTGAAAATCTGGGTTCAGGTCATCTAATTACATATTGTACATAATCATGAGACTAGATAAAAATATAAATGTGTGTGTGTGTACAAAAATAACTACTATGTTAGACAACTAAGCAGAAAGATGTCTCAAAATAACCATTTAAATAATTGTTAATGCTTCATCACTGAGAATCTTGAGTTTTTTGATATCTATGAATTAATTTTTGATTAAAAATATACGAGTAGCTACAAAATAATGAACATTATGCCATAGTGATTAACAAATCCACATGTTCTTCTTATGATCTGTTTTTCAGAGATCCAGGTTGTGTGGATCTTGGAAAATTTTTCCAAACATACTTTTTTAAAAAAAAAGATAATCAGTGAATGACCAATGTAGTTAGCCACTCAACATTGGTCAGTAAATAGTATATAATTATTAGCTAAAAGTCAATGATTCCACAAATTGAGATTAAATGAATATCAGTGCACTGATTGTAAAACTAATTGTGATATGATACGACTAACCAATGATGTGGGAATAACAGTAATGTTCTAGCATAAGAAATAATGATCATGTGATGTGGGATGCATTGCACTCCTACAGTCGAGTCCATATTTTATCTTTGTATAATATTGAAAGCTGGAAAAATTATTTTCATCCAAATTATAGTTAAAGCAAAGTATATTTTAAAGAATAAGAGGCTTCATTAGGTTTTGTTTAATGTGACTAAGTTTCAGTAAAATCTAAGTAAATGAATAGAAACACATAAGCAAAGCTTGTAAAATATTGTGAAAATATATTGAGCTAACTATATTAACTTGTATTTAACATGGCTAAAATAAAATTTGTATGTCAGTAAATAAAATAACCTCTTATGTAATATTACTTTCATAGGAGCTCAAATATATCAGTAATCTGCAGGGACCATCTTTATATATAACTTAATGGTTGTAACTTTTATAGAGTAAGGATATAAAGTAAGGATGGAGATGATTGAACCTAAAAACAGATATTTTCCAATCACCACAGATTCAACACTAGGAATTCAAAATAGGCTTTACTAATCAGAAGTAATTTTTAAATAAAAAAGCGTGCATTTTCATCTTTATTAGGATACTATTTTTTCATTTGTTTGTGAAAAGGAAAAAACTGAATGGACCAATTTCCAATCCTATATTGCCTAATTCCTAATAACATCTTGGTGGTTAAGCATTCTCTCTAATTTAACTTTTTTATAAACAGGAAACCGATAAATGCTAGTATGTTCATTTGAAATGAAATGAAAGGGTACTGATAACTAATTTTATAAACTAATTATTTATAAGATATAATTAACTCTAATAACACAAAGTAACTTTAAAGTTTTTCTTTTATTAAAGTTTTTAAAAAAGAACAGACTTACTAAGATATATATTTTATAACTTCTATTACTGATCAGCATAGGTAAAAATTTGTGGTTTCTTCCAATTTGTTCTATTTAAATGTTCTGTTTCCAAAAATGATGGGGACACACATTCTTCATAGGTGGGGTAATTAATCTAGGGTTATGGCATTAAGGTCAATCTCAGGTAATCTTCAGAAAATAATTACATAATTTTGGTAAGCTGGTGCACTTTAAATTAATCAGCAATGCATTTTCTGTGGCTCTATCAACGAATAATCCATAAATCGAGAATTTCTATTTTTTGTAGCAGTGATGCCTATATATCAGCTGCAGGTATAATTCACAGGAAAACGTCGCCTTATAATAGTTAGAGTTATACTACTTTCTGGAGTTTTTATAAAAATTCTACATTTTTCTTTAAAAATACACAATAGATTAGTAATTAAAAATACATAATAAATTGGTGATTCATCTTTTGTTTTATAATTAATATTATCAATTTGTTTTTATCTACAAATTAATCAAATTAACTTTTCTTTGAAAAAAATATGTATTTCAAGCTCTCTTGTTTCAATTTAAATGCCCTTACATGGATTAAGTTTCGCTTTTAAAATTATTTTAAGTTTTATTTATATCTTTATTTGTTGATTTATTCCGAACAAAATGCTTTTATATATCTCACCTATGGTCACTCAAAAAAAATATTAAGTTGTATTTCTCTTTTAATCAATTATCAAAAAAATATTTAAATATCGTAAAGTATCAAGGACATTTGTGGTTTGAGATAAGGTTAGGAAGACAAGAATGCATGGTGGCTATAGTTTATATAACCACTGGAGATGGCCAAACTATAATGGAATGGAACTGTAGCATATATGAATGCTTAGTTAAGGATATACCATTTCAAAAAAAAGGGAAAGAAAATAATGGTTATTGGAGATATAAATGGGCATATTGAAGAAATTGATTATGTGGATAACAAGAATAGACAGGTTTTGAAAAATTTTTGTCTGAGAGTAAATTTGATCACTGGAAATTTGTCAAATATTATGAGGGGTAATATACATGACTAGAAAGAATATATTTCACACAATAGATTATGTATTAATAGAAAAAGAGGAAATGAATAAAGTATGGAAAATTAAGTATTTGATAATGAAGATAATATAATAGTGATCATAATTTTTTTTATAATAGAAATGATTAATAATGTGATGGAAAATAGTAATAAAAGTAGAAAGGATAGTGAAAGATGTGGATGGAGAATGAATGATATAAGAATAAGTTAGAAGAATGTAAATGTAGAAAAAAAGCATAGTGTTTGTTGGTGATGAATATAAGGATTGGTGTAGTTAAGTAGAAAAAGAGGTAGATAGGGTGTTAGGTGAGAATATTCAGAAGAATAAAAGTGAGAATTAGTGAAAGTGTAAAAGAGGGGGAAAAGCTTGCAGAAATTATGTGCTATTAAAAACAAAGAAAGTGAAAAAGATGTTAATATTAAATGAGAAACTTTTTTTTTTTAAAAAAGAAATTGGCTAAATAAAAAACTATATAGAGAGAACAAAATTAAATAGTAAATTATTGGAGGATATTAATAATGGTGGAAGAAATGGGAGTAAAAAATTTGGAATATATTAAAAGAAGAAATGTAGGGTCGAGAGAAATAGTATTACTAAATGATGAGACAAAAGAGTATAGCTCTAGAAAAGAATTAGAGACAATCTTAAATAAGTATGTAATGGATATAGCAAGGATGTTAAATGTGAAGGACAGTGATAACAAACAAAGATATAGTAATGGAAATATTAGTTTTACAGAAAATAAATTGAATGAGGCAGGGAAGAAATTGAAAAGTAGAAAGGCAAGAATTTTAGATGGTTGTGCAGCAGAGATGGTGATGAATTTGCGAAATAGGGGGAAATGTATTATTATGTTTTAATAAGGTGGCACAGAAGACACTCCAGATAGCTGGAATAATACAAGAGTAAGGCTAGTATTTAAAGAAAAGAGTAAGGACCATAGAAAGTTAATCAATTGTAGAATGATAGTGGTAACAGCAGTATTATATAAAGTTTTCCATATATGGTGGCTAGAAGAATGGCAAATAGATGGTACAAATTAATATAGTGGGCGAATTGCAAGGTTTTAAATTGGATAGATATAGGAAATAGTTTATTTGTAATAACACAACTTATAAATATGAGTAGGAATACAGGCAGATAACAAAAGAAAGACTAGGAAACAAGGTAGAGATACCATTAATAGATGACAAGAGAGTGTATATATTACCAGGTCTATTATTTGCTGATGATATCTTGTGCACAGAAAGTAGAAAAGATATGGAAGTTATGCTGAAGACATGCACAAAGAGTGGGTAAAGATATAGAGATTAAATTTAGTGAAGAAAAATTAAAAGTAATGATGATAAATGGTGAGCAAAGAGAAGTGAAATAATTTTTATTGGAGAATATAAAGTTAAATGTGGTGAATAGGGAATAACTATTTGGGAATTGTCTTAAGTAATCAGAAAAATTGCTTGGATGAATGGGAGAAAAAAGTGATAAATGAAGCAAAGAAAAGACAAAGAAATTAAGTGTTTTTGTATAATAAATATGATGTAGCAAGAATTGTATGGGAGTGGCAGCAGTAGGGTTAATTTATAGTAATAATGCCCTATGTGTTAATAAAGGGATGTTAGATTACTTAGAAAAAGTACAAAGAGAAATAGAAAGACATGCATTAGATGCAGATGTGTGGATGGCAAAGGAGGCAATTCAAAGAAAAATGTGATGATTAAGTTTTTATATGAGAGATGCAAAAAACAAAATGAAACTGTTCAGTAGATTGCAATAAATGGATAGTAAGAGAATAGCCAAAATAGTATTTAATTGGGTTATGAGTAAAGGATAGGCAACAAGATGTGTAAGAAAGATAGTATGGCATGCAGAAGATTTGGATAGATTTTATGTTAGTATACTTGTACAAAAGATGGGATGAATATGTTAGGAAAATTGTTGAGTGTTATAGTGACAAAGAATGGGATAGAATAGATGCATTAATAAAAAATAGGGATCTGGAGAACTAGTATGGAATTTAAATATATATATAGAAGTAAACAGAATATTGGGTGCAAGTTAATTTATGATGATAACAAGGAAAATAGTTTAAGCCTCAAACAGGATTATTAGCAACAAGGGAATATACACATAAATGGAGGAATGTGAATGATTTAATTTGCAAGTTATGTAAAGAAGGCATGGAAAATATTAGGCATATGTTAATTGAATGTAAATGCATACAAGCAGAAAGGGTACAAATAATGTAGGTATGGGAAAATAAAGTGGGTTCTTGGTTTTTATGCTGGTTTTGGAAAAAAATAAGGGGGATTCAGATATAAAGACCATAGAGTGTATAATGATGTTGTGGAAATAGGGTGGAGCAGGACAGAAAAGAATATGGGGAAAACTTATGTGGGGAATGAGAAGGTGAGGTAAGGTCACTAACAGGTTTCCTGACTCTGATAAAGGAAAAGCCATAATACATTGCATCTGCCTACTTTTTTAGAATTTGCAAATTTATAATTGCTTGCTTGGATAAGCATTTGAGTCCAGAAGCAGCTTATAGACATAGCACTGCAATAGATTTCCATCTGTAATCCACTAACTAAATAAATAATCAAATGATTTTATTACTTGGGATTTAGAAGAGACAGAATGGAATGTGATGTATGGATTTTAAGATTCAGAATCTGATCTATCACTGTACCAAACTATGGATGGCATCCAGTAAGTAAATTAGGGTTACAATGAACTGTATGAAAATATCTACATTGTATTTTATTATATATATATATTTGAAAATTTTCTAAATGTTAATGTCTTTCAAAGGTGAGTAAAACTAGAAAAAAGAAAATGATCCCCAAAATGCATTTCTGCTAAATTAGTTTAATTGATCCTGATCTCTACAATTTTAATGATTTAGATAAATATCCACAAAATATTGGCAGTTAATATTACTTCTTGACAATTATGTCATTTAATTATATACAGTATTGGAATATATAAGAAAACAATCATTTTATAATAGGCAAATAAGATATATAATGACTAACTCCTGAATTGTAAGCTATGACAAGTCCATCAAAATTATTAACTGCTTTATTTGAAAAACAGAATTTGCCTTTTCTACAACGTTTTTATTTCATATTCTACATAATTAATCCAATAATGTTTCCATATACAGTATATTCAATATTATTTGGGGAAAACTGAAAATCATAAATGATCGATATATTTTCATTCTACCCAATAAAAGTGTTACATAATTAAAGAGGAATTAAAATCTTTTAGCTATAATTGATTAATCATCCCCAGTAAAGTTATGTGCGCAGAACAAAGTAATAAATAACAAATAGGCGAGCAAATCAGCGATTGCCTCTCTTTAGATATATTCTTCTGCTACTGAATTGCAAATAACTGTTTGGGATTTTCGTAATTGTACTCATGGCAATGAAGTGTAGAAAATAGAGACCCAATGAGTATCAAAATAGATTTAGGATTATTTAAAGGCCTTTGAGTAGAGAATTTTAAATGTTTTTATTAATGTAAAATTATATCATCATAATATTTTCCTATGTATCATCTTATTATTAGCAAATATTATTATACAGTATATATATTTCATTAAATGGCTAATTGTGTATTAAATTTATCAGTGTTCTGAATTTTGTGGTTATTCTCAGTTAGGTTAAATAATACAGTTGGTACAGTCAATCAGTCTAGAACCTAATTGTAATTGAATTTTGTACTTATTATTAATAATGATCTCAATAGCGCAAATATCATTTGGAGAGTTTGATATCAAGAATGCTGCTAATTGGTCATTGTATATTAAACATGTAGGAAAGATTTTTTTTGTCAAAAAGACTATGTAAAAGTAGCAATGTTGCTGGGGTTTGCCAGATTAAAATAAGAGAAATTGCAAATCATTTATATGAACTGGCAAAACTGGAAAACTTTGCTTACAATGAAGTGATAGAAAAGATATCTGCTTATTTTTACCCTCTTTCCTCTAAACATATTGTAAGGTTATATTTTAGAAATCAGCATCTGCCAAAAAAAGAAGCTCTCAGAGATTTGCTATGAATTGTGCCTATGGCAAATTCCGGAAGAGATCCTTTTAGAACAATTGCTTTGGATATGTTCAAAATTAAATTTAGAAAGCAACTACTTGCAGATATAGACTTAACATATAAAGAGGCCATTAAAAAGGTATCACACATAAATTGGGGCTTGATTGATAATATCCTAACAAAAGGATAAAACAAAAACAGCAGAATGTAAATGATAGTAAATTTGTTATTGCTTCAATAAACCAGGCTACAGAACTTGTAATATATGCATAATAAAGAGAACTGCATAAGTTGTGGTCTGAAGGGTCATCTAGCAACAGTATGTTATAAACATAAAATAGAAAGAAAAACAAAGGCAACCTTAAAATTAAAAATCTTAATCGCAATGAAGTAGAACTCTCAAAGCTCCTAGTATTAATTGTAGGCAACATTTGAATATGGAGATTGACAGTGGTTCAGCGTTGCATTAATCTCTTAAAGATTGGAAGGTTGCAGTCACTAATAGACACAGTCCCCAAAAATTAAAAAAAAACTTGAGAGCTAAACACAAATGGCAATACTGTGGAAATAATAGAAATTATTAAAATACAAGTAAAATCAAATGTGAAAAGCCATAAGTTGCCTTTGTACATAGTTTCCAAGAAGATAAATCCATTAATAGGTTAGAACTGGTTTAAATCTCTTGAGATAAGCATCAATGTCATAGAAAAAATTAACATTGGAAAAGTAATCCAGAATAAATTTCTGGTTCTATGTAAGACAAAATTGGGGGATATAAAAAGAACACATGTTCAATTGGAGTTTAAAGAAAACTCAGCCCCAATTATATGCAAAAAAAAACCAAAAGGTGCTATTTGCACAGACAGCAATGGTAGTAATGCTTAACGATTTCATTCAAAGGGGTATACAATCTGACCAAAAATTTACAGTGGACTACTACTATTGTGATAGTTGTCAAACCAGATAGTAATATACGAATTTGCAGATTACTGGATGACAACAAAAACTTATGTAATACTGCATACCAAATACCCAATGCAAGAGATCCTAGCTTTGTTACAGAAATCATTGTACTTTGTTAAACTCAATCTTCATGCTACATTTCATCAAATACCTGTCAATAAAAACCTCAGAGTTGTTGATTACAACTAGTCAGATTGTTTATTTATAACTTTCCCATTTGATATTATTGTGGCACTAATCATTTTTCAGGTGAAAGCAGATACATTATTTAATGGGTGGATTCAGCCTGATAACGAGTCTTTATGTCTATGGTTTTTGGAATTCAAAAAGTCCATCACTACTATATTTCATTTTACTACCATAACTGCTCACAAATCATTGCTTGGTATATTGGCAAGAATAAAACCCACCCCAGATCATCTCAGCCCATATATATCAACTTTCAGTTTATGACAATGAATTAAGCTATAAAAAGATGGATTAATACAACATGCAGATGCATTTTGTGAATGCCAGATAGATTGGAAGTAAAAACAGTAAACATTACTTATGTTGATCATCTCCACTTATTAAATAGTAGCAGTTTACTATCAATGATCCAGGATACCAACTATTAATAAAGTCGATTAGTAAAGATTGACCCGTTAAATAGCCTCAGGTCTTGTCATTGTCTTTTTGGAATTTTCGTGAAGATGTCTATATAAAAAATGCATATTAGATGGGGATAGAATAGAAATATATCTCCAAGATCATAGTAAAGTACTCAAGATACTGCACAACAGACATCCGGAAGTAATAAGTGCTGAAACACTTACTAGAAGCTATATTTCGGTAGCCTAAAATTAATTAAGATATCAAGACATTTACCAAAAAGTGCACAGCATCTCAATCAAAATGCTCGATTACTAAAATAAGAATACAATTCATCACAGGCTACAAATTCATGGCAATATGTTCATGTTGATCATACACGTTCCTTTATGGACCATATACTCTTAATACTCATTGATGCTCACTGCCATTGGTTAGAATATCACTGTAAAAAATATTGATGCTGATAAAATTGTTCATAAACTAAACAAATATTTTTAATGCAGTTATCCAGAAATACTTATGGATAATGATTGGGTTTACTTCGGAAAAATTTGAAAAATATTTAGAAGTCTGGGCACTAAGCTTATGTGCTTACCAGCATATCATAGAGTCTAATGGTTTGGCAGAAGCATTGTTAATCAACTGCAATTTTCACTGAGAGAAGAAATTTCTAATGTGAAAGAGACAATTTATCGGATGTTGTCATACTAGCATTCTATTTTCTCAGCAGTAAGTAATGAATGTCCAGCTGAATTGCTTATGAAAAGAAAACTGAGGACAGAACTCTTTTACTCCTTAAAGATATGCTTACGAATTTAACAGCAGAATGCAAAATGTTTAATGTCGGGGATAATAGTAATAATTTGTGAAAGCTGGGAAAAACTAATCTCTAGCAAAAGCAACAGTAGCTAGTCAAAAGCTGCAAAAATCAAATAGCTGAATCAGAAACAAGACACCACAAACTATAAGTGATAGCATAAAACAAAACAACAGAATTTAGTAATAAGAGGTGTCAAAGAGAATAAAAAAGCAGATGACAAAGACAGCAGAGATCAACAATAAAAATATACAGGAATGCAAAATGGAAACATTGAGAACTCGAAAAAAATCCACCAAGATATTTTAAAGAGTATTTTTGTTAAAAACTTTTTGTGGAAGTGGGGAAAAAAATATCTATAATCTAAATTATACACACTGGAAGAGAAATGTTGTATAATTAGAGGAATTTAATTTAAACCATTTAACTATAATTAATTAATCTACTCTTTCCCATAAGTTAAAATTACTATATGAAAGAAAATAAGATTTAAAAATAACAAATAGGAGAGCAAATCAGAGATTCCTTCCTTTTTTAAGCATCACTCTTCTGATTTTTGAAGAAGTTTTGGAATTTCTGCAATTGTATTTGTGGCAAGTCATTGCAGGAACTGAGAAATCCATCTCCAAAGTTACCAAAACAGATCTAGGATTATTTAATGGACTCGTAGGTCTTATTTGTATACACCTTCAGATTAATAATTATAAATATCTTTTTAATATAAAATTATAAACGGCATAATAATTTCCTGCATATAATCTCACAATTAGTAATTGTTATATATATATAATTTCATTAAATGATTTATTAAAATGTTTTGTCTATCCTAAATTTCAGTTATTCCTACTTGGCTATAATAGATAGAAAGTAATCAATATTAGTCAAGCGGTTAGCTGAGAGGTCATCGCAGCCGCCCTGCAAGCAAGTAGTTGGTTGTGGGTTCGCATCCCGGCCGATGCTATCACATATGAAAAAAAAAAGCAATCAATATTAGGTATTATAGTATGATGTAGTCTTCGAGATAATTTTTATAACAAAAATGACATCGACCCATATGTATAAAATGTTTCAAGTCTAATTTCAAATTTTCTAAAATTGGCGTACTGCTCTTGGAATCAAAAAATTAAAAAAACATAATATATATCAATTCACTAAGAATTACCATTTATAATTATAGTAATCATTGTTTTCCATTTTCTTTTATCTTAGTATACAATAGAATGAATGAGTGTTTGAACAACTAATTTGTACCTTTATTTATATCCATTAGAAACCACCAGTAACCACATAAACATTCACAATAAGGATAGTAATCAATATTTCTCACTGCTGTCAAGGCAACCTTCTCACCTTTTAATAGCAAGAATGGAAATCCACTCTTACTAATGGTCCATTGAATATATATGGACACTTAAAGATTGCAACTTGACTACAGAGTATGAAATATTGATACAACGAAGCAATTTAAAAGTATTGCAGTTTGTAATGTTATAATTGACTATTTATTAGTCTGCATTACAGTGACATGTTTAAAGAGGCTTATTTAAACTTCATTGTATCAATATTTCATACTCTGTAGTCAAGTTGCAATCTTTAAATGTCCATATATATTCAATGGACCATTAGTAAGAATGGATTTCCATTCTTGCTATTAAAAGGGTAACAGCAGTGAGAAATGTCGATTACTATCCTTATTGTGAATGTTTATGTGGCTACTGGTAGTGTCTAATGGTTACTAATTATCCCAATTAGCTTAAAACATTATTTCACTTTATTTATACATACAGCAATTCTCTCTTTTAAATAGTCTTTATTTTTCTTATGTAATTAGAATAGGCCACATTCGTTTGTGTGCGATTGTTATTTTATGCATATACCTACAATTTTAATTTATGCATCTTAAAAATATGCAATCTGCATGAGCCCTGTAAAAATTTATAATCAGAAAATTACACTATTTGTATTAAATAAAAAAGTTACTAATTCAAGTAACAAACTATTTGATTACTTTTAGTGAAAGTTAAAAAAAGTTTGATACTTACTTATTAGACTTGCTGCTGTGTTTGCAATGGCAAAATGTTCTTCCTTTCTCCAGTGTGGGGAGTGGTGGTGTTTGCGACGGAAGAATGCCGTAGTTGTGACTTTTTAATAAGGCATTCATTCTGTCACCACAAACATGGGCAGGTCCAATATGCAAGTACCAAAAGCTCTAACTTTATCAAATTTAGATGCCATAAATCTGTAATTTTAGCCAATTACGATAGCATTCTGGATCTATGGATTAATGTAAAGCTTTAATCATGGTAGATATTTCATGTACATTTATGCTAATTTACAGGAATAGTTGAGAAAAATAGAGGGTAGCATATTTAAAATTAATACAAATTTGATATTTAATCATCATATATATATATACATTAAATTATTGGTGTGCACAAGTTTACATTTTATAAGCATCAATTTAAAAAGAAATATTTATTAATAGGTAAGTTATTAATAGGTAACTTTTAAAATCATTCTTTTAAATAATATTAAGTTTTTATAATTTAGTGGTAACTCGAAATGAATTTTAAATATTTTACCATCAAATTTATTTTCCAAGGTTAATTAGAGGATTAATAATTATTTGTAATCCAAAAGTGAAATATTAATTATATTATGGGTCATGGTATTTGTTTATTAGTAGTCAAGAGCTTTTGCTGTCTTAATTATGGTAATTAAGATAGCAAAACCTTTGCTACCGATTAACAAATAGCAATAGAATATTTCTCTTCCTGTTATTTCTAACAAAGTGGTTCTATACTCTTTTATTTATAATCTTTCATGTTACAATTTATATTTTACTACCATAAACAAAACACCGAATTATTTTCTTTTTAAGTATAGAGCATTTTATTTGCTCAATTACCTACATTTTAAATTTTCTTCCCATTGTATCTGCTGATAATATAAATTTGTTAAGCATTAATGTTTATTTTTAAGATACTTATTCTTCAACACTTTCATATACTCTTTATTGATTAAGCATTTTTACTTATTTTCTTTAAAATTTCAATACAACATACTTAATTCTTTTAAAATCCAAAATCTTTCATTATTTAGTTCATATTCATTATATTTTTGAATTACTTCATTTAATAATTGTTACATTTTATGATTATCATGTTAAACTTACTGAATGAATTATTTGGGATTCGAACTCATTTCACACAGCCCACTACTCTCAGTGCCATCTCATATTGCTGACCCACCTGGTCGTGTGAAAGTCTGAGTTTGAATCCTGCATATATTACATATTTAAGCCTGTACAATGCATCAATGAATTATTGTAAATCAAAATTTTATATATAATTTTCCATGATATAAATTCAATTTATTACCATAAGATTCAAAACATGCAGTAAACTTTCAATATCTTATTTTAAATAATTTAAAATTGAGAACCAGTGATGATTAATTGTAAATAGTATCAATAGTTTTAAAACCATTCCACTTATTGCATCTCTTTCTATGGTTACTACATTTTTTTATATTTAAAACTGCATATTTTACCTCAGTAAACATGAACTACATCTATAGAATTTACAAAAAAATATTATTATATGATGATGAAACAGAATTTTCTACAATTTCCTTTGTTATCATTGCTCCTGTATATTCCTATATTTGGAGGTAGACTTTTTAAAAATTCTACAAATTGCAATTAAAAGAATCTATGTTCCACTGTTTGCTGCTAAATGTTGTATTTAATATGCCATATTCTATATGGAAGTCTTTTTTTTCCTTTCCACATTAAAACTTTTCCCAAAATAATTGCAACTTTACAAAATAATGGTTTCTTTTTTCTCAAATAATTTAAACAATTTCTTAAAAGATTCAATCTATTTTAAATTTACCTAAACTGTTTATCAATGTTTTCTAAATATGTAAAATTATTCTCCAATAATGAATGTCCGTAATATAATTTTCACTACACCACTTTCACGCAAAATAGGGATTGGTTTCTATTCACTTTTAATACATTGTGAAGAATTGCAATTATAAACATATCCAAAGACATGTGAAAAAGATGTACCATCCTCTAAGATACATATTTATGCTGAACCAACGTCCATCAATTGGCCCAGATCACATTCTTACATATATTATCATTTTTCGGTATATAGATAGCCAACCACTATAGTTCAATTGTAACACACATCTGCATTGCAAAGTTAATTCTATAATTCACTTTTTAATAAATAATTTTTTAATCAAAACATTTTCCGTTTGAGTAAATTATTTAGTTATAGTATTTTTAATTCAACTAGAAATAATTTCCTGTTCTGAGCTAATGAAAGACCACTATTAATGAAACCAACCACAGAAGCTGTTTTTTAATATTCAGCTGTATTACTGCCTAGCATGCTTTTGATATAACATGTATCGTATTCATGACTTATAGTAATGTGACTTGAGTTCTTGGTATTAATGTTGAGTAGTAATTAAGAGGCTTGGCCAATAGCAAATGACCGTTTTTCAATCAATAGAAGACACAAGCACACCACTATCAAAGAAGTGGGGCATTTAAATAAATTTTAATGTCATGGATAATTAGTTACTACTACTTATATATTACTACCAAGAACTCGTCATATTACTGTAAGCCATGAATGATTTACATGTTATATTGAAAGCATGCTACACAATAATAAAGCTATTTTTTTTAAAAAATCTTTTCCTGTGGATGTTTTCATCAACAGTTGGGTATTATCGTTTTTATTAATGCAAAATGAAAATACCGTTAATTCATTTTATATATCCCACTATATCTGCTCTAAGAAGTGGGTTCACATTAACTGATAGTTATTGGAGTGTGGATGTTGATCGAGTTTGAACTCTTAGAGCAGAGTATTTTTTCCACAATTTCATAATTCAATATGTGCAAAGTAAACCAGTTGCCCGACTAAAGCTCATGAAATTTATAGAAACTGCATTTACTTTATCTATGCTATATAGGACGACATTCTGGCAATTACATTACAAGCCAGTGTAACCATTCAGTTCCAGTGCTAATATTTTATTTATACACTATTTTAGATACACATGGAAGGATAAAATAGTCATGTCCATATACGAGATCTGTTCTACAAACATAACGAGGAAATTGGAAATACGTATATTAACGATTAGATTTAAATAATTTTAAAAAAAATTGCGAACAAGAAATATTTGTGTACATATTCATCATACAAGTACTACCATATTTACTATTTACGAAAGAATATTGGTCTATAGATTTAATGAAATCTATAATATAATGCATAGACTGTATCTATATGCATATACATATCTCAATTCCTTTATTATTTGAGTAATATGGGATAATTAATTAGATTTTGGTACTCAGACAAATGTGTGCTTACATATATATATATATATGCCTATAATCTACTATTGTATAGACTTCTATTTAAATATTACACATATCGAATTGTCTGTCTATAGAAATATTTTCTAATATTTGTAAATCAAGATCAAAATGTTTTGTAATACAACTGATTTTTCATTTTTATTATTTCTTTCTCATCATTAAATTTATCAATTATCATTGTTATTTCAATGAAATTATTTAGCAATAACAGTTTAAGTATTATATTTACTCTTAGACACTAGGTTTCATGCAATTCCAAAACTAGCTTCAGACTAACACAATTGTGGATATCTATAGGGTTCCCTGTAGAATTATTTAGATGGTACCAAAATAATGGTCACCTTTAAAGTCCACTACCATTAGTTTTATTGATGGTTGGCATATTTAAAGATTACCTGAAGATTCAGAGCATTGATGCCATCTCAGATTTTATTTTATCACTTGCTCAAGCACGTAGCAAAAAATGTTGACTGTTTTTATATTATGCCCCAAGTTTAGCATTGGTTAGATGATTAGCTTAAAACTTTAGTCTTTTTTAAATCCAGTCACAAAGAATGGCTATCAATTGTTAATGATAGTTGCTCATATGTTTATCACTTGTATTTGCTTGATTTAATTCTTTGCTCCTTTTCCATGCTCATATTCACTTAACAATTATTGTACACCCCTCTATACCATTATAATAATCTTATATGATGAAATACATTTGAGAATATACTAATAGTACATAATCTCTTACTATTTATAGTGAACAGATGATTAGCATAATTAGTCAAGTGATATTAGCATATATATAAATGTACAACTTCCAACTATATGCTATCCAATAAAAAATGTAAACTAAGAAAAATAAAAATACAAAAAAAACCCATTAAAATCTGTAAATCTAATATATTGTACGATACACAAGCAGCTATTTTTCCTTACTGAGCACTATGTATGTTCAAAAAATTTGTAAATAAATTTTACAATATCCCAGCAGCCGATTTTCCATCTGAGTGCTGTATGCAATCATGTTTCTTTTGTTTATATTGAAAGCACATAATTTTATTTTACAGTTATCTTTTTAAAATTTGATGTGCACAATTTCGCTACTGCTATAAGTTTTCCAAAAAAGTTATCTTAAAAAATAGAATATTGACCATAACATATTTAATTGCGATTAAAGTCAAATATTTTGCTATTTTTTTAAAAAAAAATAATTTTTTTTTTATTATATGTAAATATGTCCTCTCAATTTATATTATTCTTTTAACTTTTTATACTACAATCTTAATTTATATAAGATACTATAAATATAAAAGTGTCTGCTATATGTCTGTACACTTGCAGTTCAATACACAACTGTGTTCTATTCTAATCACAGTTAACAAAATGCCAGCTAATACAAGTGATATACAATGTATACAGTAAGGATTAAAATAAATTTTAGCAGATATCATGGCTTTTATTAACCAGGTGATTATGTTTTTCATGTGAACCCATTGGTGTTAAATGCAATGCATCCTAAGTGGCCATCTTTTAATAGAAGACAAAAAAAAAAAACCAGCAAGAAAATGCATACTGAAGCTTACCTATATTTTGTTTTTTTTTTTAATAATTTTTTTAAATGCATAAATAACTTTTATTAAAAATATGGATATGTAATAATTTTATTTTCTTACTTAATGCTCTCATTGATCAAATTCTTTTTTTAAAAAAATCACATATTGGAATAATTTTGTTGACTCCATAGTTTACATTGTCAAATATTTATATTACATTATTATGCTATCTTAATATTCAAACTTTGTGCATGTATAAATTATGCTCTGTACACAAGCATAATTTATAAATCATCTTAAGCTATATATATTTAGTAACATATACACTTTGTATATATGTATAATACATATACTTGTACGAAAAAGTTGTAAGAAAAGTTTAAAAATATAGCATTTAAAGATTCTCAATATATATATAAAGAGATCATAATCTTTATTGTAAGTGATGATTACATAAATGATCATTAATGGCATGCCAAACTAATTTCCAAGTTTTTCCAGCTAGATGACTAATTTGTTCTTATTTTACAAACCAAATTGTATTAAAACTTTCAACGCTCCAAGGTTTGATTCCAAACAAAATTCTAACCTACTTGTACATACGGAGACCAAAAATTATACATTTTAGTTTTAAATAAAATGCAACTAATTTTAATCGAGCAGAATGACAATGCATACTAAAACAAGATTACCAATGTTTTCATATTTTTGTATCTGAATAATATTGATTCCAGTCCAGTACCTTGTCTATTAGAAATAACTGAATAAACTAGTCAATAGCTAAATGCAATGCTATTAATATTTCCCATAATTTAATCCCAATTTTACTATATTGTTATATTATAATGTCAAGTGATCAGATTAAACTGTCATGTTATGAATAAATGTGTTTGACTAATAAACAGTGGTCTATTTAAGTAATCTATATTCACTTACATTCAGCAATTTATCCATTCTACTTCAAACACTTTTTAGCAAAAAAACCTTTTATTGCATACATATGCATACACAATCTTACATTTCGACTATCCTGCAGTCTTCTTCAGAGCTATGATTCATTTACTTACTAATCCAGCAATTTATCCATTATACTTCAAATACTTTTTAGCAAAAAAACCTTTTATTGCACATATATGTATACACAATC
The DNA here is from genome assembly GCA_028023455.1 of Epiperipatus broadwayi. NCBI lineage: Eukaryota > Metazoa > Onychophora > Udeonychophora > Euonychophora > Peripatidae > Epiperipatus > Epiperipatus broadwayi. Next base: position 15,531,712 of record JAQFVV010000010.1, on the reverse strand, counting down.
TTACATTTCGACTGTCCTACAGCCTTCTTCTAAGCTATGATATAATGAACAAAATAAAATACATAACCATATAAATAATACCATAAAAAATGTAAACAATAAATAAAAAAATACAACAAAACATAATAAAACTGAAATAAATATAATGAAACCCAAATAAAATAATCCAGTTAATATAAAGTAAAATATACACATGTATTCCTGACTGTATATATACATATTTATGAACACCTAACACCTTTTAATATAAATATAGTATTCATTTTTAGTATTTTTAATAATCTCCTAATTACTTCTATTATAAACTTAAACATTAGTTTTATTAGCTTTACCTTAATAAAATACTTAATTTTATTTTCATATAATTCTCAGTTCAACCTTAATTCATTTATTAATATTTTTTTTAATTTTTAAATCATATAATATCTATTATTTTTTTATTTATTTTTCTGTTATTAATACTTTATATATTAAAAAAAAGATAAATATAAAATATAACAGAAGAATGAATAACAAAACAATAAATATTATAAGATTTAAAAATTAAAAAGAATATTAATAAATGAATCGAGGTTGAACTGAGAATTATATGAAAATAAAATTATTAAGTATTTTATTAAGATAGAGCGAGCTAATAAAACTAAAGTTTTAAGTCTATAATAGAAGTAATTAGGAGATTATTAAAAATAATATATTTATATTAAGTTGTTTATAAATAGGTATATATACAATCAGGAATACACACGTATAATTTATATTTCTTTTATATTGTATATTTTATTTTATAATAACTGGATTATTTTATTTGGGTTTGATTATATTTATTTGTTTTATTATATTTTACATAATTTTTTTATTATTTTATTAACTTTGTTTACATTTTTAATGATATTATTTATATGGTTATGTATTTTATTTTGTTCATTATATCATAGCTCTGAAGAAGACTGCAGGGCAATTGAAACACAAGATTGTGTATGCATATGTGTGTAATAAAAGATTTTGAAGTAGGGTGGATAAATTGCATTTATATAAGATATAAGATATTACTGCAAAATAAAGAAAGTGGTGAATTTGGTAATATTACTAATCCAGAATGATTAAGTAACGCAGCATTTTAAAAAATAAATTCATTAATATAAAAATTTTACATAAGATCTAAAAATCGGAATTGAAGATAGTTCTAACCAGTGGAGATAAAAAAAAAAAAAAGGTGGATAATGTGGACATAGTTGGATCTTAGAGAAACTTTCAAAATCTGTATAAAATATTAAGACAAGATAATAAAAGTTCTAAGAATCAAATCATTTTATAAAAGTTTATATTTCTAAATAATAATTATATTTAAGAAAATTCTTGCAAAGATGAAACAATGATTCTACAAAGCTCATAAATTTGTGTATACACATATGGTGTTCATATCTCAATGTTTTCTTCTGTGTAAAAATATGTATCCTAAATAAACCTAATATTCATAATTTTGTAAATTAAAAGATGAAAATTCAAAAATTGAAACAGCATTCTGTATATATGATAGAAACTTATTTGAACTAATAATAACTGTCTTTAGTTAAATCCTCTTGATAAAAAATGCTATATTTCTTTTATTAGGTATTTAAAAGTCACCCAGAAATTCTCTTATCTAAATTCTATGAAAATAATACAATAAAAATTAACTATATTTACTTCTGGCTAATTTCAAAACATGCAATGGAAAATACAGCAAATCAATTTCCTTTTCAAGAGAATTTAAGTGCAGACAGTAAACAGCTTCTTATTAAAACTCATAAGCAAAAATATGTTTTATCCATAAAAATATTCTATTCACATATACACACATATTTTGCAATAAGAAATTTGTTATGGCCTGAAGAAAAATATGAATATTGTAAATGTTTATACATAAAACAAATGTTAATGATTCAGAAAAATGGAGACATAATTTGATTTCATGGAGGTAATTCTGCTGAAAAAAATATTCAAGTTAAAATTACCATGAAAAGTAGAAAATAGTCTTATTTTTATATTAAAATATTTCTATGTCAAAACAAAAATAAAGAAATGTAAATTAACAATAAGAATTCTTGCAAAACTATCATATACAATTTACAATTGTAAATATAAAACTAATAAAATTCCATTAAATTTTTTGAAAGCACTGACCCAAAAAAAAAATCGATTGCAACCCCAAATTATTGCTCAGAATTGATGCAAAACATTTTTTAAAAGTAAATCGGATCAATTTTTACAGAGGATTTCAATTTAGAAAGAATGGGGAGAAAGCAAGAAGTTGTTGAATTTTGTGAACTATTATTTGAAAAAGACCTATGATTTGAAAATAGCCAAAAGGAAAAATATTATTTAAAGAGTATATGCTCAAATATTATTTTATTATTGTCCAATCAGTTTATATATTAAAACAGGCAAAACTCTCTATGCAGTAATGACACTCAGTGCAAACCAGAGTAATCAATGGATGCCAGAAGGTTTGTGCATAAAATCCCTATCTAGTGCCTACTCATCCAATATTCCCAGACTAATTTCTAGCTTGTGGCTTTCGTCAGTGAGGAGTCTTGGATCCGAGAGCACTGCACCTAGATCTTAGGATCTAATGCAACCTTCCAACAGCCACCTTTTATTACTACTTAACTATAAAACTAAGAGTCTAAAATTGAAAACATATTTTCAATCCAAGCTCATTAGCTTATATAGTCATATAGATCTAAACTCAGTTTAGTACCCATACATTTTGGTGATAACCACAGCCACCACTATCCTATTAGCAGGATTAGTATTAAACCACTAAACACTCATGCTCACCACTTCTTATGCTTGCTCAAGTTGAGTTCAGACCTATATGACTATATAAACTAATGAGCTTGGATTGAAAATATGTTTTCAGTTTTAGACTCATAGTTTTGTAGTTAAGTTGAGATAAAAGATGGCTGCTGGAGGGTTGCACTAAATCCTAACATCTAGTCAAATTTTAAACTCAGTTTTGTAATTGAGATAAAAGGTAGCTGCTGGAGGGATGCAATAGATCTTATTACGATCTAGGTGCAGTGCTCTTAGATCCAAAGCTCTTCACTGACGAAAGTCACAAGCTAGAAACTAGTCTGGGAATATTGGATGAGTAGGCACTAGATAGGGATTTTATGCACAAGCCTTCTGGCATCCATTGATTACTCTGGCTTGCACTGAGTGGCACTACTATATGGAGAGTTTTGCCTGTTTTAACAGCTTGAGAAAGTAAGAAATGGTGATCATGTGATGTTTAGCAGTTTATATATTTTTATCATTATTTATACCTAATTTTTTTTTGTGATTCTTAAATGCATAATCCATTTTATTCATTTCTTTCATTGTTTTTGGGTCTTCCCCATTTCATTTCTCTGTTAACTGACAACATATATAATAATTTTAAAAAATGATCAATGAATTAGTTAGGCATTTAATGAATTAAAATACTATGAATAAGTTAAGTGAAGATAATATATGGAAAATTAAACTTACTTTTAACATTAGAATTGGTTGTGTGATTGGATTTTGGGGAAAAATAAGTTTGTCGTTATAAGGTAGATAAAAAATTTGAAAACATAATAACAAAAAAAGAGTGAACAAGTATTAAAAAAATACATTAAAAAATTTAAGTATTTCATTATTTAGAAGTAGGGGAAAAAAATTTTTTTACTAAAAAGAAAAAATATTAGATTTTGAAAATAGATGGCTTTAATTCTTTTTAAAAAGTAATAAAAAGTTAGTCTAAAGAGTAAGGGTAAAAATAATATAATGATGGTAAAATTATTATTCCTATAAAGATGTTATTTTTGAATTAGTAATACATACATACTTATGGAACCATAGATGTGCTTAATTTTTGCATAATGAAATTTACAAACTATATGGTTTATATTGCAAAAAATAAATAATACAAACATTTTATATATGTAATGAAAATTCAGGTAAAAACTCAAAATTCTTCCAATGCAGAAATCTTAAACTTCTTAAAATGTAAATAAGTTATTTATCCTCTTAATAGCAATGCCAAATTAATAAAACTATAGATTTTTACCATTTTAATTAAAACACGTTCAATCCTTCAAAATTAAAATGGAAAATATAAAATACAAATAAAGAGATAAATTTAAACTAGGCCTATTATATTTTAACATTTAAAAATTAAAACTTATTCTCAAACTAAATAAATACTACAGTAGCTTTATTTTTATCTTTAATTTCTTTAAAATATTGACTGTTGTGATGATAAGCTGTATTTCAAAGTCTCCACTTTATCTGAAAACAAGTTTCTAGCCAATATGAATAATTATTTGAATACTTCAATTTGATAATGTCAGAATGTTGTATTCTTTCAATTACTGCAATATTTTTTTGATATTCTTACGGAAGTAATCCATACTCCACTGTTCTTTAAAAGCAATTACTTACAATGACTATTTGAAAAAATCCTCAGAGCTCTATATTAGTATTATTCTCTGCATTTAATTGCTGTCCAACAGATGTCAATGTAAATATATAGAGTATTTCAAAATATCATTTCATATGTATAATATCATTAACAATATCTCTATGGATTTTATATTTAATTACTATTTTTTTTTTCTTCTCATGTGTCATAACATCAGCCGGGAAGCGAACCCGGGACAATTGCTTGTAAAGCAGTTGTGCTGACCACTCGACCACCAACGCTTGACAATTTTTAGTTTATCTATAGGTCATGATCACATAATAGCCTGCGAGTCGTACTTTTGTTGATATGGATATTTCTTCAGCATAATTTCTCAACATTGTATAAACTCATTCCAATGTTTCTCAGCCAACTAATTATAAATTAAGTCTACTGCATTTTAAAATTAGTAATAATTTATTGTATTTTAAGCAAGTTTTAACAAGTGCTCACCAGTTATACAGATAAATGAAGAATTCATTTCATAAAATAAAATGATTATCTTTGAAAGACTGACAATCATAAAGAAATTTTTATTATCGCTATACTAATTCAATCTAGAGTGCCTATAAGTGCAAGGCATCCATGTTATTGATAGTGCCATCTATATCATAGTGTAATCAATTTCTTTTAGTCAGTGCATATACACTAGCTAACCAATCCAGATTTTCTGGAATGGTTACCCTCTGGTTTACAATAGCTAAATATCCATTTACCAAATAATATAAGAGTTAACTGTCAATCAGCTTACTGAATTTGCCCAAGAATTTCTCAATTACCTGAAAAATTTTCCAAGCTACAATTATATTTGAACACTAAATCATGGAACCATTACACCAAATAAAACCTTTCATTAATCCAAAATGATTGGAAATAATGAATCATACGTGAATCATGTTTAAGATATGCTGAAAAATATATTGTTTCACTAAAGTATTGATTTTTAAAACACATGAAGTATAACTCGTGTAAATTGTATACATATATATATATAGTAAAAATACAAAACTTAATATAAATTCTCTGATGAAATCTTTGGTGTAATTTTTTAAAAATTAATACTCTTTATTACTTTCAGAATCCAGAGTAGCAGTTATTTATAAACACTTGTTTCCAGCAATTATTCTGTTTTGGTAATGTAATAAGAAATAAAAGTGTACACTAACTTCAGACAATTGTTTTTTGTTTTGTTTCTTTTTTTTTTTTTTTAAAAAAAAAAAAACAAATTAAAAACTTAAAAACAAACAAACCATACACTGAATTTTTATGCTAACTGCTTTACAACAAAGTTATATAACATTGGCAAATAGGATATTTCTCTTTCAGAATATTCATTCAAATTATTGTCTACTTGGTTATGAAATGGACATCAGCACAAAGGGATGTTCTGAAGCGAATAACTTTTTTTTTTGTAACTCTGAAATATTTTTTTTTTTAAAAAATAAAGTCTTGTATACTTAACAGATAGTTGCAAAAAAAAAAAAAAAAATCTTCATATTTCTTTTCAACAGAAGTGAATTAGAAAATCATAGAAATGTCAAACATGTGCTAAAAAAAAATCATATTAAGTAAAAAACTGATTGTTAAATGAAAATATTATATATTCTCATAAATATTTAAATTTTATACAGTAAATAAGATTGCCTCAAAATTTTTTTCATTGTATTACTATTATTTTATTAACAAGTACTAGAAACTTATTTCAAAATTGCATTAAAAGTCCTTAGGAATATATCACAAAATTTTCAACTTAATCCATTACATATTTCCTAATACTCTATTGCTATTTGAAGATTTCTAGCATATTTTTGACACTTCTTTTACAGCGGATATATATATATATATTTAAAAAAAGAATAAGAAAAATAGCAAACAAAGAAAGGGATCATTTTTATTTAAAAAAAAAAAAAGTTAAAAGAATTGATTAATCTTTCTTGATTTTTTTTGGTGGGAGATGTAAATCTTGAATGATGAAATACAACTTATTTATTTTCATATAAATAGGTGTTGTTATTTAGGTGGGTTGCAGGAAGGCCCCATTATTAATAAACTGGAATCAATTCATTCTGTAATTTCTGGTATCACTTTAAAATATGAAACTGGACAATGGTTTTATTTTGGAATTCACAATTGAGGGAATTTTTATGAACAGGGACCTGCCCACAAAAATAACATGAAATAAATAAAATAAATAATTAAAAGAAATTAAGAAAAATAAAGAAGCTGACAGAAAATATTTTATGCAGCAACAATGTGCATTGTATAATAAAGGGGAAATAATTTTTGTCATTCCTTTAAATAAAGAACTTATAAATGATATGGATGTTGTCTTTGCATGGTATCCAAGTCTCAAATGTTTAAAATCAATTTTTCAAAATATTAAGTTTTTTATTTTAAAAGCCAGGCTGCAATTTTCCCCCTTTTTCACAAGTAATATACAGTGATGATAATAAACACAGCACATTGGAGACTACAGATAATAATAAAATCATGGGGGGGGGGGGGAATTAACTCTTCTATAATACTCTACAGTTTGTGCCAATATTTGCAATTTGTTGTAACACACAAATCTACAACTAAAAATTTTCTAAACTGCGGGACTTGGAGAGGAGCTCTTCCTGCAAAAACAAATTATAGATGTCATGTCACTGCAGTTTATTTTTCTGGCTGTGAAAAATACATCATTAATAATCTTTTAAATAAAAAAAAATATATAGTACCCACATTATTGATTCTCATTTCTTTTTTTACCATTTCACATTTATTTGAAAAACTGGACTTTTTATATACTTATTTTAAACTCTGTTCCAAAATTGTTAGGATCTGGTGCTCACACATTAAAAAAAAAAAAGGAGAGAGAAGATAAATTTATAGCACCCAAATCTCATTTTTTTTTGTTTTTTTTTTTAAAAAATGAAAAAAAAAAGTGGGAAGGGAAAAAAATGAGATGGTTAATTTTAATATATATATTTTAATTATTAACACTGAATATTTAACTGAACATGAAAAAGGGAAATTAGCAGCCGCCAAAAATTGTCTAAGTAACATTCACATTGTCCTATGCTCAGAACAATGACTGGGACAAATACTGTTCATAGCATATTTCTTTTATTTTTTTTTCCTTTTAAGGTCCCAATTTGATATCATATATTACATATATATATATATTTCTGAGCAAATCGCAACTCTCTTATTGATTCAGTTGTGCTGGGAGATGAAACTGATCAATGGAAACTAAAGACGAAGCATGGGTTCTTCAGCCATGGGCTCTAATTCCATTTAACACCACTGCAGATATTGTTTTTGACTACCAGGAATTATCTCCATGGTTCTATTTAAAAAAAAGAAAAAAGAGAACAAATTACATAATTTTATTTTATACGAAAAGAGTATGTATTATACATAGTATACATATATGACAATGAAAGTCCAATCACTATTAATACATTAAGAATAAACTTACTAGATATATGAATAAATACAGTATAATGTAAAACAATAATATATACATGAAAAATTTGAATAAGCAAAGTTTCTAATAACAAAATTAATTTGGAAAATACTGAATAAAAGAACAATTCTAAATTCATAATAGCTGTTATACATTTTAACTTTTCTCAATGGGAAATTTTTTTCTTTACATTTTCCTACCTTTTTTCAATTTTGATCACCAGCTTCTAAAACCAATGCCTTGTTGTATCTTTAGCAATGTGTTTTATATATGTATATGAAAAACATTCAATTTCATTGATCACATTTTTAAAATAAAAATATTCTTTGTCTATCTCTCAGTCTTCCAAAATATTTTGTATAAACCTACATGTCTTAAAATATGACCCAAATAGTGAATCTTTCTCATTTTTATCACATTCAATAATCCTCTTTTTATTCAAAGTTCTATTAATATTCGATCATTAGTCTTCTTTTCCATTGAACTTGTTCTAATTTATCTTTTCTAAAATTGCAATTCTATTTCTTACAATCTTTTTCTTTCTTGTTTTTCCAAGACCACAACCTTATGTCATTACTCCAAATGAAGGTTTTAATAAATTTCATTCTATTTTTTTGTATCAATATTTTTATTTAGTCGTAAACTTTTTTTTATTTATATAACCATACAAATATATAACTTTCAACTTAGTGCATATAATTATATATTCCCAAATAGCTTGAATATATATAAAAATAAAGTGTGCCTCATTGAATCTTTTTTTTTTTTTCACTTTTCATTTTATAAATTAATAAGCATTTAGCATACTAACCAATATAAAATTTAAATAGTGACTAATAAAAAAATTGATTTACATATATAAGTCAGCAACTCCACTTTGACAGACAAGAAAATATAAAAAATGAAAATTTACGTACACACATATATACATGTACAAACACATCATTACTACCAATCACTTGCTTAGAAGATTAAAGTGATACAATGATCAAACTGAGATACACTCTCTCTTTATTTCAATTGAAGTCCTTTTTAGAAACATTTGCTTTCAAATTCACCACTCTTAATTTATAGGATTTGTAGCACTTAGAAAAGCTTTCAGATTAATGAAAAACAATCATTTGGGTCTTTGAATTTAAATATGAAACTATTAACAAAAATAAATAAATGTGGACTTCCTCCGAATAATTCTTAGATGGAAAAGGTACCAAAATAAATAAATTCTATTACAATGTTAAATGGACTAATTCATAAGGAAGAGAGTAAGGACAAACTTAATCTTGCATTATATAGTATGAAATATGGTCACTTACAGGTCTCAAATAATTATTTCTAACTTCACAGGAAAATCTTTAAATAAAGAGATTTTTAAAGTTGATAGAAAATATATGCAGAAAGGAATGCAAATTAAATATACTAAATAGAATAAATATACTAAACTGAACATAAAAATTAATGCTACTATTCAAGTTACCAAAAATTCAACTACTATCAAAAGGTAAAATACTAAAACTGTGAGGTACTTCATATTTTTACAAACTTGAGAAATGTCTTATTTAAGTAACTATTTATTTCTTGAATATACACACATAAAAAAAATTACTGAACTTAATTAATGTGCCATGTTTTTATTCCTCTTTAATCCAACTGCGCTCTACTTATTTTATATTTAGCACCCCCCCCCCCCCAGAAAATGGCAAATATAAACTTTTAATTACTTTTTAAAACATATACTGTAATTGATTTCACAAAACATTATTTGAAAATATATGATAATAAACATTAAATTTTGTCATTTTTATTATATTATTATGATGTAGTAATATAAATATGTTTAATAATTAGAATATATTGTAGATATTCAGTCAAGATATAGTTAATTTACAATAATGTTACTATTTAATATTGACATGTAATATAAAGTGTGAGGAGAAAAATCTAAAAGCATGTATTTATTTAAATTTTCAACAATATAAGAGTAATTAAAAATGTGGAAGCTTTATAATGTGAGGTATAGAAGATTTAAAACGTGTGTTTTTGAATATACTTGTTCTCTTAATATCAACATTATTAATCTAGAAAGGTAGGGAGCTAAGTATTGCATTACCAAAAATGTAACTGCATTCCAAATAAAAACTACATGGTCCAAAGTTTAACCTCATTTTTAATTGCAAACTCAATGAAGTTTCATTTATAAAGACTAATAGTTTTCTTTGATTTCAAAGTGTGACTATACTAATTTTCAAAAAACATGTACTTTCTATTAGCAGTTTATAATTTTACTATTAATTAAGTTTTTAAATTTCATTTCAATATATATATAATACTTTTAAATAAAAAATAGACATATTAATATCATTTGTTCTTTGTTAATTCAACATTGAGAAATCTTCAAATATACTGTAAATTATTTCTAAATTTTGTTCCTAAATGTATTTTTGTAACAATTCAGTTTTCTTTCTTTTACAAAACTTAAACAACTTCTACTGCAACATTCTTTTCCTAATCATTCAAACCTCTATTCTATGTAAAGTTATGCTTCAATCAAACAATAAGTTCTTTCTTAAATGAAATCTTGATGAGCCAAAGAGTAATCAGCTATCTTTATTTAAAAAAACATGTTAAAATGTAAATGCCTGCATAGTGTTTTTTAATTTATCAAACTGAAAATAAAAAAAATAGAAAATAAAAGATTAAATAATTAGTTAAAACAGTTTTAAATAATTTTTCCATCCTAGTTTAGTCACAAAATATAATATACACTTGTTTCTAATAAAAATCACAGATGCTTAAGGATAATTCTGGACATTAAAGTTGATTACGGATAATTATACATTTTCAACGGCATGGTTGTCCCGTAACCCTAATAAATGTTTTGAAAATTCCATTCACAGCAATATCACAAAACTATGACAATAAATTTTAAATAAAATAAATTTACTAATTCAAGCTATATAAAAGTGACTAGTGTTTAGCATATTTATAATCTTTCTCTCAAACATATCAATAAACCACACATAAGTTGTAAAAAAATTTTAGCAAGTGTTTGCTATATTATAATGTGTATTTTATTATGTATAAAGCTTTCATTTTATATATTTTAATTCAAAATATTATTATTTAATTCAATATATTTGTGATTTAACTAATAATCATTTTATATCACTGGTATAACCTCTGAAATTCACTTAATGTACTGAGATTATGTCAGTTAAATTTATGCAAATGGAATTATAATCAGTACACTAAGTGAATTTTGGAGATTATACCAATGATATAAAATGATCATTAGTTAAATCACAAATAATAATATTTTGAATCAAAATATATAAAAATTAAAACTTTATATATAATAAAATACACATTATAATATAGAAAAGACTTCTTAAATTTTTTTTAAAACTGTGTGTTTTGTCGTATGTTTGAAAGATTATATATATCTAAACACTAGACGCCAACAGAAATAACCCATGCTAATCACTTTTTGTTTTTTAAAAAAAATTCCTGTAGCTTGAATTATTGAATTTATTTTATTTAAAATTTATTGTTGTAGTTTTGAGTTATTTCTGTGAATGGAATTTTATAATATTTTTATTGCATTTTTAAAGTTAGCAGGAATTTATAATGAATTTACTGATATTTTAAAATATTAACAAATGAAACATTCGTTAGAGTTTCGGGACTAAGCCACTGAAAAAGTACAATTATCCATTATCAACCTTGGTGTTTGGGGTTATCCTTAAGCAACAAATCATACTAAACAAAGAAAACAGCCACTTTATTTTTATGAGCAATGAAAAAAAAATACATATTTTAATAATTTCAATTTAATTATAAATTAAATAATAATTTATCAAATATTAAAAAATTAATCATATCATAAACTATAAAACAACAAAGTTTAAAATATATATTGTAAGATTATATTTTATCAAATTGTCATAATTAAAATTGTAGATGGACCACAAGAAAAGTGTGAAAACTATTCCAGACAACTTGAAAAAAAAACATGACTCAGGATAAAATTATAAACTGGATGAGATGTTAATTGAATTTTACATAATAGTGAGAAGTAAAACTATATTTATTAAATTCTTTACATTTTTAAAATAATAACCATAGTTATGTGTATACATACTAACCAATTATAATCAACAAATCAAAAATTTGTTTTGGAAAATCTGAATTTATACTATAAAATAATGTTTTGTTTTGGGCTGAATTAGAAGAAAAATACTCATTTGTTCTAATTTAAAAGTCTAGTAGATAAATCAATTTACAACAATTAATAAAAATACAATTGTCCTGAAAAAAATTAAATATTCTGATCAATAAGAATTAAAATAGCACTGTAAATTATTGTACCTTACTAATTTTTTATCCAATTATTTTATAATAAACATGTTGTAGTCCATACACTGTTGATATATATAGTTTATTACAAGCTTAACGTTTAACTGGAATATCTTTATTATCACTTATTTCTCAACTGAATATTTATTCAATAAAACAACACCCACAAGTCTCAAATTTTCAAGAGTCAATTAAAATGGAAAAAAATATTTTTTTTAGCCAAGCTGATAATGTTCATATCATTTGCTGAATTTCTCCTGACCTTGCTCTACGCTCTACTTTTCAATTATTTAAATAACTACTTACTGCCTTAAGTTTATTTTTCTTTATTTTCCTACTCTGAACTCCAATAATTTTTCTAAGTAAATATTCCAAACAATCTATTTTTCAATTTTCTTAATTCGTATATACTGTACTTCAATTACTCTTTCCAATCTTTCTACATTTGGTTCCTCTTCTTTTTTCTTCCCATAACCATACCTCTAAAAGCTTCCAATCTTTTCTCCCTATTTTTTTTTACCATTTAAGTTTCCATTTTTATTTTAACAATGTTTAATAAATTCTTTCTTAAATCAAATCTCATTGATTTATGAAGAGCAATCTTCTATCCTTGTTAAAAGCTTATTTAAACATAGTAATTTACTGCTATGTCATCAATTAACTATCTTACAAAGTAATTAAAAACATTAATCTATTTTTATAACTTTTTGCCCAACTTATGCAAGATTGATGGAATAATACAATGAACTCCCTCTTCCTTAATATTAAATAACATTTATATAGCAACTCATATTAAACAAATTAACAAATAGAAAACATTCTCATTTTTAACCCCTTCTTATATTATTTCTTCATTAAAAACCTGTTACTTAACAAAAATCTTTTATATTATATACACATTTCCTAATAGTCATCTCTTCTTTCAATTTATAATCTTCATTCTCAGGTGACCAATAAAATTAATCAATTTATTCATCAAATACCTATTCAGGATCAATAAAACAAATACTCTCTTTCAGTATCTCTCAATAATGGTGTTCAACAGCGATTGCATTTCTTTAAGATAAATATAACTATTCTAAATTTCTCTTATTTCAACTATATTTATTATAATAGAATTTTAAAAAAAAAAATATATTAGCTATTCAGCTAAGTTAAACATTAAAAATACAAATTAATTCTCAGGTTCTTTTTCGTTATAGCTTTCAGTATGTCTAATGAAACATCATTTCATGATGAACTTTGCTAGATTCCATAGCTTTTACAATCTCTTCACAATCAAAAATAAATAAGAGGCAAATAATCATAGAAGTATGAGATGTCCTACACCTGTGATGAAGAGTGTATTATATTACAATCATATTTTTTTATTTTTATAGTTGACACATTAATCCCAATCACAAGAAATATTTATTAGTCTCTATCTAATATTAGTTAGATACTCTTTTATCAACTAATAAATGAAGGGCTAGCTGAAATTATGTCCAGTTATTTTTTTAAAAAAAATTTTAAGTGTGCTAGTCAGTAAAAAAATTTCCAAATTCCACTCAGTCCAGAGGTGCATTTGAAGTTATGGGCCTGACAGGTGGATGCATAAATCATAATACTACAAGTCTCCTCTCTTCACTATTGCTCAACCAATTTTGACCTTAGCTATCCAATTTTTATTTTGATTGGCATACAAGGCTATCTTATCACTAACACACATATCAAAATCTTCTCATTTTTTTCAATATATATATATTTTATCTATCAATAACTTATCATTTTTTGCTTCATTTTTCAACATCGTGTTTTCAATTCAATTATTTTATTCTAATAAAAAAAATTTTTTTAAAAAAAAACCCTACATTTTCTTTATTTTTCTATATTCCTCATTTAATGTTTTTCATCTATTTATTCTCAATTCATTTTACCATCTCTAAACATATTTCTTCCTTCTTCAGTATTTATATTTTTCACCCTCACTTTACCATTTTTTTTTTTTTTTTTACTCCTTAATTTGTTTAATAATTTACAATGCATTTTTAAAATTTTCTTCAAATAACTCCCATCTAAATTCATCTACCATATAGTATTCAATAATTTATAATTATTTTCCAACCCAATAAATTTGAAATATTTTCTCTAGTGACTCTCTTCAATTTACCAACACCCCATTTCCATCTCAGTTTTGTTACTAATCTCCTAAAAGTTATATTCAGTTTTTACATCAGTTCAAAATATTTTGGATTAATACATAATACACATAAAGTCTATTCCTATTGCTGAAATTTTCCAAGTGTAAATTCTTTTGTAATTTTTTAATTAAGCAATATTATCAACTAAAACTATTAACCTTTCATTTTATTTCTTATCCTTAATGCACAATCTTCAAAACTTTACCTCCTTTTCCTGTTTTAGCACCACATTCCAATTTATTATCATTGCATAGCTATTTTCGCATTCTTTTCCCAATCTTTTAAAAAACAATTGCTAAACAGCATAAGTATCTAAATATCTAACCACAGTATAATGTAATCAACAAAATTTTTATTTTTAAAAATTCTCTTATATTCTTAAAATAATATACTTACTGTATTACTTTTGTGTACAAAAGCTATCCAATGTTTTCTACTTCTTATAAATATATTTGCACAACTTTTATAATTTCATCTCATATATGGTAAGTCTCAACAATAACATTCACAATATGTTTAAAAAATGACAATTTTTATCTTAGTATTTTCACTACCAATACACATAGACATTGAATGTCATTGATAACTAATTGGCTGGTTTTAGAGCTTTTTTAACAAGTAATCAACGACTGTGTTCAAATAAAATGTTTAAGAAAGATAATATTAATTGTTATATGCAAGATTTGATACAAGTGGGTTATAATAAGCAAAGGCTATTATCTATTGTATTGAAACATTATAAACAACATTCTAATAATGGTAATGTAAATGTGAATACTAAACCATCCAATATTAATAAAAAGATAATAAAAGTTTTAAGTCATGATTTTCGACTGGCATAGAGGACTCTGCCTAACCTTAATAGATTAATATATAATTCTAAGGGAGTATTGAGTAAAGGGGATAAGAACAGTCTGATGTATTCTATTAGATATCCACAAATAAATTGTAGTAAAATATATGTTGGGGAAACCAAGACAAATATTAAATATCGCCTATAACAACATAAATATATGTATAATAGAGCAAGAGAAGATGATACAGTTTATTCGGCTTTTTATGTTCACCAAAGTAGTACAGGCCATATATGTAGTCCAAAGGATTTTACAATATTAATGCATGAAACACACAATAAAAAAAACGCAAGATTAAAGAATCATATCTTATACAAAATTCATCTTGTGCTATAAATTCAAAATTAACCAGCTTTCCGATTAGTTGTTCCTGGCCAATGCAATGAAACTTTGAATTTATCGCTTAGGAGAAAAATAGGATTTTTTTATACTGCCTTGATAAGGACTCGTAGGAGTTGAAAGTGCTTGGCAAAAGTGGTTTTATTTATTAAAGATTCTCTGTTTTAGCAATTGGCGAATTGTTATATTGTAATTTATAGTTGTATTAACAGAAGTATTATATTTATTTACTATAGACTTTATATAACTATTGATATTCAAATTTAAAAACTGAGAAGTAATTTGAATGAAATTTGTGCATGTTAAAAACCATTTACAATATTTTTATTTATTTATGAAGACAACTTTTTTTAAAAAAGCAAGTTTTAGTGAAACAATCAAGAAAAATTAAGATTTCATCATTCATTTCTTTTTCTTTCTATTTTAATTAACTATAAATGCTTGTGAGTAAATTAGTTATAATATTCAATGAAAGCATATTTTTAAAAAATATACTGCCATCTACTGCAGATCATTGAAAATTTACTGAACTGATATCAACACAGTTTGTTAAACTGGATAATCCTGAAATACAGTACTGCCATCGATATCGAACACATATACAAAAATTTGAAAAAAATCTAAGACGAAGTATGTTAAAAATCAGTTACAAGATTTTATCAAATAAACAAACAAACAAACAGAATTTCTAAGTTAAATTTTAATAATAGAAATAAAGAAAAACATTATTTTCAAAGTATTTGTTTTTATCAGTGCATCGCTTACTACAACTCTATCACAACCATAACACCAGCACAGAAAGTCAAGACTCCACTATCATAATGCAAGCATTTTGCCAACAACTTTCACTTTTCAGGTGAGTTAGAGATATCAAACACGGGAATCTCCATATCCATGCAAACAGCTTGATACTTTATACTCTTTCATGCAAGGTAGGAACTGATTTCTATCCATTAACACTTTTTAAAAAGGTGAACAATCTATATATTATAAATATATATTTTCTAGGTTTTTATCAGTACATATCTCATTTTGACTCCACCATATTGCAACCTTCCACTTACGCAGAAAATCAAATTGCTCTCTCTCACTATGCAGGCATTTCGTATCCTTCACTTATCAGGAGAATTAGAGATACAAATAACAGAATCTCCATTACTGTGTTAATAAATCAATATATCTTATTCACACCACTCTTACGTATTCTCCATGTGGATAAAAAACAATCTTTATACTGTGTAAAAATGATGCGATATCAAGATCTCACTGGAAAAACAAAAATTGTTCATAAAATGCATGCGTAGTCAGAATAAATAGTATGACTTTCTGCAATAGTGGATAGTTAGGGTAGAGTTGAGATATACTGATAAAATCGTAGAAACTAGTAAAATATATATAGACAGTCATTATCTTGCATGAGATTAGTGTAATAAAGAAATATTGAGCTGTAAACATGAATAAGAAGATTTAAGTATTTGATATTCTAATTGGAGGGTGGCCTAATTTTTTTACAGGTAGATTGTTGTGATAAGGAGTCAAGATGAGGGATGAACTAATAAAAAAAATCTTCAAAATACATTACTTGTATATTTTTAGTTATTCATTTTTAACAAGAATCTTACTGACTAAATAGTTTACAGATAAGCAAATCACGATGCATTTGAGTGGCAATTGGGTTGACATGAAATAAACTTGGAATGGGTTGAAGAAGAAATTATCAAAAATATATATATTTTGAATAACCGAAAAAGCTGAAAATTACAAGATAATTAAAAGAGAGAATCTATGCACACAAAAATGATAATGATAGAATTTAATCAATAATTAGCTTTTGTATAACATTTATTTAAATGTAATATTTAACCATGACAATTTCCCATATATCAAGTATCAAAACTATTACTAAAGACTAATTTTAAAAGTAAACTCAACAAACATAAGGGGATACCCAAAAGTAACTGGAATTGTATAATAAAAAATTATTTATTTATATTTAAGTAATATAAATTTAATCTCTTTCAAATTACTATCCATTTGATGCAATACACCTGTCTAAATGTGTTTCTAATTTTCCAAATCAGTCTGGAAACACTCTGAAAAGTGATGCCTTTTGAAGTCTGCAGTGTTTTTTTCCACCACTTCTAAGTCCACAAAAAAAAAAAAAAATTAAGGCATTTTTTTCATTTGAGAGAATTAAAAAAAATTGCATCAAGTGAATATGGCTGATAGATAAACTGAGTCATGCTGAATTAAATTAAAAAGTGTTTCACACTCAAGGCTTTGACAGATGACACTTTGTTGGGATGAAATTTGCATACTTCCCTTTGTACAAAACAGAATTTTTACATTTTACCACCATGTAAATGTTTCAGACCATTATGAACTAAATCTGAGAAAAAAGTACTGTTTGTGTTACAACAAAAACAGCATTGTATTGACTTTGAACTTCACTTGCCATGCTTGTTAGGGACGCTGTGAATTTAATACTTCAATTAAACCACTCATATATTTGTGTTTTTTACAAGATCAGCTTGCTTGTAATCTGTTTCAAACATTACAACTATTTTCCTCACTGTTTTCTGTAAACAAAAAAAAAAAAAAAAGAATTTCACATTATTCCAACATTTCAGTCATAATCGCCAAATATGCGAAATGCACTTTTGAGGCACCACAATTTCACACAATGTCATTTGGCAGATTGATGCAAAATGGTTCCTACAAAAAGTATATACTACAATAGGTGCACAAACCAGAGAATGGTTCCGGTTATTTTTGGTACCCTCTGTGATTTTAAAGATTTGTCTTCACATTTCTAAATTCTGGTGCTGGAGGTTTATTACTAACATTAATTTTTATATATTTTTAATTAGTATCTCTAGCAGTATTGTTTATAACTTGATAATTACATACATGCATATATACTTTTGTATAAATATAAATTTACTTATCAATTAAGAGCTTGTTTGAGCTATTGGTACGCTCTCTTTATTACATTTTTGTAAATACAAGCTTATAAAAACAATGTCACATTATATATGACTTGCTTTATTGATAATGAAATTTACTTCAAATACAGCCTCTGCTTCTATTTGTGCTCCTAAAATATATTTCCAAATCAAAATAATTATTAAAAGAATATATTTTTTTAGAATATTTTCAAAGAAAATATAATTTAATTGGTCCCTAATTTTCAATCAAAAATCCATTAAACATACATAAATACATTTTTAGCTTGCTTAGCATAAACAATTGGTCTCCAATCGCAAAGCAGGAACATTGTATAAAAAGCAAGGGATTATAATGGTTTTCTATAGAAAAAATTTAGTTCATTCCTGGGACTTAACCTAGCATATATATGTAGTAGTTTAAAAAAAAGCTTAATGTATAATATATGCATGTGTAAACTATGCTATATGTGTATTATGCAGATATGCACTTAAAATATTCATCCAGGCATGAATGTACATAAAAAGAAAAAAACTTAGCTTAAGAGTTGCACTTTCTTATAATCCATCCATTTAGCATTCATTGTCATCTAGTTTACTGACTCATCAGTTACTCAATCTATGGGCTTATCATTGTCTTTTAAATCCTTTAATGGACATGGTTTTTTTGGAGGTGTACATCAAGTGTTGATGCCTGTAATCTCGAGAAAAATATTGAAAATGAATGGTTGACTTGCTTCTTTGATTTTTCTCTAATAATAGGTCTCATTCATTGATTTAAGGCATGTTGAGATTAGATAGTCCAATTAAAAATGTATTTAGTTGTAGATTTAAAAAAAAAAAAATTTCTGGTATGATTAGAAAAAAAAAGTTATTTTCTTCTGCAAAACTACTAACTTTTGCGGTGAAAAAAGGCCCATACTGAAGTTTCATTTTAAAATTCACAACCTTATATTATTTATATAAAATTATTTAGAATTAAAAAAGCAATGTTTAATAATATTTCATTTAACTGCACTGTTGTAATCATAAAGATTTATTTATTAACAGTGTGTGGCCAAATCATAGAAATGTATATTACAGAATTGTAATGGCATGGTTAATTTGAAAAAATAAAAATTCTAACATTTAAAAAGAAAATAATCACTATTTGAAGCTTTTTTAAAACTATATGTAATATGCAGATCTAAATAAGCAGCAGTTAATATACAAATATGCTCATGCTATGTTACATTTTAATAAGTGTGATAACCTTTTTTTTTTTCAATTTGCTTGTATTGCATTTTCATCACATATTAATTGCATAAAATTATGCTCAATTTTTTTTAAATGCATATGATTTGATAGAAATTGACATTTATAAAGATTTTAATCCAAAATTGATTGACT
This sequence comes from Epiperipatus broadwayi, assembly GCA_028023455.1. Taxonomy (NCBI): domain Eukaryota; kingdom Metazoa; phylum Onychophora; class Udeonychophora; order Euonychophora; family Peripatidae; genus Epiperipatus; species Epiperipatus broadwayi. The sequence continues at coordinate 15,511,736 of JAQFVV010000010.1, read as the reverse complement.
GAGCTAGCACAATATATTACACTGTAGACAATGTAAAATGAAATATTCATAATATATGACCAAATTTTATTTTTAGTCTTATGTTGAACGAAATTTTCAACTTTTTTTTTGTTTCTATATTTTTATATGATCCTCCACTATTTCAGAAACAATTTATGAAATATTTTAAACTCGAGCAAGTGTTATTTTTAATTTAGATTTAGTAATTTTTGAACTTATAAAATTCATTATTACTTGCGTAATTATGATAACTAAATTCCAATATTATGCTCATAATTTCTGTTACAAGCCAAGTAACGTTCATAAGAATTTTCATCGATAAAAGTGAGTAAATACAGTATACAGTTTTTAAACTAAAGTAAATTGTATTAATATACCTGATTGTTGTAATCATCAAAATGTGATTTTGATTATTTATTATACTGATATTGAAATACTTTTTTTTTTGGTTTTGTAATTAACAATAAAAATCTTTACTTTGAATATGTCATTGATAAAGTACCGATTGTCTTGCAAGGACGCTGGATGAAAAATAAAATACTGTTACTACACATCCATTAATCATATTTTAAGTTTATAATCAAAATATTGTCTACAGCACTCCTGTACAGTACAATTTCAGCATGAAAATAGCAATTTTGCTTTTGGATGATATAGCTTTAATAACTATCTTATGATGACATCAACCTTACAAAATGGCTGCCCAATTTTTTTTTAAAAAGATTGTTATAGTGAATTCTCGCATAAAGGTCAAGAGATAAGCAGGGTAAGAGGTGCAATAACAATAGTTCAATAAATTACTTTTGGTAATATAAATAAAATTTTCTAAATGCAATAACATTAGTTATTTAAACATTAAATGAATATAAAGTTGAACATTTACATTGTCAAGTTGTAAAATTTTTATTTATTGTACAGAACTAAATTATTAAATAAAAAGGGAGTAAATGATATATAATGTAACTTTTATAAATTTCTTTTTTTTTGTGGTGTTTTAAATACATTGTATATACAATTATATTACAAATGTGTATGCTCAACGTAAAGAAATCAGAAAATTTTTAACTGCTACAGTTTAACTGTTAAAAAAAAAAAAAAATTACAAGATAATTACAGTACAACATTTTGATGTTCTGGATTTTAAATTTTTTCTTCCGTTGATTTGCTTTTTAAAAGGAACAGCCAATTAGTAATTTTATTTTCACTAAAGGAATTTCAAACAGTAACTAACTTTATCTTACAAGAATATTACATATTTTATATATAAAAAATGTAATTCTAATCATCATTTATAAATAATGATTATTATGACTAAACAATAAAAAAATTAGCAACTAAGTAAAACAAAATTTCTATTTACTTAATAAACTGGAAGAGAAATTCAAGGCAAATTAATACTAAGAAACAAAAGTAAGTGGGGTATTACTTACTGAGTCAGTTTTATTAGGTCTTAATTTGTTGCAAACACTTTCAATAAAAACACGCCTAAAATCAAAAGTAATTATTAAATTAAAAACACTATAATAAAAACAAAGTACATAATATACGTTTTCAAAACCTATTACTTAAAAATATAAAACCACCATTTGTGAGTTGCTTGCATAATAATAGTAATTAAGTGAGAAATGTTTTTATCTATAAGAGAACAAATATATATTTAATTAATTTTATATAAATAAATCATTAAAACTGTACTTTCTATAAAGCAAAAATGTTCATTGTGCATAAGCAATTACAAATTTATAAAATTATACTATCTCATAAAATTAATAAATTATTTACAACTACAAATAATTCTCATTCCATTCATAAATATCATAATTTAAAATATTTATTAAGTGTCATAGCATCGGCCGGGACGCGAACCCGCAACCCGGGCAATTGCCTGCAAGTGCAAGGCAGTCGCGCTGACCTCTCGACCACCAATGCAAGACTAATTTAAAATATTTATAAGTAAAAAAAAATTATAATACTTAATAGTTCCTAAAATTATGAATTTATATTAGAAATATAGTAGTAATTAAATAATGTTACATTTGTGAAATACAATTTTAATGTGCTCTAAATACATGATTGTTTATGAATAAATGTATGCATGTACAAATATATATTTACACACAAAGTGTATTAAATTTATATATAGCACAAAAAAACTAACTCAACCCATTTGATAGTACTGATATATTTTACAACTTTTATCTGAAATTAATAACATATTTTAAAAGTTTTTCATGAAAAAATGCTACTTACATTGATTTTTAAAGAAGGAAGAACTCATTAATATATTTTTTGACATTCAAAATTTAGTGATGCCTTTAAAGATTATTTAGATAAGTATAAAAAAAAATACTGATAAAAAATTCATATATAAATATTATTTATAAGGAAATGAAAATATACAACTATTTTAAATAATTTTTTGGTTCTAATTTATCGTTTATTTAATCTCTTAAGAAAGAAAAAAGTTGGGCTTCTTTTAAAAAAGATAATTTATTTAAAGAATACACCAAAAGTAAATATACAGTTTATTACTCTATAAGCTAATGTCTAAGCCATTATTATATATTCATATAACTGCAGTAAAACAAATCTGTTTAAGATTAGGACCAATTAGATTATAAATTTTTCCAAGATATTTGAAGCCTGTACCTAAGGACATAACACATTTGGATAATCCATTTAATTTGTTTCACTCCTGAGCCAATTACAATGGATACAAAATGATAATGCTATATTTTTAACATTCCGATTAATTTTTGACCAATAATAGCCTTCTTTGTTATGCTCTGTCATACTAATTTAATTTCTGTATCATCATATATCAAGTAGCCTAGTATCAACTGTCATAACTTTCCATAACTATAGATAACAACTGGATAACCCTGATTCTGCATTAGTGTGATAATGAGAGTTAATTTTATCATACAGACATATAATTTATACTAAGTGAGAAATAAAAAAGAAGCAATCAGAGGATGCAACTTTTACTTATGTAGAAAACATATACAATAATAAATTATTATATACAATTGTTTGTGCAGATATTTATGAATAATTCATTAAATTTATTACTCGCAATGATTGCAATGCAGTTTAGTCACATAAACGCTAAAATCAATATATCATTATCGCTTCTAAAGAGTATTAAATTTATAAGAATTTCATTTTAAATTTGTTTTTATTATTATAAGCATTATTTACAATAAGTATTAAAATGTTTGTATAAAAAAAAAAACAAATTAATTCTGCTTAATTGGATTCAATTTATTTTGCTTTCTTGTAATCAGTGATTATGAAATTTGCTTTTTATTATTGTTGCCATTAGTCACAATAATTTTTAAAATATTTGTTTTAAAAAGTAATTAAAAAAAACCCATGAACATGCTAAAAAGAAGCATACTGCTAAATCTGAAGGGGTATAAAATTTAAATTGTGTGAGCTAAATTCAAACTGATTTAATTTTTGCAAAACAGATATATATTTAGGAAGATACTGAAAGGGACACTTGTTCAATTTAAAAATTAATATGAAATTAAGGCAACTGAAAATTGAAAGCAGAAATATATACCACATGAAGACATTGTAGGATAATTACAAAGATACTTTGCATTTGTATTTTTACTTATAGCCAGACTCCTGGAACCATAATGTCTCATCTCTCTGAAAATGTCCTGTCCTAGATTTCTGGGGACATTAATTAGTTTATCTTTTTGGCTATGCTAGAGAAAATAATAAAACTTTATTTATTAATTAAATATACCGACCCTTATCTAGGATTAAGCTTGATTTGCATTTCCTTTAGTTTCATCACTAATTACATCTTCAATTATTTTTTTATTTACAACCTTAATTAGTTACATTCTTTTTGGTCGTGACTTAATTCTAAATTCCTTTATTATCTAATTATATGAACAATTTCATCCCCTTCCCCCAATACAGACAAAACCTAAATATCAATTTTTTATTAATCTATATATACACATAAAATAACACTCTGGACATAAATTACTACCTACTTTTCCAAAAGTATGGAATAACTGATATATTTAGCATTGATATTTCTTAAGGTAGTTCAGTAGTTGTTTAGTTTGGCAGTATTGCAGATGGTTCATTTCTGGGCTTTCAGAATGTCTATGATCATTGGCTTCCAATTCTTTGATTGCTTCTGTTACTTCCCATTTCTCTATTTGGATTTTCCACTTCAAGGAAAATTAGTATTATCATTTTGTCTGCTTCACTTGTATTATTTTGAATTTTGTCTAATATCATGTGAGAAATGATTTAGATGTCTTTGATATTTATTCCCAACTTTAGCTTTTAATCACATAATATTCTTCGACAGAATAGCAACTTTTTCCCTATCTTTTATCCAGACTTTTTTATTTATTGTCTCAAATCCACACTTTATCATCTACTTTATAATTAAATTTGCAATTTGCATTACTATACTTTTTTCTTGCTTCTCTTAAGCTCATCTATTTAATTTTACAATTATTATCTGATTTACATTTAACATCTTCTGCAGAAGGTTTGCCAGTCGCTATTGAAATCATCGTATGAAGAATGCTGAATACAGAACCTCATGTATATCACTTATGCAGTTTTTGTTTAACAGTTTTAATTATTGCACCATTCTCTCAGCCAGACCATTAGATTAAGAGTTAATATGCAGTATTGTTTCTTCAAACTTTTCTGAAGTGAAGGCAGTCTCACTGTCTAAGATTAATAATTCCAGAATAACATATGAGGATATCTGAATCCTATTAATGCTTTCTTAGAGCTTGTGTTTTTTTGTCAAATAGTAATCGATCAACTTTGAATATGAATCTACAATTACTAGAATCAATCGTCCCAAATGTGGTCACATGCATTTTCTGCATGTTTTTTGCCTCTGGCTATAATATAAATTTTTTAAATGCTGTTTCATTCACCTTTCTTTGATCTGCATCACATTTTTTTTGTGTAGTTTTCCATATCCGTGATTATATTACATTACCATATAAGTTTCCAGGCTAAAGCTTTAGCTCCGATTATTCTGGGATTACTTATTATGTATAAGTTCAAGGTCATTTTTTTGCCTGCCATTGAAATGATTATGTGGTCTCCATGAAGAATATAGTATTTTGATCCCAGAATGCTTGATGTAAAAATAGTAGCCCATTTTTGCTGGCTATCCATTGCTTATCCAATTAATAAAAAATATATTATTTTTATTTTGTCTAGTCCAATTGGCAATGGCCTTATTAGTAAGTATATCTGATTTAAAAGTATTAATATAGTTTATGTTTGTTAAATCTCAGAACATTTCCATTTTGTTGTGTAAATGTGATAGCGCATCAATGAGGGGTTTTTTTTCTGCCTTATTTAGTTCATAATCATATGTGGAGAATATGCAGCTCCAAGGTAATTTAACGAGAGATTATTTATCCCGGAGAGGTTTATTGTCGGTAATTAGCTTAAAAGGTCTATTGTACAGGTATGGGGACATTTTTTTATGCAGATAATGATCGCCAGAGCTTCTTTGTCCAGGTAATTAAATTCTTTTAGAATTTGGATAATGCTCGCAATACACATGCAATTGATTTATTCCCCTCTTATTATTTCACTCATTCCCTATTCAGAGACATCTGCAGTTAGCATTACCTCTAACATTTCATTATAATAGATTGATGTGAGTAATGACTTGGTATGTTTAAAAGCTCTTCTTGCATTTTACCTGACCATTTTTTTTTTTTGATTTTTTATAAGCAAGTCATAGAGGAGTTGTCTTACTTTTACATAAGTTTTCCCTTAAAGAAAACTTTCAAAAAAGTTAACAAGGTCTAAAAAAGTTTGAAACTCTACTAAATAAGACATAGGGGCTCTTTCATAGCTCTTAATTTTTTTTTTAAGATTCCCCCCCCCCCCTTTCAGTAATAACATGATCTAGAAATTTAATTTCATGTGTTTCTCTAAATTTGTACATATTCTAACTAATTGCTGCTCAAATTCTGCTTCTGTAGTGGTTATTATTAAAAATATCGCCCAAGTAGGATATTACACCTTTTATGTCTCTTAAAAATGAATCAATTTTTGCTTGAAAAATGTTTGGAATAATTATTATTCAGAAAGGTAACTAGTTATATTGAAATGCATTATCACACTTAACCATTTCCCATAGACCATTTTGTACTTTTTCTCCATTGCGAAAGAAAGGCTTCTGGGTTTAAAAGTTATTGATTTGGCATCCTCCTTTATTTATAGATCCACAACAGAAGGATGTTTATTGTCCATAATCTGAATTAAAAAAGATATGCAAATTTTCTATATATTTGGCAATTTTCACATTTTTGACTAAGCTCCAAGGCTTGAACCAGTTTAGCCTATAATAAATAAAATTAATGTTTTTAACAATGTGCAACACTTATTTTATATTTAAACTGATATCTACTTTTATCATTTCTTATATTGTCTATTGTTACCTTAATTAAATCTTTAGATATTATAATTGAATGAGTAAGAATACTCTTTCTGGTAATTCTGTCGCAATCTTTTTTTGACATGATTGATAAACATAATCCACTGAACAATCTCCGTAACAATTTTTCGGCCGTAGATATACTAGAAATCATTATTTGTTTTGACTGGTCAACTTTGAAGATATTTGTGCTATAGTTTTAATATTTTGTTTTGATGACTTGCATTTGTTGAATCTTTCTCTCCCTTTCAATTTGCAGCCTGAAAATCTTCAGTTTGTCCAATTACTAATTCATATGCAATTCTTTTCCAAAATGCTTCTTCATATATCAATTCTTCAATTGCTAATAAGTGTCGGTGAAGTTTTTCCTTTGATATACTCTATAATAATAGTTCCAATATCTTCTAAAAGGATTCATATGCACATGATTTCACTAGGTAATATTCTTTGATTTTTTATCTCTTGGATGATATGAAAATGCAATCTTGCAATATATGATGTGGTAGGAATAAAATATTTGTAATTATATGTTAGACTATTTCTATCATCTAACATTAAATAAATATTCAATGTATTTTAAAAAAAATTAAACTTTATTTAAATTTTCCAATTACTTTCAACTGTTATTAACAACACACTTACTAACAGTTGAAAGTAATTGGAAAATTTAAATAAGGTTTACAATTTTTCTAAAGACACAGTTGCAATACTTGTTTAATTTCTTTTTTAAGTAAGCTAATTCTCCTGGAGTTTTCAGGTTGCTTAATTTATTTCTTAATTCAAGATTCTTTTGTAGCAAGACATTTAAACATATTAACATCATTTACAATAAAACCCTTTTTTATCTTTTGTAAATAAGTTGGCCAGTTATTTGCTTTGTGTCATCATCAAATTCAGCTATGCTTGTTTAGCCTAACATTTTGTTTTCTCTATCCATTTTCTAGCTTTTTGAGGCTCTGTATGCTCTGTCATACCTTATTTAATATCTGTATCACCTCCAGTGGTCTAGTATCAACTGACTTCACTTCGCAGCTATTGGTAGCATTTGTGTGCCCCTATTTCTATATTAATGTGATAATATTAATTTTATTATATGGACATAACATTATAACTTATGCTAAGTGAGAAATAATAATCAAGCAATCCTAGGATTCAATTAGTTTTAAAACTTTATTTATTAATTAAAAATATCAGTCACCTAGGATTAAGTTTAGAATGCATTATCTTTGCTTTCATTATTAATTGCATATTTAATTATTTGTTTATTTATAATCTTAATTAGATACTTTCTTCACAGTTCTGATTTAATTTTACATTCCTTTATTATTTAACTACATGAACATCTTTAATTCTATTGTTTTTTTAATACATACAAAACTAAATCTCAATTTTTTATTAATCTATATATGTATATAAAATGGCTCTCTGGATATACAGCTAGAGCAGGATTAGAGCAAACATTTTAAATTCTTTTATATTATTGATTTCCACTTCTAAAAACATGCATCGAATATAAAAATAGAAACTCATAAAATTTGGTCAGTAATTTAGTTTGCATGACAAAGTATCATTAGGCAAAAATACACCAATAATATCATAAATATCTTCACTCCTCAACCAAATCCATTAAGAAAAAAACATGAAGTAGGAAGAGATAAAAACCATATAATACTAAATCATCCGTGGACTTTACTACTGTTAAAAAAGAGTAGTTAAGAAAGAATAGTTATACTTCTTGAAGACATAAAAACATAGTTCAGAGATCCTATTATTTCCATGAACTCTTTTTCCTTTCTATATCTCAGTAGAATCTGAATATTTTTTTATTTTTTTCTCTATAAAGAAAAAGATATTACATTATTTTATGTTCTAGTATACTATTATCATCAGTAGATAAAAATTTCACATTTTTTTAATATCCTGATAATTATTTTGTGCAAATATATTAATATTATAACATAAACAAAAAAAACCCCAACAACTTATTACATTCCTCAATCAGTTTGACCACAAAGTAATGATAATACTGTAATTTCAGATATCTCAATCCTATGTTCACTTTTTCAGTGATTTGGATAAAGTTTAATATTAAAGATATTTAAATATATAATAAAATTTCTACATATGAAGTTCTTTGTGTTTATGACAAATTGCAAAAAGTTTTTTTTTTTTAATTCAAACTATTTTAAAAAATGAAGTTCGTTTCCTTTTTAATATTAATGAACATTTATTGTATTTTAGCTGCAATAATAAATAATATGATTTTTATTTATATTTATCTAATGTAGATATTAAATTTTATTTGTTCTTTTTATTGTTGATTGTTGTTACTATTTAAAAAATTCTTTTATAATACAATAAGGTATGATAAAACAAATTAATTGATTCTAGAAAAACATTCATTATATCATGCATTCATGGTACCTTACAATAAAATACATGTATTTAGGGATAATATATCCCACGTTTATGGACAAAAGCAAAGTTACTATTCAAAACAAACATTTAGGTAGGAAAATTATTACAAAGTCACAAATGTAAATGTAGAAATATATATAAAATTGATATGCATACATACTATACAATTAGATTATAATGAAAACTATTTCAAATTTTAAAAGGATATAATAAAAACGGAAATTCTAATAAAAATTCACAAATCATTTGCATGAAAAGTATTCTCTTCATAAATTCTCAAGATAAGTTATCTTATCTATGTGAATACAGAGAACTATACTTTGTAGGTAATAAATTCCCTTGCAGAAACAGTACATAATACTAGAAATTTTAAAAAATTCTTCAAATAATTGCTTGGCCATTTCATCACAAATGATCATCTCATTGACACTTATCACTTGCCATTTGTATTTGGTTAACCTCTCATATAAAGTATATTACATCAACAAATTAATCTGTATATTTAATTTTCAGATTTTTTCTTGATTGTGTTGTTCAAACAAATAGTCTTATTTTCTATTTTCAGTCTCCAATTTTTACACTTTTCAAATTCTAAAAAAATAAAATAACAACTTTGCAAATAAACAAATAAAAATAAATAGATGCAAATTATCTATAGGAAAAGTCTTTGTTTTAACCTGGAGGCTGTAAAAATTTTTTAGAAACAAATAATAATTATTGCAAAATTTAATAACTTTTTAACTATATTTCGTTAAAGCGTAACTTCAAAAATTAAAACTGAACTTATAAAATATTTGTGAAATTACTTTCAAGGCATTTTTATTTTCTTTAGACTCTGACATCAATAAAGTTTTTCTTTGAGTAATTTGTTGTAAAAAGTTGCAAAAATTCAATAAAATCAAAATATAAGATTTACTTATGTATTTAGAAATGAAGATTGAATAAAGTTCTAAAACATAAATAATAAAAAGATATACAAACTTATTTCCACATTTTAAGCAAAAAGCGATATAGCAAAAGTATGCTAGTCCTTTCAACTCTGTTCAATGTGACTAGGCTCTGTCTTAGTAATTTTTATCGGATGACGATACTCTAGATAGAAAACTCATTTTTTAATTAAAATTTTTACTGCTAGAAATTGAAAACTTATTCCAATCATTAATAGCAAATAGGATATGATACAGCCTGCGAAATAATTGAGCAAAAGATTAGTCCATACTAGTAAAAGATTCCGATTGTTCTGTGATGTTGTTCAATCCAAAAATCTGGCCCCTTATTTTACTAAATAATTTAGATAATTGATTTAGTCATATTACATTCAGAATTTAAACTGCCGATCATTTTACTACTTTCTATTTTTAGAAATGATTTTTTATTTCATTTCAATATTGATTAATGTTTTAACTATTTCTCTGACTCAAGATATAAAATTAATGTATGTATGCATATGAGAATAATTAAAAAAAAAACCTAGTAAAGACAAACAAAATAATAAACAATAATAAGCTCATAAAATATAACAAAGATGTCTACTTATTTACTCAAAATTGAAACACTGAAAAGTCTTAGGAACATAGTTGTTATGTCAGTCAGTAGCCAATGATATTTGTCAATTTAATGTTTACACATTTTTCTGACATCAACATTAATCAACTATCAAATTCTATTTTTATGGCTTATGGTTAAAATTATTATAGTATAAGCAGAACATTTATAAAATATGCACAATATTTTCACTACCAGATATTTAGCAATTCCATGTTTAGCACTTAGATTTCCATAATTTTTTATTCTAAGTTCACTTCAAAATTATTATAATTTTGAAATCAACATTAATTACTTTTTAAATTCTGCATTTATATAGAATATTAAACCTTACAAGACAAAGATGAGTAAGCATAGGAAATGGTGATCATGTGAAATTCTGGTGTTTGTTATTTATTATATGTATTCACTTTATAAGCTTTTGTTGTATAATATTCAGTTACATTGCGTATTAATTAAAATATCATATATTATCACTTTAGACTAAAGTGCAAAAAGATCTTTTTAGTATAACTTTATAAAATGTAGTTGTGTTAATAGAAAAATGCTCTCATATATTAAAAAAGAATTAATTATTTCTAAATGAATACCTTTGAAATTCAAAACTTACTTGGCACTTAGACCACCCCCTGGAGGTAAACCCACAATTTCTTCATTTGATAATACATGCAGGATGTAAGGTAAATCTACAGCAGAATTAGGATCCTCTACATCAAGAATTTCTGAAATGAGATTGAAAACATTAATAAGATACATGTGTCAAAGCTAACAATTTTTTAATTATATATATTGACAACAGACTTTACAAAAAAAACAATGAAAAAAGAAAATTTACATAAAGCAATTATTTAAGCATTGTTATGGGATAATGAGAGGGGGGGAGGGGTTAAGGAGGATGATTAGATTACTTTTAACCAGAATAGTCATAATTGCTTTTTGAAATTCAATATGGTAACGTATGACTATATAAATCATGTTTGTGGCTCTATGCAAGTTTTTATTTTTCACTGAAGGTGCTGCCGTTTTCTATTTCGTTTACAGCATTAACATAATGCTAACACAATTGCATCTACATTCGCTGAACATATATTTTCAAATCAAACACACTAAGTGGTTAAATATTATACTTCATAATGTGTTACCTTCAATATATCAGAAATATTAATACGTTTATGGCACAATGGGATACAAAAATATTTTTGGAAAAATGTGATCAAACAATCATTAATTATGAAAACTAGATAATTTTAAATTGCGATTACTTCAGCATAAAAACTTTGAATTGTTAAAATACTTTTAACTAACTGTAATTTTTAAAGTTTTATTTATATTCCTATAATTTTTTATGGATTATAATTAATATAAGAAAAAAACTTTTAAGAAATTGTAAATTTTATACTGTTTTTTTGTTTTACTATAAGTTGCAAGTTTTTTGTTCTAATATTAAATTCAATGAATGTGATTTATGAAATGAAAATAACTAAATCAAACTTTTTTTAAAGATCATTAAAAAGTTCAAAATGCTATATATATATATATATTATAAAATATATATAATATTAAACTAATAATAATGTATTTAAAGTTAGGTAAAAATTGCTTTTCACATATATGAGAAAATTTAGATGAATGGGGGAAAAAAAAGACTACATAATTCTAAATCTCATTTAACAGCTTTTATAACTGAAATAGTATATATTCCGTAAAGTATTTTTATATTTCAATGAATTTCTAAGAAAAAATGAATGATGTTATTATAAATCATTAGTGCAAAGCTAGATCAGACTGACTGTGGATCATAAACAAAAATGACTTACCATTTTTTAGAATCACACGAAAAATGAGGCACATAGTGTTTCTGGCAAATAATTAGTTACAATTTCCAGGATGGAATGCAAACGAACAAAGATACTTTATAAAAATTAAAAAAAAAGACATTTTTTTTTTTTATCTATTAAATTTTTTAATAAAAACTTGTAAGAATACTCTCAAAAACAAATATAAGATCTTCATAATGATGTTTTTGTTTCTAGTTTTAAATTCTAAAAATTTAAAATGATTTAAAAAATTTAAAATTTTATATATATAATCTCAAGGTAGAACTAAAATACTGAATATGCTATACAATAGTTAAAGCTTATAGTTATAATAACATATGGATATGTATTTTAATGACTAATTTGTCTGATAACATGTATCATGAATTACACATATAAAAGAAAGCTCTTGCAGCTGATTTGACTGACTAGGTTAATGAACTACCCTTATCTCATAAGTATAACCAATATTCTGTGTAATATGTAGAATAATTTAAATTTATTTTCACCTGAAATTTTGTGCATTACTATAATGAAAATGAACATCATGTATTGTTTATTTACATATGTATATTACTTTTCTGCTGTTATTAACCAACAAATAAACAATCCAAAAATGTTGACCATTAATGCTTATTACTTTAATTTACTTCACTTTCCTTTCTTTGAAAGAAATTAAAAAGTAGATTCATATTAGATGGCTGGCTTTTTAAAAAACATCCTATGTAAATGGAAATTGTTTGCCATAGGTAGTAAATAATTAGTTAATTTAATACAATTAAAAAATTATTGTAATCATTTTTCAAAAAAGAAAAAATTACAAAGCTCACCTCACCTCAATACATTTCCAATAAATAATTTAGTTTCAAAATTCAAGCTGAGAAAAGTTTAAAAAGAAAAAAAAAATCTCAGTTTAGTAAATTAGTAATAAAAGCATTATATTCCAACAATTTGGACTTTTTGAAGAATTGACCATTTGATAAAGATACTATCAAAATATTGAGAATACAATTTTCATGGCTAGTAGCCAGAAATATATTAAGGAAAAAATATTTTACTATTCTATTTATCAAAAAAAAAAAACTTACATTAACAACTCATGAAATCAAAAAAAAAAAAGGTAAAAAATAAAAAAATTATTATTCAATGTTTTATAAAATGATAAAAAATCAAGTCAGATGTCACATGACCTAACTTTAATCAATGTTTTATATTATAATGCGACTTAAACTAATATCCTCAAGTAAAATATGACCACAGAATGTTTAAACAAAACATTCATAGTAAAATACTGTACAAAAAGCTAATGGTTCAAAATGTAACGAAAACAGGTCCATATTAGATTTATAATCGTGACAAAGTAATAATATCAATATTTGATAAACAGAGCAAAACTCTCCATACAGTATTGCCACCTGTGCTAAACAGAGTAATCAATGGATGCCAGACCCATATGACTATATAAGCTATTGAGCTTAGATTGAAAATATTTTTTGTGTTTTCAATTTCATTCTCATAGTTTTGTAGCTAAGTAGAGATAAAAGGTGGTTGCTAGAGGGTTGCATTAGATCCTAAGATCTAGATGCAGTGCTCTCAGATTCAAAGCTCCTCACTGACGAAGGCCACAAGCCAGAAATTAGTCTGGGGATATTGGATGAGTAGGCATTAGATAGGGATTTTATGCACAAGCCTTCTGGCATCCATTGATTACTCTGTTTAGCACAGGTGGCAATACTGTATGGAGAGTTTTGCTCTGTTTATCAACAATGTGCTAGTATAGGAAATGTGATCAGGTGATGCTTAATGGTTTAACACCAATCCTGCCTAATAGGATAGTGGTGGCTATGGTTGTAAAAGAGCCAAAGACACCAAAATGTATGGGTGCTGAACTGAGTTCAGACCCATATGACTATATAAGCTATTGAGCTTAGATTGAAAATATTTTTTGTATTTTCAATTTCATTCTCATAGTTTTGTAGTTAAGTAGAGATAAAAGGTGGTTGCTAGAGGGTTGCATTAGATCCTAAGATCTAGATGCAGTGCTCTCAGATCCACAGCTCCTCACTGACGAAGGCTACAAGCCAGAAACTAGTCTGGGGATATTGGATGAGTAGGCATTAGATAGGGATTTTATGCACAAGCCTTCTGGCATCCATTGATTACTCTGTTTAGCACAGGTGGCAATACTGTATGGAGAGTTTTGCTCTGTTTATCAACAATTAATGTGCTAGTATAGGAAATGTGATCATGTGATGCTTAATGGTTTAATATCAATATTTAATCAAATTACCCAAAATAAACAAATTTGCTTTAATTTTCATTACATTTTCCCCTCACATCTTTTCATAAAGAATATCTACCAATCTGACAAAATGCATATCAGTAAATTTCATCAGTATTATTTTTTTTTAACATAATCAATCTAAAAAAAATTCAAATAGCACTTATGTTCCTTTATTTAACTAAATTTTAATAAAATCATGATATAACAATGACTTAAATTTATATAGGCAATGTCTGAATCATATAAATAATATGTCCCACAGATTTCAAATACTTAAATAATGTATAAATTAAATTATAAATATTTAATGATTTAATAAATGTTGATAGAATTATACTTTACAAAATTATTTTTATAAAGCATATATTATAAAAAAAATTGTATATTTTAAATTGTGATTAAAGTAATAACAGGTTTGTAATTAATACAATTAGTTTACTACTAATAAATGAAAGCTACACCATTCCTTTTTATATAATTAAACTCAGTTATTGTTTAACTTTGAAAAATATAGTAAAAAGGTTAAGTAATATTTTTTTTGAAAAATTTGATAGAGTAATAAATTTATAACTTAATAAAAATTTTTATTATAAAATTCATTATTGTATAATATATAAAATTCCTTTCTGCACTTTAACAATTGTGATGAATTAACAATTCATTTAAATCTTGCCATTTCTGAAAATAAAACTTTATAAAATTTATTCGTTAATTGGCTATACAAGTATTCTTAAATTTACCAAATCTGAAATTATTTGAAACTTTATAAGACAGGAAGCCCACTACCAAGTTTGTATTTTTTTTTTAAAAAAAAAAAAAAATCAAATACTAAAAATTTGCTCATAACATAGTTACGAATACTGAATCATCTTCTATGAAGCATTTTTTACGTTATCTGACATTGACAATTTTGAATTCACTTTTTTTCACAATGCAAAATATTCTCCCTCACTCAACATTAGACAGTGATTTACTCCAAATGAACAAAACAATTTATAAAATAAGACATTATTCTTATTTTCTGTCTCTATCCTGTGAGTAGTGCAAGAATATCCTTTGCGGTATTAACATCACTGTTTTAACGGCGCTAGTGAGAAGGGACGATTACCTTATGGATAGTAAAAGAATAGCCAAAATAGTGTTTAATTGGGTTATGAGTAAAGGGCAGGTAACAAGATGGGTGAGAAAGGTAATGCGGTATGCAAAAGATTTGGATAAAGAATTTATATCAGTATACTTGTATAAAAGGTGGGATGATTGTGTTAGGAGGATTGTTGAGTGTTATAGTGGTAAGGAATGGAATAAAAGAATAGAAGCATTAATAAAAAATAGGGAGTTGGAGAACTAGTATGGAGGGTAAGAAGAGTTTAAATGTATATAGAAGTAAACGGAATATTGGATGCGAGTTAATTTATAATAGTAAGGAAAGTAGTTTATTGTTTAAGGCTCAAACATGATCTTTAGCAACAAGAGAATATACATGTAAATGGAAAACTATGGGTGATTTAGTGTGCAAATTGTGTAAGGAAGGTATAGAAAATATTAGGCATCTGTTGATTGAATGTAAATGCTTGAAAGCAGAAAGGGTACAAATAATGAAGTTATGGGAAAATAGGTATGAACAAAGTGACTATACAGAAAGTGAGTTATTAGTTTTTATGCTGGGTTTGCGAAAAGATAAGGGGGATTTAGATATAAAGGCCATAGAGTTGACAAAGATTATGTTGTGGAAATGAGATGGGGCAGAATATGGGAAGACTTAGAGTGGGGAATGAAAAATAAAGTGGCTAACGGGTTTATCTGGGCATAATTGCTGAGATATTCTTGATTTCGTTTAAGGAGAAGCTAATTACATCACATCACCTTCTACATAATTACAATCTAAACACTACGTTAGTAAAATTTATTGATTACTACATAACAGTGAACAATGTATTTTAAATATTTTTAAGTCATTTTCAATAAAATTGTGTTTCAAATACAGCTTGCTTTTTCTATCATGCTTACATGTACCAGTCACTATTATTTTATCATAAAAAGTTTAAAAAAACAAAAATATCATTTGAAAAATGAAAATGCCATTTTTACTTCAATCTTAATGTAATTGTGTATACTTGACCATGATTTTTTTAAATGGCTTTTTATTCTTTTACAGGCATAATCTATAGTGGCTCTCTAATAAAGATATTCTCAATTTTTGAGTGCTTTTTTCATCCACAATGGAAATACTTTGATGAAATCTTTCTTCCTATTTATCATCTATGGCTCTAAGATGTGTGTGTGGGGAGAGGGCAAAATATACTTTGAAAATATTTTAGTACTGTTTAAATAAAGTTTAGATAATGGAAGAATAACTGCTTAATTATGTATTTTTATTTGCTTGTATAGTCTTTCACAATGAAATGAATGAACAATGATATATATATATAATTAAAAATAATAATAATGCCTTTTTTATGCCAAGTTAAGCTAGTTTCTTAAATTTCTTGCTTAAGAACTACAGCATAAGCATCTAAGATATATTATAATCACCCACCTTACAAACAAAAATATAATTTGTAGATTCCCTTTTCATTAGTGGAATTTTTTTCTTTTTTTTTTTTTAAATTCCAGTAAAAGTTCTTCAAAAATAAAATAAACAAATTAAGACTATTAGACATTTAAAAGATATTTGAACAAAGATTTTAAACTTTTTATCAGAAAATACACTAGTTTTTCAAACATTAACAAACAAAATTAAAGAAAAAAAGTGTTCAGTAAACTCTCATAAATATGCAGCCCCCCTCCCATGTTTGCTGAGTTTGGGCTTACAATGAAAGTATAGAAGATCTACAAGAAATCCAAAAAAGCCCAGATACCATGGATTTTACATTAATAGAGTTTAACTACATGATTAATTGTGAATGACAAAATAAAAGTTTTAAATTCAAACAATGGTATAACTTAAAATGTTGATAGCTAACCAGCAAATAATAGCTTTACAAACAAGTCATTATTCCTGGTAGGAATTAAAATATACAGACTATATTGAGGGTGGGCAATCTTTTCTGTCTCCAGCCAAATGGACTTTGAAAGATGTTTACTAAATCACACGTAAAAAAAAAAATGTTTTTACTTTCCTAAATATGAGATACTCATAATAGAGAGATATTTAGATTATATTGGAAACAGACTTTCGATTTTCCCCAAATTTTTTATTTCAGACAATTTTAAGATGATGTCTGGAAACATATGTATGTAATATTTATTTGAATAATTTAACATTTTTGGGGTAAAATTAAAAAAAAAAACTACAGGCGGCACGTGATCCACAGGCTGTAGTTTGCCCACCCTTGGTCTATATCAATAAAGAGGTATACATAGCTGAATAAAATTATTAGTCTTTAAAAAGAGATATTATAAACATCAAAAAAAAATTTATCACTGAAAACATTTTTAAAATTATAATTATTCTTTGAAACCCGATTTATTAATTTAATGAAAAATCTAATCCCATTTAAAAAATAAAAATTGTGTTGTGCATGAACTGTTATTTATTGTACTTCTGCCTTTATATGAAATGAAATATATATATATTTGAAAAAAGCATTTGGATTTTTAATTTTAAGCATTAGTTATAAGAATTATTATATTTAAATACAAGTATATTGTCTATATTGAACTTGAAGCAATTAGAAGGGATTAGAACTCAGTCTTTCGAGCTCCCTACAGCTAGCTATACACTCTATCTTATACAATCGATACACATGACCACATACATGTGAAAAAGATACATGATCTCCAATATAAGTATTTCATGCTGAACCAGAACTCATCAATTGGTTCAGATCATCTTTTTCCACACATATATATATAATCAGTGCTCAGTTTATATTAAAGTAACAAATCTTCAAACTTTAATGGACAGGCTTCAATCTTCTCTACTCTCCAACTCTTCAGCCATCTATAAAATTAAAACTCTGATGATGGAACATTAACCTTGTTGATGCCAATATTATTGTCATATTCATGTTGACTTTAAGTCACTCTGACCCCTTACATATAGGACCTTAATATGTCCATTTAAATATACAGAAGAGGAATGGGCATAACACAGGCTAAATATGTAATATTTAAATACAAGTATATTAAGTTCAGTATAGACAATATATTTGTATTTAAATATTAAGGTCCAATACAAGAGGGGTCAGGGTAACTTAAAATCAACATGGATATGACAATAATATTGGCACCAATAAAGGCTTTGAGCATTCCATCATCAGATTTTCAATGATATGGATGGCTGAAGAGTTAGAGTAGAGAAGACTGAAACCTGTCCATTAAAGTTTGAAGATTTGATATCTTAATACAAACTGAGCACTGATAATATATGAGAGGGAAATGATGAAATGGACCAAGTGATCAGTGCTGGTTAAGCACGAATACATATATTGGAGATCACTTATCTTTTTCACATGTGGTCATGTGTATCGGCTGTATAAGATGAAGTGGATAACTGTAGGAAGCTTGAAAGTCTGAGTTCAAATCCCTTCTAAAAATTATTATAATATTTATCTAAAGAAGTAGAAAAAAAATATCAAGTTTGTAACTTAATTATGTTTTAGTATATTAATCTTCGAAGGATATTTTATTTATAATGTTATCACATACTGCCTGTGAAATTATTCCATGTTATTAGAGAGAGAAGAAAAGGGATTTTCTACCTTCAGACAGCTCCAGAAGTTCAGCTATCAATGCTTAACTACATCAGTGATTGATAGAAAATAATTTACATTAAACATTTGTCTATTTTTAACTTATATTAAACACTCTTGACTATTTTTAACTTTCAAAGATTTAAGAAATTTGAAAAATTGCTCTCATCAATTTATATCTATATGTAGATCCAATCTCAAGGACAATTTGCCCTTTGAATCTCATAATTATATTGCATAGTAGAGATAAGACATTCAATAAAAAATGACAATAAGCTTTATCAAATGACTATTATCAGATAACTTTCGATTTAAATTTTTTTCATTTTCATTAAATAGCCACAATTTCTTTCAAAATTGTTTTTTTTTTTTTTACAATTTAATGGATAATTTAAGTTTTTTTATTCAACTCATTTGTCGATAACCAAATTGTATTTATTCACACAGTACTAAACCAAGTTTTATTTTTACCTCAGAAATGTTATATCCTAAAAAATGTAGTTTTGAACTTTGACTACATCCTTAAAAAAGATTTCCCTAAGATCTCATTGAATCATAAACTCTTGAAGAAAGAAAGCCATCACGTATCATATATTTTTAAATAATTTTTTAAGGGTGCCTTTTTACTTAATGATTTTGAAATCTGCAAGTAGCATTTAGATATTTAAAAAGTAAAAGTTATTGTTAAAAAAAACTGAGATAATTATATATTGTCTTGTAGAAAATGCATTAAATGTTATTTATTTTAGATGCTTGTCATATGCTTTACAATTTCCTTTATGTATACATAAATAGTTAGAGATAAAAAGTATCCAGTTCAAACTTATTTATATTTTCATTTGAAGCATTTATGAGAAATTTTTTACTAAGAATTACTAAGTTTTTGAATTTTTCAACTGATATCTGAATATAATTTAAAATTGGAATCATTACTGTTTTACACAGCAGAAAATGGATCTGCTTGCAAAAAATTTAATCCAGTTTACATTTTGTCCAATGTCATTTCATTAATGACTATTGTGGTAATGGGTACATTATGTTAAATGGGCATTTTTTGAGTTTGTACAAAAAAATTGTGCAATTAACTAATGCAGGAATCACCACTGCATAATATATTCATAAGAAATTGGTTCCTTCTGGTTACCAACACCAGACAGAATGATGTTAGCATTCAGTATATGAGTACTCCTATTTATTTATGAGGAAAATATTTTATTAATCTGCAAAAAATGTTACAATAGTATCCTAAAAAAAAATGAAACGTTTGTATAAAATTTTACTCCCAAAAAGAATCAGTTTCTAAAAAACAAAAAAAAAAAAGATTTTATCCAAAAAAAAAAAGGCATAAAATAAAATGTTATATAAATTTTATGTACAAGATGTAAAAATTGAAAGATATAAAGTACCACAAATATTGTACGAAAATACATTTTATTTTTTTGTTGTCTAATTAATGGTTTTATTAATATTTGGGCCAGATCTGACTATCATGTTAATTTTCCATATTTTTAAAAAAAACATTTTCTTACTATAGTTGACATCCAAAATAATAATCACTTTATTTGAAACAAAGTATAATAATCACTCAGCAATTTTTATTATTCACCTGTTACACGTTTTTCTAAATAGGCTTCAAGTTCTGCTTCTCGTTTAACAGCATCAGTAGAAATTTGAGGTGCTCCTGGAAAAGTGACTAGAACAATACTCATGTTATCTCGACTACCCTAAAGCAAAGAAAAGTATTTATTATTAGATAATATATATATATTGAAAGATAACAATACAGTTTTGACAATTTATATACATAAAATTAATAAAATTTAGAATAATAAAAATTAGATTAATGATTAATTAAATTCTATATAAAAATATTGGCTTTAAAAAAGTTATTGAAAACCCTCATTTAAGTTGGAAGCAGGTTCCAACAATTTAAATAACTTATTAAATGGATATTCATCTTTTTAAATTTTAATCTTTCATAAAAATATTTTAAGCAATTTTAAAATTCAAAGTGTGCTGATGAGAAATTTTGCCCAATATAACTAAGTCTTACTGTTTGCAATAAAATTGATTTTATGTTTTTCTTCTTCTAAAATGTACATATGTTGAATTTTCTGCCCCAAAACAGTATAATTATGTAATAGGATACTATTATAAAAATAAGATATAAAGGCATCTTATTATTTTCATAAAAGGCTCAACAAATTATCTTTAAAATAATGATAACATGGAAATCAGACTGACATCTACATCAATTTGTTAATAATGAAACACAAACATAATTTTAAAAGACTAATTAAGTTGACTGGGTTCATAGTGGCATAGTCATTAAATATGAAAAATAGTCTATAATGACTTATAGCAATGAGATAGCAAAATGGAAAACAAATTAGCAATAAAATGTATGCTGAAACGCATTATGATTAGATAATCCAATTAAAATTCATTGTCTATTATTAAAAAATAGTAAAAAATACATATAAAAAAACTTCTAATAAAAAAACTTTCATTAATATCAATTTATGATAAACCTTTGATAGTTAATCACATTCATTTTACTTAATAATGATGTGCATGGAGTGACTAAATATTTGGAAATATATAGTAAAGCATGCACCAAAAAATGTCATTTATTGTAATAAATTTTTTTCCAATAAAATGATTAAACCTTTATACATATACATCATAATTCTATTTTCATTTCGTTATTTATTTGTAATAACTTTGTGTAGACTTCATCAGACATACTAAAGTATGTATGTAGTTATTACATACATAAATAAGTACACACAAGTATACAAACAGTATATAACTTCTTTGCTTTCACAACTGTTTATTTCTCATCTCAGAAAAATATTGCCATTATTTACAAATTTGTTTGCAATTTAATTCAAATTATTTAGAATTTAAAGCTCCTGAAATAAATTTGTAATTATTAACACAATATTTAATGAATTCATATTTTACTAATTCACAATAGGGAGAGGAAAAAAAACCACTAGTTCAACATTTGTGAACTATTACATTAAAAAGATTAATTAAATACTGCTTCATGAACATTATTACTTTTCTTTACAAATCAGTTTGTTGATAAATCATTTTAACTTTGGTAACACTGTTTTATTCTTAAAATAAGAAACAAACAAAAAAATCAGAAATGCAGAAATTTCAAGTAACCATTGTTTTTTTAAATATGAAGCAAAAAATTTACATGTACCAAACATTAATAATAGCATAATGTGCATGATATATCAAAAGATTCCCCGATGTCTGATGGATATAGCATTAATACTTAAATAAAATATTCATTAAGACTGAAACTACAGGCAGTTAAGTGCACTTCTTTAAAAACATTACATTACAGGGGCAATACCACTAATCCAATACCTTTGACTTCTGGGTCTTTCTGGATTAAGAATAATTTCAACAATAACATAATACATATTATAAATTTTAATATATGCCATGTATAAATACATTTATTTTATATAATTAAAACAATAAGTTTATCTTCCTAATCACTCAGTGAAACTATTTTTAAACCAATTACAAACTTAATGTCAATTGATTTAGAGATGAGTTCCACCAAGCCATCAACTTTTTTTTTACTAGTTTTTAATTTTCGACATTCTATAGCAAATAAATTTTTATTTAAATCAAAGACAAAATATAAACTTTGCACTCATGAATAAGCTTTAATTTTATTTTAAAATGTATGTTTATGTTCATTTATTGTATTATGTTTAAGTATTCAAAAGAAAATTAACCTTCACATATGCTGTTTAATTTTGATTGTATAAATTATGTGCACTCACCCATAAGAAAGAAGTTTTAAAAAAACAAGTAAATCACTTGTCAGAAATATATTCTCTTATTCTTCTCTTTTACTTTCTTTGCATTTCTTCATATATATATTGCTTATAATACTTCTTTCATATACATTTCAATCAAACAAATTTTCTTAAAAAACTTCTTTATTTTCCTTACAGTTTCGACTGTCCAGCAATCTTCATTAGAGCTTTTTAAACCTCCTCTACTTTAAAAAAAAAAAAAGCTCTGACAAAGACTGATGGACAGTCAAAACAGTAAGGACAATAAAGAAGTTTTTTAAGAAAATTTGTTTGCATTGAAGTGTATATGAAAGATGTATTATAAGCAATATAAATCATTTGTCTTTAGAGCATATCCATATATAAGCCAATTCTTACTTACCATGCTTAATTCAGGGCTTGATTGTTTTGTATGTCTGATATTTCAATTGACAAACAAATTGTACAAACTTAATTCATATATTACAGAAGATTCTTATTTTTAATGATCTACAATTTTAAGTGTATATTAATTTAGAATATATATAAATTGATAATTATGTAAGTATTCAGAAGAAAATTAACCATCACACATGTATTGTGCTGTATAAGCAAATAATTATTGATTTATATATATTATAAATTAATATATGCTTAAAATTGCAGGTGATTAAAAATGAGAAACTTTTTCTTGTAATATATGAATTAAGTTTGTACAATTCATTTGTCACTTGAAATATAAAGACATGTACAATAGAATATAACCCCTGAATTAAGCATAATTAGAGTTGGGTTGTATATGGACAAACTCTAAGGATAAGCGATTTATTTCTTTGTTTAAAACTTATTTACGGGTTAGTGCATGTAAATTCATACATTCAAAATTAAACAGCGCATGTGGAAAGATTAATTTCTTTCTAAATACTTATAGATAGATACTGTGCTGTATAAATAATTATTGATTTATATGTATTATGTTTATTATTTTTTTTAAATATGTGCTTTCAAAGCATTAAAAAAATAGTTTAGTGAACTGTAATATAGTAATTATTAAATAAGAAAGTGTCGCAGTTCCCAAACCCTTGGAGCTGAATTAAAGTTATTTTAATTGCATTAAAATTTCAAAATGCCAATGTTTTTTTAAATTCATTGAAAATGAAGACACATTTTATTATTTTATTAACAAATTACAACATTATCAAAAATCTATAATCTTAAAATGTAAATGTTCTATTCCTTAGCATATGAGTGATAATAGTGATTCATCTTTTTCTTTTGAATTCAATATTTCATCCCAATATCCTTATGATTAGTAGTAAATATTCATCGCAATAAAACCAAATTATTCCAATCGGAATAATAAATAACATTACTAATACCAAAACATTTAACCACCAATTTAAAATCATATTTTTCTTTACATTTACTACTTACAAAAGTCTTATACACTTAAACATTACCCAACATATATTAACCGAATATAATAGTATATAATCCAACCAATATTCCTATTAGTATCACTAATACTAATAACCTCTCTCCCTTTCTTATCACCACATTTAAATACAACAATCTTAGGAAAAAATCCTCTAAAATAAGAGAAACATCCTAAAGATAATATTCTTAATAAAATAATTCAATTTCAAATCTAGAAAAATAAACAAATATCTGATTAATATATATAATTCCCTTTAAATAAAACACAATTCTAAACATCATCATCATAACAAAATAAACTACTCAAACACTATCTCTTAAGAAAATAGCAACAATTATCCAACCAACATGACCAATACCAAGGTTCCTTTCATCATATGTATAGAGACATTCTTAGTGAAATAAAAATCAAATAAGCAATTTTATAAAATGATGTTAAAATGTTCCCTGAAAATTGCTATTTAATAATAGTGGCAAAATTATTCTCAAAAATAAAAATATATAATAAAATTTTTGCCCAAATACAAATTTAGGATCTTAGCCACATGTTAACATGTATGTCATGTGGCAAGTTCTAAGGAAAGAAAAAAATATATAATCATGAAAAGAAAATTAAAATCTTGGACAAAACATGGTTTGCTGTCTGACCTAATTAACATTTAATTTTGTTTTTTACACTATTATTTGTAAATAAATCAATTATTTTATATAGCGCGATGTTTATAAACTGTAATAGTTAAACAGCATTAGGCTGTTGCACATGTGCTTTGCAGATTTTAACTATAAATGACTGAATACTAACACTTCAAACACATGATAAAGTCTTTGGGGAAAGATAGAATGGCCATCTATCTTTTCGAACCCAAACATTTTTGTATGGGCAAATCTTAAGTGTCTGAAAGTGAAAGCGTGAAGATATTAAATAATCACTTTAAATTACTTTTACATGCTTGAATGAATGACGCTGGTGAAAATTACTAGAATTTACGATACATCATTCTTATTTGAAATTAAATGTATGTAAATAAATCAATTATTTGCCCATACAAAAGCGTTTGGATTCGAAAAGATAGATGGCCATTCTATCTTTTCCCAAAGACTTTATCATGTGTTTGAAGTGTTAGTATTCAGTCATTTATAGTTAAAATCTGCAAAGCTCATGTGCAACAGTTTAATGCTGTTTAACTATTACTATTATTTGTAATAAATGTACGAGATTAATAGCTAAAATCTTGAAATGTATCACAACTATGAATATTAACTTAAGTTATGACTATATTTGACTGTAAGTAGAATTTAATTTTTCTTATGTGGCCAATATAGATAAGTCATTATTGGCTAGATCAGAGGTCACCAAAGTGGTCTATATAGACCTCCAGGGGTCTATTTAACAAAAGTAGGGGTCGATTGGGGGTCGAAGGAAAAACAATTCTTAATATGCAAATCACACATATTTTTCATAAAACTATTGTTACACAATGTAAAATTATTTAATAAATGTTTACAATCATAAAATAAATGTACAAACACAGTACCTAATAGATAGTTATTTTAATTAACTGAAAATTACTTTTTTTGGGGGGTCGATGGAGATTTCGAAAAATTATATAGGGGTCTATGATCAAAAAAGTTTGGCAACCCCTGGGCTAGATCTATTACACAAAGTTAAAAAATATATATTAATAAAGATTAAAGAAATTCTTTGCCTACTAATATTTACTAAAGATAAATCAGATTTCCAATTCAAAAAAATTATTCAATCAATTTACGTTAAAATATTAATAATAAAAATTAAACAGAGCAAAACTCTCCATACAATATTGCCACCTGTGCTAAACAGAATAATCAATGGATGCCAGAAGGCTTGTGCATAAAATCCCTATCTAATGCCTACTCATCCAATATCCCCAGACTAGTTTCTGGCTTGTGGCCTTCGTCAGTGAGGAGCTTTGGATCTGAGAGCACTGCATCTAGATCTTAGGATCTAATGCAACCCTCTAGCAACCACCTTTTATCTCTACTTAACTACAAAACTATGAGAATGAAATTGAAAACACAAAAAATATTTTCAATAGATAGGGATTTAATGCACAAGCTTTCTGGCATCCATTGATTACTCTGTTTAGCACAGGTGGCACTACTGTATGGAGAGTTTTGCCCTGTTTATCAACAATTAATGTGCTAGTATAGAAAATGTGATCATGTGATGCTTAGTGGTTTAATAAAAATTATTAACAACACATCATATGATCTCTGTCTATTTCTCTTGGTATGCCCAAGATTGCAAAACTAGAGTAGAACAGATTAGTTATTTAATAAAAATTCTTATATAAAAATAATGGATCATATTAAAAAAAAAAAGCTTTTAAATTTACAGTATTTATTCTGTGTATCCATCATTATTGACAATTTAATCATTTTACCCTGTCAACCTATAATAATTGATTTTAGAAGTTATGGAATAACATGCCCAAATATTTTCTCACATATATTTGCACTTTCAAATGGCCCCAGAAATAAAAATAACGATGAGCTTCTTTCTTTGCTGACTAGTCCATTAGAACTGAGGATCTAAAATAATGAATGAAAAATTGTTGGATCAGGAATTCTTTTAACTAATATACAATGTACAAGAGAGCATTACTTGCTGGAACCATGTTGGAAATTCTTTATCCCTACTAAATTGTCTAGTTTTTTTTCTTCAAATATATGTAGGTTAAAGTCTGTACTAACATTCAATATAAATATGAAGGCTTTTAATATGATTCATAATATTAGTTATGTTTGCCCCCGGCTCCTCTCTGGTCATGATTTCTAATAAATAGAATTATTTGGTTTTGTTCTTTCTGATCTCAGTTACATAATGGCCTAAAAATATAAAACCAAACATTAATTCTAAGACACTGAACATATGAACTATATAAAGATGATTTATCTTAATTACTTCTTAGATAAAACACAATTTTAAGTCAATATATATTTGATGCAAATTTTATCCTTACAAAATAAGTATATTTATTGTATTCTTAAAAAGATTCTATTTTATTTTAAAAAAAAATCCATTACACTTATATATTCTACATGTCTACAAATAATTTCTCTAATTAGTGATAAAAAAATGATTAAAACTTTACTTGATTATTGCAATGCCAAACTTTGTCAAAGATTGTTCATCCTTGGTCTAGAAAATAGGGTACTACTAAAAGCAAGTAATAATACTCTATCATTATTTGCTAGTATAACTATATATTTTAATTATTTCAATGTAATGAGATATGGATATAAGTACTCATAGAAGCATGACACATCTCTTATCAATGATGAATACACATCAATATAATGATATTTAACAGACTAACCTAGATTATTATCCTCCAACTAAGAATCGTTAGAATTCTTTTACTGATGATAATTAGGTAATTATCTGGATTAGCTGCCAAAAAAAAATTTTTTTTAAAATTGTTGGCTTATAGCCAATTCAATTAAACATGAAATTATTGTTTGAAAAATTGTTAACAAGCTATTCTTAGATGAAGATATGTATCCAGAGATCAGATGAGTATGATGTGCTGATTATAAAAATATAATTAATATGATACAGCTTTCATCAGTAATGAGGGAGGATTCTATATATGTGGATACCGAATATTTTAGCTTTAATGTAATATATATTAATTCTTCTAAGTGATACAAAGATTAAAATTCAATTTTACAATATTAAGTAAATATCAAATAATTAAGTGGCTTCACAAATCATAAGCAATCCTATTATTACGCAAAAAAAAATAATGAGTATTAGAGAAAAGATTTTCTTTCAACTTATCTAAATTAATATTAAAAAAAAAATACATTTGTTTTATATTATCTATTTTTCTTAAAGAATATTTTTGTCTTCAAACATTTTTTGATTGTTTGACCTATCAACAGCCTTTTCAAGATCAAATTTGTTAGAACAAGATAAAAAAAAAATCCAATTCTCATTAAATATTGCAATGATATAAGCATTTTTAAAATTTTAAAGTATATGCAAGAAAAATACCATTAGTCTGGACCCTTATGATTTAAAAACTTCAACTATATTTCCATGATTACCAGAAAACATTATTACAAAATAAAAAATACACATATACAGTGGGGGATTTACTATTAGGCATATAAGGTACCTGCCTCAAGCCCTGTAAGACATGAAACTCCAAACAGCTATAAAAATTTATACTGTATAATAATTTAATATCTGATGATCAGTATTCAAATATCATTTTTCATTTTATTACTATGAAAAAGTGAGTCATTTCCTTTTTCTTAGAATTACTCCCTGTGTACAACCAGAAATTATTATTTTATATTTAAGCCACATACTACCAAATAATCGCACGTTACATGACATAACAACTAAATATAGATCATCTCTTAACACCTGTGAATAAGTATTATGTCTATATCGACTTAAAACTGAAACATCAGCATTTTGGGATTATGATTATATATAAGTATTACAAAACTATTATTAGTGACTTCTACAGTAAAAATTATTTCACGAGTGACAGAAAACTTGTGAATTACAAATAACAAGAAAAAATTATATAAGATAAGCCTATTACATATACTATACTTATACAGTCATAATATCAATATGTTTCTTTTATTTTAATTCTGATATGCATGCAATATATATGGTGCATTTTTTAAACACGAACACAAAAGTTGAATAAATATTTAATTATTAATAAAATATAATTATATAAAATTAGATTGTTACAAAATAAATCTGCTTCTAAATTCTCGAATATAACATTGAAGTATATAATTGAGAGATCAATAAAAATAAGCAAACAATCTCATATTTAATTTCAAAAATTATTTAAAAAATGGTCTAAAAAAGCACCATTTGTGGCACCAATAAGCATTGTGACAATTAATCAGTTGTAGAAAAAAAAAAAAAGCTTTTCATTAAGTCAAATTTCTATTTTCTTATTTAAATAAATGAAATACACTTGGGTCTCTTTTTATGCAGTAGATAGGTTCCACAGAAAACCTGCATTAAAAAAATCACATAAAAATAGACTTAACTTACCTTGAAAAATGTGGGATATGTCCGTAATTTTCGAAAATTGCATAAAATCAAAGCAACAAGATAAAATTACTTTAAAATTTGCATAAAAAAAAAAAAGGGAAATAAAGTACGACTAATAAAAAATTTCATATATT
Source organism: Epiperipatus broadwayi (assembly GCA_028023455.1). Taxonomy (NCBI): domain Eukaryota; kingdom Metazoa; phylum Onychophora; class Udeonychophora; order Euonychophora; family Peripatidae; genus Epiperipatus; species Epiperipatus broadwayi. The sequence continues at coordinate 15,482,067 of JAQFVV010000010.1, read as the reverse complement.
TGAAAAAAATTGATACAAGATAAACTTTTTTTACTTTTTTTATTAATTATTTAATTTTATTCAAAACAATATATTTTTATGTGTAATTTATTTTACATTTTTTCATACATATTTTAATCATTATCACTATTTGACAATATGTAGTTCGTTTGTGAACAAGTAAGACATCAGATTCGTCACAAGAAAAAATACAATTAGCACCAACTTCAGTCTCTGTGTTAATGGTTTTCTGTCAACAATGTAATTGGTAATTAAACTTTGAGACAATGATTTTACGAATTGTTTATGAAGCTCGCGATATCCAGACTGCTATGTCTAGTTCTTAGAGAATGACTAATGGTTAAATTTTCTTTTATACACATACATACATGGAGATACTTTTAGACAGAAAAAAGTTACAAGTAAAATTATTTAAAAACTTTTAACAAGTAAAAGTTTATAAATATTTTTAGTTGTAACTTTTTTCTGTCTAAAAGTTTCTCCATGTATATATGTGTATAAAAGAAAATATAAACACACACACAACTATTTAGCTCTTGTTGGAATTTAGTTAATAATTTGTGTCATTAACAATTAAAATGATTTTCCAATTGATTAGAAAGTTGGAGACTTTCTTGAATCATTTTTGTTGTGAAACGAACAGGTTCCACTTCTGTTTCATTATCTTTTTCTAAATCTTCTACAATATCTAAATTTATTGCCAAACCTTTTTCCAACAGGCATTTAAAGTATGTAAAATTTAACGTGTGTATATAAAACGGGGAAATCCCAATTTTAAGTGAAATATGAATCGCTTTATTGCATTAAAAAAGACCGCATAAAAAGATATTAAGAAAAAACATGAACTGCATAACTTCAAAATTGCATTAAAAAAGTCTGCACAAAAAGAGACCCGGATGTATTTTCTTACTTTTTTTTTTTTGAGAATCTTATTTTTATTTTTACTTTTTTTTGTGTGTAACACAAAATTTATGTATACATAGCAACGGTTCATCACAAAACAAAGAATTTCACAGTTTCACATCTGCTAAAGTGAGATAAAAATAAGTTAGTAAGATATCTTACCATTCATTGATGATTTGAAGTTTTAAATTAATTTTTAATTTTGTGGCTAATAATTATTGAATGTACAATGTTCAACACATAAATACATGAAAAATTTAAAAACAAGACTACTGTAATGTATAGCTTCTTTTACTTTTAATATTTTATCTATTGGTACAAATTTATAGATGAAATAAACTTTCTAAAATAATTTTTAATATTTTAGCCATGAATCAAACATACAAATCTGATGCTGAAAAATGAAGAAATTGCTAAAAAAAAAAAAAGAAAGAGAAAATAAATATCATTTAGTAAGAAAAATTCTTTAAAAGCATTTCTAACAATAACTGATAATAAAACAGAAGATATAAGCACAATGGCAAAAAAATATATGTAACAAGATAATGTCGACCAGAATGAAAAAACAGCATTGAAAATCAGTCTCAACAATAGGTGATTGACGAACATGTTTTTCTAAAAGATATTGCTTTATAGCCATTAAATATATAAAAAAAAATGGTACATTATTACTTAATTAAAAAACCCAGGAAATATCAGAAATATAAGATTTACTACAGAAATATTTCAAATATTCATTATTGGTGTTTAAAAGTTAATACTCCTGTGTTTCCCTGAAAATAAGACTCGGTCTTATATTAATTTTGCTCCAAAAAACACTGTAGTGTTTATTTTCAGATGAGGTCTTACTTTTTTATGTACATTACAAGTATAAAAATGTACACTTATTCAGATACTTATTCTCTTTATAGAAACCTCGAAGAATCTTATGTCCAGGAACTTCCTATAATTCCTTTCTTGTACTCGCCAGAATAACTCTTTCTTTTTGCACTCATCTGGTGATCAAAATATTATTCCGTTTAAATTTACCATTAAATCAAGTATTAAACGATGACTTAAGAAACAGGAGTGGTAATAAAAATGATTACATTTAAGAATAGTTTGTCTTCACAAAAAGAATGAAAAAAAAAAGCATGCATAAGAATTCAGAAAATGTTTTTATTTCACACATGCACATCAAGTATGCTCATACAACATATTGACTTAAGAAGATTCATATATGACACAATTACGTCCATTCATTATCAAGTACCAAATTGTAAACACTTTCCAAATTACTTTTAATAACCCTGCTTGGATATTCTTTTTAAAAACTTTTTTTTAGGAGAAAAAGAATCCGATTTAATTTAAGCTAAACTTCGATTTTTAAAATCATTTCAGTTATTTTAATAAAGTCTTTCAGGAAGGAAAAAAAAAAGATTTAAAAAATCCAAACTTTACAGCTAAATCAAGCATTCTAAATCTATTAAATAAAATAAATACCCAAAAATATATAAAAGAAATTATAAATTGTCCGATATACTGACTTGTGATAGATAAACTGTTTCTCTATATAGGTAGAATTATGTTTGTCGAAAATGGTCGGCAGGAAAATATAAAAGAACCATATAATTTATATTACCATTTATTTAAAGCATTAATGTTTGATAATACATTCATTACAATTCAATACATCCATCGTATGTTTCAACGGGCAAACAAGTTGTCTATGGGTTACCGATCGTAACTAAGGCTTATACTTGGAATAAGACATATTATAAGCATCTTCAAAAATCAGACTAGTGCTTATTTTTTGGTTAATCTTATTTTCGGGAAAACATAGGGTAACACATTTTTATAAACAATGTTGTATGTCAAATAAAATAGTTTTAATTTAAATAGTTAAAATTTCAACATTCTTTATGACAGCGATAAATTAATTAAATTTGGTTTGTATCATACCACGATGTTAAATATATTTAAACTGAAATTGTAAAAATTGATCCAATTCAGTAGTATAACTCAGGGGTGACCAACAAGTCAATCGTGATCCACCAGTCGATCGCAAAGCCAATTTTGGTCGATCGAGAGGGCAATCTAGCAAGAGCTGTGGGATAACGAGTGAAACAAATTAAGTCAAGATTTTCAAGTTTTTTTGTTATTGTTCTAAATTTTTTTTCAATTCTAAATAGGTGAAGTCGACTAAGTCGTATCGTTATTGAAAACAATATTTTTAATCTTGACTTAATGTAGCTAATTTGAATTAATAAATATTGTTAATAATTACTGATGTTGCTTTAATTCCCTCTGACATGAGTTTTTTGGCCCATTAAATAATTGTTATTTTTTACTAGATAGATATATAAAAATAGTATGTATTTCACACCTTCCTCCACTTAAACTACACCTATGACAGCAAGTCGATCGCAATACATTTTTAAAATAAAAAGTAGATCTTATGAACACAAAAGTTGGCCACCCCAGGTATAACTGATCATAATTGACAATTTTCATTATCTGGTTTTCTCTTGCTAGTATCCACAGCTTGCTTGCATAAAAATTACTACAATAACACCATTTTATATTGCAAATTATCAAAAATTTTAAAACAATTAAGTATCATTAAAACAAAAAGAAACTTGTGCAACTTTCAAGACAGCTGTTCCCGCAACTTATATATTTATATGAAAATGTTTATAATTTCGATGCATTTATATATTGGAAATAATAATCTATGAATTGTCATCAGCAGTATCACAAAAAATATAACTTTTAGGATTTCTCTTTAAATAATTGGTACAAACAAAATTTAATCAACGTACAATATATTATGAAATCAAATTTTACTTCACTTTATCAACAAACTATAATTCTATTATAGAATTTGATCAACTTTTAGGATTTTTTCATGATCCATTTGCAAGTGAGAAATTAAGTAAGTGTTCCAAATGAAATTTAATTAATTTAAAATATATTTACACAATAAAATTCTACCTTGGATTACCAAAAACTATAATTATCTTCACTTCTCTAGTACATATTTCAATATACACGCCACATTTTCTGTCTGTATTGTATACTTTAATCAGTACTGCCTTCTTTTTGTGTTTTTATGACTCATTAGAAAATGGTAATGATTCAGATACATTTTTATATTGCGAATTACCAAAGTTTTTAAAACAAATATTATAAAGCAAAAATCCATAGTTTATGCAACCCCCCCCCCCCAAAAAAAAAAGAAAATCGTGTAAATTTCAAGATTAATGCAATATTAATTGAGTTATTACAAATGTTCATTTATATATATATAATAGAAGTGTTAACAATGAACAATGAAAATGTTAAAAAACGATTTTTTGTTTTTTTATTATATATAAATTGAAAATCATGTCCTAAATATTTGGAGGAAATGATTTTAAAAATATTAAAATTTATGAAATCAGTATAAAAATATTGATGTATATCATACATCATCTCAGTGAGGAAGTTCATCATTTTTTAAAATACATCAAAGAAGAAAATACCATATGTTCTTTTAAAATGTACACAATAACAATTGGTTTACAATCAGTCTTTCCTTATGTTGAAACTATTTAAAAAAAAAAAAATTTAACACTACCAATATGGAATGCATCTGGAGAATGATTTCTGTACTTAATGCATAAAAATTATTTAAGGAATAGTCTTGAGCAAAATAATTTGCAAATTTTGTCAATAATGATTATAGAAAAATGATATATGCAAATCTTAAATTATGAAAACTTTGATAAAATTGCTGCATCCAAAAGTATATATGACTGTTTAGTAAGAGTATTTGATGTTAGTGACCAAATTATTTGAATAAATTTGATTTTGTAAAGGTTTTTATATGTATATAAACAATATTTTATTATACTTAAAATTGTGTATACATTTTTTTCTTGTTTTTGTGTTATTTTGTTTTTTATTTTTGTATTTTATGTTTGTTACAAATTTAAATATATATATATTGAGCATTAGCGTTCTTCAATCTTTTTACAGTGACCCAACAAATTTGTCTTTATTGATACTGCAGACTGAAACATTATAAAAGTATTAAATTTTGCAATCTAACAAAATAGAGTCAATAGTAATAAAAGAGTACTGTTTGAATTAGTACTAATAATTATTCAAATCAAATAATTACATTAATCAGGCAAAACTGTACATTTCAGAAAATTTGGAATAACTAAAAATTTTTTGAATTATATTTATTTCAATCTCTTACTTGGAAAGGGGGGGGGGGATTAAAATTACAATTTTATCAAAAAATAAAAACATTAACTAAGAAATAAAATTAATGATATTTAATGAATGTTGTTTCTTTAATCTATTATAGTATTAATTATATTGACTGCTAGTGTTTATATAATTTTTCTTTCATTTTGCACCCCTAACATTTTGGCAAAACTCATAAGTTTGAGAAACGGCTGTTATGTTTAATTATTTTCATTTAATTGAAGGGGAGGAGAGAACAAAATTTATAATGCCCCAGACCCCTTAAAGACTACATACACACTGTACAAACAAAAATGAAAGAAGAAAATACTAATAAATTAAAAAAAGCCCAATTGGCATATCATGTTTCTATTCCATTTTTTTTAAAACAAAAAATATATATAGTGAAGTGAGTTAAAGTGGAGTGGGAGTGACTTATTAATAATTCAGCTAACATAAATCAACCATTTGTAAGAATACACTTAGATGAATTATGAAAAAAGTGAGAACTAAATACTATAAATAATAATTTTTTTATTATTTACTTATTTCTTTGATTATAAAATAAGAAATCCAATACTTCTTTGATTATATAAATATAAAAATTTAAGTTTTCAACAACATGAGACACAGGAAGATTATAACAGTGAAGGAGGGATACTGCTGAATTAAACTTAATCTGAAAAAATCTGGAAAAGTTATAATCATGCCAATTTTGTAAATCTATAAAAAAAGTTTTTGATTTAATTACATAGTGTAGCATTTAGAGAGAAGTATGCAGTTATATAAAATACAGAGTATAATATAAGACTTGGACAAAAACTCAAAAAAAGAGTAGCCATTAAAAAAAAGTATCAGATATTTATTACAACTAATCAGATAAAGTTAAAAAAAACAACACATTTCATGAAAACACTACATAAAATATAATAATGTATTAAAATGTAAAACTAATAAAAAAAAAAAAAACTAAGCATATAATTTTAACTAAGCAAAAGATTAAAAATGAATTTCTGATAAACTATTAATTAAATACTATTACAAAAAAAATAAAGTCAGATGTCACACGACCTCATTTAATAAAGCTTGTGTTTATAAATGTTATATATAGAGCTCACAAAACAAACTCTTAACAAGCTGTTTAGAAACCGGTCTGAGGTTGTGGGTATTCTACAAAGCTTGTTAAGAGTTTGTTTTGTGAGCTCTATATATAATAATTAAATACTAATATGAATACTTTATATATATCATTAAAACCTTATTTTGAAACAAGAGATATGGTCTTGGCAATTGACACACAAAAAATACAAGTGAAATAATCCCCCCCTCCCCAAGATAATGAAAGACCAAGCAATACAAATATAAATATTTAGAAATAATCAGGCACAAAAAAAGAAATTAAGTAATAAATTTATATTTAAATGTCTAACTAGAAAGTTGCTTCAGTTACCATCTTTGCCTATATGACACTGAAGCAATTTAGCAATAGATTTATTCACAAGTCTCAACTGCATTAATCCAATTAATATATTTTTATAGTCTATTTAACACATTTGGTCTGCAATGATATTCATGCTTACATATAACTAGCATAGGATTTTGCATATGTTTAAATATGTATGAGGTGTGGCAATTTAATTCCTGGAATGCACTTTTATAAAATATACACGTGGAAATGTACACTAGCGGCTACTGTTGCCTTCAAAGTAGTCCCCTTGTGCATCTATACACAGACTAAAATGGCTTTCCCATTTCTGGAAGCACACCTGGAACTCATTTTCAGGAATACAGTTGAACAGCTATCTCACATTCTGTTGGATATGTTATAGTAGTGCTTTCAGTGCAGTTTTTAATTTTGGAAATAAACAAAAATCACAGAGAGCTAAGTCAGGTGAATAGGCAGAATGGTCTAGTTGTATAATTGATTTTTTGGTCTCTAATCAAACAGCTGTTTCTGTTCATCTGTCAAGAACCATGGTTCAAACTTCGCAAAAATCTTTCTCATGCCCAATTCTTTATTTAAAATTAGTCAGTTTCTTGATTAATCTGCAATTATTCAGCTATCAATATGTCTGTCAGACTATATTACATCTTAAACTTTGTTAATATTAATGTCAGTCATTGTTATTTTTGGCTGTCTGCTTCTGGGATCATCCGTCACATCTTCTCACCCATCTTTAAACCTCTTATGCCACTCAAACACTCGATTTCTTCATAGCACCTTTACCATATACCCCCTGTAACAGTTGTAATGATTCAGTAGCACATTTGCTGATTTTCACACAAAATGTGATATTAATACATTGTTCAAAATTTCGATCACCCATTTTTCTGCCAAAGCTGTACGCAAGATACTTATTACCTTCTCAAAAGCTAACTAACAACTTGTTCTAACAGCTTAAAATGTACACACGTTAGACTAGCAACCTTTCAATTATTACTAATTTAATAACAACATGCGATTTAGACAAATGTTATTTACATACGTTGCTGATAAATTATATTAACATCTAAAAAATTGCGGTGTAGTAAATCTAAGATTTCGCACTGTAATATCATAAATTAAAAACTCAGTGAGTAATAAATTAATATGTTTATATTTTCAAGCTTTCGAGCCAAGATGCTTAAGACTAGCTTATATATATAAAAAGTTAAGTTGAGAGAAGGTGGTATCATCCTTTTCTTATCAAAATCTCTGTCATGTGTCAAGGCCTGATCGTTCTTAAAGACAGCTGTTTAAAAATCTGATTGGCTGTCTGAAAACAACTGTAGGCACATGTGAAAGACTAGCAACCTTTCAATTATTACTAATTTAATAACAACCTGCGATTTAGACAAATGTTATTAAACATGTTCAAAAATGAATATTCATGTAATTTTGATACAATTAGACATGGGTGACATTTCAGTCTAATAATCACACAATCACCTTCATAAAAATAATAAGTTCAATCGAACTAAAGAAAAAACTCCCAAGTTTTCAAAATTAGTTATATGTAGGTAATCAATTATAGAAGAACTAAAAAAAAATCCACTATCACAACTCATAATTCTGCCTATATACCTATGTGTATGTAAAGACCAGTACAACATTTAAATAATACACGAATGGAAAAAAAAAACGTCTACTACAAAACTGATATAGAATGAAGGGGTAATGAGGGTTGAATAATACTCGGCGTCATTAGGGGAGATGCACATAAATGAATTAATATAGTAATGAATAAGCATCAGAAGCGAGTATAAGTAATAAATATATCATCAGCAACTAATAATCATCAAAAGGCAACAATATATCAGCAGCCCATTAATAAACAATCATTCTTTGTGATTGGATTTAAAAGGCGCATAACATAAAATCTTAGTTAAACATCAAGCTAATGGCAAATTTGGGGTATAATATTATAAAAGAACAATCATTAATATTTCTGTTTCATTCACAAACATGGCTGCTAAAATAATAATTTCAAAAAAAAAAAGACTGGGATCATTATATCAATATTATCTCAGTGCCATCATGAACCATGATTATATTGGTTACCAATGACACAGTCATCATCATAAAACCTATAACATGAAATGAGTAAACTTTAAAGGTGATCTTAATTATATTTATCTCAGTATCAGAGTAGTAAGATTAACTAAATTTAATGGAAAATTCCAAATTCAGTATATATCCCAACAAGTTCTCATTGTAATAAAAAAGTATAATGTTTTTTGAATGTACAAAATGCTTTTCTTCAGATCAAAGATTTTAAAACTATCATGAAAAATGAATGAGAGATGAAAATACTGTAAATTTGATTATGGTGGTGGAAATACACTTGTAAACTATACAGAAAAACTATACTTTGAATTCTTTGAGAAAAATGCTAATTGTAAATGGACATGGAAGCATGCAAATGAAGGTATAACAATTGTATTACATTTTAATTAATAGAAAATATTTATTTCAATTTTGTAATGTTCTTAATAGACTCAACACAGAAAATGATCATTGATTAATGAGATACAAGATATGTGTTAATATAAAACTAGAGACAAAATTATTATGAAAAACAATATTCACAGGTGGTATTTCTACTCTTCATAAACATTTCAATGGAATTTAAATAAGAACTGCCAAATCATTTTGTAATGTTAACAGATTTTGAATATGGTTCCATTTGGATGAAATCAAAAGAAAAGTAACTAATACTCTATTAAGAACTGCAAAAAAGATAGCTGATACTAAAAAGCAGCAATTTACTGATAAATTTTTTAAAAATGATCCATTACAAAGAATTGAGTATCTAGAATTTTGTAAAATGGTTCAAAAAAGAATTCATAATAATATAAGAAAATATAATTGTGAATTAGCATAAAAAGCTATAGAAGAGAATAAAATTTTTAGAATTGTAGAACATCTTGGGTATTAGTAGGAAACTTATTTTTGCAATAAAAAGAAAAGATGGAACTATTACTATAAAAAGGGATGACAATCATGAAATGTGTGGCAAAATTCTATAAGAATTATTTATAGGGGTGATATTCAGCAGATATGCACAGGTATGGCTGTACCCGTGATTAAAATTTTTGAAGTTTTACCCCACAAAATAATAAATCGATTATGTTACTCTTTTAAAAATAATAATAATAAAAATAGTAAATAAAAACTTAAAAAAAAAAGTGTTATATTTAATTACATTTTTTATATGCTATAAGTAGTTTAGATCTGTCAATTTCAACTACGCTGCAATTGGGAATGTTCTTTTGTCATTCAATCAACTGACAATACAAACAATGCTAATTTAATGGTTTCTGTGATATATCTGCATAATTTTCAAATTCATGAACATCTATTTTGCAAAAACTTCTTGATACTACAAAGGGAATGTGAAAGTGTTGGAATTTGCACTGACAGTGCTGCACCATGAATGGCAGAATATAAAAAAGTTTTCTAGAATGCATAGGGAAAATTTAGTTTTTTTAAAATTTGTAAGCAACTCTTAGTAAAATACTATCAGAAGTTACGAATGTAGTAAATTACATAAAAAAAACAATGCTACCAATACAAGACTGTTTTGTATTTTATGCCAAGAAATAGATTCTAATTATGAAATGCTTTTGCACCGTACAGAACTGAGTTGGCTATCCTGCGGAAAAGTTATCTTAAGACTTTTATAATTAAAAGATAATTTGAGAATTTTTCTAATTGATAAAAGCCATAAATTAGCAATACAGTTTTGCGATCAAAAAGTGAATGAATTCAATCTCTTTTGCAAGGACAAAATACAAATATGTGTAAATACAAGATTGCAAGCTTTCCAAAGTAAATTATCTGCATGGACACATAGTTTATAAAAATTGTAGTACAGAAATATTCCCATCTCTTCATGAATTTATTGAAGAAAATAATATTTTGATATCTGAATAGAAATATAATAATTAATCACCTTGAGAATTGTATATTTTTTTTCAAAAAGTATTTTTCCAATTTAGATGAAAACAAAGAACATGAATGGATAAGACCGCCATTTGCTTCTTTATTAGAATTTCAGCATCTACCATGGTCAACTCAGGAACAATTAATAGGAATAAGACATACAACACTTGAAATAGAATTTCGTAATTCTGAAATATCAAATTTTGGATTCACAGACAAGAGTATTCTTCCATTTCTAAGACAGTAATAAATATTAATTCCTTTTGTTGTAGCTTATTTATGTGAAACTGCATTTTCGTCATTTTTTTTTCTAATATAGTTGCAATTTCAAACATTTTTCCTGATATTGAGAGTTTGTAATAATATTCAATCATAACCACATCATTAAACATTATTGTTATCAAAAACGAATAAAAGTTATTATTGAAAATTGTTGGAAAATTTTGTTACATGTTTTTTTTTTCATATTTATATACATAATGTAAACAAAAAAATATTAATATATATATAAGAATAATAAAATATAGCTACTTTGTTATAAATGTAATGAACATATAGTATGATTTTGTTCAGATGTAAATTTTTTTATTATCCCCATTTTCATAACATACTATAAATATTACTTTGTAGATACATTTTTAATCGATGGGGACCAGAAAACATATTATTGTTTTTCAGAGAGCCCTCATATCAAAAAGTTTGAGAAATATTGCTTTAGAGTTTCAGGTAATGTTGTAAGAGTTATCAAATGAAAATAAAAAAGTAGGAGTACAGATAACTAAAGTAATGTTCAAGGGATTTTCTTAGAAGAAAAGAAAAATTAATATTGGTGAATTAGAAAAAGTTAAGAACTACAAACATCATGGTCAAATTATTAATACAGATTGAAGCATAATTGACAAAATTAATGATACAATTAAATTTGGGTAAAATTCTTTTGGAAGAAATAATATTAAAAGGAAATAGATCTTTATGTTTGAAAGTTTTTAATAAATGTGTTTTACTAGATCTTATTTATGGATCTGATACTTGGACACTTAACAAAGGAGCAATACAGAGACTTCAGACCATTTAACAAAGTATAGAGAGATGTATGTTAGAAGTAACAAGAAAAGACTAAAAATAAAATATATGCACGAGACAGGGACAAAGCATCCATGTATTGAACGGAATGAGTGCTTCCGTAGAAAAATTCACTAAAACTTTCAAAAGCTTTAATTAAAATGCAATTTAAAAAATTCACTTTCAATTTTTTTTACCAACAGTTGAATTGTTTTTATATATGTAGAGAATGAATTTGACTAATGCATTCTCATTGATTATAAGAAGTTCAAACAATGCTAAGATCTAATTTACAATTAAAACTTTTAAAAATATTAAAAGGATTTGGAAGATAAAAATATATTGATAATATATTCTTTGATTTACAGATATGAGAATTTCAGATTTTTCTTGTTGTGGCAAGAGAAATAAAAACATTATTAAAAAAAGAAGTATGCTTCCATTCCTAAAAGCCATGCTTCATCAAATAGGTATCACTGACATCATTGAAAAAATTAAGAGACCGGAATAAAAACTGGACATATTTCTAAAAGAAATAATAGATGGATAGTTGACATTTTAAACTTGAACTAAAAGTTATAAAAGACCAAGAAAGAGATCACATTTGAGATAGATAAAGTTTGCTGGTGTGATGTGGAGAAGCTAAAAATCAGAGAAACTCAAAAGAACATACCCCAATTATAAAACTAATAACAAAAAATAAGTTATTTATACTATAAAAAAATGACAAAAAAAAAATGAAATAAAGAATTGCTTTACTAATCCAATAAGCTGGATCAAAAGTGATATAAAATGAAGATAATCACTGAAAAAGATAAATAAATGTTAGTGACATACAAAAAAGTTTTATTCTGAATAGTTGAAACAATTAAATTACTTTGTCAACATTAAAGATTATATAAATGATTTTACATTGAAAAGATTTTAGTCAAAAATTTCCCAGGAAATATTTTCAAGTTTAATTGTCTTATTTTAATTATCTTTTTCACTTTGTTCAAAGTTCAAATACAAGACGATCAAAATCAACAAAAAAAAATGTTAAATTGATAAGAACATTATTATAAAGTTAAACTTTAAAGCTTCATAAAAAAAAATCACAGCAAATCATATTTTCAAAAACAAACATGCATAAACTTTTTTTTAATGTTTGGAAAATGACATTAATAATAAATGTTATAAAAGCCTCCCAAGTTAATATTCAACAAACTTTAATAAAATATAACAGCACAAAAAATTTCTCTACTGTTATTGGTAAGTTGCATCTTAAGTAAAAATGTTAATCTTAAACATATGTTTAAAATATCATCCATCTATGAGATCTATTTTCATTAATGTCAATCGACCACTGACTGACTTAATTTTCTATTTTTATCTGAGGGAGGATAGATAGCATAATAAAAGGATATCTTTAAAAAAATTTTATTATTTTATAAATATATTTTTAAAAAAATCTTTAATTAATTACCATCATTTCTGCATATCAGCCCTCTCTAAATCTTTCTATTCTGTTTGTTCTTAAGACTCATAATTGTTAATCAGTTCTAGACTCAAAATAAATTCTGCTTTTGATTATGCCTAATTTAGTTTCTCGTTTTTTAAATATTTTTTTGTTTTCTATATTGTCTGTTCACTACATGAAGTCACACTCTAACCAAAACTGATGTCTTTTTTATCTTAAAATAACTTGCTCTTATTAAAAAGCCTTTTAATCCTTATAATTCTCATTTTAATAATACCTATTAATATTACAATCATTAGATAACAAAATTTTTGGACACTTAATATTTTAAAACTTCCTCATGTCATTCTTTAAATCTTTTATTGCTTCCAATTATATTCATTGATTTTCATCCTAAACTTTCTATAAACCTAGATGGTATTTTGTTAAGAACATCTGTATTTTCAGACAATGCCATGTCATCAGTAAAACTGATGCAATGACCTCCCCCTCATCCAATGCTAATTTAAAAAAAAAATAATTCAAGTATAATTAAAGGGGATTTGAACTCAAACTTTCAAGCTCCTTTCAGTCATCCACTCTATCTTGTATAACATTGAGTAGATATCTGAAGTGAGCCTAAAAGTCTGGATCAAATCCCCTCTAATTACATCTAGTTTAAGTTTATATACTATAACATGGGCAACATCTCTATCTTATATCTAATCCTTTATGTATCTATTCTATAAAGACTAATCTAACAAATATTTTTTTAATTCAAAGACAATTTCCTAATAATAGTCTATTTTTGTGAATTAAATCAATTATGACTCATTCAGTTACGCCCTATTATGTGAAAAAATAATCAGACAATGGGTAAATCCAGATAACAAACATAAATTTATCAATCCTACCAGGCACATATGCTTGTCTTGAAGATTAAACTATGATTTAAAGTAGCATTATATATACATAAAATCAAATTAAAAAAACTATATATTACCGAGATATTATTTTATATAGCGCTGTTTTTTATGTAATAGTAATATTAGCGATTAAGCCAATGCACATGCGCTTTAAAGATAAATTATAAATGAATACTCTCAATTTTTTCAGACACGAGATATAGCATTTTAGAAAGAATGGAATGAATCCACCCATTCTTTCAACCCAAATGTTTATGTATGGGCAAATCTTAAGTGTATGGAAAAATAAGAGTGTGAAGGTGTTACACGATCACTTTAAAGAATGGGTGGATTCATTCCATTCTTTCTAAAATACTATATCTCGTGTCTCAAAAATTGAGAGTATTCATTTATAATTTATCTTTAAAGCGCAAGTGCATTGGCTTAATCGCTAATATTACTAATACATATTATTACAAAGGAATATTTCAATAAATTCTAAAATATTTCTTATAATTTTAAATAAGAATAACTAAATAAAATTACCTCAACTATCTTTTATTTGGTTTTTCCTCAAAATTGTAGAATGTACATTTGTCCAATACTTCCCCCAAAAAAATTGAAAGAATTTATTTTTAAAAATTGATAATTTTCAACTATAATTTCTATTATTTTATTTTATGGATAACAATAAATAATCCTGACCATACAATCTAATCTATTCATAAGAGAAAAATTCTTTGATAAATTGAAATATCAACTTTGTAGTTAATTTATAATTCACATTAATAAAACTTTCCATCCGAGATCGTCAACTTATGGTACATGCACCAAATTTGGAATTCTGGTGTATTAATTTTGGTACAATGAACCCCTGATTATAAAAATAAAAGGCCACAACTTGTAATATAATACTGTAATTAAAAATTAATTTTTATTACTAATTAGAAGAAAAAAAAGTACAATAAAAATTCAAATTCAGAGTCAAACTAAAAAAAAATTTGTTCCACATACAATCAGTAAATAGATATTTCATATTTAACTAATTTTAAAGATTAATTCAGAATAAATCCATAATTATTTTTAATTTTTATTTTGTAATTGTTTGTTCTTTTTAGGTCTTGCAAATTTGTTCTTTATGAAAATTTTCATCAATAAAATTGATAAAAAACAAAAAAAAATTTCTGCTTAATTCCGAACATTAAGTTGAGTCAAAACAAAATGGATTCAAATCTCATTATAGTAAGCAATATTTAAACTTTAACATTTTTTTCGTAATGTATTATAGAAAAAGAAAATCATAAATATTATTTATCTATAGCATACTGTATTTTATATAAAAATTGAATAGTAGTATAAAAATTATATGCAAACTCAAAGGTGAAAAAATCTGTGCATGGAATCTAAAATATTGGCCACCCTTGCTTTATACATTAAAAAAAGTTCATTGTAGAGATAATATAACACAACGTAATGATTAACAAATGTTAATATTTTGTATCAACTCTTTAATTAAAAACAAAATATCTAATTATTTAATTATTCTGGAAGATATTTTATTTGTGTTGCCTGATATAAAAGGATTAAATTCATATGATCAAAATCACTATTACATTATTAAAAAAAAAACAATTATAATTTCAACAATTGAATGGAACTATATCTTTAACCCTCCACTTGCTGGAATATGAAATATTCTGGCAATTAATCACAGAATAAATAAATATATAAAAATAAATGATGAATTTTATTCCGATATAATGAGACTTCCAATTGTGCAATTCTTAAATACAGAAATAATTGAAAAAAACAGTTAAAAGCCGAATGAAAAATTTTTTTGAAATAATTTCTTGAATTTTAAAATGCAAAATAAGATTAAGATATCATCCTTCTTAATTTATCTATTTAAAAAAAAAGCTATAAAAATAATATCTGAAACTTTCTTGTCATTTCATTAAGATATATAAAATCTGAAACTGACAAGTAGTAATAAACAAAATTTTTTTCTTTAAATGTTAATATAAACTATTTAAATGTTAATATACACTATTTCAATTACATACTATCCAAAAAATATATATATAAACAAAAAGGCAATATAGTATACTGTATATATAAAAAATAGAAACATTAAAAGTCATAAATTTGACACATTTTCTATGGTAGCAACCATTTTTCCTTCTTAAAATACCATATACATCATGTTTATTAATATATTTATTTGGGTTACATGAAAGCACATTTAATGACTCACTTTTTTTTTTTATATGATACAATCTTTTGGGTAATTAAATGTTTTCTAAATATAAAGCTGTATAAAATTTAAGAAAATGTGTATATTTCTAAAGCAATAAAATGAAAGGTAACATTTGGGAGTGGTAAAATCAAGAATTAGATATAAAATGTTTTTGACTTTTGGTAAAAAAACTTATAGTTTGAAGAATTTAAGTGAAAATTTAAAATGGGTAATGGTAAAATAATAACATAAATTCCAAAGTAAATATGGACTTAAAAACATATCATTTAGAATATCCTTAGTTGTAATAAAAAATAGATATAGTATAAGTTTTTATTATTTTAATTTTTTAAGTAAATATGAAAATATTTGAAAACCAGGCACTCTTCACAAACATGAAGCCTTAATTGTAAATATATGGGATTTGAACTCAGACTTTCAAGCATCCATCAACTATCTACACTATCTCATACAACTGATACACATGACCACACACATGTATCTTGACACTTTAATGGACAGGCCTCAATCTACTCCAATCTCCAACTTTTCACCCATCCATATCATTGAAAATCTGATGATGGAAAGCCAAATCCCATGGTGATGCTAACATTATTGCCAAGCCCATGTTGACCTGAAGTCACTCTGACCCCTCATGTATAGGACCTTATCAATTTAAATATATAGAAGATGGATGGGCAGAATACAAGCTTATATGTAAATATTTGAAAACCAGGCACTCTTCAAATCCCCTATATTTACAATTAAGGCTCCAGGTTTGTGAAGAGTGCCTGGTTTTCAAATATTCACATTTAAGCTAGTATCCTGCCCATCCAAATGGATATGGTCCTATACATAAGGGGTCAGAGTGACTTCAGGTCAACATGGGCTTGGCAACAATGTTGGCATCATCATAGAATTTGGCTTTCCATCATCAGATTTTCAATGATATGGATAGCTGAAAAGTTGGAGTAGATTGAGGCCTGTCCATTAAAGGGTCAAGATTTGCTATTAATATAAACTGAGCCCTGATTATATATATGTGTGGGAGATGATAATCTGGACTAACTGATGAGTGCTGGATTAGCATGAAATACGTATATTGGTGATTATTTATCTTTTCTACATGTGTGTGGTCATGTATATCGGTTGTATGAGATAGAGTGGATAGTTGATGGGTGCTTGAAAGTCTGAGTTCAAATTCCCTATATTTAAGTAAATATGAATAAATGAACACCCATAGTAAATATATTTGTATATGTGCTGTCATTTTATTATTAATAATTACAGTATTTTTTATTTTCTTTATAATTTAACTTGTATATGCAAATTATATGCAAAAAAGTGTCTGTGTTATATATATGGGTATGAAAAAGAATTTTCCACTTGCAGTTCAGTAAAATAATATGTATTCTAATGGAATCAAAGCTTATTAACAAAACGTGAGCTATTACATGTGATGTATAATGTACATGAGGAGGATTTATGAACAAAATACATTAGATATTGCAGTTCCATTGTACTGCTATTTTTTAAGTAAAAGTAAATCCACTCATTAAGACGCTAAGGTAAGCCAGCAATACATATAATTATTATCAATGGTTGTTTGCCATTGCTTGTCAGCTCTTGGTATTAAATATAGTGACTGAATTTTTGAATAACAAATATTCTTTTTAGGCAATAAATCTCATTTTTAATTAAATTATTTTACACCACAATTAAGTAAATTATACTATTGCATCCAAGATATATACAAAGTTAAAAAAGAATCCTATAACACCTTTATTAATACAAAAATGCCACAGGATTCAAGAATTGTTGGGATTTTATATGGGATAGAATAAATATTGTTTATAAAAACATGAAATCATTCTTGAAAAAGAAAAGGCCCAAAATTCTACGAGAGAATATGTTATGTCACTCAAAAATTACTCCAAGAGCAAGCCAGGAATGAACAAAATAAGAAGAGATCAAGATATCACACACACAAAAAAAATTATACATTTGATTAATAACTGTATATAGAAGAAAAAAGCTTAATTGGAAAAAGCAGATCTGCAGAAATAAAATAGCTTTTGAAGAAAGGAATATGTTATTACTACAGGTGAAAATATATTTAAAAAATTGGCAAAAAAATGTTTTATATGACAGAGAAATACTCATTTGTTTTAATTGTAAAAACAATTCCAGTTGAATTGCTAATGGCCATAGCCGGGAGGAGGAATTCTAATTGTTATTTCTAATTTATGATTCAGGATAAGTGCCAGGCTTTCTATCAATAATTATGATTCCATTTAAAAAAAAGATTTAATGCAATAAAATGTTAGGATTATATAAGTTTAATTTCACATGCTGATGAGGAATTGGTTTAATTTCTATGTTCGCAAACATATTTCTTATACAATGAACATGTTTTAACTAAAGAGCATTTAAAATGTTATTCAAGAAAAAGAGAGAAGAGATGCAATTGAAATAGTGTTTACAATTACTGAAACATAAAAAAAGGGAGAAGGGATATTATTGTAAACTACAATTTAAAATTTTACTTTCTGCATCTTATTTCATTGTTTTAGCACATTTATTCTAACAAACTTGATAAGAAGGTTTTTAATAGGCTAAACTAGATTACTTTGTCTTCTAATATTCTCAAGAATAAAGGAATAGCTTGAGAGATATCTACAGAAAATTTGTGTATGAATCAAAAAATGTTTAGAAGATAAAATTTTACTTTAAGATAAATATAGATAGTATAAAACATATGTATTTTGTTTTACTTAATATTAATTTAGACAAACTAAATGAAAACTTAATAAGGATAGAATTAATATATACGGAAAGAGAATGAAAACTTAATGATAGAATTAATATATAGGGAAAGAGAATTCATCTTATTACTTAGTGACATGGTAGAATTTTCATATAATGAAAGTAGGCTTGATAAGTAGAATGTATAGTAAATTTATTTAGAATAAATAAAACTAAGTTAAAGGTGTTGATAAAAAAAAAAAAAAATTAATTGGAATTGCTATGCCTAAATCTAAATAGATTTTAGTACTTCAATTAATTATTACGTAAATCAGTTAAAATTAAGATTTATAAAGCATTTTCTTTGAAGTGTTGCTTTATATAGATAATTTTAAAAAAAAGTGCTGAAAAAATTGAAAAGCGAAACTAAATTGGATTACATAAACAGAAATTATAAAGGATATATCTAATAAAATTATGGAGAATTAGGTGGGGAGAAAAGGTGAAAGAAATTATTAAGTGACTTTATAAAAAATATATATATAAACTGAACCATTTGACGAAGAATACATACAAAAACAAAAAATCACATGACTTTCTTAGATTACATTTAAAATTTTCATTGACAGAAATCATTTACTTACAATATTACTCTAAAGCAGGCATGGTGAAATTTTTTCAAACAAAAAGTCTTATGAGTTAGCCACAAAATTTTCAATTTTATGATATGTTATCCTTGATTTTTTTTTTTTTAATAAATATTCTCTACTTTTAAATACTATAATGTATATAATTTTATTTTAGCTTTCCCTTTAATAAACTGTGCCCTCAATATTTATACAAATATATAGTTTAAATCTTTAACACAAAAATGATTGAGATCATAAATATAGATCAAAAATAAATTTTATCTATACACAAATACACTCATATGCAAATTTACAAAATTATATGTTATATATATATAGCTGAATAAATTGAATCTTAAAGGGTGTGCAAGTTGCCAAGATGATGGATATTTGAAATCAGGAACTCCTCATAAAAGCTAATCTACAGGAACTATACAAAATCTAAATGACATTATTATCTATATCCATTGATTATTTAAGCTAGAAGTTTATTACTTCTTTTAATTAATACATTTTTTGATGAACGGAAAAAATTAAAGGAAACCTTAGACAAAGTAGTCTGAGTTGATATCTGCAAGCAATTTTTTGGCAAATGACTGAGAATGACTACGACTACTTTCTAATCTTATAAGCATTTAAGTTTAACACGATATTGCCAATTTAATCAAACTTTCTATAAACAGTATCTCTTGAACTAACTTTGTAATTTTCAAAACTATCCCCCCCCCTCTTTTTTTGGTCTATTTTGATTAAATGTAAATGACAAATAATGGATAAACATGATTACTTAAATTAACTCTTCAATAACCATTTCATCTTCAATCCACTGTAATGGTACTAATATGTAATTTTATTTGTAACACCTGTAAATATTATTAATTTAATATGCTAAATGCCATTACTATCTTCATCAGTCATCAATACTTAATTCTCTAGCTGTGAATCCCTACCATACTTTAGTTCAAAACAATACAAGTACATGTATGTTAAATTTAAATGTGTGGTGTAGAAAGGGGGAAAGAAGATTAATATTACTAACAAAAAATAAAAATAAATGCACACACACACAAATAGTAAAGAAAAAACAAACCTATATATAGTATAGTAAATGATACAACAGATTCATAAATGTACTTAATCACTTGAACTCATTAAGAAATTGGGCAAACAACAGATTAAGTTTAGGATGGCAATGACAAAGCAAATTTTTAATCAAAACAACAAAAATATTAAATTTAAAAAATATTTATTGTTTCATTTAGAATTTTCTAAGTATTTAGATTTGAAACATTGAATAAGCAGATTGGAGCAGGACAAATAATAAGTTTGGTAAAAATTTATAAACAGAAAAGTATGGACAGAAGTGGATTATATATATTTGAATTTTTTCTCATTTATAAACAGTTTAAAAAAATATTTTAAAAAAATCAAATGGTTTATTGCTGGGAGTTCATAAGAAACTCAAATATTGGAAGTAAAAAACCGCGATCCATCACTTTTGGGCTATTCTACAATGGCACTAAACTATTCAGAACATTTTAAAAGATGTATTAGAAAAAATTATAATCCTAAAAGGTAGAGAAAGATATTAAATCACATTAAACATAGATAGTTATATTATAAAAAAAAAGATAATTTTGAAGATCATAAGAAACTTACATTAACAAAAAGATAAAATGTAATAAAAACTAAGATATAAAATTATATTTGTTTAATAAAATCTACCTATATAAAATAAGAGAAGAACCATTTTGTTTTGAAAGTAAACTTAGATTAAAATTTCCCATAAAAAGGGATGGGGGATCACTACTATTTATTAACATCCCAATGCAGACCAAATTCAATCTATTCTTATTTTATAAAATTACCTAACAAACAATTCATCTTTTAAGTTTAAACGCTTTTACAAAATTCCAATTTTTCTCCCAACTATTTAATAATCACATTGTTCATCACATGACTAAAAACAACACATTTCCCATATAATTATGCTTCTTTCTGAACATATAGAGCCATTAATATATTTTAGTTTACAAAATCAAAATTCTCAATTTTAGTTTAATAAAACACCCCAGTAGTTTATTATACTTCTGTGATATCCTACTAAATCTTCCAAAAAATGTTCGAAGCTAATTTTATTTTTCTAACTATTTTTCTATTTTCTTTTGTTGATGTTAAAGGCATTAATAAGATATATAATTTTCTCAATATATTTCTTAACAGCAAAACTCTCAACACGACACAAGATCTATTGAGATTTCAACAAAACATTGAGAAATTATATGACATATGCTAGAATATAGGAGCAAAATTCTCAACACATGGCTCATGATTACCGAGATTTCATCAAACCATTGATAAATTATATGCTAAAAGATCATTTGATCTCCCAAATAATCATTAGATTATTTATTTCAAATTTATTACAGTTTATGAAATAGCTTTAAAATTGAAATATTATAAGTTACATTAAGAGAATGACAAGCAATGATAAAACAGCAGTAATAATGATTCAAGTGCTACCTAACTTAAACCTTTACACACCCAACAGTATTCTATTTTTGCCACACTGTTAAAATTGACTCCATTAAACTTTCTTATTCTCAATTAAAAAATAAATAAATACATAAAAAAAAAAATCTTTATATTAACATCAAATTGTTATAGGATTTTCCAGTATTGATATATCTAGCATAGGAAAAAAATTATCAAGTTTGATTCTTTTCTTAAACCTTTTATAAAGTGTAATACTTTCCTAGTTTTTTATTTTATTTAATTTCTTAAATTCTAAAATTAAAAAAAAAAAACGATTAAAATATGTATTTTTTCTTAATAGTACAAAAAAAAAAAAGCTAATATTTTTCTATAATATTTAAAATTTGCAAACAATTTGTATGGATTATTATTATTAATATCAGTTTCATGTTTCTTTTTTACTTCCAAATACTTATTATTTCTTTTTAATGGTTCAAAAAATGTTAAAACAACAGAAGAGGTTTGAATTTGTAGTCGAGAAAATTTATTTAAAGCTGAGCACTTTCAATACTGAATAGTATATTAATCATAGCATTATGTGACTAAAGGAAGTTGAGATCTAGGTTTAAAGTTACTTTTGAATAATAAATAGTAGATTATCATAAAATTGAATTTTTAAGAGTAGATTTACATACTAATGACGAAAGTGGTTGCTACAAGTGCCATTTTTTAGAAAGAGGGGTTCTTTTCATTGACGATAATATTCAAAAGTAACTTTAAATCTAGATCTAGACTTCCTTTAGTCACATAATGCTATGATTAGGATACTACTCAGTATTGAAAGCATTCAGCTTTAAATATATATATATTTATTATTAATTCAAACCTGTTCTGTTACTAAAAATGTTTAAACATTTTTTTAACTATTACGATTATTGCAGAAAAACAAGGTAAAAAAATTTATTCTAGATTTCTTTTTAGATCATCAATTTTTCTTGTCTTAATCTTTTCTTCATTTTCTCCAGTGCCTTCCAATACATTTTTCATAAATTCTTTACCTCTAAATACATGCTAAATCCAGTTCCACTTTGTTTTCATTATTTCATCAAAAATTCATTTTGCTTTAAATCCACATTTAAATTCTAGTTCATTAGTAGATATGTATTTTAAGCTCTGATAGAAGTAATTAGAAAATTGTAATCAAGCAATACACTTAATCATCATCAATAACAATTGCTAATTTCTTGCCACTTCCTTCTAGCAAATTTTTTTATTAATATGTAGTGCAATACATAATGTTAAAAAGTCATTCACACCATTAAGCTGCCTATTTTAATTGAATAACAAATTACGTGTTAAACATCATTATAAGTAGATCTCTTTTTTTCTTTGTATATATAAAATATATTTTTTCTAAATTCAATAGCACAAATGTTTTAATAATATTCTGTATTTATCTTTGTATTAGATTATTGAATAACATTAAACTTTTATAAAAAAAAAAAAAAACCTATTCAAATATTTTTTCATCTGCAAACAATCAGATTTTCCCACAAGTTGAAAACATATTTTTATATATAACATGAATCTCATTGATAATGTTTTATGTTTGTAATTAATAGTAGTGTCCTAATAAAATTCTGGCTTTTCAAGATATACAATAATTCCATCATTTGAAACTACTTTCCAGAGAACTACAATAATCTTTTAAATTTTACACTTTTATGATAAAATCTATTTTTAATTATTTTTTCTTTTAATCCTTTATTATATACACCTGGGTCTCTTTTTATGCGGTAGATATGATCCGCAGAAAACCCGCATAAAAAATATTGCACAAAAATAGACTTATCTTGAAAAATTTAGGATACAGCAACAAGGTAAAATTACTTTCAAATTCACATAAAAAAAATAAGGAAATACAGTATGACTAAAAAAAAATTTCAAATATTTAAAAAAAATTGATATAAGACAAAGTTTTTTTACTTTTTTATTAACTATTTAATTTTATTCAAAACAAATGTTTTTACTAGTAATTTATTTTATATTTTATCACACATATTTTAATCATTATCACTATTTGACAATATGCAGATTTGTTTGTGAACTGATGAGAAATCAAATTCGTCACAATAGGATGTACAAACAGCAGAATTAGTGCCAACTTCAATCTCATGCTGTGATAATGGTTTTCTGGTGACAATGTAATCGGTGATTAAACTTTGAGATGATGATTTTACTAATTGTTTATGAAGTTCGCGATATCCAGACATACAACTATTTAGCTCTCGGAATTTAAGAGCTCGTTCATACAATTCGTGTCATTAACAATAAAATGATTTTCCAATTGATTAGAAAGTTGAAGACTTTCTCGAATCATTTTTGCTGTGAAATGAACAAGTTCCATTTCAGTTTCATTATCTTTTTCTAAATCTTCTACAGTATCTAAATTTATTAACAAACCTTTTTCCAACAGGCATTTAAAGTATGTAAAATTTAATGTGTGTATATAAAAAGAGGAAATCCCGATTTTAAGTGAAATATGAACTTCTTTATCGCATAAAAAGATATTAAGAAAAAATACAAATCGCATAACTTCAAAATCACATTTAAAAAATCCACATAAAAAGAGACCCAGGTGTAGTAGAGTATATTGTATAATAAAATAAAGGATCATTCAAACCAGCAACACTCTCAACAGATCATGTGCACAATTACTATTATAATTTTTTTCACTCACCATTTTAAAAGTAAACTCATTTCTACAATTATAAATTTGTACTACAGTTTTGTCTTTTTAAAAACCCCTTAAGATGGTTTCTAAATTTAATAAAATACATAAAGAATAACAACTTAATGACAAACTAGAATTAATAAAAATAAAATAATAATGGTTATTAGTAATAATCAATATCTAATAAGCAGTAAATTTTTTATATTCAAGCATTTTAATTAAAATAGTACAGCTGACCTGTATATCCACATCATTTGGTTACAAACTATCATGAATATACAGAGCTAAGGATAGTAATGCATCTTATAAAGTACATTTTTAACATATATATAAATACTACTGTTTTAATATGTATTTATATAACTATAATACAATTTAAAATTTATACATATTAATCCATCAATTTAAAAAAAAAAATAACGCAGTAACAAAGAGTGAAATAATAAATTAAAAAAGAGAGCAAATATAAAAATGTGATAATATATCTATACATACATGTAAATGCATTCCCTCAATCATTCATTCTTAAAAAAAAAAAAACCATTTGGTAAAAATTAAGGATAAGATGAATACCTAATATTTTTTTTGTTTCATGCTGATTTCTAAACCACACCTTACTTGCAGTAAATGATTTGGATTTTTAATGGATTCTTTACTAAAGTCTTTGTGTTCAACACTTTGATGCAATACCCCCTACTTTTTAATATTACTATTTTTCATAATACTGATCACATCTTTCACTCACAAATTTAAGGCTTTTTTCAATTTCCCCTGAATACTTATATACTATGGATGTCATGAATTGTTTCAGGAACATAAACAATATTAGAAAGAATTTTTTTCTTTCTTTTTATTAGTTTGTGAAGTAATTTATTGTTACCAAATATCCATTAACTTCTGCAAATGGCTTTTGTTTTCAAAACTAATGTATTTTTAATTTAACACATAAACAAAGCATTTCATAACTTCTTTTAAGCTTCACATCATTACAACCATCATTATTAAGTTGCACCTTGGGGTCATTTTATATGAAATTGCTTTTATTACAATCACAGCAATGTGAATGATTATGAAAGATAAGTAAATATTGATTGCTATATTAGCAAATACAATACAAAATAAAATTTATAACAATACAACATATAACTTCAAGTAAAATGTCATCAGTACAAGCTTTTAGATAAATATCAAATTTACAAATTTCTATTTTTTTTATTTAATATTTTTTTAAACTGCAAGAAATTTTGAGAGCACATATATAGATTTTTAAAGAATTCTAAATCTCATAAACTACTGCGTAGTAAATTGTAAGATTTCACGTTGTATGTTTATAAATAAGACTCAGTGAGTTAAATGTGAAAATATTTAAAGCTTCACGCTCTCAAGTCAAAATGCTTTAGACTGGCTTATATATATATAGGAAGTTAAGTAAAGAAAAGGGTGGAAACCACCTTTTTCTTGTAAAATCTTGCGATTTGAGAGCCTTTCAGACAGCTATCATTACATCTGATTGGTTGTCATACAAGCATTCAAAAGCACATGTGAGAGGTTTCAGCCTTTCAATTTAATTTCAAACATAAACTTTGTAAATTAATAGAAGAGAAAAAAATATATATCACAATATTACCACAAATAAAAACTGCCTTGAATATCTTTTAAATATGTTCAAGAATAAATAAGTGATGTATTAAACAACAATAATTAACATTTTTATAATGATTAATAATTTAATTATTACAAATGAAAAGTATGAAAGACTTATTAATGCTAATACTATATGAAAATAATCATCCATTAAAATATTCTACATAATTACTGTATTCATCATAATCATACATATTCTTTTATAAATGAATTTATATTCATTTATTAACTGATAAACATTTTGAATATCACTGTATATATTAAAAAGCCTATAAATATTTTTATTTCCAATTAATGAAACAATATATTTCATGTTTTGATTAACTTTAATGCTTTTTAATTAAAATACATAAAAAATAATTTTTAAGATAATAGAAAAATCGAAATAATTGCGTCACCAAATTGTGAAAAAGTCAATTTACATCATACCAGAATTATTTTAATACTATTTGATTACCAATTCATGTATTTCAGCTAAGTCTAATAATTCATATAATATTCTCTCTTGACAAGTAATTTTTAATGATTACTAAATACATCAACTAAAAAATTATACAACTTACTTTGCTATATTTAAGAAATCAGACTACATACTAGGATTTATTATTCAATGCTGTACTATCCTTTAAATCAATATGAAAGTTTAATCAAATGTGAAACTATAAATCTATTTTATAAGAGCAATACAATATCAATAAGAAAAAAGATAAAAAGACCTATTTCACATTATCTGAAATACATAAGAAAAAAAATAAAAATGCAAAATTTAACAGTAAAATATTTTATCAAATCACTTAAAAAGACTTTGATCCACATCTTTATTAAAATAATCTTAAAATTACCAAATGTTTGTACATATATAGACAATAAAAATAATATAATTTACATATTATTAATACACTAGTAAATGATTCTTAAAAGTTTTTCGAACTGAATTGTATTCACATAGTGATTTCATATTATAATAACTGCAAAATAATTCTAACAATAGGAAACAATGACATTTATTCAAAATAGACACATATACACATGTATTTGGTGCTTATAGTTATATAATAATGATTATTAATTTATAAATATAATAGCAATTAAAAATTAGATGATATAAATAGAGAATATAAAAAGCAGTGGAAATCTGAAAGACGTCATAAATTAAAGAATGAATTGATTACAATCATGTTATCTCCAGTTTTTAATTTACTCATATTTCTTTAGATCTATTTGATTTTGCAATCTGTAGAGTAAGTTTCGTAATCATGCAATAACTAACAATTTTATGTATAAAGCTTTTAATAAAGTCTCTCATTTCAGTTCCAAACATACATTAAAAAAAATATTTAAATCACCTACCCTAACATTGATATTTCAGCAACACTAATTTAATTTCACACTCTTTGTTTGAATAGGTCTGAATTTCAACATATAACATCATTGCAACATAAGACTCAAGAGAATACCCTTTTGAGTTTGGTTGTTTGAGGTTTAGACTTTATATTTATTCATAGTTGGTGTTGCTGAAATGTCATAACGTTCGGGTGTGTGATTTAATATTTTCTATTTAATATTCAGCTAGTGATAAGTACTGGAATATTTTCTTATATATTTATGTTGGAGTTATCACAGTTTAATAAAACTACTGTTGTAGTCTTTCTTTGTATACATAAGTTAAATATATTTGTTTACTAACAATTTAAGATTGTTGCTAATTTAATTTCATATTCTTCATTAGAATAGGTCCGAATTTCAATGCATAACATTGTTGCAACATAAAACTCAAGGAATATCCTTTTGAGTTTGGTTGTTTGAAGTTCAGACTTTATATTTATCCAGAAGGTGATGCTGAAGTATCATAATGTTTGGGTGATTTAAATATCTTCTATTTAATTTTCAGCTAGCGATATGCAAAATATTTTCTTATTTTAAAAAATGTATTAATTATAACTTATAAATGGCAATAAGAACACAAATGTGGGTAAATATGCTCCAGCAAATGAACAAAATGAATTAATCTAAACAATAACAAATACTTAACCATTTATTAATCAAATAAAAATAGTTTAAATGAAACTCTGAAAAAAAACCCAGTAATGGATAAAAACTTATAGTTCAGATCAGATATTTATCTTCAAAAGACCTCAAATAAAAATAAGTCTGTAAAATATTTTCAATATGAAATTAATAATTTGAGACAATCTGTCTTATTTGGGGGGGGGGTGTCGTTATTAATTTCAAAATATCAATCCAATGAAAAATCTTAGTTTTTCTGATCCATAACTTCTTACAACTCCAGTAAATTTTTCTTTATCCCATCTATTCATTTTAAGTACAATTTGTTGGTATAGATTTTGGGACATCAATAGTTCAACTATTGACATCTCACCTGAAGATATATCCAACCAGCTTCACTTCAAACTAATAATTTTATTAATAATATATACCAATAAAACATCATAACTTTCTTAGCTTACATTCAACATGTATTTTTATGGAGCAATAATTCACTCTACTTGCTTTATTCCAGTCATCTGTTGCACGCTTCAGTATTCAATGTAGCTAGATGATAGTTCTGGCTAATTGACTCATCAGGATATTGGCTAGATATTTTTTTAATAAATTAAAAATTGCCTATAGAAGTCTAAAGTAGTCTAAAAATTTGTAACAAAAGCCTATTAACTAAAATCTAGTATGGAGTGCAGCACTAACATGTAATGTTTGTAGATTATTCAAACTTACAACAGATAGCTATGAAGTAAATCATTGCTCTTAAAAATATTTATCAATCAAAATGAACATAGGTGTTTGTTTTTCTGTATGATTTAGAAATTCAATATTGCTCTTCTATTAAAGTGATCAAGTCTCAGAAACACTTAGCTATATTTCTTCCTTTAAATGTACGATTAATTTCATCCTTTATGTTTCAACTTCTCTCTTATTATGCATTGATAAAATTATAAAAAAAATCAAATAAATTCCTCTTGATTTTTTCAATGCATATTTTATTAAATTAAAATTAATCCCTCTAACAATTTTGATTGCCCAGCAATCTTCCTCAGAGCTACAAATCATATATAAATATTTAATCATATAGACACATTATATCTATTAGTAAAGACATTTTTTTACGTCTCATTGCCTATATCTATATATATGCATACATACCAAATATATATATATATTCTCCAGTTATACTACACTTAACCTATATTATATATAATGCATAAAAAACCACTTTCAATATATCTATACCAAATATGTACACATATACAGATCTTAAACATACATATATTAAGCTATTCCCAACTTATACTATACCTATTATCATTATTATTACATAAATCAAATATTAAGGTCTTACTGATTTATGTAATAATAATAATTGATATAGGTATAGTATAAGTTGGGGATAGTTTGGTGTATATAAATATTGAAGGTGTTTTTTTTTGTACTGTATTTAATAGGAATAATATAGGTGAATGTAATATAAATGGAGAATGTATACATATATTTGATATGTATGCTTGAATATATAGATAAAGGCAATAAGATATATGTAAAAAAAAGTCATTTACTAATAGATATAATATTGTATGTTTATATGATTAAGTATTAGTATATTTATGTATTTATGTTTTGTAGTTCTGAGAAAGATTGCTGGGCAATCGAAACTGTCAGATGAGATTAATTTCATTTTTTCATCATGTTTCAAATGATATTAATAATCTGAACAAAGTAATTTTTCCACTGTGCAACTATAAAGTATTACTAATTTCTTTTACTTTCCATTGTAGTATATGTTAATACTTCAATGCAATAAAGGTATTTAAAAGAATTGCCCTACTATACATTTGGATCAATATTTCTTAATATCACAATTTAATCTAATCATTATTAATGTGTTTTCTCTTAAAATTTAACAAAATCAGATCTCTGCCATGATGATCAAAATTATTAATCATATCAGAAATACTTACAGAGTCAAATATTTTTTTGTAATTTATAAATCTAAGGCAAAATGATAATTTGCACTCAATGATCCCTTTCTCTTAATATTTAAATACGTTCCATTATTCTACAAATTTTCAAGAAGTTGAGTCTTTCTACTCTTGGTTGACTAAAGCTCAAGGTTCTCTGTATACATTCAGAATAATAGCAAAACTTTTCATTTTTCTTAAATATCAATATAACTATTGTTTTCTTGCTATCACCAGGTCTTATTATTTAAACATTTAATGCACAGCTTAACAAAATTTCTCTACATCTGATTTTTTTAAAACTAAAATTATTGAACCTTTTACGTTCTTGATGGACTTAATTGCATATATCATTGAAAATATATAACTTTTCAATATTATATTGGCAATTTTATTTTCCTGTTCTTTATTACTACATATAACAGTATTTTATTTACAATGCCTTCATACACTCAATGCAGCAATTACTGCTTTTTATAAATGTCAACTTTTTTTTTATTACTGTAATAATTTTCCTTCTAATATCAACATGTAGTTTTATACCTTAGAGACTTGTTTTCTTCAATAACTTTTGTTACTATTTAAATATTTTTTGTAAGCCAATATTATCTTATTTCCATGCCACTTGCAGAATCTCAGAATTCAATTTTTCTAGTAGTGTATCAATTATTTTTTATTGATCTTGCAGAAGCAATCTCTAATTTTCTATTAAAATTTATGACAATATTTAGTTTTGAGAGTAAATTCAAAGTATTTATTTTTCTTAATGGATTCTAAGTCACATAATTTATAGTACGTATATCACATAAATTCATGATTATTCTGTTAAAAAAATTTCTGTTAGTCTTCAGCTTTATTTTTACTTGGATGCTTCATCAAAAAAAAGCACTTTTCTTTTTCTGAACATTTCACAAATTTAAGTCCCTTTTCATTTCTGTTACCCTATTAAAAATTACCTAGTTTCAAACAAGATATTAGTCTCCTATAACAATTTAAAAATCTATTTAATCATATTTTAATTCATTACAATGAAAATTTATGGCATACTTCTGTATTATTTGCACTTGATATCTTTTATTAAATTAAATAATTAATCTTGTTACTCCATCTGATATATCATTATTTATTTATAATAAGTCCCACTCCACTTACATTATCAATATTTGGTTTTGGATGCTTGTTTACAAAAATCTAATGTTAATTTGCAGACAATATATTTCTTTTGATCATATATTAATTAGTTTTCCTCTGATATTGACTATAAACAGTACAAGATTAAAGAATAATGAAATCTGTAACATTAAGGTGCTAAGTATGCACATATACATTATTAGTAAAGCATATACTAAGATTCTTCAGTAATTTTTCTTTCAGTATGTGTATGTATACATATATACACAAAATGCACAAGGGCATGACATGTACAGCAGATTTAACGATTTAAAAAATACAGTTCTAATTTTCAAAAATTAACATTTCCTGATTTATTATAATTTTATATAGTAACTATATTTATTTATCAAATAATTTATTACTTATTAAACTTACTATATTTAACAGAAAACAGTATTAATAGTTTTTTTCTGCTTAAAGCATTTTATTAAAAGACTTGTTGCAATCATAAAGTCTATTTTCAGAGCATTGCTGAATTCTTTGATTAAAATCAGCTTCATTATCTCAAATAAAATATTAAAATATTTCGAATAAATTCACTAACTATTTTAAATTACAGAAATTGTCCAGAAATAAACTATGAAAATTTTTGTAAATAGTACAAAAATTTAAATCACTCTCACAAATGCACAAGAGCAGTTAGGCACAATTTATTAAAATAAGTTATAGTTACTTATGCAGACGCGAAGTAATGCACAAAAATGTGTGAGCACATAAACTATAATTTGTGCTTTATACATATAGTTACGTATGCAGATGTGAAGTAATGGACAAAAATGTATGAGCACATGAGCTGTGATTTGTGCTTTATGCATATATACCTGTTTACAATATACTTTAAAACACCAACTCATTATTTTAAAAATTTGGGCATTTTAAAGTTTAATAATAAAAATAAATGATTATCATAATATTTACTATTAAAGTTATTTTGTCAATATAATATTATGACAAATATCTGTTGACAAACTGTTTTTTAATTATGGACATATTAGATACAAAGTGATATTATAAAATAAAATGCTTCCTAAAAGAATCCAACTCAATATTCTTCCATTGAACACTAGGATTGCAAACACTAATTCTCACTCCATTTTTACAAAATAAAAAAAAAACAAGAATATGCATTACTTACTAAGCACAAGATTAAATTGTCTGCTCCAAGTCTGGTTTAAGCAAAAAAAAGTACTATGATCAAGCACAACACTTAATCACTGGTAGAAATACTATTGGTTGCAAACACAATTCCTGTTGTTTTTTAAATCTATTAATAGGGTTGATAACATTGACTATAAAAGAACTATATATGATATATACATAAAAGAACTAAGAATTTTACATGGTCTACACGCATACATTCGTATGTGTGAATATATACATATATGTATAGTAGTGTAATATTTATATATGCTTACCTTAAAAAGACAAGTATCAATAACCTGATTACAGACTTGTTCTAAATTATCAGTCAGTTCTAGTCTATTTCGAATGTAATCACAGAGTTCTTCATTTGACATTACGTCCCAGACTCCATCACAAGCTAAGATGATAAATTCATCATTTATAAAGTCACGTTCTTCAACAAAGATTTCAGGCTCGGGTGAAACAAG
This sequence comes from Epiperipatus broadwayi, assembly GCA_028023455.1. Taxonomy (NCBI): domain Eukaryota; kingdom Metazoa; phylum Onychophora; class Udeonychophora; order Euonychophora; family Peripatidae; genus Epiperipatus; species Epiperipatus broadwayi. Next base: position 15,448,902 of record JAQFVV010000010.1, on the reverse strand, counting down.
TTGTTCACAAGGGCCTCTTCCTTCTACTTGTTTATATTCATAATCTCCAAGAGCCCTAGAGACTGCTAAAGATCCATTGACCCGTTGAATCATTACACTCCCCCCAGCATTTTGAATCCTTTCTTTTTCTCCAGGATTGATAGGTTTATGATCCTGCGTAGATAAATAAGTCTGCTTATTTCGAGATAAAACTGCCCTCGAATCTCCACAGTTGGCAAAATATAAATGAGTCGGCGACACTATAGCACACACAGCCGTTGAACCACTTTTATCTTCTCCACTAATCATTTCAGGCATATTCCTCATTCTTTCATCCAGTTGCAAAAATCCAGTCCGGATACCTTGTCGAACACATTCAATTGTGGATTCGCCCCCTTCTTTACCAATATTTCGAAAATCATCTGATGTAATAACTGCATCCAATAAATGCTCAGCACAATGGGCAGATACTTTGGCCCCAGCATGCCCATCAAATACTGCAAAAAAAGACCATTCATCTAAACCATTCGGCAGCCCAATAACTGCACAATGTGCATCCTCCATTTCAATCCGCCATCCTTGCATGCTGCTGAGTCCAAAACGTAGACCATTTCCAGCACCATGCTCATTGTATTTGTCAGTTTTCGGTTTATCTAAAAATGCTCCCATTCTGAGTTTTAGAAACCGGAGTGCTCTCCAAAATCGGACCGCTTTCAAAGCAAATATATTAAGCACGCCAAAAATTATAAAATAATTCAACATAAAATAATAACAAAAAGCATATAATAATCCTAATATAAAACAACCTAGGGAATATTATGTGATTACTGAGGCTTAGCCCATTAACGTTGAGTACAATGTTCTTAACGTTAGCCTTTCACAATAACTTTTAAAAAATACAATTCACAGTAGCAAAACTATTTCTATTTGCCTAAAATTCTACGTGGGCATTTCCCGAAAGAGTAAAAGAAGCCATAAACTTATAAAATCATGGAAAGTATTTTTAGGAAACTTGCCCTTGACCGTGAATGAAATTTGAAGCAAAACTTGGGACCAATGTTGTCCTTTTAAAACCGACCGTCGTGCGTCGATGAAGTAGCACTTTTTTCCTCCCTCTCTTAAGCACAAAATAAAGGACGTAAAAAGCGTTAAAAATTTGCTCCTATAGTTAGCGTTCTATTTGCAAATCATCTAAAATTTGGTTTGAATGAAATTTTAAACCATTCGGAAGGGTTTACCGACGTAGTCCTCATTTTGTTTGAATTTTGACAACGATTTTGTAATGGCGGACATATTTCTCTGAGTTTGCGCACACCAAAGATCCCGGATGAATGAGCAAAAATAGCAATTATTTTTCAATGATGTCATCTTAAACCAATAAAAGTGAATCATCAATGTCTTTCAAATTTCCCACCCTATTGCACACATGGATTTTTATGCTAAGAAATATTTCCGTTCTTATATTAAAGTATTAATTTCGCTTAGTTTGTTTGTTCTTAACTTTTGAAAAAAAATAATTAATTTTTTTAACGTCTTTGCAAAATCTTTCTACGTGTTGGAAATATAGTTCAAGGGAAAATAAAGTCATTGGCTGTATTGTAAATGAGCTAATCTTTATTGATTTTCTATATTTAGAATAATTTTAATAATAGCTAAAATACAATATTACTATTTTATATTAAGTTATGCATATTATGTTATAACTGCATAATGTGTATATTTCTGATTAAATAATTTTTTTTTTCTAATGCTTTGTATATGAATTTAATTTACATTTTATTATATAGAGTTTTAGTACTGTAGTAATCTTAACTATTAATGTAATTGCTAAACTTCTTCGTTTTATATTGAGGGGGGAAATCTAAACTATAATTGCCATTATTATTAATGTCTGTCTTCTTAAATGTTAATAAATAAGTTACTATCTAATTGTATTATCATTTGCACTGTTGGAAAAAAATGATAATGCTTTATCGTAAGATCTGAAAGTTTCATTGTTAAAAAAATTATCTAGTGAGATGAGAATTTTGTCTGGAGAACGGCGCTTTCTATATAGTTGTATTAATTTTCATTATCAGAATAATGATCTATGGTATACAAAAGCTTTGTAAGATACATTATAGTTTTTACAATATTTTTGTGATATTTATTAATATAAACAAGTTATCAGACTGCAAAAATGTATAATATAAATGAATGTAGTCTGTCAAAGCAAGGAACATTTTTGGAACAAATGTAATTGAAACAGAAATGTAGATTTATTTAAAAAATGCTGTCTTCATAGTAAGTTTAGGGCAGGGATGCCCAACCTTTAACTTGACACGAGCTAGTGGAGAATTTAAAAAAATTTGGGGGGCCACAATTATATATTGCATTTTTCATATTACATTTATAAACATAATTCACAAACTAAAAAAAACTGGTCTAATATGTTAAAAAGAAAAAAAATGTAAATACATTTTATTTTTATTTATTTATTAAAAATTTGGTAACATCCATATAAATTCCAGTTACAGGAAAAGTATATTTTAATTATTTTATTTAATGTAAAACCTAACACTACTATCATTATCATTTGTATTGTAAAAATGTTTATTTTTTAGTGTGTGCATGTGGCATCAAGGAACATAAAATATTTTATCAATTTTTCTTGAAGAGTACAATGCGAGCCACATTAAACAGTTGCGCGAGCCACATGTGACTCACGAGTTACGGATTGGGCATCCCTGGTTTAGGGAATATAAATTATGAACAAAATGCCACAAAATAATATAATCATAGTCGGCTGTATTCAGTTAGTGAAGTGCCCCATTGGATATATTTTGCGTGGGGAGGGTCTTTAAAATATGACTCTAATTTTTGTAAATAAATAAGTATTTCTTAATATAAAAAAAATAATAAATAAATAGTATAATTTAAAATATATATATTGAAGCAATATAAAACTTTAAAACATTTTCTTGCTGCTTTTTGCTTGGAGGAATCAAAATCTAGCTAACATTCTTTTTGAATTTCAATTGTTAGTATCGCTAAACTGTAATATTTTTTTATTAGTTTTAATCTAGAAAATGTTCTTTTTCCTGAAGCAACAGATACTGATATGGTTAAATATATTTGAAAACTAGAAAAAGCCGTAGCTCTATTATTTTCTGCCAGAAATTTAAACATTTTAAAATGTTTTCCATAATGAAAGAATGAATTTTGCAACTTTGTCGACCAATATATTGCCTTCTAAATCGTCTCCTTTAAAAAATTAGTGGAAGAGTCTTGTATATTTTTGTATTCTTTAGAGCAATTTCTAATTGTGCTGTATGTTTTTTTTTATTTTTGGAAATTTTTCCAAAAATCCAAATCCACATGAGTTTTGTATTGATAGTTTTGCATTATTCAGAACTGTATTAAAAACATTTGCTTTGACAGTTCTGCAGGTTTATAACTAAAATATTTCATTTTCTCAGTGTTTTATTTTAAAATTCTGGATTTATCTTCAAATATTCTGTGACTGTTTTTGCCTCACCAAATACTTGCCCAAACTCAGTATCCTTATGTTTTCCTGAAGGTTTGTGATGATGGTGTTTTTGTTGTATTTATATGTTGGACCATCACCTAATATATGTGACTTTTCTGTGTGCTCTTACTAACCGTTGAATGTATTTGGAATATTTAAATAAAGCTAAATTTCTCTAAAGACATTCAATACTCATATTAGATGATGGCCATATAAATACAATCAGTATCCCTGGTCAATTAACGTAATAGTTTTTCAAATGAAGAAAGTACTATAGAAATATCCATGGAATCACTTTGAAATTCCTTGCTAATAAAATTTATCTGGAAAAGTAAATCATACTAAAAAATGAGGGGTATTATCAACTTCTAATCTTATTGTGTATGCAAGTGATTCTGCATTACTTTTAATTTGAGGATCTCTGATATTTTAAGAAGTGTATCATAGATGTCACTTACTTGATGCCTTATCATGTTAACACTTTGACTGCAATATTTCCATCTTGTATCGCAAATAATTTTCATAGTAAGACCATTAACATATTTAGGTAAATTGACTATCTCTTTGTGGATCCTGATAGTAAAACACAAAGTCATTGTAGTATACCAAAGAAGATTAATGCATCAGAACAAGTTTTAATAGCATCTGCCAAGACAATATGATAATTATGACAAGCGCAGGGTGTAAAAATGCTCTTGAATTTTCCTTTGTCTAGCCTGATTCCAGAAATTTGTTCCTTTGTATTTGAACTATTATCATACCCTTGCACCCTGATATTATTAATATTTAATCCTAGAGAATTAATTTTTTACTTCAGCACAGCATATAAGTTTTCTCTGGAACTGCTTTCTACATTTATAAATTTAATAAGCTGTTCATAAACACCAATGATTGAATCTTTTTTTGCCATCGGAGACATAACTGAGTGTAATGGTCATTTGTTCTTGGTGGCTAATAACTGGAGTACAGTCAAAAATTGCAGCAAAATATTTTCCTGATTTTATTCTGTTTCTAATCTTGTTCTGGATTTTACTTCCCATTAAATTTACTAATTCATTTTGAATTGTTTTGCTTAGATAATGTTCTTGAACTTGTTTACTGGTGATTTATCAAACATGGTCTTGAATTATTGGGTCAAATTCCCCAAGCAATTCAATAATTCCTAAAAAATTTTCATTGTAATGCTAAATTACACTTAACTACAAATTATACCACTGATAATATGCTTTCAAAATCTTGACGTAATTGCAATTTTTTTTGTCTCAGTAATTTTTGTTATATATTGTCTATTTTTCACTGCTGAAAATCTCTTTTGAAATTTGTATATTTTAACACTGCAACCAAATGATGTTCTGATTTTTAATATTCTGCTAGTCTGGTATGGGTATTTGGCCAATTATTGAATCCTGATATGGAGTAAACAATAATTATATCTTCACAGAAAAGATAATAATAGAAACAAAATATTTTATATTTTTTATTAGAATATATCCAGGGACTACATATGATTTTTACTATTTGGAAGTTTTCTTTTAAGATGAACTTTTGAAAAATGACTTTTATTATTTTGGTGGGGAAATTCACCCACAAGGATTTCTAGTGATCATTTTTTTAAAATTAAATAATTATTATTTGCTGGCTTATTCTTTCAGGCAAAGTAGCAATATTATCTGTTACATTTAGTAATTCATTAACTATTTCTTCTCAGGCACCACTGAATTATTACCATGATACTGTTTCCTTTGTGTAAATGTATTTCTTCACGATTATTATTTATATCCATATTACTATCCTGAACATCTTTTCTTGAGTCATTTTCATTTATATGAATATTATCGTCTTCTTGATTGGTCACTTCTGATTCTGCATCATCATTGTGAATTCTTAAAAATTTGCGCAAAGTTTCATACTTCACTTAATTTTCTTTTGATATTACCGCTTTCATCTTTTCTGCCCACATCTCTTTCTCATTTTGAATTGAACATCCTATTAAAAAATAGCATGTTAAGATTTATTCACAAAGGCAGATAATATATGAAAACAAAGATTTTTTATATTGGTTTAAACTTTTTAAATTTGCATTTAAGTAATCAAAAATATTTTTATAATTTTCTATTAATTGAAAAATATTGATGCAAACAATGTAAATTAGCAGTTCAGAGTTTTATATTTTTAAAATAATATATAAAATTTTAAAGTAATTAATTGAACAACTCAGATTTTTTTAAAAATATTTTGTCAAAAAAAATAATAATGACTTTAAATGCAGTTTTACTTATCATCTGTATTTTTGGAACATGCCAAAAACTCCGGGCACGACTTTACACCTGCCAATCCCGTGATTTTATGCACTGAATCTAATGATCACAAGAGAAAAATCAAGGAAGCATTCTACATTCATGGAAATATTCACGCCATCAATAGAAAGAATACATGCGAGATTTCGAAGAAATGGGCTACATAACACATCGCTAATTTAAATATTTTTGCATAAATTTCCCCATATGTGTCTTATTACAGCTATGATTATGAGGCATGGATCCTCAAAAACGTTAAGTCTATCTGTATTTATTTATTAAATTATATCTTCTTCATTAAACCTTATTTATAAGTGTGTGTTTGTTTAAATAATAAGTTTAGTATAAATAAGTTTATTGAATTGTTCATCATATAAAATTAATTAAACTATATTAAAATTAGTTATCTTGCTGCAGCAATAATTCACATATATAATTTAATTCACAATTTAGTGAAACAAATGGTAGCAATTTATTTGGCCAAGATAATTTTGTTAAAGATAACACATGGTATATTTTTATTTTTTTTTTGCAACTGCAGGAGACAACTCACTATATGGGTACTAAGTGCAGCGTGAGAGTTGGCAGAAGATAACTGATAATAATGTAAAAAAAAAAGGTATTGAAAATATAAATATATGGGATTTGAACACAGACTTTCAAGCACCCATCAACTATCCACACTATCTTATACCACTGGTACACATAACCACACACATTTAGAAAAGATAAATAATCACGTGTGTGATCATGTGTATTAGTGGTAGAAGATAGTGTGGATAGTTGACGGATGCTTGAAAGTTTGTGTTCAAATCCCATATATTTATAATTAAGCTCCAGGTATATGAAGAATGCCTGTATTTCAAGTACTGAATATATATAGTTGTTTCTGATTATTGTAATTTTTGAAGTGAGTTATATATTTTTTAATGCAATTTTTAATTACATAAACTTTGACAAACATGGTAGAGGGCCCAATTGGACTCAATCAATTCATATCCAGCCCTGATCATAGTTATTATCAATGCCTTAACAAAATCTAATTATTTATTCCACTCCAGTGCTACTACCTATAGTAATCTTGAGTAATCAGTAGTTGCTAGATATTCTTGTTAAATTTTTACTCAGAGTGTACATAATTAATGTTTGAAAAAGCATTGTGCTAACAGCCGTTCTACAATATATATCATAAGTTTAATTATTAGCTTATATATAAATTATTCTACATTATGTGTATAAAGTATAGAATAGAAAGGAGAAAAAAAAGATTTCTTTTTGTGAGTCAGAAAAAAAGAAAATAAATATCAAAGAAAAAATTGAAGTAATATCCAAAAAATAAGATTATCTACATTCAAATAAATTTTAAACTGCAAGGATTATTATATAATGTTGTGGTTAAAAAATTTAATTTATTCATCAGAAACATTTTTAATCATCATTGATTCATTGCAGGATTAAAGTTCTAAAGTTAATCCCGTTTCTCCAATTCATAATGACTCTTTACTCCAAATTTTATATCGTTTTTTCCTAGAACTTTTACCGTCTCTTGGGATCTGTCCATTTATGGTCATCTCTTCTAGCACCATATCCAGTTTAATTTCATTTTAATCTCTTAATTTTTTTTCTGTGATAATAATGTTTGTTTCTCATCCAAGTATTTTAACTTTTGATCCCTCCTTACTACTCCTAAAATATCTTCTGAATAGCTCAGTATGTGTTCTGAAGTCACATTGCTCCTCTGTTAAGCTTTCAAGAGTCAGATTTGTAAATAAGAATTGGTAAATATTTCTATTAGAAACCTTTTTTACACATAGACGTATTTTCTTTAATATTAATTTCAACCAAAACTATTCCATCCAGGTTTTAATTCTATGATTAATTTCATCCATTATATTTCCATCAATCTTTGTGTAAGTCATTGAGTATTACTTAATCTTTTTAGCATTTATCTACTAATTTCTTACTTTCATCTAATAACTTTTGTTACATTATTTAGAGCATTTTTGCTTTAAAAACTTTTGGAGATGTGTCATTATCCTAGTATTAGATTCCTATCAATATTAATTTTAGTATCGTAATATAATCTTATCATTGATATTGGATTGTGATAAATATATTTCAGAGTTTGACAATATTCTAAGTAGAATTAAGTAGCTTTTTTATAATTTTCAACTTCAAACGTAAAGAAAAACTCATATTCATTTATCTTTACTATAACTTGATACTTAGAAATGATCTATTATGATATAATTATTTTTAAATCTAGCTTATTATTGAGATTAGTTTGTGTCCAGCATTTTCTATAGCAAGTTGTAATAATCTTAGTAAAGATCTTGTATAAATGTGATAGAAGATTGATATGTCCAACTTCTTCAAATCATTCGATACATCTTTATCATTTAGACACTTGAATATATAAGTTTGCCAATGATTTCTCTTTATCCTCCCCCCCCACCTCCATTTTTGATGGATATATTTACATATTTTAATTCTTTATTTAAAATATTTCAATTATATGGACTTGTTTGTTATTACTACAGTATATAGTTTTTTAAACTATATGCAATTATAAAATGCTGCTTAAGCAGGAAAAAACACCAAATGTATCAAATATGTAAAATGCATTTTTGATACAGAATATCTTTTTCAAAAGCAAATGTTGTATTACTAAACATACTAAAAATAAACATTTCTATCTTTATATATTAAACTAGAAAACTCCTACCAACTGGACAATGTCCCTTTTTTCAGTAATAGTATGACTTTTCATATTTTGAAACAACATTCCTCTCTATATCAAGAAATTGTGTTATATTTTTGGGAGTTTTTTTTTTTATATAGTATTCATTCACCGTGATATTTCCTTATTTCATTACTAATACATTTTTTGCACTGTTTTACAGAATTTCCAGCTATTATTTTTTCTAAATGAATCATTTTTAAATATTTTCATATTTCTTTTTTCTTATTATTATATTGTTCTGTTTCAAGTGAAAATTTAATGAAAAAGAAAATTGCTGCTTTTTGGTATCTGTTATATATATATACATATTGAAGCTGGAAATATTAGAGCACATTTCTGCTTCACCTAGTGCCAATGTCATCAGCACTGGTATGGGTTTGAACCCAGTCTTATATATTAACTAACACCCATCTTGCTTGAGGCGGTAGTATATGTATAATTTATCATCAATATTTATAATCGGTACTTCTAAGCTATAACATTTGACTATTTGTGTTATTAGTACTAATTATTTATAAAATAAATGGGCAATAAGTGTAAACATAATATCAGATGTGTATAAAATGTGACAAATGTTTTAAGATTTTTTCGTTAAAGTCGTTTTCTACTTAGTCAGGTTATAACATTTTATATTTTGTTTTAATAAATATACCCAAATAATATGTAAAAACAGTAAATTCAGTATTTATAAGGCAGACTTTGTAATTTTGTCATACTTTATAAATTTATTATTTTATTAAATATAAGTGTTACAAGCCATCGGATTATAAAATTTCTTATTTATAGAATATAACAAATTCCTCAAATTTTTGTGAGTAAAGTTCTTTTTTTTAATTTTATTTAATTTTCATTACAAATCTCAAATTCAATAGGCTTTGTTTAATACGATGGCTTGTGAAATTTAATTGAGATGAAAATCAGATTTGTGTTATTGTTTTTTTAAATTAGCAAATGAACCCTTAATGCAGGATTGTAGATTTCTCGCCCACGCTGATGCTGACCACAGAAAATGTCATCAGAAAACATCATGCACATTGGATCCTGATAGATAAGGCTGAATCATATAAATAGCTAAATTTTGGCTATCATGATCAATTAGATTTTTCTCAGAGTGACCCTACTTCAAGTCAGCTTAAGTTTCACCTAAATAAGGTCAGGATAAAGTAGAAGGCTATTCACTTTTTGTGCTTTGTCTCCACCTGCTCGATGCCATTCCATTGCTGCCAATATCTAGCCCGTGATGCTGAATAAATCAAGAAAGCCTGCCTTCATAAACCTGTCTCAAGCTATGTTTTGAGGTAACCCCGTTGCCACAAGCCTCTGATCTTTTAACAATATTGGTTTTAAATTAATATTAATCTATGATTAGTTTATACCCATTTATTCACTCTAAAATATTTATATGTAATGTCTATACAGTTTTTTTAAATACGTCATTAACTTTATTTTTATAAAATCTAACTGTTTTAATCTTAATAGAACTCCATATTATTTTGATACAGCAATTTATTTATTTTAATGTTGACTTAGATTAAGCTGGGTACAAAATTCAAAGAGCATATTACAACCCTAGTTTATTATTTTCTCCAGTCAAAATTATTGCAGGAGATGTAGATTTTCCATTAAGTACTTAATAGATGAAGCTCATTTAGTTTTGTATGTTTGTTATTTTGTAAATGATTTAAATGATAGGAATAGTCTTAAAATTTTAATTAATCTTTACCAGTAATCATTACTTAAAAGAAAATGTAATTTATTAAATTATTTAAGTAAAATCCATCACATTTTCCTAAACCAAACTTAGCTCTTTAGGTAAAATCTATTATAGAGATTTTAAAATTATTTTTTATCAGTATTTACATTGTATGTCTCATTTACGTTTAGCGCCGCCTACATATTAATTATCATGCAGGATTTGTAAACTCTCATCAGAATTGAATTTGTGTTTTTTATATGTATAATTTATTTTAATGTTTTGTTATATAAACATCGTTTGTCTATAAAGTTTAAGTCATAAGAGATTTTAAAATTTGAATATGTGGGAAAACAATTTACTCCTTTAAATTTGGTTTTAATTCTCATTGTTTCTTTTATATTATACTTTCTTAAATTTTATAGATTGCTCAAGGGTTTTGTGGACATTCCATTACACTAGAGAGCTAACTATTTAAATCAGAATTGAATTCACATTTGTTTGCACAATTTATGGTTACAATTGTCAATTATCCACTGTCATTATTATTGGTCATGCTTTGCTACTTAACTCTCAGGATCTGCGGAAATTTAAATATGACTAATCCAATAATGTTAGTCTCCCATAAAAGTAGATGTATTTCCTATTAGGGATTCCCTTTTCCAAATACTGCCATTAAAATGTACATTGGTACACATGGATAAACCATCTAAGCACATCAACTTTTATTGTTGTGCAGAGATATGTTTTGGTCGGCAGGCCAGCATGTCCTCTCATTCATTGACTTCTCCTAGCAAAGCCTCTTCAAGGATCATAAATGATCTTATGTGTTCTTTTTTTGTAGCCATAACATCTTACCACCTTTAGCATTCCTTATTTATTCTCTATTTATGAACCTGAAATGCTCTCTCTACTGTGATGGCATGTCTCTCATTAGTCAATCCATCTAATTAATTAATCACATATCATATAGAATTGTTATTTACGTAAGATAAACTTTGTTTTCCCACATTCATAACTTACAGCCTATTTAAATGTAATAATGGTCTAACGCAACTCATTCATGTCAGTTGTCTATATATTTATAGAGGAAGACAATAGATTTATTTTCTTCAATTTATAAGTTTATTGAGGGCTACAATGATGGATTATTACTGATTTATACTTGGCAGACCGCTTAACCAATTGTTTATATTTAGTAAACAAATGTATTTTATGTTTGGCTGTATCAAAACCTAATCTGTGTCTTAAATAGATCGCAATTGCTTGCTAAATTGAAATGCAGTAGTATTGATTAATTACAATGTTATCTGATTTACTTAATGAATTTTAAATTATGTAATTGTGAGTCCAATATTTATAACCAAGTTGTGTAGGCAAGCATTGATATATTTTGTATGATGACACTTATATGTATAATAAATATATATTATATTAGTATTTTGAAATCTCGGTTTGTCATTATTCCGAATCTCTAACATAAATCCCTTTTATTAATTATAAGATTTTATAGGTGTAAACTCATTCCTTTTGTCATGTTGCCATGAAATTATTATTATTGCAGTTCAAATCAATCATGTCAGGTACACTTATTGCAGTTCAAATCAATCATGTCAGGTACACTCCATACCATTCTGTAATTGTAATAAATTTAGATAGGTATTTATTAATGAAATGTAAATCTGTTGTATTAAGTCGTGTGTGGACCCAAAACTCTAGCCGGGACGGAGTGGGAATGAAACTCGTCAGTATCATCAAAAGCGTTATTCATGTAGTCATAGATCCTGGAACACTAGTAAATAGGTTGATATTTGGTATTGTTCCTGACTTATGTATCTTGCACATATTAGATGGATATACGTTTGCTTGGATTCTAGGTCTTGTTGAATGAACACACGATTTTGGCTGGTACAATAGTTGATCTCAGTCAAAAATGAATTGAAATTCATTCAAGTTTACACCATCATCAAATTCTGATAATATTTTAAAACAATTTGCAGATTCTAGTTTAAATTCATTGTTAGTGTATGTGATGATCAGAAGCCTTTATCTTTGCAGTTCTGCATTAATACATGTTCTACATCCCCCTAATGGATGTTTATTTTTGTGCTAAATCTATTAAATACATTATAAACTTAAAGCATATATTTTCTATTAGTCAAAGTGTGATCTAACTCTGCTTTGCCTTTCTTTGGTTATTTTCTATTTCTGCTTTGTAAAAGAATTCATTATATACAACTGTGTTGTTGATTTTTTTTCAAATTTCACAAATCTGGGTTCTTTTTCATTTTTATCACTATAATCAAATTTATTCACAATATTTTCATCTTTCAATTGTTTTGCTTTTCTAGCATTAAAGTTTCTCATAGTAATTTTAAAATGTTTGCTCTAATCAAAAACATATTGTAAGTCTAAATAAAAATTCTCTTTCAGAATGAGACTGTTTAGACATAACCTTGAATTATCAACACTTGTTTATCTTCTATTAAATTAATAACAAGTCTTGTCACTCTTTCAGATATACCATCAGTCTCCATATAGTGGTTTTTCGATTTTTCATTTATAATTAATCCCATTTTATTTTTCCATCCAATATTTGCGCATTTATAGTAAAGTACTTATTCCATTTTTCAAATCAATTGTCTAGTTGTCTGTTCTTCTAACATCTCAAAATACAGCAAAACTCTCCATATAGTAGTGCCATCTTGTGCTAACAAGAGCAATCAATGGATGCCAGAAGGCTTGTGCATAAAATCCCTATCTAGTGCCTACTCATCCAATATCCCCAGACTAGTTTCTGGCTTGTGGCCTTTGTCAGTGAGGAGCCTTGGATCTGAGAGCACTGCACCTAGATCTTAGGTGCAGTGCTCTCAGATCCAAGGCTCCTCACTGATGAAGGCCACAAGCCAGAAACTAGTCTGGGGATATTGGATGAGTAGGCCCTAATTGCAGTGCTCTCAGATCCAAGGCTCCTCACTGATGAAGGCCACAAGCCAGAAACTAGTCTGGGGATATTGGATGAGTAGGCACTAGATAGGGATTTTATGCACAAGCCTTCTGGCATCCATTGATTGCTCTTGTTAGCACAAGATGGCACTACTATATGGAGAGTTTTGCTGTATTTTGAATTGTTTAATAACAATTATTGTGCTAGTATGAGATAGTGATCATGTGATGTTTAGTGGTTTCTTCTAACATCATTAAGTTTGAAGATGTTAAATGGAAAATTTAATATTAGATAGTTCCTCTAATTCATACCATCTTCCTGTCACATGAAAATGATTTTTAAAATAAAAAGTATCACTAAAAAGCAAGCACCATTGTTTTTGATCTCCATCTGCTACCTTGGATTGATACCTTAAGGAGACTCAGTATAAAAAAGAATGTTCATTCATTCACACATTTGTTCTGCCTTTAAGAATAATCAAGTAAGATTTTTCTTAAGAACTATCAAGTATTTGAGAAGTATTCAGAGATAAAGTCAAATGTTAATGAGCAATCCATCCATATTCATTTATTGTATGGATAGTCACATAATACTAACATCTAAAAATAAGGGAGTAGACAGTAATTTGCCTTACTCAGCTTTTTAAGGCCTCAAAGAATACTTATTCAGTTAATAGCAACTAGTTCCTGTATTATATGGTTTTATACATATATACATTTTTGGGATTAAACCATGTATTACTAATGTTTTAACCCAAAAAATATAACGTTTACATCATATAACTGTGAAAGCATTAAATATAATATAACTAAGAAATAATTTTAAGTTTAATGAAATGCTGTAAGTTAGATTTATATCAAGAAGTTTACAATGTTATACTCATTGACATGTTATCAAAAAAATTATATAAAATTGATAGATATTGCCATTAAAAAGTGATCAACAATCAATGTTTTAAAATAAATAATGATGAATCACCAATGAAAATAGATTTTCTAAAATAAATTATGATAAGCAGCCAATAAAAATGGATTATTATGATTTTTTACAAATAGTACAAAAATTCTCAAAGAAAAAGAAAATGTTGATATAAATGAAAGTTTTAAGCCAATAAACATCACATGACCACCACTTCCTGTGCTTGTGTATAACTGTTTTAAAACAGGCAAAACTCACTATACGTATTGCCATACACAGCAAGCTAGAGTAATCAATGGATGCCAGAAGGCTTGTGCATAAAATCCCTATCTAGTGCCTATGCATCCAATATCCCAAGACTAGTTTCTGGCTTGTGGCATCCGTTGATTACTCTAGCTTGCTGTGTGTGGCAATATGTATAATGAGTTTTGCCTGTTATAAATAAAAGTTCTCAGTTAAGAAACTTAAGTGAATCCAAATATTGAAAAGTGTGTAAGGTACAACACCTGCAATGCCTCTAAGAATACGATATCTCTCCTCCCAATTGTGAAGATTGCATCATATATTTATGTTTAGTCAGGAACTTGATACTTATCTAACTAATCCAGATTGAGAAATTTCTATTAGTAATAGTAACAATATACCCATTTAAGAAACAAAAATAGATGAAATGGTTATCTGAAAGAAAATTCCTGAGCATGCTTAGTGACCTGAAAATAAATTCAATTAGCTCAGAATTGAACTCAGATTAATAACATAGCAAACAGATTTGCTAATTACTATATCTTGAGTCAAGGCATTTTGTTATCTTCATAGTAAATAATAGCGAAAAATGTTGGTCTGAAATAAATGAAAACCAATAAGATTAATTCTGGGAAACTATAAAAAGAAAATAAATAAATAGTAATTGAAATTTATGTATGGAAGATGTTTATTTTTTGCCTTGTAGAAAGTAATCAAACGAGAGTTAAATAAAACTGGCAAGTACGTGGTAAATATTTAAATTTCTTTTATGTGTGGGGATTGGAACGCTCAATTACTGCAAAACCCTTACTATTTTTAATTATTAAATGGCTTTTAAATAAATGGTAATTTATTCCTTTGGAATTCATTAAGAATTCAAGCATTCAAAGTGATATAGGTGGGCCACAATCCATGGATCTTGGGCTTCAGAGTTTTCCACTTTCCATTGCATCAAATAATGCCAAGTAAATGGCTATTGATTATTATGTTTAATTTGATTTTATAGGTTTTTTAAACTGTTGTAATTTTTACTTATTATTGAGTTCAAAGTTCACTTGTCATTGCGTTAATATATTTATTCTTTTTCTATTTTTTATGTGTGAATTTTTTTAATTTAACTATATTATGTATTTTGTAACGAAACTTAATTTTATTTATTTTTATTAACTTGACTTTAAATAAAGAATGAATTAGATCACTCTCTTCATCTTGATAATTTTAGTTTATTTGTTAAATATTTTAAAACTATTGAAATCAAACATTGATAAATTGGAATCTTCTGGACACATTTTTGATACTTGATGTGGTGGATGCTGAAAACATCTTCCAAGTATAAGTTTTGGGAAAGAATAAGTATCTTGTCAATTATGACTTCTAATTTGGCCAATCAACCAACTCTCCATTGATCATTGTATGATTAGGCTACTTTTAGACTACTATCTACAAATATCAGGAGATCTTATGATTTTTCAAATCCCATCATTTGCTTGAAATAAACTTTTCAAGAACCAATCCGAGTCTAAAGAAAATTTTTTTCGAGCCTATGCAGAAAAATATTTTATACTTGATTGAGCCTTTAGTAAGTAATACTTAGTTTAATAATTTTCAATAATTTATGTGCTGAAATTAATATTTTATGAGTTATAGTTTTTTAAAGTAACAATTTCATACTTATTCTTTTTAATGACTTTATTTTATATTTTTCTCTCCAATATTACATGGCTAGCATTTAAATTTAAAAGAAAAAACAATCTACTAATTATGTAAGTCAGCATATTTAAAATCTTGAAATTGAGAAATATAAAAAAAATTATGCCATACATGTGGAAAAAAAATTATCTGAGAAGTAAAATAATATATTAATATATTGAATGAGACTTATTAATTAATTAAATTATGAACATCATTCATTAGAGACCATTTGTAAATGACTGTAGCCATTCTAGTGAAAAAGTAAAAAAAGAATAAAAAGAAAAGATTTTGATAAAACTGAATTTTAAAATGATATATAGATTGCATTAAAAACAAATTTATTTATACATTACATGCTAATTGAGATCTTACGATACTACTTTTTAACTTTTGAGAAATGTTTTTCTGAAAGACATTGTTTAAATGTAACTCTCCATTGTATTTATCATACTATTTACAAAACTTTCTTAAACACTTTAACAATACTATTTTTTTATATGAAAACTTTATTCTAGCAGTTTCGACTGACCTGCAGTCATCATCAGAGCTACAATATCCAAATATATAATTATACAATCGATACATTTTATACACATTCATATACATAATTAAATACACAAATTAAACATACATTTTACCTTGACTATTATAAATAATCATTTCCCATTTTATTACTTTACTCATAATTAATTCTATCAAGTAATAAAATGGGAAATGATTATCTATAATAATCAGATTAAAATGTATGTTTTATTCATGTATTTAATTATGTGCATGTGTATAAAATGTATTAATTGTATAATTATATATTTGGATATTGTAGCTCTGATGATGACTGCAGGATAGTCGAAACTGTTAGAATAAAGTTTTCATATAAAAAATAGTATTGTTAAAGTGTTTAAGGAAGTTGTAAATGGTATAATATGTAAAAATAGAAATCAATGCATAAGGAAAGGAAGAAGAAGAAAATTATATTATCTCCATTGTATTCCATCATCATTTATATCCTTTTAATGAAAACCAGATTTAAATTCTATCATAAAATATTTTATATATATATATTGATTGATTTTATGATCTCAACACTGTGCAAATGAAATTTTTCCTGTACCTTTAGATTAAGTCTCACTTTTTTTCACAATAAATTTGGCTGAAAAACAGCCCTATGAAGAATTAATTTAGTTGTTAAACACAGTGACAGATTGAACTCTATGTTGCTCTTTAGGATCCAAATCTGACATTGGTTAATATTATCTTTCAGATAATTGTCTAATCTTAAAATTTCAAAGAATTTTTGCCATGTAAATTTTTTTTGAATTAATTACTAAATCCAAATCTTTATATGTTATTTTCATTCTGTAGATCATTTTTGAATTGGAAGAAATAACACTAAATCATCAGCATATTTTAAAGCTAGAAGATGAAGTTAACAATTTTGCTTTTAATAATATTCAAAATAAAATTTCATTGTTAAGCTTTTTTTTTTTGCATCTTGATGCCTGGATAATGAAGCTATTTATATACTGCTATAACAACCACTGCCATAAAAATGGAAAGTACATCTTTTGATACCAGTGTTCATTGAAATACCTGTTTCCACCATCTATAATAAATAATTGTAGCTTTATTTCTTAGCAGTTTATAGGAAATTTGATTACTGGATGTGATCTATGGACCTTCAGTCTCCGGGTTTTTCTCTAACTGCACACAATCATGTATGGCATCATTACCATCAGTAATGCTTAAGAAATTGTATAATGAGAAAAAACTTTGGGAAACAATCACAAGGAAATGCTTTGATTAAATGAACAAAAATTGTTCATTATTTTACATTTTCTTGCCAATAAAATCTGACCTATAATCTTTGATTTTCTAAAATGAATACTGAATCCAAAATAAAGTAATCCATTCAATGAAATCCTTAAAAGTACTTATACTATAATCAATAAGAATTATAATCCATATTTATTACTACAGTCTTTTTAATTCTCTTTATTTTTATACATTAAAACAATAGAAGTTACTATAATATCACATGACCCATTACTTCATATCATTATATTTTAAAACTTTTCTACATAATCCATTAAGAACTTTACTCTTTCCATGCTTAAGACTACACTGAATTATTCTAATTTCAGCAAGCTAGATATCTGCCCAAAACCAAATGAATCAGTAAATTGGATATAACATTAAATGCAGTAATCTGAATTTTTGCATCATTATTCGTAAGATGATAAAATACTCATTCAATCTGCTCAGAATATTATCATATAAAAGCCATCCACTGATATAATGGGGATTTTCCATCACTTTTTACGATCATAATTTTATTTCAATGTATCCAAAAAAAAGATCTAAACTTTCAATAATCAGCAAATGTTCATGTTTGCAGTTTTATTTCACCAATTACTCTTTAAGTCTTTGTAAGGTGATTTTTACCTTTAAATCTCTTTGTTACTTATGAACTCCACATTTATTTTATTTTACTATGCAGAGCATATCTTGTTTTCTTTTAATTTTTTTTTTTGATGAGCCCAAGAACTGTCTTACTCTCATCTATATCATATGGCTTAAACAAATTTCATGCCTCGGTAGTACAACAAGATTGAAAATCTAAATCAGCAATTCTAGTATTTTGCGTCTATTGAAATACAGCATGAAAAACAATTCTTTCAAAGAATGAATATCAAATTTTACACTAATATGCAATTTTTAATATAACATATACTAATTACATTTTTTAGCACTAATCTAATATTAACTTTTTATATACTCTGATGCCATTGTTTGAATGAGGATGCAATCATTTTCCATTTATAGTCAATCCATATGTTATTCAATAATTCCTTAGCAACAAACTATTTAAATTCACTGAAACTATTATTATGAATAACTTTGAATCATAGTTTACTTTTCATATCACATGCATTAAGGACTCCAAAAAGTAGAATTAAAAATGATTGCTGGAAATGTAGGTGCAAGTAATCAGACTTCCCCACAGCTGAAGATCATGTGATGTTAAATTATTTGTTTAAATTTATTTTACAAAATAATTTTTATACTCATCAACATTTTATTATATTGATGCAATATCACTATCATAAAAGGTATATGGTATTTACCGACATATAGGAAGCACTTTTTCCCCTCAATATATGTCTAAACTATGAAATGCATCGGTAATCAATGTTATGAGGTGAAATTTCAGATGGTCTAAAATTTCTGGTTTATATTAATATACATGTATAAGTTTTTTTTGCATTTTTGTTCTTTTGTGAGACAAAAAAATATTTACAAATACACATGTATATAAGCATGCATGTAAACTATATATAGCTACATAACATCGTCATACTAATATATATATATATATACTCTCATAATCATATCAGAATCAGAGCAAAACATTCAAAATAGTTTAATATTTTCATAATTTTTAAAAAGTTATTTTAAAATTAAATGGTTAAACTATTAAAAAAAAAGTTATTTCAAAAAATATAAATCTATTCACAAAGTAAAATGCCATTATAAAGTTACCCACCTAATTGATGAATAATAGGAAATGGCCTTAATCTGATTAACGGATCAGTTTTAATCAATGACCCAATAAATATATTAAGACAGCTTTAACAATGCTTAATGGGAACAGATTTGTTTACTGTAAAGAATCTATGATATATTTCATGTAATTTTCAGTCTTATGTATTCTATGAAAACCTGCTTTTAAGTAATTTTATCAATGCAATCCCTATATTGGATTGGCTAACCTCATGATCTATAAGTAAAGTGTATGGTTTTCATATATGATTCATAATGATTAATCTTTCAATATTTAAAATGTTAAATTAATACACACAGAAACATTGGAAATGCTCTTCACTTGATAAAATAAAATTCTATAGACTAAATGGCCAAATATGATTTTAATCATTGTCCACATGTTCATAAATTAAACAAACTTATATGTGTTTGAATTAACTAACACCATCATATATGTGATATACATGATCAGATTAATGTAAATGGGCCACTACTATGATTTCTGGAATGGGAAGTTATATGTCTTCAATTTCTGGTGATAACTAATGCATTAATGTAATTGATATGAAATTAATTGTTTTATGTTTATATATACAAGCGTAACCTCTGATTTTGTTGACTGGTCTCCTTTGAGATTGATATGTAAATGTCATTCTTTTTGTAAATGATTCTTATGGTTTGTGAATAAAAATACAAGTAAATAACATACAATTAAAAAAAAGAGATAATGTTCAAAATATGTAGCTATGGAGATAAATTTTTGGATTTTGAGGATGAAGATTTAAAGGTTACTAACTACAGTGTTTCTAGTTCCATTGTTTGTAGACAAATAACTATAAAATTAGTACAGTAAATCATTATGGAAATTCATGAAAAATGTAGAAAATTATTATTTTTCTTTAAAATGTGTATAAAAAAGGGGTGTGGTTTATGCTGCATCCTATATACCAGTGAAAATGGTAAATGCTTTCTTTGATCCTTTTTTGGAGTATAATAAGTACTGATAGCAGCACAAGTAAGATCATGAAAAAACAATTTTTTAATGCCATTAGTGTTTTATTAGAACATTTAGAAATTTCAAAAATCA
Source organism: Epiperipatus broadwayi (assembly GCA_028023455.1). Classification (NCBI taxonomy): domain Eukaryota; kingdom Metazoa; phylum Onychophora; class Udeonychophora; order Euonychophora; family Peripatidae; genus Epiperipatus; species Epiperipatus broadwayi. Next base: position 15,428,252 of record JAQFVV010000010.1, on the reverse strand, counting down.
AAGATATGAAGTTGAGCACAAGTAAGATCATGAAAAAACAATTTTTTAATGCCATTAGTGTTTTATTAGAACATTTAGAAATTTCAAAAATCAAAGATATGAAGTTAAACCCTAATTATGAATTCTGCACTATGCAATTTTCTTTCATCAATTCAATTACACTTTCTTCCCTAGAAGATTATTTTCACTAAGAAAGGCTAGTTACACTTTTTGCTTATAAGTGTTATTCAATGTTCAAAATATTAAATTTGGTATTTTTTTTTTAAGAAGATTAAAAAATCAGTAATTACATTTTTTATTGTATTTTGTTATTTTAAAATTACTTATTAATATATCTAAATAATTCATTGAATGCTTAGTCTGAATACTAACATTTAAAAAATTATTTTAGCTTCAATCTAAGGAAATTTCCAAATTGACTAAGTTTGTATTAAGAAAAATAGTGAAACTAATGTGGAGGTTGGGAGGGGGGGGGAATAGATCCAATATTTGTTAATATTTTTTCTTAAAAGTTATTATGGAGTAACTATGAAATACAAATTATTATATAACAACAATTTTCGTAATGATTATTATTTTTTTTTTTTTGCGAGCTTATATTGTACTGAGAAAGTGAGAAAGAGGCTTTTATACATATGCATATAGAACGTTAATTAAAGTTGTAAACAAATATACTTTGACAGATCTGCACTGGATTTATGAATAGAGAGACTGATCAATCAACAAACTATCAGTGGAGATATGCATCAATTATCTTTATAATTTGATCCACTAAGAGTGCTAATAAATATATTTATGTTTTCAAATATTATAAATAATATTAATCTGTAGTAGAGATATAATGAAAAAAAAATCATTTCGAGTATACTTGGCAATTCTTTGATAAATGCAATGCTTTAAATTGCCTCATTTGTTTAAAAAGATCTGTGGTAACTGATAAATCGAATTCTTATAAAGTAAATAAATCCCAATGTAACAAAATAAGTTGGCATATTCAATGCAGTTTCTTTATAAAATAATGAGCATCGGCAAACACATTACCCAAATTCCACAAATTCGCTCTATGCATGCACATAATCTTCCTTTTTTATATATATATTCCATTAATATTAGTCATTCTTGTAATTCATGGTTGTGAAGATGAGACATTTGTTAATAATGAGATATGCATTATATTTAACAACAAATTTTATTTTAATGCAAACTTAACTTTATATATACATCTTTTTGTAATTATATTTTAATTATAAAATCAAGCTACTGTAAAAAAATAAATAAATGATCAGATTTTGGGTATCTGGAATTAATAAGGATTCTGAATATATTGTGGAACTCATACAATGTGTATTATAAGGATAAAGACTGATAAACAATGTAAGACCTAATATTTATACCCATTTTTTATATTTGTATTTATTTCTTTATAGGTTAATGTATAGAATATCATGAAGATATGCGTGCATAACACCAGCCAGGCTCAGCAAAACAATACTAATCTTGCATAACTTTATGCTGAGAGAACTCTGATGTTCTGTTCTGATTGAAAAATTGTGGAATTTGTCTATTCACCAATCTAACATGTTTAATAATATGCCAAATACACACATAATAAAATGCATTCATTTTAAAAATACATTCTTTTTCAAACCCATATGATTGCATATTATTGTAAGAGATAATAAAGTATTCCATTGACTAACAAGATCCAAATCCCTTTGGTTAAACGATGATCACTCTACCTAATATTCTTTAAACAAATGCATCTTTGATTCAGAGACAAATATATAAAACTTTAATTACCTCATAACACAATGATCTTGTCTGGAGGATTTATACAATAATAGTGTTGAATAAATTCTCTATCAATCAATTGCATAACATGATTACAAGTTCATGTATAAATACTAATATTATTCTTGAATTATTTTAAGTTAATAAATAATTTAAACAAACAGGTATTTCATATTTCTATCTTTGTATATCTATTTAATGTCTAATATTCATTCATTAGAATCTCCCATAAAATAAATTTATAAGTAAAATATCTCACATAAGAATACATGCTATAAATATTTAAAATTAATTTGTGAATATACTGCAAGTTATATATGAATAAATATTTTTCAATACTGTCTCCCATTTTCTTTAGTATAACTGGCATAGATTATAGAAAAATTATATTCAGCCCAATAACTGCACACACACATATTAAAAAAATAATATTATTTTCATAACAGAATGAAATTAAAATAATCTATTTATAAATAAATTGACTATAACTATAACTAGATTTTTCTTAACTCCTCACTGAAGAGACCCATAGGTCGAAACCGGTCTGGGGATGGGGACAATCTAAGATAAAGATGATTTGAATGCCTTCTCTTGTAGTAGCATTTATCATAATAATAAAAAAAAGCTTGTTTAGAGCGTTAGCATACTCTTAAGTTTAACTATCATATTCTAAATAGAATAAATAACATTATACAGCAGGGATGTCCAATCTTTTGGCATCTCTGGGCAATCCAAATAAACAAACACTATCAAAAGCTGCTAAGAAAAAAAAATTTGTAAATAATTTTATATATCTGTCACCGCAGATAAGCAAAAAAGTCATCACATAGTCTAATTATGTAGCGGCCCCATTTTCAGAGTCTTTTAAAATGGTCAAGCAGATACCAAGTTTGTGATCACAAATATAGAAAATGTACATATCTAAGTAATTAATGAAGTAGCTGCAATTCTTGGTAAGTTCTCGAGGTACTCGTCAGATATTTTGGTTTTAATTTTACTCTTAATATGGTTTATTCTTGAAAATAGTTGCTTGCAAATGTAGGTACTGCCAAAAAATGATGACTTGAGTAAGGTGTGATTGTGAAGTAACAGATATGTCTGAAAAGATAAATTCTATAAAACTCCAGTAAAGAAATACAAGCAAATTTTTCTTTAAGTTAAATGTCAGATTGTGGCTCAGTCCATTTTAAAATTGGCAGGTAACACTTATGACAACTGAAAATGGAGTTGCAAATATAGCAAAATATTGACTATTTTCCCAGAAATCTTTAAATATGCTTTCAAAATTGAAAAGCAAGGCCACATATTTTTTGCTATTTACAGGATGGATTAGGTAACATCAAAATAAGAAAACATTTTATCAAATGAAATATAATAGTTTGTCAAATTTTTGGAAGTAAAACTATCCTGTACTTTCAACATATTTTAATACAAAGAGCAGTTGTTGTTGTTTTTTTTTTAAAAAAAGCAGTTATTATAGGAAATTGTGTTAGAATTTGTGAAAGTACCATGATGATTCATAAAATTGTTTGTTTTAAATTGAGATTGCCACAATTTGGAATATTGTGGTTTGAAACATATTGGTAAGTTGATTTTCATCTTGAAGATTTATGTTTACCTTATTTACATGGGTCTCTAAATCCTCTAAATTGTCAAATCTATGTCAGCTTTCATTGTAGAGTTCTGGTACAAATTTGTTTTTTGATACTGTAAACGATAACATTTGGCCTTGACTTAGATATTATACTTCAAAAAGTAAATGATGCTGCCATAGTTAGTATCAATTCTTTTAAGGAATTCCTGGAGTTGGTGGTGATTCAATTTTTTGACTCGTATAAAATTTCACAGTCTTAATAATGTCTTTAAATTGATGAATTATGCACAGATACCTCATCAAATGTATTTTATGCAGCAATCGCATCATCTTCTGATAATTTTACAATCCCCCTCTCTTTTACCTATCATTGTTGGAGCACCATCAGTGACTACCAGATATGGTAACAATGGACAAAGAAAATCATCTTACCATATTTTGCTTCATATAAATCTATTGACTTAGTTGTTTCTTTTGATAACATTTAAAAAAACTATTTCTTAATTGATGTTATATTTGTCATTAATACCTCTAATAAAAATGGGACACAGTCATTTCTGTAGTACCCATGTTATATCACCAAAGCATAAAATTTAAAATTAGCAGCTTTCCTCTCCAAACTAGCTTGGTAAATTAAATTGACTTTAGAAATATCCTTTTTTTAGGGTAAATTATATCCCATTTACAATGGAATCTGCCTGATTTAAATTCTTTTGAAACATTTTTATTAAAATAATTTTTTTCAATTCTACTATTTGATTATTATTACATATTTTTATAATATGTTTTTCAATTCACCTTGAATTTAATGGAATGGTTTTGCATGCAGTGCCTTTTAATTATATTCTTTGGAAACTTGCACAAATATTCTACAAATTAAGCAGAGTTTTAATATTTGCATCAACAAACAGGAAGTCGTCATCTGTCCACTTTTTATTGAACAATCTTGTTCAACCGTAATTTTTCTCTAAGAATTTTCTTATAGAAATTATACTAGGATTAAAAAAAAAATCAGTTATCAAATTTTGTGCTTTTCTTTTAATTAACTAATCTCTGCTAACAAGGGAGAACAATGCTATGAATATGACCTAGGTTGAAAGCATTGTTCAAGCTAGTTTTTGTTTAACTGAAATAAATTAATATTTTCTTTAGAAATGAATGAACACTAATAATAGATAAGGAATTTTATCTATTGTTATTATGAAAATTAATTAACCGGAAAATAGAAAGCAAGGGTTGGGCCTTTCTATACTTTCTCTCAGCTGTTGATGCAGGGCAAGGTGGAGGGCTGATTGTAAAGGTCTAGATAGTTCTAGTCTGTCTGAGCCTATTATAAGACCCAGTTATCATGCAGGAATAGCCACACATCCTGTATTGCATAGGGATATCGTAGATGGCCAATGATTTTTCAGCTTTTCAAAATAACCAAATCAATTGGTAAATGTCCAAATGGTCATTCATCTGTTAGATGTCAAAATCATGAATGAGCAAATGCTCATTTGTCAGCTGGTTGTTATCCCTATTACATGAGGCATGTGTTAAGTGTTGCCAAGCTATAGAAGTATCTTCAATAATCGAATAAGAATGCTCACCTGGCTTCTAAATAATCTCTAAACTCCTAAAGTTACAATGATAAATAGAAAACATTATAGATAATCACTGCCTTACCAAGTCATCACAAGCAAATATAAAGTCTGGTGTCAAATTTTACTAGCTGTCCTTGGACAATAATGCACTGGAAGTCGCATACCTTCATAAACCTGAAACCATGCATGCACACAAATAGCAATAGTGTACTGCATTTATTTTAGTCACATTGAGACATGTACCACACAGAAAAATCTTAGAATGTCTCAATTAAGTTTGTGTTTTTGGGTTGGCCACATTCATAATTATCCTGAGCTGCAGGTTGGATATCCCTGTTATATAGGATAGGTTAAAATCCAGATTATAAATGTTTTTTATTGCTTTATAAATATTATAATCATACATAAATAAGAATTTTTATAATACATAGATTTTTTTCTGTATAACAAAATAAAATGTGACATTTCTTTCTTTTAGACAGTTCAGTGAAAACATAAGCATGTGATCGATAAGGTGGACTCCAGGATTTGCCAATACAAAGAACTGAATCCTTTGTGAGCCATGTTAAAATAAAATTGTCACATCATTGTTTCTATCCCATAAGTGATTCCCTGATTAGTTTTCTTCTTCTTTTTCCAGGGTAATCTTAATAAATCATCCAGGAGTTTTTGAGAATTGAAACAGGATTTTGGAGAAAATCCTATTTAGATAGACATTTTAGAAGTTTTGCCAGTCACATAATTTTGCCTTTTTTTATATGCTGAGGATATGACAATTTCACATAATTTTTTTTTTCTGTATCTAATTTTTTTTCAGCATTCAGATATTCGCAAGTCATTTTAATCAAGTTTATTTCTGACATTATTAAACAATTGCACAACAGTATAATGTAATATAATATGTTGAGTATTAAATAATATACAATATCTTACTTTATTTTGATAACAAATAAAATATTTATTTTAGCAGAAATTGCATTCTTATTTACAAAAGAATTAATGAATTATTTTTATCAATTTGCAGTACCAAATTATTAAAAAAAAACTAGGCTAGATGATGGAGTTGTGACATTTCTTTTGATTGATATATGGTTAATATCAATAATATGGATGTCTAGAAGAGTATATAAAAAGGATAATAGATTGTTTTTACAAATAAAAAATTAAATTGCTTCTCTTGTATTTAAATATGTTATTGTTGTATTTGTCTTAATCCCCCCCCCCCCAATCTTACCTACAAACTAATTCTTTCATTTTACTATTACAATATATAAAGTAGTTTTGGGGTTAAACTATGTGATATTTTTGATTACTTCCCAACATTTCAAGAAATAACATCTGCCATTGTCAAGATTAACTTTTCAAAGAAAAACCATTGGATCTCAAATAGTAATGAGATTGAGCATTAAGTAGTTGAGCATTCAGAATATAAGTATTAACAAAATGTTTATTTTCTTCCGTTTCACCATTAATTGTTCTCAAGTTTATATTAGAAGAAAAACATAAAATAAGTGGTCTCCATAAGGCTGGAATACATTGTACTTCATCAGCTCTATTTATACCAGTTGGTAAAACTCTGTATGTTTTGCCACTCAGTGCAAGACAGAGTAATCAATGGATGTCAGAAGGTTTGTGCATCTAGTGCCTACTCATCCAATATCCCCAGACTAGTTTCTGGCTTGTGGCCTTCATCAGTGTAGCGGATTGCATTAAATCCTAAGATCTAGGTGCAGTGCTTTTAGATCCAAATCTTACTGATGAAGACCACAGGCCAGAAACTAGTCTGGGGATGTTGTACGAGTAGGCACTAGATGGGGCTTTTATGCACAAGCCTTCTGGCATCCATTTATTACTCTGGCTTGCACCGAATGTCAATAGTTTTGCCTGTTTTAATAACAATTAAGAGCAAGCATAAGAATGGATGATCATGTGATGTTTATTGGCTTTAAACCAATCCTGCCCAATAGGATAGTGATGGCTATGGTTATTAAAGAACCAAAGACACCAAAATGTATAGGTACTGAACTGAGTTCAGGCCTATATGACTATATAAGCTGATGAGCTTGGATTGAAAATATTATGTTTTCAATTTAAGTCTCATAGTTTTATAGTTAAGTAGAGATAAAAGGTGGCTGCTGGAGAGTTGCATTAGATCCTAAGATCTAAGTACAGTGCTCTCAGATCCAAGGCTCCTCACTGATGAAAGCCAGAAACTAGTCTGGGGATATTGAACGAGTAGGCAATAGATGGGGATTTTATGCACAAGCTTTCCGGCACCCATTGATTACTCTGGTTTACACTGAGTGGCAATTTTTCCTGTTTTAATAACAGTTAAGAGCAAGCATAAGAAATGGTGATCATGTGATGTTTATTGGCTTTAAACCAATCCTGCCCAATAGGATAGTGGTGGCTATTGTTATTAAAGAACCAAAGACATCAAAATGTATAGATACTGAACTGCATTCAGACCTATATGACTATATATCAGACCTATATAACTATATAAGCTGATTAGCTTAGATTGAAAATATAATGTGTTTAATTTGTATCATAGTTTTGTAGTTAAGTAGTGATAAAAGATGGCTGCTGGAGGGTTGCATTAGATCCTAAGATCTAGGTGCAGTGTGCTCAAATCCAAGGCTCTTCACTGACAAAGGCCACAAGCCAAAAACTAGTCTGGGGATATTGGATGAATAGGCACTAGATGGGGATTTTATGCACAAGCCTTCTGGCATCCATTGATTATTTTGGCTTGCAATGAGTGGCAGTACGTATAGAGAGTTTTGCCTGTTTTAATAACAGTTAAGAGCAAGCATAAGAAATGGTGATCATGTGATAAACTAGTTGGTCTTTTAATATTTTAATCGACTCCCTCATGGCTCTCAAATCATACTTTTCCAAATTAGCAAGTATTGTAGCATTATCAAAATCAGGTTTATGCCAAATTTCTAAAAAATGTGAAGTGAAAGCTGATGTATTTAACTTCTGATTAAAGGCATTTTTATGGTCATTAATTCTGACATTAATTTATCTATTATGACCTATATAGCTTTTCAAGCATTGTAAATATGGAATTTTCATAAACATCCTAGTATTCCAAAAGTACTCTGTCTAGGTTTATGGAAAAAATCAATTTTTTTGCTTTATGTTAAAATTAGATAGTCTTCTATGGATTTTATCAATGATTTATTTAATATAAAGTAAAACCACTATAATTAGTTGAATCATCAATTTTATCCTCTTCTTTTTAATATTGCTGTACAACACCCTATATATTATGCTTTTATTGTAACCGTTAGCAAGTAGAATATTTTTTATTAGTTCTATTTCTTGAGTCAGATGATCTTTATCAGACAAACTACAAGCTCTTGTCAAAAGATTTTTTGCTACAGAAAATATTTGCACAGGATGATGATGAGAATTAAAATTAAGATATCTGTTTGTGTGGGTGGATTTTCTGCAAACCAATATTGCTAAGGAGTCATCACATTTTCTTGCCATTAAAATATCTAGAAAAAAAATTGATTTGTTATTTTCAACTTCCATAGTAAACTTAATATTAGGATACCAATCATTAAGAAAAGAGTGCAAAGCATCTTTACCATGAGGTCATGTAACAAATTTATCACCATATATCTGAGTTAAATAAAAAGTTTCTTAGTTGCTTCATTTAATACTTGACTTTCAAAATTATTCATGAAGAGATCAGCAATTACAAGTGACAGTGGAGATCCCAAAGTATAAACAAATTAAATGACTTTCTAAGAGATATCCACTGTCACCTATAATTGCTGATCTCTTCATAAATAATTTTGAAAGTCAGGTATTAAATGCAGTTACTAACAAACCTATTTGGATCAGATATGTGGATGATATGTTTGTTTTACAGCCTCATAGTATTGATGCTTTGAACTCTTTTCTTGTTTTTCTTAATGATTGGCATCCTAATATTAAGTTCACTATGGAAGTTGAAATTAACAAATCACTTTCTTTTCAAGATGTTTTGATTGCAAGAAAATGTGATTTCTTATCAATATCAGTTTACAGAAAAACCACCCATACAAACAGATATTTTAATTCTCATCATCATCGTGTACAAATATTTTCTGTAACAAAAAATCTTTTGTATGTTAAAAAGAAGAAAGAGGATAAAATTGATAATTCAACTAGTTATAGAGTAAGTTTTACCTTATATTAAAGGAATCTCTGAAAAAATCAGTAGAAAACTATCTAATTTTAGCATAAAGTCTACTTTTTCCACTAGCAAAAAAAATGGTGATTTTTTTCATAAACCTAAAGACAGAGTACTTTTGGAATACCAGGATATTTATACAATTCCATGTTTACAATGCTTGAAAAGTTATGTACATCAGTCTAATAGATGAATTAATGTTAGAATTAATGAACATCAAAATGCCTTTACTCAGAAGTTAAATATATCAGTTTTTACTTCTTTGATCAGGCGGTTTCTTTGTTCTTTCCAGCCAATCAGAATGTCTTTTTCGGCTGAGAGCTCACTAACAACCAATTACAACCGATGTTCTTTCTTTGTTTAGGTTTAAATGCATTTTTTTTTTATTTTTTACACATTTTTTAGAAATTGATCACAAACCTGATTTTGATAATGCTAAAATATTTATTAATTTGGAAAACTATGATTTGAGAATTATGAGGAAGGTGCTGAAATATTAAAAAGACCAACTGATTTAAATAGAGCTGATGAAGCATAATGTATTCCAGCCGTATGGAGACCACTTATTTTATTTCTTTCTTCTAATATAAATTTGGAAATTAATTAGTGATGAAACCCCCCAAAAAATAAACATATTGTTAATTTACATTTCTGAATACTCAACTACTTCACACTCCATCTCATTCTTTACCTCACACTCAATCTCGTTACTACTTGAGATCTAATGGTTTTTCTTTGAAAAATTAACCTTGACAGTGGCGGATGTTATCTCATCAAAATGTTGGGAAGAAAAAATAAAAGCACCATTTGACCAAAAACTACTTTATTTACATCATATAATTGTAAAAACATTATATATATATATATATATAGAGAGAGAGAGAGTATTATAGGGTTTTTTTCTTTTATGCTATTTTGTTCCAATTAAATGTCAACTCTTTGTAACTATGTATGTGTAAAGGTTTCTTCTGTTTCTCATATTATAATGAATCTGTTGCAAGTACATATCCACAGTCTCCAATATTTCATTTATTCATCTAAATAATAGTACTGTTTATGCAACATTTCATTATCTTTTAAAGCAAAGTGCTGTGTTTAATAAAATGATTGTATTTTTAGACAGTTTGAGAAGAGTTTTATGATAATGACACTTTTTTTTAATAACCATTTTCTAATTAAAATTGGTTTTATGTAGAAAAAAACAACAAACATTTCCCCCTGATATTTTTAATCTTAGAAATTTGATGCAAATTTTGTGTATATACAATTGAAATATTTACCATGTTATCGTTTTGCATATCCATGTTGTGTGTATATGTTTTGCTGCTGGAAAATGTTTCCTGACTAATAAGTAATTAAAATACAAATAAAGTAATGTTAAAACATTTATTGTATCTCATTATAGTAATAATATATTTAAAACAATTGCTAGAATTCATTGTCCATTATAGTTGACAAGATTACAAATACATAGTTTCATTAATTACTAGGAATTGGAAGAATGTTGTGACTTCTAATAAATCTAACACTTCCAACTACATTGGTTTGCCTTGTGAAAGGTCTGATGCTATTTGTTGCTCAAAGCTTCTTGATCTGCATTTGAATATGACAGACAGCTCTCTTCAAATAGTGGACAATGTGCATTATTGTCAAAGCAATTCCAAGGCAATGAATTACTGTTCTGACTGTGGCTCAATAACTATTGATTCACTCAAATAGACATACGTTTTAAAGCCACATCTTCTTATCTTGCTTTGAAGAATCAGTGTGACTGATCTTCTTATATAATTAACCTGTTTGTGCCATTGGCTATTTATTTATATTATTGTTGTTTCCTTGGCCAACTGTGTTTTATTCTGAATCCAGTTTATAGTTTGAACAGGTCCATTGTTGAAATTTATTATGTGTTCACAACATACTCCCTATCTTAGATTAGCTTTAGATTATATAAGCCTTGAGATAAACTGGTAGATGTTTAGATTGTCTTTTTGCTTCATTTTCTGATCTGGTTTCTTAGATCTTGCAGGTAATATTCTGTTTGACTCATTAACATTTGACCTAGTGATCATTTCATTGCTGCATGGTATTTAATAATCACACTTCAAGTCGTCCTTCTGCCTGTGATGTTGTTTTCAATCTATGATTTGGACAACTACTGTATGCAAATCTTATGACTACAACTAATGGGGAACATTTGTTGGATTGCTAAATATGTGATATACTATATGGGCACCTATCCATCATTTTATAAATTTCATATTTGTTTTTTCACCATACTGGTCGGCCTATGATTAGATTTATAATGTGCTGATTTTGATATCCTTGCAAATTCAAAAATGGTCTATAAAATGGACTTAACATTTCAAATAAAACATATAAAGATAGTCAGTAATGGAAGAAATATCTGTGGATGATTGAGCAGACTTGGATGTTGAGATGAAATACAAACTTTAAAATGATACTGCATTTAAAAAATGGAAAAGGAAAGATGTTTCATGCAGTGACATAAATACTGAAACTAAATTACTTATACATAGATCTATTATTTTACCCAATTTATTTCACGAATGTGAGAATTGGACTCTCTATTAACCTAATATAAAGACATTAGAAAAAAAATTAAGGATGCTGATTTTGTGCACAAACCTTCCAGCATCCATTGATTACTAAAGCTTGCACTGGGTGGCACTACTGTTGGAGAGTTTGATAATTGAATGTAAATGCTTGAAAACTGAAAGGTTACACATAATGAAGTTATGGAAGAATAAATATGAAAAAAGTGATTATACAGAAAGTGAATTATTGGTTTTTATGCTGGGTTTGGGAAAAGATAAGAAGGATTTAGATATAAAGGCCATAGAGTTGACAAAGATTATGTTGTGGAAATGGGATGGAGCAGAATATGGGAAAACTTAGAGTGGGGAATGGAAAATTAAGTGGCTAACAAGTTTACCTGGGCATAATTGCTGAGATATTCTTGATCTCGTTTAAGGAGAAGCTACAGTACATCACATCACATTGTTAATAACTGCTTGTGAAGTCATAGAAATGATGATCATGTGATGCTTTGTTGGATTTAAATCACATTCTCATTGGATTGGACATGTGAATTGAATGACCAATAATAGGCTTTCTAAATGAGTAATTTTTGGTAGAGCATAGGTTTTTTTTTTGTAAAAGAAGCAGACCCTGTTTATAAGTTTAATTCACATATACTTTTATTAGAAATATATGGCTGAAAGTAGAATACAATAAAGAGCTACAATTAGAGAATCACGGTATTTCTAAGTTCACTGCAGAAATAGTTAAAGGACAGCATTGCAAAATATCAAATAGATTAATGAACTAGTGTGTTTTGTATTGTATGTGGACATATTTGGATTTTACGGATTGATTTGTATAGCCTTCACCAAACTCATTTCTAGCATATTACTTTTACTTTGTTTTTCTTTCTTTTCTATTCTTGGAATTGGAATGGCCCATACTCATTTAGAATGACTGTGATGATAAATAATAAAACAGGCAAAACTCTCCATACAGTAGTGATGATTAATAATATACAATTTTATTTAATTATTATTCATTTTTTTGTTATTATTGTAAATTTATTTAATTACCCCCCCCCCATATCTTTATATCACTATTTTATTTGTAAAAATTGTCATGTGCATTTTAATTTTCTAAGGTCATACTTTGTAAATAGTTCCCTCTATAGTACTTTTTACTAATTAATTTATATACAGTAATTACTTCTTTTTTTTTTTTACAATATTATATTAAATAATATACTGATAGAATACTATTAATGTGGCTTCCATAATTCAGCAATTTGTATCATCCAAATAGCAAAGAAATAATTTTAACCTTATATATATATCTTATCTTAACACGTGTTGATTTAAATACTTTTTTTTTTTTTTTTAACCTTGAAAAACAGCGGAATAGCAATCATTTCAGACAACATATTCTCTATCAGGTTGTGAATATTTTCAAATTTCTAGATGATCTTTGAAATCGAGGGCATTAAATAAAAAATTAAAAAAAGAAGATATTGAAAAATTCTACTCCTCTTCATCGAGAAATTAAGAATTGTTATAAATAATTGTGTAATATCAGCTCAAGATTCTAATGTTAGGGCTGTAAAAAAAAATCTTTGTTTAATCTGATTAGAACACAAAGAAGCAGAATTATTGAGATTATAACGGTTAGATTAGGTAAAAGGTCACAGAAGGTAAATGGCTAAAATGAAGGCACAGCTTGTCTAAGTAGGAAAGAAGCAGAAATAATTTATTAAAGTATCCAATATAGTGTATAAATTAATGGGAATAAAAAAGAATAGATAATGAGAAGAACATTATTGTATTCAAAAAGAATTTAGAAGATATTAAAAATACAAATAAAAAAAATATTACTTAAGTTCTACGCGCTATCTTGTCGATATATATATATGATAGCAATGCGGGAATAATATTTCCATAAATTTCAGAATTAATAAAAAAAATTATAGTTAATAATTTTATGAAAGTGAAATTTTTGGAAGATTATTCCTCCGTTTTTATATTATATGATTAATTTGGTGGTAAATTTAAAAATGGTATTTGCAGTATTTCTGGACTGTCTGTGCAGGTACATATTTAAAGTGTAAATATTGTCAAGCATTGGTGGTTGAGAGGTCAGTGACAACTGCTTTACAAGCAGTTGACCTGGGTTAGCGGGTTCGCTTCCCGGCTGATGCTATGACACATGAGAAAAAAGTGTAAATAAAGTATTGTAATTATGTAGAGGTAGTACATGTATATCTGTCACCCTTCATTATTATTTTCACTCTAGAAACATTTACATACAAGATGAATATCTTAGTAGAAGAATCTGTGTAGATAGCAAGCAGAATGATGCAGTCAACAGTTTTTTAAAAGCTGTACGAATTAGAACTTGTATAAACAGTAGCAGTATGGTGTAGATATAACTATAGCAGAACAATTTGTGCAAGAATGAGAAATGAAGCATTTTAATAATTGAAGAATCTGTATAAACCTTTATAATGGCATTATTAAATAACAATATCTGTGAATTGATCGAACATGTCAAAAGATATGTTTATTAATAGATTTGATGACAACAAAATTAAAGTAGCTATACTTTTGTTGTTATCCAAGAAACAACTATGCAACTCCAAAGTTCTCAAAGACGTTCCATATGAAGTGTTAAAAATTAAAGTAGCTATACTTTTGTTGTTATCCAAGAAACAACTATGCAACTCCAAAGTTCTCAAAGACATTCCATATGAAGTTTTAAAGGACAAGTTAAGTGTTTATATTCAGCCAACAACAACTAAATAGGTGGTATACCTAAGATTTAGGAATGAAAAACAGTTACCTTGTAAATGACATCAAGATTATGATATTGTGTTAAGGATACTTACAAAAGAGTGTAAGTTTGAAACAATTATTGTATGGTATTATGGATCACAAGTTGAGGAAAATGTTATTAAGTGAACTGAACCTTACTTATAGTACACAATGGGAAAATATTTTGCACCGAAAGTAATGTTGAGAATGCTTCAGAATTTCAAATAGGTGTTAAGACCCCAATAACCGTTAAAAAAATAGAAGCTGACAGACTGAGCTGTAAAAGCTCAAATACTGTTTTAATATGTTACTACTGTGGAGGAAAAGACCATATAAAGAAATAATGTAAATTTTATGAAAAGAAAAATATAGTGTCTGTAGTTTAATAGGATATTTAGCTTGCATTTGTTGAAATAAAGACAAGAGTATAAAAACTAAGTCAAGTTCAGGCTTTAAATCATGGAGTGGTAATGAAAGAAGAAAAACTATGGAAGTAGATAATAGGGCTGGTTTATTTTTATTATCACAGAAATACTGGTCTAAAGTTAGTGAAAAAAATAAAATGAAATTAATACTCAAGAAAACAAACATGAATACCACAGATACTAATGGGAATAAAATATGTTTATGTGGCAAAGTAATTACTCAATAAAACCAATCCCAAAGTAAAATTTCTACCATCATATATAGTTAAGAGACAATTCATATTCTCGGTAAAAACTGGTTTAGACGGACTAGAAATTTCAAATAAAGAGAAAGACTAAAGATGATTTACCATGGTATTGCAAATTGTGTTTATGAATTGGAGTCAGTAAAAGTGGTAGTAACATCAATAAGTGAAATTTGAAAATATTGAATAATTTGAAAATTGTTAATTGGACTAGAAATGACCCTGAATATAAAATGGGACAAAATTGGGTAAAGTACAGATGCCAAAATATCCATCAATCTAGAAATCAGATGAACCCTCCACACACACATTGGTTGCATATTTTGAAACATCTAATTCATTTTTTTTCTTCAAGTAAATAAGATCATATTGGAATTTTAAGTACATATATATATATTTTTAGATTTACTATAACATCACACACATACATACTGTAATAGGTGGAATTGGATTTAAACTTGTTAGCTACATAAAAAAAATATTAGCTTAATTTCAACCATTAAAATTATCTAAATTAATTTAAAATTATTTAAAACAGTTTCCCTTTTTATTAAATGTGATTTTTAAAGCAGATCATAATATGACGACTGTATGTTTTTTAACAGTTGAAATATCAACATTCTTTTTTATAATTCTGGAATAACTTTTTATTTCAGGAGGATATAATAGAATCAATAATGTATATGTATTATATATGAAATATTAATAAAGTATCATTTTTAACAATTATCGATCCACTGCATGATGATGGTCTCCAAGTTCAATTTTTCTTCTCTGATGTCTATCATCTCATCTACACATCATTCCAATACACTTCCTTATTTCATCCATCCATTTTTAATTTAAAAAAAGTAAAATTCAAATCAATAAAAAAGTTTTTATTTATTATTTATTTTTGTGGTTAATTTGATATTTCAAATCCAACCAGTTCATTTTTATTTGGAGTGTTTGATTGGATTTGTATTGGATGCAGCTGCACCAAAGTCCACAAAGCAATTTACCCATATCCCAATCCACTCTCCTATCACTTTAAAAAGTCAATAAGAAAGAAATTAAAGAATTTTTAAAGACAAATAAATATTTACAAAACATCTGTCAATCAAAAGATACTATTTAAATTAGATAATACTACAGATTCAATTGATGCCTCCATCTTCTCAATTTTTAAAAAACCAATAAGAGAAGAAATTTACAACTTTTTAAAGACAAAATTTTCAAAATAAATCTTCAATTATAAAGTAAAAAAACATTATGAAATTCTAAATCAATCAATTTTGCAAATCAATATTAGCTAGATTACAACAAGAAATTCAAAAAAACCTTGAAAAGTTAGAATTGCCTTTTTATTAGAAATTGAAAAAACAAATACAACTAAATGTTCATAAAAAGAAGACCTTGTCAATGATAACTAATATTAAGAGATTTAGATTGCATATTGAATTTTTAATTGAACAATAAATCATTGTTTTTCTAAAGAAATCTTCAAATGTTTGATTAGTTATCTTAGTATTCTTTCGTGATATCAAAGCAGTGTTTAAATAGTTAATAAAAGTTAGAAATGGAAATGTAGGTAGCCAATTAGATCATTATACCTAACAACCTTCCAACAAAAACAATATGAGAGTTTACATATTTAGGCAATAAAATAAATGGAATAAATATAAAAAATAAAGAATATTTAAAAGTTAATAAATACTGGTAGTATATATACTAAAAATATTTCTATAGAACATGTAAATGGTATAAAAATAATAAAAGATTAGGAGTAAGACAAAACAAAATCTTTCATTAGGAAAAGTAAACATACACTAAAAGAAATAACATGTGAAGTGCATATAAAAAAAGTAGTTAAAGAATAAGGTCATAGAATATCAAATAAAAAGAGAAAATGTCCCAAATAAGATGGAGAGATAATTTTAAACCAAGATCTAATATGAAGAAAATAAAGCAAATTAATGAGGAAATAAAAAAAGTGCATGAAATCATTTGCAATAAATAGTAGTTGAATTTTTATTGCTTAGAGATCATGTGATATGCAAGCGCTAGAATGATAGTAGAATTTCAATTCAGGAACCTTTAGTTCTTGAGTCTGTTACATTACCATCTACTCTAAACTGTACAGGATATTTGCAATGATTAATATATATATAAAACGATTCAAACTCTTGCTGAAACAAACAAACTGATTTTAATTACATTTAAGTATCAATAAACAATGTTAGTAAATATAATACAGCATTCTTTTTAGTATTTATTAATTTATTTTTATTAACTCCTTCTAAACTTTTAAATTACTCAACTTTAATAAAAGAAAATGTTTTTTCATCTCTCTCTCAATTTATAGTAAAGTAATAAAAAATTTCAATTAACAACAAAATGTTTTTAATGCTGTGAAAAAGGTAGAATAATTACATTTTTTAAAAGAACAAGCAAATAAATAAATCTCTATATGACTATTAATTTTCTCTCAGTCTCTCTATTAAAAAAAAAAAAATCATTCAAATTCAAACATAATTTTAAATGTTTTTATTTTATAAATAAACATTAATATAATTACATATATATATAAAAGATGTGTTAAGAAACTGCAAATATGAATATATTAATGTCATAACAATAATTATGATGTAAATCATATAAATTAAATTTCTACTTATTTGAAAGATAAAATCATAATTTTAAAGTACTTATATATATGCATATTTATGGAGAGATTGTATGTATATGCATAAACATAGTAGCTATATATAATAACCAGATGCACCCACCCTATATGAAGACCATGTTTTTTAATTCATTGCTTTAACGAGTTTTTTTTGCTTTGCAGAATTACTTGCTTTGAATAAAATGCTCTAGATCAAATTAAACCTCTAAATTAAAATTTAAAATATACCTGTTAAATTTGATATGTGAATTTGACAGCATTACAGAAAACTATTAATGGCGGAATTACTGCCTTTGCATAAAATATTATTTGTAATGCAGACAAACATAATATTCTTTTTTTAATTGGTTGTGAATTGGACACATGACAGTCTTGTGGACAAACATACATTAACCAATCAGACAACAGAGAAAATAGGGCTTTTATATATATTGAAAACAAATCACTTGATTCTTTAGTTTACACAGTATATGATAAAAATGATATCCGCCTTTTGTTTTTATCAATAAAAACTTGAAATTCAATGTTGGAAGTTATTTAACTAAAAATCACCTTTAACTCCATTTTACTATTCAAGCTAAAAGCCTGAAATTAAAAACAACACAAGATTTTCAACCCATATCAACCTACTTGAACAGTAACATGGATATGATTCTCAACCAGTATATATATAATTTAATAACCTCAGTTATTTTTTAACTATAGGCAATTTTTTTCCCTGTCTAGAAATGTTAATAATAAATCTCTTAATTTCTAATTATGGAGTAGATTATTTCCATCACCTAGATATAATAATGGTCAGACTAGCATATTTCAGAATTTTATATTTTTCTGTCTATTTATTTACATAAATTACATGGGTACCACCTGTTTTTAAGCATGAAGAAATAAACTAAGACGTTTATATTTAGAACAATATTTTATTCAATATATTTAATCAGCCATTTAAGCTATTGTCCTAAATTCTATATCTTGTGTTGTAAGCGGAAGTACTCATTTATTATTATTCAACACTCGTGAAAAAGCGCACAATAGCTTAAATGGCTGATTAAATTTCTTATGATTCTCAAGCAATAAAACCATTACTCTTTTTGGCCTTGTGCATTTTGGCACAGTTGGTAGTGTCCAACTTGGATCGGGAGATCCCAGGACCGATTCTGGCACTCACAGTTCTTATGTTTGCCTTGTGCAATTTGGCACAATTGATAGAGTATCAACTTGGGATTGAGAGATCCCAGGACCGATTCTGGCACTCACAGTTCTGATATTGAACTTCTTATGAACTCCTGTGCAATAAAGCCATTAACCCTTTTTTTAAACCGAAAAATAATTTTGATATTTAACAATAAGTTCTTCATAGATATTTAATAATTGGGTTTAATTACAGGTTTTTAAAATAGTAAAAATATCTTGATAATTAGGTAAATTCCAAACATTCAGATTATTTTTTTCAAGCACTTAATTCAATTAATCATCTAAAATGATTATTACTTCCTACTCATATAACTATGATAATATATTCACAGATACTCTTATTATAACCACATATACTGCATGTGCACCCTAAAGGCATAAGTATACTAAATAGACAAAAAAAAAAGCATTTGCCTTAAATTCAATATTCAAGAATCTAAAGGTGCAGGTTTGACTTCTATGCGAATACAGTCACTGTGCATATTAGGGCAGTGACACTTGAAAAAGAGTGGAGAGTTATACTACTAAAAACGTTTGGGTAATTACTAATGTGGGTTGTCTATTTGGGTGTTATACTAATAAGTTGTTTGCATTTGAAAATTTAAAATTTTCTATACATTCAGCATTCACTCATAGATGATGGAAATAGTCCAATATATCACATCTAATAATACATCATCATCACAAACGTTTAGATACTATAAATAATTCACCTATACACTTAATACTATAAAACACATGACCCATCAAATATTTAAAAATTAATCCAACTCTAATACATTTATAAATACAATATCACTGATCAATTCTAAAAATGATCTGCCATTCTAATTAAACTATCAGCATTTCCCAAACTATTACACTAATAATTCTTTCACTTAGAGTTAAGGGATCACAAACTCCATATCTCATTGCTAATAAGTAATGTGAATTCTCGATTCACAGGCTAGTAAACTTTCTACTAATTATCAAGATTAGAACGCATTTTTTTGAACTTGAAATTAATGAACAAATATAAACACAGAAAATTATTATAATCTTTCTAAGAATATATATTTGATAACTGTTAAAATATCTGGATAAAATGCTACATCTTTAAATACATTAAAATAACTTAAAAATATTATTACAAACATCAAAATTTCCGTTTGAATGACTTACGTTAGAATGATGAAATATTGAAATTTAATTCTATTTTAAAGTAAAATTTTAATTATTAATATCAAGTAAATACATGCACATATAGTTTTACTATAAAACTCTATATATAAGTTATATAAACATTGTTATAAATATATGCATTGACACGCTCTCATAAGAAAAGCTATAATTGTATAAAAATTATTATCGAAGATTAAGCGCTTTCGAGGGCATTAAATGTCCTCATTTTCATGCAATTATAGCTTTTCATGTGCGGGCATGTTAGCGCATATATTTATAATTTACAATTGTCTAAGAAAAGTATATTTAATTTTATAAATAAATATAATTATATAGTATTGCTTAGATTATTTTCTAAATTATCTAAATAAGATAGAATTTCGAATTACAATGTATAATATATATTTAAAGAAAAGGGGTCAAAATATGTAAAATTTTGAGATTGTATAAAATAAAATAAAAATTATCTGAAAAGTACATCTTTTGCTGTATTTACAAAACAAAAAAGGAAAACGTACATTTAAATATATTCAACATAGTTATATTCAAATAACTTTTTCAAAAAATTACCAAAAAAGGAGAGGGCAAAAATCAAACAAACATTTACAAGCCTTGGTGTGTTTACAAATTTACGAGAAATGAGAAAAGTCTTCAAATGTTTGCATGAATAACAAGAAGGATTTGGATTAAATTTTTAAGTTTAATTTTGTGTATTTTATAGAATAAAAAAAGAAGGCCATAAGCCAGAAACTAGTCTGGGAATATTGGATGAGTAGGCACTAGATGGGGATTTTATGCACAAGCCTTCTGGCATCCATTGATTACTCTAGCTTGCTGTATGTGGCAATATATATAGTGAGTTTTGCCTGTTTTAACAACAGTTATACCCAAGCATAAGAGGTGGTGGTCATGTGATGTTTATTGGCTTATAAAAAAAGAAGTTGGGAAGAGATAAAGTTAAACACAAAATAGCATCTTAGAAACCATAAAGAAAAGATTGTAATTATTTCAGTTAAACAAAAACTAACTGAACAATGCTTTCAATGTAATAGATCATATTCACAGTGCTCAAACTTGTTGGCAGAGATTATTTAATTAAAAAAAAAAGCTTCAAGTTTAATAACTGATAGTTATTATCCTAAATTTGTCGATTTACATTATCCCACTTTGGGGATAAGGTAATACACGAGTCTTTTTTATTATCATTTTTCAATCATTGTGCTCCGCACATGCTACTTTAATATTATATGGATTTAAACTGTGGCCATATGTCATTTCATGTTCCAGAAATTCAGATTTGATATTGGGATCTTTCTTTGCATGGTTGTAAATATACTTATGTTGTCCTAGTCTGTTAGTGCTGTTAGAATGTGATTCCCTATAATAGATTGTTCTACAACCAGGCTCATTGAAACTGATATTGTAAACAATCTGTAGGGCCTGGCTCAAAGGCAACCCACCCTTCATGTTATTTTGGAGCTTGTTTAGTTTTGAAGGGATTCTGAAACTGACATTAAATGTGTCAGATCATATATTCTGTAAACACTGATAACCCAGGCATAAAGGGAAGACTTATCCACTTATTGGTATTTTTAGAATCTGGAGGGTAGGGATTCACTCTTTAGTAGAATGTTTTTAGCATTCTAAGTAAGCTGGTCTAATTATAACCTACATTGCTCAGGTCTTTAATATAGCTTTCAATGCTACTTTTCTGATCTGCTTCAAACTTGCGTAATTTTTGGTTTCTGTAAAGAAAGCATTTGAAACCTGTCAACTTGTGTGATGTGGGAGTATGCAATTGGAGATGTATTACACAACAAACATTAAAAGGTTTAATCTGTAAATTGACAAATTTATATCAATTTTTGTGTTTTTCTCTTAATTAATTAAACTCAGCTGATAAGTTTGTGCTATGAATATGACCTTCTATGTTGAAAGCATTGCTCAGCTAGTTTTTGTTTAACTGAAATAAAATAATATTTTCTTTCGAAGTGAATGAATGCTAGTAATAGAATTATATAATAAAAGAAAAGAAGTAAACCTTCATAGAGTTACAAAGTAATTATGATGAAAAGTCATTAATTGGCCCATTTAATGATAGAATATGAGAACAAGTAATAGTGACTAAAATATTTCTGAATTCGTGTAATTCCCATTTAATGATAGAATGTGAGAACAAGTAATAGTGACTAAAATATTTCTGAATTTGTGTAATTCATTATAATAGAACAGAAAATGAAAGACAGTTTCTAATTCATTCAAATTTGACTTCTGGATTGGATCATAAAATTCTTTAATCCAATACACATCTAGTTTCCATAATTTCTAAATAATAATTTTTCCTTCAACTGATATACACCTGGGTCTCGTTTTCCACGATAGATAAGTTCCTCAGAAAACACGCGCAAAAATAGACGTAACTTACCTTGAAAAAGGGGGGATACAGACTGTGATTTTCAAAACTCGCATAAAAGCAAAGCACCAACATAAAATTTACTTTAAAATTCGCACAAAAAAAATAAGGAAATAAAATATGACTAATAAAAAATTTCAAATTTGAAAAAAATTGATACAAGACAAACTTTTTTTAACTATATTTAATTTTATTCAAAATAATATATTTTTATGCATAATTTACAGTACAGTAATTTACATTTTTTTATACGCGTTTTAATTATTATTGCTATTTGCTGATAAACAGTTTCGTTTGCAAAGTGGTAAAAAATAGATTCTTCACAGGAGGAAATTCAACTAGTGCCAAGTTCACTCTCATATTGTGTTAATGGTTTTCAGTTGACAACGTAATTAGTAATTAATCTTTGAGATGATGATTTTATTAATTGTTTATGCACTTAGACTTATGATAATAAAAAGATATTTATTCACCACTGCTGGGAAAAATTTAATTAAAACTATCAACTAAAAATTAAATTCTTATTTTTGTCTTGAATTTTTTAATTTTCAATTCCGTTTAAAAATCAAATTTTGTTTTACATCACATTAATTTCAAGTCACCATAAGTAATTTCTAAATTGTTAATTACAATTAAAAATCAGATTTTAATTTTTAATTGTCAAATTTAATTGTGCCCACTGCTATTACTCACCTTTTAAAAATAAACTTGCGGACACTAAATGATTAATAATTGATTATGTTCTTTTTTAAAAAGCAAAAACAATGTGATTTAAAATGCAAAATTAACACGCACAATGTTTGAACAAATTTACATTATAATCTTGTAAAATTTAATGTGTGTATACATAAAATGTGGAAATCATGATTTTAATTTCATTATTGCATAAAATCTTACTATTATAAAGCACTGAAAATATTGAAATTACTAAGATGAAAGTCGAATTCCAATAATGTGCTATTACTTTCAATATGACGTAAGTGCACGAAATTTATTATTTAAAGTAATATCGCATTATCGGAGTTCGACTTCCGGTGAAACATGAATCACGTAACTTTAAAATCGTGTTAAATAAGTCCACGTAAAAAGAGACCCAGGTGTAATCAAAACAATAATGCTTTTTAAATCATTGCTCTCTTATCTGTGACATCTTCCCATGGTTTTACTATTTTTTGTTTTGTTTCAAAATTATAACAACAATTTTTAAGTTAATCTACTTATTTTATAAATAGTAACTGGTGGAAAATGCTTACAACAAGATCTAGTTTAAAAACTTATTTCTAATAACTACTTAATTTTATGGTCTTATTAAATGGCCTCAAAATGTAAAAATATATTTTATGTTAATTTCAGATAGTCCTTATCAAATAATGGTTTTTCAACCTTATTAATTTATCTGAAATGTAAATAATAGACTCTTATCTTTACAGAAATTACAAAAGATAAAAAAACATTCATTGTGTAATACAAGATATCTTCTTATAAATTTAAACATGAATTAAATATTCAGATCAAAAAAGTCAATCATGTGAGGGAGTTTATATTTCTAATAAAAGAAAACCTATACCACTGAAGCTACATACATGTATATATGTGGACCTATGTATATTTACTTCAATTTTAAATTTTAACTAGGGCAAATTGCTGTATGTGTGAATGTGTAATGAAGGCACGTAAACTACATTTAAACATATAAATTTATTTTAGCCATTGTTTTTCATTTGCATTGCTAAGTATAATATATATTGTATCCATTTTAATTGAGCCTTGTGCCTAAATAAAATAGTTAAGTGCATAGAATGGTAAAAATTTTAAATTTTAGATGAGTGATATTCTTTGTGGCCATTTAAACTAAAATAAAACGAATTATGTTTAAAGTTCTAATCTATTATAAATGTAAATTTTAATAATAGAGTAGTTTAAAGAATTGTTAAAATAATATAGCTTACACTTTAAGTAAGTTTAATTTCAACAATTATAGATTAAATATGCAAAGTTTAGTTAACTTAAAATATTTTAAATTAGTTATTGTGGAATATTATGTAAGAAAAAAGCAATGCCAAGTTAAAGCATTTTTAATTATATATGTATATGTCTGTGTGCTTACATGTGTATTGCTTTAAAAACATTTAATTTTCTAAGTAATAATTATCTTTGTTAAAAGGTATTAAAATTGACTTATGTTTAATACTTAAGGTAGTTTTACCCGACGTGCTCGATCGCCACCAGGTCATGCTGCAGGACCATCAACAACCAGTCTGAAGGCTGCAAGTGATAAATTTATATCCAAAAGTGGCTGAAAATTGACAAGTAAAAATGCCTGAAGCTATATATACCCAAGAAATACATCGAAAGTACAAATTATAAAAAAAAAACAAGAAAATGCTATAAAATTCAAATTCACGATAGAGCACGTCGGGTAAAACTACCATACTTAATAATTAAAATATATGAGAAATAATTGATTTGTCAGGTAATTCTAATTTAATAATATTTAGCTCATTAAACAGTTATAAAAATATTATATTAAATGAAAAGTTAAAATATTATATAATTAAACTGTTGTTTTTAAAATCTTTTTTTCTTTCTTTCTTTTAATTAAGGTTAAAAATAGAATCTAAAAATAGAAACAAAACTTGATCTTATTGGTTAGTCAATTTTAAAATATGTCAGCTGATCAATTGGATTAGCTATAAAAGTAGAACTAGAAGTATGTGTGGAAGTGGAAAAAAAAGTATGCAGAAATTATTAAGGCTGTGTGTAGACAATTAAGAATTGTGCTTTAAAATTATTAAGAAATTGTGTGCATAAATTATTTATAGTAAACAATTATTATTTTAAAAAATGTCTAAAATTTTTTTCCATTAAAAAGTTCTAACATAATAGAAAACTAATTAGTCTGCTTTTCAAATGCCACATTAATATTGCTTGTTATAATGGCTAAAGAAAAAGGACAGAATACATAGAATGGCTTTAACAAAAATATATTGCAGCCAAAAGATTTGCTTATATCCATGGAGAAAGTTTACTCATATGGGAACAACTGATAAAGGAATGGTTTATGCTGTGTTATATAACTTTCTCTTTCTTCTTAGCATCTTGATGTAGAACTGTTATTTTAATTATTTCTCTTGTTGCTACAATAATGTTTAATAACTTATAATGTAAGAAAATGTTTAAAATTGAAGTTAATAACATATACATATGATCGTATCTACTATGACAGTATATAATTATGTTTTCCAAAGTAAAAAATGTGGAAATCAATTTTAAGCCTATACACATATGAATAAAATATTCTAGAAGTTAATATAGCTGCTGCAGTAAATTTATATAATGCATCTTTTACCATAAAACAGTATCCAGGAAAAGGGAAAATGATTTATTTCAAACTGGAATCACTTATAAAGAAAAACTGTGTGCAGTACTTAAATCTTTAAAATATTAAAAGAATCATAAAACTAATAGAACATGTGAATAATTAATTAACCTTATTTAATAGATAATATAAAAGATATTCTTTTTCTCTGCTACTTTAGAAAGTTTTACAGCAGATGTTTGTTGAATTAATGTGATATTCATTATTTATCATTTTAAAGTTTGTTTTCAGCATTACAAGTAAATAAGGGGAAAAAGTTTTAATTGATAAAGTGACTTTTTAAACTTGTGTTATGGGAATTATGTTTCAGTAAAAAGAGAATTAACGTTCTTTCACTTTTAATTTTAAATTGTTTATATTGTAATGGACCGGAAAAACCCTTTAAGATGGTACACCCAGAGCCTTCTCTACTTACAGGTCCTATTATGACTTGGGGTTCTAACTCAGTGTAGACATTTGCCTTTAACTCTACTCAAGGATGGATTTAAATAGGATGGCAATAATATGACCTCTATATAGATCCTTAATGGCTATTGCTAATAATATATTAAAAATCTGTATACATGTATAATAGCTATTCTGGTGAGTGAAGTATGAATGATGCTTAATAATCTAGAGACCAGAGAAACAAAGATTTTAACTTCAAACAACAAATATTTATTAACAAATCGGGGTTAAATTTATAATATTTATAAATTAATAAAATATATACATGGATATAATAAAATATTGATTTGTCTTTACTACAATAAGACTAGCTGTGATTTAAATATTAAAATATCAATTGAAATAAAAATTATAAAATTATAGTGCATAATATACAATAAAGTATCAATTATTTTAAATATGAAATTATATTAATAGATGTACAATTATCATTTTGTTTATGTCCTTTAAATGTATTTCAAGGTTATATCCATGAATTGCTAATTTGTGTTTTGTAGATATAGTTCATTCATAAATGGTTATTCATGCAAACAAGAAAATGTATTTATATAAAATTACTTATTAGTAAGTCCAATTAATATGTATATGTGTAAAATCTTACCTTTTGTCTTCTAAGTCATTGTCCATTTAATGCGTCCAATTATGTTAATATTTTATTTACAAACAAAAAAATTTTCTATGCATCCCTAGAGTTGTGTATTTGTATCTCTCTTCCGTTATATAAATTTAAATAAATGGGTTCTTTTTTTAAAAAAAAAATGTTTTCTGCGAATGAATAACAGGGTGAGAAAACTTGTAACTCAACTCTCAGTATACACTAAAAAAAAAAATACAAAATTTAAAACATTTATAAGCATTAATTGAAATCTTGGACTTCTTTAACTCTTCGGTTTGTCGGCGCGTTGCGGTTAATGTTCGTTTGTTGGTTCGTTTCTGTTTAAAATTACGGAAAAACTATAGGCTACGCATGCGCCTATACCATATTCTCTTCGCGTTTTTCCTCTTTTCGTAGGTGTCGCCATTTTTCTGTGTTAAAAATAAAATTTTTATTAATTTTTTTGCGAATAAGGTCAATTTTTTAAAAAATTTTTTTCACAATTTGTTAGATTAGCGGAAACAAAAGTACGCAAAATAAATGAACGGGACATGATGGCCTCTGATACGGATTATTCCAGCGGTGATGAATTTGTCCCATCTAAGCCCTTTGACTCCGAGGATAGTGTTAGTTGTTGTGATCTTGAAGAATATTTTTCGCCATCAGAAGAAGAAACTCCTTTACCAGCCAAAAGAAAAACTACGAGTGCTTTTCTGGATGATATCAATACACCAGGCCCGTCAACAAGTGTTCCCAACGATATCAATAGGCCAGGCCCTTCATCTAGTAACAGTAATCTGTGTCCGAACGTAACCTGCAAACCTGTGAATGTAGAGAATTTTACTAAAACTCCAGGTTTGAAGTTTTCTATAGTAGGTAAGTATTCAATTTTAGATTTTTTTTTTAATGTTATTTGTAAAAAACTTTTATCAACTATTATGAAGAAACTAATAAATATGCCACTGAAAATGACTGACTGATTTTTTACTCTGTGATAGGTAGACTATGAAAGGTAATTTTTTGTTATTGTTTTTTTTGTTGGTTTGTTTTAGTAAAAATGTAATGGTTGACACACTGATTCAAGACTATTTACAATTTATTCCTCTCAGAAATTGATTGTATATAATGAGTAATTTTTTTTATTCTGTTTTTACTAATTTTTGTTTTACTAACATGTTTTCATTGTTTTTGTTTTACTAATTTAGTTTTTATTTGTTGTTTTATTAACTTGTTTTTTTACTAACTTCATTTTATACTTTATAGGATATGACTGCTGATTCCTTCTTATTAGACTTTGTTTCAGCTTCATTACTGATTACTTTTTCCAATTGGTAAAAAGATCTGCATGATGAAATATTTTGATATTTATATTAGTATATGAAAGGTATGTTTCTGAAGAGTATCTTGGAAGAGGTAGAATATAAACATTTTTTTATATAAATATCTGCATAGAACCTTTTTAGTAATCATTGTCTGCCTCTTGAAATGAGAAATTTGTAAATTGTTTTCTGTATTGGATGATTATTCAGTATGATGATGATGTTATAAAAGGTTTGTTATAAAGTCTAAAATGAAAATAGTGCATCTTGTTTAAAGGCTTTTGAGTTTTCATAAATTAGAAACTTTCATGATTCATAATATACACATTTTTATAATATAATATACCTGTACTATGATGATGATGATGAATTTTATTTTTTATTGTATTTATAATGGTAAGTAATAATTTTCCACTTCCTTCATTATTTTTATATTCTGTTAGAATTTTAATTTTTTTATTTTTTATCTTTTATTAGGGAGAACTCTTTTCTTCCAGGCGCCTTGACAATTTGCAACAGTTGGGGTAGAAGATAAAAATGAAGAACTCTTATAGGAACATTTTCAGACATTGTAAAGCTATGGATTATCTCAGGTAAGACTTATTATATATCTTTAGAAAGATTTTTTTGTGAGGAATACAAAGAAATTATCACTGAAGATGTAATTTGCATTTTAGTTAATGTTAATTTCCAAATTATGAACAAGCAATAAAATAATAATTATTTCGGTTGTGAAAATTTCTTTTTTTCCTTATTTTTTATATAGTTATCACTATTTATTTTATGCTTATTGTTTTCCTTAGTTTTTCTAGTTTCTAGCAATGTAATTGTTTTTGCTCTAACATAATTAAAACTGAAGTTATTGTGAAAATTGTGTATCAGGCCAGTATTTTAAAAAGTTCAATATGGCGGCTTGAAGCTGAAGTAGTTAAAACAATAGCAAGTTAAATTTTCAAGAGTGGCTTCAGTGTTCTTAGCAGATAGTGTCTTTCATTTATTCATACATATTGAATCCTATTAAGAATTCTAACCATTTAGCAATTCCCACGACAAAATCGAATTCCTGGGCTTTTGATTTTGTAGCCATAGCCTTTCCAATTTATCTCCAAATTATTCCTCATTGATTTTTACACTGGGCATACCAATGAATATTATACTTCATCACCTGCCATTGACACCAAGAAGATAGAAAGATCCCATGACACTTAATTAGCAAAATTGCATCATTAGATTTTATATACACACATATAAATTGTTAAATATAAATCTTTTTCCATAAACAAAGGTTTGGATGATTATCGTGTTGGATAATTTTATTCTTTTTAAATAGGGAGAATTCTAATGCTTTCATACTTATTTTAATTTACTCAGTAATATACATTTATTTATTTATATATATATATATCTCATGTTTGTTAGATTCTTACCCTTATCTCTTTCATCTTAACATTGAATTGCTGTCACCATTAACATTGTTCTTATTATCTTTACTAGAATTACTGACTATATGATGGTTGAATATCCTGAATTTGACTGGTTAAGTGTCTCTGTTCCAGAAGGCACATATTTGGGTTCATCAGCCTATATCCTGCTCCCAGGGAGTTTTATTGGATTTTTATAAGAGCTGAATGAAATATGGGATACCCACATTGTATGAGTCAATTCCCACATCTCAGCCGATTTTAAAATATCTCAATAAAATGTTTCAACATTAATTTGAGTGCATCCTCATCACATCTACCTACTCTAGCCATTTACTCATGAACAATGCTATCTTTCTCATTACAATATACTTGCATATACCCATTTACATTTTTTTTATAAACTCTTCTTTCACCTACTTTAATCATGATCATCTGTTTATGAATAACTGAGCTTCTGTATTTGGCAGTTCTTCTTGACAACCACTGTATGGCTATAATATCCAAGCATTATAACTTCCTTTTATTTCTCCATCAACATTTAACCAAAATGCATTTGGGCCAGCTTGTTTCACAATAGCATATGGTCCAGCATATTGTTGACAAAATTTATGATAAACATTATCCATTGGTTTACTTGGGTGATGTGTTCTCACAAATACCTTGTCTCCAATCTTAAAGTGATGTCTACTTTTCTTCCTCTTCTTATTTCTAAAATTAGATTTATTAATTAACTGTTGGCGAGCCATTTGAATTTTAGTTTCTATGTCATAGTGATGACATTCAATTGGAGGCTGGTATTTTACAAATAATGAAGGAATAAGTTGGTTAAAATGTAGTTGGATTGGTGCAAATCCAGTAGATTCATTTGCACCCCAATTAATGAAATTCACTACCCATTCTGTCTGCTTCACCCATTCCCTATGCGCATCGTTTAGGTAAGTCCTGAACAAATGGCCAAGCTCCTGCATTACGCGTTCACAAGGGTTTGACTATGGATTCCTAATGGAAGTGAGTACGTGTTTAATTTGTAATTTCTCCACCCAACTTTTCCATTCCTTAGATAGGAAAGGTGTTCCATGGTATGTCAAAACAGTTTTAGGCTTTCCTATTTTGGGAAATTGAAGATTGTCTAATACCCTGATTGTGTGTTTGGTATTAGCCTGGGGTATAGGATGAGCAGAGACATATTTCGAAAAGGGATCATAGGCGACCAAGAGATATCTTTGTTTATTGAATGGAGGTAATGGTCCATAATAATCAATCTCCAAGGTTTCATTTGGTCTCTCAGGAATTATAGATTTTAATGCCTCACTAAAATTTTGGTTCACTGTCTCAGCTTTTAGGCATACTATACAATCTTGGAGTGTTCTCAAGATATCTTTATGCATACCTGGCCAGTAAAACCAAGTTTTTATAGTATGTTCTGTTTTACAGGCACCGTAGTGTCCATACAAACAGTGAATGTACTTTATGAGTGGGACGCGTAAAATTGTAGGTATCACTACCCTCCACTCTACAGTATTTGTATAAATTTTATAGAACAAGACCTGATTTTCTATCTTATAAAGTATAAAATTCTTGTGCACATTCAAAACTTCCTCTCCTTTTAGGGCTCTTATGACTAAGTTTAAATTTGGATCTTCAAATTGTAATTTGGGTAACTTTACCAATTTATTCTCTACATTACTATCGATTATTAAGTCGACATTTGTAATATAGGCATCTTCTACAGATAGATATTTTGATCTGACTGACATGGATTCCGACTAAATATATCAGCTACTATGTTCTCGGATCCTTTGCAATACCTCACAGTATAATTAAATTCCTGCAACAGCAGACTCCACCTAACTAGGCAACTGTTGGTCAAATAGCTGTGGTTCAAGAATTTGAGGATTTATGGTCTGCAACCACTATCACCTCAGATCCGAGAAACATCTGTCGGAACTTCTGGAAGGCCCACCCTATAGCTAGTGCCTCCTTCTCAGTTACCATATAATTCAACTCTGGACCTTTCAGGAGTCTACTGATAAAGCAGAGGACACCTGGTTGACCATCCTCCTGGATTTGGGATAATGTTACCCCTAACCCAAAACCACTACTGTCAATTTGAATGACAAATAGTTTATCAAAATCAGGGAAGACCAAAATTATTTGTTGTAAAAACCCTGTTTTGATATTTTCAAAGGCCCTCTCCTATTCCTTGGTCCAATTCCATTTCTCTTCTTTCCTGATTAGTTTCAATAAAGGTTCCATGTGGTCAGCAAATGTTTTGTAGAAATGGTGGTAAA
This sequence comes from Epiperipatus broadwayi, assembly GCA_028023455.1. Classification (NCBI taxonomy): domain Eukaryota; kingdom Metazoa; phylum Onychophora; class Udeonychophora; order Euonychophora; family Peripatidae; genus Epiperipatus; species Epiperipatus broadwayi. Next base: position 15,396,183 of record JAQFVV010000010.1, on the reverse strand, counting down.
AATTACACAAACCTAAGAATGACTGAATTTGCTTTTTGTTAATAGGCCTAGGAAAGTTTTGAATGCAGAGATCTTGTCTGGATGAAGTGCTATCCCATTACAACCTACAATATGACCTAGGAAGACTACCTGATCGGATACTAGGATACTTTTCTTGTAGTTGATTCTTATCCCTTTGTGAAAGCACTCCTGAAAAAATATGGTGAGCTGTTGAAGATGTTCTTCAATGGTGGAAGATGCGATAATCACATCATCCACATAAATGGTTACGATTCACTTAACCTCAGGAGAAAGGGTCTTATCTATGCATCTAATCAGACCAGCGCCACTAGTGATCAATCCAAATGGCATCCTATTGAACTGATAGGTAAAACCCTCATACTGAAAAACAGTATACTGGCAATCATCAGGATGGAGTTCGATCTGCCAATAGCTGGAAGTTAGATCAAAGGTAGAAAATACCTTCTTGTTTCCAAATCTCACGAGCAACTCATGAATGGGTGGTGGAATATTTCTGTCTGGAACAGTAATTTTGTTTAGCTGCCGAACAAAATCTCATCGACCCATCATTCTTCTTCACAGTTACAACTGGATTGCAGATTTCTGTCTGGAACAGTTAGCTGCGGAACAAAATCTCATCGACCCATCATTCTTCTTCACAGTTACAACTGGATTGCAGTAAGGTGAAGAGCATTTGGAAATGATCCCCCAATCCAGCATTTTATTGATCTGTTTGGATATTTCCTGCTGATATTGGTACAGAATAGGATACGATCTGGATTGAAAGGGTTGGTCATCCTTTAATTTAATTTTCTGTTGGAACCCAGCTATAACAGCTGGAAACTCCAAAAAAATCAGGCTAAACTGATTAATTATAGATCGTAACTCTACTGCACTTGGTAACTTGTCACCTAAAAATCTTTGTGTTTCCCCAGGTGCAGACCTATATTTTTCCTGGAAAGGTTGGTACAGAATGGCTTCCTGTTTATCTCTATTCCAAAAATTTCTAACCAATAGAGTCTGGTAATCATCAAACATGGATGGGGGCTGAAATAATGACTCCCACCACATTAAAGCATCACCTTGGAGGTGACTATATGCGATTATAATTTTTTCACTTTCAGACAAACTTCTATTCACCATGAAATAAAGCTTTAAGCTTCTCAAATGTTCAATTGGAGCCTTCATTATTGAAACCTTTAAAAACTTTCAGTTTCACAAATTGGTTAATAGCATTTATCTGTGCGCTGGTTACATGAGTTTTTCTTGTGTATTTATTTGTAGATTCATGAGGAGATGATCGATCTCAGCTTGATATTCATCTGGTTGTGCTTCATCTATATGAAATTCATGAAGGCCGTCTGCTTCAGGCATCATATAAGAGTGAAAAGTGGGTTCTTCATATGAGTCATATGCTGCTTGTAAATCTCTAAAAGCTACTTTCAAATGTGCCTCATCATGGTTCCAATCTTCTTGGTCATGTTGGATCTTTTTTTCATTCCCTAACAGTGGTTTCAGATGAATTGGTGTCTTTAAGTTGATCTGGGACTTGCCCCTCGACGACCCTTGCTTTACGGTCTTGTCAAAACTGTCAATTTGACTCTGTGTTTTGGTGCTTTTTTCCACAAGTTTTTCTAATGTTGTTTTGCATAAGACAGCATCTATTTCCATAGAAGATGTCTTATGTCCAACTGTTGTAAGTGATGATTCATGGCTTGCATCATTTTCTCTTGAACCCCATTTTCCACACTTGCCTTAATCTGGGGTTGGTTTAATTCTATCCATAAGAGTTCCAAATCTTCTTGAACTTCTTGCCTGTGTCTCTCTTGACCCTGCCTCATTTCTTCTTTAGTGTATTCCTGGGCTTGGTGTACCTCCTTAATTTTGTTATCAATTTGGGTGGTAATGCTTTCTTTAAACCCAGTAAATCACTCTTGACACTGCAAGTTCACTACATCTATCACTATTCTCATCTCTTCTACATCTTGCCTCAATTCCATTTTACTGTTATTTATTTTAACCATCTCCAAAGATAGCTGTTACATGTCTGTGGAAAATTTCATTTCAATGCCACTAATTCTTTTCTTAACCTCCTCATCCAATTTGTCAATATCTTTAAATATTCTCTTAAACCACATATATTTTCTTTCAATCCAGTTTCTATTTTGTCAATATTAACCTTGGTTACCAAGTTGCTTATTTCAGCCTTGACTATATCTATTTGACCACTCATGGCATCCATCTGACCATTCATATCAACTTGCATAGCATCCATTCACCCACTTATGTTGCTTATATCAGCCTTGGTTACCATGTCATCCATAAGACCACTCATGCTACCTATCTGACCACTCATGCTATCCATCTGGTCCAATAACATTTGGAACATGTGCATCATGGCTCCCTTATCTTCTGTACCAGTGTTAGTCCAATTCCATGTGATTGAATAGCCTGTTCACCTGAGTCTCCTTGAATTTCAGATATCATTTGCCTTTCCCCTTGCATTGATAAAGAATGCTCAACTCCAACCATTACCCCTGGACACATATATGTCTACAGACCCTACTGGTTCCACCTCAGGATCACCCTCAACTTCATTGCCACTAACATCCTGTGGCTTTACATTTAACTCTTTATTCATATCTACTAAATATCTCCCACTTCTAAGCAACATACAAAATAAACTAATATTTTTCTTTAAAATATTTACTCTATGAATGCAAAGTTATTTCTTTTCTATAGAATACTTTATAATATGTCATAGGTTCTCCTACCAACTTGTGTCATATCATGTGATTTTGGTTACCTTAAGTATTTTACATATCATTGGTATTAATGCCAGCTTTATATATTTTGCCCTTTATATGCCTCACTTGCCTACTCTTATTAGATTCTTGATCATCTATTTAGTTTTGGTCTCTATTTATCAATTCATACTTTCACTCAGAGTTATTTGAACTTATTGTTGATTGACTAAGTTAATTATACCATTAAGTTGCCACACCATTTAATCCATAGGGTTATATAATATATAGTCTATTAAGTGATTAACTAAAATATGATGTATCAGGTTATACTGAAATTATGGACAATTTCTCATAAATTCAATTTATGTCACACTAAAAATATATAGTAAAATATGGTAGACTTAACTCTTTAAAGCTCAACACATTGTATATCAAAATGTAATAGACATAACTATTCACATGCAGAACCTAAGTACTCGAGCTTACCACATTGCATGTCAAAAATGTAACAGACAATAAACTAGAATGAATTTAATAATTGGCTATTATGAATGCAACATGATAATCAACTTTCATTAAGTCAATATATGCTGGTGTACCTATTATTCAGGCTTCACTGTTGATGGTGTCAAAAATGTAACAGTATGTAGTTTGTATCTGTGATGAACTTGAATTTTCATGCCCCATATTGGGTGCCAAAATATGTAATGGACCGGAAAGACCCTTTAGGATGGTACATCCAGAGCCTTCTCTACTTACAGGTCCTATTATGACTCAGGGTTCTAACTCAGTGTAGACATTTGCCTTTAACTCTGCTCAAGGATGGATTTAAATAGGATGGCAATAATATGACCTCAATATAGATCCTTAATGGCTCTTGCTAATAATATATTAAAAAATCTGTATACATGGATAATAGCTATTCTGGTGAGTGAAGTATGAATGATGCTTAATAATCTAGAGACCAGAGAAACAAAGATTTTAACTTCAAACAACCAATATTTATTAACAAATCGGGGTTAAATTTATAATATTTATAAATTAATAAAACATATACATGTATATAATAAAATATTGATTTGTCTTTACTACAATAAGAGAAGCTGTGATTTAAATATTAAAATATCAATTGAAATAAAAATTATAAAATTGTAGTGCATAATGTACAATAAAGTATCAATTATTTTAAATATGAACATATATTACTAGATGTACTATTATCATTTTGTTTATGTTCTTTAAATGTATGTCAAGGTTATATCCATGAATTGCTAATTTGTGTTTTGTAGATATAGTTCATTCATAAACGGTTATTCATGCAAACAAGAAAATGTATTTATAATTTGTCCAAACTTCAAACACTTTTTAGCAAACTATTTATTTGTACATTCACAGTCACCTATGTTTCGACTGACCTGCAGTCTTCTTCAGAGCTATTATACAATGAACAAAATAAAATAAAGAGTTAGCTAAAAAGTGTTTGAAGTTTGGACAAATTATATTTATAGGATATTACGGCAAACATAAAGAAAAGTAGAATTTTGGTAATATTTATGAAAATGTATTTATATAAAATTACTTATTAGTAAGTCTAATTAATATGTATATGTGTAAAATCTTACCTTTTGTCTTTTAAGTCATTGTCCATTTAATGTGTCCAACTATGTTAATATTTTATTTACAAACATAAATAAAAATTATCTATGCATACCCCGAGTTGTCTATTTGTATCTCTCTTCCCTTATATGAATTTAAATAAATGGGTTCTTTTTTTTAAAAAAAGATGTTTTCCCTTATATGAATTTAAATAAATGGGTTCTTTTTTTTAAAAAAATGTTTTCTGCAAATGAATAACAGGATGAGAAAACTTGTAACTCAACTCTCAGTATACACTAAAAAAAAATACAAAATTTAAAACATTTATAAGCATTAATTGAAATCTTGGACTTCTTTAAAACAATAGCAGGTTAAATTTTCAATAGTGGCTTCAGTGTTCTTAGCAGATAGTGTCTTTCATTTATTCATACATATTGAATCCTATTAAGAATTCTAACCATTTAGCAATTCCCATGACGAAATCGAATTCCTGGGCTTTTGATTTTGTAGCCATAGCCTTTCCAATTTATCTCCAAATTATTCCTTGCTGATTTTTACACTGGGCATACCAATGAATATTATACTCCATCACCTTCCAATAACACCAAGGAGATAGATCCTGTGACACTTAATTAGCAAAATTGCATCATTAGATTTTATATACACACGTATAAATTGTTAAATATAAATCTTTTTCCAAGGCTTGCGTTATGATATAAAAACGAACACTATTTCTATGCAGTTTTTATTTATATATATATATGAGACGCATGATAAAGATTTTACTTTAAAAGTAATATAAATTAGTGTTGATAAAATTCTATTTCATTATTAGTTGGCTTTATCTTAAAAAAAAACCATTTTATAATAATTATATTTCGAGGATGATAAACAAATATGAATTAGAATTTATTTGAACGAACGAAAGTTCATCACTTAAATAATGTCTCTTTTCATCTTTAAAATATTTTACACTAATAAATAATGTAATTCAAAATATTACACAATTTTTTTTTAATAATGAAATGAAATCATAATAACAAATATAATGATAATTAAAAATATTCTTATTCTATAGCTTTACTTTCACGTACTTCATTTGAACAAAAACCAACCAACAACTAAAAATTCCTGTTGCTTAGTTTTTTCCACGTTCCAAAATCAACAAAGGTTTACTCTTTTTTCTCTCTTTTAAACAAAATAAACTTGGTTAATAAAATTTAATGTCAGATATTTTCTTTATTATTTTTGTCACGTCATGATTTAAAATTCTAAACATTCATGTATAAATGTGTGTATGTATATATTTTATTCTACATTTAATAAAAAAAATAAATTAGTTCATTCCTTTATAAATGTATGGTTATGTTTGTATATATATATGTGTGTATGTCTCCAAATATCTAAAAAAATTATGTTTTAAAAGTTGGCTGCCTATTTAATCTTTATACATGTTATTCCAAAACATCAGTTACTTATTATTATTTTTTTATAAGGATTGGGCATCACCTTACAATATATATATATATATATATATATTTAAAAGTTATTTCAAAAATGTATTATATATGTTTGTATGAAATAATATAGTGTATTGGATAGATTTATCTATATTTTGGTTATATTAAGGGAGTGGTAAATAATAAATTTATTTTGACATTAAAACTGACCGTAGCTGGATAAATGTTGTTAAGCAATAACTTTTTTTTGATAATTTCATTATTTTAATATGCTAATAGAATATTATAATGAGTATAATTATTTTTTATATGCTTAGGTAGTTTATTTATTGTTGTAGGATTATTTTACAATTTAAAAGTAAAATAACCTGGTGTATGTTTTTTCTAAAAATTATTTTTCATATCATGCTAATTGCCACTTTAAATTTATAAGAAATATGTGCTTCAGAATAAATGATGTTTCTTTAGGATTGATTATTGGTGCAGTCATAATTTTATATATGCTATATGATGAATTGTTTTATTAAATACTTATTTATGTGTGTTTTATTGCTATATATGTATGCTATAGTTATAATTAGATTATGCTGGTGCATTATAGTTATGCTAAAGTGATTATTGACCTGCTATTAAGCATTTATTTTTTTATGTGGTGGAATTTTATATTTTATTTCTGAATAATATTTCAGTTGTTATTATAAAAGGTACCATGATATTCATATTTGTAGTTCATTGCTTAGGTGTGCTTATAGTGTTTTTAAACTTAAGGATTTCTTGTCTAAATGTGATTGTTAGTTCACATGGGTATTCAGTTTTATGTTTTATTCCCATAGCACTAATGATAAGTCATAGGGTGAACATAGATTTTCTAGCCACGAGTGCAGATTTGGCCATTTTTGATGTAATTCCCATGAAATTCCTATTTCCAAGTTATTAAAGCGTTTCTATAAAGAACCTAGTTACGAACATTGCACCATATTCAAATATTGATGATTCCATCCACTTAAACATATATTTGTACATAGTTATAAAATCTAGGATTTATGCCCTCTATGAATGTAGGGTTAGTAATAATATGAGTGTTACATAGGATTACACATATGCAAATTTAATGATAGATGATTAAATATAAAAATTTAAATAATCATGATTTTGCCAAATAATCTTGATAGTAATAGAGACAGTTAATTAAATTGTGTTGATAACTGGAAGATAGTTAACAATAGCTATTTAAAAAATATATAATGGGAGTAATTGCAATACATCAATTCTTAAGCAGGAAAACTAGTTTTAGGTATGACTTAAATTATTATTTGCTTCAAAATACTTTAATTATTCATAAGCATATTGAATATTATTTTGAAAGTTAAACCTCTAAAAAGATTAATTATTGCCAAATAATTATTATTTAATTAAAACAAAGTATTAATTATATTTTTTTGTTATAATTATAAATTTACTTAACGCACATTGATTACGTAAGTAATATTTACTAAGGCAATAAACCTAAAGCATGTGCAGTTGAAAATGCGAAGGTAGGAACCTCTACAGGTCTTAACCATAAGTTTATGCATTCCCCACTTTTATTCCAATGCGTAAACTTGTGGTTAAGACCTGTAGAGGTCCCTACCTTCGCATTTTCAACTGCACATGCTTTAGGTTTATTGCCTTAGTAAATTTTCTTGTTACTTAATTAAGTAAAGTAACTATGTATTTATTATGAAAAGATAAAACATGCTTTTTGCCAAGATTAAATAAAGTACTTAGTGGTATAGTGTTTTTTATTACTTATATTATTGTAATTAAAATAAAATGTATACTTATAATTAGAATTATGCCAGCTTTAGTAAAATATTTACCCACTTTAAAATATGTGATAGTATAGAGGAATACTGGTATTTTTTATTATGAAGGGATATGAAAATTTGCTTGTATAGATTGATTTATTAATAATCTAATTTATTGTGAATTTTATTCAAATATTTGTAACTTTAAAATTACTTCTAGTAAAATTTGTAAGTAATTCGTACTATGTGAATAAAAACTTAAATATTGTTCTGTAACTTATAAAGATTGTCTTTATAATAAATTGATTTTTTGTGAAATTTAAAGTTTTATAGTTCGCCATTATTTATGTTTCATATTTCTATTTGTTATCATCACAAATACTGATTAGATTCAGTATTCACATTATTTCTTAATTGCACAACCATAATAAATTATTTTATTTAGAAATATTTATTGCACTGATGAAAATGACTTATGAAGATGATTGTTTTATTAAAGGGTATGATAATTTGCTCATAAGTTATGATTGCTTCATAAAGGTTATTGAAGAAATCAAAGTTTATCTGATCATGTACAAGAGTGTCATATTTAATTATCACATATTTATTTCATGTTAGACTTAAGAATTTCCGTGTGTTTATTTGAAATTGATATAACAATAACTAATGTTACTTTTTGATTTATTTTGCATTCAAATATAGAACTTATTAATCTAAGATGTGTCATCATCATCATCATCATCAACCATTATCAATCCACTGCAGTATGAAGGTCTCTCCAAGTTCAAACCTTATTCAATCTTTAGCTTCTCTTCTCCACATCACCCCTGCACATTTTTTTATTTCATCCATCCATCTCACATGTGGTCTTTTTCTGGATCTTTTATAATCTCTTGGAATCCAATTTAAGATTTTAATTGTCCATCTATTATCATCTCTTCTAGAAATATGTCTAGCCTAAGTCCACTTTAGCTTTTAATTTTTTCAATGAGGTCAATAACACCTGTTTGTTCTCTTACCCATATATTACGTTTTCAATCTCTTCTTGTTATTCCTAACATGCATCTCTCCATATTTCTTTGAATGGTCTGAAGTCTATTTTATTAAGTGTCCAAGTCTCAGATCCATAAGTAAGAACTGGTAAAACACATTTATTAAAAACTTTCCTCTTCAAACACATAAGCATATTTCCTTTTAGTATCAAGTTATCTCTACCAAAAGCACTCCAACCAAGATTCTATGATTAATTTTATACATTATGTTTCTATCTGTATTAATAATCTGACCAAGATATTTGTAGCTGTTAACTTCTTATAACTCATCATAATCAATCTTTATTTTCATATTTTGAGAAAATCCATTGAACATTACTTTAGTCTTTTTAACATTTATCTTTAGTCCTACTTTCTTACTTTTATCTGACAATTCCGGCAACATTTCCTGCAGCTGTAAACTATTATTTGAAAAAACAACTACATCATCTGCAAAATCTAAATGACTTAAATAATCTCCATTTACTTTCACTCCTTTAGCTTCCCATTTTAATCCACAAAATACTTCTTACAGCACTGCTGTAAAAAGTTTTGGAGATATGGAGTTGCCCTGTCTTACATCTTTCTCAATGTTAACTTTCTTAGTATCATTATGTAATCTAATTGTTGCTGTTGCATTTTTATAAATATTTTTTTAAAATATGACAATATCCTGGATCTATACCTTGATGATCCAATGCTTTAATCGCTGAAAAAAAGTTTATAGAATCAAATGCTTTTTTATAATCTACAAATCCAAAGCATAACAGCAACTCATATTCATTTGTCCTTTCTATAACTTCTCTCAATACCTGGATATGATCTACTGTACTAAAACTACTTCTAAATCCAGCTTGTTCTCTTGGTTGGTGGAAATCCAATGTTCTCTGTAGACGAATTGTAATTATCTTGGTAAAAATTTTGTATGAAATTAATAAAAGGCTGATAGGTCTGTAATTTCTAATATCTTCTTTATCACCTTTTTTAAATATTAATAATAATACTGCATTCTTCCAATCATCTGGTACATCTTTATTATTTAGACATTTGGTATATAACTTTGCTAAAAAAAAATCTATTCCTTCACCTGCTTCTTTTGATATATCAATTATAATTCCATCATTACCTGGAGCCTATCCTTTCTTCATAAATTTAATTGCATGTCTCACTTCTTCATTTAAAATTCTGGGCAATACAGAAGATATAATAGATATAGGAGGTACTTATTCTTTATTACTATATAATTCTTGATAGAAGTCTTCTACCCATTTCATGATGTCATCTCTCTTTTTAATAATAGTTCCATCTTTTTTTCTTATTGCAAATATAAATTTCCTACCAATACCAAAATGTTGTTTTATATTCTTGAGACTTTTATTCTCTTCTACAGCTTTCCTTGCTAGTTCACAGTTATACTTTCTTATATCATTTTCAATTTTTTTCCGCACTATTTTACAGAATTCAAGGTATTCAATCCTTTTTAATGCATCATTTTTGTATATCTTCATATTTCTTCTTTTCTTCATAAATTCTCTAGTCTCAATAGAAAATTTATTGGTCTATTGCCACTTTTTTCTACCAGCTATCTTTGTTGAAGTTTTTAAAAGTGTAAGCAGAGCTTTATTTGAATATCCTTATGCAAATTACTTAATTATTGTTTTTTTTTTATTTTAAATAATTTATTCAAAACATTTACATTATAAGAGTACTGTTATTATATTCGTATTATTGAGGATTATTGTTATTATTATTAATGGTCATCATGAGAGATGATTGCCTATTATTCTTAATAATCCAAACTATATTTGTATTATAACGCTTAAATTATAATATAGATCTTTCTTCAATTAATTTCACAACCCTAGATGACCCAAAGTTATTCGTTTAATTGTTTATCATATTGCAGAGCAAAGTTATTATAGTCTATTAAATTATATAATATTATTGTATATTTTCTGAATTTGTCTGGATTATCGGATTTCCATAAATGTATCTTTTATTATCCAATATCCTATGCTTTGTTCTTTCTATAGTATGATGTCCCTGAGATAGAGATTTAGATATAATAAAGATTCAGATAAAGATCTAATTCAAATTAAAGTTAGAAATATTATTTTTACAATAAATTTTATTATTATTATTCTTAAATATTTAGTTGATATATCATTTTAGCTTTATTGAAGTAGGATCATTATTGTTAGTCATTGAGATATTATTGTGATTCTTAAAGGGTTGGGATCCAATGTTATGTCAATGCAGTCAGATATGTGTTTTTGATACATATTTGACTTTAAAGCAGTCTGTACCTTTTAGCATGGAAACACAGTCTCATAATTAACTTTATTATTATTATTATCATCATCATAATCATCATCATCATCATCATTATTATTATTATTATCATTATTATTATTATTATTATTATTATTATTGTTGTTGTTGTTGTTGTTCTTCTTCTTCTTCTTCTGAGCTAGGCAATTATTAATTGATAATTCGTTAAAGCAGATTGAGACCAGTGGTTATTTTTGTCTGAAGGTTTGTGATGATGGTATATTATTAGATGTAATACATTGGACTATTTCCATCATTTTTGAGTGAATGTTGAATGTATAGAAAATTTTAAACTTTATTTAAACTTTCCAAATACAAACAACTCGTTAGTAATAATACACAAATAGCTCAGTTGGTAGAGTGTTACCTTAAATTCAATATTCAAGAATTTAAAGGTGCTAGTTCAACTTCTAAGCAAATACTGTCACTGTGCATATAGGCCAGCAAGACATGAAGAAGAGTGGAGAATAATACTATTCAAAACATTGTGTAATTACTAACCTGTGTTGTCTATTTGTGTGTTATTATTAACAAATTGTTTGTAATTGGAAAGTTTAAATAAAGTTTAAAATTTTCTATACATTCAACATTCACTCATAGATGATAGAAATAGTCCAACATATCACAGTAGTTATTATTATTGTTTGATTATTGCTTTCACCCACTTTATACTCTCACTGCTTATCTTGATTCCTGTTCCTGGTACTTTGTCAGTTGGTTACTATATATATATATATATATATATATATATATATATATATATATATATATATATATATATATATATATATATTGTAGGTGTTGAGTTTAAACCCTACATTCCCAAGACCTCAGAAGAAAAATGGGAGAAATATTTTATCTCTATTCAACCAATTTTATTAGTGAAAGAGATAATATATATATGAGTAGTTTAATAGTTATATTTAAGAATTAAATATATTAAGCAGATATGAATAGTTGTCTGTAGACATAAACTCCATACAATATTAGTTTTCTAGGTTTACTTATTAATTTGTTCTATTTCATTTTATATCTAATGAATTATAATTTTATTCTTTCCTAATAATATTTTTAATTAAATACTTGTCATTGCTAATTTATTCTATGACTTTAATACTAATAATATTAATAATCTGTAGCTTTTCTGATCATTTAGACTACTTTCAATAGACAAGTTTTTACAGATGAGTGGATATATGTATATGCGTGTGCATGTACAAACACCAAAGCATAAACATTTACAGATATATTAAAATGTTTTTTATAATGATTTCATATTTTCTGTGTAAAAAATTGTTCTTTTTATATTATTTAAATCCAGTCTTTTTTTTAAAAAAAGTGTTAAAACTAAGTGAGAAAGATTGCCAATTCTAAAGATTTCAATCTAGTGTTAAAAAAAAATATTGAGAGAGATAAAATCAATTTTAACTTAACTTTAGTGTGAGAAAATTGGAATTGAAGAAAAATAACTCATTAGTAAGCAGTTTCAAAATTAAGAACTGTTGATTACTTTAGACCACCCAAAAAATAAGATAAAGACCAAAGAAGCCACTGATTATTTTGAATCACACCAAATAACAAATTTTGGGAAAAATATAAGGGTTAAAGATATTTGTATTGCAGCTGCACTGATAAAGTATACTTTATAGATAACCAGTTGTTTCAGCAACTAAATGTGTGTGAAGTCATTCAAAAGGCCAGCACATATATAGTCTGAAAAATAAGACAGTTGAAATTAGTGTCTGATTGCTTCTTGGATCCAACACATCATTATTTTTATATTTTTTTAAGGATTCTACAAATTATGAAGGGCTAGATAGATATTTTGTGTTGAGGGTGCCTTTTTTTGGTTACCCAGGGAACTCTATGCACATCAAAAGAGTTAAATCTGGAAAGAAAATTAACAAATAGCATCCTCTGGCTGATCACCAAAGTCAAAAGAAGACTTCATATCCTGCTATTGCTTCACCTATGCCATTGCTGAATCCAAATCCAAATAAAAGCACAAAGTAAAATTTGCTAAACTTATATTAAAAGCAGAAAATATCCATTTGTCTTTAGACATAATCATACCCAGAGCAGAAAAAGAAGAAATGAAGAAACCACCACAATATTAAAATGGTCATTAAAGAAATGCAATTTATGTCACAGCATCCTCATCATTGCAGTAGAGCAGAAGAATTACAAGCCTAAACTTAAATGGAACTTTTCCAGTAAAACTGCTGTAATTTATATATAAAATAATGGTATGTTGCAAAATTCAAATTCTTAACCTTAAGCAAGCTAACTTCAAAATGAAATTCATTAAAACAGGCAAAACTCACTATACGTATTGCCACACACAGCAAGCTAGAGTAATCACTGGATGCCAGAAGGCTTGTGCATAAATCCCCATATAGTGCCTACTCATCCAATATCTCCAGACTAGTTTCTGGCTTGTGGCCTTCATCAGTGAGGACCCTTGGATCTAGCTAGCTGTGTGTGGCAATACGTATAGTGAGTTTTGCCTGTTTTAACAACAGTTATACCCAAGCATAAGAAGTAGTGGTTATGTGATGTTTATTGGCTTAAAACCAATCCTGCATAATAGGATAATGGTAGTTATGGTTATTAAAGAATGAAAGACACCAGAATGTATGGGTACTGAACTGATTTCAGACCTATATGACTATATAAGCTAATGGGTTTGGATTGAAAACATTAAGGTGTTTTCAGTTTAAGACTCATAGTTTTATAGTTAAGTGGAGATAAAAGGTGGCTGCTGGAGGGTTGCATAAGATCCTAAGATCTAGGTGCGGTGTTCTCAGATCCAAGGCTCCTCACTAATGAAGGCCACAAGACAGAAACTAGTCTGGGGATATTGGATGAGTAGCCACTAGATGGGGATTTATGCACAAGCCTTTTGGCATCCATTGATTACTTTAGCTTGCTGGGTATGGCAATACGTATAGTGAGTCTTGCCTGTTTTAACAACAGTTATATACAAGCATAAGAAGTGGTGGTCATGTGATGTTTACTGGCTTGAAATTCTTTAAACCCATTGAAACTGGTGAAACTGTCTGCACATCAGAAATAAAAAGATGAACCTGGTAATATCAATTTTATTTTTATTTTCTCAATGACTATTAACAATTCTTTTTTTAAATAAATCCAATTGACTTCCTTCCTCTCTCTCTCTCTCTAAGTATGAAAAATACAAATAAATTATTAGAAAAGGTTTTACAATAATTATGAATATTGACTTTATTAGTATATTGTGTATTATTTGATTACCATTACATGTAACCATTTATATATGTATCTTTTTTTATATAAAATGTTTTTATTGTGTATTAATTCAGGTATCATAAAAAATAGGTTATTTTTACCATATATAAAGGTTTTACACAAGATTTATTAATGGGAAGTAACCCACACACATGATACTATCTGTGTGCATGGATAAGTAAGTGTCTTGTATGATTGCTCCAATTTTAGAAAAAGCGGATAAGGGTAGAAATTTAGTGTAATGAGATATAGATTTTAAAGCAATTAGCAACCTAGATTAATAAAAATTGAGATGAATAATTAGGAAACAGATCTCTTTAAATATTCCCATCTTTGTAATTTAGCTAACTTTTTCTCTACCTCTTTCTCAATTATTATTTTTTAAGATTATAGATATAAAATTTTATATTATACACAATGTGCAAGGGTGTGCATGCATGAGGTATTTATCTCTGAAATCTAAATCTCAATGATTCGTGCTATTTTTATTAACACACATGTATATATTTGCTATCAACAATCGAGTTCAAGTTTATTACGGGGAAGAGGGGAAGAATTTTGGGATAAATATTATTATTATTTGAATGTAACTAATTTTTATTATTAATTATGTAATTTTTTCTATTTGTATATTGATGATTAACCAATAATAAAATTTAATTTGTTTTTATTAAAAAAAGTTTATATATTTCTTAGAGTTAATTATTGTCTTGTGAGGTTAGTTTAGTCATCATCATCACTGATGGATTTCAATCATTAAAACATGGTTAAAACAGTTTAAATATGTAATATTATTTAGGAAAATAATTATAGATTGATAAAAGACATGATTTGTGTTGTGAGTTAGGCATGAAGCTGTGGTTGAAAGTATCGTTGCCATCATTATCACCTTCATTTATTAATTAGTACATGGTCTAAATCAGGGGTCCCCAACCCTATGCCCATGGGCACCATGGCGCCCGCAGACCATTTTACGTGTGCCTGCCGCTATCCGAACACTATAAAAAATTATTTATCTGATACAAATAAATTTAATTTTTAAGATTTCTTATAAATTATTGTATTATATTGTAATCAAATTGTAGGTCATACTATACATTTACAGCGTAAAAGAGTCTATCATTAACAATATCCAACTATAAATTTACATTGAAAAAATAAATGGTGCCTGCCACCTGGCTGGTATTATAGAATGTGCTCTTAAGTGCAAAAAGGTTGGGGACCATTGGTCTAAATAAATATAATAAATGGTTGTATATAAATAATGGTTCACACTGTTAGTTTGTTATTTGTGAGCCATCATAAGAGATATGACTACCATCAAAGATCTCTAAAGATTTAGTGAATTACCATCGATGATCTATAGTATTAAATATGAGCTAGTAAAACTTATAATATTATTAAATATGAGCTCTAAAAATTTATAATGTTGAATAATCAAATATAGTTATACGAGAGTTTGTAAGATAATTTATTTGCACAACTAGAAAATAATGAGGATGTTTTACCAATAATACAAGTGCAAATAGTATTGTTATAAAATGAAAAATCCTACATACTATTATAAATAATGTACCAACTGAGGTTCAATCCAGATATGATTAAAAGTAGATATCCAATGTAACTTCATCTAGGTTTAGATAGCTTAATGGTTCCCAGATGTACACACACACACACACACACACACATATATATATATATATAAAGGAAAGGAATAGAGTGGTTTGTCCAATTGGAGTATAAAACTGCTTACATGGTTATTGATCTAAAACAATTGATCCATTGTGAGTGGCTGCCCCAATGAGGAATGGTAAGGAAATGAATTTTGTCTAGATTAATTTCATATTTTCATTCTGTTACAAATGCCACCCAAACCTGTGGGCTATTAAATAAGGGCATGGTGGTATATAGATTATTTACAGTAGATCATATCCAGGTATGAGAGAAGTTATAGAAAGGAACAAATGAATATGAGTTGCCATTATGCTTTGGATTTGTAGATTATGAAAAGGCATTTGATTCTATAAACATTTCTTCATATGATTAAAGCATTGGATCATCAAGGATAGATCCAGGATAGTCATATTTTGAAGAATATTTATAAAAATGCAACAGAAATGATTAGATCACATAATGACACTAGGAAAGTCAACATTGAGAAAAGTATAAGACAGGATGACTCTATATCTCCAAAACTTTTTATAACAGTGCTGCAAGAAGTATTTTGTGGCTTAAAATGGTAAGCTAAAGAAGTGAATGTGAATGGAGATTATTTAAGTCATTTAGATTTTGCAGATGATGTAGTTGTTTTTGCAAATAATGCTTTAGAGCTGCAGGAAATGTTGCAGGAGTTATCAGATAAAAATAGAAATGTAGGACTAAAGATAAATGTTAACAAGACTAAAGTAATGTTCAATGGATTTTCTCAAAATATGAAAATAAAGATTGATTATGATGAGTTAGAAGAAGTTAACAGTTACAAATACTTTGATCAGATTATTAATACAGATGGAAACATAATGGATGAAATTAATCATAGAATTAAACTTGGTTGGAGTGCTTTTGGTAGAGATAACTTGATACTAAAAGAAAATATGCCTATGTGTTTAAAAAGGAAGGTTTTTAATAAATATGTTTTATCAATTCTTACTTGTGGATCTGAGGCTTGGACACTTAATAGGAGCAATACAGAGACTTCAGACCACTCAAGGACATATGGAGAGATGCATTTTAGAAGTTACAAGAAGAGATAAAAAATACAATATATGGGTAACAGAACAAACAGGTGTTACTGGCCTCATTAAAAAAATTAAAATTCTGAAGTAGAGTTGAGCTGGACTTAATGCTAGAAAAGATAATAAATGGACAATTGAAATCTTAAACTGGATTCCAAGAGATTAAAAAAATCCAGAAAGAGACCACATGTGAGATGGATGGATGAAATAAGAAAGTATGCAGGGATGAAAAGATTGGAGAAGATGGATTGAACTTGGAGAGACCTTCATTCAGCAATGGATTGATAATAGTTGATGATGATGATATAAAAGCATAAAATTAAACTAGTCAATAAATAATCAAAATCACCCCAAATTCACAAATCAAACAGATTAGTCAAGAAAATAAACTCCAACACTATCAATGGTTTTACTGCTACAAGCACACTTCTCAAGTGTAAAGAACTAAAAATAACAATGTCTTTAAACTAAACATTACTCACAATTACACTTATCTTCCACCCACTCTTAATATTAAAATAACTTTTATATAAGTTAATTGCTTCAGAATCATAAATTTTTAACAATAAAGATTCTTTAATTGTTTTTATTTCATTTCTCTCAAAGAAGATAACTTTTTTGTCAAAACCTGTTTCTTCTATATGCTTTTCCAAAAAACCCCAGGGAAGAAATGTATCAGCCATCAGGTGAGTATGAGCCAGCATTTCAGGGTGAAGTCCACAAAATCTGTTGTTGCTGACAAAGTCGTTTATTATTGTGGGTGGTAAAATAACTACCTTAGCAATGCAAAAGAATAAGAAACATGTTATCTTATCCTTGCATACGAACATATGTTATAATCATTCTTCCTGAATGTGAGCTAAATGAATAAGTGATTCTACATTCTACAAATCAAGAAGATCTATCTATCATACTTTATCATAATTAATGCATTATATAATGTGGAATACCTTATGTCACATGTAGCAGTCTTTTTATAATTATTATTTTCCATTCATGACAAGTGAGCCATCAACTTTACAATTCACTCTTATAAGATAATAATTCAAAATATTTATTTTGCTTATTTTACAAAAAAACGTTTATTCATTATGTATAATAAAAATATATATGGAAAGCATAAAAATGTAATGCATCATAATAGCCTATAAACGATATTTTAGTTACTATTGCAGAATACAAATAACATAATGTAATTAGCATGTGTAACGAACTATACACCTATATCCATGCACCAAAACAAATATGCCATTTGTTTAACAAAAAATATTAAATATATTAAGTTTGCCTTCAAATTAGTAGTATGAAAACTATCTGTGAAATAGATGTTACAGTATTTGAATTCAGCTTTA
The DNA here is from genome assembly GCA_028023455.1 of Epiperipatus broadwayi. Taxonomy (NCBI): domain Eukaryota; kingdom Metazoa; phylum Onychophora; class Udeonychophora; order Euonychophora; family Peripatidae; genus Epiperipatus; species Epiperipatus broadwayi. Next base: position 15,377,877 of record JAQFVV010000010.1, on the reverse strand, counting down.
GAAAATAATCTTTAAGGGTATGATTTCACTGAAATGGCATTCAATTACTTAATTTTTTATATAAAGAGTACCAAATTACTGATAGAGGAACTTTATTATTATCTAATAAGGATGATCACATTTAAATATTAAGAGAAGGAAATAAAATAGACACCTTCTTTAAATGGAAGATTGGTGAAACAAAGCAGATGTCATCCAGTTCAATTTAGAAAATAACACTGTAACTACTTTATTCCTCAAAATGATCCTTTATTCATTTATTTCTCTTATATGAACTTGATCAACTTTGTTTACTATGAATACAAGAGGATATTTGTTTTGGTGAAATGTCAGTAATGACATTGCCATAATAAGCATGAATTAATTTATTTTATTCAAATCACTTATGCCAATGTTTATAATAATCTGTAGTATTAAAAAATAATTTTTGCCAGAATATCTTGAAAAATATCAAAGTTTTAAAAATACTAGTAGAAAAACCAGATATTATTAAACATTTTGTGTTGACTGCATTGGATTTCAAAATAAAAATGTTATTAATGCCATCATCGCTACATTTATCTATATATATTGAGAAAATAGTCACTTTTTTTTTCATATGTCATAGCATCGGCCGGGATGCGATACCACACCCGTCTGCAACCAACTACTTGCTTGAAAGGCGGGTGCGATGACCTCTCAGCTAACAATGCTAGTCACTTTCTCTACTAATTTTCATGCTTTATATATTAGTTATTTGAAGCAGATATTAATAAATACAAAATTATATTACTTTTTTATAAATCTCATATACACTTTAATGCAATTTATATAATTCCTCCTTCATTTTCTAACAGTTTCGATTGTCCTGCAGTCTTCATCAGAGTTACATTTAAACATATAACCATTATATATATATATATATATATATATTACATTATTATTCATAATCATATTTTATTTTTAATTCTATAACTTCACTTCTCTTATTTCCTAATTATTTTAGAAATAAAATATGATTATGAATAATAATGTAAAACATGTATTTTATATGTATATAAAATAATGGTTATATGATTATATGTTTAAATATTGTAGCTCTGATGAAGACTCCAGGACAATCACAACTGTTAGAAAAATAAACGAGGAATTATATAAAAATGGCATTAAAGTATATATGAGATGTATAAAAAAGTAATATATATGAATATATGAAGAAATGCAAAAAAAGTAAAGAAGATATAAGAATAATACTTCTAAGTAGAATCATACTTCTAAGTATAAAATTATATGCTGAAACAAAAATGCATCCATGATAACAGTTAATTTATACAATGTAAGTCATGATGAGCTTAAACCAAACTTTAATATGGCATATATATATGTTGACAATATAATGAAATATTGAGAAAAAAATATTGTAAAAAGTTTTTACATTATTATATATTGCCAAGACTTAAATATCATTAAAAGTGTAAATATAAATTTATGATCATGACTATTTGCTAGCATATATATTGTAATGCTAGTGAGAAATAAATATTGTAAAAGTTACATATGTCTAGCATTACATAGTTAATATTTAAAAATATATGATCAGATTTATTAAAAAAAAGAAAAATCAAATAAGTGAAAATAGTCAAAAAGTTATAATTAATTAAGGAGTGGTTTTAAAATGGAGTTTTAAAAATAAAAAAGATTGCATTTTTTTAAAAAAAAATAAAATAAAGCTTTTATTGAAAAGCAGGTAGGGGAGAATCTAGAATTAGAAAAAGATTTAAAACTGTTTTTTCTCTTTGTTTTTAAAGAAAACTCCTTTTATAAAAAATAAATAAGTAAATATGGAAAGTTAAATTAAAATCAGCTTGTAAAAGTGAAAACTTTTGAAATATTCAATTAGTGTCAAAAACTAATTAATTAATTTGGAATGCTAATAAGATTTCTGATTGATAATGATATTGAAATTGTATTAATTAAAATATTATGTAAATTATTGATGAGAGAGTAGAATAATATAAGCAAAATATTAGATTAAAACAACTGTGAAAATAATTTAAAAAACAGATTTAAGTTGTGATCAAAATTAAAAATAAGAAATTAAAACAATGAGAGAGAAAAAGTATATAAAGTCAGTGTGGCCTATTGTTATTTAGTCAGCTCTGCAATCTGTAATTCAGTCTAGTCTGCATTTTATGTTTGAATTCATTCCAGCCTTTATTTAGTGATAGAATTAGTTGGGTTGGAATCTGCTAGATCATTCCACTCCTCTATCTGTAATTCAGTTTGGTTTGAGTTCAGTTCAAGTTTCCATCTTCATTTTGTGATTGAACTAGTCCAGTCTTCATTTCATTTTTGATTCAGTTCAGATTATTTTTCAGTTTGGACAGAATGCAGACTCAAGAGTTTTCCATTGAGAATTCAAACAACCAGAAATCCAGATATTCAGGAACTATAAATGTAGTAGTAAGCCAGTCAATTATTGCTAAACATGCATGCAAAAGATTCAGATCAAGCAATATGCAATGTTAGACAACTTTAGAAATAGTTGATTGGGCTTCAGGTCCCAAACATCCTCCACAAAACAACAATTCCACCTGAATTAATGCCTGGAACTAATGACTAGATTGTGAAGTAGTGGCTGCCACATACTCTTTCTCTCATTATTCAACAGAAACCTGGAAGGAGAGCCATGAAGCCATTAATGGAGAACCAAAAATCCAATTGGTTGGAAAGCAAAACCAAATGGAAAACACCACCATTGGGCAATACACACAAAATGAAAACCTGGGGAAATATATTTTAAATAACTGTATATATACTTGATTTTAAATGAAATGAACTTTAATGAAGGACTATTATAACTATAACATAAAGACATCATTTATATTTTCTTCTATAAAAATTTATTATGTTATAGTATATGTGTGTGCATAAATAAATATTAATATTTTCTTAAATATCATTTGGTTTATTCTTTCTCTCTCTCTTGTCACTGTGTCACTATTAATATAAGACTATAGTTATTTTTTATGTGTTAAGTTAAATGTGCAGGATCCTGGTTAAGAGTATGAGCAAGCCATGGGATATTTCAAACACTGGATTGTGTACCTGTGATCAGAAGCATGCTGACTATATAACCTATGGTTGTTTGGCACCTGAGGGTGATCTTCAAAACAAATAAAAGCTTTGAATGGGAGGGGTTTGAATGCAGAAGTTGAGGTGGGCCATAGTCTGAAAATGTGATCGTGTTTTGCTTCACATAGCTTGATCTGACTGTGGATATTATTGATGGCTATTCTCCCATCTGCTTGAAGGACCAATCCATTCCCATAATATTAAAAGGTTATTATAAAAAGTATTTAAACCTAGTTAAACAATACAATTTTGAGGGGGACCCGGTTCAATATAAATGCAAAAGAATGTTTTCACTTGATTACTATCAATTGGTAATTTATTTTAAGATTTAAAATAATTATGTAAAGCTAAAATAATTAAATAATATTTACCCTCATCTGACAGGATACTATTTTAAAAATCAAAGAAAAAAATTGAGAGAGAAATTATTGGCTCAATCAAGTATTAGGTTTTAAAATGTCAAAAATAATATTTAATTTATAAAGCGCAAACAGTATTTGAAATTAAACTGAGAGACTGCAAAACACCCTCTTCTTGTTAAATTCTCTGTATTTATGATTTGATCGCTATTAATAACACGTGATTGGCTAATAAGTGCTAGAGGTTTGCAGTCTCTCAGTTTAATGTTAAAAATGTGAAAATAAATAAGTATGATAGTTTCACAAAGGCAATTGTAATCATAATAAAATTTATTAAATTTAGAATTTAAAATTGCCTTTAAATTAAATTTTTGAATTTGAATCATAAAACAATGGATTTATATTAAGTGTCCATTAAAATAAAAACAATTAATTGTAACTCTATCTTTAATTTCTTTCCTTATTCATTTATAATTCAATAAATAGGAAAGGTTCACTATGCATGAAAGATTATAAAATTATAACTCCTTTACAGATTAGCACTGCTTTCAACCAGGCCGATCGGTCATATTCATAGCTCTAAGAAAGATATGTCTTAGTGCTATGAATATAATCGCCCTGGTCAAAAGCAGTGCTAAACTGTAAATCTGTAAAGGAATTATAGTTTTATAATTTTTCCTGCATAGTAGACTTTCCCTATCTATTAAATTAAAAATAATTAATGTGTTTATCTGAAACTAAATATAAAAAAAATAAATAGACAAATTATTGATATAAGATAGACAATCTCTATCAAACAACAATATTGGGTAGCATAAATTTAATATAAATAGAAGTGTTGGCTGTAAGCAGCTATTTCTAGTTCAGACTTTCAGCAGTTCAGATTATCCAAATAATTCTACATACTAAAGTTGCAGATTGGAAAACTGTAGACAGAAATCATGTGAAAAAAAAAACAACAACCAACATTTGCCAAACTGAAATCAAAATCACTGAAAGGGCAACTAATTACTGAAGTAGATAAAATGTAAAAATGTAATTGATAAAAATACCAAAATGGCACTCTTTTTTGGGATTGTTCTTAGTCATAGAACCTGCAAGAAGTGCAAAGGAAAGACATTTGGTTAAGCCTGATAAAGCCTAGAAACAAATATTATTACTTATTAAATCATGAATTTAGGAAAATAATTGACCTGCATAGAATTTACTGTCTGCCACAAAATATTGAATACAAGAGAAGTTAAAAAAAAAAAAGAGTGAATATTCAACGAAATAACATTAAAAGAAAATCTAAAGTACAAAACAGTTGAAAGAACCAACTTGAAAAATATATACTACATTTAAAAGATCTATCAAGTGCACAAACTACAAATGTAAATTGTAGGTAAAATATAAACTTTTTGTAATCTAAAATGTAATATAGACAGCGTATCAATAGCTCAAATAAGCTCTTAATTGATAAATGTGATAAGAGAAAACATTTAAAATCTCCATCTGAAAAACTCTTATTCCCAGACCAATTGGTTTCAAGATTATGGCTCACCTCAGTGAGGAGCTAGAGTACCTAAAATATCAACTCAAAAACCAGCAATTATTTCATACATAATATTTAAGTAGAAACTCTGAAATTTTCGGACATGAAAATGTCTTTTACTCCACCTATCTAACTTAAATATCTATATGGGACTGAACCAAATTCAGATCCACCATATATTAATAGCCTCAGCATAGCCAAAGCCATAAAGGTAAAATTATAATTATCAATAAAGCAAGTCATATATAATGTGACATTGCTTTTATAAGCTTGTATTTACAAAAATGTAATACAGAGAGCATACCAATAGCTCAAATAAGCTCTTAATTGATAAGTGCAGTAAGAGAAAACATTTAAAATTTCTATCTGAAATACTCTTATCCCCAGACCAATTGGTTTTGAGCTTATGGCTCACCTCAGTGAGGAGCTAGAATATTCAGACACTAGATCTAAAATATCAACTCAAAACCCAGCACTTATTTCATACGTAATATTTAAGTAGAAACTCGGAAGTTTTCAGACATGAAAATATCTTTTACTCCAACTATCTAACTTAAATAGCCATATGGGAATGAACTAAATTCAGGTCTACCATATATTAATAGCCTCAGCATAGTCAAAGCCATAAAGATAAAATTATAATTATCAATAAAGAAAGTCATATTTAACATGACGTTGATTTTATAAGCTTGTATTTACAAAAATGTAATACTGAAAGTGTACCAATAGTTCAAACAAGTCCTTAATTGATGTGTGTTAAGAGAAAACATTTAAAATCTCTGGAATACTCTTATCCCCAGACCAGTTGGTTTCTACTTAAATATTATGTATGAAATAAGTGCTGGGTTTTGAGTTATTTTAGATCATGTCTGAATATTCTAGCTCCTCACTGAGGTGACCCATAAGCTCAAAAACAATTGGTCTGGGGATAAGAGTATTTCAAATAGAGATTTTAAATGTTTTCTCTTACCACACTTATCAATTATGAGCTTGTTTGAGCTATTGCTATGCACTGTATTATATTTTTGTAAACACTAGCTTATAAAAGCAATGCCATGTTATATATGACTTGCTTTATTGATAATTATAATTTTACTTTTATGGTTTTGACTATTAATATATGGTAGATCTGAATTTGGTTCAGTCCCATATAGTTCTTTAAGTTAGATAGCTGGAGTAAAAGAATTTTCATGTCTGAAAACTTCACAGTTTCTACTTAAATATTACGTTTGAAATAAGTGCTGGGTTTTGAGTTGATATTTTAGATGTAGTGTGTGAATATTCTAACTTCTCACTGAGGTAAGCCATAAGATCAAAACCAATTGGTCTGGGGATGAGTATTTCGGATAGAGATTTTAAATGTTTTCTCTTACCGCACTTAATTAAGAGCTTGGTTGAGCTATTGGTACCCTCTCTATATTACATTTTTGTAAAAACAAGCTTATAAAAGCAATGTCACATTATATATGACTTGCTTTATTAGTAATCTAAAATATATTTTAAAAGGCCTTATTTTGAAAATATATTATCTTTTAACCTTTTTTTCTTGTAATTTTTAATACTTAGAATTATTTTCTTCTTTTAAATTGTAATATTTATCATTTTCTTAAAAATTGCAGTGAGATATACATCGATTTAACCTTTGAATCAATGTGTAGAACACACACATGTTGTCACTGCTTTTATTAAGATTAAAATATTAGACGGTTAGCTGTTACTCTTTGCTAAATTAGTAAGGTTGTGGGTCAATAAGATTTATTTTATTAGTTCATAAATGACTGATAGTAAAAAAAATTAGTATATTTAGTTTTTTTTTTTTCTAGTAATATGTAGACAGAGTAATGTATGGGTGTAGGTCTTTCATTTATTAATACTAGCATATTTATTTAACTTGTTCTATATTAAACTGTATTTGTTATATTGTTAATCCTTATTTGATATATCATACTAAACTTTTATTAAATTAAAGTTTTGCATTAGATGTAATCTTAATTTTCTAAAGACATGTTCTACAATTCTTTATACAGTATATACATATTTGTCTGGTTATCATAATCAAAAAATTATATTCTAAAGATTGCAGATAACCAGGAATGTTAGCTAAAGATTATATTGAAAGGGTGGTAAAGAAAAAATGATGATGCATCCTCTTAAAGTGATTAAACTTGTGTTTAAGAGAGACAAAAGTTGGAATTCTGATCATGTGATGTTTAGACCCAAATATACACATTAAAAGTGTCTTGATATCATTTGACAGATGTGTACTAATTTTGAATGAAACTACCAGCACAATTCCTAATACCAAACAGCTCATTGCTTATAAAACTCAGGATGGTATCGTTTAAAATATTTGATACTTTTTATAGGTAATCAATTTGAGCTTGATCATGATTTCAGGCTACATATAAAGATATTCTCTACTCTTATTCCTTTATTAAAATAGGATATTATGAATTATAATATCAATGACCCCACTGAACATTTCTGGGACATTATAAAAATATTTGGCGTAGTCTATTATCATTATCATTTAATTGCAAATAACAAGTTTATGTATCAATCCAACCCACCTTAAGTTGAGTTCACAAATTCTTTCTTCTATTTTTGGTTGTCGCTTTCTACAATCACTTTAATTACTCTAATTTCTAGTTTGTTCCTAATTCATCTTGTAATTTTGATTTGATCAATAAATTATCTTTTTTTCATTTACTTTCTTTCATTATAAGATTTGAAATACAGGTATTCTTATACATGGAACTTAATTGTAAATATAGAGATTTGAACTCAGACTTTCAAGCAACCATCAACTATCCACACTATCTCATACTACTGATACACATGACCACACACACACATGGAAAATATAAATAATCACCAATATATGTATTTTGTGCTGAACTAACACTCATATGTTTGTCTGAATTCAAATCCCCTATATTTCTTTCATTATAGACATATAGTTTTTTTCTTCTCAATATTTCTTCTGTTTTTTGTTTTTTTTTCAAAATAAACATTGTTAAAATTAAATATTTTTGAGCTTATTAGATAATATTAAAGATTTTAAAAAGTAACTCGTATAATATTTGAATTCATTTTTACATCTAATCTTTTGGAGAACTGTTAGATTCATTACATCCACCCACTTAAAATACTTTTCCTGTCTTATTCCCAGCCCCCAGACCGTTTTCTACTCATTGAATTTCCTCAGTGAGGCACTTGTTAGAGCTATTACCATGCTCTTTATTTTAGTTCCATATATTTTTCAATCCATCTCTTCAACCTTATCATATTCAAAAATCCTGGGCATACTTAAAGCCTCAAGAGCCATTTACCAGAAATATCAAAATTTACTAAAAATTGATAACTGTATTTGTTGCTCATTGATTCTAAAGTCTGATTTTGAATTTAACTATTTATTGCAATGACTCTAATCTGTAAATTATTACCCTTAATGATTTCTTTTTCTTTATAAAAACAATTTTCCAAACACTTTTCATTTCTTGTAAACCATTTTTCTGCCTCAAAAGTGTTATTAGACTCATTTATTTCGTTTTCATTATCTCTAATCTTAACATATGATTTCAATCAAAACTCACATTGAGCTACAAAACTGATATCATATCAATCAACTTTCAAGTCAATTCATCAAACGCGTTTACACTGTGAAAAACATATTTTTAAACAAAATAGTTTACTTATAAATCTAATAAAAAGTATAAAATTCACTACACAATTTGTAAAAAAAAAAATGTTATTTTATTAAGTCTTGCTTTTGTTTGGGTTCAAGGTGTGACAACTGCTGGTCCATAATTTGCTTGGCATCACTGACAAGCATTTTAAAAATTCTTCCAAAACCCATTTTTGTTGCTAAATCACCAACAGTTTCACCTCGTTTGTTTTTTAAATAAGGATCAGCACCAAAACTAAGAAAAAAAAAAGTTACTTTCAATAAGAAATCTATTATATTTCTAAAAATTATAACTAATGTATAAACCCACATTCCAAATATATTAATAGCTCCTAAGGTCGTATTTCAGCTCAAAAAGTCTTCAAAACCCCAGAATATGTTGGACTATTTCCATCATCTATAATTAAATGGTAGTCTAGAATTTTTTTAAAAACTTTATTTAAACTTTGCAAATACAAACAACTGTTAGTAATAACACATAAATAGATAACACAAGCTAATAGATTGCAAAACAGTTCAAATAGTAGTATCCTCAGCTCTTCTTCAGGTGTTGCTGGCATGACTAATGACAATACTAGGATAGGAGTTGAACTTACACTTTTAGATTCTCGAATTTTAAGGCAATACTCTAACTAACTGAGCTATTCTGTCAAAGACAATGATCAGTAGAAATTTCACATAGTGTACTTATCTATGAGGGTTGGTTCAAATTTTTCTGGTCCCTCCAAAAAGGTTAATTAGAGCTTCCAGATATTAGGTATTGCCACAGTGGGTTGACTTACAGGATTATTCACCATTTACATATAAGCAGCTTCTTTGAATTATCTTCGCATCTTTTCCTCTCTATTCAATATTTTTGTATTTCCCCTAACAAAATTATGTTCATTAGTATATACATGGTATGCTACTACAGACACATGATTTTTTGCATCTAACTATTAGTTTGTGTTCTTTTAATCACTGTTCAACAGGGCAACTGGTCTCACCAATATACTTCCTTTCACATTCACATGGTATTTCATAGATAAAAAAAAATGGAGGAACCAAGAGGATTTGAACTAACCCTCATAAATAAGTATATGAAATTTCTACTGACTGTTGCCTTTGACAGAATAACTTAATTGGCTAGAGGGTTGCCTTAAGATTCAATATTCAAGAATCTAAAGATATAAATAGTCAAAATAAGTCATAGATCACATGTCCCTATTCTCTTAAGCTTGTAAGTTATAAACAATGAGGATTGGCAATTCTCATTGTTCTATAGATATAAATTTGACACCTATACTAATATTGTCACTGGTCAGACCAGCAACACCTGACAAAGAATGAATAATATCACTTGAAACCTTGTGTAATCTATTACCCACGATTGCCTATTTGTGTGTTATTACTAACAGTTGTTTGTATTTGAAAAGCTTAAATAGAATTTAAAATGTTTTCTAGACATTCAACATTTAATGATAGATGATGGAAATAATTCAACATATTATTGTTTGAAATGGTGCTTTTAGAGAAAATTTGTATAATCTATTATTATAAAAATTATGGTACAAATAATTTTATTCAAAATATGTTTTATTCTTTAACTGTTAATATTTTTTTTCTGGTTCTCTAGAATTTCAAAATGTATTTTTTAAGATTACCCAATTTACATTAATTAAAAACAACACTAACAACAAACAAATAACAATATATCTTTTTAAAATAATTACAATCTTCTTACACCTTTCAAGCAAAAAATATTATTATAATTACAGTTTCGACTGTTCCTCGCAGTCTTCTTCAGATCTCATTCTATTTCTCTACTTTTCCCTTTCCATCATTTTATTTCATGGTGTAAAGGAAAAATAAAAAAATAGAATGGAATCTGAAGAAGACTGCGAGGAACAGTCAAAACTGTAATTATAATTATAATAAAAAATATTTTTTGCTTAAAAGGTGTAAGAAGATTGTAATTATTTTAACAAGATATATTATTGTATATGAAGAAGCAAAAATAAGAAAGAGAAAGAAAGAAGAAGTGTTTATAGAACAAACAAATAAGATCAACGGAGACCTATCTACACAAGTTTCAAAATTACTCTGCATTATCGTGTTTACAAATTATCAGTATTACCAAAAATATTATTAAAAAATCATAAATATTAGATTTTAAATTTAAATGACATCACTGAGATTCAAGAACAAATTGTAGTATTATAAAATTAAAAATATTTGATTTAGTTTTATGAATAAGATATTTTTAACAACTTTATAATAGTTTACCTGTTTTCATTTATATAAAAAATAAATACATTATACTTTTACATATCTCAATGAATTAACAAGTCCATTAAATATTGTAGATCTAAATATGGAGATACTAAAATAAATTGCATTAATAGGTAAAAAGTAATGACAAGACACCAACAACAATTATCACTTGTTTTGTTAGTGCACAGGCTTTCATAAAGAAAGTTGAATTATTATACATTGTATCCACAATAAACATGTTATTAATTACTACTGTATTTTTATATATTAAAAACAATTTTCACAAACGGTCTTCTGTCACACGCATAGGCAGAAATAGAAGGGGAAGAGAGAGACAGAGATCTTTACTATTGGAAGCAAAGAATATATAAAAACATCACATATTTCTAATTTTTTTTCTAGTTTATTAGAAAACCAAGCGAACATGTAAAACATTTTATTAATTTCTTTGCAAAGATAAATAAATCTCTTATTGCATTTATATCATATTTAATTTTTGTGTGTGTGTTGGCAGCGAATCAATACTTGGCTTTATTCACTTGCAAAGATGGACACTACTTGAAGTTTGATTTTGGTATTGTTGAACTCATCTAAAACAGTTTCCATTTTATATGCTTGATAACTGAACTCAGTAAAAGTAACTTTTGACATGAAGATGTGAGAATTTGTTTAAAGTCCATGAATAAGACAATCCAATGTAATTGATAATAAACGTTCCTATTATCCAATGTCTTTTTTAATATTTAAACAGCAGTTATTTTTCAAGATGGAAGAAAACTACAATTTTTCTCTTTTCACCAGATTATAGCATTTTATTCTATTTTCCTACATAGATTACATCAACCATTTTAATATTTACCAAGACTGTAACCTCAAGAATAATAATTCTTATAATTTTCTTCTATATACTTCTATGCTATTTTTTATGGTCTTCAATACTATTATATCATTATTACCATTATATCTATAAGGTACATATTTATTTCCTTAAACTTTATTTTTCATCTTCTGTCAATTCTGTTTGTCATATTATAAATTTTATCCTTACAATTATTTTTTTCTTCTCATTTTCCTTTGCTTCTTTTAACCTTCTTAGTTTTCTATTATGTCTATTTTCTGTATTTTTATTTATTATTTTGTTTTTTAATCTACATAATTCTTTAAACATGTTTTCTTTTTCTTCAGTTATTTTATTTGTTAATATCAATTCTATATTCAAAATGTCTTTGTTCAACATTTCTTTATATCATAAGTATTATTAATAAATACTTTTAATATATTTCCATTTCATTTATAAATTTAATCTTGCTCCTTATAATTTTCCTGTGATTATTAATTCTTATAAATTTTGGTAAATATCCATTCTTTTACACTATCTTAAAATTTTTATATTATTATTAATATTAATTAATTTCATAACCAATTTCCATCTTTTAACAAAACAGTTTGCTTCAGCCTAACAGTCCATTAAATTTGATACTTGTTATGTATTCCATATATCCACCCATACATACAATGTTTCTCCTTCGTCTTTTCTTTCACAATGTTCAGCATTTCTTATTTTTATATAAAGTATTATAATCTAATCTTTCCTTTTTTACACTGCTTAACTCAACTAATATCAATGTTAAGCACTTTCATTATTATTTCTACAATGTATTATACATTTATTTTATCAACAATGATTTCCATTGCCCCAACGATCTTCTTCACATCTATAATGTGCCACTACAAATTGACTGTCTGCAATTTTACTAAGATTACCGAAGTTACAATGACTGCTACAAGGGCACCACTAGACATCTAGCCTAGCAATAGATCAAAAAGCAACTTCAATGATAATTTATATACATACAGCAGTCATCTAGTAGATTTTAGAATGTAATCTTATGTGGACTAAGCTAATTGTACTTTAATGAAACCTAATGGACACTTAATTATTAAACTAATAAGATAAATTAAAACACTGAGCACTTAAGTAAAATTTAGACATTTATTATATTCTTTTCTCTTATTAATAGCTTTCCTAATTCTCTTTTTTTTTGGGCCCTCCAACTCACTTGATCAGAAATTTAACAAGAAAGTCAAATGAAAATATTTCCATTCCTTTTTCATTTTAATAATTATGATCCCTAATTAACCATTTAATATCTTTCCTGAAGGAATATGCACATCACAAACATTACAAGAGATAGTGATCCAAGTTTATTCGAGATGTCTGTCCACATAGGTGTGACTGAAGGTTGACTTACTAGTGAAAATGGGGTTATCTTACTCCATTCCTCTCCATTTTATGATCAATAACTCTTAAGGCAGGGTGCAAGTATCCACTGTTTGCTTACAACTGTTGAACATCCCTATTTCAAACACCAAATTCCAACAAAAGATTCCTGTGTTTACTTATTGTCAAAATTCTTAAGCTTTTTACCCCCTCCACTCTCTATGTATGACTTTCTAGATCAAGAAGTTAACATTTATTTTGGAATTTAAATCTACACATATTTTGTGCATAATAAATGAAGGAAAATTATACAAAAAGAACAATTTTGATTAATAAAAAGTTAGTACCGTAAAAGCCTACCGCCATTTTTACTTAATAAAAAATTATATAAAATAATAATCCCTCTTAAGATCCACCTTGACTGTAGAATCTTTTTGTATACTTAAGTTAATGGAATATACTACTCTATTGTGGCTATCAAAATAAAGGTCCTTTAATAAAAATTCATAATTACCCTGATCGATCAGTGGTTCAACTTTCTCCAGGTGGCCAAAGTTCTTATATGATTTTTCTTGAGACTGCTGGCATGAATCCTCTGTTAGTTCCATTGGTTTTTTGATATCCTAGGTTAGTTCAATAAATCTTTCCTTCCCTTGGTTGAAGATTGCTTGGGTAGTTCCAGGTGTGGCTATGAAACATATTCCCCTGAGGAGAATATTTATTATCTGGGGAACACTTTTTTGGTGCTGTTTAATATAATATTTTCAATCTCTCTCCAAGGAGCCTCCAATGTACAAATCCAAGTAAGTAAACAAAAGAAACCTCCATAATTTATGTTTTTTTCACAAACAGGATTCATACCTAGTGTTTTATTTTTAGAAACATTTTTACACTTCTAATTTTTGTCCTTTTTAGTCATGTCATTTTTAATTATTGAGAAAAAGTTTTGGTTCAATTAGCATAATAGATTGTCTCCAGAAATATATTTAATTACAAAATACTTTTAGTAACTCAAGTTTCAACAAGAGTTAATTGCTAAAATCTATCCTTTTTTCTTCCTCCAACCCACATTTTTCCAAGAATTACAATTTAAACAAAAAAAAAAAAAATTTTTAGTAAAAAGAATCTAATTTTATCTTGATTTATAATGGATTTAAATAGATAATTCAAATGAAAAAATTTTGATTTCTTTGAGATAAATAAAAAAAAATACTTAAAAATATTTCAAAAATTATTATTTTAAAATAATCTAATAAGTACGCAATTGTAATAAAATAAACATAATATATGAATATTTTATATGTATATATTTATATTCTTCATATTATAAATTCTTTTTAATTAACATATATATCTATAATATATGCCTTTATAATCTTTTATATATATATTTACACAATTATTGTAAATATTTTTATATCCATATTATTTTAAAAATTAATCAGTATCTCTTATAATCATATACATAATATTTTAGTTTTATATCATTTTTTACTTATTGTATTTATTATTACATTCACTTTATGTTATCTTTAACTTTAATGTTATATATTATTCACATTTTAATTATTTATAATTTTTACATATACCAACATTTAATATTTATTCTGAATTTATATTTACAACCTTAATTCCTTTTATTTTACATTATTTGTAACCTATTTTTAATTTAATTCATAATTTTTTACTATATCTTACTCAACTTTTTAATCCAAAACTAACTCAAATGTTAACTAGTCAAATTTTTAAATTTTTAATTATTTCTAGTGGCTCCCTCTTTATAAATTAATTTTAATTAAAAGTTTGAATAATTAACAGTTGAGTTAGCTTAGAAATAAAAAAATAGGTACTACAACATTGGATGATCCACACCACTCGATGGTGCTCTAGCTAGTGCGAAGCAAATAGATATAATGTTACCGGGCTTTTTTTTAAAAAACACTCAGTTTTTTTTTTTTAATTTATTTTTATTTTTTATTTTTTTACCGATCTTATTTTCATTTTTTAAAAATAGATATAATGTTTTGCTTTTTTTAAAAAAACATTCAGTTTTTTTTTTGGAATTTATTTTGATTTTTTGTTTTTTTACCGAGCTTATTTTCATTTTTTAAAAATAGATATAATGTTTTGGTTTTTTAAAAAAGATTTGGTCTTTTTTTTTTTTGGGGGGGGGGGATTTATTTTGATTTCTTATTTTTTAAAAAAAATATATTTTTTTTTATTCATAAACAAATACATATAACTTGTTTTTTTTAAAACATTCTTTTTTAAAACATTATTTGATTTTTCACCGTCTTTAATTTATTTACATTTTTATATTAGTATGTAATAAGCTCTATTAATGAGCATGTGCATGTATTTATATTGCACACATGAATTAATTAATCAAATCTGTATGCATATAATGATGTATACATAGTTATATTTTAAAATGATTAAACTAAAGTAAGTAGTAAACATCGTTGTATATGTAGAAGTGCATCTATGTATATATGCGAAGGAAACTGTAATGTTGTGAACATTATAATTTTTCTAAATTATCTCTTTTAAGTTATTAAATTTATAAATTTATTTGTATTCACATATAAATCCTAAATCCAGGGGTGACTGTTTTATACATATAGTAGAATGTTGACAACTTAAATCTTTTTAAAAAATGAGAATCAAGATCATCAGTTTCTCAGAAATACCTCTCATTAAATTGTAAACTGAGAACCGAAATTTCAAAGATGATTCAAAAATAAGTTAAAAACAAAGACAAGATTATTGAACTGGCAGCTGGATCTTTTGTCTTTGCTAAAATTTATTAGAGTTATTAAAACTTAAGAATTTAAAACAAAATTGTAAACAATTTAATGGCTTGTGAGGGGGTGAAAAACATTTGCTATAAAAACCTGTTTGAATTCAAAAGAAGCTGACTCTCATCATTTAACAAATCAAATACAGTCAGGCACTATGCCCAAATTTATGAGGTCGGCATCTGGTGTAGGAGATGGAGGAAATCCAGAACAGCAGTCTATTAAGAAGCCACCAAGAATGAAGCAGCTCACTAGTAAATGTTAATTCCTATGCCATGCAAGCCACCTCAGCAAGAAGATGATCAGTAATTAAATCTTCGACAGAGCTCTTAACTAAATCATAATAAATCACTCTAATAATTCTTATAAGCTAGCTATACTATAAATGTGCACAAACTGTTAAACTAAAGTCTATTCTTAATAATTAAAACTCTGTAATAAATTTGTAACTATTAAGTCTCTTAATGTGATCTTATGTAAAAATAATAATATTGTAAAATCTTGCCTAATTAAAGGTTATTAAACTAGTAATATTTCGGTTAAACATGATAACTATCTTAGTTATTGTTCTCAGTTTATTCAACCTGCAGATATGCCTTCATTACTTTGCTTATTGATATTTTATTAATTGTGTTATGCCATCCTTCAGGGCAGAGATTGCTAATATAACAGTAGACAATTAGGCACTCTCATATAATCTTATATTGCCTTTTAGCACACACATAAATTTCCCACTGAAAACCTACTTTTATATATGTTGAGCTACTATATTTTAGCTTAGTATAATTCAGGTTTGCATATTTAATAATTATATTAGTTAGTGATCAAACCGGGACTGCCGATCATTATGTATAGAAGACCGATGGCATTTACACGATTCACATTTCATTTCATATTTCTTACAGTGCCTTAATATCATTTCCCCACCACAAACACAGTTCTTCTCTGTCAGAATTTTTTTTCTGCTGTAGG
The DNA here is from genome assembly GCA_028023455.1 of Epiperipatus broadwayi. NCBI lineage: Eukaryota > Metazoa > Onychophora > Udeonychophora > Euonychophora > Peripatidae > Epiperipatus > Epiperipatus broadwayi. Next base: position 15,360,938 of record JAQFVV010000010.1, on the reverse strand, counting down.
AAGGCTACTGTGGCTGTTTCTGTAGCAGGCAATTCCAACAACTTGAAAGCAGACTATCTTTCTGCCATTTTATTTTTTGGTCTTGAAATTTCTTGCAAAGTGCGTGGCTTTCATGTGAGCTCTGCTGAATCACACTTTGCCCTCATTTCTTAGATTAGGCCAGCTCCCAAGGGGAGTAGGGACATTTGTAAAATAGTTAGAATTTGTAGCACCTCATACTATTTCCACTAGGTTTAACACTAACTATTTAGGACTGTGTATTGATATAGTTTTCATCATTACAACTACAGACACCTGACATCATGCACTGTTGAATGTTCAATACTAACATGTATACAGAATATCGTAACACATTGCAGATAATGTTGATACACTATCGATGTAGGGCTAGTGTTGACTGCTTCACTATCAAGTGTTTGAACAGTTTACAGGCCGGAAGATGTATGAGCAGCCTTGTAAATGGCATATTTCTGTGCTTTTGCATGGAAACAGTGCCATCTGGTGGTGTGGATCATCCAATGTTGTAGTACCAAAAAATATTAACAAGTAAAATAATCGAAGAAAGAAAATGGTTAAAGAATTATGTAGGTTAAAAAAAGGAAATAAATAAAAATACAGAAAATAGACATAATAGAAAAATAACAAGATTAAAAGAAGCAAAGAAAAATGAGAAGAAAAAGGAATAATTATAAGAATAAAATTTATAATATGACAAACATAGAAATGACAGAAGATGAAAAAGTAATTTTAAGTAAAGGGATTAAAGATATATCTTATGAATATAATAGAATTGAAGACTAGAAAAGAAAAAATAGCACAGAAATATGTAGAAAAAAATGATAAAATCTATTATTATCAAAATATAGACAGTAATAAAATTAATAAGGATGAGGTATGGATGGAAGAATTTAATAATGAGATAGATAACATGATTCATAAAATAAAATAAAAGAATAGAAATAAAGAAATAAATAGATGTAATAAAGATTATGATATTATAGGGATAAAGGATATTAAAAAAATAGAAGATAAATATAAGTATAGAGTAATTTTTACAAAACTAAATAAAGGAAATAAGTTGGCAATGTTAAATAAAAAGGATTATATAAAGAAGATGAATAATATGTTGGAAGATAATATTTTTGAAAGAATAAAAAAAGATGATACTAAATTATTAAATAAAAAATATACATTAATAAGAAGTTTTTATAAGTAATGCATAATAGATTATGGTACATTTGATTATTTAACAGATAAAGATTGTTTGACAGCTTAGACTTATAGAACATCTAAGTTTTTAAAAAATGTACCACTAAAACCAGTTATCAATGGTTAGCAAGTAATGTGTTAATGAAATATATTTACACTGATTGTAAATTATATATGAAAAATACTACAATGTTAATAAGTGAAATTAAAAGTATAGCAAATGAATATAATAATTCTAATTTGATAATAATAATAAAAATAGATGTTGTATTGATGTATACAAATATTAATGTGAAGAGGGCAATTGATTTAATAATTAATAAATATAAAAAAGATAGTAATACCTATAAAATAATTAAAAGATAATTGAGATATGTTCTAAGGAAATAATGTTTCAATTTAATGATAGGTTTTATAAACAAAAAGGTTTGCTAATAGAAGGAGCATTAAATGGAGTATTAAATACAATTTCATATATAGAGCTCACAAAACAAACTCTTAACAAGCTTTGTAGAATACCCCCAACCTTAGACTGGTTTCTGCTACTGGCATCCTCAGTGAGGTGCTAGAATATTCAATCGATTAAAAATACCAGGACAAACCCAGCACTATATCTAATGTATAACTATTAAGTAGAAAATTTGAAATTTTCAGGCATCCATATGTCTTCCAATCCAACTATCTAACTTTAATAACCATATGGGACTGAACTAAGTCCAGATATACCATATATTAGTAGCTTTAGCAATATAATCTAATGATTGAATATCCTAGTGCCTCACTGAGGATACTAGTAACAGAAACGGGTCTGAGGTAGGGGTTATTCTACAAAGCTTGTTAAAAGTTTGTTTTGTAAGCTCTATATATAACATTTGTAAAAACAAGCTTATTAGATTGTCATGTAACATCTGACTTGATTTTTTTTTGTAAATACAATTTATAAGAAAAATTTAGAAATGATAATGTTAGAAAATAATATTTCAATTTTTATTAAAAGATATGTAAATGATTATTTATTAATATTTAATAAAATACAACAACAGATAAATTTATATATGGAGAATATAAATAAGATAGATAAAAATATTAGATTTACTGTAGAAAAAGAAAAAAAATAATAGGTTAACATAGTTGGATATTCAGTTAAATAAACTAAATAAAGAATGGAAGAATAAGATTAAAACATCAATTCATATAAAAAGTAAAATAGATAATAACATGATTAATTGGTATCCAAATATAAATATAAAATGAATACGATACATTCTCAAATTCATAGAGCAGTAAATTATTGTTCAAATAAAGAGAATTATAATAAACAAATAAATTTAATATGAGAAGAATTTTTAAATAATGAATATCCAAATAAATTTATAAACAATAATAATAAGTTAATAGAGAATAAATTAATTTCTGTAAAAGTTATGAATAATAGTAATAATAAACATAATATTGATAAAATTAATTATATAAGTATATGCATAGGTAAGAACTACATGGTTAAAAATTTAAATAAAATAATAAGTAAAATTAATAATATTAATAAAGGTTAGAATAGTTAATAAAAAAGGAAATAATATGATTAATATATTACAAAATAAATATATTAAAAATTATAGTAAAGACCCAAATAATGAAATAAAAAAAAAATGAAATTAAGTGTGAACAAGGCAATATTACTAATATAATAAATTATGTTGGTGAGACAAAAAATTCAATATATAGAAGATTATTACAACACAAATATGTATAGAATTTCACCAATATATTTACATACATTAGAAACAGGACATGAATTTGGTAAGGGTTGTGTAAGAATGATACAGTTTACAAATAATATGTGAGATAAAAAAATAAGAGGTTATTATTATTAATAATATTATGCCAGTATTAGATAGGGATTTGGACCTAAAAGAATATTATTATAAGTAAAAAATAATATTAAAAGAAGTTACAATAAAAAGAAGAATAAAAAATAAAATTAATTTATAAAAAAGTAAAAAGAGGGAGCCACTGGATATAATTAGAAATTTAAAAGTTTGAATAGTTAACATTTGACTTAGTTTAGGATTAAAAAGTTGAGTATAAGATATAGTAAAAAAATATTAATTAAATTAAAAATAGGTTAGAAATAATAGAAAATAAAAAATAAAAAGAATTAAGATTGTAAATATAAATTAAGGATCAACATTAAATGTTGGTATATGTAAAAAAATAGAAAGGATTAAAATATGAATAATATATAATATTAAAGATAAAGTAAAAAAGTGAATACTGTATAGTAATTAAATAAAATAATAAGCAAAAAATGGTATAATATTGTACAATATATATATATGATTATAAGATTATTAATTAATTTTTTAATATGATATAAAAATGTTAAAAAATTTAAAATAATTATGTAAATGTACATATATAAAAGAGTATAAAAGCATATATGATATATATGTTAACAAAAAAGAATTTACAATATGAAGAATATATATATATATGGATAGAAGTTATGTGTTGGTGTAAAATATTAATGTATTATGTTTATATTTATGTTTATTATAGATCTGAAGAAGATTGCTGGGGCAATTGAAACCATTATTGGGGAAATAAATGTATAATGCATTGTAGAAGTAATAAAGAAAATGATTAACATTGATAAAATACACTTCTATAAGCATTCACTGTCACATTTATGAGTAGGCAGATGTGGTTTGGTCTCTGATTACCAACATATAACAATAGTAAATGTCATCTGATAATTTTGGCTACTATATATATACATGCATGGTATTTAATAAATCTCCAAAAATAATCATTACATCTAATACAAAATACACAGTGAACTAATCATCATATTCCAGACTTTCTCCATGACATATAGAATATTATTCCTATAGGAGTGACAGACATGTATACCATTGTTTCAATTTCTGAGCAGGAATATTACATCTGCGATATTTAATATCAACAGACTATTGAATAACATAATTTAATAAAATCCTTATTTTTAAACCTTTAAAACGTAATGGATTCATACATGATGTTAATATTAATCATATATAAAATATCATATACCTGCACATCTCTCCTTTCATAAACCTTGTAAATAAAGGATTTTATCATTTAACATGTATGAGGAAAAATTTAAAAATAATTAACAAACTCAGGTTAATCCTGTTGTTAAACAATTTTAATTCTTCACTATTCATTTAAACATATTCATTTATTTAAAATTATTATAATACTTTAAAATAAGATAACTTAGATTTTATGGCTGGAACTCCTAGTTCAAAGGTCAGCTGGCCATATATTTGAACTTGCTTCTGCTTCCATCACATAAATAGAAAGCCATGACTCTAAATGTAAAATCAAAGGAGCATGGCTTATAGCCAACAACACCGATGCTATAAACCAAAAGAAAGCATGTTTCTCTCTCTCTCCAAAAAATGGACTCTCTAATCCACTTTGCATATATTTAAATATTTAACACATATATTTTTTATCATGCACACACAACCCACTTGCCATGCTTATGAGAAGATAAAACTTCTTGAAAGCGCTCAGCCGATTAATACTACAATTTGTACTTATCTTAATCAATATCAGTGTTTTAGCACATTTAGACATATAACATAAACTATTACATAATTTATTAATTGCAGTGCATTTAATCATCAATACATAACTATAATATGAAAATTCTACCACAGAAATTAAAGATGTTAAATGAAATTAAGTAGGTTGAATATACTTTCAGTGTGTGTGCACAAGAATCTACAGGTTTCATAGATTCTTAACAGAATAACCATGATAAAGTATATTTGATCTACTTAATTTCATTTAACATGGATTCTTAATGGGATAACCATGATTATGTTGCACATGCATTGAAAATATATTTTGTCTACTTAATTTTATTTAATATATTTAATCTTTATGTGAGCATTTTCATATTATTATTAATAATGACAGAAAATCTAAATTAATATATATATATATATATATATATATATATATATATATATATATATATATATATATATATATATATATATATAAATATTTCATTATCTAAAGTTAATGTATACTGATTAATTATGAAACATTATTTCATGTTTATTACTTACTAATATCAATTTAATACTTATATAAGGCTAAAACCACCTTGAGTGCTTAATTTTAGCAAGAGAGATCTCTACAAATCATAACGCAAGATTCAACTTTATAAAGATAAGAGGGACCCTCTTATCTCTCAACCTATTTTCTTAATTATATAGGCAAATCTAAAACATTTTGATTTGGGGGCATGAAATTAATAAATTCTTCACTGGTTAAGTCCACTATTCCTGTTAAACATTAACATTCAAGAAATCTTTTGGTTTACAATGAGTCAATTTAAATCTTTCCTTAATTTCATTTTTAAGCATTGTTTCAGTAATAACTCTAATTAGAAATGGATTTCATCTTGGAATTATAATACCAGATTAAAGATAGTGAGTGACCTTAGAAGAGAAAAAAATTCATTCATAATTGGTGATCTCTAAAGCTCACTTTCTCATTTGCCAAAATAAAAATATTTTAAAATATTATTAAAGATATCTTAAAAATCTATAAATTTAAAATCATTAATTCCATAGCCAAAATATATCTTTACCCTAATTAGCGATGGACCTTTATGTGAAGTTTCATCATAACATCAATCATCATCAATTTGTGTATTATTTTGATTTACAAATGTTCTTAAAAATTTTTGAAACTTTATTTTTAAAAATGACCACTTTTTTAAAAGAAGCTGATGGTCATTTTGTAGGACTCATGATATCATAGGACAGAGACTTCATTAAAGCTATGTTATCTGAAGATAAAATGAATACATTCATGCAAAAAATGTATAGCCCAAAGTTTATTCCATTATATAATTATTATATTTTATTATAACATTAAAATATGAACAATGTTCAATAATTTCTTCCAGCATCCTTGCAGGATTATCAGTGACTCATTAATAACATATCCAAAATAAAGAAGATTTTCATTGGTAAAGATTACAAAAGTTAAAATAAATACCAATTTGATTCAATAAAATAATTAATATGTAAAACAACCAAATGTATTAAAATTTAAAATATGTACATTAGCTTAAATACATTCACTCAATCAATTTTCTAAATCAAAATTCTTATAAATGTTATTTTGCCTGTGGCAAAAATATCACCATCATAATTGTAAGTTATTTTGAGAATTAATTATTTTGTGCATTATGAAGTTAATAATCAATTTTTTATCATCAAAGGTTATTAAGCCTAAGTTTAAAATGTTGTTTATCTTCTCAGTTTTAAATCAATAATTTCTAATTCATTTATGATGTTTTAAAGATTATGGTATCTTTTATCCTAAACATAAATCAGTAAAAAAGAGAAACAAAAGTGATCTAATCAGTTACATTATTAAAACTAAAATGTACTCAATTGTATATTACATTTCTTTATTTAATTTTTGTTTAATTTCAATTGTATTTTATGTAAAATAAATAAATTCACAAACTATTGTTTAAAAAATAACAATAACAGTGCTGTAAAAACATTCAAAGTTTTATTGGTTAGATAATACAAACATAAAAAACTTTGGAAATAAAAATGCACTAAAAATAAATTTTAAAATATACACTGTTAAATTAATTTTTTTAAAAACAATTTAAAATGTACATTGTAATTAATCATTTAGTTGTACATGCTTTATTTTAAGTTAATGAACTCCGAGTCAAAAAATAGCATTCTATAGCTATGCAAGAAGCAAAATAGTATACTATCAATGAAAAAAATATTTAAAAAACAACAATTATAGCTCAGAAAATAGTTTTTATATAGTACATTTAGCTATAGGTTGGGACTTTTAAATAATGTTTAGTAAAATATTTTCATAAATTAACAAGTAGCTTTATTTTTTTTAATGGCTTTTTATATTTTTTGAATTTAAGGTAACAAATTGATATTTTTCCCATAGAAACTCATAATAATTGCTTACTTTTGTGCTGAGATTTTGGTTGAGACATTTTGAGGACCAACTGTCCATGTTGGCCATGGTAAAAACATAATACTAAAATATGTATACATTAGATTGATAAACTAAAAGTTTATTTGAAATCATAATATACTTCATGCTAACATTTTTTAAATTTGTGAATAATGTACATAATAGTGAAAGATTTTCATTTGATCTGGCATTCACATACAATTTTAAATTAGAAGGTTTTTTAAAAGGAGACATAAGGGTTCCTTTAATTTCATTTTTTTTCTTTTCTGAGTTCAAATAGAATGTTTTCAGATTATTTTTATGACAGCATCCTGTATGAATATGGTTGTCAGCATAAAAAGAAATCTCAGGACTGATTAACTTTCATTAGACTTCAACTTCCGTGGAGTTTTTTAGATTTCCTAAGTAGCCTATTGGCTAATAAATTGAAGAACACACACCAACTAATCTTTGAGATTTTAATCACATATATTTATACCACAACTGATTTTTAAAGAATGTTAATTAACCATTAGCAGTCACATGAATTCTAGGAATTAATCCAACTTTTATAATTTATTTTTACACTTCCTTCACATATATAGAGTATATGAGTACAGACTTTCAGATGACCCATCACTTTCCATTCTATCTAATAACACTGATACACTCAAGCACATATATGCTGAAAAGATAAATAATCACCAATATATGTATTTCATGCTAAACCAGCAATCATCAGTTGGTCCAGATTATCATCTACACATATATACTATAAGTGCTCAGATATATATTAAGATAGACAATCTTCTTACTTTAATGGCCAGACTCCAATCTACTACACACTCCAACTCTTCAACCGTCCATCCAATTGAAAATCTGTGTGGGAGATGATAATCTGGACCAACTGATGATTGCTGGTTTAGCATGAAATACGTATATTGGTGATTATTTATCTTTTCAGTATATATGTGCTTGAGTGTATCAGTGTTATTAGATAGAATGGAGAATGATGGGTCGTCTGAAAGTCTGTCCTCATATACCCTATATATTATATATAGACACAGGTATATAACAAGCCTGTGTTTCAGTTATTCCTTCATGTATATATTAAATATACATTATTTACAAATTACCTTATTATAAAATTAATTAAAAAATGGAGCCCACAAATACATGCAAAAAACAACAAATGCAACAGGTTTTCCATGCAAGGAATTTTCTAAAAATATTTTGCTTTTTTACCAAATCAACAGATTACTTTAAATTATCTTGAATATTTTTGTAGAATTCTTACTATTTTAAAAATACCTGGTCAATTTATCTGGCATTTGTTGGTTTTCATTTATCTTTATTCCTAAATGCCTTTTATCTCTTAGAAAAGTATTCTTGAGACTGAAAAATTTTCATTTTTTAAAAAAGATTTATCCAAGAAAATTTATAACTTTTTTTTATCATTAAAGGGCTGATATTCTATGCACAAATATAACATATACTTATAAACAGTGAGGATTGTCAATTCCTCTACAAGCTTTATGATAAATGCTTAGCCAGAGCCAGCACTTAAAATATCTCTGTCAGGAACCCCTCCCGATCCTGACAGAGATATTTTAAATGCTGTCTCTGGCTAAGCATTTATCATAAAGCTTGTAGATGAATTGGCAATCCTCACCGTTTATAACTTACAAGCTTGAGATAGAGTCATGTGATCTATTAATTGGATCTTTGACTCTTATTTTGACTATTTATAACATATACTTATTTGTCAATATTATAAAATTATTTGCTTCTTAAATGTTTGCTCTCTTATTTTAATCAAATGGCCTTGCTTTAGCAATATTGGAAGTGAGCATCTTATGCTGTAATAAACACTCTAATGGTCATTTCCATGCGTAAAAATCAAATTACATTTTTTAACAATAGCATTTCTAGTCTAATGTTAATAAGTCATAACAATAATTCATATTTTTATATCAACAAAATCTCTTTAAATTAATAACTTTAGAACTACATTTCTGATATCAAAATAGTTTTTTATTCTTTTTTTTTCATTATTTTTTTTTTATAAAAAAGCTTCATATTTATGGAATAGAATTTTATGACTTGTATTCTATTATAAATAATATGCAAACTTAAGATAAAAGAATGTTAAAAATGGTACTCTAATTCAGCATTATATATTCATGAAAATCATATTTATAGTTCATGAAATTCTGTTTTATAAATCCAAAGTTGTCTATTTTGAAGATAAAGGTGAAAAGAAAAAAAAAACTGTTGTGATTCAAAAATATAATTATAAAGTCATTAATTTAATGAGAATTTCTTGAATTTAAAGTAGAGATCAGATGTTGTTGGAAATTGTGGTTAAATGATTAGTTTATAAATCTATTATTTTAGTTATTTTTATATTTGTGGAATCTGAGTTTAGCAGGAATGTGGTGTTTGGTTTATTATTTTATTATTAGTTTAGCCTTATAGCATTATGATATATTACATGTAAATTGGTCAAATTTTTATTCATATTGCAACATATAAAGTCAAAATAAAATACAGAAAGTATTACATTGTAGATTATATAATGTAGATCAGCCATAAAGAATTATTCAATACAGAACATAGTTTTCCCTGAAGGAAAGATGAAAAATACACAAATTAACTGCAACTTAGTACTGCTTTTGACTAGACAAGTCATATTCATAACACTAAATAAAATAAAATGTGTAAGAGTAGAGAAAGCAGAGGTGATTGATATTTAAACTGATAGATTTGTATATTCCACTTGTGTGCTAAAGCAACACATTAATCTTTTTTATTTATCATGTAAATATTATCAGTCATAAACCACTCTGTTTTATTCTCTAGCTATAGAAGATGTAACGTTTAATGTTAAAATAAATTTTTCTTTTACTGATATTAAATCAGGATGTATGCTTCTAATATAAATTTTTAGAAGGCACTTAGATTTAAAACTATAGAAAAAATTACTTTAAATTCTAAGTGTAATAAATTAATATGGAGGTAAAGCAAAGGTTCAAATTTTGCGCGATGCAATAAATTTTAGCTTAAAATGAATAGTTTATTCACATAGAAAGACTCAAAGCAGATAATGAAATTTTAATTGATTTAACTTCTTTAAAACATTTTATTCATTTAAAATAGACAAAACAAACTATAGCATTTAAAACAACTTTGATTAATAATAATTAAATTTGTAAAGTGCATACTCATTACATAAAGTAATATATATTAAGGCTATAACCTTAAGACCATGTTCCTGAAAAATGACAGTAGGGACCTCTACTTTTGGTGTTAAGATTTGTAGAGGTCCCTACTGTCATTTTTCAGGCGCATGGTCTTAAGGTTATAGCCTTAATATATTACTTTGATTAATAATCTAAATTACACTGGGTGAAAATAAATTTAAATATTCAAAACTGCTAATACAGTAAATTAAAGCTTACTTTGATGCTTATTTCATTATGAATGATTAATTCAATGGGTCACAGTTAAATAAACCAGCTTTACTTATATTTTATATATTTAGCAATGAATTGAAAGTCAAACTTTATGATGATTACTTCTCTATAAATGACTGATTCCATTGTTCATTTAAATAAACATTATATACATATAATAGAAATCTTACAATAAAAGTGGTCAAACAAAAAACTAAATAATTGAATAGATATTAAAGTGGTAGATTTATTGTTTCTTGTATTCCCAGGATAAACGTAAGATAAATGTGGCATGTTTATATTATTTTTTCTTTTTAAATCTGAATTATACATATTGGTCAGAGTACTTTATTTATGTACAATTGTTGTGGTGAATATAAGTATTACTTTAAAGACATGATGCATAACAGAGTACCATCAATCTCCCAAACTTTAATTAGGTACTTGATTGATATAAGCACACAATGCTAAAAAAGGAATATAATCCCTTGCAGATTGGAAAAACCAATGCTTAGATTCCTACTTTTATGATTTATCAAAAAATAGAATTAAAATATAAAACATTGATAGCAATGGATTAAAAGAAAATACTTATTAGCTCGTGTGAGACATTGTTTTCTATTTAAATACTTATAGTATTTGTATTTCCACTATTATTCAGGAAGTTTAATGCTAAATAATATATTTTTTAAACTTATATTGTCATATGACAGTTCATATTCTATTCTAATATTTATTCTACAGATCAAATAGAAAGTATGAGTGAACATTTTATATTATGTGCATCATAGTAGTTAGCAACATTATGTAACATCTATACATACATTTTTTGTCAGTTGGGTTTTGATAATAGAATCAACAAGAAGTAATTTTTTGTAATAAAAAAATAATTTGTAATGTAGGTAAAGTTAATTGATAGAAATATTTAATAAAAATAAGACAAGATTAGAAGTTGATTTTATAATATAAGAAAAATGATAATATGCATTAAATAGTAAAATAAATGTTAAAGTTATAATTATTATATTAAATAATATTTAAAAAATAAAATAAAGTGATATAAAATAAAATGATATAAAATATTGATAAAATTATTTAGAAGATAAGGTAATAAAATGGAAAATGATTATTTATAAAGATCATATTAAAATGTATATTTATTTTTGTTTATATTGTGTATTTAATTATGTATATGAATAAGTGGATAAGTGTATTAATTGTATAATTATATATTTGAATATTGTAGCTCTGATGATGACTGCAGAACAGTCGAAACTGTTAGTTTTGATATAAATAAATAATATTGATAAAGTGTTTAAGAAAGTTGTAAATGGTATGATATGTTATAATAGAAATCAATACATAGGAAAAGAAGAAGTAGAAAATTATATGACTTCCACAAGAAGTGAAAACACAGAAGAAAAAGATTATAAAGAAGCAGTATTTGAGTGTATAATATATAATTATGGAGAATATACACAATATTAAAATGTTTTTGGACTATATTAGAAGATTGGAAGATGAAGATACAGTAAAAATGATTAATAAAAGATGGAAATTGGTAATGAAATTAAATAATTTGAAAAATAATATAAAGTTTTTAAAGGATTGTGAAAAATATGAAGTTATACCAAATTTTATAAGGTTGAATAAACTAAGAAAAAGAATAAGTGATAAAAGAAATTATGTGAAGAATATTGAAAAGAAAATTCTAAAGAAATATATTAAAGAAAGTTATAAAATGAAAAGTAAAGTATATAAAGATATTAGTAATATTGAAGAGTTTGTGAATAAAAGGACAACTTTTAAAGAAGAAGAAATTTTTAGGAAATTATGTAATGAAAAGATGGATATTATAAATAGGAATACAATAATAAGACATAAGAAAAAAATGGATAGATTGAAGACTGGAAAAGAAATTAAAGATTATAAAGAAGAACTTCATAAATGTGAACAGAAGATTTGTAACTTAACAAATATTGAGCTAAGTGAAGAAGAGAAATATATACTAGGTAAAGGTATAAAATATGTACCATATGGAGTATGTAAAAATAAAGATATAATAGAAGTGCAAGCATTAGTAGAGAAAATAGACAAAAGTATTTAGAGACTAATTATGGTATATATTATTACGAAAATAAGGATATTAATAATTTAATTGATATGAAGGATAAATTATGGATGGAAAGTTTTAAAGAAGAAGTGAATAATATGGTATATAAAATAAAAAAAGGAAATATTGAAAATAAACATAAAAAGTTGAATAAGGGGATAAATAATTTAAATAATGTAATTAAAATAAAAGAGGTTAAAGAAATAAGGGATAAATATGAAAAAGAAATAATGTTTATAAAGTCAGATAAAGGTAATAAATTGGTATTAATGAATAAAGAAGAATGCATTGGTAAAATGAATAAATTGTTGGAAGAGGAGTATTTTATTAAAATAAAGAAAGATAATACAAAATTAAAAAATGGGAAGATTTATGAGTTAGAAAAAGGATTATATAATAATGGGTCTAATAGATAAAAAAGTATTTGCATTTTTGGGAAATAAAGAATTTATGGAGCACCAAAAATATTTAACGAAGGGGTGCCTTTAAGACCAGTCATAAATAGTACAAATTCATATTTTGATAGAATATCTAAATGATTATGATGTAATAGTCTTAAGAAATATATTAATGATAAAAGTAGTTTTTATATTAAAAATAATAAAGAGTAAATAAAGAAATTAAAGATAAAATAAATGAATATAGCAATTATAAGTTAACTATGGTAAAAATAGATGTTATATCAATGTAAACAAATATAAATGTGGAAGAAGCAATAGAGTTAGCAATAAAAAGATATAGAGATGATGCATATAAAGAAATTAAAATACCGATATAAAAATTGAGAGAAATAATGAGGATTTGTTGTAAGGAGATTACATTTGAGTTTAATGGAGAATATTGTAAGCAAAATAAAGGATTACTAATAGGATGAGCATTGAGTAGCGTACTTAGTTTTATATATATACTGTATATGGAAGATTTAATGATTAATAATACTAATGGTCCAATTTTTATGAAAAGATATGTTGATGATTATTTATTGATTTTCAACAAGTGCCAAAGGCAAATAGATATGTATCTTGAGGAGATTAATAGGTTGGATAAAAATATAAAATTTACAGTAGAAAAAGAAACCGATAATAAGTTATTGTGTTTGGATATTTTGTTAGAAAAATCATATAAAAATGGTAAATGCAAGATAGAGACATATGTATATAAAAAAACTAATGTAGATAGCAATATAACTAATTGGCATTCAAATATAGATGTTAAATATAAAATAAGTAGTATAAATTCAAGAATATATAGAGTTTGGAATTATTGCTCAGATGAGGAAGATTATAGAAGACAGATAGAATTAATAATTAAAGAGTTTAGGGATAATGAATATACAGAAAAAGTTATAGAAGAAAATATAAGAAAATTGGAAGAGAAATTTAATACAAATAATGGGATAGTAAGTAGAAAAAATAAAATAGATAAAAATAAATATATAGGTATTAAAACTTATAATAACAGTATTGTAAAAAGTATGAATAGAATAATTATTAGAATTAACAAAAAGTTTAATAATGTTATAAGATAGTGAATAAAAGAAGGAAAAATATACTTAATATATTAGATAATAAGTATGTAAGAAAAGTAGAAAAAAACATAAATGACATATATAAAATTGAATGCAAATCATGTAAAAGTAAAAATATAAAAACTAATTATGTGGGAGAAACAAAGAACTCAATTTATACCAGATTAATTCAACATAAATGTGATAAGAAATCACCTATTTATTTGCATTCATTAGAAACAGGTCATAGGTTTGAAAAAGATTGTATAAAAATGATTAATTACACAAATAATAGTAGGGATAGGAAAATTAAAGAAGCAATCTTGATTAAGAGTATAAAACCAAGTCTTAATAGAGATTTTGGGGTAAGAACAATAATTTTATAAACAATTGTTAATAATAATTAGAATTTGAAAAGGTTAAAAGAAAAAAGTTAAAGAAAATGACAATAGAGGGAGTGTTAAACAAATACAAATTTTGAATTTTTTTTTCAGTTGGGTTTTGGTAATAGAATCAACAAGAAGTAAGTAATTTTTTGTAATAAAAAAATAATTGTAATGTGGGTAAAGTTAATTGATAGAAATATTTAATAAAAATAAGACAAGATTAGAAGTTGATTTTATAATATAAGAAAAATGATAATATGCATTAAATAGTAAAATAAATGTTAAAGTTATAACATTTAAAAATAAAATAAAGTGATATAAAATAAATTGATATAAAATATTGATAAAATTATTTGGAAGATAAGGTAATAAAATGGAAAATGATTATTTATAAAGATCATATTAAAATGTATAATTATTTTTGTTTATATTGTGTATTAATTATGTATATCAATATGTGGATATGTGTAATAATTGTATAATTATATATTTGAATATTGTAGCTCTGATGATGACTGCAAGACAGTCGAAACTGTTAGTGTAATACAAATAAAAGTATTGATAAAGTGTCTAAAAAGGTGTAAATGG
Source organism: Epiperipatus broadwayi (assembly GCA_028023455.1). Classification (NCBI taxonomy): domain Eukaryota; kingdom Metazoa; phylum Onychophora; class Udeonychophora; order Euonychophora; family Peripatidae; genus Epiperipatus; species Epiperipatus broadwayi. The sequence goes on along the minus strand of JAQFVV010000010.1, from coordinate 15,345,671 downwards.
TATATGTTATAATAGAAATCAATACATAGGAAAAAAAGAAGAAAATTATATTACCTTTCTCACCCATCTTGTTGCATGTCTCTTACTCATAATACAATTAAATACTATTTTGGCTATTCTCTTATTATCCATAAACTGCAATCTACTGAACATTTTCATTTTGCTTTTTGCATCTCTCATATAAAAACTTGACTATTTCATTTCTTCTTGAATTGTCTCCTTACCATTCACACATCTACATCTAATGCATGTCTTCCTACTTCCCTACTTTTTCTAAGTAATCTAACACCCCTTTACTAATACATAACACATCATTACCATATGTTAACCCTGCTACTGCCACTCCCTTCTATACAATTCTAACTACATCACATTTATTATATGAAAACACTTAATTTCTTTATCAGTCCCTTTCTTTTATTGCTTCATTTATCAATTTTTTCTTTCATTCATCCGAACAATTTCTCTGATTACTTAAGATGATTCCCAAATAGATATACCTGTTCAACTCACTTAACTTTATACCTTCCAATAAAAATTCTTTGTCTTCTCTTTTCCCAGTATTAATCATCATTACTTTTGATTTTTCTTCACTAAATTAATCCCCATCTCTTTACCCCTCTTGTGCATGTTCTCAGCATAACTTCCATATCTTCCCTCCTTTCAGTGTACAAGAAGACATCATGTGTAAGTAAAAGACCCAATAATATATATACTCCCTCATATTAATGGTATTTCTATCCTTTTCCTAGTCTTTTTATTGCTCTCTCCATTTCTCTCAAATACAACAAAAACAAAATAGGTGACATAGGAGTGATTCTATATTCCCTAATTGATACATATAGTAATGCTACTGTGAGTCCCTGCTATGGCATCTTCATAAATTAAATCTGGTAATAATATTGAGAAAGTGACATCCAATAATTTTCTCAATGACATTTGATTGTGCTAATGTATATATAATAAATCAATATGTGTGTATGCACATCACGAAATTCTATTTTCATTATTTTTATTTATTGCTTTTGCTTTTTTATGTTTAGTAAAGAAATATTACCGATAATGATACTAATAATACATTATACCTATCTCTTTTTTTTATTTTGGTACTGTCATCTAATTTAACAAATTTATTCAACTATTTCAGTAAAAGTGTATAAAGAAAGATATTATCAGTGATTGTTACATTGGAAGCCTTATAAGGGTTAGCACTTGACTTAAAAATATTACCTTTTGTTATTTTGTATTAAAAGTTTAAAAATACATCAAATATTATTGATTAAAAGCTAAGGAGTATTAAAATACTTAAGGACAGAAGAATCAATTATTTGTAAGAATTGGAAAGATAGAAACAAAGGAAAACAAGGATTTGTTAAATAAATTATTTATGAAAGTATATAATTTTACTTTCATATTATTGTGCCAAAGTTCCAGTATTAATATTATATATATTTTTAAACTATGAGGAAAAAGAATACTGTTGCAAAAGAGAAAATAAAATTTGATATGCTTTTTACTATCAGAATACATAAACATAAAAAGGTTTTATTTCAAATGTAATTTTTCAAATAAATAAAATGAAAACAAAAAATTACTATTTTTTTTTTCCATATGTCAAAGCATCGGCAGGGAAGTAAACCCACGACAACTGTTTGCAAGACAACTACTTGCAAGGCAGCTGCGCTCACCTCTTGGCTATAACACTTGACAAAAAATTACTATTTTTTGCATTAAAATTTCTTCCATTGTGTAAGCTTGTGGTTAAAATACCCGTAGAGGTCCCTACTATCGCATTTTATACGCATATTATCGAGGTTATAGCCTCAGTAAATATTACTTACGTAATCAATGTGCGTTTAATAAATTTATAATAAAAGCTCTATATAAAAGTACATTTTTGCTGTGACATGAATAAAAAAAACCCAAAAATCAATATATTACACAAAAAAAAATATGGAAGCACTAAATCAACTGTCATGAAGTTTTCAACAATTTAATAACTATACTATTAAATCTCAATACATTAAAAAGCTTCTTATAAAAAATGTTAATTATATATATTTTTTCACTTTAATATATAAAATGCTGTCTCAAAAGCTATCATGATATTAATGGTAAAACTTGAAGAGATTTTTTTTTACTTCTGATATTTAATTATGTATTTGATAACAATATTACTTATATGTAATTATATTTATCAGAAAGTTATAAGAAGTGCTTTTAAAGATGTGTTAAGATTCAGAATAATATATGCATGAATATAAAATGTTCATATTAAATGATATTAGTGAAGGAATATTCACTAATGAATAAAATAAATATTAAAAGAATGAAGTTAAGAAATATTCTTTAATAAATAATTACAGGATAAATGGAAAAATGAAAAAAAGTAGTATTGAATAAAAAATGAATAAATCAAATCATAGTAACAAAGTGAACTTTTATTATTCTGAAATGAATAAATATTTAAAAAAAATTATCAGTAAATTTTTTAATTTGCTTTAAATTTTTTAATATTTTTTTTACTTCTTTTCTTTTACTATATAATTCTAGAATAAACATTTATTTCCTTCCAAAAAAAAAAGTTATGAATATGATCTTTGAGGTTGAAAACATTGCTCAGCCATTTATTATTTAAAGTTTAAATAAGTTTATTGTTTCTTTGGAAGTGAATAAATACTTATCATAGAATTAATTTGCTTTTGTCATTGAGATATATAGAACTGTATAATTCATTATATGCCATTGATTGCAAAATTTTATCATTATTTATTTTTCAAATGAGATTACCTTAATCATAACAAAATTGAAATAAAAAATGATTGAATAAAAAATAAAACTCGTCATCTATTTAATACATTCTTATACTAGTAATTATTAATATTTTATTAAATTACTAAGAATTATTACATTATTGAGTATTCATTAACCCTGAGTTATATTTATATCAACATATACTACATTTCAGTGATAAACTTTTAATTTGCTTCCAAAACATCAAATTCTTCTGGAAAGTTCTGACTTTTATGTTGTTTCAATGCTCTATATGAGTTCTATTATATGTTGTATTAATAAATACGATGGTGCTTTAGTCTTTGCATAACACCAAATGATTATATTTAAGAGAGGTGCCCTTTTAAATGCAGAAAGCAATTACAGTTTATATTTTCATTGATTACTATCGATTAACACCTGACAGTAATTTTTATAATATGAAAATATAAGATATTTCCACATATTAAAATATTTTAATAATAACATATGTTAATAATTATTAATTTATAACATCTAATTGACTGGTAGAACAGTCTATTATTAATAAGGAATATGTGAAAGGTTGTGTTTTCTTTCCTTAAGCTATAAATAAATGCAGTGGTGTTTTAGTCTCTATATAACACCAAGAGATTGCATCGTTTTTAACTGCAGGAAGCATTTATAGTTTACTATTTTCAATGATTACTATCTTATAACATCTGACAGTAATTTTTCTAATATGAAAATATAACAGATATTTCCACATATTAAAATATTTAAACAATAACAAGTTAAAAATTATTAACTTATTATATATATTCATTTTATGTAATAAATGTAATCTTGTTTCCTCTCTTTGCATTAATAATTACTAAATGCAATTGTATTTATAACTTTTTACCTTAATAAAATCTTTATTATTTTTGTCATCAGCGGTCCCACTTTTACAGTTTCATGCAATGCTGTATTGTCATTCCTAATATATAAAATATCTAATGCATAACGCTAACTAAATAAATATAGAAAGAATTATAACCACCCGCATATCACCACTACAATTCAAGAACTATTACAACCATTTGTTTACAATTGCTTAACAATGGTTAGAAGATACTTCCATCTTTCTCTAGTTCATTAAAGAATACATAAAAATAAAATATATTTAAACAACTTGTCTATGTTATCAAGAGAGAGATGTAAATATTTTGTCCTAGTTGATGCTATGCAATTATAAAAAGTGGCTTATTAGCTCTTAACTGGATCATAGTTTCAAAATGTAAGTAACTATAATTCTTTATATATGTGCAGTAGATATCCATGCATGTATATTAATGTATGTAGCACATAAACAATAAAATATATATCTTGGCATATATATATATTAAGTGTAATAATATTTAAGGCTTGTAAATAGTCATTAAAAACCATTCAACCCTTAAACAATTCCAATCTCAATAACAATTTCAAACTGTTGTCAAGGCAACTTCATCTTTATTGTTAAAAGGGAGTTGCCTTGACAATAGTTAGACATTGTTGATTGTTATTAATATTGGTATTGTCTAAGTGTTGACTGGTTTTTAATGATATATATATACACACACACATATAAATTTGTTGAAGTCAAAAATCTCTCTAACAGCTGCACAATGTAGAATGAAATTCCACAGAAATTTATAAGTTTGCAATGAAAAGGAATTCTTTGCATAAAGATTTCAAAAAGTTAACAACTTGGACCCTATTAGATAAGAGGATTTCCTTTTATCTACAGAGCATAATTCAGTTTTGTATTTTTGAACACAGATAGCAGCATTAAATGACTTTGAATGAATAATAATTTGAATTATGATATCAAAGGAAATTTGTTTTGCAAAATATTCATTTTCTATTTAATGTAGGGGAAGTTTCCTTCAACTATCTACTCTTTCATACAACTGATATATATGACTACACACATGATCACCAATATAAGTATTTCCTGCTGAACCAGCACTCATACTGGAGATCAATTATTTATTTTTCATATGGGTGTGGCCATGTGTATTGGTTGTATGAGATGGAATGGACAGTCGAAGGGAGCTTCAAAGTCTGTGTTCAAATTCCCTATATTATATATAAACTCCAAGTATATATATTATACTTGTATTCAAATTTTCTATATAATTAAAAATGAATACATTGATATATTTTTTCTTCACTTGGTTATATATCTAAGTTCAAATATAATACAAGAGAATAAAAACATTAATTTTAAAATTTTGAAAAAATTATAATTTTATAGTTAAGTTTTAGACTAAGGAAGTAATCGCGTTTGAGGTGAGAAATATATATATATATAAATGTAAAATACAATACCCGTTATAATATATATATATATAAATTAATGGTAAATATAATATTATAGTCTAAATTCTTTTGTAGCGCCTCATCAGCTTTAACTGAATTTCAAATTTTAAACTTAATTTTACATATATTTCCATAAGCTGTGTATGGCCATATTTGCAACTTGCCTATTAATAATGTTATCCTTATCTTTATCAATCAAAATTGCCTCTTTAATTTTCCTCTTTTTATGATTTCTTCCATTAATATTTTTATTTCATTACTAGTAAATGTAAACCTATAATTACAAATTTTTTCATGGTCAAAGAATACTGAAGCTGTATTAAACTGACTATTTACATTATTTTTAATTCGATAATATAATAACTGATGCTCCTTCAATCTTTTTACCACAGAACATCTCAATTCACCGATATAAAATTTCTGACATCCACATGAAATTTGATAAATTATATTACTTCTTTACAATTTAGGAATTATACTCTTAGAATTATTAATCAATTGATTAACATTTGGAGGAACACAAAATGAAATATTATACTTTTCTTTAAATATATTCTTAATTAATTTAGATTGCATGTTATTTATAAATGGTATAGATATCCATTTTTTATTATCTAAAGTAACACTGCAAACACTTTTGTTATTATTAAATGAATTTACTGTATGCAAGATTTGGTTTTTATCATAACCAACCTTTAAAAGTTCATTACCAAAGAGTTCAATATTTAAAATTTTATCACTCTTATATTTACATAATTTATCATTGCGATGCAAAAATGATTTCAGACTTGACATTTTATGTATCACTGGAACATGTGATTTAATATGAATATATCCTCTTTCTCCAATAGGTTTAAAAATTAATTTATAATTTAAATCAGTAGCATCTCTAAATATTTGTAAATCCAAAAATTTTATTTTTCCATTTTGTTCATTCTCAATAGTCCATTTTAAATTGTTTAAATTATTCAGTTTATATAAAAGAATGTCAATAATGTCTTTAGGACCATAAACAAAAACATCATCAACATATCTAATATAAATTTTAATATCTTCAAAATTATAAGAATTAAATATAATATCTTCATATTTTGACAATGTAAAATTACAAATTTGTGCTATCATTTTAAATTACATGTTCCAATGATACATAAAATGGCAAGTCTGAAATCATTTTTGCATCGCAATGATAAATTATGTAAATATAAGAGTGATAAAATTTTAAACATTGAACTCTTTGGTAATGAACTTTTAAAGGTTGGTTATGATAAAAACCAAATCTTGCATACAGTAAATTCATTTAATAATAAGAAAAGTGTTTGCAGTGTTACTTTAGATAATAAAAAATGGCTACCTATGCCATTTATAAATAACATGCAATCTAAATTAATTAAGAATATATTTAAAGAAAAGTATAATATTTCATTTTGTGTTCCTGACTCCCTTAAGAAGTCACAATATATCATACCACATCATCGCAATGTTAAAATAGTTTATTAACATTTGAAAATGGCACCAAACCTTGTACCGAAATAACAATAATTTTTTGCTGGAAAATGTGTAAGAGGAATTATTTGAATTGCAAAAAAAAAAATACTTAATTAAAATACAAATTACTATTGTATATCTTGACTTAATTTTATAAATTAACAATCCTCACCTTCATTTCTTGTTAAACTGGGGTACACAATTAAAAACGTACATAATAGAATATTTAAAATTACATTTTAATTAATAAAAATTATATATTATATAAATACATTTAAAAAGAAATTAACTGAGAGAGTGAAATTCTTTATCTACATTAGGTTCAAAAACTAAGTCACTTACAGTATGCATTTATTATAAGGGAGATTTAGTATCTTTACAAAAATGTATTACTCTGAATAATTTTTACATTGTATTTTTTTGTTTTGATATGCATACCAATAATGGCTAATATATTTTTTGTAGTTGAAAATTCTTGTTATTGAGAGACACATGGCAAGTATCTTTTGCTGATTGGTAGACTGTGTTTAAACAAGGCAAAACTCTCTCTATACAGTAGTGCCACCCTGTGCCAACCAGAGTAATCAATGGATGCCAGAAGGCTTGATTACTCTGGTTGGCACAGGGTGGCACTACTGTATGGAGAGAGTTTTGCCTTATTTAATAACAATTATGCGCTAGTATAAGAGATGGTGATCATGTGATGTTTAGTGGTTAGACTGTATTTAATAAGAGATTTAAAATAAACATTAGTATCTTTCTTTTTTCATGGGTGATAGCTTTACCATTTAAATAATTTTATTTGTTGTTTTTTTCTGGCATCATTTTATAAATAAATTATTCAAACAGTTTGAAAAATTTCCAGAAAAGATTTCTTGTATTTTTATCCATACATTCTTTATTTCCTTGGCACAAAACATTTTTTAGACATGATTTGGAAAATCAAAGTAATTTCAGGGATAATTGTAAAACTATTATTTTAGATTGATTGAAAAGTTTAATTCCAATGACCTATTGCTTCGCATAAAATAAAATATACAAAATTATTCATAGAATCTGGCATCTAATATTAGTTCATTAATTTAATTACTGTATATATATATTTTGGGATGGGCCTCTTGGTATATGGACAACTTCATGTCTATATAATTGGAGATACTATCTCTTTCATCACTTTGTTTCTTACATGGGATTATCCAAATTTTATAAAATATCTACAGCTTCTTAATTAATTTTAATGAAGTTAGAAACAAAAGAATTCTACTTTTGATTTTACTTTTAATTACACTTTAAGTTGTACCTTCGTGAATCTATTTATAGATATCTATTGTAATATTTACTAAGGCTGTAACCTCAAGAATCTATTGTATAAATTTTCTTTATTGACTTAAAAATTTTAAATCAACAATCTAATTGGTTAAAGTTTGATATATATATATATATATTCAAAACTGCCTAACACTATGCTAGTAATAAATCAAATACAAAACCATAAAACAATACAATACTAGATAAAAATCAAAATTTTACCAAAATCCTTACGCAACCATGGTCTATTTGTTTAGTAGATGAAAACATGGTCGTGTAAGGATTTTGGTAAAATTTGTATTTTTACCTAGTATTGTTTTATGGTTTTGTATTTTATATATATTAATATTATTTTAATTCTTTAAAATTATTCTTTTAAAACTACAAAACTGTAAATAATTAATCTTGTTAAATTTAAAATTGAATATTGACTTATTTAAATAATGAATTAATTTTTAAAAGTGTGTACTTTCATAGTTTTCAGTTTGTGGCTCTTATTTTTCTATATACCTTCACCTATACAAACATTTATTTACAAGTCTAATGAAATTTATTCTATTTGTACCTAATGAATTTCTTCATAATTTTTTTTGTCTTATTTTTCTCTATCTAATCCTCTTATGCCACTATAAATTAAATCTATCTGTATTTACTCTACAACAACACAAAATTTCAATATTAAAGTATTAATTTTGTGGTTGTTGTAAAGCAAGTAAAGATAGATTTAATTTATAAGTGGCATAAGAGAATTGGATAGACAATATATATTAATTAGAAGATTTATACAGACTTATAGATATAAATATTGAACATTTTTAATGAGATTTTTGTGCATGTATATTTTAAATTATAACCAAGCATTAGTGTTTTTAATCAGTGTTTTTAGTTTTAATTAACAAATATTTCTTGGCAATTATCAAATGCAATTTTCTAATTGCAAATACTAAATATTTTCCATTGTTATACACCACACAAATTTAATCACTAATTAAATCCTTATCAGTTATCGATCTGAAATATATTTCTCTTTACTTTTTCTGGAGTACAAAATTTATAGATGAATTTCTATGTACATTTTTATACAAAACATGACAAAATCAAAAAGGTTTTCTTTGGACAGTCTTTGCTATATGTTTAGTTAATATTATTTGTGGAAATAAGAGAAGTAATGACAATTAAGTTGTACAGTTTATTCAATTATTTTGATGGGAACATTAACTGGAACCATACAATTACTGCAGAAACATGCAGGATCAATTTACTATGTAATTTGAGTATACATTCAAAATACATTTCCTATTTAATCTAGGATCATAAGAATCTGTAAATATAATCAAAATTCAAATCTGCCATGCTATATTATTTATATAAAAAATTAGACACCTCTATATTATTTTATCCATATTAAATAAAACATAAAGTTTTTATGTGCTAAGCGAATGAGGATGTTTTTAATTCTATCTGGATCATGAATCTATAATTGAAATGATATATTGACAGAATTCAAATAATAATGTTTATTCAGTCTTCATAAATTACTATTTCAATGAAGATTTTTAGTTGTCTAAGTATAAAGTGCATATATAAACATCATAGCATGATCTAATCATGATCAAAAAAGTTAAGACATGTTAAATCAAGTTTTTTTTAGTGTTTAAAATATTTAATTCAAGTGCATGCTCAAAGATTCATGAATGGGTATATAGTTCCTTACTTTCCTCATAGCATAATAGCATAAAAACGATTTACTCGCTGACGAAGAAGCTGCCAAGCGCTTTCGAGGTTTGCCCTCATATTCATGGCCGACGAAAGTAATAAATCTTTACGTAGTGTTATTAAATAACAAATATGCAAATGTAAATGCAAATCAGTTTGACCATTTTTTTGAAATGGAAAAACACGTATCGCGTCTATTGATAGAATTGTTGTCACAAATAATAAAGTACGCCTCTTTGATCTTTCTTTTACAGTCGTTGGTTTCAGGGCATACAATCCTGGGGTTGCCTGGTTCGAACATATGGCCAGTCTGCTTTTCATGTTCCAGAAATATTGAAAAGTTATCGGTTCTTTTTTGCTCTTCTATAGGTATACAAGTGTTGAGCAGCTCTGTTATGAACAGTGGCCTTAGTTTCCCCATAATATATGGCTTTGCATCCGGCCTGTGGACATGACATGCTGTAAATCACCTGGGGTGTCTGAGATGGGTCTGTTCTATCCTTTGAATTATTAATGAATCTGTTAGAATTAGGGGGAGTACGAAAACCAACCTTAAATTCACCAGTTAGAGTCTTTATTATCTGTTGTGATAATTTGGGAATATAAGGGAGGGTAATTTGAGACTTATCATTATTTTTGTGGTTAGCTATTAATTTACTGTGAAATTGCTTAATTTTCTTTGCAATTAATCTGTAGCTGAAACCTACGCTAAGCAAATCTTTTATATAAATTGCGATGTTGGTCTTTCTATCGGCTTCAAATTTACATAAATTTTGATTTCTAAATAAAAACACATTGAGCCCTGCGAATTTATGTGCAGTAGGTGACATGGATTTCGGGTGAGTAAAACCTCGGATCTCAAGGGGTTTAACTATCATACTATAATGCAGATCTCTGTTTTCTCTATGGACCAGCAAATCCAAATATTTAAGCTTCTGCTCTTCGTTCTCCCAAGTGGTGTTTATGATCAATTTAGATTGATGTTGTAATTCATTTTGAATATTGACAATTACATTTTTTGGCGCTGCCATAAATACATCGTCTACATAGTGCAAGTAAATTAATCCAGCAATGTTAGCAGTGTGTTTAACAATGGTATGTTTTTCAAAAAAGTTTAAGAAGATGCTGGATATTATTCCACTTAGGGGAAGACCCATAGGCCAACCTTCTTTCATATCATACCAACGACCCTCAAAAGTTGTAAAGATGTTATTGTCCAACCAGTTGAGGAAGGATAAAATGAAGTTCATGCGCTCATTTGGGCAATGCTTATTTATTAATTCTTTGTGGATGATTTCAATTGACCATTTCCTATTAATCGATCCATATAATTCGGTGACGTCCATGGCTGCAGTTACAAAATTCTGATCTATTAATATATCCTTGATTCTTCTAAAAAATTCAAAAGAAGATTTGATGGTGAAGTCACCAAAACCCACACAGTCAACTAACCACTGATTTACCAGCTTGGCCATTTCGAAATAGTGCACACCTCCAAAATCCAACATAAGTCTTAAAGGTTCTTGGGGTTTATGTAACTTAGAATTGGCAAACATTCTAGGTGGCCTGGTAGCAGAAGGATAAATCCTATAATATTCTGCTCTTGATATGCCTTTATCTTTGTGAGCTCTAAGAATTGTGGAAATGAATTTCTCCCTATTCAGCTTGTTGTTAAAATTTTCGATTAAATTGAATTTTAACTTTACGATTTCGGTGGTCATTTTTTCTTTATAATCTAAGAGCACGAATCTGTTGCCCTTGTCTTCTTTTAAACATATAATGTTGTTGTTTTTTAAAAATTGTTTAGTTTTTTCAATGTTGTTGTTCCAATTGTCAGATCTCATATATATTTGTTTATGTCGTATAGATTTAGCAATATTAGCAATAATGTTGTCTCTCTGAGGGTTGTTTAGAAGACTAGACTCTGCGTCTGCAATTAACTCCAGTTTTGGGCGTTTCCATTGTCCTCCAACAAATTTAGGACCCAATGAGAAAAACTGTTTTAATTTCTGCTGAAGGAGCAACAGTAGCTCTGTTAACAAAGTTCTCTTTCAATGTATGAATGTTAATATTTTGTTTTTCCGCTAAAAACCTTAATTTGCGTTCGAACTTAACTGCGAACTTTCTTTCAGAAATTTCAATTTTTTCTGTAATCCAAGGCAGCAAGATTTCTCCTGCAGTTATTCTTCTCCATCTTTTATTCTCTTTCTTCAGTGTGCATTTGCACCCTTTAATGATAAAGACGAGAAGCTGCGTTTGGAGTTGCTTCGTAATTTTGTTATGATTATGTATAGATCTATTAAGATTTAGATTATATTATTGATGCTTGAAATTAAACTGATTATTTATATTAGTATTCAAAGTTTGATCGATCAAGATTAATTGTAACAAGTATTAATTAAATGCAATCGATTGATAATTTTTCAAAAATTTATTATGTAGCTAAATGTTTTCTTTAAATCTAGTATGCAACATATTGCTTGTTTGTGATACTATAATTTATCATGGCATACTGTTATATATATATATGATAAACAAAACAAGTTTAGCTTGCATTTTATGATCGCTAGATGGAGCTTTACCAATAGCTTCTATCAAGCTTCTTTACATAAATGCTGAGAGAGATAGAATTCAATATCTCTTTCATTGTCTTTCACCTCCAGACCATGGTTTTGAGCTAGTTGGCTCACGTCAGTGAACCATTGGAAGACTAGCTCGAAACCATGGCCTGGAGGTGGGAGACAACGAAAGAGATATTAAATTCTATCTCTCAGCGTTTATGTAAATAAGCTTGTTAGAAGTAATTGGTAAAGCTCCATCTAGTGATAATATATATATATATAATAAAAATTCATATAACATTACACCACCAGCCACAAACACTAAACTACTAAAATTCTTTCAAAACCATGGTTTCATCTATTAACAAAGACATTTTCAAGTGAAATTTAACCACACACACCACCTATATATACCAAACAAAATATTCTCCAATCATTCACTCAAATCAAACTTCCTTTAACATCAAAAAATGTCTTTATGAGATTGATGATCTCAGATTCAAAATATTTTATCATCAAAGTTTCTTTTACTCTTACTTTTCAATTCACTTTTGTCATAAAAGATAACTTCTGCATTGTCAAATAATATTTTATCACCTGATATTCAGTTCATGAATACACAAAGCTGAGTTAAATGAAGTTGGGTTTTGAAGTGAATGATGGGAAGGCTATTTTTTTTGGTATATATAGATGGTAGTTTAGTTGAATTTTACTTGAAAAGGTCTATTTTTTAATAGTTGAAGCCATGATTGTGGAAGAATTTTAGTAAAGTTTAGTTTTTTTGGGTAGTACTGCAATATTTTATGAATTTTTATTTTATTTATAATTATTAGTATAGTGTTAGACAGTATTTAATTTATATATTATAACAAAAAATTTCACTGTTATATGATGAAAATAAAATCTTCTTTGGGTCATACCATGTATTAGTTTTTTTGCATAGATTTATAATGTTTTGCTAAAGTTACACCCATTTTTATCAAGGCTAATGCAGTAATGAAATATTGTTTTGTCTCAAGTAATAACTGAGACTATAACTGTGTATGAATTAAAAAACAATCATTCATAAAGTTGCTTTATTAAAATTTATTTTAGAAAAAAGAAATAAAATAATGGGTTTCCAAGGTAATCTATGCAAAAAACTAATGCACAGTATGATCCCAACATATTTTCCCATATATATATAAACAAATGCATACTGCTAGTTGAAATCTATATAAAATATTTAAAACAGCCCATAGCTATATTACTCCATCCAGACTGCCCTTTTTAAATAACGAAAGCTCAAGTTTTAGTGCTCCATTGAAAATGGATTTCCTTTTCAATGGAATGTTAAAATTTGAGCTTTCTCTATTTAAAAGGAGGCATGGTGGTGGCTGGAACAATATAGCTATAGGCCATTTCAAATATTATATATATAAATTCAACATTCCTTCTTTTTCTTTTTAAAACTTGTTTTATTCCAAACTATAATTTTATTTCTCTTCCATACAACGTTTCAACTACATTCTGTAGTCATTATCAAGTTTCCTTAAAATAATAATAATAAAATAAATAAAAATAAAAAACAAAAATAATAACACAAATAAATAAAATTTTAATACATTCCAAATATATAATATTCAAATAAAACCACAATATTATTATCATCTACAAATACGATTATTTACCTCCTTCCCTATCTTTAATAATAATAATTATTTTTTAAGGAAACTTGATAATGAATACAGAATGTAGTTGAAACATTGTATGGAAGAGAAATAAAATTATAGTTTGGAATAAAACAAGTTTTAAAAAGAAAAAGAAGGAATGTTGAATTTATATATTTATTATCATGGAGCTATAATTTAAAAAGAAAAAGAAGTGAAAAGTTGTGTATATAATTATATATATATATATGTAATAATATTATAATTCGATGTCTGTATTTCTTCAAAGCAATATACTTAATTAAATAATTGAATATTTATAAATACAATAATCAGATATATTTTAAAAATTTTATCCCAAAAAAAAAAAAAGAAGCTATGCCAATATACAATACAAACATGACTTAATTAACAGGCAGGCAGCAAACGTTAAGATCATGGAATTGTGGGAAGATTAGCCTTTCAAAGTGTTAGTTTACAAAAGACTATGAGGATAGTCGAAAGTGCTCCTAAGTGGATAAAAAATTTTAAATATCTGATTACTGTATTTATAAATATTTAATTATATAATTATATATATATAACAAAACCACTGTGTATATTTTTCTGATACCCTCATATAAAATGATCTTCATAACATGCAAAATAGGTATAAGAATAAAGAATATGTTGGTGAATCAAAGAGCTACTCTTCAGATGTGGAAGAATGAAATTTTTGGTTTAAATGAATTAGAAGAAATGATGAATAAGTGATATCTAAAAACAAAAAGTATAAGCTTTTAAGAAGGCATATTCAAAACATCACATTTGCTGAAAATGTGGCTGAAAATATTAAGAAAAATAGATGATATGGCGAGTAATATTAAACTTTTTAGATGAAAATAAATTGCAAACCAAACATAAAGATTATGAAAATAAAAAGACAAAATGAATATTAAAATAATAGTAAAAAAAAAGAAAAAGGATCATAAAGTTTTAAATATGTTGAATATTGGGTAAATGGGAAACGAGTTAGAAAGAAAAAAAATATGCGTAGAATTATAAAAGAAAATGTTTAAAAAAAATAACTGAAAATTTAAAAAATAGTTGATAAGGAGAGAAATAATGAAAAAAAAACAGAATTAAAAAGAAAAACATGAATATTGAAATATTAAAATGGGTGATATGAAAAAGCTATTTTTGAAGAAGTGGGAGATAAAATAATGAATTGGACATATGGAAAATTTAAGAAGATAAAGATGAAAAGTGAAAGAAACTACTGTTGTGTTTAACGATGAAATAAATATAACTTTTGTAAATATTACTCCAGAAGTGTATATATATATATATATGTTAAACTTAAATTTGTGTAAGTAGAAATATTTAAAAATTCAAACTTTAATAATATATATAATGGAAATAAATATAACATTTTGAAAGACAATAATAGGGTAATTGGAAAAGATAAGTACAGAGATAAAGAGACATTTTTAATTAAACGAGAAGCAGAGATTAAAAGGAACTGATAAGAAAAACAGGTAGGACTATATAAAATGTGTAGGAGAGGAGCGTGCGTCTTTTTGCTGTTGTTTCCTGATTGAGATCAGAGCTTTTTTGTAGCTGAACAGGACCTATGAGGGAAAAGAACCCAGATTATCGGATCTGAAGGTTCAAAAGTCCGACTAGGGTAAATATAATGGATCCTCCTGATCTTTTATTATTTAGTATGCCTTCAGAGCTCTATGTAGGGTTAAGTTAAACTTATGTAAACATTTTAATTCAATTGACTAAATAAATCTTAGTAGTTAGTAATTTTCATATTGGTTATTTGCAAAACTAAGCTAATTCACTTTAGTAATTTATTGTATTAATATTTACTACGTAATCAATGTGTGTTTAATAAATTTATAATTATAATTTATTGTATGTTGTTTGTCCCTGTTGTTTGTCTCACAGGGCAGATACATTACAAACTTGGCACAGTTGACAGTTGCATACGAACGTGGAGTGAGAAGGTATATATATATATATGTATATAGAGAGAGAGTTTTCGCAAATACATCCAAGAATATTAAAGTTGTAAAATGTCATTAGGACAAAGTAGTATTACAGTTTGGGATAAAAAACCAGCAGGAATGGCCTTTATACATCATGCAGTTAGAGAATTTTTTAAAGCTAAACAGCATAATGGAAAAATGACAAAAAAGTGGCACTCTATTGTGTTTAGCAGGATGAAAAGTTATTGAAATTGTGAATAAATTGGGTGGTGGGATGATAACTGATGGAGTACGTTTTGAAGAATTAATTAAAAAATTAATGGACTATTTTAGTCCGAGGCCCTTTAAACACAATGTCAGATTAGCTCTCAGAAATCGTAAACAGGCCAAACAAGAACAAATAAAGGATTATAATATAGCTTTAAGGCAGTTAGCTAAAAATTGCAACTATGGAAATTTCGTGGAACAGGTTTTACTAAAATAGTTATTATGAGGAATGGCGGATGAAAGGCTACACCAAACATTATTAACTGAAGCTGTCATATGAACAGGCTATTAAAAAGGGAATTGCTTACGAGGCAATAATAGAGCAAGCTTGCATGAGATCAGTAAAATGGCAATATATAAAATTGAAAAAAATTACCAGGAAAGGACTGAAGAAAAAATATCAATAAAATGTTTCTGCTGTGGAAAAGCAGGGCATGTAATAAAGAAGTGCAAGTGGAAGAAAGCTGCTACAATTGTGAGGCAAAAGGACATTTAGTAGCAGTATGTAAAAAGCCTTGTAAAAAGATATATACAAGAAAAAGAGACATAGATATGAAGAAACAAATATTAAGAAAAATATAATAATGCCTACACAAGACCAATTTATGGTAAAAGTAAAAATATGTAAAAGTGAGCTAAATATGGAAGTTGATAGTGGGTCCGGTATATTGCTGCTATATATAAACAATTGGAAAGAAATATCTAAAGCCAACACAAAAGTAAAAATACAGAATGTGGACATCAAAGTAAAGGATGTTAATGGAAATCCTATTAAAATAATGGGAAAAGTAGATGCTCCAGTAGTGTTTAGAGTGAAAGAATTTACACTGCTAGTCTATATAGTTGAAAAAAATAAGCCCATTAATAGGGAGAGAATGGTTTAGTCACTTGGGAATACAATTTTCCATTGTAAAAATGATTTTGACAAAAAAAGAAATGGTAAAATTATACCCAGACTTATTTATGCAAGATCTGGGCTTAATTAAAACAAACCCAATGGAAATACATTTAACGGATAATGTAAGAACAGTAATGTGTAAGCCACATAAAATCCCTTTTGCATAAAGGCAACAAGTTAAAACATTTAGTAGCAAGTGGTATATTAACCCAAGTAGAAGGGGAGAATGGGCCAAACCAATTGTGGTAATAACAAAACCAGATGGAAAAGTTAGATTGTGCAGTGATTACCGTGTTACAATTAACAAATATTTGAATAAAAGTGCATACCCAGTATCAAATGTACACAAAATACTAGCAAATTGGTCGAAGGCAAAATATTTTGCTAAATTAGACCTAAACTCTTGCGTACTATCAGATTAAAGTTACAGAGAACATGGAAAAAAATGTTAACATTAACTACGTCTTTTGGGCTATATAAATGCAATTGCTTGCCGTTTGGAATTACTACAGTGCCGATTATTTTTCAGGCAAAGTTAAACATGATATTGCAAGGAATTAAAGAGGTGATGCTATATTATGACACATTAATAACAGTGACATCTAGTGGAAATTTAAAAAGTAGAGTTTTAAAAGTACGTGATAGGTTGAATAAGGCAGGTGTAAAACTAAAACTAAAAAAATGTGTATGGGAAGCAAAATAATTACATTTTCTAGGTCATACAATTTCAGATAAAGGGAAGCACCCTTTGAATGACAAAGTTCAGGCAGTGAAAAACACAGTAAGACCTAAAAATGTAAAACAGTTACAAGGGTTTCTGGGTCTTGTAAATTTTTTCGAACCTTTCCTGAAAAATAAGGCAATGGTAGCAACTCCATTATATGAATTACTATGTAAAGGGAAAACATGAAGCTAGATGGAAACACAAAAAAGCTTTAAAAAAACTAAAGATCTATTAGTATCGGATAAACTGTTAGTGCATTTTAATGGTGAACAAGAGGTTAGAATCACTATAGATGCATCAGAATGGGGAGTAGGTGCAGTCCTAGCTCATCCGATAGAGATGTGAGCACCCTGTGGTATATGCATCCAGAACTTTGTCAAAGGCAGAAAGAAATTACAGCCAGATAGATAAAGAGGCACTGGTGATTATATTTGCGGTGAAGAAATTCCACCAATTTATTTTTGGCCGAAAATTCGAGATAATAACAGATCATAAGCCATTACTGAGTATTTTCAGAAATAACCAGGCAACTCCAGAGCATTTAAGTCTGCATATGTTAAGATGGTGTAATGTATTGGGTTCATATGATTTTATATTGAAATACAAAAAGGGAAAGAAATTAATCATGTGGATGCTTTATCGAGATTACCAGATAATAAGGAGTCAATAGAGAGTAAAATTGAGGTGAATTATATTGATAACATGAATTCTGAGGTTGTAAATAGTGAAACTGTTAAGTGATGGACTAATGAAGATAAAGGGTATTGTGTGTTGACAACCTGGATTAAGAAAGGTTGGCCCAAATGCAAACAAAAAACTTAGCAATGGGGTTTTGAGTGAATAGAGAACACTTATCAATATGCAGGGGATGCTTAATGACGGGGGACAGAGTTGTCATACCTCTAATAGGTAGAGATAAGGTATTAAATTTACTTCACCAAGGTCACCTGGGCATAGTGCATGCAAAAGCTTTAGCATGTAGTTATGTCTGGTGGCCTCAAATAAATAATGATATTGAAAAATTCATTAGAAAATGTTCACCATATCAGTTGGAAGGCTCATTTCCAGCTAAACAGTATTTACCTTGGCTGAAAGCAGTTAAATTGTGGGAATGTTTACATATAGACCATACAGGACCAATTGATGGAAAATTAATGCTCATTGTGATGGACGCATACTTGAAGTAGATAGAGTGTCACCTGATAAAAAATACAAGTGCATAGGAAACTATAAACTGTTTAAAGACAAGATGGTATATAGATGGATTTCTGGAAGTGATAATATCAGACAATGCTGCAGGATTTGTAAGTGAAGAGCTGAATAAATTTTTTGATAGTTGTGAAATCAAACATGTATTGCACTGCCGTATCACCCTGAGTTAAATGGATTTACTGAAAATGCCATAGGATAAGCAAAGAAATATTTAAAGAAGAATAAAAATGTGAATATACAACAAACTTTATGGGAATTTATGTTAAACCAGTATGCAACACCATCAACGGCAACTGGGAAATCACCAGCAGAACTACTATGTGAGCGAAAGTTAAGAATTAAGCTAGATATTTTGTGTCCCACTGCCCAATAAATTGTGTGCAAAGAAACACCTTGAAAATTGTTTGGAATAGGTGATCCAGTATAAATAAGAGACATTATTCGTAAAGTGTAGGTAAAAGGAACAATTGAGAAAGTAATATCACAGCAAATATATGAAATTACAGGGCATAATGGATTAAAATATAAACGACACGTGAATCGCATATGTAAAAGGGTACTGGAAGAGATGCAGATGGATATGTTCGAGCAACTACAAGCACAGGAAATGAGTGATAACATACAGCAGGAATTACCTAGCGGTGGAGATAAAAAAGCAGAGAGCGATTTTCAACATAAAGCGGGAAAAGGAAAATCACCTAGACCTATATGCAATAAAAGAAAGCCTCTCCATTTAAACAATTATGATTGTGGGAAAAACAATCTATTTCCAGCATGAGGGGAGGAAGTGTTATGTTTAACAGTGAAATAAATATAATTTTTGTAAATATTACTTCAGAAGTATATATATATGTTAAACTTAAATTTGTGTAAATAGAAATATTTAGAAATTCAAACCTTAATAATATCTATAATGAAAATAATTATAACATTTTGAAAGACCATAATAGAGTAATTGAAAAAGATAAGTACAGAGGTAAAGAGACATTTTTAGTTAAATGAAAAGCAGAGATTAAAAGAAACTAATAAGAAAAACAGGCGGGACTGAATAAACTGTGGAAGAGAAGAGCATGCATCTTTCTGCTGTTGTTTCCTGCTTGAGATCAGAGCTAAGACTTTTTTATAGCTGATCAGGACCTACGAGGGAGAAGAACCCTGATTATCGAATCTGAAGGTTCAAAAGTCTGACAAGGTAAATATAATGGACCCCCCTAATCTTTTATTATTTAGTACCCCTTCAGGGCTCTATGTAGGGTTAAGTTAAACTGATGTAAACATTTTAATTCAATTGATTAAATAAATCTTAGTAGTTAGTAATTTTCGTATTGGTTGTTTATTTGCGAAACTAAGCTAATTCACTTTAATAATTTATTGTATGTTGTTTGTCTCTGTTGTTTCTCTCATGGGGCGGATACATGACAAGTACAATTCAAGGATTGATAAATTGTGTTAAAAATCAGACATTGTTGAAGATCGATAAGTAAAAACTACAAAAACAAAAGATAAAAATTTTCTTTCAAAGAAAACCATGACAATTTGTCATGGTACATGACAATAGTATAGCAGTGAATAATAAAATTACTAAAACATTATTATTATTCAACAACAATATAAAATTACTTACAAACCCATTTTTTGATTAATATTAGCCCCAGAATTAATAAGAACAGGTATGCAAGGTAGAATATTTTTTATAGCAGCCAAACATAGTGGGGTCATTCCAAAATTGCTTTCACAATTAGGATTAGCTCCCTTAAAAAAGAAACAAAATTTACTTTTATATTTAATAATATTATATGATAGTTATAAATATATGATTATCTATATATGTCTGATTACCCATTCATCCATACATCTAGTCCAATTACCTACCTACCTACCTACCGACCAACCTACTTACCTACCAACCGACCTACCGATTGACCGACCTACCTACCTGCCTGCCCGTCCATCTATCTATCTATCTATCTATCTATCTATCTATCTATCTATCCATCCATCCATCCATCCACACCCACCACCACCCATCCCCCCCCCCCCCCCCCCATCCATCCATCCATCCATCCATCCATCCATCCATCCATCCACCCACCCACCCACCCACCCACCCACCCACCCACCCACCCACCCACCCACCCACCCACCCACCCACCCATCCATCCATCCATCTATCTATCTATCTATCTATCTATCTATCTATCTATCCATCCATCCATCCATCCATCTATCTATCTATCTATCTATCTATCTATCTATCTATCTATCTATCTACCTGCCTGTCTAAATATTACCATTTAACTTCATACAGACTGAGTTTTAAAACAAAAACAATATCCAATAAGTAAAACCACCAAATGATAATGCAATTAAAACTTAGTTTTTAAGATTGCCTGATCTTGAAAACAGGTTTCTAGAAGATGTTACTACTATATATATATTTTTTCTCATGCGTCATAGCATCAGCCGGAACTACTATATAGCGAATAAAAAAATAAGTTGAGATGCGATATTTTATTTAATATGCATAAGTTAATTCTCTCTCTCTCTCTCTCTCACTCACACAGCACAAATATATATATGTAAACATTTTAAAAAATGACTGAATATTATTTTGAATGATCGTAATTAAATCAGATGCTTTTATATAAAGCTTATATATTTAATATCACTACAAAGATTCATGAATAGGAGTGAAATAGTTATCATTTCATATTCTAAACGTAACTGTTATAGTCATGTCAACATTTATCACAAAAAGTCTAAACTTCAATAGCACATATGGCCACTAAATGATTTTAGATCTTCAATAGCAAACCTCCCCCCCCCCCCCCAGAAGAGCATTGACATGCGAACAGTGAAATCATTGAATATAAAATTTGATTTATAACGGGTTTAATTGTTTTATAAAATAGACTAATTCAAAAAGAATAATCATAATAAAATCAAAGTTGGAATTATTGCGAAAAATATTGTTTAAGAACATTTTTGATTTTATTATGATTTTTTTTTTTTGAATTTAAGATGCCAGCAGATGCTTTTATATATTAACAAATGCCACGTCATAATATAAGAATAGTGTGAAAGAAAAAGATTCTGGACAGTTTTTTTTTTTTTGGTCACAAAACCATATTATTTTAAATGCTTTATATATGTCAGCCTTGGTTTTGCTATCAGTTATATATTTCCACTTTATTCATACCACATGATCATTTTATCAACGATGATTGCAATAATAAAATACACTTTTCTTTTGCCAATAATTTACAGCTAGATGTTTCTGATTAATCCAAGGTAAAATGTTCAGTATACAATGCAGTCACGTGATAAAAGGTGGTGAAATATCTCATATACCATTGGCATCAGACTGAAAGATTTCAATCTGCTATTAAGACAGAAATAATGATACAGTAACACTTATTTAATGGAGAATTTTTAAAGGAAGGATATCAGTGTTTATATAAAAGAAATTACCAATTTAAGCAATGCATCATTTCTTTGAATTGCATATCTTGTAACCTTATCCAACAGATGTCACCGTTTATCATACCATTAAAAAATAAACCTTTATTCTATTAAAGTTGTAGATATCTTTTTATTTTCAAAGAAACTTTATTAGTGAAATATATGGCTACAAACTGATGTTCAGATGAGGAGCATGAGTCATCAGGGGCTTCTTACTTGGGACACAGAACTATCAGTGTTGGCGCTTTTGTCAAATCTAGATGAATAGAATTTTTTTTTATGGTTCCACAGAGATAGCGCGGCAGAATTGGGAACTTTAGTCTCTGGGAATCTTGAAAAGTTTCCATGTATTCTCATAGATAGACTTAGTAGAGAGAATTTTGTCTTTACTTTGGATTTTCCTGAGGGTTCCAAAGATAATTGCAAGGGCATCTGGTTGTGGGATGTTGAATATTAGTTTACATCGGGTAATACATATGAAATATGTGATGAAGGTCGAGATTCTTATGATGGGAAAATCTCTCTCCTTAATGCAATCTTTAATGGAGAGAATTTTGTAATAATCAATTGCTGAATTTTGGGCTATGATTTGCTTCAGTGGTCCGAAGCCTGTGCAGGTTAATATAATGTGCTCATTCACTATATATACTTTAATCTCATGAATAAAGACATGTGAAAAATATAAATGATTGCCCAAAATACATTCGATGCCGAAACAGCATTTGAGTTGGCAGGAGTCACATCTGGGTTAAGAAATGATAATTTCTAGCCTTATAAATGACTAGTAATGATCATTATTGTGTGTATGGGAAGTATGACACCATTAGATTCATTTAAAAACTAATATTATTATTATTATTTTAAAAAAAGCTGAATACCAGCAAGCAATGTAAGCTAATTGCTTATTTAAAAAACAACAGAAACTATATAAATTTTCCATCATATTTTTCATGTTTTTTTTTTTTTTAATAAAACTGTTGTAAATGAATGCAAAAACTTTTTTGTTCAAAGAGCACTTTCAATGCTCAGAGAAATCTACAATAAAAGAGAGCAGAATCAGAGTGACGACTACGCTGTGACCCATACCCAGTAAATGGGTCAAAGAGCTACAAGATCAATTGGGAAATCTATTTTCAGTTACTGAGCAAATAGAGAAAATAAAGCAATCATACTAGGAAGTGTATAAGCTTCTTTTCCCAAATCAAAATCCGATATCTACCAGATTAAGATTGTCAGTGAAGCAAATGCTCAGGAAAAGAAGATACTGGTGGATAGGACCAAAGTTGATTGATTTTATAATTAAGTTTAACATGTCCTCTTTGCTCACCAATCACTTTTTGGTGATGCAAAGAGGATTTCATCAAATAAGCCCCATATGTAAACTTTGTAATACACATGAAAAGACACTGAATCACATTTTCTTTGCTTGATACTTGAGATACACTGGAAACAAAATTATCACAAGCATTTCCTCTGGCCGTGGGAATGTCCTATCAATTGATTGAGCAATGAAAGAAGGAAAGTATACAACTATCAGGCTAGCGGTATGCCTACTACATGCCTTATGGATCAACAGATGCCAACATATCTTCAGACAAGGACTGATCCTTGGAAAACTTTAAAAAAAAATACTAATATAAACATGAAGAACAGAGACCACCTCCTTGTGCCAGAGTGTCTCTTTGTGGACACATAGGTTCAGATTACCATATCTGACGATGAGACATCTCAGACTACTGCACTAAATAATATGATGACAATGCCACACAAATAGGTTGTAAAGCTTTAAACTTATACATAAAAACTATTGTAATCAGCAAAATGTAGCTATCTGACACTGTAAATTTTTTCTTAATAAAAAAAACAACAAAAAACTTGTATGACAAAATAATATCTGTTGTTAGTACAAATAATATTTTTCTAATTTGATTTTCTTAATAACAAGATTAGATTTTCAAAACTCAACTTGATTAATAAATCTGCTTCTATTCTTAATCTATGTTGATACGGTTATCCTCTACGAATTTTTAATATGGTTGGGCAATGAAAATGACAAGTCATCCGAACAATTTGTGATCATAAATGTTAGAAGCATATGTAAGGTAATATCAGCAATTTCACAGTGCACAATCACTTTACAGTGATCAAAAATATTATTGGCATCAGCATGGGATTTGGGTTTTCATCATCAGATTTTCAATGATATGGATGGCTGAAAGTTGAAGGTTGGAGTCGATTGAAGCCTGTCCATTAAAGTATGAAAATTTCCTATCTAATATAAACTGAGCACTGATTATAAAGATGTGTGGGAGATGATAATCTGGACCAACTGATGAGTGCTGGTTTAGCACAAAATACGTATATTGGTGATTTATCTTTTCTACATGGATGTGGTCATATGTATCAGTTATACAAGATAATGTGGATAGATGTAGGGTGCTTGAAAATCTGAGTTCAAATCTATATTTACAATGATCAACAAAACTAGATCTGATTTTAAAGTTTTCCTAATAATTGAATTTAAGATACATATGTCAATGAAATTGTCAAAGCTTAGAATATGGATTAATATCCAAATCTTACGAACAAGCGTCAATTTAATTTTGAAAATACTTTCACTTTAATACATTATTTGATATATCATTTAGAAAAAAAATTAATCGCTGTTTTTTTTAGTATTCTCTTTTTATGTTTGTATTTCTTATTTCTCAGCAATTATGAAAAAATCTCATAATACAGAATCTATAGCATTCAGATATAACTTTTGATCCATCTCTATCATTGAGTACTTCTCTTTGTCTAAAATTGAAGATGGCAGTAAAATAGTTAAGAATATGATAACTAGTAAAAGAAAGCAGTCTCTCAATTCCTTTGATGCCCTAAGTAAATGCTATTTTGCTTAATGTTTATCCAATGATGCTCAACTATATTAGGAAAGAATGTAGTACACACAAAATTGATGAAGCAGCAACACAGTTTATGGAAATAACCAGAAAAAATGAAGCAAGAGATGCATTTAAACTCATCAAAAAGGAAGATCTATTGTACAGATTTACAACGAATGTCACCCCCCCCCCACTTTCCATGGCAACAAATATTAGATAATCTTATTTAACTCTTAGTTATACTATTAAAAAATCATGATTATATGAATTAATCAAAAACAAGTTAAGGAAATACTGCATTCAGAATACCAACTAATAGTCTGATAAGTGAATGAGAAAACATCTCGTAATAAAAACAAAAAATAAATATGTAGAAAAGATAGTGGCTATAAAAAAAATATTTATTTTAGCTTAACTTACATAGGCTTGTTAAATAAGTACTGTTTCGATAAGAATGGAATTAGTATTGAGAATAAAATGACACCATGCACTAAATTTGTTGTGGTACGATAATACACATGGGTAGCACAAATGGATTTTGTCGTGGGTAGCACAAATGGATTAATAAAACATATAATATTATAGAACTTGTACAAAGTTGGATTGAACATAATCATAAATTAAATTAAAGTAATAAGAAGAAAAAAAGTAAATAATAAACAGAAAGACATTAAGCAAATTAGTGCTTTTAAATATCTAAATGTAGCGATAAAGAAATTATATTAAAAATTGCAATGGCTGAATAATCTTTCAATAAAAGCAGAAAAGTAGTTGGTAAAAAATTAAAATTAGATAATGAAAGAGTTTGTGAACAATTTATTTGGAAAAGGCTGTATATGGAGAAATTGGACAATTTGGAAAATAGAAAGTTTGACAATCGTTTTTCACTAGTGATGTATACAAAGTGAAGAATGGAAAAAAATAGGTTTGGAAAAGTGACATTAGAAGTGAAAAAATAGTAAAAAAATATTTTTTGAGAAATGAAAAAGAAAAAAACCTGGTCTAAACAAATACTTTGATGAAGAAGAAATATATATACTCTTATGAAAGGGACAGAAAAACAGAGGAAAAAAAAATTAACTCTTACTTTTTGAAGAGTAGAACAAAATACAAAATGAGCCTCGGGAAAAAAAAGGTCTGGTTTGATGTGTCGGCTTGAAGAACTAGGATTGTTATTGATAATACAATTAATGCATCCATTTACTTTTATAAAGATTATCAGTATATTAAGATATCGCTCAACATTTTTAAAATTTCATTTAAGAATGAATTGTTATAATATTGATCACTAAAATATAATGTTAATACTATGTTTCTAAAACAAATATTAAAGTATATACATTGTTAGAGAGTCTTTATATTACATATAATAATGCCTGAAATTGTTTATTATAAAAGCTTTTTGCACTGATATTTCATTTTATCTTCAGCACAGAACTCAACAACCTGTAATGGCTACCATGTGATTTAGTCACATAAACTATAAGACCTATCTCACACTGCTTCTAAAAATATTTGTTTATATGAATATTCCATATTTTCTTTTTTTAATAAGCATTATTTATAAACACACATTAAAATGTTTGTATAAAAAAATCTAAAAAATATAACCACAAAATTGCAAAATTGAAAAAATAAAATTATCTTTTTAAACGGAATTCAATTGGTTGTTTTCTTATGATCAGTTATTATAATGAAATAAATTTGCTTTTCATTATTGTTGTCATTAAATACAAGTTTTGTAATATTCATTTAAAAAGTGGCATTTCAAAAAGATAAAAAAAATTACAGCTGTTTAGATTACAAGTGGTATGAGATATCACTTTTCCTGAAAAGGGGGCATAAAATTTAAACTATGTGAGCTAAATTCAAACTAAATTGATTATGCAAAATAAGGACATACTTAAAAACGTACTGAGAAGAAATCTTGTTCAATTTAAAAAATAATACAAAATTAAACCATTTAAAAATTGATACTGGTATTATAACTACTTATGTGATGTGATGTATTATGGCTTCTCCTTAAATGAAGTCAAGAATATCTCAACAATTATGCCCAGATAAACCTGTTAGCCACTTTATTTTACATTCCCCACTCTAAATTTATCCGTAATCTGCTCTATCCCATTTCCATAACATAATCTTTGTCAATCCTATAACCTTTATATCTAAATCCCCCTTATCTTTTCCCAACCCAGCATAAAAACCAATAATTCACTTTCTGTATAATTACTCTTTTCATATTTATTTTTCCACAACTTCATTATATGTACCCTTTTTGTTTTCAAACATTTACATTCAATTAACAAATGCCTAATATTTCTATTCCTTCCTTACATAATTTACAAAATAAATCACCCATATTTTTCCATTTACATGTATATTCTTTTGTAGCTAAAGATCCCGTTCGAGCCTTAAACAATAAACTACTTTCCTTACTATTATCATATATTATTTCTATATATATTTAAACTCTTTTTAATCTCCATACTATTTCTCCATCTCTCTAACTCCCTAGTCTTTATTAATAAATTTATTCTTTTATCCCATTCCTTACGACTTATAGCCATTGATGGTACCGCAGCGTTACCTGGTGGCCATCAAGCATGTCTAGTAAAACTATCATAATAAGAAGAATCAAGAGTTTAAATCTCACATGCTGATTGGAGATTATCAATGAATAAATATAAATTGTGTCATTCAACTGCACAATGTCTACTATCATATATACATTGAAGATAGAATGAAATTTTATTAATAGTCAAAAAGATAGTTTTAATTAATTAATGATATTGATATTTTGTCCCAACAATTGACTGAAATTATATATATATAAAAAATGTCTTCATGTAATAAGTGACATTAACTAAGGCAAAAAATCAATTAAAATTTTATTATAAAGTATTTGCTATATTATTAGATACAATTATAATTTGGATTCTGTGTATTTTTAAGAAATAAAAAAAAATATAAAAATATAAAATGCATACTATATATTTTTTTAATTAATTTTCTTTTTATTCTATAACTAAAATTTAAGAGGAAAGGCCAAGCAATGTATAAAATTAAAAAAAAAACGTGTAACAAAATTTAGCAGATAGTGGCCTGGAGATAATTATATTTGCAGATTAAATCTTAATTTAATATTTAAAGTAAAAGTTCAACTAAAAGAAAAAGACAACCTGTTTTTTTAAATGATAGCAGTGACAGATTAGATGGTGCAAAGAAAATTTTTATCCACTGTTTTTCTGCTTTGTAAGGAGCTAATCATGAGTAGGGTAACTGAGCAATCTAGGCTCTTCACGAGTTTGAAATCAGTAAAAATTAATAATCTGTAATGTAACTGAGATTGAATATTAAAAAGCTGTTTTCAATTACTAAACCTTAAAAGTCTTAAAACAGTTTGAAAATATTCAATATGAGTGATTAAAATCCCTTTATACATATGCTAGTATTACAAGCTGACTTATATGCTAAGTGGTAATAAAAGTATTGTTCTGACCAATATAAATATAAGTTCCTAATCTGTTGCCAAAGAATCAATCAATGGACTTTTATGCTCATATGATTAATTATCTCCAGATTGCTGTCAAAGAAGTTTGTTCCTGACTCAGAAAGAACAAAGATTTCATCTAATATAAGACCATTCATGAACTGAAAAAACATACTAGAAAATGGTTTCATGCTTTGACAAACTGAGGACTGCCAAAGCATGAAACCGGTCTGAGGATTGGGGATAATTTCTAGACAGAGATTTTTTAAGTGCTTTCTCTTAGGGCATTTATCAATAAAGCTTGTTAGAGCTATTAGCATTGCTCTTTATTTTTTATAGTAAATTTCAATAAGAAATTAAAAATATTTAATTTAGTACTTTATAAGTTGGTAAAATTATAACTTTGTAAAGCTATAAGGGTAATGATTTTCTTTTTTCGACTTATTAGACACTTTTGGATAGAGGATGTAATAATATAAATACTTTTGATCAATTTTCTAAACAGTATCACATTAAGCAGTAATGAAATTATAAAAAAGGCAAATCATTTTTGTTCATTCATAGTTTCATTCTCACTAATTCATCATTAAACTATCAATGGAGACTCAATAGAGAAATCCTTTATTTATTGTGGTGCAATTCAATCATAAAACCAATTGTAGAGTAACTCAGCAAACCAGTGCCTTAATTGAAAAAAGATGGCTACGATACAGTCAGGGACCATAGCCTATAACTGCTAGTTTTAAAAAATAGATCTTGTACCACATACTTCAACAACTGTAGAAAATATTTATAGCCCTTAGTGCATTTATCATAAACTGCATACAGCAACAGTAAAATTGGGCTGTAAGACATATTCCTGAAATGTAAAGTCTCTTTGGAAAATGGATGTTTTGCTGAAAAACCATTGACAAAGCTTTAATATTAACTTTTTTGTATGTGAAGTATCACACAAAGGTTAAATCTTAAACTATTGGCCTTATAGAAATAGTATTTAATTATTTGAAAAACTTAAAAATCAGCTAGATAAATCAACTGTAAACTTTTCATGGTGGAAGAAATAATCCAAAAAACCCAAATATAGGTGACTAAATATTAAACTTCAAAACTTGTCTGCTATAATAACGATGTGGTTCCAAGCATTCATGTATTTTTAATATCCTATTAAATAATGAAATACACACACACACACACATATATGAATTCATAGAAATCCATCAACACTCAGACAATATCTTTACCAATAACAGTATGAATATTAAAAGCATAAATATTTTACTGAAAAAAAGTCACAAATTTGATTAAAATTTGAAATTTTTTTTTTTTTCTATTTACCAATATTTTTCTCATGTTCTATTAAATTAATTTTTTTTTGTGTGCATGTTTTTTTCTCTTTTTATAATTTATATATCTGATGTTTTAATACTGAAGTGTGAAATAGTTAGATGTGATTTTGATTGAATAGAATATATCTACACATACATCATAATAGTTTAAAATTAAGTAATAATCTTAAATATATTACTGCGAAGATCAAGTTAACGAAATATGTCGTAAATAAAATATGTCTGGATATATTTGTTTTTCGTTTCCATATTATATAATCATTCATTATACAAACGGTGGCAAAAATATATACATATTTTAAGAAAGAAAAAAAACTGTATTAAAATTGTAATAATATATACTGGTGATAAAAAATAAATAAAAATCACATTTGAATTCGGCAGATGCAAAAGAAGCTCAGAGTAATTATCAAGAACATCCAGACATTAGTAGTGCTTTAGCAATGTTTCCCAAATTGTCCACTTGTATCACTGTGCATGCTACTTTAATTTTTCTGAAATATCACTAGTATATCCAGTTTTCTATGATACACCACATTCTTTAAGGTCTCCTATAGGTAGAAGTCAAGGGGGTTAAGTCAGTTAAATGTGCAAGGAACTCAATTGCATATCTTCGTCCGATTCCGTGTTTTGGAAAATTCTTATAAAAGTAAGCTATCAGTGACATTTTGGTAGAAGTTTGATGGAGTGCTATCATTTTGGAAGTAAAATCAATTATTCTCAAAAATTGGATGACTTGCAGGTAAAATGTATGTATGTAGCATGTTAAATACATTTCGCCATAAGATTACTTTTTTAAAAAAGGTCTCACTTGCTCCATTAACGACAGATCACATCAGATGCTGAGGCATGGTAAATTGACTTCTTTTTCCATATGAACGTATGGATTTTCTATATGCACAATTAAGTCAGTTCATAGTTCAGATGAATTCAAATGTGCTTCTTTGGACAAAACTATTTTCCCTATAAACTCCTCATTCTCTAAGGCCATGCTTTGGACTGACTCACAATACCAAACCCTTCAATCAGAGTCCTTCATTCAGTTCATGAAATAATATTGGGATGAAGATTTTCCATTTTCCAGTTTTAATAATATATCATAAGCTTATTCTCCTAATTCCTGATTCACAGGCACATTATTTGGTAGACTTCTGTGGCAAGTGTGTACATTGTTCCAACACTATAGCAGAACTTGTTACTGTGTGAGGCCCCTTGGATCTTCCATTGTGTGCACATCCCACACAGTATGTTTCTCAAACTTATTACAAATGTGCTGTTGAATTCTGTTGCATACTTATACCTCCATTTGTAGTACTGCCACAATATTCTTGAATTTCAAATCCCATTTCAAAATGGTCTTGAATTCATTGAATGACCACCATGTTTTTTCCATTTTCTTTGACTGCCATGCCTATCGCAAGATGATGCTTCCATTCATTTATACACCTTTACACCGCTTAGCGATGGAAATTGGTCCTCCAAACTCATCGTTAAGCAAAAATATCATATACAGCATACATATTTATAATGGGAGTCTATGGGGAAAAAATTGGTTGGTTCCTGTCGACGTAAAATATCCACATTGGTTTCCAAGCTCAAAGATTTTCTTGATTTTTTCATTGTAATGATGACAAAATATATTTTATAAAAAAGAAATATTTTTATATTAGGAGGGGGAAAATTATTTTTCTCACTTAAAAAAAAATAAAAAAAAAAAAAAAAAAAAGAAGAAAAAAAATTTAAATTTAAAATTTTTTTTTTTTTTTTTCAAAAATTTTTATTATTAAAAAAAAAAAAAAACAATTAAATAGATTTTTTTTTAAAAATTTTTATTGGGATACACATTACTTTATATTTATTTTTTATTTTTATGAAAAAATAAAAAAAAAAAAATGTTTAATTATAAATTATTTAATTGAACATAAAGACTTATTGCTATACTCCAGAGTAACAAAAGGCTTAATGCGTATCGTAAATCAATCAATTTTAGAAAAAAAAAATTCAACTTTTTTTTTTAAAAAAAAAATCTATTAATTTTCTTAAACATACGCTAAGTTTATTTTTCTTACTGTATAATTTTAGTAATGTAATAGTGCCCCCCTCCCATTCATGTAGAAAGATTATTTATTCGTTAACACTTATTTTAAATGCAATGTTTTTCTTTTGATTTGAAACCATTTGGGTGTACGTAATTAATGAACAAAGTTTGAGATGATGATATTTTAGTTGTACTGTTTTCATTATCTAATATAAGTGTTGAATGTCTAGAAAAATTAAACTTTATTTAAATAATCCAAGAACTATACATTATATTTTAAATAAAGTTTAATTTTTCTAAAGACATTCAACACTTTTATTTTATATATATAGTGTAATGGGATATATATATATATATATATATATGCATTACATTTAAATTTTAATACTTGAACTTTTTTGTAAATATCTAATACTGAATTTAAAGCACAAATGTTCAAAATGCACAAATAACGAATAATTAATTTATTAATGTTTGATTTAAATATTAAAATAAGCTTTAAAAAAATTATAGAATCAAAACAAAGATTCTAATATTTAAATAAAGTATAAAATAAAAACCTTTTTAATAATAGCGAAGATTTTTTAATTTTTAAATATAAAAATTACAAACAGATCCTTAGGACAAAATGACCATTGAAAAAGTGATTACGAAATAGATATAAGAGTTCCCACCCAGAGATAAAGACACAGACCTCAGTGGAAAACCCAAAATCTACCTAGCCACAAACCCAAAATCTACTTGGATAAACCTAATGAACCAATGAAAAATAGATATGGAATATGTTTGATGAATCCTGCATTCCAGAGATAAGGTGCCTGAGGACTATAAAAAGAAAATCCAAAACAATAATTAATTAGAGAGAGAATTAGAATTTTTGAATTCGTTTCGTTGTTGCTGAAAAATTAAAATAAATATTGTCACTGTTACCAAAAATGTAATCTGTTTCATCGTGCTTCCTTTGGTTCGGCCAGCCGATGGCAGCTTTCATCTTCACAGATCCCAGGATCGAACCACTATTAACGTCTTCAGAAATCATCAGAAATCTTCCTAAATCGTCATCGTCCACAAGAAAAGGGCCCTTGCGTAAATTAGATCTTCATCGTGAAGGAACGAGCACGGAGAAAGAAAGGAAAGTATACATTATTGATAAAAATGAACTATAAACTCTTTAATTTAAAATCTCCGAACTTTATTTTCCTTTAAAGATGAATTGTAGACTTTCTCTCTTTTGATCAAATCTGAACTCTATAAACTTTAAAATTTTTAAGTCTTATCTAAAATTGAAACATAATCTTTTTAAAATATGTGTTATATGTTTTCATTTATGCTAAGTGTAAGATCTGTTTGTAATGGGGCGGGGGTTTGCTATTGCAAACGAATTTAATTATGAAAATACTTATTGTTGTTTGTGCATTATTAAATTTTAAACATAGGTTAAAAATAGTATTTGTAAAAAAAAAAATAAGTTAAATATAATGTGTCATTTTAAAATGATTAAAAAAAAACCCGTAAACTAAAGATTTTTTTTTTAGAAATGAATTAATAAAATGATTTAAATGTCAGTTGAGTGTAGGTGGCTGCTAGACTAGTTTAAATATGTTAGTTTAAAAAGGTTTTGATTTCAGACTATTTGTTTCGTAGTTGTGTCAATGCTGGTGGAGAGATATATGAATATTTATATCAATGTAATGTGAAGTGTGTTAGCACCTAGGGTGATGAGTCCAACTGAATGCATGACCCCAAAGAGGTAGTCATATCGTTGAAATGGACGCAGACGTATTTCCTGTGCCATTGACCCATTCCAGCTCTATGGATTAAGAAGATAAGTCGGCAAGATAGGACTGCTCTCCCATCCATACATAGTGTTTTCTCTTTATATTACATGCATGATTCCTTCGCCAGATAGAAGTACATTCCTATACTGGTTGAAGCTCATGTTTTCTCCAATAATATCACGCTGTTCAGATGCACATTCCTGTAGGCATGATTCTATGCTAACATGCTCACATTGCATTGGTTGCTGATATATATCTGGAAGCGAGCATTGGTGTGGCTGTGGACTTTTAGCCTGGAATCAAATGTTTGAAGATCTTTTAAATGCGTCGTCTGGGTAGCTCATCTATACTCAACATTTCTAAGATTAAAAAAAATAAAAGTTAAAACAAATAAAAGAATAGTAAATGGTAATGAACCAAACATAATTTTTTTTTATATAATCATTTTTCAAGTTTGTGTCGTCAATTATATATATATGTGAATAAAATCTTTTTGTGTTATTAATACTAACTGATTATTTTTATCATTCTTTATTATTAAAAATATGTTTAATAAATATATTAAGTTTCTGCGTCTACTTGAGCTAGTGACTAGGGCTGGCAGTCATGATCTTAGCAGCGCGTATCTGTCTACTTTATAAATTTTCTAGGTTCAAATAACCTAGTGGCGCCCTCTGTAGTGCAGATACGGTATAGACTCTTTGATCACCCACACCATGACCGTTATAATAGTATTATAGATTCAGTAATTATAGATATTTTAAGTTTATAGTTCTATATTCAAAATACTGAATGCAGCACTAACATTGTGTTTTATGAATAAAATATTGTATGTGCTATACAATTACAGCAAAGTCATTACCTGTATAGGTATTACAATAATATACTTTTGCTTTTGGATAAAATGAATTTAAAATACCTATTTTCTGATGTCATCAGTGACGCAAAATTCAAGATGACTGCCCCAAAAAAATTTTTTTAATTTTTTTCCCAATCGTTATAGTGAAAAATCGATTGTAAATCAAAGTAGTGGGTACAAATTGATGGTGATCACTATTGTGAAATATCGTTAAGTAGCCAATCGCTAAGCGGGGTAAAGGTGTATATATAAAATTCAAAACATTGCATTCAATCATTTGTATATATATTTTAAATAACATATATAATTTAACTAATAATTTTAACTTATTTTTTAAAAGCAGTAAATAAATAAATATATAATCAAAAAGTTTAAAATACCCTTTTTAGCAATTTTTGAACATATTCCACATTTCCTTTTTTAACATCAGACAATTCCTCTAGCAGAAGACGATTTAAATTCTATTATATATATATAATTTTAAAAGTTTATATATATATATATAGTATAGATAGATCATCACATGGGTATTTACAT
The DNA here is from genome assembly GCA_028023455.1 of Epiperipatus broadwayi. NCBI lineage: Eukaryota > Metazoa > Onychophora > Udeonychophora > Euonychophora > Peripatidae > Epiperipatus > Epiperipatus broadwayi. The sequence continues at coordinate 15,310,377 of JAQFVV010000010.1, read as the reverse complement.
AATAAATAAGATTAAGGATAAAGAAAAATAATAATTATATATATAATATTAAAGATAACTTAACCAATTATGAATTAATGCATTTCAGTGCAATTATAAATGCCCTCTGTTAGTCACCATTTAATTAAAATAAAATATATGATAGTCAATCTGCATTGTGAACTATTGAACCAGCCTCAGGGAAAAACCTCTTTACCTGCTATGCTAAGTACTAATATCACAAAACACGAATAAGAATAAGTATGAATCTTATTTATGTTAAGCAAATCTCATCTGCTGTATTTCAAGATGTGTATGCTGAAACCAATAATTATCAAGCAGTTAATAAACCCACATAATTATATTTCAGACATGTAAAAGCAATAATAAATTTCATTTTTAAAATAAATTTTACCTATATAAGTTATTATTTTAAAGAAATTCACAACTATTAATGTGTTATCATTGCACAGTTATAGATGTACTTCTTAACCGTATGAAACATCACATTTGATAGTTGTATTTCGATGTTTATACTTTGGGATACAGCAAATGAAATCTATTTAATATATATATATATGATTCAAGATATTTCTCTTTTTTTCCATATGTCAAAGTATCGGCCGAGAAGCGAACCCGCAACAACTGTCTACAAGCAACTGCTTGCAAGGCAACTGCGCTGACCTCTTGGCTACCAACGCTTGACAAAATTAGTCTCGTTTGTAGTTAATGATAATAAGTCTTAGCATAGCTGATGAGGAACTTCCCTGAGGCTGGCCTGGTGGGTCTTGTATTGTCATAATTCACAATTCAGAATTTGAATATAATTTCTTTTGTATCAGTTAAACGATTAGCTAATAGAGAGAATTTAAATGCTCTCATTCGCAATAATAAATATAATTTATACATAGCAAAACAAAGTTAGAGTTTATCTTTTTCTATAGCTAATATATATTAGTATGTATAATATTGGAATATTAAATTTTATAAAGCTAATTACAATTTTGTTTTATTATATATATAAACATATGTATCAAAATATATAAAATGCGCTAACACGCACAAGCACACAAAGCTAAAAACAAATAAAGCAAATATATATTATTTTAATATCTATTCATTAAATGGCTAAGCACTTTCAAGGTTCAAGCCCTCATAATCATAGCCGTATTACAAAATATAATAAATTGACTTGGAGTGATGCAAATTTATGCAAATGTAATAATTATGCATTCCATTTCTTGGATATTTTGTAGCAAGAGTCTTTTCTATTGATGGCATCACCATCTCTAGATATAAAGAAAGCTTCTTTTATCTTTCTTTTTAGATCATGCTGCTCTGCAACCACCACTGGATTTCCCGGTTGACAATCATACCCAGCTGAAGCACGGTGCTGCGCAAAAACTGAACTATGAGCAGTGTCCAACAAAGCTTTATTATAAGAATAAGTGTGTTGCGATAGCCTAGTGGAGAGAGAGGCCCTAGTCTCACCATAATATGATGGTCTACAAAATTTTTCAGGGCAGGCAATATTATAGACCACTTGAGGTGTCAGCGAGGATGGGAGGCAGTCTTTGGTATTATTAATTAATTTGTTAGAGTTAGGAGGTGTGTGAAAACATAATTGGTATTTATTTGTTTTTAGCTTTGTGTGCTTGTGCGTGTTAGCGCATTTTATATATTTTGATTCATATTTAGCCACAAAGTATAAACTATTTGCTTATAAACATATGTAGGAACTTATTTATATAGTGCTACATTTTCAATTTGTAACAATCATTAGGGAATTACTCCTCTACACATGCTCTGTATAGATTTAAACACTTCAGGAATATTCTCCTTTCCAAACATATGATAAAGTCTTTTAAAAAAAAAGGATGAATCCACCCTATCTTTTTGATCTAAGCATATATGTATAGGCAAATCTTAAGCATTAAGAAATGAGAGTATGAAAATCTCAATCACTCTTAATTCCATTTATTATGTTTTAGTAATTAATGCTTGCAAAGTTTTTACAATTTACTTTATCTTGAGTTTGGAAAGGAGTATTCCTAAAGATGTATTTATATGTTCGACTATTTCCATAATCTAATATGAGTATTGAATGTCTTTAGAAAAATTTAACTTTTATTTAAATATTCCAAATACATTCAACTGTTAGTAATAAGACACGTGTTAGAATATGCGCAATATTTCAAGAGGTATTGCTCTCCCCTCTTTTTCAGGTGTTGGTGGTCTGAGCAGTGACAGTACTAGCATGGGAATTGAACCTTGACCATTAGATTCTTGAGTATTGAATTTTAAGGTAACACTCTAAACAATTGAGCCAACTAACAGTTGAACATATTTGGAATATTTAAATAAAGTTAAATTTTTCTAAAAACATTCAATACTCATACTAGATAATGGAAATAGTCCAACATATAAATATAACTAAAACACTATCACAAACCTTCAGGAAAACACTATTCCTGAAGTGTTTAAATCTATGCAACACATTTATAAAGAATTGATTGCCTTATATATATATATATATATATATATATATATTGTGACGACCATGTAAAGTCGTCGACACACATATATATTTATTAATAAAATTAGAAAGTAATAAAGGTGAAATAAATTAGCTAATAAATTTTTTTTTAAAAAAAAAAGGAAGGAAAAGAAAAAATTGAAATTCTAATGTCAAAATTACTGTGGATTTTGTAATAGGAAGAGAAGGGGAGGGGGGGTGCATAAATAAAGAAATGCATCTCTTTCTCTCTTGTAAGTCAAATGCTAGAAAGTTATTTTGTTTATTGTGGGAGAGAGGAAAGGGATGCATAAAGAAATGCGTGTCTTCTCTCTCATTAAAAAAAAACTATATAATAACAAATTAAAATAAAATGTAAAAAACAAATGTAAAAAAAAATGAATGAATTGTAAATTTAAATAAAATGTAATATGTGATATATAAAAGGAAAAACAATATGGCCGTAGGTGTGAAAGTCTGTTGGACAAATTAAATTCCACGGACAAAGAAATGTTATCAACGGAAGATCTTTGCCTGATCTGTTAAATTAATTGGGACTTACATTCTGGCCACTAATTAAATAAAGAAACATAATGATAAGACTTGGTTGGAAATCTAAGTCTTAATTAAAAATTTTTAAAAACAATGAACAAAAGAATGAGATTAAGAAAATTACAATTTTTGTCTGGCATTGCTAGTAGAGACACAACAGCTAAAAGGAAATGGAAGAAATGCGTGGCTAGTGGCGTTAAAGGGACGTAGGTTCAGATTCGAGCCGTCTCATCACTGACTCGCAATGTAAGATCTTTGCCTGACCTGCTAGAGGGACTGCTGCTTCTGTAGCTGTCAATTGAAACTCAACCTAAAGAATCAACCAGCAAACTGGATGGAAATAACCCCACAAACTGAGGAAGTTAATGGAGAACCTAAGGAATCAACAAGCAAAACTGGAACGAAAATAACCCCACAAACTGAGGAGGTTAATCAAGAGCGCTCAGAAGAAATACCCATGGGACAATTACAACAAAGCCTAGGTAAAAGCATGCATGCATTTTCATTTGTCTACTAGTCATAACTAAATATAAAATTAATGATTTGATAAAATAGAACTCTATCAACAGGACTTTAAGAACTTTAACATCTGATCTATTTTCATATGTTTATTATAGCCATGTATTTTATAAGTGTGTGTTTATTATTATTATTATTATAATGTAATTTTTTTTATATAAAGTGTGAATATTATTATTAAACATATTTGTCATTAAATTTCGTATCCTTGCTTTATTCTCCTATCACCAAGTTACGACAGGGGGGAAACTGTAAGTAGTGATCAAAGGGGCATACCGATTTGTTTAAGATATTCATGTGCTGCTTGTTCGTGCGAAATCCCAATTCTAAAAAATAAATAGCAAGCGCTGGACATTCGTTAAGTTTCTTTGAAATAGTTTGCTTTGTTCAGCAGCCGAGGGTATCTTGGTCGGGAAAAATAACGCCAAGATAATATGTACGTATTGCCTTGGGGTTCGATCAAGGGTATAGATATGAAATTAAGTTTGTATCTGTATTAGCTCTCTGCTTGTATTGTAACGGCGTTGGTTAAAATAATAAATAAGATAATAAAGAATCTAAGTTGTAAACAATAAATAGATAGAAATAAAAGTTATGAAAAGAATAAATGGATATAATAAATAAGTATAATATAGAATAAAATAATCGAAATAAATATAGTTGAAAATACAAATAATTAATCAACCGTACGATTATAACCATTTCCGTTATAATATATATAAACATAATTATCTAAATTTTATATACATCTAAAACAATTAAGGCAACTAAACATATAATTCACACACATGTATTTAATTTGTACATATAAAGTTTAAAAATGTCAATGGATAAATTAATACTATATTATTTATTCTTTTGACATTAACCTCCTCTTGCAGTCCTTTTTTCTCTCAGTGATGAAGGTTTATTCATAAAAAAACAAACAAATACACGACAGTTAAAAAATGGTTTACAAAAAAGTGATTACATTGTAAAGTGAATTTCAGGAGCAACATGATGAAAGGAAAGGATAAAGGGATGTGAAAAAGGTGTGTAGTCCAGGTCAAGAAAAGTCTTTGGTTGTAAGTCTGAGATGTACATCCTTGTTGAGTGAGCGACCACACAGGTCGCAAACATTTAAATGGACGAGTCCTGTGAGAGAGGCTGAGAAGATGGGAGTTCTCTGGTCAAAAATAATAGCACATCAAAGCAGCCAGGGTGCATAGATAAAAAAAACTGATAGTCTGATGGTCACAAAGACCCCTGTTTTGATGGATCCTCAAAGATTGAAGATGGTATCCCTGTGTGAGGAAAGGCAGGAGGAGATAACAAATCTCACTCCAAGCAAAAAGAGACATCCGAATAAAAAGTGCTAGAGGGTTTCATCATCAGTTTTACAGAGCTGGCATAGAAGAGAGATCATGGTGAAACCCCTATGGTTAATTAAAAATTAATTGGTGGGAAGGGAGTAAAGGTTGATTTTGAGGAGTAAATCAAGTACTTTTGCCTCAAGGGACCTTTTGAATTTGCAGATTAATTAAGTTGAGGAATGTAGGGGAGACAATGGAGAAGTCTATGGTCCAATTAAAAACTTCCCAGTGCTTTAATTTGCTGCAGATGGAAGGTATAGCGAAGTCGGCCTTTTGTAGAATGTTGGCGATGAGTGAGGTCCATGACCTGGGCCTGCCATTGGGAGGAGGAATGTCGGTCAGAATGATGATGGTAGGCACAAGATCAACAGGAAAGTGATGTATGAGCATAAGGATAATGTTGTGAGTTCTTTGGACCAGAAGGGTGTCAATGGAGTGCAGGCCCAGACCATTGAGGTTTTTAGGAAAATCAAGTCCTTATTAGGCTGATGTCCACCACCTTTCTGCCCCAGAGAAAATGGATGCAAAGGGCATTAATTTTGGATATGAAGGAACAAGTAGGTAGAATGATGGGGAAGTAATATGCTATCTTGGGAAACACTTGGGGGTTCTCATTTCTGGGCTGGGAAAAAGCATCAAATGCCTTGATTATGTAGAAAATGTGGTCATCTTCCTTCCCTTGGTCAATCTCATACCCAAGCTTCAACAGAGCTTCACATGGTACACCAAAACTTACAGGCTGGGATTTAGCAGTGACAAATCAGCAGCCTGGCAACTTTTTTCAGGTAAACATATCCCTTCTATCTTTAATGCCAAGTCACACAACTTCCTTGGATTCCCCCTCATGATGTCTCCTAAGGATATGAGGGTTCGGATCCAAGCTGCAATGCATCAAAGCATTTCATCTACACTCAGCACCATCACAAGCATATCTACCTCTCCCTTTATGGGAAAGTCACTCTCCTCAATTTCCTAGTGTTTCTCTTCTTGCAGTCTTGAAGCAATTTTAGACAATATCTGTCTAAAATGATCTTAATAATTTGATTGTCAGTGTAACAATAGCATTTCATTTTAATTTAAATGGCAGGCATAAAAAAATCGCATAAAATCAAACTAAAGCCCCCCCCCCCAACTTATACCAAAATAATAATATTTACTTTGTATATTTAGTCATATTTAACAAAATATTTTATGCACAAATACAAGTAATCCCAATTACTTATGGTATAATGAGATGTCATATCTTTTTTACAAGTAAAAACCTTTAAAAAGAAGTATCAAAGTAATGTTATACATGATAAAAAAAATTCTGAATGAAATCGCATTTAAAACTTTAGGAATTTCCTTCCAAAGAGAAACAGTAAAGAAAAGGCAATAGTCAGTATGATAATTAATTGTTAATTAGTGAGAAACTTAATGAGTTTCTCATATTTTATACTCTGGCAAAGACTAGCTAGACATTCATTCACAGATTAATAGATAAATGGCTAATTAGATTTACTATGAGTTTATGAGATTTGGTACAAAATGTAAAGTGGGAGACTACGAAGTTTAAAGTCAAGATATCAAACCCAGCTGTCATTTTCAGAGCACAAGTTTCTTACGATCTCCTGAACATTAAACTACTTGATTATTTATTTTATTAATCGGTTAGATAAAAATCCTACATCTGCTCAGAAATCTTCAACTACTTAGTCTAATTAAAATTCAAACCTTAGTTATGAGTACAGAAGAATGTGTACCTTTAGTTTCCACCATAAATCCTCTAACTTTTGAGAAATAAATGTATGCCATTGTTGCCCTTCCTGCTTAAAAAAAATTAATTACTCACAAAATACATTTATCGTTCTTTTATTGCAGTATAAGATATAACCTGGTGAAGATGTTGGGGGAGGGACATTATTAAAGATTAAAAATAATCATGAGCTGTATGGAATTGCATATGTGGAGTTCTAATTTAATGAATTATAATATAATTCATTTCAAGCAGGGAAAAAACAATCATTACTAAAAATGAATTATTTTCACTTTGAAATAACACTTTATAATCTTTTCTCTGAATTATTTAAAAGAAATTCAATAATTATGAGATAACACTAACATGTAGAAAGAGAAAAATGCTGTAATATATCAAAAAAAAGCATCACCAGAATTTCTCTGTTTATTTTCAACATCTTCTCAATCAGTCTATTACAAATGTGATTTCAAAACTTTAGAGTGTTTATAAATCTTGGCTTATTAGCTCATATCATATAAAAGACCGTATGCTGCCATTATGCCAAGAAGTTACTTTTGTTTACATGTTTTAAAACATCACTTTTATTGATTTGGCTAATGCTTGGTATGTGCGTACGCTCAAAATATATAGTTTAATGAAAGAAATTAAACCGAATAAATAGAAACAGATTGAGCAGGCAATTTCTCAAAAATGAGAAGCAGGCCGGTCATAGGTTCAAATCCTCCAATCCCAAAATTGTGTGCAGTGAAACTAATGATTGCAAAAGTAAAATAAAAGAAGGTATTTTATCATCAATGACAATAATACGATTAATATAGGCAACACATGCTTCGCTATCTCCAGAAAATAAACAAACTGATTAATTTGCATATGCATTTTCATACATTACAATTTAACAATATTATAACAATCATTTAAAATCTATTTTGGCTACGATTATGAGAGATAACACCTCAAAAGCCCTTAGCCTACCTTGATTTATTTTGATTGTTTGCCAGTAACAGTTTCTTCACTCAGCATTTTAAAGCGCTTGTATATACTAAAATGACCAATGGAAGTATGCATAAACTGACCAATAATGGAGAAATAAAAGTTTTCTTTAAGGTCAATGTGTGGATTATAAATATCTGCAAGATAATTAGACAGTGTCTTCATTTTGCATTCAACATGTACCAGAAGCTGTGTGGACTTAAATCCTGCTGTAATTACCCAGTAGAATCCCCATTGAAAGTGAAGAAGGGAGATGTAGATTACCAGCTCCAGTCTACATTATTATTTTTTGGATGCTGTATGGCTGTAATTCTATTACTATAATTATATTGATTTGTTATCAGTAATGTAATTTCTATTATATGTAACCTATATGTAAATAATTATTTTACCAATTCCAATTGTACAAATTAATGCTTTATGTTATTAAAAAAGAAATAATTAAACATGCTTGTACAACTCACCATTTATTGTGCTAGATTAGTTTGTCAATATGTAGTACAACCTGACACAGTCAGTCAATCAAGAAAAGCATGAACCAGAGGTATGAAGGCACAAAAACCACAGGACAAAAAAGTTAAAAATAGGCACTAAAGAATTTATAGAGACAAGGAATATGGCAACTACTCAATTAAGTATAGAGGAATTTGATGATAGCTATCCCTCCAAGTGGCCCATTTATTTAACTCATATTATTAAATACTTTAGTCTATAAGGTAAAAGATGAGGTGACCAAAATCATCATGTGGAGCACCTAGACTAATTGATGTTACAAATTAATTATATGACCTATAGGGTACAGAAAGCCTAACCTATAATGAAGTAATCAAATGATTAAATAATTATTTTAGTCCCAAACCATCAAAACATATAGTCAGGTTACACTTATAGAATAAATGCCAAGCTTTTGATATGGCAATAAGAGACTTGGCTAGAAACAGTGCATATGGTGATTAACTAGACAAGGCCTTATTGGGCAAAAATGGTGATAGACTTCATTAGAAGCTGTTAGCCATCTCTGATTTAACTTAATGTAGAATATTAAAAAGAGCATTGCTCATGAGTTGGTAATCAATGATGCTAAAGAATTCCAACAGTTGAACGAAGATAGCTCCATTGCAGATAGCTCCATTGCAGAAAGGCTGACCATTTTGCATGTGACTGCAACAGAAAGAATGCTAGATGCAACAATTGAGGGAAGATAGGCCACCTAGTGAGAATTTGCCATACAGAAACTAAAACTAAAGAAACTAAAGAATTTGTTAGAAACAAAATGAGAAATTCTGATTGTCTCACAGAAATCCGTAAGGCTGAGACAGATAACAGCAAACAAATAATGCTGATAGTGAAAATATGCCAAAAAATCAGTGGAAATGAAAATTGATAATGGGGCAGGAATATAATTAATGGAATCAAAGGGACTGAGTCAAGCTAAGTTCTAAATGAAAGAAAAACATAGAATGGAGAGTACTGAGATAAGGGCTAAAGATATGAATGAAAATCTGATAGATATAATGGAGCAGTTAAAGTAATAATGACACAAACACTAGTAGGGAAAAGCAGGTAGGAAATAGTTTACCCCAATAGGAATTAAAATATGTTATCAAAAGGAGAGCCTGATCAGGCATGCAGATGCTTTATATCATGCTCTAGATACTACAGAAAAACGAAATAACAACATAGGAATCAATCTGTTGGACCAGTAAAAGCTGGAGTCAATCAACAGTAAAACTGTTGCCAACTGGACTCAAGAAACAACAGATTATCTAATACACTCAGGTTAAATTAAAAATGAATCACCCCGTAAACACCCACCATATTTAAATCAAGCATTATGGACAACTCACCATCAACTATCAATGTTGAATAAATGTAAAACTGATTCATCAAATGCACCTTGGCATGGTAAGGGCAAAAGCATTTTCCTGCAGTTATGTATATAGGCTGGCTATGAGTTCTGATATAGAAAGACACCTAAAAAGTTGTAGACCTTGCCAGTCTACTGCAAATTAGTATACACCATGGCCTAGAGAAATTAGGGCATAGAAGCATACACATATTAATCACTGTGGTCTGATAAATGGTAATTTAATTCTTGTATTGATAGACACTCCAATATGGGTGGAATTTAAACTTGTAAAACACAAGAAACTATTTGCACTCTATGTGAAGTTTTCACACATTATGAATCTCCAAAGTAATAGTTTCTGATAATGGAACCGGGTTTTCTTTGGAAGAATTCAAGCCCTTTTAAGAAGAATGAGTAGTGCAGCATATATTAGAACTATCTTATCACTCAGAGTCAAACAGAATGGGAGAGAAAGCAGTGCAACAGTTAAGGTTAGTTTTAAACAGAATCAACTAATCAAACATCGTAGAAGCTCTAAATGTAGTGCTACTGCACCAACACATCATGCTATTCACAGCCACTAGTAAATCACCAGCAGAAACATTGATGAGAAAAAAATTAAGAACTAAACTGTCCATCCAATAGCCAAAAAGAGAAAAATCAACAAAAACTCTAGAAATAAATTATACTGCTGGAAAAAAAGTATGGATAAGAGACAGCCTGTGAAAGGTGTGAATTGAGGACGAAATCAAAAAAGGTGAATTCAAACTGAATAGAGGAAGTGCTAAATTCAACATGAGTAACACTTAGACAGCACATAAACCATGTCAGAAAAAACTGGACTGAAACAAATATAGACATAAATGTCAAAAACAGTGAGTAGCCTGCACAGAGACTCACAAAGGGATGGATACTAAATTAGAAGAATTTAATATACTGAAACAGCAACTGAGCTTTATAGAAAGTCAGAATACTGTCATCATCAACCACCAGCATATTTGAAAGACTATGTGTATAATGCCAGAGAAAATTAAAAAAAGAAAATGGACTTCAGAGTTTGTCAAGAGTAGGAGGGGATAGTGCTGTGTGTGAACACTCAAAACAGGATTAAAGAAGGCAATCAAACCAAATAAATAGAAATGGATTGAGCAGGCAATTATAAAACCAATAAATTTGACCAATAATAGAAAAATGAAAGCTTTCTCTAAGGACAGTGTGTGGACTATAAATACCTACAAGCTAATTAGACAAAACCTTCATTTTGTTATATTGACTTTAACCCTGCTATAATTACCCAATAAAATCCTCATCAAAGGTGAAGAAGAAGTATGTAGATAACAAAAAGGCCACCTCAGTCTACATTATTATTTGTGTGCACCATATGTCTGTAAGTCTAACTATTATAATTACTATTATATATAACCTAATTGCCATATGTATATAATTATTTTATCCAATTCCAATTGTTCAAATTAATGCATGATATTAAAAAAGAAATAACTAAGCGTGCTTGTACGCCTCATCATTTATTATGCTAGATTAGCTAGTCAATAATACAGCAGCTAATTTTATTAAATGAATATGTCTATTGTAATATTTGAGATTAGTTGGATTCTACCAAAATTTATTCATAGTATACAACTTCTACACACTGAATTAAGAGGTAGTTTTATTACCCCAATTGAAAAATCTAAAGAATTTGAAATGGACAACTGGTGTTATATTAACTCCAATTTTACTTTTGCTTTTTGTGACTGTGGTCTTCAAAACTATTTATAGACTAATTAAAAGCAAAACAAAAATTTCATCTTCTTGGATTCTGGATTTATAGAAAGGCCAATTATTGTAGTATTATTGCCAATCCAAAAGATAATTTACAGTATGTACTTATAATAAATCATGTAATGATTTTTGTACATAATTTATGTTCAAAAAATGCAAATCCTTTAACATAATCGGTAATTTCTAGCTTGGATGGATATCAACTTAAGAATGTGAGTTAATTTAAATGCCTTGATAGCTCTTCAAGGTGAAAGGTGGACCTAGATGTTCAAATACATCATAGACTCCAATATGTTGCTGTTGTTTTTAACAAATTAAAAGATAATATATATTAGTAGCTGTTTATAGAGTATTACTTTACCCAATTTATTGCACAGAAGGGAATCTTAAACTTTGTATTGACATAACATAAAAAGATTAGAAAAAAATCATTTAATGTTGCTCTAAAAGATTCTAAAAATACAAGGGTCAAATTTATATGACCAATCAAAATATTCTTCCATTTACTAGATCCATTTACTAGATCCATGGTCTGTATTCTCAAATATATCTCTTATAGTGTTTTCCTGAAAGCTTGTGGTGATGGTATTTTAATTGTATTTATATATATTGGACTATTTCCATCATCTAATATTATGCATTGAATGTTTTTAGAAAAATTTAACTTTATTAAAATATTTCAATTACATTCAACTATTAGTAATAGCACACAGGTTAATATTCTCTCTTCTTAGGTGTTCCTGACCTGACTAGTGACAGCACTAGCATGGGAATTGAACTCGGACCCTTAGATCTTGAATATTGAATTTTACGGTATCACTGCTCAGTTGGTTAGAGCGTTACCTTAAAATTCAATATTCAAGAATCTAAGGGTTCAGGTTTGATTCCCGTGCTAGCATTGTCATTTGTGAGGTCAGGGACACCTGAAATAGAGGGGAGAATAATACCTCTTAAAACATTTCAAAACAAAGCAAAACTCTCCATACAGTAGTGCCTTCTTGTGCTAACAAGAGCAATCAATGGATGCCAGAAGGCTTGTGCATAAAATCCCTATCTAGTGCCTATTCATCCAATATCCCCAGACTAGTTTCTGGCTTGTGGCCTTCATCAGTGAGGAGCCTTGGATCTGAGAGCACTGCACCTAGATCTTAGGATCTAATGCAACCCTCCATCACCCACCTTTTAACTCTAACTACAAAACTATGAGAATGAACTTGAAAACACAATTAATATTTTCAATCCAAGCTCAATAGCTTATATAGTCATATGGGTCTGAACTCAATTCAGCACCCATACATTTTGGTGTCTTTGGCTCTTTAACAACCATAGCCACCACTATCCTATTAGGCAGGATTGGTGTTAAACCATTAAACATCACATGATCACTATCTCATACTAGCACATAATTGTTATTAAACAATTCAAAAAAATTTTTTGCTTTGTTTTGAATTGTTTAATAACAATTATGTGCTAGTATGAGATAATGACCATGTGCTCTTGAAACATTGTGCATATACTAACTTGTGTGCTATTACTAACAGTTAAATGTAATTGGGATATTTAAATAAAGTTGAATTTTTCTAAAGAAATTCATTACATAATATTAAATGATGGAAATAGTCCAAGATATAAACATATTTCTTATAATGGCTGTGCTGTAATATATAGGGGATTGTGAAAGATAATCTCATTAGCATTATATGGCATATGATATAATAATCATTCTGTTAATAACTTAGAATAACATTTTTAATATAACACTCAAAAAAAGTAGTTTTAAACTATTCATTTTTAGAAGAATTCTAAATTTAGAATATAAATATTATTTAAACAATCATGCATTATTTGCTTAAACATTTATTTTGATTGTAATATTTAATAACTTTACTGTGTACTCCAACAATATTTTTTATATAAATTTTTTACTTAAATATTAAGTTACACAAAAACTCTCATAAATTCAAACATAATTATCAATTAGACAATTTGTTTTATTTTAAAATAATAAAAAAAGTTTATTAAACAGCATCAAAATTAAAACATCATAAAATTATTTAAAATAGAATATATTAAAAGTGAAAAAAGTAAATATTATTCAAAAGATATTCTATATAATAAAAAATCCATCATTTTCATACTACTAATAAAGTATATGTTAAATTATTTGATTTTAGTCCAAAAAATAAAAGTTCTACTTGTGATCTATTAGTAAAGGAGTAAGTGCTAATCTACATTCAATTTATAACCATCATTTTCATTCATTATTGAGCCACTGCAGGATGAAGTCACATCTCTGGCCTCTTTTCTCCATATCACTCCAGCACATTTCTTTATTTCATCCATCCATTTCACATGTAACCTCTTTCTATGCCTTTTACAATCTCTTGGAATCCAGTTTAAGATTTCACTGTCCCTTTATAATCATTTCTCCTAGCAATATATCTAACCCAACACCATTTTAGTCTCTTAATTCTTTCAATGATGCCAGTAACATCTGTTTGTTCTCTCATCCATGTATTACATTTTCAATCTCTTCTTGTTACTCCTAAAATGCATCTCTTCATACTTCATTGAGTGGTCTGAAGTATCTGTATTACTTTTCTGTTAAGTGTCTAACTGTCAGATCCATAAGTAAGAACTGACAAAACACATTTATTAAAAAGTTTTCTTTTAAAACAAATAGGCATATTTCCTTTTAATATTTTTAAGTTATTTCTACCAAAAGCATTCAAAGCAAATTTAAGTTTAACTCTATGATTAATATATCCCATTATATTTCCATATGTAGTAATAATCTGACCAAAGTACTTGTAGTTGCCAACTTCTTTTAACTCATCATTATCAATAATTATTTTCTTCTTTTGAGAAAATCCATTAAACATTATTTTAGTCTTTTTAAACATTTACCTTTAATCCTATTTTCTTACTTTCATCCAATAACTCTTGTAATATTTCCTGAAGCTCTAAAGTATTATTTGCAAAAATAACTAAATCATTCATGAGTTCGTCAATATTTCAAATATCAAATTATCAATGCATCCAGAATATATTTTGCAGATGAATTTCTAAAACTAGAGAATGTTTTCTGATAGCAAAATTAGTTTCAGCATTTTTTATCATCTCAACAAAAATAGATATAAAAAAATTAGCTACTTTTTTGTATTTTGACAATCATATTGTAAACATTGTTATTACCAACTTATATATCAGCATTACACATACAAGCATGTTTTATAGTAACATGCTAAAAAATGATCCATCCACATATCAATCAAACAATCCAATAAAACTATGGATTTATAATTATTAAGCGATTATAAATAACTAATATAAATGTAGTGAATTATTTTATTTAAATGTGGATGGTTAATACTTTGCATATTTTCTCTATTTAGAGTTTATGTGATTGATCATTAATATATATCACTACAGATACATATAATCATTAATCTACAGACAAATACCTTTTTGACAAATGAAAAATATTTTCTCCTTAATTTTTTCTTTTTGGGTCCTAAACCAAAATAAATAAATAAAACGGTATTAATTCATCATATTAAAAAAGCATATTATTATTTAATAAATATTTTATTGATCCAAATTAAAAATTTTAAAGAATGCTTAATATTTTACTCACAAATAAAATAATCTTACAGGTGTGAAATAAAATAGACAAAAATCAATAAAAATGTGAAATAAAATAATTGTAAATAAATTGTTATAATATATATATATTTTTTTAAATTGTTATAATAAACTAAAATATATTAAAAAAAACAAAAAACAAGAAAGAACGTTAAATTATACTAGTGATTCAATTTTATTTTTAAAAACAAACGGACATTTTCTATATATAAATAAACTTTTTCTATATATATATTTAATATATTTATTTGTTTGAAAAATATACATAAATATAGGAACTTACATATATATTTACTTATATGTGTGTGTATCAAATCTTGGTAAAAAAGTCCTATCTCCCCTACATTGCAGGTTTAGTATTCAAGTACCATCTAGGTAAAAAGGTCTTATCTCCCATATCCCCCCTATATTGCAGGTTTAGTACTCAAGTAGTGTCTATTATATAAAAAAATCCGTACGCCAAAGGTAATTATAGTAATATTTACTGAGGCTATAACCTCGATAATATGTGTATAAAATGCGATAGTAGGGACCTCTACAGGTGTTTTAACCACACGCTTGTGGTTAAAACACCTGTAGAGGTCCCTACTATCGCATTTTATACGCATATTATCGAGGTTATAGCCTCAGTAAATATTACTTAGGTAATCAATGTGCGTTTAAAAAATTTATAATTACAAAGGTAATTATATGAAATGCAAGCATGCATTAGTTTTAATCCAAACTGTATATTTTATAAATATCCGATCAAAAGGTAAAGTACAGTACTTTGCTTGAAAACTTATTTTCTTAAAAGTAAAGCTGAAGTTTCTTTAAAAACAATACCAAATTCATTTCTAATTGTTTAATTCTGCATATTTTAGTAGTAGAGACAAAATGATGAATTTTTTTAATTATCAGTCTTTTTAAAATATATATATAAGGGTCAATCTGAGTATTTATTTGTGATATGTAGATATATATAAATATCCACCACACAACTTTAAATAATAAAAAAAATGAACTAATCATCTGCAGGTAGATAAAATAATCCACTACATTTATACTACTTATTTATAATTGCACAGTAAATATAAATAAATGGCATAGTTGTACTGGATTGTTTGATCGATATGTTAATGGAACAGCTCTTTATAAAAAAATGTGTACAGATTTTTTTAAAAAAAGTATTATAAAATTCTACTATGAGACATGCTTATGTGTAAAATGCTAATATATAAACTAATAATGACAGTGTTTACAACATGATTGTCAAAGCACAAAAAACAGTCAAATTTTTTTTACATCTGTCACAGAAAATATATGTTAGCCTTGGCCCGCACACAATCAATATATCACGTCATGCAAAATTGTGTTATATGAAACAAAGAATTAATACAAGAATTAGGGTTAGGTTCCAAAAATTTAAAAAAAACCCGATACTATTTGCATTTTATAACTAACGTAAATATGTTTATTAAAACAATAATTGATCAAAAGTATTATGTTTTATTCATCATCACTACTAATCACCATTAAATGACTGTTTTCATACACACTCAAATGACAAATATCAACAGAGGTGGTGTTTGCTCTTAAAAACTTGACATATTCCTTGTTATACAGGAAATTCCCTAATTGTCAAAACTTGCTATGAATGTTGTGTTACAGGGGAGTTTCTCCAACTCTTGAACTATGTTAGAGTGAAACTGTGTTATAGGAATGCAATGTTAGAAGATTATATATATGGTCCTTATTCCCAGAAGGCTATATAAATTCACCAGCCAAATCAACTATTAGTGGTTGAAAGCAGAGGGTGCTAGTCATTTGATGATGACCTTTTTTATTTAGGTACTGACAACTGATCAATTTCAAATGAAAGAAGAAGGCAAGAATTGGAAGAACTATCTAATATTAAATAGGATATTATTGAACTTTGTAAAGTTAAAAGAAAAAGTGAAGACACAATTGATTTTAAAAGTGGACATATACTATATACTATAAAGGCACAAAACAATTTAGTACAATTCAATATAAGTAAAACATGAAAAAACAATATAGTAGAGATTGTTGGTGAATCAGTCAGAGTTTAAAGATTAGTTATTAAACTTAATGATAGATACCAAATGCAGATAATTCAGGTTTATGCCCAACAAGTTCTCATTGTTATGAAGAAAGAGAGAATTCTTATATGGGTATACAAAAGGTTTTTAATCAGACCAAATAACATTTTAAAATTGTCACAGAGCACTTTAATATTTAATTACAGTGATAGAAATGAGAAAGGACAGAGACTTGTGGAATTTGCAGAGAAAGAAAAACTTTATATTATGAATTCTTTTTTTGAGGAAAATGCTAAATGGAAATGAACATAAAAACATCCAAATGAAGTTACAGCAGAATTGGATTATATTTGTCTGACAAAAATTATGTATTTAAAGATTTTAATGTTCTTAAAAATTCAACACAGGAAGTGATCATCGATTAGTGAGATGTAAGATACATGTTAATGCAAAACTAAAGATAAAAATTATTAAAAAAGCAGTATTAATAATCTTCAGAAATATTCCAGTGAATTTGAATTAGAACTTGCATATCATTTTCAAATATTACGATTTTGAATATGATCCAGATTTGAATAAAATCAACAGGAAGTGAAAGACTTAAAACGTGCAACAAAAAAATAGCTGCAATTGACCAGTAAAATTTTTACTGAGACAAGACAGTTTATGAAGAAAAGAAGGAATATGAAAATATATAAAAATGATACATTAAGAATGACTGAATCTCTAGAATTTTTCAAAATGGGGCAAAAAAGAATTGATAACAATATAAGAAAGTATAATCGTGAATTAGTAAGGAAAGCTATAAAAAAGAATAAAAGTGTCAAGAATGTAAACAACATCTTGGTATTGGTAGGAAATTTATTTCTGTAATTTGATATCACCATAAAATATGTAGAAAAGTTCTATCAAGAATTATATAGCAATAAAGAACAAGAATTGCTCAGGATAGCAAATGAAATTAAATCTATGAAAAAGGGAAAAGCTCCAAGTAATGATGGAATTGTAATCAATATCTTAAAAGAAACAGATGAAGGAATATAATTTTTTTTGGCAAAGCTATATACCAAATGTCTAAATAATAAAGATCTACCAAACTAATGGAAGAATGCAATATTAATATTAATATTTTAAAAAAAATGACAAAGAAGATATTAGAAATTACAAATTTATCGGTCATTTATCAGTTCTCTACAAAATTTTTACCCGAATAATTAGAACTCATTTACAGCAAACTTTGGATTTTAACCAACCATATGAACAAGTTAGATTTAAAAGTGGTTTTAGTACTTGGATCATATCCAAGTATTGGTAGAAGTTATAGAAAAGACCAATGAATATGAGTTTCCATTATGCTTTGGATTTTCAGATTATGAAAAGGTATTTGATTCTATAAATATTTCTTCAGTGATTAAAGTATTGGATCATCAAAATATGGGCTCAGGATACTGTCATGTTCTGAAGAATGTTTGTAGAAATGCAACAACAATGAGATTACATAATGATACTAGGAAGATTAAAATCGAGAAGGGTGTGCAACAGGGTAACCAAAACTTTTTAGCAGTTGTGTAAGAAGTGTTTTGGGGATTAAAATGGAAAGCTAAGGGAGTAAAAGTAAATGGAGATTATTTAAATCATCTGGATTTTTCATATGATATAGTTGTTTTTGCAAATAATGCTTTAGTGTTTCAGGAAATACTGCAAGAGTAGGATTAAAGGTAAACATTAAAAAGACAAACTTAATGTTCAATAGATTTTCTCAAAATATGAAAGTACAGATTGATAATAATGACTTGGAAGTTAATAACTACAAAAACCTTGGATATATTGTTACTACAGATGGAAACATAATGGATGAAATTAATCATAGAATTAAACGTGGTTGAAGTGATTTTGGTAGAAATAACTTAATATTAAAAAAAAATATGTTTATGTGTTTGAAAAAGTAAATTTTAATAAATGTGTTTTACCAGTTCTTACTTATGCGTCTGAGGCTTGATCACAACAAAAGAGTAATAATGAAAACTTCAGACTACTCAATGAAGTATAGAGAGATGCATGTTAAGAATAACAAGAAGAGATCAAAAACAAATACATTGGTGAGAGAACAAATAGGTATTACTGACATCATTGAAAAAATTAAGAGATTTAATTGGAGTTGGGCTGGACATATTGCTAGAAAAGATCATAATAGATGGATAGTTGAAATCTTAAACTGGATTCTAAGAGATTGTAAAAAGCCTAGAAAGAGATCAAATGTGAGTTGGATAGAAGAAATAAGGAAGTCTGCTGTGATGATGTGGAGAAAAGAGGCTAAATATTGAAGGAACTATATTGAATTTGGACTTTCATCCTGCAGTGAGTTGAAAATGATGATGATATATATATAATTAACATAGTGAAAATTCAAAAAAAAATACACCCACACAATCTTATTGATCCATATTTGGTTAGCAGAAAACAAGGTGGGCAAAATTAAAATGCATAAGAATACCTATATTATGTATAATTACAATTTTAATCTTAGAAATGCCAGAAGGATATCCTTCAACATCCATTTGAAAGCAGAATCAGTAACAAAAGTAGCAATTTGCAATATTCTGTTCTGTCTGATGGTATCTTAAAATATTTTAAAAAGTATTATATCAAAAAACATCAATCTCTTTAAAAATATTATATTTCCAGTTACCAAAAATCATTTTATATCTATCATATATTGTTTTTATCATGTCTAATAATAAATTTTATACTTCAGAGCCTGAAAAAT
The DNA here is from genome assembly GCA_028023455.1 of Epiperipatus broadwayi. Lineage (NCBI taxonomy): Eukaryota > Metazoa > Onychophora > Udeonychophora > Euonychophora > Peripatidae > Epiperipatus > Epiperipatus broadwayi. The sequence continues at coordinate 15,290,647 of JAQFVV010000010.1, read as the reverse complement.
TGTATAAAACATCCTTTAAGTACATCATTAGATTAATATACATAGCTTTTCTTTTTATCATTATTATTAGCATTAGTAGTAATATTAGTAGTATTAGTATTACCATTATTATTAAGTTTATTGCATTCTGAAAATATATTTTCTCTTACTTCATATGCTTGTGGATAAAAAGTATCTATTTGAAGATTCTTTGCGAAACTATGATTTATAGTTAGTAAGCCATCCATCTATCACTCATATTTGAAATGAACTTGGGGATTTTTTATTTTTTCAAGTAACTATCCTATATCTAACTCTGTCAATTATTCAATTACTGTTCCAGTAAATGGATATCTAGCTAACTTAATTGGATAGAGAAAATTTAAAAAGGCAAACCTTAAATGCTTTCTCTTTAACATTTGATTGGCCTGGTGAGTATTGACTTTCTGTCACTCTTTCTGTAAAGTTTCACTCATCTATATATCTATCTATCTATCTAATTAACTACTTACTTATCTGTCTGTCTTTGGATTATCTGCTTGTCAGTCTATCTATCTACCTACTTACCTATCTGCATGCCTACCTATCTACCCATCCACCCCTACCACTCACCTACCTACCTACTCACTCACCTACTGACTGACCTACTTAACTATTGACCTATTTACCTACCTACCTATGTAATTATACATATGTGATTTTTTCACACGCGTTAGTGAAGCTGTAATTATCCTATAATGTTTAATATGCCTACTTAGCGCTTTCGAGATTTAATATTCTAATCTTATATTCATAGCTTTACAAATGAAGACTGTTGAAATTTATTGTACACATAAGCAGGCATATTAAACAATATAGTATAATTACAGCTTCACTAATGCATGCGAAAAAATCACATATGTATAATTACAATTTTTATTGGTGAAGAGAAAAACAATTTACTACCTATGTAATATATTATGAGATGGGGAAAGTTGGAGTGAACCTGGGGTGAAGGAAAATCATCAACCCAGTTCAACAAGATATTTCAATTAAAATTATTTAATATAAAAATATAAAATAATGAACAATAATATTATAAGAGCATGAGAGACCTTGATATCTCTCTGATAGATCAGCCCAGTTAACTCACTATTATAAGCATAATTAACTATAAATATAATTAAATAAATTCACCAGCATTATCAATAATATAAGCAATACTCACCATTATGAGTGATTAACAATAAAATAAATTAAAAGTCAATCTTGTGACTAGATTTGAAATGGGTCTACTGTAGACCAGTCTAATTATTGAGCCTTTGCCTGGTAATTATTTAAACCTTAATTTGGAAGAACAAACTTAAGTGCTAAACCATCTGAATATATAACCATAAAAACAATAATGCTGGGGTATTAAACATGCTGATCATCATCAATGCTCTGGCCACTTAGTACTATTAATGTACTGGACACTTGTAACTTAAATTCTAATAGAGACTAAACTAAATAAAATGTAGCACATGGGCTTTAAGGAATATTCTTTGTGCCAACCAGGATGATGATGATGATCATTGATGGGAAAATCATCATCATTGCTGGATTCCCATAAACACTAATATATTCCTTTTATACATCAGACTGTTATGCATGATTCTAGCTCAGAGAACATAAGCTCTGTAAGTGTTATTATGAACAAGAGGTGATGCAACATATAATATTCTAAAAAACTTAGAATTAAGTTCACTGGAATAATTTTAACAATGAAATACAAGTTTATTAACAACAATAAAAAAATAAAAAAAAGGTCTGTAGAATATAGCTATATACATATAAATTAAGTCTTCTGATTTTGATTAATATGCAATAATGAAAATTATCACATTGTGATTTACATGATTAATATACAAATTCAAGTTATTATATTCTGGTTTACATATATGTTTCAATAGGTTTACTTAAAACCCAGTCAGCACAAATATGTGGCTTAATAATTCCTGATCATATTTGAATTATCTTGAAATAATAAAATAAATGATTAAAATTTACATTTAAGTGTCTACGTGACACATTGGTATTTGCACACAGATGTAAAGTGCAATTGATTTATATTTCAATCATTATATAAAATATAATAAATGATTAAATTTTAACTTATCACATTTTAATAATACAAATATTTATCAACATAACATATTTAATTTTGTCAAAATAATAAATGACATTAATTTTTATAACATGTAATTAACTTGTATACCTGGGTCTCTTTTTATGTAGTAAATAGGTTCTGCAAAAAAACCCACATAAAAGAAATCGCACAAAAATAGACTTAGCTTACAGTGAAAAATGTGGGATACATTCTATAATTTTCAAAAAGTGCATAAAAGCAAAGTAACAAGGTAAAATTACTATAAATTTGCATTTAAAAAAGGAAATAAAGTATGACAAATAAAAAATTTCAATTATTTGAAAAAAATTGATACAAGACAAACTTTTTTACTTTTTTATTAACTATTTAATTTTTTTCAGAATAATGTTTTTATGTGTAATTTATTTTACATTTTTTCTTACATATTTTAATCATTATCACTATTTGTGAACTGATAAGAAATCAGATTTGTCACAAGAGGAAATACAATTAGCACCAACTTCAGTCTCATGATGTGTTTAACAAGATGCATCAACTGAAAATTTTCATTCATGGCTTCAAGTCACTCTAAAACGATCAATTTTTGCATTATTGTAGCGAATTTATGGTCTTTTTAAAGGTTAAAATGTACTGTAAGGTGCTGATTTGTTGTTGCTCATTTTGAACCAAAGGGAGCACTTGACAACAATTGTGACAGCTCCAAGTTCTTTGTTTTAATATTCAAAACAAAAATATATGTTTTAGAGTATTTTTTCATATTTTTTTACATATTATAAATTATTTTGATAAAATATGCTGAAAATATAATTATTTTAGAAAAATAATTAAGATTTTAGTAATTTTTTTTTTACCTTTACACGAATGTAAATTGAGAAAGAAATCAACAACATACACAGCATTTTCTAATAGGGTATGAACATTCTTTTTAGGTTCTCAGCTATAGAATATTTTTATAATTATAAATAGAAATTTATTTTTGAAAAAACTTTCGTTCACTTTCATAATCTGACAAATTATTAATTTGCCTTTTACAAACAAATCTAAAACTTTAATTCACTCAGCCAATAAAAAATTTTTCAGTCTAAAAGTTAGTGGTTTTTTGTCAACAATTTAATAGGTGATTAAGCTTTGAGACAATGATTTTACTAATTGTTTATGAAGCTCATGATATCCAGACATACAACTATTTAGCTCTCATTGGAATTTAAGAGCTCATTCATAATTCATGTCATTAAACCAGAAAATGATTGTCCAATTGATTAGAAAGTTAAAGACTTTCTTGAATCATTTTTGTTGTGAAATGAACAGGTTCCACTTCTGTTTCATTATCTTTTTCTAAATCTTCTACAGTATCTAAATTTATTGCCAAATCTTTTTCCAACAGGCATTTAAAGTATGTAAAATATAATGTGTGTATATAAAATGGGGAAATCCCGATTTTAAGTGAAATATGAACTTCTTTATCACATAAAAGAAAACCGCATAAAAAGATATTAAGATAAAACATGAATCGCATAACCACATATTCACATTAAAAAAATCCATACATAAAGAGATTTGGGCATATGTTTGTGCATGTAGAAATGTATGTGGACACTGGTGTTTATAACACGTATTTTAACTTGTCAAAATAATAAAATTATTAAAAATACATCTTAACAATTAATTCTTTGTTGAAAAAACATAAAATTCACATATATATGTGTATATATAAAAAATAATTTGAATCAATTATTAAACTTAAGTCTACTTCTTTCTCTTTTTTAAAAATATCATCCATGACAGTTTATAAGTTCCTTTTTTTCAAAGGATATTCTATGTTAATTACATCTTTAAATTAATCTAAAAACATTTGTTAAATGAATTCAATCATTTCATTCAAGCAAAATTATTTGTTACTTTTTTAAATGACCTTTTTTAAATAATCAATTTAAAGTAATATCATTCTCTGTATATAGATATTATTGCAGGGTGCTCTTAATTATAAAATTTAAAAATTTAAAATAGAGGTTTTAAAAATATCATTTTACTAAAGAGATGATTCTAAATTATCAGCCTCAATATATCTATCATTACTTACCAGCTGAACTTTCTATAAATATGATTATTTGTGCTTTTCTGTATATAGATACATCAGCATACATATAATTGCTTCTTCAGCAAGCTGAGGTTTCCTTGGTAAGCAGGTCTTGGTTAGATTGGTTTATAGTCACATTGGGAAAAGTATAATTCAGGTATTTGTTGGTATTCAATCAGTTCCCTTCCATCTAGGATTTGATAGACTTTAGGTCAGTAAGCTGTCTTGTCCACATTTAAGGCTATAAAGACAGAAGTTGGTCTTCCTTCTAGATGCATCTAAACTCCAGCATAGTGAACTAGCAGCAGATACCTCCTGTCTTGACTTCAACTACCTCTGATCCATAGTAGTTATCTGTATAACACTGGAAACCAACTCTGCCAACTCTTAAAAAACTACTATTAGCTAGCCCTAATCTTTTTATCAACCCTTTTATATTGTCAGCTGGGGTGACAAAAATACACTAATTTATCTTTTTGATTTTTTCAAATCACTTTTAATTACAAACTACTTTTGAAATTTTATCAATTATCTACAAAGATTTCTAACTAGATAGTGAAATATATACAAGCATTAATTAAAAGATTTCAAAAATAAACCATGCTTGTTTTTAATTTCAAAATCAGAATTCAATAAAAATATTTATTTAGACCTTTTTAAATGTTTATTTATAACAAAATTTTATTTTCAATTCAAAATTATTTAATCTTTTACTATGATTTTATTTTATTCCAGTAAATGTAGAAAATATCTACAAAATTTTTGTTTGTTTAATTCTACTTTTCCTTTCAACTTTATATATATTTTTGCACACATACTATGTTATTGTGTGCCACGTAACACAAGTGTTACTATATATATATATATTACAGTGAATTATAGCATGCTCTTGTAGTATAAATCTTATATACTGCTAAACACACAAATTTAAATGAAATGAGCAAACAGTTTAAACTTTGTGGCTAATTGTTCTAAAGTGCAAAATATAAAATGCACTAACATGCATAAGCACACAAAGCTGAAGACAAATAAAGAAATGTATATATTATAGCAGTCAATCTTAGCCCAAGATCGTGCTCCACTGTTATACCACTTAACCCACTGTTTTTTGTCACATGTATATAAACTATATGTATATTTCTGAGAAGCATCTATAAAAGTATAAATCTCAAATAAAAATTTTCTTTAATTTTAAACATTGACTTTTATGGATGCGACTCAAATCTTTTAAATAATTTTGTATTTTTTTGCTTAACTATGTGTTATTTATTTTATAAATATTTTCTTCATATAAGTATACAGATATTCAAGATGGAAGACGACTGTCCAAGAATAATTAAAGAGGTGGAAACGTTACTTTGCTTCATGATTAAAAAGGAATTTTTAAATTAAAGTAAAATTTAAAACAAAGCTAATTGATTTTAATTAGAGATAAACATTTTTTATCAAATCTATTTCCAATCTGGAAATTGATTTGAAATTATTTTTGGACAATTATCTAACGATTCCATCTCCACTAACAATGGGTAAAATATTTCTGTAAATTAAAGATAAGAAATTTAATTAAAAAAACATTCTTTGAATACCTTAGAGTTTTGTATAAATAGGGCCAAAAATCTATTGTGTCAGAGAGAGTTAGGTCAATAGTCTTTAACCAACTTCACATCTATGTAATTTTTGAGGGGCTTCAGCTGCCTTCCTCTCCATCTTTGCCGTGCATGATGTAGCTTCTACCATTCAAGTGTTCCCGTGCCGTCCAAGAACCGCCGAGGCCAAGAGACATGTCAAAGAATGCAGTCTGCCATACAAAATTTGTTTGTATTCCCTAGAATGCTGAGGTAACCAGCCCAAAGTCATTATAATCGTATTACCTAAATTATAACTTGTAAACTTTCTTTAAATTAATGTTTTCTGTATATTTAATCTCTTTAACTCACTCATCAGTGAGTACGTTAAAACTAATAATTATTTCTTTTCTTTATATCGATTCTCTATAACATAAATTAATACTACTATAAAACATTTCATTCAACTCACGCTTCTTACTTTCTTTTATAAATTAGTGCGGTTATAATTTATTTTAACTGATATTTTTATATTTTTCACTAAACTTTTATTTTTAAATGCAAATCAAACCCGGTTTTACGAACTTAGAAGGGGGGGGGGGAATTAATGAGTTCTTATTTATTTATTTCTAAATAGTTCATAAGTCTGAGTTTTTCTTGTAAAATGAATATATGTTTTTTTTTTAAAATATATTTTACCGTAAAATTATACAAAATGTATAAATATTTTTCAATCTGGGGTGGATTTTGGTGTCCATGAGTTTATTAAATTTTTTATTCATCATCATCGCTGAAAAGGCTGGTGAATAAATTCTATTTTGTTGTTCGCACTTTTAAGTGCATGGATTTTAGTTTATATATATATATTTAAACATAATAGTATTGTTTCAAGAAGGGGGAGCAATGCACTCTTCATTAATTATAGCATTAACTTTTAATAAATGATTTTATCTCACACGGGTCATTATTTTAACATGTCATTACGTATTTGTTAAACTATTTAAGGCTTTATATTTAGTCTTTAAGTCCAATGATTTTATATTGTTATAATAGCGTTGTTAGCATAGGCCACTCTTCATGTTAAGCTTTATCTAGAGACATGCGTCGGAACTCCTGAGTCATCTCATCTTCATTTCAGGTCGTAAACAGGGTGATGAATGTCCCTAGACCAAATCTATATATATATACTCATGTAACGAGAGCAATGCATGGGAAAATTCCGGCAAAATTCAGCCCAGTGCATCTCCGTCCGAGGACCTTTTGTCAACCGATTCCACAAAATGTGGGGTGGCAAGTCGGCTAGACTGTTTTCTTTCACAATATGATAAAGCACCTCAAGGAAATATTGGATCCGCAAATATTCGGCTATTATGCTAGCACCGCAGTTTCTCTATAGTTCGTTTTTCTTTTAGCCTGTTTGACAAAATAAACCATAATGATATGTAATAATGAAACATTTTCTCTTTGTAATATTTTTAGTTGGAGTTTAAATCCAACCTCTCATGATGCTGCCCTCCCCTTTTGTTGAATAAGCAATTCCCATATTGATAGAATTTTCGCATTATCTGATAGTTTAAATGTTGAAAATGTTTAATAAATGAATGTTTTAAATATATTCTGATCAAAATGTATTCTTATTTAAGTGTTGTCAATAAATGCTATAAATGAAAATAAAACTATGTGTCAAATGCCAAGGGCATCCTATGAAATCGTACAAACAACGAAACTCTATTATTGTCATATCTTTATATGTTTTTTTTTAAATGTATAAACATCTTCCAATCACCCAGATAAATTTATTTTTGTACATTGAATAAAATCCTATTTGAAATATACGTCAGTATTGTAACCGCCATACTAAATTGATATCTATTAAAATAAAATAATTGTAAAAGATAGTCAAATATTTGTAACCAAAATTAAAGTTTTAAATGCATGAAGTTGAATATATATAAAATCTTGAATTTTTGTCAAAATAAATATTTATATATTTTAAACTTAAGTCAGTTGTTCGAATCTCCTTAATATTTATATTTATGCATGTTTTAATTTATATCTTGGGTTCACTCAACCTCTCATCATCATCATCAGCTGAGTCTTATGCAAAACGATATAGCACCGGGCCCGGAAAGAATTAATTTATGTAGTATCACCGTAGAGTGTTGTCCGTAGTGTTATAGATTTGGGGAATGGGCAAATAGGTTAGAATTCATGATTGCTCCTGATGTGTGTATCTTGGGCATGATTGGATTTGGGGTACTTTTGCTTAGATTCTAAGTCTTGTTGGATGGACATACATTTTTGACTGGTACAATATATATTTATTTTATTTTAATATATATATTTAATTAAGTGGCTAAGGGCTTTCAAGGGTCAGAGCCTTCATATTCATAGCCATTTGCAGAGAGCGACACAATCTCAAAATGAAGATAAAAGAGGCTTACTTTATCACTAGAGATAGTGACGCCATAAATAGAAAAGACTCTTGCTACAAAATATCCTGGAAATGGAATACGTAACTATTGCATTTGCATAAATTTATATCGCTCCTAATCAATTTCTTATCTATTTACAAAATGGCTATGAATATAAAGGCTCTGACCTTTGAAAGCGCTTAGCCACGTAATTAAATATATATATATTAAAATAATATATATATATATATACATTTCTTTATTTGTCTTCAGTTTTGTGTGCTTGTGCGTGTTAGCACATTTTATATTTTGCACTTTACAAATTTAAATGATTCATTCTAAAAATTGTATATTTATTTTAAAATGATTTTAAATATGCTTACCAACTTTAGATTTTTTTATTGGTTTTTGAATGACTACCTTTGGTTGATAAATGTTTTGTGCATACTGACTAACTCTGCGTTCTTTTTTTCTCAAATACTCAGTATGAGAGAAGAAATCAAAATCAAAATGGACATGATTTTTGTGTTCATCGATTCTAACATGAGCGATCTAAAAATAGAATAAGCATAAATTTTAGCAATTGGTAATCAATCTGATGCTGATAAAAATGATAATAATTCTTTTATAATTTTGTATTTTCTTTAATAACTTAATTATATATATTTTTATTTATAGTAATATTTCCAGTACTACACTGAAGGATCTCGTAGTATAGTGGTCAAAGCATTCATTTTCCTAATCCACATCCAGGATTTGATTCTAATCTCTGTGAATCTTGGAAATTTTATTACATTACAAATAGGCTAAGGATATTTTTGAGTTTCACTATGGTAACCAATCCAATTAATTATCCACCATTTGGTCAATAAATGGATATTTACCAAACAATAAATGTTCCAGAATATTCTGATTTAATCAAAGTAATATTAAGGTGATGATTGTAAAAACAAAATATAATTGTAATGCAAAGTGTTTTGACTATTTGTGAAAGTGTTACCCTGTAATGATCACTGAGAACAGTTTTATTCTTTACTTCTTTACTAATAATTTATTATTGCAAGAATATAAATGGTAAAGTGTTTTCTTTTAGAGAAAAAGAGCATTATTATAGAGGAAGACATATTGAGAAATACAACAGACTCTTTGCTTGTAAATGATGAGAGACAAAAACGGGATATAACTGTATCCATAATAAGGATGATTTCTGGACTAATCATGATCGGTAAATTGTATATAGCAATAAAAAATATATGCATGAAAAAAATGAAAAAATAAGTTTAAAAATCATTTATTATATAAAATAATAAAACTTTGTCTATGTACACTGATTAAAAACAAGCTATAAATTTTGTTAAAGATTTTATCTATAAGATAAATCAATCCAATTTTCTATTTAGTATCAGTCCAATGTATATTGATACAGAAAGCATGGAAGAAAATAAGACTTCAAATTAAAAAAAATACAGTGTATAACAAAATCAAGCAATTTAACGGGCAAAACTCTCATACAGTATTGCCACTCAGTGCAAGCCAGAGTAATCAATGGATGTCAGAAGGCTTGTGCATAAAATCCCGATCTAGTGCCTACTCATCCAATATCCCCAGACTAGTTTCTGGCTTGTGGCCTTCAATCAGTGAGGAGCCTTAGATCTGAGAGCCCTGCACCTAGATCTTAGGATCTAATGCAACCCCTTTTATCTCTACTTAATTACAAAACTATGAGTCTTTGATTGAAAACATATTTTCAATCCAAGCTCATTAGCTTATATAGTCATATAGGTCTGAACTCAGTTCAGTACCTATACATTTTGGTGTCTTTGGTTCTTTAATAACTATATCCACCACTATCAGGTACTGGATTGAGTTCAGACCTATATGACTATATAAGCTAATGAGTCTGGATAGCAAATATTATTGTGTTTTCAATTTACGGCTCATAGTTTTGTAGTTAAATAGAAATAAAAGGTGACTGCTGTAGGGTTGCATTAGATCCTAAGATCTAGGTGCAGTGCTCTCAAATCCAATTCTGGGGATATTGGATGATTAGACACTAGATAGTGATTTTATGCACAAGCCTTCTGGCATCCAATGATTACTCTGGGTTGCACTGAGGGGTAATTCTGTATGGAGAGTTTTGCGTGCTTTAATAATAGTTATAAGCAAGCATAAGCAATGGTGATCATGTGATATGTATTGGCTTAAAACCAATTCTGCCTAATAGGATAATGGTGGCATTTGGGGAACAAACCAATTAGATGGAAGGAGATGTTCAGCCAAGCTTCTTTGAAATATTTAATTAATATTATTTTTATAGTTAAAACATTTATTTAATATATATACATTGAAATGGTTACTTCATAGCAAAACTATATATATTAGGGTGTTAAGACATCGATTGTTTGTGCAGATAGCAAAAGATTATCAAATAGTATTGGATTTGAACCCCTTTTATTTATAGTTGTACAATTATATTTTACGTGCTTACTTTATCACTACAGATTTAAAAATAATTGATAACTTTAATATCTTTTGGAGGAAAAAAACCTATTTATAAATTCATTTTAAATTATTAATGTTCTTTATTAACACCCATATATATATATGGGAGAGGTTGTGATGCTGAATATATGTAGATATAATACATGTAAGACACGCGTGCATATATTATAAACATTGTTTAAATATTATATATTGAATAAATTGTGGTTTAAAGTCAAGTAATATCTATTATAAATATATTATTTCAAAACTTTGGTATAAAGGAAAAGATTTTGTTATATATCAAGGGTTTATTTGAAAAATTAGTCAGGAGTAAATTTTTTCTTGAGAAATTTTCTTGAAGATGAAATTCTTAAGTTTGCATCAAATTAAAGATTATTTTATGCACTGATTCTATAAACCAGCTTCTATTTGGGGGAATTTCTGTTAAAAAATGAAGTGTATATAAATGAGAATAAAATTTATAAAAAATAATTCTGGATTAATTTGTGGTCCATCATTATTATTATTGTTTTGTTTGTAAGGAATACGATTGCTAAATAAGAAGAGATGTCATCTTACTCTGATGCTAGTTTCAATATTAATAGGACATATTTGAACACATGTCAAATGACCTGAAAAAAGTAACTAAAAATTTATTATTGAGTAAAAGTACGAAATTGACTTAAATGATAATCCTTCAACTAGTTATTAATCCAATTCCTGCATACTATCAATCCAAATATTACAATAAACTTTAAAAAAATCATATTCATGATATAAAAATAGAATATATTCTTTCTAGAAGAAAAAGCCTCAAAATCTATCAACCTTCATATACAGTACATAAAACAAACAAATACATTAAAATACGAGATTCGTGGAATTTGAATTGATGACGTTTCCTTCCGCTTTTGATTTTGAATTTAATGGCAGTTGAGGCAGGTTTAAGAAATTTACCGAACGTACTTCTGCGGATTTAAGGATTGTTTGTAATAGTTTGTAAACCATTAAATTTATTATTTCAATTATATATATATACATTATACTGATAACCTGGAAGCACTACCTTAAATATGACTACTTTCACAGAGTCATTTATAAAGTAGATAAATGAAGACGAATGAACCTAAAACAGATTATATTTCCCAATCATTTCCACAAAATCAATACTAGTGATTCAAAACATGTTTACAATTCAGAAATAATTTAATTTAAATTAAAAGGCATGCATTTTCAACCTTTTCTAGGGATCATGCTGCATGGGCCAATTTCAAATACTATAATCCCTCAATTCACGATAACATTCGCATTTGCTCAGTGGTTAAACACTCTCTCTAATTAACAATTTTTTTTCTTTTGATAAACACGGAACTCGTAAGTGCTATTGTGAACATTTGATTTGCAAGCTTTAGCATAATTTACATTATTTCAAACATTGGTTCTCATAACAATTATATTAACATATGTGTTATTGTTAACAGTCCAATGTATTTGGAAAGGAATAGAAAAATTTGAATTTTTCTAAAAATATTTAACAATTCAGTTAGATGATGGAAATAGTTCAACATACAACTGCAAGCAAAATGCCATCATAATAAACATTCAGGCAATATGTAATGCATAAAGAAACTGGATAAAATATTCTACATAAGCCAGGGGTCCTCAACCCTATGCCGGTGGGCACTATGGTGCCTGCAGATCATTATATGTGTGCCCGCCGCTATCCTAACACAATAAAAAATTATTTATCTGATACAAATAAATTTAATTTTTAAAATTTCGTATAAATTATTGTATTATATTGTAATCAAATTGTAGGGCATACTATATTTTTACAGCATAAATAAATATTTTTTTGTACATTATGTGTATTATTAACAATCTCCAACTATAAATTTACATTGAAAAAATAAATGGTGCCCGCCACCTGGTCTTATTATAGAATATGCTCTTAAGTGCAAAAAGGTTGGGGACCCCTGACATAAGCCATTCTATTCAAAGTTGAATAATATTTCACTTCAGTGATATGAAAAAGAGAAATAATATTTTTTAATACCATCAAATTCGCTTTACTTAATTTTAGCACCAATCTGACTTTATTTGTCCTACTTTAAAAAAAAAAAGTTACAAAAGTATTTTCATTAATTTGCAAAAATATAATTTAACTTCGTTATCATATTCCTGCTTGATTAATAATGTAAATTAATAATATTTATTAAAAAATTGTAAATTACAAGGAATCCATTATTATAAATATTGTTGGAAATGTAATGTTTAAAATAACATGGACTTATAAAGATGTTTTCAGTAAGGTGTTGCTCTGTAAATATGATTATTAAAAAAATGTTTTTAATATACTACAGTACTAAAGATGGAAACATAATAGATGAAATTAATCATAGAATTAAACTTGGTTAGAGTGCTTTTGGTAGAAATAACTTGATACTAAAAGGAAATATGCCTATGTGTTTGAAAAGGAAGGTTTTTAAAAAATGTGTTTTACCAGTTCTTACTTATGGATCTGAGACTTGGACACTTAATAGAAGAGCAATAGAGATTTCAGACCATGCAAAGAAGTATGGAGAGATGCATGTTGGGAGTAACAAGAAGAGATCGAAAATGCAATATATGGGTAAGAGAACAAACAGGTGTTACTGACCTTATTGAAAAAATTAAAAGTATGAAGTGGAGTTGGTCTGGACATATTGCTAGAAGAGATAATAATAAATGGACAATTGAAATCTTAAACTGGATTCCAAGAGATTGTAAAAGACCCAGAAAGAGACCATTATGCGAGATGGATGGATGAAATAAGAAAGTGTGCAGGGGTGATGTGGAGAAGAGAAGCTAAAGATTGGAGAAGGTGGATTGAACTTGGAGAGACCTTCACCCTGCAGTGGATTAATAATGTTTGATGATGACTAAAGATTTGTGTATTTTTCTTTTTTAAATTTATATATGAATATAACTAAATATTATTTTAGATAGAAATATTATATATATCATATAAATCAATGACTAATTTTATAAAAATAAATCCTGATTAAAATTTATGTTAAAATTAATTTAGGTTGGATAAGTTATAAATAATACAAGAGTTATTAAAAGTAATGATATTAAACATGATTTAAAAAAGAAATTATTTTATCCCTTTTTCTGCTGCTGTATTTAGAATTCCACATATTTTAAATCTATATATAAGTATAATTTTAAATTAAGATTAATTTCATTTTGTTTTTAATAAAATCTAATTCATATTTAAATATAATATGATTGACATTAGCTTATATCTAGATTATATTTACTTTTGGTATTTTAATAATTGTTTTATCAAATTATAAAAAAAAACATTTCAAATCTTTTTAAAAAACAAATTGTGAAATATACAGTAAATACAAGTATAGTACTGTATATATACATAAACTAGATGACTTTCAAGCTCGCTGCAGTCATCCACCCCATATTATACAACTGATACACATGACCATATACATGTAATAAAGATAAATGATCTCCAAAATATATGCATTTCATGCTGAACATATATATATATGATCACTAGATGGAGCTTTACCAATAGCTCACTAAACAAGCTTTGTTTACATAAATGCTAACCTTTACTGACGTGGGCATACTAGCTCGAAAACATGGTCTAAAGGTTGGAGACAATGAAAGAGATATTGAATTCTATCTCTCTCAGCATTTATGTAAACACAGTTTGTTTAGTGAGCTATTGGTAAAGCTCCATCTAGTGATCATAAAATGCAAGCTAAGAGCAAGTTACGAAATTTATAACTTGTTTTGTTTATCATATATATATATATATGTGAGAAATGATGATCTGGACAAATTGATGACTGCTGGTTCAGCATATGACTGAGTTTGAAAGTCTGGGTTCAAATCCCCTCAAATTAAATCATAAAGTATGTAGACTTTACTTCTCATTTATTCTTCATTTATTCAATAAACTAGAATGATGATGATTTTCTCATTTGCAAGGATAATCTCAATTTCAAAACTGATCATTTTTACCACTCAGGCTTTCAACTTACTATGGATAAAAATCGAATCATTAAACTTCTTGTGATCCATAATGATAATTATTGGATTTCTGATATGAGAAAGTTTTATTTGGTAATAAAAAAATTATCTTCTATAAGTTTTTAATAACTGGGAACATATTTATTATGTAATTTACTTGTACTCTTGATGTATCTATTTACAATTCTGAATAAACTATATCAGATTAATTCTCTTGTTCTAGTGACAAAACTCCTCATTTCCTTTCTTACATACACATTCTCTTATAGAATTCATTTCTTATACATATATTATAGATGTGCATTGCTAACTATTAGTATCAAATACAAGTATTAAATGTAATAATTATAAATAACAGCATTTTTATTGATTCTAATGCTAAGTAGATAAAGGGTTAAGTTTTGTTCCATGAGTTGTGCATGTGTGTGTCTTAGCACTTTATCTCAAACAAATATGTATTTAAATAAAAGAAAAAAAATATTTTGTTAACTAATTATAAAATTAAACATTGGAAGGAAAAAAAGGACTCAAATTAAAGTTATTAAAATTATTAACTACGCAACAGAATTCTCAAGTATCTAAATTTCATCTATATAAATGAAATGCTTGAAAGGGATTTGGATTACCAAAAAACTTATTTTCTCTTTTTTCCTTTTTTATTTCTAAATATGAATCATCATCTGTTTTCTTCCCTATGTTTTCAAAATACATGCCATTGATAACATTTGTAGAGGGGACAAGATTGGCTAAATTGTTTTTTGAAAAGAACAACGTTGACCTGGGATTGAGATAAAGTTCAGAGAGAGGCAGTTAAATATTTTTCAAAAGCACTTAATAACATACAAAAAGTACATTTTGATAGTAAATTTTATCAGACTACATTTATCTGGTAGAGAAGAGACTAGAAAATTTTATTGTGAACACCATCATTGGATAGTGTACCTACATGCAAAAGTTCGAGGAATATTTTAAAGATTGTGTTATTATTTAAATACACGATGACTTCATATTTTTGTGATTTAAGTTTTACCAAAATAGCTTGCTAAAAGCTCTTGTGGTCCATCTCCTGGCTGTATAGTTGCTTCATGAAGGAAGAAGTAATATTATCTGGTCTTTAAGTGAAAAATGCTTTAGCGTAAAAAAGAAAGCATGATCATTCCATCCCAATTCTATCTTATGCACCCATATTTATCAATTAACTCTCATATTTTAGATTCACTGTTTTTAAGATATGTTTAGAAATTTCTATTATTCTGTAAATTAGGTAAGTCAATTATACAAGTAAAATATTACTATTTTTGGTTACAGAAAAACCGAAATATAATTTCCTGTCACTTTAAGTAATTATTTTCAAAATACAAGATAATAAAATGTTTGAAACAAATGGTAAATAATAATATTTTTCATTCATAGTTGGAAAATGATATTGATAGTAGATAAAAAAAAAACTTAGAATAATCCTTCTTTTCATTCTGAAGACTTCTGGCACAGGCTTATAAGGGAAAAATCTAAGATCTTAGTTATCATTGGAAAAAAATATTAAGTTTTATGCTGCTGTTGAATTTAACATCAACATTTTAGAAACTGCATAAAATAACAAGATGGATATGTGGAGCTCTCATTAGTAATGTGAACAAACTGGAATAAACAATAAAGCATATATGTAATGAGCATTCCATCATCAGATTTTCAATAATATGGATGGGGGGAGTGGAGAGGATTGAAGCCTGTCCATTAAAGTTTTGAAGATTTGATATCTTAATATAAACTGAGCATTGTTTATGTGTGTGTGTGGGGGGGGGATAATGATCTGGACCAACTGATGAGTGCTAGTTCAGCATTGGAGATCATTTATCTTTTTCACACATATGTGGTCATGTATATCGGTTATATAAGATGAAGTAAATGAGTAAAGGGAGATTAAAAGTGTGTTGAAATCTCCTTTAGTTACATTTAGCTTAGGTATATTCACTATACATGTATTTAAATATTATAATTCTCATCCAGGTTAAGGTTAGAATAACCAAACAATAGGGTATCATCATCAAATAATAACATTTGATTATCACCAGTACTGCAGGACATTATGCACCATACTAAATTCTAGCAATTCAAATTTAGAGCCACATTATAAAATAATGATATCTAAATTCTATTGACGTTTACATATATGTTTACAGATTTCATAAGCTTTATGATCATATAAGTATTTGGTCAGACGATTATGTGACGTTCAAACAACTAAATTGTACGTAGGCGGAGCTATTATATTCTATTAACCAAGACTTTCATCACTTTACTCAACTGAGAAATGATCAAGGAATTTTAGCTGTTAAATTAGTGTAAAACTACATAGGACAAATAAACTTGATAATAAAATATTTTAAAATCCTATTTAGGCTTTTTAGACTTGATTCATTTTTCAAATGTGATCCTTATTATTAATAACAACAATATTAGTAGTAATATACAAAATAAAACTCCTTGGGGTTCAGAAAAATTCATTTAGAAGAAAATCTGTAAATGATATAACATTCATAAGTTTAAATTTTTATTAATTACATTATTATTAAATTCAAATTAACAATAATAATCCCTTTTTTTTTACAATAATACAAATAAAAGTATATAAATCAAGCAAAAAATAAGTTTAAAAAGTTATAAGAAGAAAAAATAAATAAGCAAAGAAGAAAAGAGACATTACTAGAAGTCAGAGAACAAATAGAAAAGACAATAAAAAATTATGATGCAACAAAAATTAGAAAAAGACAAATAAAAGAGAAAAAATAGAAATACTAAAAAATAAAGGAATCAAATATAAAAACTCTAAAAAAAAAAAAAAAGCAAATAAAAAATAGAAGATGAAAAAATACAATGTAACTTACAAAAAAAAATAAAATAAGAGAAAGAAAAACAATTAAAAATAAAAGTTAAAATAAAATAAAAAATAAAATAAAGTAGACATATAAAGTCTAGAGTGAAGAATTAACACAATCAATTTAAATATGAATACTAACTTTTCCTATTCTCATTTCACCTATTTTGTTTTTAAATTCAGCTTGGTTAAGAGCATAAGCTTTTATATGTTGTAAAATATGTTCCAACTGCATACGCCAAAAACCTATAAAAAAAACAAAACAAAACACAATAACATTAAACTCACTATAACGAATAAAAAAAAAACATTGCAATTCGGTATAATAAGAATTTTTTTTTTTTCCTTCTGAAAATTAAAATAAATGTTAATAACTGAAACACAGGCTTAATATATACCTGTGTCTATATATGTAATATATAGGGTATATGATATGTGTGGGAGATGATAATCTGGACCAACTGATGATTGCTGGTTTAGCATGAAATACGTATATTGGTGAATATTTATCTTTTCAGCATATATGTGCTTGAGTGTTTCAGTGTTATTAGATAGAATAGAGAGTGGTGGGTCATGCGAAAGTCTGTACTCATATACCCTATATATAATAAATGTTAATAAAAGATTAACTAAAATAATAAAATTACAAGTGATTGAAATAAAAATATAGCAAACAATATTTGTTATAAATGTTTATGATAATGGTATTTTAGTCGTATTTATATATTGGATTATTTCCATTATCTAATATTAAGTATTGAATGTCTCTAGAAAAATGTAATTTTATTTAAATTTACATTCAACTGTTAGCAATAGCACACAGGTTAGTATATGCACAACACTTTGAGAGATATTATTCTCCACTCTTCTTCAGATGTTCCTGGCCTGACCAGTGACAGTTCTAGCATGGGAATCAAATTTGAACTCTTAGACTCTTGAATATTAAGTAATGCTCTAACCAACTGAGACATCCTGCCAAAGGCAACAGTCAGTAGGAATTTCATATTCCTCCTTATTTCTTCACTTTTGTCTAAGAGCAAAGTTGATCAGTGGTTTCTATACATTATGTACATTCATATTAGGTTGACTTTTGGGGTTATTCACCATTGCCACCTTTGAATTTTATTCTTTATACCTTTTCCTCTCTATCCAATATTTTAGTATTTTCCCAATTGAACATATGTTCATTGGTACATACATGATTTTCTGCCTTAGACACATCTGTTTTCATTCTTCTAATCATCAGTTTGTGTTCTTGCAATCACTTTTCAATGGGGCAACTCTCACCAATATACATTCGTCCACATTCGCATAATATTTCATAGATGAAGTTTTTGCTTTTCAGCATTTCAAGCTTTGTAGATATTAAAATTTCTCAGTGTGATATGGCCATGGAAAGCCATTTTATACTGATTGCATATTTTCTTTAATTTGTCTATTTTGGTATGTATTACAGTAATAATAATAGTATATCCATACATACCAAAAATAGCAGACAAGTTAAGAAAAATCTGCAATCAGTATAACATCAAGAACACCTTTACAGAGCCATATCACACTATGAGAAATTCTAACATCTACAAAGCCTGAAATGCCAAAAAGCAAAAACTGTACTATGAAATGCCATGTGAATGTAGAAGAATGTATATTGGTGAGACCTGTTGCCCCATTGAAAAGGATTTGCAAGAGCACAAACTGACGATGAGAAGAGAAAAAAACAGATGTGCTTAAAGTAACAGACTATGTATGTGCCAATAACATCTATTCAATTGGAAAAATATAAAAATATTGGATAGAGGGGAAAAGGTACAAAGAAGAAAATTCAGAGAAGCTGCTCATATGACAATAGTGAATAACCCCATGAGTCACTCTAGTGTATGACCACCATTAATCAATTTTGCTCTTATGAAAAACTGGAGAAAACAGGAAGAATATCATAAGTAATTATATGAAAATTTTATTGACTGTTGCCTTTGGCAGGATGGCTCAGTTGGTTAAAACACTATCTTAATATTCCAAGAATTATATAAGAGTCCATGTTTGATTCCCATGTCAGTACTGTCACTGGTAAGGCCAGCAACACCTGAGGAAGAGAGAAGAATAATATCTCTCAAAAAATGTGCATAACTATTATTAACAATTCAATGTATTTGGAATATTTAAATAAACATTTCTAAAGACATTTAATACTTAATATTAGATGATGGAAGTGGTTCAATATATAAATACACCTGGGTCTCTTTTTACGCGGACTTATTTAACACGATTTTGAAGTTATGCGATTAGTGTTTCACCGGAAGTGTGTTAAATAAGTCCGCATAATAAGAGACCCACGTGTATGAACTCCGATAATGCGCTATTACTTTAAATAATAAATTTCGCGCACTTATGTTATATTGAAAGTAATAGCACATTATTGGAATTCGACTTTCATCTTAGTAATTTCAATATTTTCAGTGCTTTATAATATTAAGATTTTATGCAATAATGAAATTAAAATCATAATTTCCACATTTTATGTATACACACATTAAATTTTACAAGATTATAATGTAAATTTATTCAAACATTGTACGTGTTAATTTTGCATTTTAAATCACATTCTCTTTTTGCTTTTTAAAAAAGAACGTAATCAATTATTAATCATTTAGTGTCCACAAGTTTATTTTTAAAAGGTCAGTAATAGCAGTGGGCATAATTAAATTTGACAATTAAAAATTAAAATCTGATTTTTAATTGTAATTAACAATTTAAAAATTACTTACTGCGACTTGAAATTAATGTGAAATTTGATTTTTAAACCGAATTGAAAATTAAAGACAAAAATAAGAATTTAATTTTTAGTTGTTAGTTTCATAAACAATAAAATCATCATCTCAAAAATTAATTACTAATTACGTTGTCACCAGAAAATCACTGTTACAACATGAGTGTGAAGTTGGCGCTAGTTGTTTGCAAATGAACGTGTTTTTCTGCAAATAGCTATAATAATTAAAACGTGTATAAAAAATGTAAATTATGCTTAAAAATATATTATTTTGAATAAAATTAAATATTATAGTTAAAAAAAGTTTGTCTTGTATCAATTTTTTTCAAATTTGAAATTTTTTATTAGTCATATTTTATTTCCTTTTTTTTTTTTTGCATAAATTTTAAAGTAATTTTACGTTGGTGCTTTGCTTTTACGCGAATTTTGAAAAATCACAGACCGCATCCCCCCTTTTTCAATGTAAGTTACGTCTATTTTTGCGCGATTTCGTTTGCGCGTGTTTTCTGAGGAACCTATCTATCACGTAAAACGAGACCCAGATGTACAACTAAAATACCACATTATCACAACAAAACACTAAGTATTCAGTATGGATCCAATAATATATCAAACTTTAGACGTTATGAAAAATTATATCTAAAGATGGCCAAAGTAGAATATCATTTAACTTTCTTATGTTAAATGTAAATGTGAAAGAATAATTGCTAAGGGTTTGCAACTAAAACTTCCAATTCACTCCTTGAGAAGTGAGAAAATTTCTCAAAGAGCAAGTGAAATTCTGTTAAGGGGGAAAATAATTATTGGTACTGTGGTGTATTCATACATACCAAAAATATTGAAAACTTAAAGAAAATCTGTAATCAGTATAACATCAGAACAGCTTTTCAGAGCCAAACCACACCACAAGGAATTCTAACATCTACAAAGCAAAAACGGCATCTATAAAATACCATGTGAATGTGGAAAATGTATATTGGTGAGACCATCACACCATTGAAAAGCAATTGCAAGAGCACAAACTGATGATTAGAAGGGAGAAAACAGATGAGTCTAAAATAGCAGAACATGTATGCACCATTGAACAGATGTTCAATTGGGAAAATACAAAAATTTTGGACAGAGAGAAAAAGGAACAAAGAAGAAAATTCAAAGAAGCTGTTTACATGCTAATGCTAAATAACCCCATAAGTAAACCTATCATGACTACACATAATATATGGAAACCACTAATCAACTATGCTCTTAGAAAAAAAATGGAGAACTCAGAAGGAACCTCATAGATAAGTATACAGGATAGGTCAGTTAATTAGAGCATCACCTTAATATTCAACAACCTAAGGGTCCAGATTTGATTCAAATGTATTGTTGAGGGTCAGGCCAATGACACCTGAAAAAGAGAAGAGAATACCTCTCAAAATGTTGTGCATATGCTAACTTGAGTGCTTTTACTAATAGTTGAATGCATTTGGAATATTTGAATAAAGGTAAAAATTTGTAAAGTCATTAAATATTTAATATTAGATGATAGAAATAGTCCAGTATATAAATACAGTTAAAATATCACCACAAATGTGCAGGAAAACACTAAGTATTCAGTATGAACTCAATACTATATCAACTTTAGACATTATGAAAAATTATGTCTAAAGCTGGCCAAAGTAGAGAAGAAAATCATTTAACTTTCTTATGCAAATCTGGGTTTGCAACTAAAACCTCCAATTCATTCTCAGAGAGCTGAGAAAATTACTCAGAAAGCAAATGAAGCTCTGTTAAGTAAGAGAATAAATGCTCAAAGGTTCTCCAAGTATCAAATCTTGCATTCCATTAATATGGTAGACTAAACATCACATGTTCACAATTTCTTATGCTTGCTCGTAACTGTTTTTAAAACAGGCAAACTCTCCATACAGTAGTGACATTCAATGCAAACCAGAGTAATCTATGGATGTCAGAAGACTTGTGCATAAAATCCCTATCCAGTGCCTACTCTAGTTTCTAGCTTGTGGCTTTCATCAGTGAAGAGCTTTGGAGCTAGGTGCAGTGCTCTCAGATCCAAAACTTCTCACTGACGAAAGCCACAAGTTAGAAACTAGTCTGGGGATATTGGATGAGTATGCACTAGATAGGGATTTTATTCACAAGCCTTCCGGCACCCATTGATTACTCTGGCTTGCACAGAGTGGCACTACTGTATGGAGAATTTTACTTGTTTTAATAAGATAGACTGTTTTCTAAAAAATAAACTTACTGATTAAGCCTTCAAAAGAGTTACTCAAGCAGTAAGAAAACCATATTCTACATTACATGGAAAAATAAAAGAAATGTCAAAAAAATACTTGCAAACCTGCATGGATCAAAAATCATAATGTATCAAGCAGACCACTAACTTCAGCTATTAAAAATTTCATTTCTAAATATCTAACAGATGGTGAAATTTCTGTTTCCAAAAAAGGATTAAACTTTACCATTACACCTTCTAATATCCTTTTATTAGGTATAATGGCAGACACTGAAGAAGTCACTCAAAAATTGCCATTAGAAGAAGCAGCATAATTATGCTGGAGAATAAAAGAACACTCGAGAAGCAATGAAACTTGAAGTCAAACATATACTATGATGAGAGGAAAGCAATTAAATCTCTCAAAGTAGATATATCTTATAATTATTCTCCCTAATGACAAAGGCAATGCAAAAGTTGTAATGAATGTAAATGTTTATGACAAAAACTCCTCATAGCAGGCCAATACAGAAAAGTGGCAAAAAACCCGATATTAAATACAGAAACAAAGTTAAAAATATTATTCAGAAAGCATTGCAGGTACTCGATTATTCAGAAGCAAACTAACATCATATTTCAGCAAAATTCCTCATCTTTATGGTCTACCTAAAATTCATAAGGACTATGTGCCATTAAGACATTATTAGTTCTAAAAAGTCACCTTACCAAAATTTATCAAGGTTTCTTCTCAAAGTAATGAATCCTTTGACATACAAGACCAATCCACAGTCAGAGACCCTAGACACTTTGTAGAATCAATTGAGAACATAAAAATTGAAAGAACTGACATACTAGAGAGCTATGATGCAGAAAGTTTATTTGCAAATGTACCATGTTCATTGGCTATTGTAAGAAAAAGATTAAATGGTGATAATAGCTTACAAACTAGAACAACTCTTCCAATTGATACTTTTTTATATTATCATGTTATTTCATAATAATGAAATAGTTTTAAGTGAATACTAAGACATATCCAATTCTAAGTAATCTTTTAATAGATGTTTATAAAATTTGAGGTCTTTTCTTTAATCTGAATTGGATCTTTATCATTTAAATATTTTTAAAAGAAGTCTTTTATTCTAAAACTTAAATTTCCCTCTTTCTCAAATTACACACTTTTTCAAAAAATTTTCCAGTTTAATAAAATTAATAGTCCCCCATTCCTCCTGATTTGAATTGATTATATTGTTTTTTAATAATTTTCATGTAATTCTAAAATTAAGCAACTTTCCTTAGACGAATGTTAATTAAAATTATATGGCTAACACCCACTCATAACAAAAGTCGTAAATTGAATGACAATGAGGGCATTTAATGCCCTCGAAACTGCTTAGCTTCCATTTTATATTTGTATTAATTTTCATTCAATTTATATCTTTCCTTACGAATGTCTGTCAGTGCATATAACTTTAATTTTTCATCTACATCCCTTCTTTCTTCTGAAACTAATATTTAATCCTTTTTCAAATTACAAACTTTTCTTTCTTTTTAACCATATAGTATTGATGTAGAATTTTTAATCTTGTATTCTCTACTTAAGAGTGTAATGTTAACAATTTCTGTTTGTAAATTTTCATTTTTATCTTATGAACATTCATTTATATATTCTTCTTTACATAATATTGTGACTTTAATATTTGTAATGTTAACTATCTTAAATATTACAGATAGTCAGACTTTTAAATTTATGCAGTTTCATTCAATTAATTTCTACTTCTGCTCACATCTCTGATGTAGTTCTCATTCCGAGAATATTGAATATTTTCTTTTTTTATTAGTAATTTATGAAGTTGATTTGTTGTCACATTGTTCCTGTATATTGTTCATATTATTATCTTATTAATTTTTTCTGATCTTTTATAATAATATTGCATTTAAGTATATATATATATTTTATATTTGCAGTGATTGAATTCTTTTTTACCTAATGAATTAATTACTATTTAACACAAAAACTTTTTTAAACCACTAAACATCACGTGATCACTATTTCTGACATCCATTGATTACTCTGGCTTGCACTGAATGGCACTACTGTATGGAGATTTTGCCTGTTTTAAAAACTTTTTTATACTGGCTGATATAAAACAAATTAATTATTACACTATTTCTTTATATAAATAATACTTAATCTTAACCAAAGTTTTCTAATATCTTTGATAAATGTAGCTTAAATTAAATATTATTTATGAAGTCATTTTATAATTATTTACATAGTTTATTGTTATTAGCAGGAATAATAATTAATTTGTCTTTGTATACATATTTCTTGTTAGAATATTTGTTTTACATTATAATTGTTATTTCAAAGATTATGTAAGACTAATATTAATATTTTTTATTAGTCATTCATTAGGCTAGAGATTATCCACTTAATGAATATTTCTGTAGTGTAATTTTCACTACATCATTCTCACACAAGGTAGAGATTGGTTTCTATCCACTTTTAACACCTTATTGGAAAAGTGTAAAATATAAACATATGATTACCCCCCTCCCCCATAAGGTAATAGAAACCAGTCCCTACCTTGTGTGAGATTGGTGAAGTGAAAATTACATCACAGGAATATTTATTAAGTGAATAATCTCTCATCTAATGAATGACTAATGAAAATAATTAATATACTTCAATCAAGTGGTTTGAGTCAAAGTTGTGAGGGCAAGAAGTTTGACATATTAATTAAACTGTAGCAATTCCCTATCTATATATACTGAACAATGATAAAGATTTGTGTGAGATTGTGATCTAGGCCAATTGATGAGTGGTAGTTCAGCATGAAATTTGCATTTTGTGGACCATACATCTTTGCATGTCTTTGGTCATATGTTTATGATTACATTCCTCCACAAGATGTTAAAAGCAGATAAAAACAGTCCTTACCTTACATGAGAGTGGTGTAGTGAAAATTACATCACAGAAATATTATTTATGTAGAACTATTAATTATTTATGTTCATTTAAAATTTTTAAAAATGTACGGTTTCTTTCTAAAGCATTACTAGTAACCAAGTACAATTAATTTGCTTGTGTCTTGAGACGCAAAAGCCTTGCCAAAGATATTTTCAACCTTCATTAAGCACACACACACACACACACACACAAAAGAATGGGAAAAGAAAGTATGGGAAAAAGAAAAAAAAAAGATGGTCAGAAGAAATGGAGTTAGAGAATATACATACATACCTTTTCCAGGACTAATATCAGTGTCTGAGAAACGTCTTTCTGGTCTTTTGAAAAATTCTGGTTTAATTGTAGATCTTGTTTTCTGTTCAAGACCTTTGGCTGATATGTAATACATTCCAACAGTTTGTGTTGAAGCTGATGTATAGGTTTTTTTAATTCTGATTTCATTCAAAAAATTTAGAAGCTCTTCATCAAGCTATTAAAAAAAAACATAAACTTAATTATAAATTTTTAGCCTTAGTAAATACGCATAAATATTATTTTTTTAAATAATGAAGTTAATTTAATTATAAACAATTGAAGCTTATGGAATTAGCTTATTATCTTTAAACTGAGAATGTATGGATAATGAAGAAAGAAACATAATAAAATAAAATATTTATAAATAATTTAAAAAAGATCTGATGAATATCTTGATTTCATATTATGTATAAAGCTATGTGTACTCTAGTTCTAAAGTTCATTTTGTATATAGAATGGGTGACTTAAAATATTTTCTTCTAATTTGATTAAAAATGAAAATATAGACATAATATACAAAAATTATTAAACATTACATGATCACCATTTCATATGCTTGCACATAACTGTTATTAAAATAGGCAAAACTTTCCATACAGTAGTGCCATTCAATGCCAGCCAGAGTAATCAATGGATGTACAAGCCTGAGTAGCACTACTGTATGGAGAGTTTTTCCTGTTTTAATAACAGTTATGTGCAAGCATATGAAATGGTGATCATGTGATGTTTAGTGGTTTAACACCAATCCTGCCTAATAGGATAGTGGTGGCTATGGTTATTAAAGAACCAAAGACCTCAAAATGTATGGGTACTGAACTGAGTTCAGACCCATATGACTATATAAGCTATTGAGCTGAGATTGAAAATTTTATTGTGTTTTCAAATTTTATTCTCATAGTTTTGTAGTTAATTAGAGATAAAAGGTGGCTGCTGGAGGGTTGCATTAGATCCTAAGATCTAGGTGCACTGCTCTCAGATCCAAGGCTCCTCACTGATGAAGGTCACAATCCAGAAACTAGTCTGGGAATATTGGATGAGTAGGCACTAGATAGGGATTTTGTGCACAAGCCTTCTGGCATCCATTGATTAGTGGCACTACTGTATGGAGAGTTTTGCCTGTTTTAATACACAAAAATTGATGACAATAGAATATGATAATAGATGTATCAGATATATTATAAAATTTTTAAAGAACTCAGTTAATATTGATAAAAATAAAAAATGGCTTTTAATACCCTATAGTGTGAAAGTCTGTAATAAAGAGCTAAAAAAAATTTTTTATCTGAGTATTATAAAATTGTATATAGAATACATCCAATATAAGTTGATCTACTTAATATTAAAATAGAATTAATAAAAAGCAAATAAGTAATATAATGTATAAAATTATTGCCTTTGTAGGTCATTATATATTGGGAACTATTAATATTCATTGAAAAAAAGATTTAAAACAAATATTATTACATGACAAAATCAAAAATCATAAAACGAATAATGCATTAATCTGAACTAAAATGTAATAAAAATGCTGTGTTCAACTTGTATAAGGTAAAAATATTACTTGCAAACAGTAATAAAAACAAAAAAAGGAGAATAAAAACTATTTTTATTAAGAGGAAATAATGTGCGGCTTAAACTACTAGAGCTAACATGAAAACTTATGAAGCATTGAGTACAATGTGATTAATTAATTAAGTTAAAACTGAACATATTTATTTATCACATATATTTATTGTATTTTATATTATTATACTCATACACACACACACACATATATATACATTTTAAATTATAATAATGGCAAACGATAACAATAATGTATAAACTAAGCAAAAGTACTTTTTATCAATTGAAATCATGTACACACAAAAAAGCACTTTATCACATGATTTTCCAAGAATTGTGCATATTAATATTAGCAGATTGTCTATTTATTATACAATCTTGCAATGTATACGAAAGTACTTCAGCTTAATTTATATATTATTATTGACATCATTTACAGTTATTATAATTTAAAATTTACATATAGTATTTTTTTAATGAGTAATTTATTATTTTATATATACTGTATGCATTATTTATTACCCCATAAGGCTTATAAAAAATGGACAGAACTAATTCTTATTATGAATTACAAAAAAAGAGATCTGAACAAAGATGTAGTGATCGTATACTTCCGTATACACCAGGGGTGGGCAAATAGTGACCCGAGGGCCACATGCGGCCCGCTAAGAGTTTTTATGCAGCCCTCCAAGACAATCAGAAAAATCCGCCTTGAACTGTGATTTCCTTCCCGTGCGTGACCAAAGATTCGTCTTATTTTCCACTAGGATGGCCACATCAATACACATGCGCACTGTAGATACGATGTGCAGAGCTTTTTCAGTTGATCTGGTTAATTTAAATTGTCTTTGCATTAGCAAATATATACATTTCTAACTTTAGTGAAATCATGAACCCTCCGAAAAAATGTAAAATTGGTGATGAATGTCGTGTGTTTAATGAAGAATGAACAAACAAATATTTCTTTGGTAATACAGGGAATAAAGCAGCGTGCTTATTGGGTCACGAAAAATAGGTGTGGCCCTCTGCTAACCTTCATTTCCACAAAGTGGCCCCCAATGCGGCCCTCCGCCAATCTCTGCGGCCCCCGAGCCAAAACAATTGCCCACCCCTGGTATACACTGAAGCTATGCTCGTAATAACAGAAACAGGAAATAAATTCAAGATGAAAGATTTCTTTAAACCGTTTTGGAATTAGAATGCATTTTTAAAAAATTTAGCTATGAAATATAGTAACTTTAACTAGAAAGCCAACAAATATTGTTATCTAATTACAGTTTTCTGCACTGATTAAAATTGTTTGATTTTATTAAGAAAAAGTTTTGATAATATTTTTTTATTTGATTATAGATAAGAAAAAGCACAGTGGTGCAAAAAACTTGTGATAAAAAAACACGAAAAAAGCTTGGAATATTAAACAATAAACTAGACAAAAAAATCTATCGTAAATGAAAATAAAGTTGACGCTCTTTTAGATAATGATATCAAGGATATGCAAAAAAGTTGCTCTTGAAATATTTCAGTCAGTTAAACCTTATAAATGATTAACCTTATTGTGACTCGGAAGAATAAAGTTAATGGAATATTGTTATTATTTAAATCAAACAGAAATAACGTGATATCCTGATCATCATTGTAATATTGAAAATAAAAATAATAATGAATAGTTATTACTGATAATAAAAAAAATTTCAAATTGTATCATATTTTTAACAATTTGTATTGATGGCACATTTTGAGTTTTAATAAGCTGCCTACTTAATTAAAAATAAAATGGCTTACAATTATTGAAATATCAAAGCCAATTACTCAAGGCTTTATAAATGTAGATGATAACTGTATTTAAAATGATTGGTGTCAAAGATGCAGGTTTTAAAAACAGGCAAAACTCTCCATACAGTTGTGCTACTCAGTATAAGCCAGAGTAATCAATGGGTGCCTGTTTTAATAACAGTTATGAGCAAGCATAAGAAATGGTGATCATGTGATGTTTAGATGTGGGTTGATTTAGATTGACACTTGTAATTCAAAATGTAATTATTTAATATAGATAAATATTTTTCATATAATAGAGATATATATGAGAGATGGTGACCTGTACCAACATGATGAGTGCTGGTTCAGTATGAAATTCATCTTGGGGGGCAATTGTCTTATTGTATATTTATTTATATGAATTTAAAAGAATATGTGGTAGTATTAAGGTCATTTAATATATTTATAAAGATGTTACAAGTCAGAAAGAGAAATGAGAATAACTACACATATGTGTGTGCTTAATTTAAAAAAAATCAGTTATATTAATCTTTAATTGAGTTTTAACATTTATATCAATGCTAGAGACAATCTCTAGTTTAGTAAATGATTAGTAATAATCATTACAGTATGTATCTAAAGTTGATGATGTCAAAGATGCGGATTGAATTAGTTTGACACTTGTAATTCAAAATGTATTTAGATAACAATTAACCCTTAAGCTATCAACAATCTCAACCTGTAGTCAAGGCAACATCCTTAAACAATAAAGAAGATTACCTTGACTACAGATTGAAATTGTTGATAGCTTAAGGATTGATTGTTATTTTGAAAATGCAACAGATTATTGAAGTGGCAATGAAATTTGATAAACAGTCCAAAACGTTTTCAGAAAAATTTACTTTTTGACCCTCTTCTCTAATATTTTTGTAAAACCAAATATGTTTTGAAAAAGTCTTTCAATTTTTTGATAAAATTATGTCCTTAGTTTAATCTAATAATGGTTGAGGAAATAACTACATCATGTTATCTGTTCAAAGCTTGCAACATAAAATTGAACTTTATTCACACCCAAACGGATTTGCAAAATATACATATCAATTACAAAATTTCAATCATAATACATAGCACAACCATAGAATTACATAAAAGTAACATTGAGTATTTCTATTACATTTTTAAATTACAGTTTTCTCTGTTAATAACATATTAAATTCAGTTTTCCCTCTATGGGTCATATCAACTGTCTAGACTAAATTTTATTATAAACCATTCAATTAAATTCTGATCCATATAATCTTCCTCTCTCTAGATGAACAAATTTCAATTTATACATAATTTGTTTTAAACTTATCAAAATTGAACTTTTACTTCCAAAAACATGGCTGTTCAATTCGTCAAGACTAAATCATAGATGTAACCTCTTTGTTACATCTGAGTAACTTCAAACCACAACACATATTAATGACCATGTCTGGTCTGTCAACCAACTCTGGCAGAATTTCTTATCGTCAGCTGTGAATTCTTGTAATGATTCCAAAATCATTTTTAATAGATCAATGTCCATATCTTTTTCAAAAATCCGTCTATTCCTGAGAATCCAAATACTAAAGTTAGTAAACGTTGCAAGTCTAATCCATCAAAAAAATCCTTTCTTGAATGCCTTAATTAGATCCACACAGGCAGTCTCTTTGTTTGCAATGAAAGACTTTAAAATGTTGTGCAAATTAACCCATGTTTCACATTCTTTTAATATATGTTCCACTGTTTCTTCTCATTTTCTACACATGGAACAGATAGGGTCCATACCATAGCTCCGTCGATAGTGCAAGAAGGCAGCCGTAAGCAAGACCCCAAGGTTGACCTTGATGAGAAAATCAACTAATCTAGGCTCCAATTTTAGTCACTTAGTCAACCTTGAGAACCTTAGAATTCCTATTGGAAGTATATTTTCAATATTTGGATTGTTAGGATTTATAGCATTATATGTGCTCCAATAATTCATCTTATTTTGAAATAGTGTTGAGGTGACACTGGTCTTGAAACTATCAAGTACCAGCTTCAACTGTTGTTGGATCCAGAGTTTATTTATTTTGGGAGGAGGCCGATCCATAGGAATAATTTCTTGAGGTGGGATTGGACTTTCCCATCTCTGGATTATTAATAAAAAGTTTGTATAAAATATTGTGCATGCTTTGCAGTAAAAATGTCCTAATTGAGTGTAGGCCTAATCCATTTTGTTGTCTAGGTCTTTGCAGGAGGCTTAGGTTGATGACAGGAGCCCCCCAACATAATTTCCTACATTGGGTTTCAACATTCCTTATGAAGGCTTTCATTGGAGAAAATCCCGCAGGGAAATATTATTTTTGGAAGTATGACTGCATTCATCAATGCTACTTTCCCGAATAGAGACAAGTAGACTTTTCTCAGGTAAGTGACAAATTTTCCTATTTTAATTAATAAAACATCTTGGATTTCTATCCTCATTTAAAAGGGGGGAAAAGCAAGATGAAATCCCAGGAACTTCTGAGAGGGAGCCTTAAACCTGCCAGGAATTTGGTTTTCAGTCCTAATTGACCATATGGCCAATTCCTCCTCATTGACCCTTAGACCAAATTCTAATTTGAATCAGTCCAAGAGCTCTTCCAGCTTTGCAAACTCCTCCAGTAAAGACAGAAACACCACCACATCATCCATATAGGAAATGTGATGGATGTTCTCATTCAGCAAAGGACTGGCTATCCCTTTAAGAGATGCCTCGATGCTTAAAGGAAGGGATTCACATAAGCTGCAAATAGGAACACATTCAGAGGTGAGCCCTATGGAATGGAGACATGGGGCTGAAAACCTGGAGAGACTCGTCCATCAAGAGAGAGAAACACTTCACGATTTTGCAGAAGGTTCTCTATCATCTGGAGGTATGCTGGAGGTACTTTGAGTCCCTCCAAAACCTTCACAAGTATGTCAACTCTGACACAATCAAAGGCTGCAGCAAAGTCAAGCTGAACTGCGACTGGCTGAGACATCTTTCTCATGCGTACATGTTCTACCAGGAGACAAAGTTGACTTACTGCATCATCTATCAAACTCCCCCTCTTGGCAAACTGTTAGGCAGACAGCTGGGCTAAGATGTTATCTTGTATATCAACCTTAATCAGGCCCTCAACTGTCTTTATTATTAGAGGGAATCATTGATATAGGCCTAAGATTTCCCAGGTCCTGAGAGCCCTCCAGCTTTTTGACCAAGGGAACCATAGCTATTGGGTTAATCCCTGGAAGTTCTCACCTGCCATCAGCCAACAAATCTGCCATTTCCTTTATAATGGGTGATGTAGATGCACTCAGATGAAGTAAGAGGAATCTTGGAATTCCATGCAAACTAGGATGTGTCTTCTCAGGCATTAATCCTTTGAATAACCCTACTTTCCGTAATGGTGTGTGTTGGTGATTTCTCTACATTAAAAGTTTCTCTAGTAGTCATTGTTCCTGGAGATTGGAACTTTTCAGCATAATAATCATTAATTTTGGTAAGCACGGAAGTCACAGCATATAGCTTGCCACCCATCTCAATCACCCGCAGTGCCTTTGCATTCCTGCTGGAACCAAGGGCCCACCTAAGGTAGTCCCTAGTCCAACAATGCTGGTGGTGAATAAATTGCCATGTCCTCTTGATTGAGAGGTACTCAACAACTGCCCTCTGTGAAGCTTTATATCTCGGATTTTAATTCGATTATCAAGTCAATATTTTGGGCTTCGAGAGGCAAACCAATCAATTTACTGGCTATTTTATCCATTTCTGCCAACATGTGTATTGGGCCTTGGGATCTAGTGGTACAATTATTTATTAGTTTTTCCATAATCTTGGTGAATTGCATCCATGCATCATATGCCAGAAACCTATGTAAGTTGACTTTATTAAATAAAATGTAGGCCTCTGAAATCAATTGAGTATTAATGTTGGCATGAGTCAACATCCTTATCGTTCTTGGTAACTCTGACACCACTTCACTAAAATCATTGCCAAAGAACTTAAATTCAAGTGAAAAGTGGTCTGAGAACACTGTGTGCTGAAGTTCCACTGTTAAGGTATTAAATAATATTGGGGAGACAAAGAGCAGATCTAGCAAGGTCTTGGCATTTCTATTATAAAAAGAAAAGATCTTTTCTGTAAAAAGAGGTCTACAACTAATTAAAGGTATGTTGATTGTCTGAATATATCTGTTTTGAAATTTATCATAAGTGAGATTAAAATCACCAACTATTATCATGGGAAAGGGACTTGTTCTCGGTGATATATTGATATATTGTATTACTTTATGAATTATTTCAGACTGTCTTGATAAATACACATTAATTAGATTAAATGTAAAATTACAAAATTTTATAATTGCAATAAGACAATTATTGTCAACTTTAATGATCTTAAAGAAATTAATTGGTGACACTTTGTTTAATATGATGGCAACCCTACCCACAGCCACATTGGAGAAGGAATAATGAAAGAAATGTAGTGAGTTAATTTTCTCAATTATTAATGGATCAGTCCGGAGATGCATTTTTGTCTCCCCAAGACACAAAATATCGGGAGCCTGAGTTCTAAACCAATGCTCTAAGGTAAAGGCTCTATTATGAGAATTCAGACCCCTAATATTGATGGATGCAATCTTGATCCTTAAATAATGAGGATTATATCTCTTTAATGAAAAGCTCTGGTCTTCATCAGTTTTTATTTCTAGTCTCTTTAAACTTATCTAATCCTACCTCATGATCTGGGGTCAAAACTATCTCCTCCTGGTCAATAACAAAGGAGGATCCAGGTTCAACATCTAGCCCATTCAGTCTGGCTTCATAGGTTTGTGATGTGGTTTATAACCACATCAATTTTGCACTCTGAAATGTCTTCAGGACTTGTCTCAATAAGACAGTCTGCCCAATCTGGAGAGTTGAGTCGGGACTTTTTATCAGGAAGCAGAGGAGATACAGTTAATTGATCTAAAAAATCTATCAGATCTTCTATGGGTACATCTTCAATATCCAAGATGGCCTTAGGAGATGCAGAGGCTGAGAGCTTAGGTCCAAATTTCCTCTTTCTTTGAGGGAGCAAACCAATTCCACCTTTCACTTCTTTCCTCTCTTGGACTGAGACTTCGGAAGTGTTAGACCTTAGCTCTTCCATCGAAGAGCTGATATCACATGAAGAAGATCTTAGAGGCCCAGATTGAGATGAAATTTCTTCCTTTTGCTGGTCTTCTATTGATTGGTGTCTCTGACTATTCACTACATCTCTTCTGTCATTTCTTTGTTCAACTATTGAAACCACTGTAGGCCATGGAGCATGTATTGTTGGATTTTTAGATTGGCATCTGCGATTTCTCTTTTTTATGGCCCCACACCAATTGCACTCCCTATCTGGCAATCTCTCATTAAATGCCCACACCACTTACAATGAAAGCACTGTGGGGCTATACCTCTCAAAATAATGATCAATGGTGATTCATTATAATCCAAAAGAGCAGGTATCAGTAAAGGTGAAATTCCCTTCTTTAGCAATATTTTAAATGTCGTTGTATTTGTCAATATTTTGTCATCCAAATCTTTAATTGATTCATATTGGAAATTAAAAATCTTCCCAGAATGGCCAAGAATTTTTTGGAGATCCGCAATCTCGAAATTAATTCCACAGTTGTGGACAATTCCTTCTAGGCATGTTGGTCTATTAAGATCAATTACTACCAGAAAAAGATCTGCCAACACTTTGAAATTGTTCTTGACTGCTTTCTTGATGAATGAATTGTTAAATTGTATGATCACATACCTATCATTCGAATGGAATAATATTTTGTCCGCAATCTCGAAATTAATTCCACAGTTGTGGACAATTCCTTCTAGGCATGTTGGTCTATTAAGATCAATTACTACCAGAAAAAGATCTGCCAACACTTTGAAATTGTTCTTGACTGCTTTCTTGATGAATGAATTGTTAAATTGTATGATCACGTACCTATCATTCGAATGGAATAATATTTTGTATATTGATTGCCAGAGGCCCTGCTGTTTAAAGAGCCTATATAAATCATGGATAGGAAATTTATAATAACTAAGATATTTATCCGTAGTCGTCATAATAAGAGCCTTTTCATGCTTATAAGTCTGAAAAGATCTCATAAGAACTGCTGGAATTGATTGGTTGAATTTTTCAGAAATTATTGAATGTAGCTCTGGGTTATTCCTAAGTTCTTCTATGATATTACTTTGAGAGTCAGATGTAATTTCTTCCATCAGATCACTTTCTTCATTAGCAATAATTTGCAGTGATTTTAAATAACTTTCATTTTGTTCATATTCTTGGGATTTATTCCCCGTGTTTATACCATTTAAATTTTTTGAGTTACTATTAATCATAGCTTTCTCGGCATAGGACTTTGGTTCAGTCTTTTTCACATTTTGAATTTCTTTAGTCCACATCAACGGATCTTGCTTAGTAAAATTTGAATTATTATTAGATTTCAGTGGTGGAAAATTTGAGCTTGAAAGATGATTAAAATTTCCCTGTAAATGATTTAGAGGGTTATTTATTTTGTCTTTAGGATTACCTTTCTGATTTCTTTGATTTTCTTCCAATTTTTTTGAGCCTTGAGTATTTTCAATAGGAGATTTTTTTAATTTTGTATTCAAGATGTTATATTTATTCAGAGTTATTTGATATGCAGAACATTTTTTCAAAAGCTTTATAGTAATATAACACATCAAAAGTACAAAATGAGCTAGTCAAATTATTTTCAAAGATTTTAAATTATAAACTTATATACTGGCAAAAAAGATGCAAACCCATTATGTATAATATCTGTTATATTCTCTTTCATCAGGAAATTTTTCATGAAATTAATATATAGTTCAGTTAAATTTATTGACCTATAATATCTTGTGCCAATCATGGAGATTTAAAATAAAAATAATAAAAAGAAAAGTTACAACATTATTATAGTGACAACTAATTACGAATCTATCGCTATTATTATTACTAAAACTAAAATCACCCACTTTAATTGTACCAATGAAGTTGCTAAATGTTCTATACAAAAAATAAAAATTGTTTGAATTTTGAAAACTTAATGAAGTATGTAATATATATTTTAAGTAATAAAATAACTTGTACAGCGATAGTGAAAAAACAAGCACCGGGATAAAATGAACTGGAAAATAATGATAATAATTAATTATGAGATATGAATAAAATTGTAACTACCTAAACGATTGAATATAGTTATAATCAATTTGTATTTAATTTTTATATACCTACAGATTTTTTTAAATTGTGGCCTCTTCCCTTGATGTAAAGCTATCAAAGTCTTCAAATAAGTAATAGAACCATTATTCAATGGTTAAGTGATTCTACTACAAATTTGAAAATAAAAGAAAACAGTAAAATTAAATTAAGTTTAAAACAAAAGCATCCTTCTCATTGCAGTTAATAAATAAAGGATAAAAAATTTACTAAATGACAAAAAAATAGAGATTATAAATTGAAAAGATGTCTAGTCTTACTGATGTAACATTAAATGCAAAATTAATAAACTGTTAAATTTTTTATTTCACACTAAGGATGATACTCTAATAATTATAGAAACATAACAAAAAAAGGTTCTAGTAAACTATTAACTGTGCAGCCTTTGGTCATGCTGTTTCTGTGTAAAAACACAGAATTATACCGCTTTCACGGCCGAACCTACGGCTAATATACGATTGCTCTTTAATATACGAGTAGATCGTATGTAGTGGTTATAATATGCGGCCAATTCTTCCACATTCAATAACACTACGTCTACTAACAATACTATGATTGTATAGTTTGCCGTTGATTTCATTGTGGGTTGAATTCCTATGCATATTGATAGAATTTGTATTGTCACTAGAATTTAAGATGAGAGTGTGAGCATTGTCATCTTTTTCAAGTGTTTATTTGTTGATGTTTATGATTTTCTGTATTTCCCAACTGAAAGATTTTTGCATACTAGTAATTTTCAGCGTATTATTGATATTTGTCAAAATTTTTTTTTTGGGCTAATTTTGGCTTTTTTGGGGGTCAAAAAAGACAAAATAAAAGTTCTCAAGCTCTCTGGCAGACGATTGGAGTTGTTTGCGGAAAAATACTGTTTCTGTCGTGACTCGGATGAGAGTTGAAAAAGAAGACAAAATGTCTACCACATTATTATATTTGTGGGACATCCCAAACACAGAAAGTGAGGCAATTGCATTTTTTTCCAAGCCCAAAACATCCTGCCATTCATTACAGTTGATTTAGTTCAGTCATATGTGGTTAATAAATTTATTTTCTGGAAAGAATTTGTGTAAAGTTTGCGATTATTTTTATCTGTAAATCATGTAATTAACACCCAGAATGACAGTGTTAAAAAGGGGCGGCGCAGTTTGTTGGACATCTCTTGATTGATTTATTTATTTTTTAAAAAAAATACTTCTTTTTACATACCTATTCATTCCATTTAGAAGCAAAAAGAGGTTTTTTGTTGTTGTTGTTTTAAATCAATAAACAGCAAGTTAAGTAGATTTTAAAAATGAACCCGAGCTTAATTTTTGTTGTTAAAAAAGAATAAAAATACCGGATGTTTTATTTGTTATGAAAACAAAAAATCTTTAACAAACTTGTACAACTCTTAAAAAAGATAAATAAAAAAATCCTACAGAATGTAACAAAACTGGTTAACATACATATTTTTTGTGTTAAAAAAACAATACCGCTATTGACTTTTTGGTTTTTATTTTGGACGTTTTATTTGTTATTATTAAAAAAAGCAAAAAAAATCAAGAACCTGCCGACACAAAAAAACCCCACGTATTTATAAATCTAAGAGAAAAAAGAAATCCCGTTTTATTTATTATTATTATTAAAAAAAAAAAATCAAAACCCCGTTTTATTTGTTATTATTAAAAAAAAAACAAAAAAATCAAAACACGCCGTCCAAAAAAAAAAAAAACCCCATATTTATAAATGTAAGATAAAATACCAAACAATTCTTTTCGTTTATAAGCAAATACGGACATCTGAGGTGGAGTTTGTCGGACAGGTTTGAATTTTTTGTTGCTAAATCAATCAACAGCAAACCCCCTCATTTTTAACATAATTCAAAAAGAAAGTGTCGATTCTAATTTTAAATAACAACAACAAAAAAAAAAAAGAAAGTCATATGTAAATCAAATTGTATATATTTAAGCTATTCCAAAAAAAAGTTAAAACTGTCCCTTATTATTTTGAAATGTACTGAATCCAAAACAAAAAAATAAAAGACGTCTGTAAAAAAGAAACAGTAGATTTAGAATGGAAATCCCCCCCCCCCCCAAATAAAGGCATATGTCAAAAATTATGTACTTTTGAGATCCAAAAAACAGGTCAAAGTCTCCTTTATAGTTTTAAATTTATCAAATGAAAAACAAAAAAATAATTATGTCCAAAACAAACAACAACAATATATTAAAAAAAAAAAAAAATTATGTCCAAAACAAACAACAACTATATATTAAATATTAAAAAAAAAAAATTACAGCCGTATGTCAAAATACGATCTATTAGATAAAAAAAATCTAGCGGCCCGGTAATGTTATAACGCTCTGTTTTTAACTAGAAACAGCGCCACCAAAGGCTGCACAGTTAATAGTTTACTAGAACCCAAAAAAAATACTAAACTAGAATTTATTAACATATGTTTTTTGCCTACTAAATCTAAAATCTGTCTTATTAGTCAACACAATCTCTATGAACTTTTAAGCACAGACAATTTCAATGATGCCATATAAAATATTCGGTACTTACGGATTAGCCCAGACACAAGGTAGATTATTATTGGATAATTCCAGATAGTACAATTTATTACATATATCACATTAATGCAATAATTATATATAAATATTTTAAAAAGTACACTTTAAATTTAAATTTAACACTGGAGTACTTACGGATTAGCCTGGATACCAAGTTTGATTAATGTAATAATTATATATTTTTTTAAAAAATTACATTTACTATCAGATTTAAAAAAAAGATATAATACTATCTAACAATCAGTTAATTATTAAAAATAAATTGACTTTTAATTGCTTATGATACTTTTGTCTTTCAATTATTGCTAGGAAAACAAAACCCCCTTTTTAAAATATTAAAACGTAACCCTCCCCCTCACCTTTTCTCATTTTCCTATAAATTTTAATAAAAAGCTGTAAGAAAAAAAATTATTTTTAAATTTTTGGACAAATGAGAAAGATGTTTAAACAAATGGGGGTGGGTGTTTTCCTAGCAATAAAAGAAAGACAAAAGGGTCATAAGCAATTAAATATCAATTTATTTTTTTATTCTAAATTAATTATTTGACAGGATTATATATTTTAAAAAATCTATAGTAAATGTAATTTTTTAAAAAATATATAGAATTAATGTATTAATCAACTTTATTGTCCAGGTTAATCCATAAGGACTAAATATTCTATTTGCTAGTAGCGCATTCTCTACTTAAATATAGAAATATATTAACCAGAATAAATCATAATAAAAAGATGCCAACTGTTAACAAAAAAGGAATGTCATTAAAATATATAATTATTGAACTAAAGTCAGGTCCATATAACTATTACAGCACATTGGCACAGAGTTATTCCAAATATCTAACAGTTTTCCGAATGTAAATCACATCACAATAGTCAAAACTTAAACAACCAATGGAAGATTAACAATATGTTGTCAAAGCAACCTCAATTGATAAAAGATGGAATCCACTTTTAACCCTGATCTAAGATCTTTAAGTAGATAAAGCGTGAAAGCAATTGATATTAAGATCTAGCCAGAAGTTGTAAATAAACCTCATTTAACAGGCAAAGATAAACTATTTGAAAATAGTTTAATAAATAATCATATTTATAAATTTCAAACAAATCACTCCGCAATACTTTAGATAGAATAAATCATAAATTTCAATAGTTAACTGTTTTATCTTTGCCTGTGGAATGAATTTTATTTAAAACTTCTGGGCAGAT
Organism: Epiperipatus broadwayi; assembly: GCA_028023455.1. NCBI lineage: Eukaryota > Metazoa > Onychophora > Udeonychophora > Euonychophora > Peripatidae > Epiperipatus > Epiperipatus broadwayi. Next base: position 15,250,470 of record JAQFVV010000010.1, on the reverse strand, counting down.
TCAATCTGAATCTATTTCATTTCAAATGCTAAGAAGTATAAAAGATGGAATTCATCTTGAGTTACATGGACACCACATTGCTAATGTTCTATTGGTTTCTTTAAACTTTGACTGTTGTGAAGTAACTTACATTTAGAAACTGGTTAGCTATTAACATTTATGATTTATTATACCTAAAATACTGAGTAGTAGTTACTTAAAAGTTGTAAAAATGATTACTTATTAATCTACCTTCAAATGCAATAGAATTTATTTAAAACTTCTGGACAGATTTATCTTAAGTTTCTTTCATTCAAGTACTTTGTCTACTTAAAAGTCTTAGACCAAGATAAAAGATGGAATTCATCTTTATTTATTGAGATTGCCTTGATGATAGACTGTTAATCAATTGATCTACTGACCAGAATGTATATTGTTGCAGTAATATTAGTAATTTATTCAATTTACTCTACACTAGAACTATTTTTGATCTTCTGCGAAAGATGGCATACATCCATACAATGCTTCATAAAACTTTCTCTGATTACCAATTCTGCACTAGAAGCAATAATGCATTTTATTAATCCAGAACCAATTCATATAAGCAGAAATAACCAATGGACTCTCAGTAAGTCTTTTATCAAAATCCCAGGATAATTTTTAGCTATTGGCCATCTTATAGTAATTTTAAACACTTTTATTTAAATTAGAGCTCTTTTTGTTTAAGATAAATTTTGCGTATTGAGATTTAACAGACTTCTAGAAAATAGATTGCCTTCAAATTTTGTATATATGTTAGAAATCAATGGCAATGCAATATGACAATGAAAGGTTTCAGGTTGATCCCCTGCCTGGTTTGTTTGCTATAGAGGTGTTGGTGGACCAAATTTCAAATGTGTTGACATTCCTTAAACAAGTTTTCAATAATCCACATGAAAGAGTAATATATTTTTTTAAAAAATCTTAAAATACAAAAGTATTTATGGTAAATTCTGACAGAAATAAGAATAAATTTTAATTTCTCTTGATTGTAAAATTATTATTTTTTTAGCATTCCAAAAAATGACATTTAAAAAACAAAACAAATGCATCTTTCATAAATAAAATAATATTGGAATAGATTTTTAATGTGTGAGAATTTCCTCTCAAATATAAAATAGACTGTAACATTGTTTTATTATCAGTTTTAATTAAAATTGGAATAATAATAAAGTCCTAATACTAAAAGATTAAAAATAATATATATAATATTTTATAGTAAACACTTTTATTTTATGTGTACTAAAAAGCCAAAAAATAATTGTTTTCTTCAACTACAATTAATTAACTCGAAATAAATTAACTTAAAATTGAAGTGGGTGATGTCCAGAAATTAATTAATTAAATCACTAATTTTAGTAATTTTTAGTGATTGAATTAATTAATTTCTGGACATCCAATGCTTTTATTTCAAATTAAATACAAAAACCCCAATTGTGGTTGAAGAAACAATTTTTTTTTACCTTTTAGAGCACAGTAAATAAAAATATTTATTATAAAATATTTTAATATACAAGGGGGTACCTAAAAGTAACTGGAATTTTATAATAAAAAAATGTTTAAATATTTTTAAATGTTATAAATTTAATCTTGTTCAAATTACTATCCATTGTATAAAATATACCAGTCTAAACATGTTTTTCATTTTTCAAAGTAGTCTAGCAACACTTGTAAAGTGATGCCTTTTAACCCTCTATTGTTTGTTTTTCACTTCTAAATCTGCAAAAAATAAAAAAACAGGCATTTTTTCATTCGAGAGGTTAAAAAAATTGCATGAAGTGAGATCATGTGAATATAGCTGATAGATAAACTGGGTCACGCTGAATTTAATTAAAAAGTGTTTCAACTCACAGCTTTGAGAGATAACACTTTGTTGGGGTAAAGCTTGCACTCTCTTCTTTGCCACAAAATGGGATGTTTACATTTTACCACATCACACAAATGTTTCAGAACTTTCAGACAAAATGCTTGACCATAACCAACTATATCTGAAAAAAAATACCATTTGCATTAAATTTGAACTCAGACTTTCATATGACCCACTACTCTTAGTGCCATCTCATATTGCTGATCCACCTGATCACACACATGTTGAAAAGATAAATAACAACCAATATACATATTTCATGCTAAAACAGCAATCATCAGTTGGTCTAGATTACTATCCTCACACATATGAATGTTCCATCATCAGATTTTCAATGAAATGGAAGGCTGAAGAGTTGTGAGTTGGAATAGTTTGAAGCCTGTCCATTAAAGAATGAAGATTGGCTATCTTAATATAAAGCTAAGCACTGATTATATATATATGAGGATAGTAATCTAGACTAACTGATGATTGCTTTTAGCGTGAAATACATATATTGGTGATAATTTATCTTTTCAACATGTGTGTGATCAGATGGGTGAGCAATATGAGATGTCACTAACAGTAGTGGGTCATGTGAAAGTCTGAGTTCAAATCCCGCATATATTACATATATAAATGCAGGTTTAAGCCTGTACAATGTATTAATTTATTTGCATTAAAAAAAATCAGCATTGTTTTGACTTTGGACTTCACTTGAAATGGCTTTTTAAATATATGGTAAATTTAATATTTCAATTAAACCATATGGCAATACATATATTGGTGATAATTTATCTTTTCAACATGTGTGTGATCAGATGGGTGAGCAATATGAGATGTCACTAACAGTAGTGGGTCATGTGAAAGTCTGAGTTCGAATCCCGCATATATTACATATATAAATGCAGGTTTAAGCCTGTACAATGTATTAATTTATTTGCATTAAAAAAAATCAGCATTGTTTTGACTTTGGACTTCACTTGAAATGGCTTTTTAAATATATGGTAAATTTAATATTTCAATTAAACCATATGGCAATGCCATTTGACACATTGATGCAGAAAGGTTTCTGCAACAAAATGTGGGTTGTTTTCTCATCCTTGGTGTTTGCCTCAAGATGTCGCTATTTCTAGGTAAATTCCTAGAAATATACCGTTTCACCGGCCTTCACCCAACAAAAGAGGAAATTTTCTATGTTATAAACACAGAAAAGTCCTCGTGTTATGTTGGATGAAGGAGGTGACAGCGACAGAAGCCAACACAAATGAGACTTCTTTCTATGATAAAACACAGAAAGAGTTCCTGATGGCTGCCGGTTATGACTTCTTTTTTCTATGCTAAAAGCAAAGAGAAAGAAATGCCTTGATCGGCTGCCATAGTAGTTGATTTTGTTCATCATTTTCTCGTAATAGTAGAATATCTATTTTCTCTGTAGTTTCGTGTGAGAGTGTGTGTATTTGAAGCAGTCGTAGTTTTTTAAAATTTGATAAGACATCTTTTTTTTTAATGTGTTGTAACTTACTTTACTGTTGTAAGTTTAGTAATAATGTCCTGAAGATTCCATTACGAATGGGTAACCCTCAAAAATTGCTTCTAAGGGTGCGGAACAGGAAAAAAATTTAAGGATCACGTGAAAGTACTGTTTCCGCGAGAATTCATCCATCACAAGTTACTTTTGCTATATATATATATATATACGCACAAACAAAAACACCCCAGTGTCTAATTATTAGAAATTACTTGTGCAAAAAAAGAAAATTAGTCGGGTATTATTATTATTTTTTTTTGTTACATTTATTATTTCAAAATAAGTTTAGTTTTTATATCTACACACTAACAAAAACAATCCAGTTCCTGCTTAATTACTGTCTTAAAAAAAAAAAAAAAAAAGAAAGCAAATTCAACGGGGTTCGGTTTTTTTCAAAGGAGTATTTGAATTACGGTATTTTTTTTTCTTTATATATATACACAAGATTTACCAAAAAAAAAAAAAAGAAAAGAAACCCACTTTCTGATTAATTACTGTCAAAAGAAATGCAAATTAGTTGGCTATCATTTGTAAATTTAGTATTTCAATAATGGTACCCTTTTTATATAGACAGAGTTAACAAAAACAACCCACTTTCTGATTCATTACTGTCCCAAACGGAAATTAGTCGGGTATCATTTTTCAATTGAATCTTTCAATGACGGTCCTTACTAATAGTAGTCGGGTATCAATTCTAAATTGTAGTATATAAATGATGTTACTTTTGATAGATTTATAATTACGTCTTGCTTTTTTAATAAAAATAATTGATTTTTACTCTTGACCAAAAATACTGTAACTTTAAAAAAAGACACACATAAAGTCCAACAAAAAAAATGAGAAAAAGCCCCGTGACTTTAAAGACACACACACAAACTCAAAAACAATCTAAGATTAATAAACATTGACTTATTACGCCTTGCTTTTGAATCAAATGATTGATTTATTCTTGCAAAAAAAAAAGTACCGTAACTTTAAAAAGACACACATAAAGTCCCCAAAAAAATATTAGAAAAAGCCCCATAACTTTAAAGACACACACACAAATTGAAAAACAAGATAAGATTAATAAACATTTACTTATTACATCTTGCATTTGAATAAAAGTATTGATTTACTCTTGCAAAAAAAAAAAAAAAAAAACGTAACTTTAAAAAGACACACATAAAGTCAAAAAAAAAAAAGTTAGAAAAACACCGTAACTTTAAAAAGACACACAAACTCAAAAACAAGATTAAGATTAATAAACATTTACAAAAATGAAAAAAAGTAACATCATATAATAGTATTAGTTAGTAGAATATTTTATTACAAATCTAAGAAATCAGATCTTTTTAGATCAAATCAATCATTTAGGTCAGGCCCCAGAATCGTTATATGTATATGTTTTCGATTAGCATCAACACCATCTCTAGGTGAACACCAAGGATGAGAATACAACCGAAATGTGTAACAGCAGAAGCATATACTACAATAGGCACATAAACCAGAGAATGATTCCAGTTATTTTTGAATCCCCCTCATATATTATTACTTCTTTCTTAGGTTTAAAAAGTACTTTTTATTACCAAAGATGTAAAATGATTAAATTGAAAAAATAATTAAACTATAAATAATATTTTTAAAATTGACAAAAAATAAATTTATGGAACAAAATTAGAAATTGCAACTTTTTTTTACAACTAATAAAATATTGAAACAATTTAAATTATGGAATAAATAATATTTATTTATTAAAAAACAACTTAGCGATGACATAACTATTAATAAGAATTATAAATATAGAAAAGAACAAACCTCATTAAGATCTTTTAATGAATTTGATTCAAGTGAAGTAGTGCTGTAATTTTCAAAAATAAAAATCAATTTAAAGAATTATAACTATACATGTTTGTGTGTTTAAAGAAATCTGACTCATCAAATATATGTTAAAAATAGTAACATAGCAAGAAATATAAATAAGATTAGTAATAAGTTAAATAGAAAATTTAATAAAATAATAAATTTTAAAATAATAAATAAAAAAGAAAAATATACTTGATATATTAGATAATAAATACATATTTAAAAAATACTAATAAAAATATTAAAAACTGCTTAAATATAGTTTATGAGATTAAATACAAAAAATGTCAGAGAAATAATATTAAAGCAAATATTACATAATAAAAATGTTCAATTATTACAACATTGCAACAGCATGTATGCAACGAAAGATATCCTATATACACTTATATAATAGAAACAGACCATAAATTTGAAAATGTTTAAAAGGGATTTACTATTCTAATAGTGAAAAAGAACAGATAATTAAAGAAGCAATATTAATTTTAAAAAATAATCTAAACTTAAATAAAGATTTAAATTTAAAAAAAGAAGCTAATATTAATAAAATAAATAATAATAATTAATTAAATAAGAGAACATATTAGTTATAAAAAATTAACACAGAGGGAGTTATAATATATAGTGGACATGCTTTAAAAATTTGAAAGCTTTTGACAATTAGAAAAGAACTAATAGAAAATAGGTAATTAAAAACATAAATAAGAAAAACATTATGAAATATATGATTTAAGTACATAAATTTATTATTCTAAATTAAAATATCTTACATTCAATAATTAAATTACAATAATTAATAATTAAAAAGTATAAAATTAGTCATTAAAATAAGTTTACATGTAAAAGATTATAAGAGAAAATAATACATTATAGTTATTAAGTAAAAGAAAAAACAAATATAATATAATTGTAAAGGCACGTGTAATATTTTGTACAATTGTAATTCAAACAAAAATTATGTATGTTTTAAAAAAAAAATCGTTTCAATGTAATCATGTGTATTTAAATATTTTTATAGTTCAGATAAAGACTGCTGGGCAGTTGAAACTGTAAAAAATAAAGATAATTGTAGAAACAATATGTTGCTTTGAATAAAGTATAAATTAAACAGTTATTCATTATATTTATTAATAGAATCAATGCATAGAAGTTAAATAAAAATATTAATATTAAATCACTCTACAGTACATATACATTTAAGAAAACAGGCATCAGCAGCCATCTTGAAATGATGCTAATTACCATAGCAAATATAACAATTATATATTTAATTACTTCTAATTTAGATATAAGAAATTTACATTCTAAGCACATGTGCTATAATGATGTTATAATAGCTCTCAAACCAAAGCAGCCTTTTGAATAGATAAGAATGGCCTCTTCTCTTTTGTATCTAAATTTAATTATATAAGCCAAACTAAAACATTTTAGTTTGAGAGCATCCAAGATGTTTCTTTATTCACTTCACATCCATTAATTTCTTTCTATATATTAATTATGCATGAACTTTTTCAATTTACTATGTGTTATTATTACAAACTGTTGAAAACGATGTAATATTCAATTTTATTTACGAGCGCAGAAGTCTTATGTAATTTAGACAGTAGGATTTACACTCTAAGCACATGCCCTGTAATGATGTTATAATAACTTAATAAACTTTAAATCTGTATATCTTTTAATTAAATTATTAAGATTGATTTAGTTAAGTATCCTGAGATAATTAATTAATTGAACATTATATTTAATTTAGTAATGAGAGAGAGAGAGACAATTTGCTAGTCTTACTTAAAAAGTTATATTTATTTGTATTTTTACACAATAGATACCACAACAGAGCATATATATTTAAAAATACAGTAAGATTATTACCATACATCTATAAAAGTATCCTGAGAAATTTAATGCTCTTATATCTAATGCATTATTAAATTCTGTAATAGTTATTATTACTTATTTTATTATAAAAATAAATATATGTTTTAATTTACTTTCGTAAGGGTGCAACCATTCTCAAATGCACTCCACATAAAACGCACTTGTCCCAATCAGTAATCTTTTATTTCTACCTGATTGTGACCTTAACTTTGGGATACAATATATATATATTATTACATTTGTATAAAGTTTATATCTGCACTAGAGATAATCTCTAGTTTAATGAATAATTAATGATAATCATTATTGTATTTATCTAAAATGGATCATGACAAAGTTGGGGTGGAATAAGTTTAAAACTTATAAATCAAAATGTAACAATTACTATTGATAAATACTGAACATATAATGGAGATATATGTGTGAGATAGTGATCTGAGCCAAGTAATGAGTATTAATTCAGCGCAAAATGGACCATTAAAGTAATTTGTCTTTTAAAATTGTCATTTTTTGTATGTTTTAAAAAGAATGTTTAATGGTATGAAGGTCATTTATAAAAAATATTGGTAAAAGCCTGAAATCCAGGAACAGCCGCTTGGGGCATTGTTTATGTGTCAAAACACATAAAAATGCCATTTAACGGCGGCCGCTGCCTTACAGGCTAATACAACATTTACGTATTGTATTAACCCATTGAGCTAGGCCACTTTACATGACATCGCACAAAAATATTACGGCCTGTTTGATGCTTCGAAGCTATTTACGCGTATTCGTTCTTTTCATAGCTGATTACCGTATCGCTTGAGGGTGTTTAAATTTCAAGGTGGTACGACTTTTTAAAATCTCCGTAATAGAGTAGTGTCATTTCAATTTAAAAAATGTTGTTAATTATTAAGAATTGTCATATGGTCCCCACCTTCCCGAAAAAAAGGTTAATATGTAAAAAAATTGGCAAAGTGTATGTTCGAACAGGCTTCGACAAAGCTCACATGCTAAGTCACATTTCAGCGTGGTGGGGAAAATATTCAAGACCACTAAAAGATCTGAGATGAACGTGCAATTTTGAAACTTTTCTTCAGATAAATTGCCGAGTACAGAAAGTGTGTGAGATTGTGTTTTTTTTTTTTTTGTCAGGCACACATAATGTCCACTTTTTATTACAGCAATAAAATCGAATAAATAATTTTAAAAAGTCCAAAGTTTGTGTTCTTTTTTTTTTTTGTTTTTTATTTCATTAGAAATTGACAAGTATTTGGATTCAATTTTTTGCAGCGGGGTTAAAATAAATGACGACTTTGGTTGACTTTTTGTTAAGAATAACAAATTACGAAATACCTCACCCCCACCCCCAAAAGCAGTTTATTGTAGAAGGCTAAAAAAAAAAAAAAGGTAATTCGAACGAAATAGAAATCAAAGTAAAAAGTGAGAAAAAGTTGTTTCAAAAAAAGAAAAAAAAGGTTAAATTCTTGACTTTTTGGTTACAATTCTTTTTCCGAGTGTGGGTGGGGGTGGGTGTTTGAAAACAATTTTTGAATCGGCAAAAACACAAAAGTAAATTTGAATTTAATATTAAGAAAAACAATTACGTCAATCAAAAAGAAATCAAAATTCGAAACAAGTCCCAAAGTTGATTCTTCTCTTTTTTCAGCGCTGTTAAAATAATTGACTATTTTTGTTGCATTTTTGTTAATAATAAACAGTACAAATCCCCCCCCTCCCCCATTCAAAAAGCTGTTTCTTGTAGTAGCCAAAAAAAAAAAAAGCTAATTCAAACATAATAATCAAAGTGATAACAAGTTGTGTTTAAAAAAAAAAGTAAAATTAATAATAATAATAAGAAAAACCATTTAGTCAAGACAAAAAAATAAAAGAAAGGTACAATTAAGTTCTAAACAAGTCGAAAATAATTGTATTCTATTTTTTCAGCAGTGGGATTCAAACAAATTTTTTTGACGTCGTGAAATGGTCCCAAGTTTTCAAATGATAAAAAGAAAAAATACAATTAGCAAAATTTGTTAAAAAAATATCAGGTTCCAACAAAAAACCCACAAAAAGTAACGAAAATGAATATCAAAATTTGTTTAATAATAAAGAAATCATGTTGTAAATGAAATAAAAATTATTCATTTAATCAATATTAGCAAAAAAAAACCTTGTTGTATAAAAAAAGAAAAAAGTTGCGGTGGCCCAGTAACGTTATATTTCATTGATTTTGTCTAGCATCAACGCTCCAAGCGGCTTTTCCCAAATTTCAGGCTTTTACCAAAATATTACACGTGGGAAAAAACAAATGAAGTTGAATTACTCTACAAGCATATGCTTAAATAAAAAAGATATATTAATCTTTAACTAAGGTTTAAAATTTACATCTGGACTAGAGATAATCTGTAATTTAATGAATGATTAATGATAATCTTTATTCTATTTATCTAAAATAAATCATGAATAAGTTGGGGATGGAATAAATTTGAAACTTATAAATCAAAACGTAACAATTTACTATTGATAAATACTGAACATATGATGAAGATGTATGTGAGAGATAGTGATCTGAACCAAGTAATGGCTGCTAGTTCAGCACAAAATGTATCATAAAAATAATTTCCCTTTTAAAATTGTCTTTACTCATATGTTTTAAAAAGAATTTTTGATGGTGTGGAGATCATTTATAAAAGATAGCACAGGAAAATACAAATGAAGTTGAATTGCTCCACATACGTGTGTTTAATTAAAAAAGATATATTAATCTTTAAACTAAGATTTAAAGTTTATAGAGATAATCTCTCGTTTAATGAATGATTAGCTAAAATCATTATTGTATTTATCTAGGGTGGATCATGTCAAAGTTGTGGGTGAAGTAAGTTTGACTCTTGTAAATCAAAATGTAGTAATTAAATCTAATTCTTTAAAGTCCTATATAATTTGGTATAGTGATACAGTAAAAGACTAAGCACAAGTAGATGGATCACAGCCTGGATTTGTTCTTTCCAATGTTTAAAATTTATTATGAATCCAGAAATGAACATTTAATTATATATATAATTTTTTAAAAATAAAATAAAATTATAGCCATAAATTTCAATATTTAATTGGAATTTTATTTATTTATTTAAAATATAATGTAATTTATTTTGAGATATTTTAAAACCATAAACATTAAGTCTATAACTAAGGGTTCAAAGAGTTTCATATGATTATGAGTAAAAAAAAAGTAGATTAATTCTAGATAAGAATATACTTTACAAACTATTATTTCTTTACATTTCAAGCACTGTGCATAAGGAGTGATGTTTGCTAATATCAATTCAATGATTCCTAGAATTATTTCAATGAAGATTTGAGTCACAATAATTATTTAATCATATTAATGTAAAGTGATGCTTTATGGTATTAAATTTTTTTTTATAAATACACTCATATTTGCAAATATATTTAAATAAAATAAAATTATAAAAATAATATAAATATCAACAAACCTTTTTGGTGACATTTCATCTTCAAAAAGATTATCAATTGGTACAGCAGTTGCATTCAGAGAGAAACCACAGTTATGACAGAAGTTTACACCAGACTGGCTGAATGCATTACATAATATACACTTTACAAGTTTCACTTTGCTAAGTGAGTAAGTCTTAATATATATATATATAATAAGTTAAGTTTGATGTCTGTATTTGTTCCACAATATACATAATATTCAAATCAATATATATATCAAAATACAGTAAAATTCACATAAATTATATAAATTTTAGAAGTACTTTTGACTATACATTTGTAGTCTTTATCAACTATATAACATTGAATAATCAAAATGAGACAACCTTTCACAATACCCATAATTCAATTCAGATTTCCCACAATTCTGTTATTTTAACATTTGATTTTAACATTTAATGAATCATCAATCATCAAATGTTAAAATAATAGAATTGTGGGAAATCTGAATTAAATTATGGGTATTGTGAAATGTTGTCTCGTTTTGATTATTCATTGTTACATAGTTGATAAAGACTACAAGATGTATAGTCGAAAACTTCTAAAATTATATAATTTATGTGAATTTTACTGTATTTTGATATATATATTGATTTGAATATTATATATATGTTTTTATAATATATATAGAGTTTTATTCATATAATACAATAATTTATATAATATAATAATTTATGTAATATATAATATATAGTTTTGCCCATACATAAACATTTGGGTTGAAAGGATAGATGGATTCATTCTATTCTTTTCATAAAGACTTAAAAATCCACAAAGTGCATGTGCATTAGCTTAATGGCTGATTATTACTATTACAATATATAGTTTTTTGTAAAATGGTGCGAAAAAGACTTAATGTCTCTTAGGAATCAATGGAGAAGACTAGGGTTATTGACCATGGTATGATCTCAAGATTTCTTTAAACACCTGCATTTCTTTTTCTTAATAAAAATAAATAAAAAATAACAATATTAGAATTGAGAAATGACAAGGAAATCTATTGAAGAGAATAAAAATCTCAAAAGTGTTAAACAATATTTTGGAATTGGTAAAAAACATTTCTGGTTTAAAAAAAAAGATGGAACTTTTACAAAAAATAGAAATGACAGCATGAAAAGTGTGGAAGCATTCCATGAACAATTATATTACAGGAAAACAAAAGTATCCCAGACAATTACTACATTTTTTGAATTGTCCAGTATTTTAAAGAAAGTGGTGAAAGATGTAATTAAATCTAGAAAAAGAGAAAAGCTCATGTTAATGATAGAATTATAATCAATATCTTAAAAAAAAAAAATCAGATGAAGAAATAGAAAAATTGTTGGCAAAGTTATATACCGAATATTTAAATAATGGAGATATACTAGATTAAAAGAATGCAGAAATAAGTTTGATATTTAAAAAAGATGATAAAAAAGATATTACAAATTAAACAACTACCAGTCTTTTATCTGTTCTATATAAAAATTTTACCAAAGTATTTACAACTCATCTGCAGCGAGTTTTGGGTTTTTACCAACCAAAAGAAGAAGCAGGATTTAAAAATGATTTTAACACAGTGGATCACATCTAAGTATTGAGAGAAGTTGTAGAAAAGACCAATGAATATGAGTTAGCATTATGTTTTAGATTTGTGGATTATAAAAAAGCCTTTGATTCTATAAATATTTCTTCAGTGATTAAAGCATTGGGTAATCAAGATATAGTCCCAGGATGTTGTCACATTCTGACGAATATTTATCAAAATGCAACAACCATGACTAAAGTACATAGTTATGTTAAGAAGATTAATATTCAAAAGGGCATATGAAAAGATGACATAATACCTCCAAAAACTTATTATATTAGTTTTGCAAAAAGTATTTTAAAGTAATATTTATAAAGGCTATAACCTTAAGACTATGCACCTGAAAAAACGACAGTAGGGACCTCTGCAAATCTTTAACACAAGATTTATTTAAAAGACAAGAGCAGTTCAGGTGCATAGTCTTAAGATTATAGTCTTAATAAATATTACTTTAAGTAATGAGTATGTGTTTTATAAATATAAGAAGTATTTTGTAGATTTAAATAGGAAGCTAAGAGAATAAAAATAAATTGTTATTATTTATGTCATTTAGATTCTGCAAATAATATAAATGTTTTTGCAAATAATGCTTTAGAGCTTCAAGAAATGTTGCAAGAGTTATCAGATGAAAACTAGGACTAAAGATTGATGCTCAAAAGAAAAAAATAAAGTCATAATAGTGAATTAGAAGAAGTTAACAACTACAAATATCTCGGGTCAAATTATTAATATAGATGGAAACAGTGGAACTTTAACGTTTTTTCAAATCAGTGATTGTAGCGCCTCTACAATAATCTTTCTACCTTTTACCACCCAGTGGATGGCTTGTGTAATCAAGTTGAAACGTCAGTATATCAATATTTAAATTTTTTAACATGGGTGAATCCGCAAAATATGTCTTTTATATATATGCAACCTGTGAAAATCTTTGTATCAATATATATATAAAGTACTTTTGCACATATATTGATAAATTTTCAGATATAAATGATATATTTTCTGGGTTCATCCATGTATAATTTTTATTATAAATATATTGAGATTTTGGCTTGATCAAGCCATCAATCAGGTGATGAATAGAATACTGTAAAAGAGGTTGTGGAGTATGGTAGACAATAATTCATAACAATGTTGAAGTTCCACCAATAAAAAAAACAAATGTATAAAAGTGAAAAGTAAAATAAAAATCAGAAACTATTCAGATTCATGTTTTTTTTTTTTCTTAATTTAATCTTTCAATTTTATATACTAGTTTTTTCTATAGGTGGAACTTTAAAATTGTTATAAATCCCTGTCTACAGTATTTCTACAACCGTTTTTATAGTGTTCTATTCATCAGTTATTTGATGGCTTGAGTGATCAAGAGAAACATCAGAGTATTGATTGTAGCATTGTTACGGCTAACTATTCTCTCTTACTTTGGGCTGAAAATTCAACATACATAACAGGTTTGTCATACTTAAACTAAGATAATAAAATAAATAAGTACATACTGGTTAGAACACTAATAAAATACAAAAACCTTTAATTGATTAATAAAAAATGATTAAATAAAAGAACAACAAAAAAGTTAATCATAATAAAAAAGTTACTAATAGCAATGAAAAAGAATATCTTAATGAATATTAGTTTCAATGCCTTGTGTAGTTTAGCCCAATGAAAAAGCGATGAAATTGAGAGAGAAAGTTTTCTGAATCAAAGCAAATGATTTAATAAAAAATAATAAAAATTTTACAAGATCAAGAAATACCCAAGTAATCAAGACAATTTCTGAAGATTATGATATTCTCCACTATGCTGTAAAAGATGTCAAAATGTGATGAATTAAAAAGAATTGCAATGACTGATTATTGAAGAGAAAAATATATTTAAATCATCTCAAGTTGGCAACTGAGTGTATTGAATAAAAAAAAATTATACAAGTAATTAAATAGAAAAGGGACTTAGTAATCAATGGATGCAGAAAGATTTATGCATAAAAGCCCCATCTAGTGCCTACTCATCCAATATCCCCAGACTAGTTTTTAGCTTATACTTTCATCAGTGAGGAGCTTTGAAACTCAGAGCACTGCATCTAGATCTAAGGACCTAATGTAGCCCTTCAACAACCACCTTTTACTTATTTAGTTAACCATAAAGTTAGGAGCTCAAGATGAAAATACTTTAATGTCTTCAACCCAAGCTTATTCGCTTGTATAGTATATATCTGAATCCAGTTCAGCATCTATACATTTTGGTGTCCTATGTTTATCAAAAACCATGTCACTAACATCCAATAGGCAGGAATGATATAAAACTAACAAAACATCACATTATCACTATTTTCTAGGCTTATACGAGCTGTTATTATCAGTAGCAATTCCATACAGTAGTGACATCCAGGGGAAGCCTCCTCACTGATAAAAGCCACAAGCTAGAAACTAGTCTGGGGATATTGGATGAGCAGGCACTAGATAGGAATTAACCTTCCTGCATTTATTGATTGCTAAGGCTTGCATTGGGTGACACTACTATATGGAGAATTTGCTACTGTTAATATCAGCTTGTGTAAGTATAGGAAATAGTGATCATGTGATGTTTTGTTGGCTTTATACCCTTCCTGCCTATGGGGTGATGGTGACTGTGATTTTTGATAAACCAAGGATATCAAAATGTATACATGCTGAAAATTAATCCAGCATTTGAATTGAAGTCTATTAACCTGAGGTCCATTGATTATTCAAGCTTTCAAATAGTTGGTTCTAGAGTAGAATTATTATAATGAATTATTATTCCTAATGTAGTACTTCCTTGTCAAAATTCATTAGATCTATTTAACAATCTCAATAAGCAGGTTTTTACTCTTATCGTTTGTTTTAAAAGCACTAGTTTTTTTTTTTTTTTTGCTAATAGCTTTATTTTTAAGATAATCGTTGTTAAAAATTTGTTTCTTTTTAAATATCTTTCATTTTCATATTTTATAACTATCAACAATTGGAAGTGAAGAAATAAAAATAATAATCCTTCGCCATAATGTAAAGTATAGCCTTACTATAATTATTACTTTTCTTTATTAATTTTGATATCTATATAGCATACAATGCATTATTATTAATTACTAATGCATTTTTATCTGTTTTCTATCATTTTAAATTAATTTGAATCGTTATGAATGAGGCTCATGGCTGTATTTCTAGTCTATTTATAGCATTAATAAGCTTTAGCTGAAATTTGAAACAAACCAAATACTAAACAACAATAAAAAAGTTAATTTATTTTTCAATTGTTTAAATAATTATCAACAGAAAATATAAACTATATTGTTTAAATTATGTAGTTATTCTTGAATTAGTTTTTACTTGGCTACTGGATATCTTTCTGATTGCGCTTTCAAAGATCCGAGTTGGAGAAGTTGGGACAGATGAAACCTGCGTTAGAGCCTGAAGATAAAATAAAAAGATAGTTCTTAGAAATGGATATAAGTATATATTTTTTTGAAACTATTTTCATATATTGAAAACAAATTTCAAAAATAGGAGTTAAAAATTTACCTGTGGTCTCAGATTTTCTTCACACTTGGAGCAAAATACCACATAAAATGGATTTTCAGTATGGCAGTTATGACAGATTTTGGGCTTTGTGGAATTAAAAAAAAGAAAAACTATTATCTAATTTTACACTATTAATTTATTGTTAACTATTTTTTAATTGAAGAAAATAAAATTACTTTCTTCATTAAAATACTTTCATAGATTTAGAAAAATTTAAAAGAAATCATAATCATATGATGACTTTAGATTTAAAAAGATCACTTTCAGTATCTGTTCTTAGAAAATTAATTATTAAACGAAGGTAAACAGCATTATAATACTTATAAATAGACTAACTACATAATTTTTTCTGATTTCAGGACAAAAAAAAGAAAATGATATATATTGAATAATGAAATTAAAACAGGCAAAACTCTCTATACATATTGCCACTCAGGGCAAGCCAGAGTAATCAATGGATGCCAGAAGGCTTGTGCATAAAATTGCCATCTAGTGCCTATTCGTCCAATATCCCCAGGCTAGTTTCTGGCTTGTGAGTGAGGAGCCTTGGATCTGAGAGCACTGCACCTAGATCTTAGGATCTAATGCAACACCTTTTATCTCTACTTAACTACGAAACTATGAGTCTTTAATTGGGAACATTATAATATTTTCAATCTAAGCTCATTAGCTTATATAGTCATATAGGTCTGAACTCAGTACAGTACCCATATATTTTGGTGTCTTTGGTTCTTTAATAACCATAGTTAAGTAGAGATTAAAGGTGGCTGCTGGAGGGTTGCATTAGATCCTAAGATCTAGCTGCAGTACTCTCAGAGCCAATGCCCCTCACTGACAAAGGCCTGAAGTCAGAAACTAGTCTGAGCATATTGGATGAGTAGGGACTAGATGGAGATTTTATGCACAAGCCTTCTGGCATCCATTGATTACTCTGGTCTGCACTGAGTGGCAATACATATAGAGTTTTGCCTAAGAGCAAGCATAAGAAATAGTGATCATGTGATGTTTATTGAATAATGAAGTTAGAAACATAAGATTGCAACTGAGTTACTTACTATTTAATGCTAGCATGAATATTTTTTTTAAAAAAGAGCTTAGTTAATGTTTATTTTATAGAACATAACTGTTCCTTTAGTCATTTTCATTCTGTCTTCACAAACATCCATAACGAAGAGCATTTTTTCAACAGGATTTACTACATCTATCAACTCTCTAAAGAATAGAACAACAAATGAGACAAAATGATCAACTATTTGGAACTGCAATGCAAGAGTTTCCCATCAAAATGGCATGTATGGCAAGCCTGTGTGTATATATTTTATATATATATATTAAACATTGTGATTATTACATGAAAATACATATAGGTAATAATGTCATTGTTATTTATTAAAATTTTATTTACATTAGTATACTTCAGGCCTCACAAGTTAGATTGTTGAATTGCCTCAAATAATATACGCAGGATCATACAGTCAGTCGGCAGCAGGATAATTATATTTCAAGCCAATAAACATCACATGACCACCACCACTTATGCTTGTGTATAAACTGTTGTTAAAAGAGGCAAAACTCACTATATATATTGCCACACACAGCAAGCCAGAGTAATCAATGGATGCCAGAAGGCCTGTGTATAAAATCCCCATCTAGTATTTATTCATCCAATTTCCCCAGTGCTCTCAGATCCAAAGCTCCTCACTGACAAAGGTCATAAGCCAGAAACTAGTCTGGGGATATTGGATGAGTAGGTACTAGATTACTCTAGCTTGCTGTGTGTGGCAATATATATAGTGAGTTTTCCCTGTTTTAATAATTATATTTTATTAAATAAGAAAACAATAAAAGTTTAAGTAATAATATTAATAAAAATATTTATAATAAAAGTTTAAATAAAATTTCAAGAGATTTAGACATGCGATCTGAAATAAATATAAAAGATGTTTAAAACCAAAGCAATTCAAGAAATTGCATGCTTGGACTATTATGATTTGTTATTGCTGCATAAGATGTAAGATATAAAAATAGATTGTGCAAAATATAAACCAGGAAGATAATTTTAAGTGGATTGTATTGTACATTAATTCAAAACTTTATTTAATCAATAAAAAATAGCAATATAAGCTGCTACTGAAATATTCTAATACTACTTATCTATGGCTGATAACTGGTGTGTACATACACCTTTATTTATTATTCAACAAATAAATTGTCTGTGTGTGTATACACCATATACTTCTAAATTTCTATAAACTGTAATAGCAACACAATTTTATCAAGTCCTATTGCAAGTTTTTAAAAAAAAAAGCATTTTGAAATAAATGAATAATAAAATAGTTTAACAATTAGGAATGTGACAGTGGAGAACTGGAAATAATAAACTGAATTTTGTTCTGGAAATATTTAGTTCTTGAATTTATCACTTTACTACAGCATTTGGAAATAATAAGATATCAAAAATATGTACTTGAAAAGACTAAAAAAATATTTTTTATTACTGTGATTAAAAACTATCTGGATAGTCTGATGAATTCCATGCAACTTTAACATTAGTACTTTTGAAAATATTTCTGGTTACATTGAAAAATATGGTTGTGTTCTGATCTATTGTGTCAGCCGCTTGCTGGTGCTATTGCTAACTAAATTGCTAAAAATATGCCATTTCTGTGGCCACATCCAAGCAGATAGCTTTCTTTCTACGATAAAACACAGAAAGAGTCAGTTTACTCAGCTGCTGGCTACTGCTGTGGCTTTTTTCTATGCTAAAAGCACAGAAAAATGCCTTCATTGGATGCCATAGTTGGTTGTGTTATGCACTTTATCATAATGCTGGGTTGTATATTTTCACTACAGTATTGTGTGACGGTGTGTTGATTGCATCGTGTCTAAATAATTTAACTTTTCAGGTCGATCTTTTTGTGTTTCATGTGAACTGACTTACTGGTACTTTCTAACACTTTTAACAGTGTCATCACTGTTCCATCAGGACTGTCTTAGCATTACAAATTGGACTTTAGGGTGGAGCACAGCACTATTACGAAAATCATAATGAAAGTAATGTATCATGAGAAATCATCTGAGACCAGGAAGATGGCTGCTTCCAACTCTAAAAATTGCCAATTGCCAGACACCGGAGTTGGATTTCATTATAATAATTTGTTATAATTATTAATAACTTTATTTGGTAAATTGCAATCGAATTATTCCCCCATCCCAAAATGCAGTGTCTGATTAATTACTGTCCAAAAAATGGTAAAATGTGATTTAATTTTTTCTGGTACTGCAGTTCACAGTACCGCTATGAATATGAGGCAAAAGGCTTCGAAAGTGCTTAGCATGTAATAATTTCTGTGTATCTTTATAGCTTCTCATTCAAGTGTGTCATACACTTTGTTAATTTTGTATATTAAAAAACTACTGTAATTTCTCCGATACGTAAAAGAAAAAAACCAAACAAGCCCGTCTCTGATTAATTAGTGTCCAAATAAGTCTCAGCTATATTTACCATTATTTGTTATTAAAAAAGTAATGTAATTACACACACACAAAAAGAGTGCAATATAATTTAATTTTTAGCCCCCAAAACACAGTGTCTGATTAATTACTGTCCAAAAAAAAAAAGGGGTAAAATGTAATTTAATTTTGTATTTAAAAAGTACCGTAACTTTTCCGATACACAAAGTTAAAAAAAAAAAGAAGCCCATCTCTGATTAATTACTTTCCGAAAAAGATCAAAGGTGGCTTTCATTGCAAAATTTTGTTGGAATTACTGTCCAAAAAAGTCTCCAATGTACTATTATTTGCTATTGGAAAGTAACATACTTCATCGACACACACACACAAAAGCCAGTCTCTGATTAATTACTGTCCCAAAAAGTCTGTTTACATTTTTATATTTTGTTTTTATTTTTTTTTAATTTTATGGACATCGTAGTTGTATAGAATGGCTGACCCAGGAACGTTATACCAATGTGTTTTTGCTTAGCATCAACACCATCAAGTGGCTGACACAATAGATCAGAACACAATCAAAAAAAATTACTTTGTATTTTATTTATTGTAATTTATAATTTGAGCTTCAAGTAAAAAACTTTTAAAATAATTTAATTTCATTAGAAATATAAATAAAACTTTATTAATTTTATCTCTTGATGGAAATGTCTTGTTAAAATTTGTAGTTTATATTTAAATACCAAGTTAAAGTGCCAAGTAATAGCAAATTTCCACTGATGACAATTTAATATACAATGTAAACATTTATAAATATAATTTTATTTTTTTTAATTTAGGGGTAGATTACTTTTTATCAGTGATACATTATTAATTTGGAATTTGTTTCCCTAACTTGGCTGGATGAAATAGATGCAGTAATATTTAATAATATAGTTCTTATGCCTTCTGCTATGTTATATCAATTATTAATATATAAATATATCTAATGGTTTATATTATCTTCAAAAAATAATCAAAATTAACTGAGTTTTTTTTATTCTTGCGATTTCAGAAATTACTCTTTATTTTATTTTCTTCATGAACATTTTCTTTTAGTTACTAATTCAATGTCAGCTTATTGAAACATTAACACATTACTTATCTCTATTTTTGCTTTTAAAAAATGAAAATCATTAATTATATAGAAAGATTGAATAACACTTTAAAAGACAAAATGGAAACATAAAATTCACAATCACTGAGACTTATTAACCTACAATTGTTTTTAATTTTATTTTATAATATGAATGTACATATTTACATACTATAATATATATATTTAATGTATTTGTATTGAGAATTAAATTTTTAAAAATGCTACTTAAGTAAATTGTAATTAGACATTAAAATAATAGTTGCAGAAATTTAAAAAATCTCATAATTTTGTTTAGATGTTAGAAGTTGTACAAATTTATAAAATTATATCTATAAAAAATTAAATACTGTCTACTACTATATTAGTAATTATAAATAGAAAATCATGTATTATTATAATATTAGCCAAAACAACAAAATTATATGAAAATTCTTAACTGAAACACAGCCTTATTAATATACCTGCGTCTATATTTATGTAATATAGGATATATGAGCACAGACTTTCCATGACCCTCCACTCTATCCAATATACACTGATACACCCAAACACATATATGTTGAAAAGATAAATAATCACCAATATACGTATTTCATGCTGAACCAGCAATCATCAGTTGGTCCAGACTATCATCTTTATACACATATATAATCATCAGTTGGTCCAGATTATCATCTCTACACATATATACTATAAGTGCTCAGCTATATATTAAGATAGACAATCCTCCTATTTTAATGGACAGGCTTCAATCTACTCCATTAAAGTAGGAGGATTGTCTATCTTAATATATAGCTGAGCACTTATAGTATATATGTGTAGGGATGATAATCTAGACCAACTGATGATTGCTGGTTTAGCATGAAATACCTATATTGGTGATTATTTATCTTTTCAACATATATCTGTTTGGGTGTATCAGTGTATATTGGATAGAGTGGAGAGTGGTGGGGCATGGAAAGTCTGTGCTCATATATCCTATATGGAAATTCTTCCACAACTATAGCTTCATGGTTTATTTGTTAATAGACAAAACCATGGTTGTGGAAGAATTTTAGTAAAATTTGGTTGTTTTGATTAGTATTATAATGATATATGATTTTCTATTTTATTTAAAAATTATATCTGTATATTTAAACATTATTGAGATTAATCCAAACTATTAAATATTTTTGTTTTGAGATTTTTTTTCATTTTAATTTGGATTAATTTATAAAATGTATATCTTTTGTATCAAATAACATTTAATACTTAGCCATAAATTTTAGTCTACATCAGCTAGTGTTGATTCTAAATGCAAGAAAAAGAAGGCAATGCTAACTCAAGTGGGCCATTTAACCTATTTGTATGCATTTATATAAAATTCACATTATATTTTTTACCATAATCCTCTCATCCACTAGTCATTGCTATGAGTATGATATTAAAATTAAGATATTTTAAATCATTAAACATCACATGATCACTATTTCTTATGCTTACATAAGCTGTTTACACAGAGGCTAAACCCTCTATACAATAGCATCAACAGAGTAATCACTGGATGCAGGAAGGTTTGTGCATAAAATCCCTATCTATCCCCAGACTAGTTTCTAGTTTGTGGTTTTCATCAGGGAGGAGCTTTGCATCAGAGAGCACTGCACCTAGATCTTAGGATCTAATGCAACCCTCCAGCAGCCACTTTTTACCTTATTAGCTAATAGTTTTAACAAGGCTGTAAACCTTAGCAATGAGTGTCTGAAAAAATCGTCACTAGGGACCTCTGTAGGTCTAAACCTTGTTAAAACTATTACTGAAATAATAGTGAGCGTTTAATAAAATTTATAATTACAACTTATTAGCTAACTAAAAGCTTTGAATGCAAAATGAAAACCCAATAATGTTTTAAATTCAAGCTTATTAACTTGTATAGTTGTATAGATCTGAATTCAGTTCAATCCTGCCCAATGGGATTATGGTGACTGTGGTTATTAAAGAACCAAAGACACCAAAAAGTATGGGTGCTGAACTGAGTGCAGATCTATACAATGGTACAAGCTAATGAATCTGAATTGAAAACATTATTGTAATTTCATTTTGCACTCAAAGCTTTATAGCTAGCTAATAAGGTAAAAGGTGGCTGCTGGAGAATTGCATTAGATCCTAAAAATTAGGTACAGTGCTCCCAAATCTAAGGTTTCTCACTGATAAAAGCGACTAGAAACTAGATGGGGTATACTGGATGTGTAGGCACTTGATAGGGATTTTATGCACAAATCTTATTGCATCCATTGATTACTCTGTTTGACACTGGTGGTGCTACTGTATGGAGAGTTTAGCCTCTATGTAATATTTATACAGATATAACAGTTATTTTTTAATATTGTATTCATCCTTTGGATATAACCAATCTTTCCCAAATTGTATGTAATTTATCATGTTGATAAATCACTACCATTTAGTATCATTTTCACACTATTGTTGAAAACATAAACATTTGCATTTTTTGCACTGTTTATCACAAATAAACATTTTATATTCATTTGATTTTTGGATATCTTAATTTTTCTCACAATAAATTTTCATAGAGTATCACACATAATCTGTTGATATTAAAAATGTAAAATTGAACATTGTTCAACTATTATAAGGTAACAAAACTATGATGAAAATAACATTTTTAAACTAGAAATCGAGATCATCTATACTTATATCTGGGCCAGGAAGATGTCATGAATTAATTTTGATTCCAACACAATCATAGACCTTCCATTAGTTCCAGGAATAATAGTAATTTATTTTAGTGAAATATGAAATACAGTATACAAATACTTTCAAAATAAGCAATGGAAATTTAACAAAAAATTCAAAATAATTATATGTATTTGACAGTTATTTTTAAATATTGCATTTATCTTCTGGATCTAAATGTCCATTTCCAAAAAAACTAAAGTTTATCATACTGAGCTTTTGGCAACTTTGAAAAAATTATCAGCATCAACGTTTTAGGACATACATATGAAGAAACTCCATATATATAGGTGATCCTCAACTTTTGTCCCTAAATGGTTCCTGAAATGTGTACGAAAGTTGAAATATAAGAAAAGTTAATCAATGTAAAAAAAACAACAACAAAAAGTGTTTATAATTTTTTTTTTTTTTTAATGAAGTACATAAATAATACTTTATTGATTATTATCTGGTGTTTTCCTTATAAATTTATCAAGAGCTAGCTGAAATGTATTCTTCTTCTTTTCTAGACAAAAAGTTCCATTAACCCACTATGTCTTTTTCTATTGTCATTCATACGAAATAGCGAATTGTACAAAAGTAGACTGAAAGTGGAGGACTGTCTGTATTTTATATATATAATAACCTATTGTACAGTTTACTGATTTCAATTCACCAGCCTACGATTTATTTCAATTATTTTATCTATTTAAAAAAATCTTAAAATTAATAATTAACATAAATCATTAAATAACAATAATAATGAAATGATTTGTAGCCCAGTAATTGAAAAGGAGTTTAAACATCAGATGTGAGAATTAGGCTGTGATTCATGAACTTTGATCTGCGATTCTGCTATTCCACCGCTGCTGTAGACAATGCAAGGCCGCATATATCATTTATTTGCAACGCCAAATTTATTATTGCTTTTCATTTTTATTATAAAACTGTAACAATAATCAAGTTGTTATGTAGTTTTAATGTAGCAATGAGATTTTCTCACTTTCTAAAAGAAAATAAAACTGAGCCAGTGAACAAAGTGAAAGTAGTATTGAAAAATGAATACGAACGAACACACATTATAATTATAATGAGTAACACACATTATAATTAAAATAAAACCGAAAGGATTTCATGATGATATTAAAGTCTTAACGTAATAAAAATAAGATGAGCATTACTGCTTAATACACTAATTTTGGGCTGAAAGAAAACCACTTATAAATATTTATCACTGAATAAATATTTCACTAGGAAACCATATACAAAATTTAATATTACTTGTAGTCCGTAATGTAGAAGAATTCCTTTAGAAATTCTCTACTATTCAAGCCATATATAAAATGAAAATATTTTATTTCTATAACATTAAATTAATAAATATTTTCATTAAAGTGCATAAAGGTTCCAAGATTATTTTGTTTCGTATAATACATAAATAAATTAAATCTTTCAGTTGTTTGTCATTTTTCATTTCACTGAAGTTAGAACTGTATTTTAATCTTTGTGATTTTTTTTCCATGAGCCTCGAAATTTCTCATAACTGTTTAGATAAATTTATTTGAAGTTTATTTGTCACTGACTAGTTTAATACAATGTATGGTAAATTTTTCTGATGAAAACTGAAATCTACACTTGAAAAAAAAAAGTTTAAAATATTTTTAATTGAATCCAAAAAGATTGAGTTTGTTAGTTCTCAAAACTAAAGTTGCTCATGTCATTGGCTCATAGAACGTTTTATCAAACACATTGACATATTAACCAGCAAGCATCACATGATCACATCTCCAATACTAGCACATAATTGTTTATAAACAAAGCAAAGCAAAACTCCATATAGTAGTGCCACCTGTGCTAAACAGAGTAATCAATGGATGCCAGAAGGCTTGTGCATAAAATCCCTATCTAGTGCAGGATGATAATACTTCCATAACCTATTACTAAAAAAAAAAATACATTTTAATACCTGTATTTTTTTTTTTTGTTTAATTAGAAGACAATTTGCCACTGAACCGTTTACTGCAGTGGTGAGAATCATGTTCACAATGATAAAAGTCACACGATCACCATCTCATGCTAGCACATAATTGTTAGTAAACAGGCAAAAATTATCCATATAGTAGTGCCACCTTGTGCTAACCAGAGTAATCAATGAATGAGTAGGCACTAGATAGGGATTTTATGTACAAGCCTTCTGGCATTCATTGATTACTCTGGTTAGCACAAGGTGGCACTACTATATGGAGAGTTTTGGCCTGTTTACTAATGATAAAAGTTTCTGGGTAGATTCTTGAATGAGAGAAAAAAAAAAATTCAGCTGGTCAATTATGATTGTATATTTGTTTTTGGACAGCTATCGTTTTAGCGTTTGAGATTGAACACTTTAGCAACTGATTATACCCTTATTATTTTTTTAAAAAAATATAAATATGATTTAAAATTAAATAACAATTTTATTAAGACTATTATTTAAATTATTTTTCCATAAAAAGATTCTACTTTTATTATGATTTCTAACAAAATCCCATAAGAACAACTGTAATAATTCACTAAATCAGTATAAAATATTGTTAAATATTTGTCTTTACAATATTATATTATGAGCATCAAACAAATTTTCTTATTCACATACCACACTTATTATGCACACCAAAGTAACAGTAAAGTTATAAGAAATCAAGAAATTACCTTGGTTGTAAAAGATGATGAAAGACCATTTTGTGCCACATCACCACCAGAATCTTTGATAGCATTTTCATTTGAATCAAAAGAAACTTGAGCAGAATTACCTGATCTGTTATAAAGGCAAAAATAATTGATATTTTATTACAATTTACTTAAATAAATTCACAGAGGTGTTTATATATATATCAGTGATGAAACATGACTTTTTTAGAAATGAAAGCACATTTCTTTTTTTTATATTTTATTTCACTTGCCACAACAATATTTATGTAATATTGCCTATTATATATATATTACACACATCTAGAAAAATCTGAAACTCTCTTATCTGTAAATCAGAGAATATATTATTAATATATTTTCATCTTCCAAATCCTTTTAACATTCTTAAAAGTTTTAACAGAAAATTAGATCTTAGCATTGTTTGAACTTCTTATATAATCTACAGGAATGTGTTAATCAAGTTCATTCTTTCCGCATATAAAAACAATTCAACTGTTAGTAAAGAAATTGAAAGTCAATAGTAATTCCATACAAAAAAAATAATGAATTTGAATTGCTCATTATAATCAGATTGTGATTAGATTAAATATAGATAATTATCAATATATTTTTATCTTCCAAATCCTTTTAACATTCTTAAAAGTTTTAAATGTAAATTAGATCTTAGCATTATTTGATCTTCTTATAATCTATGGGAATGTGTTAGTCAAGTTCATTCTTTCAGTATATAAAAACAATTCAACTGTTGGTAAAAAAATTAAAAGTGAACTTTTTAAATTGAATTTTAAATAAAGCTTTTGAAAGTTTTAGTGGATTTTTCTATGAAAGCACTCATTCCATTCAATACATGGATGCTTTGTCCCTTATATATATAATTCAATGTCTATTTCTGCAAATCAATATACGTAATCTTATAAACAAAGCAAAGCAAAACCCCATATAGTAGTGCCATTTGTGCTAAACAGAGTAATCAATGGATGCCAGAAAGCTTGTGCATAAAATCCCTATCTAATGCCTACTCATCCAATATCCCCAGACTAGTTTCTGGCTTGTGATGCTTGCTGGTTTAACGTAATCTTATAATCAAATATTTATAAATACAGTAATTAGATATATGTAAAGTATAACTTTAAATTTTTTTTATCCACTTAGGAGCACTTTTGACTATCTTCATAGTCTTTGTCAACTAACATTTTGAAGGCTAACCTTCCCACAATTCTGTGATCTTAATGTTTGCTGCCTGACTGTTAATTAAGTTTTGATTATATTTGTATATTAGCATAACTTCCTTTATTTTCCTTTTGTTGTTATTTTTTTCAATTTGCAATATTTTTATCTTATTATAATTGAAGTTGAAACCATAAATACATGTCTTATTATGGTCATAAAAAACAGATGCTGAAACATTATTATTTACTTTACAATTTTGTTTCGGTTTCTGAATCCTTTTTAATAACAGCAAGTGCTCTTTAGTTCTTTTTTCCAATGTGAATCTCAATTCCCCTATATATCCACTACCATGCCTACACATCCGTTTATAAATGATGCAATTTTTATTTATAAGTGAGGTTTTATTAACTTGTTTAACATAGGAGGTACATAAAATGCAATGTCACATATACCTTTATAAATTTTCCTTATAAAATTTACTTGATCATTCAAAATATATGATATTGATATCCATATTTTTTATTATCAGGAGAATCAATATTATTATTAATATTTTTATTCTTATATTTCATATTAAAATTTTTAATACCATTATACATGTGATTATAATTGTAGCCAACATTTAATAATTCATTCCAATACATTTCAATATTTTTAGCTTTATCTGATGAATATTTACAAAGACTATTATTTCTAAATAAGAAGAACTTTAAACCTGCCATTTTATGTGACAATGGAACTCTTGATTTATATGGAATATAACTTCTTTTTACTATTGGTTTAATGATCATACAATAATCCAGCTTACATTGATTTCTAGTTATTTTAAGATCAAGAAACTGAAAGCATATTGAATTTTCATCTGCTTTTTTATCCATTTTAAGCCATTTAAATTATTTAATTCTTTAAACAACTGTTTCACCCTGAAAAGTAAGAGAAAAAGATCATTAAAAAGCTAATTTGAAAAATAATACTTTAAATTCGTAGTGATAATATTATGTCATGCTTTATTTTTTATTGTACTGAGAATGTATTGTCATGACAATCTCATTTCAATACATGATGTCACTCTCCTTATACTTTAATGAATGACATATATCATTCTGCATATTACATAGTGTAATTACTGGTTCTGTAATAAAAATAAATAAATAAAGCAGAAATGAGAGCAAATTAAAAAACTGCTTGACTAAGTATTATTCTACTTCATGACCATTACATTATATATATATTATAATGGTTGGAGTGTGGGAGATCAAATGAGTCTTACCGTATCTGCACTACAGGGCGCCCCTAGGTTATTCAAACCTAGAAAATTTATAGAGTAGGCAGATATGCACTGTTAAAGATCCAATTTTTACATAGATATTTTACCACGGCCGTCAGCCCTTGCCACTAACTCATGGAGTAACAGAGGTTTAAAACATATTTATTAAAATATATTTCTTTATAAAGAATAATAAAAAAAAACTAGATCACTGCCAGTACTAATAACACAATAGATTTTATTAACGCACATTTAAAATTGAGGAATAAAATTTATATTTAGATTTTAGTATTAATTTTTAAATTTAAATTACTATTTTAAATAGTCCACACAGATGGACATTTTAATAATATTTTACTTTAGCATGTTGAGTATAGATAGGCTACATAGAGTCCACAATTAATAACTTTTCAAAACAAATCATTCAATCTCAGACTAAAAGTTCATAGCCAAACCAACGCCTGCTTCCAGATATATAGTTGCAACCAATGCAATATGAAGATGCTAGCATATAACCACACTGACAGAAATGTGCATCTGACAGCGTGATATTATTTGAAGGACATGATCCTCCTCCAGTACAGGAATGTGCATCTGTCTGGTGAAGAAATCATGTATATAAATTAATTAAAGAAGAGTGCTACATATGGGGGAGAGTGGTCTATCTGCCAATTATAATCCCTGTCCATAGAGCTATAAGGGGTCAATGGTGCAGGAAATATGTCTGTGACCATTGCAATGATATGACTGTCTCTTTGGGGTCATGCATTCAGTTGGGCACATTGCCCTGTATGCTAAACACATTTCACATTAGATTGATATAAACACCCATATATCCCTCCACAAGCATCGTCCTAACTACGAAACAAATAGCCTAAAATTAACCCTTTAAAATAAACATAAACAAATTTAAACATAGTTATTAATTTTTATCCATGCAGCTATCTACACCCAACTTTAATTTGATACATTTTAATTAACACATAACACAAAAAAAAAAGAGAAATGGAAATGATTGCTTAAACAGATGCTTAAAAAAATTACTAATAATTGATTTTGAATTCTTTAGGCCAGATAATAGTTGTTATTTTCAGTTATTAATTGCAAATTTTCAAGTTCCTATTAGATAAACACAAGATTTCATACTTTACGGATTTAGCAGATTTAGAGGTCCATCTTCATGATCACTTTCGTAGATTGTTTGTCCTTCTTTGAAAACGATGCCGCTACTTTGGTTCATAACTGTCATAGGGAGGTATCAGGTGGTTGTTTGGAAATTAAATTTATTGCAGACTTCTACATCGTGAAATCTGCAATATAGCTAGTTATAACAGTATATTAATAGTCAGCTTTAAGATAACAATTATAATCCCCCTCTCAATTCAAAAATTTGGGATTTTATACTTTTATTAGCCTCTTATCATCAAATCTTCAGATTCAACGAGCAAGATATCACTAATCCTCTCGTGTTTCATTTACGGTCCGTGCTGTCATTTCATGCTTGCATTGGTCCTTTAATTTCTTTTTTATTCTCTTATCTGACCATTTAATTATTCGAGTGCCCCAAGGACTAGTGTGCTTTAGAACAATCATTTAATTAATAAAACAATCATTTCCATTTTCTAAGATTATAGAAATCAACATTATTTCTATTTTCAAAAATATCAAATCTTTATATCTTTACTTTTTTACAAAAAAAAATTACTTTCAAATACTTTTATTTTTAAAATAGTTTTTAAAACATCTGTGCAACAATATATATATTAAACAACTTTTAATTTTCAGTTTTTAAGTTTTTTTCTTTTTAATAAATCAATTTTTATCTATGATCTTTTTATTTTAATTTTAAATTAATGTAACGGCATATAGTATACTGTTACAATATATATATATATTGTAACCAAAAGGAAGGAGGAGGAGATGAGGGGGGTGGAAGAAAAAGAAAAGAAAGAAACGGAAAAGAAGAGAGAACGAAAATGAGAGAGAAATGGAATTATAGAAAGATGATAATAGAAAAAATGAAATGATTTGAAATAGAAATACATGGTGGAGAGAGAGAAGAAAAGATGAAAAGAAGTGAAAGGAATAGAAATGATACATAGTAGAGAGAGATGGAAGGAGAAGAAGAAATGCAATGAAATGATTTGAAATGGATGAGATGATAGAAGAGACATGAAAGAGAAATGATATGAAAATAAATGAAATGAGAGATTCTTAATGACTCGGCTCAGTGAGGTTACAATAAAATTTAAGAAAAGAGATGATGATGATTCAGAGATGTACAATCAGATAGAGACCAAATCCAATACTAATGCAACTATAACTATTATGGCATATTAATAATCTACTACTAAACCATACAAAAGTTATTTAAAATCATTAACCAATAGTTATTAGAGTAGACCTACTATCAGATTACACACTTTGAATAA
Source organism: Epiperipatus broadwayi (assembly GCA_028023455.1). Lineage (NCBI taxonomy): Eukaryota > Metazoa > Onychophora > Udeonychophora > Euonychophora > Peripatidae > Epiperipatus > Epiperipatus broadwayi. The sequence goes on along the minus strand of JAQFVV010000010.1, from coordinate 15,219,903 downwards.
GAATAAATGATACTTTGATTGGAAAATATTATCTTTCTAAATTATATCTAACAAGGCAACAAGAGATTCTAACTAAAACTCTTGTGCAAAATTAAAGGTTAAGTTGCCTATAAAATAATTGCTGGGTGAATAAAACAAATGAGTGATATCTTGGCTGACCATAGAATAACTATATTATGCTCAATCTTAGAATAATAAACAAAACAAATATTAATTCACAAATTTAATGAATCAACTTAAATTTAAACTAATAATGGCCTATTACCCAAGACATTACTCAAGCAAAGAAAAGGGCAAGGGTACTTTTTATGCCTTCCCATACTCACAGACAACCTACTCAAGAACTCAAATACAGATGGATTAAAATTCTTTGGACATATAAGGTTTAAAATAATGATAGACAATGTGCAGTTAATATAAGATAATGTGCAGCTTCTAGTATAATAGTAACTAAAAATATTCTTCTGACACATTAATATTCTTAATCTCATATTGCATAATCTTTAATCTGAGAAGATATACTGATAATTTAAAAATTAACTTCTAACTAAGCATTTAATTAAGTATCTGATATAATGCAATTATCTGCTATTGTGATTCAATTTGAGAATCACTTACTTTAGCATGGCTTTATAATTTTAAAATCAATATCAAATATATTTAATTAACTTTATGATATATTTGTGAACTTTTGAATTAAAGATTTAACAAACTTTGGAAACTTAAGATTTTGTGAACTTGGAACCCAAGACAATAATATATTTTCATATAAAAGTAAAACAAACAAAAACAAAACTTTTTGAAATAATAATAATTTAGTTTATTAAAAACAATAAGAAATGTTTATAATTTAAATGGAATGCATACATTGCCAATATAGCGCTGGGACCTAATACAAGTATTTTGACTTTTGAAAACTTTACTTGGTTTACATTAGTACATAACTTCTTTAGCTACTGTTTTTGTGTATCTTCTTACAAATCTTTTACATTGTTTATTCTAATAAATAAACTAATAAAATAATATAATTATACATAATAGCAGGCAAAGGCTATTCAATAATGAATTTTAATCTCTTTTAAACAATTAGAAATTTTAAAATCCTGAGATTTAATTATAATGTCTATATTTAATAAGCACACTTCTAATTTTTAATTAAAAAATTAATTCATAACACTGTTGTGTTATCTAGCAATTAGAATAACACACACAACTAGGTTTGTATTTGAAACCCTAAGCTTAACTTTATAATCCTGAGCTTAACAAATGCTAAGCTGGAATAAGCATATTCAGCATATTTTTGAAAAATATCATCACTAGTTACACTGACATAACTAATATTATAGCTAGTGATACATTTAAATCAGTCTAAGCTAATTTTAAAATTAAACTAAATTAGATGTATGGGGCATTCACTCATCAGAGATCAGTTATACTCTTTTAAATAAATTTAGTCCACATAAAACTATTACTCTCAATGTTTTAAAATTTTAAAAAAAATGTAATATACTTACAAATCCAGCGGTGGAACTCTGGATGAAAATATTAAAATTAGTATGTGTGAATTGCCACTTATTCCATATGCATATATTTAACATACTCAAAATAAATAGAACTTATTGTTGGTTAGCTTGTGGATGATAAAACTATCATATCAACACAATTCAAACATTGATATACCTATAAGGATTAAAAATAACTATTACTACCTGAAAAAACAAAGTACCTCACACATATCTTGTCATTACTAATCTAAAACAAGTGCAACATCACCTACTGTGGTGGAATTAGCATTAAGTCATCATGAATGATAGGCTAAAATATAAAACTAATAGGCTCTTCAGAGCTGGAAAAGAATGTGGTGGCTTTCAGAAATACCTAACTTTGAGGCAAAAACTAAGATACCTGGACCTTGTCTACAGCATATCTGGGAACAGGAAAGATGCAGCAGGAAAGCACGATCCTCTCTCATGGGATTTCCAATGCTTATAAATGTGATCATCATTATCACTGAAAAATACAATACAATAACCCTCTATGGGCACAAGCACTATCAATTCATGGAAATACAATACAATAAGGATGGAGGACTTTGTCTACTCCATAAAGCATACTCAAAAATATTAACTAAGCCTAACTCTATGAGGCCAACAATTACTAACTAATAGCAAGATATATACTTCACTTGAATTAACTAAGTTATTCCTAAGAAGTTTAAAAATACAAAACATATATTCAATGTTCAAACCAACAAAGAAAACTGTGTCAAGTGAGTACTATGAGAAATACTTTAAAATTAAATGCATATAAAATTCTAGGCAAGGCACAATGCACACATAATAAAATATTCAATACTAAAATATAATGACTAGTGGATTTTTAAAAAAAAATTGCAAATTAAATGCGAGAATATTAATTCTCAATGCGTATAAAAAATATTTGCAGTTATTATTACTATAGCATTCATAAAACAAATGAATGGAAACTCTCTGATAAACTTCTTTGGCTGGTTTAAAATAAAACTGAGTGAAACATCCCACATATAATAAACTATGACTATGATATTTAAATCTCTGTAAATGAAATTATCTAATAGATATTCACTTGTGAAATACTTAATAAATAAACTAAATTGACCTAAGAATGGCAAAATATTTACTCATTCTAATAAATCCATTAAGCTTTAAAATTATAACCCTAGTTTACCTGGCATATTTATGCAAAAAGGGTTACACAAAATATATAGCATAAATATCTTTATGGTTTCATTTTTTTAAAAAAACCAATAAAACAGACAATAAAAAAAAATAATACAGTAACTTAAGTTCATATTTCAGCTCCGTATTGTTTTTTCCGTTTAAAATATGTAGATAATTTATTCAGGTTAATTTATCCGAGTTCGAAGCTTCAGTCAAAAAATTTATAAACATGGCAATGATTTCCAAAACAAAAATGTTCAATAGTTCTTTAAATAAACACTTTCACTTTCTTTTTTAAAAAATAATTTTAAATATTAAAATAATAAAATAGGCCGGCAGTGGAAAATAAATTCTTCAGCTGAGTACATTTTTGTAGTATCCTGGATTCAAACGCAGAATAATCATATAAAGCTTTATTTAAATTTCATTATTTTCTTTTAGGAAAATGCATTTTTTTAAATACAGCTTTTTTTAAAAAATATTTTTTTATATAATATTTAAAGATGTGTTTTATTTTAAACAAATTTCCTTTTCCTATTTTAAACACAAGAGTAGATTTCTTTTATAATTAAAGACATTCCTCGGTTTATGAACTAAGATTACTTGTCACAAAGTTACTTCTAGTAACGGCAAATATAACAATTTATGATGTATTTGAAATATACGAGAATTATTATTTTAAAATACATACTTTCCTCTGTTTACATTTAGCTAAAATGAATTATTTCATTTCAGGTAAAGGTATAAATGATAACCTTTTAGTTAATCATTATTTGTAAGTTTATCCTTAATTAAATGTAGCTTAAAACATTTTTGTCCAACACTTTCCAGACTAAGATAATTACTATCTCATATACAATAAATTTTAAAGTTGGACATTAGAAAAAAAATCGATATTCAATTATAGAACGCTCTGCAAATAAAGTTCATTCTTCTTTACATTAATATAATATATTTCTCTTTTCTAAATTTACTTTTAGAAGCAAGCATTATTATGGAAGAGCATATTTAAATTAGATCTCAAGTATTAATAGTGCAGCATTAAATTTTAAAGTAAATTCTAAATTAAGAGGAAGCTGTCACATTTTTCATTATAGTTTTTTTAAAAAAAAAATTATCAATGTCTTTTAATTTCTTACATATATTTTTAATTTAATAGAATAAAGACTAAGTATCCTACAGCTATAATAGTTCAGTGCAATAAATTTTTTAGTCATAACAATAATTAATAATTTATGCTTTAATAATTCTTTCATTTTCAAATAAAGAAAAACGAATAGATAAAACGCAGATGAGATAAAAGACACAAAATTTCCCTTAAACATTGTTTACTATAATTTTTATGTTCCAATTGAAATTTGATTATCAGAAAACGATTCTTTTTAACTTTAGCCCTTCATAGCTGTATAACAATTTAGAATAATTGTTGTAAAAACATACTTTTATTTTTTTTAAATAAAATATAAAGTTTTATAAAAATTACAACTTTTTTTATAATTATTTAAGAATTGAGGATGCAGCCATGTAGAAACAAAATAAATAAGCAAGCCCCCTAAATGGATCTTGGATTAGTATTTATAACTAATAATCTTTAATACTCTCACTTTTGATCAATCACTTGGCTTAAACCAATGAAATTATTTTTTTAAGCTGTAATATTCTTGACAGACCAGCTGTGAAATCGATTTTAATGACCTAATTGACCTTATTATACCAAACCACATGACTCCACAGCTGCAAAGTCAAAAATTCATTGTTAACAAATATCTAATATTCTTAGACAATATTTTATAAACACAATAATAATAAATATAAAATTTAAAGTTATTCCTCTCTATTAAACTTTTAAATTTTTAATTTTAATAATTTTTTTTTTCATTCATTTGCTTTATTTTTTTTAAAATCAATATTGGAGATAAATTATTATTTTTTTATTCTTATGTTTATATGTCATTCTTGCATGCCCATACACATTCTCACATACATGTATCCTATAAATATGCACACACACAAATTGTTTAAAGGTTATTTTTAAAACTACAACAATAAAATATTAATGAATATTCAATTCAAAATAACTTTATAAGTGAAATGCTAAACTAAATTACATCTAATAAATATTACTACTGTTTTAATGAAAATTTACAGATTATTTTTAAATAGTATTCAATACTATTTATTCCTATTTATTTACAATATCTAATTATTATAATTTAGACTTTAAAGTGAATTACACAATAGTTACTTTAAAATACATTTAATATTATTTATCTAAAATACAAGGTATAAATCCTTTATGTTGCTTTTTCAAATTAAAAATAAATCATAGATATAATAAAATATCTTTACTAAGAACAAAATGATATATAACAATAGCTGTAATATAGTCATATAATCATCACAAATAAAAATAACATAAAAAAGCTCTTTTCAGCAAATTTTAAATTTTTGCCCTTTCCAATATGGCTTAATTACAAAAATAACCTATACTGCATACATAGTGACATCTATCGGCTCTATATAAAATTAACACAAGCCTATAATTACACTTAAATATCTTTATAACACATATTATACAACCCTCCATTCATTTTTCATTATCCAATTATTAGTTAAATTAATTGATGTTTTATAAATGTTCATACAATTATTTCTATTATAATTAATGTAATTGGTTTCATATATTTTCCTTCTATTAATTTCTTTAATATAATTTAATGGACTTATATTCTTAACACAATCTATTCTATGTCCATATTTTAAGTAGTGAACATATAATGCAGATCTGTCATCTCTTCTACTAATAGCATTGTTCTTTAGCCCTTTCTTCTAATTGTTTTGCTGTATGTCCACAATAAACCATACTGCAAACCCCACAAGTAATTTTATATACTAAACCTTTTTTATATTTTATATCATCTTTTATTTTATAATTCTCTACTAATATATCAAGAGTTTTACTGTTTGACCATCTTATTTTAATATTTTGATCTATATAATTTTTATTTTTAAATAATGTATTATAAATTTTAGGAACATATGAAAGTTTTACCCATTTTATATTTTCTGGTTCACTATTATTACCCAAATTATTTTGTTTATAATTAAAGAATATATTTCTAATGGTTCTAGGGTTATATCCATAACTAGTATATAACTTTATAAATTTCTCTTTTTGCAAAGTAGCTATCATCCTATCTGTGTTATATTTATCATTTTTGTTTTTAAAATTTTTAATAACTGTCATTTTTTGTACCCATGCCTGTCATGAATCCATAGAAATTATTTTCCTTAATTTACCTTCTTTAATGAAGTGTTTTAATGTAATTATATTATTATCATCTATCTCTATCTCTATATCTAAATATTTTATTTTAACATCAATTTCTATAATTATAAATTTTATATTATCCATATTATTATTAAGTTCATTGTATGTTTTCTTTATAGCTCTTTTATTACCAATTATTAATATATCATCAACATATCTAAAGTAATGTATTATATAGAGTAAGTTAAAAACAAACTCTTATGAAGCTTCAAAAATACCCTCAACCTCAGACCGCGGTTTCTGCCTCTAGCGTCATCAGTGAGATGCTAGGGAATAAAAATACTAGAACTAGTCCAGCATTTTATCAATGCCTAACTATTGAGAAGAAAATCTGAAACTTTCAGACATTTAAATGTCCAAAAATCCAGCTATCTAACTCAAATAGCCGTATGTGACTGAACTAAGTTCAGATACACCATATATTAATAGCTCTAGCAATATAAAATCGCCAAAGCATTAATAGCAAAAAACTAAAATTAAATTGATAAAAAATCAAGTCATATGACCTAATTTTAATAAAGCTCCTATTTACAAATGTTATATACAGAGTAAGTTAAAAACAAACTCTTATGAAGCTTCAAAAATACCCTCAACCTCAGACTGCGGTCCCTGCCTCTAGCGTCATCAGTGAGGTGCTAGGGAATAAAAATACTAGAACTAGTCCAGCATTTTATCAATGCCTAACTATTGAGAAGAAAATCTGAAACTTTCAGACATTTAAATGTCCAAAAATCCAGCTATCTAACTCAAATAGCCGTATGTGACTGAACTAAGTTCAGATACACCATATATTAATAGCTCTAGCAATATAAAATCGCCAAAGCATTAATAGCAAAAAACTAAAATTAAATTGATAAAAAATCAAGTCATATGACCTAATTTTAATAAAGCTCCTATTTACAAATGTTATATATAGAGTAAGTTAAAAACAAACTCTTATGAAGCTTCAAAAATACCCTCAACCTCAGACCGCGGTTTCTGCCTCTAGCGTCATCAGTGAGGTGCTAGGGAATAAAAATTAGGTCATATGACTTGATTTTTTATCAATTTAATTTTAGTTTTTTGCTATTAATGCTTTGGCGATTTTATATTGCTAGAGCTATTAATATATGGTATATCTGAACTTAGTTCAGTCACATACGGCTATTTGAGTTAGATAGCTGGATTTTTGGACATTTAAATGTCTGAAAGTTTCAGATTTTCTTCTCAATAGTTAGGCATTGATAAAATGCTGGACTAGTTCTAGTATTTTTATTCCCTAGCATCTCACTGATGATGCTAGAGGCAGAAACCGCGGTCTGAGGTTGAGGGTATTTTTGAAGCTTCATAAGAGTTTGTTTTTAACTTACTCTATATATAACATTTGTAAATAGGAGCTTTATTAAATTAGGTCATATGACTTGATTTTTTATCAAAGTAATGTATTATATCTTGATTTTCTATTCTACTATTAACAATTTTCATTTCCATTTTGCTGATGAATATTGATGACATTAATCCACTAATTGCACACCCCATTACCCACCCCTTATGTATACTCCAATATTCATTATTATATTTAAAATACAAACTATTATGTATTAAAATTAAACCTTCTTTTATAATATTAATTACCTCTATATCATTAATATGCATATATAATTTCTGTATTAATATTTCTATACTTTTTGTTCTTGGAATGCTAGGATACATCTTTTCAATATCCATTACAAATATACTTTGGTTTCTATTCAATTTTGTCATATTTAACTTATTTATATAGCCTCTGTATTTTTAATGCAAAACTCCCCATAACCAATAATATTTATTATCCACTTATTTAAATACTTACAAAATATTTGTAGAATAAAATTAGTAAAATTAAATAATAATCTCAGTGGATTTTTGTCTTTATGAGTTTTTATCAATTCACAACTATTTCTGATATTTCCTTTACTTCAAATTATTGTCTGACATCCCTTTTCAAACTAACTCGTATATATTATTGAAACATTTAGACATAATTCCATAATATTCAACAACTATTATAATACTACATAAGATTAACCTATTTTACTCATTAATTAAGTTAACTTCCATTTTTGTCATTATTTTTTTTAAAAAAAAATCAGAAAATTTCAAACAAAAGGTTAAGCTAAGTTTACCTTGGGCACCTATTGGAACTAAGTGAAACTTCAGTTAGGTACAACTTATATATATATAATCAGATAAAATAAATATAATTTAAATATTCTGGAATAACCTCTACAGTATTCAATATAAAAAATCAATAATAGCTATAGCCAGCTATTATTAATTTGTTTATAGTGATATATTGAATATTATAAGTGAATTACTGTTTTATAAGGTGTAATCTGATGAAAATAAATTTTCTACCAAGTGTGACACTTGTGTAAATGTAATAATAAAGGAATAAACATAAAAAGATGAATCTTAGATTCTGAAATTCAAGGTCTAAAATCAAACAGATTACTTCTATGATATATATATTGAAACAGACATGCTGTTTCATGTATATATTTTAAGAATTATTTTCCCCTTCTACCTAAAGTGATTGATTGAAGGAAAACAGATGTATATAAAGAAACCAACTTTTCTATAAATTTATATAAAAAAAAGCAAAATGTTTAAATTTAAGAGAAAATAATGATTAAGAATTGAAAAAAAAAGGATAAATCTTCATTATTGATTTTTATAATTTGTAAATCATGAAATAAGTACGTCTTTAATTAAAACTGGCATTTATTAAAATATATTTTTAATTTTTGAAACGATGTTGTTGTACAAAGTGTAATAATCACTTGAGGCAAACTTATCAAATTGGAAAACATGGCATAATCTATCTAATTCCTCATCTGTTCCTGCTAAAACTAAATGATCCAATCATCAAGAAGAGAAAAGCACTCGGACTTAAATGAAAGCTGTTTGACAAATCAGATACAGTGGAATCATGCTTGATTAATCCAGAGAATTGGTCAGGGTATAAATAGTGAAGTTGAAATTAAAAAAAAGTTCTATGTGTTGCTTAGCTGTTTAGTTGCCAAGTGATTTTAGTGCAGTCACATTGAAATATTATGTTTACAGCCAGACAGATTATCCAAGCTGAGAAATTTAGTTTTACTAAGAGTAAGCCCTACAGTTGTTGGACGTGGAAAAGAAAAGTATTAATATGGAAAGCATAAGGATGATAGGCTAAGTCAGTAATAGATTTCTCTCTCTCTACAGCCATGAATCTCCGAGCCATGCCTGGGTGAATATGCATGGAAATTAAATAATGTCATTCAGCTTAAATAAACCAACACCTTTTTGAAATACAATAGTGACCTGTAGTGGATGAACATACCGGATGAAAATGAAGGTAACGATTTTATGAAATATTAAAAACTTGTATGTTTATAATCAAAGACATCTTTCTTGAAATAAATCATAAATGATTATATTTTTATATGAAAATATGTTTTATTGGGGATAAATCATAAATACTTAGATGTCTATAATCAAAATGCATCTTTAATGAAATAAACCATAAATAATTATCTTTTTATATGCAAAATAGTCTGAATTAAAGAAAAAATACTTATATCTGATCAGAAAAATACGTTTGCATTAAAATAAATTGTAAATACTTATATGTTTGTATACAATATATGTCTTTATTGGGATGAATCATATATATTTATATTTTAAAATAAAGAGCAAATACTTATATTTGATCAGCAAAAGGTTTGCATTGAAATAAAAACTTATATGTTTGTATACAATATATGTCTTTATTGGGATGAATCATATATACTTATATTTTTATATACAAAATATGTCTGAATTAAAATGATGAACAAATACTTATATCTGATCTGCAAAATACATTTGCATTAAAGTAAATCATAAATACTTATATGTTTGTATACAATATACATCTTTATTGCAATAACTCATGAATACTTATATTTTAGACACACATTATGTCTGTATTGAAATAAATCCCAGATACTTATGTTTATAATCAAAACGTCTTTGATGGAATAAATCATAAATGATTATATAAACAAAATACGTCTGCACTAGTATAAATCATATATGCCACATATATCAATCTGAATGAAATATAAACATTATATAATTAAGGTACGACTATAGATGGTGGAATAATAAATGTTATGTACAAAGCACGGTAATACTGGGAAGGATTAGAAAGGCTTAAGAAAATAATACACATCTTTAAAAGAAGGAATTACAAATGGTTATAAGAAAAATACAGCTGTACATGGATCAAGGAATAATATTTAAATCACAACTAAAAAATTAAAGGACACCATGGATAAATACATCACCAATAAGGAATAACTGATCAATGGAACCCAAGAAAATATGCGCAGACCAAAAAATGGATCCTAAAAATGAACTATATCAAAAATGAACTAATGATAAACTTTATGGGTTTATTGTCCAAAATAACTAAAGAGAACTAATGATCTTAACAAATGTTGAAATAAATTTATTGTTATATAAAACCAATCCAGTTGTTCATGTTGCATCACTTGTCATTCATTGCACTTGTTCACGAGAATCTCATGCCTCCTGAGCTATGTCCGGCGTAACTAGACCTAGGTAAAGTCAGGTTGTAGTGAAATGGAACTCTAGTGGTGCCATTTGGGGAAACCAAACACATAAATTTCTAGGTGTTTCCAGTCTCTATGGTGCTACATCCTCTGATGAGCAGGAAATATTGTTGTAGGGGGATGATGTTTGTATAGGGAAAAGCCAATCGATGGTTCTTTCCTACAATATGCTCATCAGGAAATAGTTACAACCAAGGTAAAGAGATTGTGTATGGGGGTCTGGTTACTATATATATATATATATATATATATATATTGTGATAGAATGGACAGTGTCTTTCACATGTAATTATAAGCCAATGATTGCATTTTAAGCTACTATGATGTAGATGAGTAGTTCTTTAATTTATCAAAGTACTTATATGAGAGTCAATAAAATCTGTATTCCATAGTTAGATAGAAATATTTAAATTCAAGTATTTTGATTGTTTATTTAAGGGGGGTTTCACTAATGAACGTTTATGTGGTTGTTTTACTCAGATATATGCTACAAAATTATGAAAATGAGTACAATAAAAGATAAAATGTGAAGATGCATAATTTTTATTTATTAATAAATTAGAGGGGATTTGAATACAGAATTTCAAGCCCCCTTCAATCATCCACTATACCTGTATTCAAATACTATTAATAAATTATAAATGTAAAAATAGAAAATTAATATTATTTTCATCTTCTTTCCTATGTATTGATTTCTACTTTAACATATCATACCATTTACAACTTTCTTAAACACTTTATCAATACTATTTATTTATATCAAAACTAACAGTTTCAACTGTTCTGCAGTCATCATCAGAGCTACAATATTCAAATATATAATTATATAATTAATACCCTATACACATATTCATGTCCATAATTAAATACACAAAATAAACAAAAATAAATATACATTTTAACATGACCATTATAAATAATCATTTCCCATTTTATTACTTTACTCTTAAATATTCTATCAATATTTATTTTATATCACTTTTATTTATTATAATTATACACTTTAACATTTATTCTACTATTTAATACATATTATTGTCATTTTATTTATATTATAAATCAACTTCTAACCTTTTCTTATTTTTATTAAATATTTTATAATTCTCAATTAACTTTTCCCACATTACAAATTACTTTTTTACATTACAAAAATTATCTACCTCTTTACAATCCTATTTCTAAAAACCCCAAACTATCAAAATTTTACACTTGCCTCCCTCTATTGTCATATTCTTCAACTTTGTTTTTTTTAACCTTTTTCAAATTCAAACTATTATTAATAATAATTGCTTATAAAATTATTGACATTACCCCAAAATCCCTATTAAGATTTGGTTTTATATTCTTAATCAATATTATCTCTTCAATTTCCCTATCCCTTCTATTATTTGTATAATTAATAATTTTTATACTATCTTTCTCAAATCTATGACCTGTTTTTAATGAATGTAGGAAAAATAAAATAGATAAGAATATACACATATATATAGATATTAAAACTTATAATAATAGTATTGTAAAAAGTATAAATAAAATAATTATTAGAATTAACAAAAAGTTTAATACTGTAATAAAATTTAAGATAGTAAATAATAAAAGGAAGAATATACTTAATATATTAGATAATAAGTATGTGAGAAAAGTAGAAAAATGGATAAATGGAGTATATAAAATTGAATGCAAATCATGTAAAAGTAAAAATATAAAAACTAATTATATAGAAATAAAAAATTCAATTTATACAAGATTAATTCAACATAAATATGATTAGAAACAAGTCATAGAGGAATTCTACTATAATAGAATATTTGCAATAATGTATGTTTACGTCAAATTGTTCCAGTAAATTTATTAAGGAAATAAATGAATTACATTAACCCGTATTATTATTATTCTTTCACAAATAACAGTGCCACCGGTAATGTTATATTTATATGTTGTTGCATTTGGTACTGTTCTATTAGATCGTATCAACTGCTTAATGGTGCCATTTAACTATGCAAGAGCACAGAAACTGGCTTGTTTAAAAGTGGCTGACACAATCTAATAGAACAGTAAGGATTGCCAATTCCTCTACAAGCTTTATGATAAATGCTTAGCCAGATCCAGCACTTAAAATATCTCTGTCAGGAACCCTTCCCCAAACCCCTGACCATGATTTCATGCTTTGGCACTCTTCAGAGAGGTGTCAGGGTAGGTTCAGACACTAGCTAGTAGAGAAATTGGCAATCCTCATTGTTTATAACTTACAAGCTTAAGAGATAGGGTCATGTGATCTATGACTCTTATTTTGACTAATAGAACAGTATCTATATTTTTCTTCACAAAGTATATTTATAATGAGAAAGTATGGTCTGAAATTTTTATATGCTGGTGAATAATTGTGACATAATAAATTTGAAATAAGAGCAAGGTGTTTATAAATTGCAAAATCTGCTTTCTTATATATATATATATTCCATAATGTTCCATTAAATTATATATATCCATTCCAGAGTGATACCATTTCATGAAATTGTTAGTAAAATCATCTTCACTTTATGGGAAGTAGCAAGATGAGGCATGTGCAGACAATAACAATCTCTGCTTAGTTATTTCTTTAAAGTGTGTTTAATTATTATATACATAATGAAATAAAAATAAACGCAATTATAATTAAAAAGCAAATGCAAAAGCTGAGGAATAAAATAAAGTATTAAAGCATAAGGAAGTTTTAATTATCAAGAAAAGTGAATATGATGTAATAGTAATAGTACCATATAATACTAAATCGTCCATGCACTTTATTACTGTTACACGATGCTTTGCTTTATTTACAACCCTCTTTTACAGTTTACAGTTTTGATTGCCTCAGCAAGAACTTTTATATAAAAAAAAACTACGAGAATTAAATAGAAATTCACTAAGTAGATTATTTCACTAAGTAAATTATTTAATTGGACAACAAATATAGAATTAGGAAAAGATGAAAGTATAATGGAAAATGGGGAAGCTATAGTGAGTGATATAAATACAAAAGTTTATGTATTGAAGAGAATTAATAAAAAGAGAATATTAAGAAATAAAAAACATTGATTATATAAGCCTTTACAAATAATGGAAATACAAAAATCATTTTAAGAAGTATTATAATAGTTAAGAAAATATCTTAACAGAAGCAAACTCTCCATACAGTAGTACCATTTAGTACAAGCCAGAATAATCACTGGAAGCAACAAAGTTTGAGCATAAAATCCCCTTCTAGTGCCTATTTATGCAATGTACCTATATTAATTTCTAGCTTGTGACCTTCATCAGTGAGGAGCCTTGGATATGAGAGCATTGCATGTAGATCTTATGATCTAATGCAACCCTCCAGCAGCCACCTTTTACCTTTTTAGTTAACTATAAAGCTTTGAGTCAAAAATGAAAATGCAATGTTTTCAATTTAAGCTCATTAGCTTGTGTAGTCATATAGATCTGAACTCAGTTCAGCATCTATACATTTTGGTGTCTCTGGTTCTTTAATAATCACAGTAACTATAATCCTATTGGGCATGATTGATATTAAACCACTATAAACCATTCGTTATTCTTGCACAAGCTGCTAAGACAGAGGTCTAGGTACAGAGTTTTCAGATCCAAAGCTCCTCACTGATGAAAGCCACAAGCTAGAAACTAGTCTGGGGATATAGAATGGGTAAGCACTAGATGGGGATTTTATGCACAAATCTTTCTGCATCTATTGACTACTCTTGCTTGCAGTGAGTAGGCATTACAATATGGAGAATTTTGCCTCTGTGTTAACAGCTTGTGCAAGTATAAAGAATGCCTAATCTATTGAGAATAGTTCTTTTTTTTAGCAGATAAATTGTATAATCTTTAAATATAAATTGAGAGGCATTTTATTTTTAAAACTAACTGTACTACACAAACTATAATTGCAATTATAGATAGCCCTTGACTTTTGTACATTTTATTTTTGTATAATTCATTATTTCGTACGAAGAGCAATAGAAAAAGATAGTGTTTACAGAATTTTTTATCAAAAAAAGAAAAAGAAGAATACAATTCAACTATCTCTTGATAAAATTATAAAGAAAACAGCAGCTACTAATCAATAAAGTGTTATTTATATACAGTATATGCTAATATATCTCATTAAAAAATAAATATTTTAAAAATAATTTTTGATGTTTTTATAATATTACTCTAATTTTGTACATTTCAATTTTATACGCATTTCAGGAATCAATTAGATATGAAAGTCGAACATCGCCTTTAATATATTTTATAATGGATCAATATTCAGATGAAGAATGAAAAAAAAATCAATAAAAATCATTTTACTTTCAAAATATTATTTTATTCTCTCTCCTTGTGTATTATCAAACAATACATATGAATTTCTAGTATACATTAAGCTTATTAATAATATACATTAAAATTAAAGCTAGCAAAGTTAAACGTGAAACATAAAATGGAATACAATTATTTTAACATAGATACAGAATTATGCTGAAAGCATACACTTTGTTAGTGATCATATATGTCAAGTATAAATTACCATTAGAATTATCGAGCATATACTTTGAGTTCAAGTTTACATGTATAGAAGTCCAATTAGTTTTACATTGATATAACATTATTCAGAATGCATACAATTTATCCGTTAATATTTAAATTGCAATAAAATTCATATGAATTACTCCTGAAAGTCATTAAGTTAACATCGATGGCGTCTCCAGCTTTATCTCACTTTTCCCAATATATGGTCTTAATGTTCTACTTCATATAATTTTAGCGGCAAATTGTCATTTATAATTATCCAGGCAACTCTTTATGAAACTGTAGTCGTTATTCTAGTCGGTGGATATTTGCTTAAGATCAATTAGTGACCAGGTTAAGTTCACAAGGCATTTATTACAAATTTTTTTATCAATCTCTTTGATTTCACATAACAAAACAGATGTTACGGTGAAATTCTTTAAACTATATTTGCAAAGCATTTCTTTTTATTATTATTATTTCTTTAACGTTTTCAATGGAGTTTAACTTCCAACTCATTTCTCAACTTGTTCCGTTACTGAAAAATAGGATTTCTAGTTGATCTTTTCATTTTTTGATCAATTTGTTTCATTTCAAATCTTTTTCAAAATCTTATGTTACACCATAGCTTTTTTGAAATTACTTATTTAAGCTTTTGTCTTTTCCAACAGCAACCATTTGCGTAAAACGGAACTATAGAAAAAATCAGTTATTCTTGGATGAAAACCAATTTAAACTTTCTTTTAAAGGTGTCAAAACGATAAAACGTACTCACCTTTTAACTTGATATACTTTTAAACCAATCCTATTCCCTAAACTAGGGTAACAGGACTCAAACTTGGGGGCCAAAAACAGAATAACCTGGAGTTCTTGGCTCCCTCTAGTGGACTTTCACACGATCCTCAACTATACACGCTATCTCATACTGCTGACGCACTTAATCACACATATCGAAAAGATAAACAATCACCAATATAACTATTTCCTGCTAAACCAGAACTCTTCAGTTGGTCCAGATTATCATCTTCACATAATCTGGACCAACTGACGAGTGCTGGTTTAGCAGGAAATACTTACATTAGTGATTGTTTATCTTTTTGACATGTGTGTGCTTAAGTGTGGGAAGATGATAATCTGGACCAACTGACGAGTGCTGGTTTAGCACAAAATACTTATATTGGTGATTGTTTATTTTTTGACATGTGTGTGATCAAGTGTGTGAATAGCATGAGATAGCATGGATAGTTGAGGGTCACATGAAAGTCTCAGTTCAAAGCCCCTATATATTACATATTGGAGTGCAGATATGAAAAAGCCTGTATTGTAGAAAAAAAAATTCATACAATAGATATCATTTTGTAATTTTTTTTTAAAAAAAAAGGAATCTGGTTATTAAAAAATGCAAACTATAAACATATTTGAAGATAAGTAAATGAAGAACATAAGAATAATTTCTAAATCATGACAGAAACTTACTTTGGAACATGGGACATTTTCCTTAAATATTTCATTCTTTCTTGCAAATCACTAGGTAATTCACTTTTTTGAAAAAGGGTACCCTAAAATAAATGCATTATTTTATGTAGCACATGTTTTAAATATATTACATAAGTTTATAATTGAGTGTATCAATATTATATAGTTTCCTGTTGTTATTATTATAGTAATAATATTTCAATTTGATCTCATTATAGTCTGAATAGCGTGTTTTAATAGCTGTTACTAAAGATACTAAGAACGAAAACTGAGCCACTATTACTAATCAAATGATAGCAAAGTCAGATCAACCCAAATGCTATGAAAGTGAGAAACAACAAAACATATGGATGAACCTATTATATCTTTTATCCATAAATTTTTTATTTTAGCATCACACATATGCATGCACAAATTAAACAAACTCAGCATTCTGTGCAATCATCATTGCATTTCATGCATTTACATGACATGGCATAAAGGAATACTTCCAGTTATGACAAAGAGCTATACATCTTCCTCAAATGTTTAACTTCATTATTCCGCAGGACATTTGATGAAACCTTTTGGTTACAATCTATTTGAAACAGAAAGAGAGAAAAGTAAAAAAAAACACAACTGAGATTTCTGATAAGGTTTAACTATGGTTAAATTTAATCAGAAGCATAATTAGATGCAATTAAAAACAATTTTTTTTTAAAAAAAACTAAAATCAGTATTTAAAGATAAAAAAAAAAATATGTGTAGGCTTTCTAGGAAGGTTTGCCATTGCTTAACAAAAAATTATAAATAGAAAGAAAATGAAAGCATATATGTCTGTAGAAAACTCGGAATATTGTATAAATTTAAAAAAGTTCAATTCTAGATGCAGAATCATTTTAGTTTGTTTCAGATGCTCAATACTGACTTGCAACCAATGTCTAACTTATGGATTTCTAAGCTCAACCAATAATTGCCAGTCAGAACTCCCAATGTAGCCTTTCCAACTTTAGAAAATTGCCAAAAAGAAGCCCAGAAACAGAGGACTTGGTAAAATGTAATCTTTTGTCTATTGATATTTTCTTAATCACACATACTTATTTAGCCTGTATAATCAAGTAACAAGGTAAGCAAAACTCATCCTAAAACCAACCAACAGACTTTGTAATAATTAAATCGGAAATAGACCATTGGTAGTAAGTTTACTAAATTCTTTTGAGCCAAACTGTAGTAAAAATTTATCAATTTATACATGTAAATATGTAAGCAAAGGGAGTAAATCGCCCTGTCTTAGATAGAGATTAAAAGCACTCAATATGTTGAATAAATGATCAAGACTAGAAAAAAGTCACATATTCTTGGAACTCTGATGTTTATAAACATATCTTTGTCAACATCGTTGATAATTGAGAGTGAAATTAATATATAATCCAGACAGAATGTGACACTTAATGTTTATTAAACTAATAATCAATTATACAAGGTTAGAGACAGACTCTCTCTTTTAACACTTTGATTATAATAATTTAATAAGATTTAATATCATCCTTCCTCAGGCTGTATATATATATGTGTGTGCATCTTTTTAATAAATTAAAAGATTGCCAGTCTCTTGCATGCACTTACTGTTACTTCTCAGACAGGCAATAAGATGTTAAGACAGCAGCCTGAAGAATGATCAAGCCTCAACACATGACAAGAGTTTTTGATAAGAAAAGGATGGTCCCACGCTTCTCTCTATTTAACTTTTATATATAAGCCAGTCTTAAGCATCTTGGCTTGAAAGTGTGAAGCTATAAATATATTCATATATTACTCACTGAGTCTTAATTTTAGGATAGTACAGCACGAAATCTTAGATTTACTATGCCGTAATTTTCTAGATGTTAATATAAGTTATCAGCAATGTACGTAAATAATATTTTTGTATAAATCACATATTGTTGTTAACTTAGTAATAAATTGAGAGGTTTCCAGTCTCTTGCATGCGCTTACTGTTGCTTCTCAGACAGTTAAGTAGAGAGAAGGTTGGGTTCATCCTTTTCTTATCAAAAAACTCTGTCATGTGTTAAGGTTTGATTGTTCTTCAGACTGCTGTTGTAACATCTTATTGGCTGTTTGAGAAGCAACAGTAAGTGCATGCAAGCGGCTGATAACCTCTCAATTTATTATTAAGTTAACAACAATATGCGATTTAGACAAAAATATCATTTACATAAGTCTTTTTAAAATATTAATATGTAGATTTTAACAATTGTTATTTTTAACTTTTGGAATATATTTTATACTTTTTTTCTTTTACTTATCATTAACTAATGTCTTTAATGTATTGTAAGATATAGATGTAAATTATTTAGATATATTTATATACTTATAACATCTTTATTTTTTATATGACATTTATTAAATGATTTATTTTGTTGAAGCGAAGTGGGTGTGTCTAAATAAATTATTAATATTTTTATTTAACTTATTTAATGGCTTTGTAGTATTGTCTCAGTAATCTCATCTACAATGCGGCCATATTGATTCACTATTAGGTTTGAGCACTCATGTTCTAAGCTGAAAAAAGTAGGATTGTTACCAAGTTAACTTTGATAATGATTCTAGGGCATAAAAAATTCATATAGAGTCTTTCTTAAAAGAATGTGATGCCTTGAATGCAGGCAATTAACTACAAAACCTGTACATTCTAGTAAAACCCTTATGAGCAAATATTAAATGAGACCATCTAAGATAGGAATTGGTATATGGTGATCAGGAAATATAACTAGGGTGCCTTATATAAATATTTGTATAAGGAACTGAAGATTTGACTATCATTATAACCAAAATCTGATTTTAATCCAATATTATTTAATCTTTGGGTTGACTGTCAAAACACGTTAGGTTGAGAGAATCATGTCATAAGCATTATAAATGAGCTGATATATATAGACATATGAGTTGTCAACTAAAATATATTGTCATCATGATTCTTATAATCATCATCAGTAGACCAATAAATATATATATATGTCTATTACATAAATAATCTTAGATATACAAGACTCGTATTGAGTAAAAATGTATAAATGTTTGAATTTTTATTATTATTATTCTCTTTAAAGAATAAAAAGTCAGGTTTCTTTGAATGATAAGAATCATAAGCAATGATTGTTAAATTTAAACTCAAAAAGTCTCTATATATATATACACATAGCAATTAAAAATTATATTATCCAGAGTGAGGGAATAAATTATTTCCTTTAGCTCAAAAAGAGTTTGTTTATTTAGTCTTCCTTGGATTGCTAACTGTACTCAGAAATTGCATACAGACCTAATATGTTTTGATTTGGTTGATTTAAGGAATTAATAATAAACTCAGTAATATTAAAGTCAAGATTATCAGAATAATCAGCTAGAGCAGTCATCTCCAAACTTTTTTGATCACGCATCCCTAAGATGAAAATAATTATAAGTCGTACCCTAAAATATATATGTGTACAGTCAAAAATCAAATTATTTATTATTTAGTATTTTAGACAATATACATACATTTAAATTAAATTAGAAATTTATATTTTGAATTAGAATTTAATGTGAGCAATGTGATTGTATTTGTTTAGTAATATCGGGAAATCTGGGTTGATACCCTCTGTTAATGTAATTTGAAGATCTGGTTCTAATTCTAATTTATTTCTGTATTTGGCTTTAGTTGTTGTCATTGCAGAAAATGCTATTTCACACAGATATGTAGAACCAAATGGCAAGTTGCATTCGTTGCTGTTCTTACTAAATCTGGATATTCGCTTTTTAATTCCATCCACCGATTATGAAAAGATTTTTCTTTAAATTCAGCTTATAACATTGTTCTTTGTCTCGTGTCAATTAACTGTTCTTGAGCTGTAATCAAAAGATGATCTATTTTTATATTTTCAGCAAATGGATTCATAACCCATTGACACTCTGTTTTAATACTAGGAAGATCTGCAAATTGGTCACAAAATTCTGTCTCCAAATTTTTTAAATGTGTAGGTATAAGACTTTTAATTTGTTTCACATTTAGTTAATTTTCAGAAACAAAATCACACAATGATGGAAACATTTCTATAGATCCATTTTCTAAATTCTCCCTCCACATCATGATTTTCTTTTGAAATGCAGTTACTTTCTCAGTCATTAAAATGTCACCTTTTTCTTGAAAAGACAAATTGAGCGTTTACTTTTTCAAAAATATCAGCTAAATAATATATTATCAACAGCCACAAAGCCACTTGTTGTCACTGAAAAAGCAGGCAAACCTTGTGTCCAAAAGAAAAATGCGCAATTCATCTTTCAGTTCAACAAGTCTTTTTATCACTTTTCCTTGAGATAACCAATGAACTTCTGTATGGTACAGGAGATTTTTGTGGCTATTTCCCATTTCATTACATAGTATCAAAAATATTCTACTATTCAAAGTGTCGTTTTTACAAAATTTTTCTGATAATGTCCTGTAACATGATATATTTCTGGCTCCAATTTCTTTGCTGCAATAGCTTGTCAGTGGATAATAGTGTATGAATTTTGTGTGAGGTGCTATTTCAATTACCATTGCCTTGAATGCTTTTTTTCTTCCAGTTAAACAGCTGCTCCATCACTGATTACACTTACACAGCTTCCCCATAAAATGTTATTTATAACAAAAAAAATATTTACTGTTGAAAAGATGTCTTCCCTTGTACATCTTTTTAAAGTGGCTCACAAAAAAGTAGTTCTTTGCACAATTCATTATTAAAAAAATATCTAATAAATACCATTAACTGAGACATCTGTGCTTTCATCCAGTTGTATAACAAATTTTCCACATTGAGTAATTTGTTTTAATAATTGTTTCTTTAAATTATCAGCAATAATTTCTATATGCCTAAAAATGGTATTTGCTGACAAGGGAATACCTTTTAATTTCTCAGCATATTCATCCCTGTGAATTATTTGCACTACTTTATTGCAGCAGAACAAGTGTTTTGCAATGGTATGTGGCTTTTTATCTTTGGCTATTACCAAAAAAAACCCAAGAGCAGCTTCTAAACATTTATCATTAATTGTAACAATTTTTTTAAAATTAGTAACTTGAGTATTGCATGGTTTTAAATGTTGTTCAAAAAATTGCAATAGTTTGTGTTCATGTTCAGGATGTTTAGTTTTTAAATGCCTTATTAACATTGATGGCTTCATACAAGCATTAGATAACATCTCATAACAAAATACACATATAGGACTGAATTCATTGTTGACTGCTTTTGATATAAACCCAAATTTTAAGTAGCCTACTTGATAATTTCGAACTTTCTGGTATAATATTTTTGTATACACCATATCATTAATATTTTTATCTCTTAACATGATTACTAATGAACTTGAACAATTATCAGTATCAACACTATTACTTTCTAGTTATGTGCCAGAAGTAGAAGCATTATCAGAATAATCTCCAACCTGCGGTTTCTTTGTGGGCAATTTTTTTAACCATTTACCCATTTTATGAGGGATTTAAAATCAATAACATTTAAAAGTCAACTAATCATAGTTTTTACAATACACACCACTATCTGTATAAGTTCCGTATAGTTCATAAAAATTCTCTCGATGATGATACATGACCAACCAGGTACTTGCACAATGGCGCACTGAGTGGCCAGAATGTAAACAGTGTTGCCAGATATGAAATTCATTTGCTCACCAGAAATCGATTCTGAATCCTGCTAAAAAACTGCTAAATTAAAATTCGTAATTTCCTGTTAAGAAGCTAATAAAAATGCTTTTTCTTGCTAAATTAAATAATGATTACATTTTGAAATAAGGCAACATTTCACAGTGTATTGGCGAACCCCAAGTATCACTTTGCATACCCCCTGGGGTACACATACCCCACTTTGGAGACCATTGATTTAGAGTAATGGCTCCAAACTTTGAATGTTCTAGGATCTTCCTATAAAAGAAATGTTTTAGTGGACTCCTATTTTAGTTTTTAATCAATAATTAATAAGTTAGAACAATAATAACTTTTAGTCATGAAAAAATAAAATATCTATATATAATCTTAATATAGCAAGTTCATAATATTAAAGTATGATCATAATTAGAATAGTTGTTATTTGGCAGTACCACTGTCATCATAAAGAAAACACATTATTTTGGTTCCTGTGCATACGCATGGTAAAACAGCGCCATCTAGCAGCTGAAAACATGCACCACTGCTTTTGGCCCACTACTCTGAATATTTCTGTGGTTTGCACGGAAACAGCACCTCTTGCGGCCACATGGGTTATAAGTTGAAAGTACCAAAAAAATGTTTATCAATCCTTGCCAAGTTAGTTTCTTGCAATTTGTCAAAATAATGATAGAAAACTTTATACTAAAACAACTTAAGCTTGCTCATAACTGTTAATAAAACAGGAAAAACTCTCCATACAGTAGTGCCATTCAGTGCAAGCCAGAGTAATCAATGGATACCATATATAGTCATATAGGTCTGAGTTCAGAATTATATGACTATCTAAGCTAATGAGTTTTGATTGAAAATATTATTGTGTTTTCAATTTTTTTCTTATAGTTTTGTAGTTAAATAGAGTTAAAAAGTGGTTGCTGTATAAGCACAAGCCTTCTGGCATCCATTGATTACTCTGGCTTGCACTGAGTGGCACTACTGTATGGAGAGTTTTGCCTGTTTTACATTCATAGTTAACAACGATTTGTAGGTTTCACTTAAACAATTAGGAACGAAATTAATTATTTCATTGTAAGATAAATCTTTATTTAAAAAATAAAATGCTTTTAGTAATCTATCTTATATTAATAAATAATACCTTTAATTTTGGTGATATAATGCTCCTTTTTAAATCAGGCGAAATCACATCATCACGTGTTGTAGTATCTATATTAAAATAAATAAATCAAAATATGTTATAAAAGAGAATAAGATAAAATATTGGGAATGCCTGTCATTTTAACACCTTATTTTTAATATTATGTGGCTATAATTTTTTTATCTGTTTATTAATTGATTGAACCCAAAGAAATGGTAAACAATATCTAACAAAAAGTGACATCGCTTTCATAAAAGTATGAGAAGAAATGCCAAATCCATCACCAGTCTGAAATAATCAAACTGCTAGCTACTGAATAGCTGGAAAATTATTGTAAAACTATTTGATATGTTAAGATTGACCGTCTCAAGAGCCATGACATCATTTGGTTAAAAATGCAAAAATGAAATCTTCTATAATCATTTTGATCGGAAGTTAAGGTGTATTACAAAAATTATAGCTAAAAATACAAAATCCAGCAAAACAAAATATAGTGAGAGTCAATATACATTTCCTTTCTCCAATGCATACCAAAACAATCTTCAACAAGCTTTACAAGTATAGCATTTGGGATTGAGCTTCCATTTTAAGTCACCGTTTTGATGAATTGATGACTGGAAGCATGCAAACAGATCAAATATTTTTCTTAAATAGTAAATATGTTACATATCTGAGGATTTTTAAAAGGATCAGATTTCCTTTTTCAAAACGTGAGATAATAGCGTAAATCTGTCATGATTTGCATTCTATTCATCTAATCATTAGACGGCATTGATGCATCGTAACTGAAGAGTATTTCAACATTTTGCAATAATTAAGTTCATATAATGTTGCCAAAAGACAATTCCATCTTCCAAAAGTAAAATGCTCCAATTTATATAATCTTCAGAGTTAAATATTACACTCGAGAACAGGAGATTTGATATATAACTTTAAACTCATATTTCTCATATCATTTGATACACAAACTATAATGACATCTTTAATCACATAATTTAAGCATTACTGAGCCTTTGTGGGACATTACTGAATAACATCTCACAGAGAACTTGATGATTTTATCTTCTAGAATTGTTTAACATTTGAACATTGGATGATTCTAACATTTAAATATTATATAATTCCATCCCATGAGGAATAAAAATACTAGTCCAAGGCCATATAAATGAAGGTATTATTATAATTTTGTCTAAACCTTATACATCAGTGTAGGGTTTTAAAACAAAAATCAGTCATGTGAATGTTTTGCACACATAATAAAAAATATTTTTAAAACATCTTTCTACCATTTACAAATAAGTACAAATTAAAATATAACCTACATTCAATATTTTAGAATTATTGTAAATATAAGATATAATCTAGTCACAATATCCTGTTAGTTTTATCACAGTAGTAGAGAAGTGAACTCAGAGCTCAGATTTTAGAACATATTCTCAGGAGAATAATATAAGTAATATATATTAAGGCTATAACCTTAAGACCATGCACCTAGATGCGACAGTAGTGACCTCTACAAATCTTAACACAAGATTAATGACTTTAAAAGACAAGAGCGGACTCTTATCTTTGATCATAGGCGAATCTAAAGCATTTTGATTTGAGAGTGTGAAGCTATTAACTACTTGATTAAGCCACAATTTCTATACAAGCTCAGTGTGAATAATATAAATAAATAAAATTCACTTCCGTTTAATTAAATGTAAGTGTTAACTGCTTAATCTGACATTAGGCACTCAAATGACATATGTTCGCCCAACCAACTAATTACACAATTATTTATATTTATGTCATAAGATTATAGTAAATCAAATATTTGAAATGATGTTATCAATTATGAAATTTTTGTTTAATTTTGAAAAGCTTTATTATTTTTTTTCTAATTATTTTTAAATAATTTAAACACCATTTCAAAGCAGTATTGTTAAATTATACACCAAATAAAGTATCACATGACTTTCTCTGCTTAATTTCAGTAGCTGCATTAGGAGTAGTAATTCACTCCATTTACTCTACTCCACAGCATCTATTGTAAGACTGAGTTTTCAGTGAACAACAGAATGATAGTAAAACACCCAAATCACCATCCAATTTTTGATTACTGGGCACTTCACCAATAATAATCATTACAATTTTTACTTATACATTAAAAAAACAATTGCCAATTACATTGTTAGTAATAACACCCAGGTTAGGATATGCCCAACATTTTGAGAGGTATTACATCCCTCTCTTATTCATTGTTGTGGGCTTGACCAGTGATAGTACTAACATGGGAAACAAATCTGAACCCTTACTAATCAGGCCAACAACACCTGAAGAAGAGAGGAGAATAATACCTCTCAAAAATATTGTGCATATACTAACCTGTGTGCTAATAACTAACAGTTGAATGTAATTAGAAACCAATTTCTATTATACTATTCAAGCTATTATTTGAGTTTCAACCCCCATTGTTTTAAATCTATGATAGCTAACTTGCTGGTATAAATGGTATTGGTTTAACATTAGACCAATAGCAACATATTTTAGTAACATAGATTTTATGCTAATGGGAAGTATCTTTTAACTTAGATAGAAATAGTATATACTGAACAAAGCATGATAGAATAATCTTTCCAGTTATTTTCAACATTTATATTATAAGGAGTTAAATAGTCTATTTATTCTAAACCTGAATACTAATAATAATAATAATAATAATAATAATAATAATAATAATAATAATAATAATAATAATAATAATAATAATAATAATAATAATAATAATAATAATAATAATAATAATAATAATAATAATAATAATAATAATAATAATAATAATAATAATAATAATAATAATAATAATAATAATAATAATAATAATAATAATAATAATAATAATAATAATAATAATAATAATAATAATAATAATAATAATAATAATAATAATAATAATAATAATAATAATAATAATAATAATAATAATAATAATAATAATAATAATAATAATAATAATAATAATAATAATAATAATAATAATAATAATAATAATAATAATAATAATAATAATAATAATAATAATAATAATAATAATAATAATAATAATAATAATAATAATAATAATAATAATAATAATAATAATAATAATAATAATAATAATAATAATAATAATAATAATAATAATAATAATAATAATAATAATAATAATAATAATAATAATAATAATAATAATAATAATAATAATAATAATAATAATAATAATAATAATAATAATAATAATAATAATAATAATAATAATAATAATAATAATAATAATAATAATAATAATAATAATAATAATAATAATAATAATAATAATAATAATAATAATAATAATAATAATAATAATAATAATAATAATAATAATAATAATAATAATAATAATAATAATAATAATAATAATAATAATAATAATAATAATAATAATAATAATAATAATAATAATAATAATAATAATAATAATAATAATAATAATAATAATAATAATAATAAAAAAAATAAGCACTCATATAAGAGTATAGTCATTCCAACTCCAAAATAAATAAATAATCTTGTGATAACTATATAAACCAATCTATGAAACACAAATATGCCTACATATAGAATATGTTGGCCAATTTTGTTTATTTATTTGGTACATTATGATCCTATCTTTTAATTTCTTTAGCAGAAAATTTTCTCTTTCTGAAATAGTTCAATACCATATCTGACTGTATCTCTCTAATGTAACTATTATCTGCCATATCTTCCCAATGGAAATAATTGACATCATACTTCTTTAGAATGTCTTTGAGACAATCATTATAACACACATGGGATCTACATCTATCATGAAAACTATGCTCGAGTTCACCATAAAATACCCTTTTAGAAAGTCTTTAATTATTCATTCATTTTATATGTCCAATTCAACAAAGATGTGATTTTACCATAATGGGCTTAATAATATCACATCCAGCAAATTGAAGAATATATTGATTGGTGTTTATAATCTTATTATATTTTTAAATTTTTACAAAGCATCTTTAAATAAAACTTTTTAATGCCTTTATATTGCCCCAATACGATGTCCAAGTTTTACTTCCATACAATAAATTAGATAAAATAACAGCAATAAACAGCAAACTTAGCTGCAATAGAATTTATTAAAAGCTGAGGTAGTGTCCAATGATTTTTGATACTTTCATAATTTTTTGAGCCAAGAGTGGTGGCAAAGATGTACCAAGAATGCATTTTGACATCACTTGTCAAATTTTATAAAAGAATATAAGTTGTGAAAAAAAATAACATGGAATGAAATAATTAAAGAAAACCCAAATTCAAAAAAAAAAAAAAAAAAAAGCATAAAAAAGCAAAAATCACAAAGAACAAGAATTAATTTGATAACATTTTTGATAAGGATTTTAATAAAATGCCCAGATTAAAGATATTCTTACAATTATAAAAAAAATTTTTACAAATTGAAATAAAAGATAGTTCATAAATGCAAAATCAATGTCATATTGATAAAATTATTTATTTTTGTCATCAATTTGTCAAATATGGCAAAAATAAATTCACTAGTTTACCTATTAGTTCATCCTGGCCTACAGAATAGCCATATTGACATTTATCGATTAGTTTTCTATACAGTTTATTGCCTTGATAAGGATTTAGGTCGAAAGCACTAGGCATTTATGTATTATTTATTTGTTAATACTATATAAAATATTATTGTCTCTATCAGTAACAACAGCTGTGTTATTTTATTATTATTAAATGCAACATTTCAAATACAGATAGTAACATTATAATACTGACGTTGAAAATTCTGAGAATTATAGCGGTTGAGTAACCAGAACAATACTGCAGATATGAAAAGATTCCGTTGCCATCAGCCGTATGTATTTAAAAACATAATGTAATGGTAATTCTCTGAACAATTTGGTAACCTGTAAAGAAATTTTCCGGAAGAGCAAATCTGATATCCAAAGTCTATAAAATTAAATACATATTACAAAAAGGTTTTAGTTTTTCCAGGTGAGTCTAAGCACAATTGACACAATTTAAGGTAAAAATGAGACTAATGATTTAGAGTTCTCTGATTCAGACCTTGCAGAATACTTAGGAATATTTTTGGGAGGAAAATTACTTTAAATTATTTTAACTGTTAAAAATGCAATGTAAAATGGTTCAATTGCTTACATGGGAAAGTAAATAATAAATGTGTACCTATTCCTTTTAGAAACTTTTATAAAATGGATAAACAATGATTCAACTAAATTTATTAAAATGAAAATGAAATAATATCAGGTGTATCCTAACAAACTAGATAATTTATGAAGGTTTACTTTTAAAATAATGAAAAGGTAATTCATTTAAAATAGTAAAGCATCTATTATTAATATTAAAGAAAGAGCTAAAACGCTTCCATAACGATCATTTAGGTCAAGTTGTTGCTAAAAGTGCTATATATAGTACAACAATTATTAGTATTATAACAGTTTGGCCATTGCCATGTAATTTTGAAAAATAAATAGTTACACCATCATGCACAAAAGCAAAATATAGTATTGATACCAATGAATTATATGGTGATGAAATTTAAGCTTCCCAATTCCTTTAGAAATTGTTGGTCAGTGTAAAGCAATTTGGTACATTGATGTCTATAATAATAATATTAAAGAGCACAATTTATTATTTATAAAAATACGATTTATCTGTGCAGGAGTTAGCAGTGAAATTTAATAGTGTTAATTTATAGTTTTTGGTAGAATCCAAAATCAGTCATTTGGTGAATATGAATAGAAAAATGCTTTGGGGATAAGTTAAAGCCAATCTTAGTATTTATTTGACATTATAATTAGCAACAAAATCAATTACAGATTGGTTTAGACCTTCTGTTAAATATACCCAATTTTAAGACAGAATGTATGTTTTTGGAATAAAGAAACTAAACTTTAAGAAAAAATTGTGTGTACAAGTCAAGAAATTATTGGTCAGTGTAAAGCAATTTGTTATCTTGATGTCAATGTAATCTTGATTGGTATACCCAATTTTTTCTTAAATCTTAGTTTCTTTATTCCAAAAACACATACACATTCAGTCTTAAAATTTTGTATATTTAACAAGAAGTCTTAACCAATCTGTAATTGATTTTGTTGCTAATTATAATGTTATATAAATATTAAGATTGGTTTTAACTTATCACGAAAGCATTTTTCTATTCACATCCAATTGGCTGATTTCAGTCTCTATCAAAAACTATAAAATAACACGATTAAATTTCACCGCTCACTCCTGCAATGTTAAATTACATTAATATTATTATTTAAAGTTATAAATATTAATTCTTATTAAGCGCAATGTCAGCACGTAATACTTATATAAAGCTAAAACTTTAGTACATGTGTCTTGAGTGCTTAATTTTAGCAAGAGAGACCTCTACAAATCATAACACGAGATTCTAAAGTGATAGCAAGTTTAAATTTTGTCAAGTGAATTAATCTCTGAACCAAAAAATCCATGTGAGCACATGGTTAAAGTCATTTCTTTTGTTTGTTTATAATTAATGTTTCTCAATCCCTAGTTTATAAAAAAATTTAACTCTCCACAAAAAGTAAGTTAATTTTTATAAATTGTTCTAAATAAGATATGGTTAAGTGACTTTCACATTAATATATAAAAATAAATATTTAAGTTTTATTATTATAAAAAATATGATTCAAACTGCAACACACACAAAAGTTAAAATCTTTTAGAAAATTTCATGTTTAAGTATCAAACAAAATGAATCTCACTTTGTCTGAAGTTATCGAAAGCTTATTATAACACTAAGGCAAGAACAAAAATTTACTCATCATAGATCTAAATAAAGCTTTATGATAAATGGCTCAACCTAATATTCCCCAAAACAGAAATACTAAATGAGTTTCTATGATGACTTGAACAATCTTCACTCTCAACAGGTTAAAAAAGTATTTCATGCAGAATATTTTTTACATTGTATTATATATATTAAAATTAAACATTAAAATAGAGTTTAAATATAAAATTTAGTAAGATTCATTATACCAAGTATACTTTCAATGCTCTCGTATCATCATCGGGGTCAGTCTGCTGAGAACATTAATTTTTTGATTTGAATTTTAGTTCATCATGTATTCATTTTGTGTAATGAACTATACCTCTTTTATTTTACGTTTGCGATCTTAATGAACCAAAAATCAATAGCATTCAAATCATCAAAAAAGTAATGTTTTCAGAAGAATAATCGAGAATATGATGTGAGAGCATTGAAAGAATACCTGATAAATAAATTTTACTAAATTTTACATTTAAACCCTGTTTTAGTATTTTTTACACTAATAATTAGAATGACAGAATATCAAAATATAATTATATATTAAAATTAGTAATAAATATATTAACTAATTAAAGAAAATATAAATAAATAAACAAAATCATGATTACTTTTCTACACAGCCATTTTAATATTTCAACCAGAAACTGGTTTTCATCAGAAATTAAAACAGCTGTGTAGAAAAATAATTATTTACTTATTTTAGATTAAAATTAATAGTTATATGTTTTAGTATTTCCAGAAACTACTTGAAATGTTAAATAATTTAAGAAAATTTTAATTTTTTATTTATACGTTTCCAAATATATTTAACTATCAGTAAAAATACAGGTTAGGATAGAATACATGGTTTTGAACAGTATTAATTTCTTTTCTTCTTTAATATAGTTGGCTTAGCCAATGACAGTCTCACATGGGAATTGAACTCTAATATTTAGATCTGTAAATTATGAATTTATGCCTTAACCAATTAGTCTATACTGCTAAAAGCAACAGTATGTAAAGGTTTTAATATTTATTTGTGAGGATCCTCCTAATTTCTCCATTTTTTTTTAAAACCAAAATTAATGAGTTCTTTCCATATATTAATGATTATTGCATTAGGTTGACTTATTTTGTTATTTGCTCTTGCCATATTCTTTAAATTTTCTTTTTACTTTTCATCCAATATTTTATGTTCCCCTATACTGGTACATTGATGGTTTGCTAGTTTATACACATCTATTTTTTCTTCTCTAATCATTGTTTTGTGTTCTTTAATGATTTCCCAAAAGATGGCTAGTTTCACTGATATATATATATATTATAGATTCAACTTCTGCTTTTCAGAATTTCAAGTGAAGGTTTTGTAGATGTTATGATTTCTCACATTTTACTATAGCTTAGTAAGACTATTCTGACATTATATTGATTGTAGATTTTCTTCACTTTGTCTGACATCACTAGTTTGTGTGGATACATTATAGCTCTTATTATATATACATACCAAAAATGTAAGACAAACTAAAAAAAATCTGTAATTAATATAATATCAGATCTGTGTATAAAATACTACCACACTATGAGGAATCACAACCTCTACAAAATATACAGTCAAAATATTGAAAAACAAAAACTGCATTTATGTAATGCCATCTGATGTGGAAAGATGCATATCAATGAAATCCGATATCCCCATTAAAAATAATTACAGGAACACAGAGAATAAAAAAAGAAGAAAATTTAAAGAAGCCACTCACATAACAATGCAGAATAATCCAATAATTCAACCTAGTGTGTTAAACTATAATGTTTGGGTTAAAAAACTGATTAATTTTTCCCTTAAAAGAATAAAAATTAGGAAATCAATAAGACTCTCATAGGTAAGTATATGAAATTTCTAGTGAATATCACTTTTAACAGATTATCCTAGTTGTTTAGAATGTATATATATTGTTTATAACACTTTTTTCATATACACTTCAATGCAAACAAATTTTCTTAAAAACTTCTTTATTTTCCTTGCAGTTTCGACTGTCCAGCAGTCTTCATCATAGCTCTAAGCTTCTTCTCTGCTTTAATTAAAATCACAATAACTAGCACTTATAACGATTACCAGTTTAATTCCTATCTTATACTGTCACTAGTCAAGCTTGTGTGTTATTATTATCAGTTGAACATATTTGGAAAAATATAAATAAAGTTTGAATTTTTAAAAAATATTTAACAAATCAACTAGATGAGGATACAGTCCAGTATATAATACAAATAAACTGCCATAATCACAAACTTCAGATCTATATTAAAACTGCCATAATCACAAACTTCAGATCTATATTAAACTATATAAAAACATATTCAGTTTGCTTGATTACATATTGTTAAATTATTGAATAATAAATTGCTCAGTAATGACATGCAATTTTCAAACACCTAAAGTTAATAGGTTGAACTTTGACCCTGAAATTCTTAGCTCTCAAGTTCATCACTTTACCATTGTGCTAAATTGCACAGGGGATTATATATTGTTGTCACGTACTTGTTGTCTCAGGAAGCCAAGCTTCGCTAATGTTATGGTGTTTAAACATAGAAGCCTAAAAAATAAAAAAAGTTTAATATTAAAAATATTATTTTTTTAACCATATAAATTATAAGCTAACAAAATTTGTAATTACATAAAGCTATTAAAGACTTTAATCAAGATATTAAGAGTCGAATCATTGTGGAAGCTTCTAAAGTTTCAATCTCACCTAAACATTCACAAGTTAATAGCAAATATCATCTGTTACTTAACAATCTTTGTCAAGGCTGGCTAAATTTATGGTATCCAATGTGACTGGTCTATGATGTAGTAATCAATTTGTAAATAGAATGCCCTAAATCCATCCTATAATGTAACAAGAATTTGAAAGTAAGCCCATCATTTTTGAAAAATATTTGCTGCTTATCCAAGCCATCAGCTTACCAAAGGCTAATCTTCTAAATAATATGTTAAAGAGAAAAAATATACATGTAAAATCAGCAAAATGAGAGAGTAATATTGTATTCCAATTACCTGATATTGAAACTGTATTTAAAGTCAATCCAGCCTTAGCTATTAAATCTTCCAAAGCAGTATGAACCAAAGGTAGATTAGAAAGTTGACCAAACTGAATAATTGCAGTTTGAAGCTGTATAAACTCAAAAGTCTTTCATAATTATACTTTTTCTAATATCCTCATAAATTGAAGATAACCAAGAAACCAGCTGACCGAATGATTTTATAAATTTAAAACCATGTGAAATTAAGTCTCTAAATATATGCACCCACAGTAAGAATCCGAAAGATACAAAATGTGATCCAAAATAGGTAAAAAATGGGTAAGGTTTTATTACCCCTATTTTTATTAATAGGCATAAAATAAAATATTATACTTAAAATAACTATAAAATAATAGAATCCATTAAAATTGAATAACAGTATATTTCTATAAATACTATTTTTTCTCTCTTTTCTAGTTCACAAGTTTTTATATATTTTTATTCTAATGGAATTTTATTTATTTATTTATTTTTAGTATTAAAATTATTTTTTCAAGGGTAAAAATATTATATTATGTAATATTCATGACTAATCCAATTACTATAGTAAAATAAATTTAATTCATTTATTCAATGCAAGTAGTCTCTAGTTCTTATACTATGATGTTTTCACACCAGTATCTATATAATTGCAAAACAGAGGTATTTTAATATTATTTTTGATTAGAGATAAATGATGATTCATATTTTTTGTATCAACCAAAGTGATTTTGCTGTAAAGTATTGTCATGTTCAACTGACCAATTG
Source organism: Epiperipatus broadwayi (assembly GCA_028023455.1). Classification (NCBI taxonomy): domain Eukaryota; kingdom Metazoa; phylum Onychophora; class Udeonychophora; order Euonychophora; family Peripatidae; genus Epiperipatus; species Epiperipatus broadwayi. The sequence continues at coordinate 15,185,773 of JAQFVV010000010.1, read as the reverse complement.
TGGATGAATAGAGGGCTTTAACATCACGGTTTTCAACCTGTCCTATAGATATTCCTCATTACAGAGATGATATCCTAATCTGCAATATGACCGGTATATTATAAATGAAAAATGTCTAGAGTAATCAGGGATGGTCTTCTCTTTGATTGAACCTATTTTATGGGAATGATGATTAGGGAATATGGCTTATATTAGTATTGAGAATAAATAAACTTAATGAATATCCATTCTGATCATCATAGTTAATTAGGATATTCAGTTTAAATATATTCAATGTCATCATTCCAACATCCACTAACACTAGTGTGTTTAACATTCTAGTAAACATAAATAAGGGACTTACTCTAATCCCGTTACAATATGCATAATTTTTTTTTTAAAATTAAATGTTCAATCTTGCGAAGTGACACCATTTAATTAAAAATAATGTTTTATATAAAATGCATAATTAAGATCATTTTAATATTTTTTCCAATGTTTATAGCAATATATTTGAAATATATTTCAGATAGTTGTGGCATTAAAAAATATAGAATGTTGCCCTTGAATGCAAAAACATGAACGGTTAAAAATGAAAATCTATAGCTACAGTTAAAAAATATAACTTGTAGCTTAATAAAAAGTAATTAGTAACCATTTATATAATTATCAAAAGACTCTTAATAACTATTTACTTAATTATTAAAAGACTGTTCTCATCAAAGAATGCTTTCTAGAAATATGGTAATTGTAAAATGAATTCATATAGAGATCTTTGTTAAGGCTAAAACCTTAAGAATATGCACCTTAATAAGTATGCACTTTATAAATATAATTATTATAGAGTTCTTGTGTGTTTTATAAAAATAAACAATAATGATTATAATGTAACATAACATTAAAACATGAATTTATGAACATGAAATTAGACACAACAAATAAATATTAAATTGTTATATATGTTTACGCATATTATCATCATCATTATTGTCGATCATTACAAATCCACTGCAGGATGAAGTTCTTTTTAAGTTTAATCTTGTTTCTCTGATATATATCCACTTTACTTATTCTATTTATCTCATATATGATTTCTATTTAAATCATTTTCAATCTCTTGGGATTCAATTTAAGACTTCATATGTCAACCTATTCTCATCTCTTTTAGAAATATGTCAAGCCTAGCAGCATTTCAATCTCTTAATTTTTTCAAGATCTTAATATTTGTTTTCTCATCTAAGTACTTTGCTTTTAATCCCCCTTTCTTACTCCTAATATAAATTTCTCAATATTTCATTAAGTTCCCTAAAATCTGTATTTTCTTCTGCTGAGTATTAAAATTTCAAATCCATAAGTAATAAAATGACAAAATATATCTATTAAAATATTTTCCTGTTGAACCACAAATACGTATTTCTTTTTAATATTAAAATATTGGTAAAACCATCCAAGTTTGATTCTATGTCTAATTTCATCCATTATCCTTCCATGTTAATAATCTGACTAAGGTATTCCTAATTGTTAATCCACCGAACATTACTCTTTTTAATGTTTAACTATAGTCTTACTTTTTAATTTTCATTTAATAATTCTTGAAACATTTTAAAAGCTCTGAAGTGTTATTCATATAATAATGATCACCAAATCTGTCAAAGATGTGGTAACAGCAATAATAGGTACCACAAATGCACATCATTAGGCACTGTCTCATGGTCAGTGAATCAGCCAACATGGATTGAACCTCATGAACTGTTACTGAAGGGTACAGGTGATTTAAGATCTGAGAAGACACAATTGATGGGTTAACAGGCAAGTTCACAAAGAGGAAGTGAAGAAGACCAGACAGAAGTATCTATAGAAGAAAGTGGTTTGAAAGCAGCTCTAGTGATACCACAGTGTAGCACTGTAGATACAATGGAAGAGGAGAAGAACAGGTCAGTGGACACGTTAGTGGAGAGCTATTAGTTGGACAATGCAGAGAAGACCATCGATTCTGAATTGGCTATTAATGAATCAATTCAAACAGAAAACAGGTTTCAAATCTTTAGAACCAAAAGAAAAAATCAGGAACATTCTGGCTCACAGACTGATGAGAGCAGCATTGTAGAGTTTAATATTGATTTCAGTGGTAAACAAGGAAAAAAGACTGGGGTTGACACTGCAAAGTTGATAAGGAACAAGGGTAGGAAGAAGACTAGATTTGCCGAGTCAAAACTGGATAACAGGATGGGAGTTGAGTCAATGAATGCAAAAGATAATGCCTTGGCATCTTCTGACTGTGGTTGGGTGGAAAAGAGCTCGCCACTCTCATCGAAGCTCAAATCATATGAATGTTTATAGAAAGAAGAATGCTTTCGAAGCTTGGGGCATGACTGCACTCTAAGTGAAAAAGTGGAGGGGATTTCAGATGAATTACGGAACAATTTTGAATTTAAAAGTAAGCCTGACAGAGCTGGCAGGCTAGTCAAAGTTGATTATTATCTGAAAATGACCCAGGAGAAGATTGAAAAGAATCAAAGAATAAGGTATAGGAATGAAATGAAGGATTGGTTGAACATGGAAGACAGTGATGGTGAAGAAAGTAGAAAATTCATGCAGATGGAAGACAGTGATGATGAAGGAAGTAGAAAATTCATGCAGATGATGTCACAGAAACAAAAAAGTGTCAACCTAAAGAATATGGCAATTCAAATTCACAAAAAACTTGTGCAACCCGATAGTGAAATTGTGGATGAGCTTGGACAATCCACAAAATGTGAAGTTATTAATCTACAGACAATGTTCTATAATGAAGCAGAAGAAGGTTAGTCTAAGTGTCCTCTAAGAAGTTGTCCTGTAAAATAAAATTGAGATACTCAATTGAAACAAGAAGTGCAAAGTGAAAGAGTTTTCTAAGAATAATATTTGTAAAACTTTGTTGAAATCTATGATAACGTGAATGAATGTATTTAATCTTGTAAATGCTGGTATTCAGCAGTTTTTTTTTCCTTAATAAAAAAATCTGCAAAATCTAGATAACTAAATAATCTACATATATTTTTATTCCATTAACTTCCCATTTTAATTACAAAATACTTCATTTTAATTTGCAAAACATTTCTTGTAAAATTTTAATTTACAAAACACTTCTTGTAAAATGCATAAAAGTAATGGAGATCCTTTTCAATGTTAAACTTCTTAATGTCACCTTGAAATATAATTACTGCTGTAGTACTTTGGTGAATATTCTTCAGAATATGACAGTTTCCTGAGTCTATTATCTCTTGATGATCCAAAGCTTTAATCACTATTAAAATGCTTATAAAATCAAATATCTTTTTGTAATATATAAATCCAAGGTATAATGGCAATACATACTTATTGGACCTTTCTATAATTTCTCTCATCTATTGTGTAAAAATGAAGTCCAGCTTGTTCTTTTGATTGATTTGAACCCAAATTTTCTATACCATGAATTGTAATAATATTGATAAAGAGTTTGTATAAAACTGATAAAAGGTTGATAAATGTGCAATCATTCAATCATGTGATAGATCTTTGTCATTTAGCATATAGTTTTGCCAACCATTTTTTTATTTTGTCACTTGTTCCATCATTTTCTGGAACTTTTTCTTTTTAATACATTTATTTGCATGTCTGACATCTTTATTTACAATGCTTTGTAATTTAAATGTAGTATTTATGGTGGTTAACTTTTTTTCATACTATTTTACAATGCTCCAGATATTCAATTCTTCTTAATAGCTCATTTTATATATAATCTTATTTCAGTTGAAAATTTATTGATAAATTACTGAGTTTCTTTGTACCAGCTTTTATTTTTACAGTTCTTAGTAGAGTATCAGTTATCTTCTTGCTGATATCAGTTAAGTTTGAATCATCTTTAAAGTCTATCAATATTTTAAAATAATTAGCACTTTCTATCCTAAATTCACTGGAATATTTCTGAAGATTAGAAAAATCAACTGTCTATAATAAAAATTTTTTTTCAGCTTTCAGTTGTTTTCCAATTTTAGCATTAAAGTCTACCATGATAAATTAAATATATTGTTCATACAATCAAAAACATTATATATATATATATATCATTAAAATCAGTAAACACTTAAACAATCCCAATATCAATAACAATCAACAATCTCAATTTGTTGTCAAGGCAACCTCTACTTAAGTCAACACTTAGACAATCCCAATATCAATAACAATCAACAATATCAAGCTGTTGTCAAGGCAACCTCCATTTTTAAGTCAACACTTAGGAAAGCCCAATATCAATAACAATCAACAATCTCAATCTGTTGTCAAGGCAACCTCCATTTAAGTCAACATTTAGACAATCCCAATATCATTAACAATTAACAATATCAAAATCAGCAGCTTCATATTGTTGATTGTTATTGATATGGGGATTGTCTTAAGTGTTGATTGATTTTAATGGTTATTTATATACCCATTTAGCCTTGATCATTATTATACTTAATATATATATATATATTTATTGTACCGATGTAGGTCGTTACATATTTCTAGTAGTCAATGAGAGTGAATTTTATTGAAAGAAAATTTTAAAAATGTTATTTTTAAAAGTTAGTTTAAATTTCAGAAAGATTTTCATGAAAGTTTGAGAAAAGGAAAAGAACAAAAGAAAGGGGAACGGGAGAGATTTCGGTAATAAATAATAATTAAAGAAAAAACGCATTATTAGTTTTAAATTAATAAAATAAATCTCTTGTTTTGTCTTGTAATGGGGAATGTGTGTGTCTATAAATAATAGTTAAAAGAAAGGAATTTTTTAATGATAAAATAGAAAGCTAATGCAATACAGATAAAAAAACTGAAAACTTAAAATCAAAACAATGGAAATAATTAACAAACAAAGAGACTAATTACTACTGTTTGATTAAAATAAAAAAACCAATGGAAGGACTAGAATGAAGCTTGAACTCTTAAATAAAAGGAATGAAAGCCCAATAGGATTGCATCAGATTGCTCGATTGATCCTCAGATAAGGAACACTAGCTATAAAAGGGAGATTATGTATTGTTAGATCATTCAGGCATTCAAAAAAAAATCATTAAAAATTATTATTTATTCAGAATTCATCAAAATTGATCTAAATACATTGAAATATCTCAGAATGAATATCCTATCATCTAGAATGTGTTGCTGAATCCATTGGATTGTGTGACCAGCCTGAACCTCTGTGCAATAACATCAGCAGTTAGTTTGAGGGAGAAATCATGTTCGTGTAAAACTGGAAATCATTGGAGTGTCCATGCTAAGATTCGCAAGTAAATTCCTATACATCCCAACTGGTTGGAATCAGGAGAATGAGCAGAAGCTATGTTGCCTTATTTGCATGTTCAAATCCTAAATTTAACCATATATAGAATATTAATTTCCATGATCTATCTACATGCATTAGCTTAGATTTCATAATAAGACTTTTAAATCAAAGATCTCATTAGTTATCTGTGTGCATTATATAATTAATATGTGTTTTATTTTATTTATTATTTAAATGTATATGTGTGTAATTTGAACATATTAAAATGTATACTTTAATATAACATGTATAGGTGCTTATTATAAGGCAGAACGAGCATTTAAAAAAAGAAAGTTGGCTAAAATATTTTAATTATTGTTAGGTAGATAATTTGATGTAAGGTTAAAAATAAGGGAGGGATTTATGCCATAGAATTAATAACGTATAAGTATTCTATTGGTCAAATATTTGTGACATAAATATTGAGATATTTTAATTATTATTAGGTAGATAATTTGATATAAGGTTAAAAATAAGGGAGGGATTTATGCCATAGAATTAATAACATATAAGTATTCTATTGGTCAAATATTTGTGACATAAATATTGAGAAATAGATATTCGTAGTATAGGTGCATAATTGAGAATAGTTAAAGTCCGATGAGTTAGCTGGGGAGGTCATGTACTAAATTCATAGCTGGTTGAGCAAGCATGTTAGTTACTTGTAATTAACTGGCATCTAAAAGTTTTTTCCTAAGCATATTAGTTACTTGTAATTAACTGGCATCTAAAAGTTTTTTCCTTAAAATAAATAAAGTGCTTGGGTGACCTTTGTTATAATTTAGTAGCAAAGAGTTAATATTATTGGTAGCTTGCTACCAGTGATATTATTATCTCTACCTGAAAGATTGGAAGCCTTCAAAGATAGTAATAGAAGCTAAACAAAAGGGATAGAATAAATAAATCTAAAAGAAAATAAATGTTTCCATTTCTTTGTTGACAAATAAAAGAAGGCGGCCAGCACAATATATATTGTAACCATATATTTTAGTATAAAATATAATAATTGATGTAACTGGTATAAAAATTTCTCTGTCTTCTTTTGGTGATTTGATTGGCTTGATTTGCACTTTGAACAGATTACTCTCTTATATTCAAAATAATTTATTAGAGAGAATGGGTAATATTTTGCCTTACTTGTTGTCTATATTATTTTAATAAATTTAAATTGCTTCTTTCCATATACTAATTCATATCAAAATGTTTAACTTTTTAAAAATTTTGACAACACATTAAATTTGGTAAAATATTATTAAAAATAATAATAATTTTTATTTGTTTAAAATGGTCTTAAAAATTATTTCCATTGAATTAAAAAAACCATTTGTTCAACTAAATTTAATTATTAAAAATAAATACAGTAATTACGTATGCATTTCAATGTAAAAAAAGAAAGGAGTGCGAATTAAAAAAAAAGATCGTCTGATAGTGTTGCTTTGGAGGGAGAAAGAAAAGAAAATGGTAAAAGGCAAATGGTGTAAATATGATAAGCTTATTTTAAAATAGTTAACAAGTAAACGGATTTACTACAAAGTTTTCTATAAACGTAAAAATAACATAGTGGTATTTAATAATAAGATGAATTGCTAAATTTAAAAGTCTGTTCAAGTCGACTAACCAGGTGGATCAAATCGCTAATAATAATTTTCCAATATTACATTTGAAATATGTCGGAGCTTTCCAGTTTAAAAGCAGAATTAATTGCAAGATTTTGGTATGTTTTAAAATATTTATTATTCTACAATTTGGAAAAATTAAATAAGTGTTTTAATTACAGAAGTTTTATAAATATGAAAATTTGCTTTTTAAAAAAGAAGAAGTTTAAATTAAAGTAAAATGTTAAAGTTATTAACATAGTTTAATATTTCCGTTTATAATTTTAATAAAAAATATAGTATTGATTGATATTTAACTTTGCAATGCCAGTAATATATTTGCTAGTTAATTTATTTACCATTTGGATAATAAAAACAGTCTTCAAATAATTAATTAAAGCTATTTTCTAATTTTATCGTCAGTTTGGAATGATTAAATTAATTGCTATAATTAGTATTCCTAGATTTAAGCGTGGATAAATAAATATTAGCATGGATGTGATAAACTTGGAACAGTTTTAATAGAGAAATGTAGAAATTAATAACTTATGAAAAAACATTTTCATTTAAACTCTGCGTGTCATATTTTGGAATTGTTTCATGTTTATGGAGCCACGTAAAATCGTTAATCTAATAGTGCTTATAATAACTAATACAAATGGATAAAATTACATGTATGGAATTCAACTATAATTGTAGCTATTACTTCGTATATTTATTGTTCGACACATCGTACATGGATTTCACGGATCATATTTGTAGTTATAAAATGCTATACAATTTAATTTGTGATACACACACCTGCTAGAATTCATGTATTGAACTATAAAATGCTATACATTTAATTTATATCACACACACACCTGTTAGATTTTATGTATTTGATGAATAATGCATTACTTTAATTTTATCGTTATATGAACTTGCATGTGAAGTTCATAAGTTATATTTTATTAAGTTTAAATTAATAGGGGTTGAATAAAATACTTATTCAAGAGAATAGCGCTTGCGAAAGGCTTGAAAAGTACTAAATGAATTTATGAGATGTATCAATTTTTCATGAGGTATTTTGTGAGTCTTTCCAGATTTCTATTCCTATACTAATATTACTTATATTATATTACATATGTTTTATTTTAAGCAAGATAAGTTAGTACATTAGTTGTCCTGATTAGTGTAACATTTTATTATGCAAGAACCCACATTTGCTAAAATGTTAGTGTTTTCTGAATGGTCAGAATAACTGAGGAGGATGATTTTGCACTTTAATGTGAAGTAAATAGTAATGTTGTTTTATAATGTTAAAAGGCATTAATCTGTGCCGGTGGTTAATCCGCAGATTACTTAATTGCCATTTTTTGTATTTTACACTCATTCCTGCGCTGGTGGTTAATCCGCGGAATTGTGTAATTATACTTATTACTTTATGATGGTGTATAAATCCACAAAGCGTTTAGTGTTATTTAATTCCTATGTGTAGATGAATGCATCCACAGGAATATGGTTTTACTTCATAGATATAAGTTGGGCAAAGTATTTTAGTTATTCTGCTAAATCATCTTCTTCCATTTGTAAGTATAATTTATAAGTTAGATCATCAAATTGTAGCAGGACATTCTATTCAAGTTACCTCATAATAATTAACTGTTGGTTGATTATTATTTACCTGAATGTAAGTTTAAATTTTCACTTTATTTAATGATTGCATTATAGCTAAATCCTACAGATATAATATTATTTATTATATTATTATAAGTTTACGGTATAGATTTATTGAATCTGGAAATGACATTAGATGTTTCATGAGTTAATGTTGAATTTAGTATAATTTCCTCAATACATTCATTATATCAAATTGAAATATAAGGTATGATTAGGTTTTTAAAAACCGTACCTATAATATGTTATTGAAGAAAGTCGATGGAATTATAATTTATTTATTTTATTTGTTTATTTATGTCTTTAATTATAACATTAGAATTAATTACTTATTATTCATAAATTTGTAAATAAACGATTTATAATTAAACTTACTGTGCCGTTGCTATTTGTCATTCGTAAAATCAGAAATCATAAACCTTGGATAGAGCATACATTGAAGTACATACCATCGTCAACATGATATAAGAGTTTAGTGATATTTTGAGAAAACATTTGGATGCTTTTCGTCTTTGGTAGTTTATGATGTGTAAGGTACAATAAAATCCCATTTACCTTTTCCATCATTTTAGCTTTGCGTAGTTGATTCTAGTATACAATACAAATTGATTATTAAACCTGTAAACAGATTTACCAGATAATGACATGATTGAATATATTTACTTAACGTTTTTAAATTGTCATTTGTCAGTATAATAAGAGTCTCAGTGATATAGTAAACTATAAAAAAAGAACCCAAGTATTTATGTTTATTTATTGCAAAGCTTTACCTGGACTAGCATTTGTATTAAAAATCATATAGATGGTTTAAAATTTCATAATCTTATGTAGTTCCACAAATTATGCCATCTTGTACATGGTCGGCCATCGGGTCTCATACAATGAAAATCGCAAATTAAGGTTTGAAAGATAATAACATTACATACTTATAATTTGTTTAATGTATTTTATCATACTACTATGATAGGTATTCGCGGTACACCCTGGCTGCGATCAAATTAAATCATAAAAAGTTTATGTTATATCATTAGTTTGGTCTGTGGTAAGTTGCTCCAGATTTTGGTTGTGGTCTTTGGTGTAGATGGCATGATATGCTTTTGGTTACAGCTCTTAATAGCTGACAATGTGCAGCGGGAATTGATCGGTGATCGAGGTTACAATTCTTAGCGCACTTATGTTTTGGTGATATTATGTAGTTGGGACAACAATCGAATGGTCACAATATATATATATTTACTTCTCCATCATAATGAAACTTGTTGGGCTAAAAGTTTGAATTATCTGAATCCACTAGAGAGAGCCTAGGACTCCAGTTTTCACTGTTTCATGCTCCCTGTTCTGTTCACCAAAGTCATAGTCCATTGTTGGATTCATAAAAAAAAAAAGGTTACCAAAATGTAAGTGAATATCTGTTTTATTGTTTTTTCATCTTTAGAAAAAGTTTTGAAACAGTTTTCATTCAATGATAATTGAAATTATCTATTCTTCCGTTTTATGCAAATGGATGCCATTAGAAATAGACAAAAACTAGCTTAAGTAATTCTTGGAATCATTAAAATATTATAAACCTTTTAAAAATAATTTTAAATGAAACCAAATATTTCTAAAAAGAATAAACACTAGAAATCCTAATTTTATTGATAGAATATACAGGAAATTCATTTGCACATCAAATCTCATAGAAAACGTGGAATATATGTTAACAATGATGGTTTTAGGAATTTTATCTTTGCATCAGATTTTAGCAGTGTTAAACAAGTTTCAATTGTTAATTCGATCTCAATTTTAGAATTGAATATTATAGAAAATAACCTAAGCTAACACCCTGCACAAAAATCTGGTTTCTCTGATGATCAGAACAGAAGTTATCACCCCCCTTCTGGTAGATTGCCCCTGTAATGTATCCGCCTGGTGAGAGAAATGACAGGGACAAACAACATACAATAAATTACTAAAATGATTTAAGTTAGTTTCACAAATAAACAACCAGCACGAGAATTACTAATTATTAAGATTTATTTAGTTAAATATATCAAATGTTTACATTAGTTTAACTTAATCCTACAGAGAGCCCTGAAGGCATACAAAATAATAAAAGATCGGGAGGATCTGTTATATTTACCCCTAGTCGGATTTTTGCACCTTCAGATCCGATAATCTGGGTTTTTCTCCCTGGTAAGTTCTGATCAGCAAAATACAATTATGAGCTCTGTTCTCAGTCAGGCAAAACAGCAAAAAGACCCATGATCCTATTCTACACAGTTTATATAGTCCTGCCTGATGTCTTATCAGTTCCCTCCAATTTCTGCTTCTTATCTTTTCCAATTGTCTAATTATTTCCATTCTATATATCAAAGTTTTAATTTCCAAATATTTTATATACATAAACTTTACTTTCTAAATATTTTACTTTATATAAATTCAAGTTTAACACACGCATATATATATATATCTACTTCTGGAGTAATATTTATAAAAGTTTTTAATTACATAATAACATTTATACAAGTTATTTTATTTTCACCGTTAGACACAACACTTCTTCCCCTCACTCCAGAAGTAGATTGTTTTCCCACAAACATAATCGTTTAAATGGAGAGCCTTTCTTTTATTGCATATGGGTCTATGCGAGTTTCCTTTTTCTGCTTTCTGTTGAACATCGCTCCCTTCTTTTCCATCGCCCCCTAGCATGTCTTCTGGTACTTCCTGTTCTATGTTATCGCTTGTTTCCTGTGGTTGTAGTTGCTCGAATATATCCATCTGCATCTCTTCCAGTTCTCCTTTACGTATGTGATTCACATGTCGTTTATATTTTAATCCATTATGTCCTGTAATTTCATATATTTGCTGTGATATTACTTTGTCAATTGTTCCTTTTATCCATACTTTACACATAACGTCTCTTATCCATACTGTATCTCCTATTGCAAACAATTTTCAAGCGGTTTCTTTGCACACAAATTTTTGAGCAATGGGACGCAAAATATCTAGTTTAATTCTTAACTTTTGCCCACATAGTAGTTCTGCTGGTTATTTCCCAGTCGCTGTTGATGGTGTTGCATGCTGGTTCAGCATAAATTCCTGTAAAGTTTGTTGTATATTCTCATTTTTATTCTTCTTTAAACATGTCCTATGGCATTCTCCACTAATCCGTTTGACTCAGGGTGATACAGTGGTGCATACACATGTTTGATTCCATAACTATCAAAACGTTTATTCAGCTCTTCGCTTACAAATCCTGCGGCATTGTCTGATATTATCACTTCCGGAAATCCATATATATAGAAAATTGTCTTTAAACAGTTTATGGTTTCCTGTGCACTTGTATTCTTTACCAGATGACACTCTATTCACTTCGAGTATGCGTCCATCACAACTAGCATTATTTTTCCATCAATCGCTCCTGTGTGATCTATATGTAGACGTTCCCACAGTTCAACTGCTTTCGGCCAAGATAAATACTGTTTAGCTGGCAAAGAGCTTTCCGACTGACATGGTGCACATTTTTTAATGAATTTCTTGATATCAATATTTATTTGCGGCCACCAGACATAACTACACGCTAAAGCTTTTGCACGCACTATGCCCGGGTGACCTTGGTGAAGTAAACTTAATATCTTATCTCTACCTACTGGAGGTATTACAACTCTGTCCCCCATCACTATACATCCCCTACATATAGATAAGTTTTCTTTGTTAACCCAAAACCCCATAGCTATATTATTTGGTCTACATTTGGGCCAACCTTTCTTAATCCAGGTTGTCAACAAACGATATCCTTTATCTTCGTTAGTCCACCGCTTAACAGTTTCACTATTTAAAACCTCGGAGTTTATATTACCAATATAATTTACCTCTATTTCACTTTCTATTGGCTCCTTGTCATCTGGTAACCTCGATAAAGCATCAGCGTGGGAAATTTCCTTTCCTTTCTTGTATTTCAATATACAATCATATGAACTCAATATATTATGCCATCTTAACATACGCAGACTTAAATGTTCCAGAGTAGCCCGGTCATTTCCGAAAATACCCAGCAATGGCTTATGATCAGTTATTATCTTGAATTTTTGGCCAAAAATAAATTGGTGGAATTTCTTTACCGCAAATATAATTGCCAGCGCCTCTTTATCTATCTGGTAGTAATTTCTTTCTGCCTTCAACAAAGTTCTGGATGCATATGCCACAGGGTGCTCACATCCCTCTATCGGATGAGCTAGGACTGCACCTACTCCCCATTCTGATGCGTCTGTAGTAATTCTAACATCTTGATCGCTATCAAAATGCACTAACAAATTAGCTGATACTAATAGCTCTTTTGTTTTTTCGAAAGCTTTTTCATGTGTTTCAGTCCAGTTCCATGTTTGCCCTTTACATAACAATTCATATAAAGGAGTTGCTACCATTGCCTTATTTTTCAGGAAAGGTTCAAAAAAATTTACGAGACCTAGAAACGCTTGCAACTGTTTTACATTTTTAGGTCTTACTGAGTTTTTTACTGCCCATACTCATATGACCTAGAAAATTTAATTCTGTTGCTTCCCATACACATTTTTCTAGTTTTAGTTTTACACCTGCCACATTCAACCTATCACATACTTTTAAAACTTTACTTTTTAAAATTCCGCTAGATGTCGCCATTATTAATATATTGTCATAATATGGCGTCACCCCTTCAATACCTTGCAATATCATATTTAACTTTGCCTGAAAAATATTTGGCGCTGTAGTAATTCCAAACGGCAAACAATTGCATTTATATAACCCAAAAGGCGTGGTTAATGTTAATATTTTTGCTGTGTTCTCTGTAACTTTAATCTGATGGTACACCGAGTTTAAGTCTAATTTAGCAAAATATTTTGCCTTCAATAAATTTGCTAGTATTTCGCGTACGTTAGGTACCGGGTATGCACCTTTATTCAAATATTTGTTAACTGTAACACAGTAATCGCCGCACAATCTAACTTCCCCATCTGGTTTTGTTATTACAACAATCGGTGTGGCCCATTCTGCCTCCTCTACTGGGGTTAATACGCCGCTTGCTACTAAATGTTCTAACTTTTCTTCTACCTTTTGTCTTTGCGCAAAAGGGATTTTACGTGGCTTGCACATTACTGTTCTTAAATTATCCGCTAAATGTATTTCTACTGGGTTTGTTTTCATTAAGCCCAGATCTTGCGTAAATAAGTCTGGGTATAATTTTACCATTTCTTTTTCTGTTGAAATCATTTTTACAATGGAAAATTGTATTCCCAAGTGTGTAAACCATTCTCTTCCTATTAACGGGCTTATTTTTTTCTCAACTATATAGATTGGCAGTGTAAATTCTTTCTCTCGAAACACTACTGGAGCATCTACTTTTCCCATTATTTTAATAGGATCCCCATTAACATCTTTTACTTTAATGTCCACATTCTGTATTTTTACTTTTGGGTTGGCTTTGGATATTTCTTTCCAATAATTTATACATAGCAGCGATATACCCGACCCACTATCAACTTCCATATTTAGCTCACTATTATATATTTTTACTTTTACCATAAATTGGTCTTGCCTAGGTATTATTATATTTTTCTTAATATTAGTTTCTTCATATCTATATCCATTTTTCTTGTACATATCTTTTTTACAAGGCTTTTTACACACTGCTGCTAAATGACCTTTTGCCCCGCAATTGTAGCAGCTTTCTTTCTTCCATTTGCACTTCTTTGATATATGCCCTGCTTTTCCACAGCAGAAACATTTTATTAATATCTTTTCTTCAGTCCTTTCCTGGTAATTTTTTTCAACTTTATATTTTACTGGGTTCTTCAGCCTTGTTTCTAAAAGCGCAAGCTTGCTCTATTATTGCCTCGTAAGCCATTCCCTTTTTAATAGCCTGTTCATACAACAAATCGGCTTCAGTTAATAATGTTTGGCGTAGCCTTTCGTCCACCATTCCCCATAATAACTGGTCTAGTAAAGCCTGTTCCACGAAATCTCCGTAGTCACAATCTTTAGCTAACTGCCTTAAAGCTATATTATAATCTTTTATTTTTTCTTCCTTGGCCTGCCTACGATTTCTGAGAGCTAATCTGGCAATATGTTTAGAAGGCCTTGGACTAAAATAGTCAGTTAATTTTTTTATTAATTCTTCAAAACGTACTCCGTCTGTTACTGGCCCATCACCCAATTTATTCACAATTTCAATAACTTTTCATCCAGCTAAACACAATAGAGCTGCAACTGTTTTGTCATTTTCCGTTATGCTGTTTAGCTTAAAAAAATTTTCTAACTGCGCGACGTATAAAGGCCATTCCTGTGGGTTTTCAATCCCAAACTCCATAATATTACTTTGCCCTAATGACATTTTATAACTTTAGTATTCTCGGCTGAATTTGCGAAAACTCTATATATATTTTCTCACTCCGCACGTAATTGTATGTGGCTGTCAACTGCGCCAACTTTGTAATGTATCTGCCCCATGAGAGAAATGACAAGGACAAACAACATACAATAAATTACTAAAATGATTTAAGTTAGTTTCACAAATAAACAACCAGCACGAGAATTACTAATTACTAAGATTTATTTAGTTAAATATATCAAATGTTTACATTAGTTTAACTTAATCCTACAGAGAGCCCTGAAGGCATACAAAATAATAAAAGATCGGGAGAATCTGTTACATTTACCCCTAGTCGGATTTTTGCACCTTCAGATCCGATAATTTGGGTTTTTCTCCCTGGTAAGTTCTGATCAGCAAAATACAATTATGAGCTCTGTTCTCAGTCAGGCAAAACAGCAAAAAGACCCATGATCCTCTTCTACACAGTTTATATAGTCCTGCCTGATGTCTTATCAGTTCCCTCCAATCTCTGCTTCTTATCTTTTCCAATTGTCTAATTATTTACATTCTATATATCAAAGTTTTAATTTCCAAATATTTTATATACATAAAACTTTACTTTCTAAATATTTTACTTTATACAAATTCAAGTTTAACACACACATATATATATCTACTTCTGGAGTAATATTTATAAAAGTTTTTAATTACATAATAACATTTATACAAGTTATTTTATTTTCACCATTAGACACAACAGCCCCCCCCCAAAAAAAAAAATCAATAAATAAAATTTTTTCAAATCAACACAAAATTACAATGAAGTGATTCCTGCGCTAAAAAATAATGATCTAAAGACAAAAATGAGTACAAATGATGTTTTAGACATAAACAGAAACATTGAAGCTGCAAATTAATCATACTTTTTTAAGCAATAATTATTGAGAATTTTCCAAAGTTTAACAACAAACTTTCAGATTATACCTGAATCATTCATTACTAATCAAGACCTAAAATTCAATCAAAAGAAGCAAGATCCAATTAGTATCAACAAATAAAAATCATTGTGAATCCTGAAGGACCTTGGTTGGTGGGTTGAGCAGCTGCTGTGAACATTTGCAGACACAGGAGTTTGATAATGATCCAAGGGCAGATGTTCAGCTCCATTGACCTCAGTGTGCAAGATGATATGGACAAATGATTTATTCTCATGGCGTGCAAGTAAATCCGGCTTGATTTCAAGACTACATGAATTAAATGTTGTATTGGTGGGTGTGAGTTTGCACTCCTTTTCCTCAAGTGTGGTGATAGTGGTCATAAGGGGCTTGGTTCATTTGAGGGGATGATCGACGATCATTGTCTAGCCTGGGTATACCTGCCGGGAGGGTGAAAGTCACTACCTTCACATGGACTTCACCGTGAAGGGCTACTGCACCCCTTGATGGATTATTTGATAGGTCTGTGTTGATTTGCACTCACTATCATTAGGTTTCATTTGTTAGCTTTAAATATAGTGCATTTGTAAAGTGGTTGGTCTGTTTTGAGCCACTGCTATTTTTTTTGTATCATTGATGGAGTTCTGTTTTGTGGGCATGGGTCTGCACTCCCCTTTTTTTCCTCAGGTGTGGCTGGTTGTAGACATTAGGTGTCTGGTTTATGGTGCGGGCCATTGACAATTTTGCCACTGCCCAGAATACTTGTCGGGAGGCTACATGGTCAAAGTCTCAGTGCTATTCCAGCTCTGGTCGGCTGCCATGTCCCCTGATAGGCTGGTTTTGGGCAGTGTCGATCTGGCTCATTACTTATTCTTAGTTTTAACCCAAGTTGGCTTTCCAATTTTGGGCAGGTAGACCGACTGTGGCTCCTGCTCATTTGGACTGCTAATTGGGAGGCAGAGGTATTCAGAATAGTCTTGACATGGTTCAGCTGTGGTTCGAGAGTTTATTGCTTGGTGAAACTTGGGCCTTGGACCTTGCTGCCTGTTGTGGTGGTTGGTGAAATGCTGGACTTCACCTATTCAGATGAAGCATTTAAGTCTTCGCTTCGGGGCCCCAGGGGTGGGACCATTGGGTGATGGTTAACTTCTCGACAGCCGGGCCATGTGGATCCACGTACAGATACACATTAATCACATTACAGCAATTTTTATGGATGTAATTATTTTTGAACATATGTACATTTCACCTTGTTACATTGAATCACTGTGTAATCCTCAATGGGTAAGTCTACCCAAAATTTTTGTAGTCTTTTATTAATAAAGGTTACTTTGAGAAAAATTTGAATTATCTGCTTTGGCATATTTCATTAAGTTGAAGAACTAATCTTGTCATTCAATCTGATATATTTTCAACATTTTGTTTATAATGAATTCCACTCATTTGTGCCTTACATAAAATATATATTTTTAACTTCACAAAATACAAAAAAAGTCTTATTTATTACTAGACAATTCTTATAATTCATGTAATATTCATTTCCTTAAAAGTGATCTCAAATTGTAGGTAGTTAAATAAAAAGTCATTGTCAAATAGCAACTTGGATCTAAATTCAAGAGATTTTTAATAGCCTCTCTCTTCAAATATCAACTACTATCTTAATGGATGATCTTATAGCCTTCTGAGAATAAAAATCACAATTTAGTTTTAATAGTCATGATTATAAATATCTAAAAAGTGATCATTCAGACATACATTTACCCTGACCTCAAAAAACTAAACTCATA
The DNA here is from genome assembly GCA_028023455.1 of Epiperipatus broadwayi. NCBI lineage: Eukaryota > Metazoa > Onychophora > Udeonychophora > Euonychophora > Peripatidae > Epiperipatus > Epiperipatus broadwayi. The sequence continues at coordinate 15,168,164 of JAQFVV010000010.1, read as the reverse complement.
TTTAAGTTAAGAATTAGAAAAGTGAAAAGAAAGTTAGTGGTAAGTAAAAAACCAATAAATTCACAACTTGATTAATGCATGTTTTTGAGCAGTCATCCATTGGTTAGTGTGCCAATTAAGGAAAAAAATTTCACTAAAAAAATAAGTTTCAAAATTTAAAAGGCTTCCTTCTTATTATTTTATTTAGTTGGAAAACAATTAAATTGAACTGGTAATTAAAAAGAAACTAAATCAAAAGTAAAAAAGTAAATTCCATTGAATTCATCATATGAGAATGCACGTAGTCATTTAAAATACAAATAAGCATAGACAGTTATAAAATAGTAGACGAAAAATGTGTATACAAATTTTAGTTTAATAATTTTAAGAAATAAATAGTTTAATAAGATATTTGTCAAGATAGTATGCATGCTTGATTTAAATTAAAAAATCAATTCTATTTTAAACCGATTAGCTTTAAAGCCCTTTCACTTTTAAGAATTTAAAAAAAATATGACAAAAAACGTTATTGATCTTTGGATAACTTTTCTATAAAACTATAGATTTTTGTAAAAATAATGTGAAAGGGCTTTAAAGCTAATCGGTTCAAAATAGAATTGGTTACATAATTCCCCGCTTTTAAAAAAAGTTGAATTTTCCTAAATCTATTCAAATGGTCTCAGCCAAAGATTTCAAAAGGATCTGTTATTTTCAGTAGACTATTATATGTATCATATATACCAGAAGTTAAATAAGGTCATGTATTTTAACATGCAACAATAAAAAGTTAACCCAGTGGAATCTTTTTTATCCTGACCATATCTCTATATTTTATTTCATGTCTAAATAACTATTACTAAAATAACAGAGTTAGAATTGCTTGCAACATGGAGGAAAAAACGTATTTGTTCTGCACTTTATTTCTTACTGGTCTCTACTCAAATTGAAATATAATTTACTTCTTAGTCTAATTGATTCATGAATATTTTAAAGTCCAATAAACTTAAAGTAAAATTAATAATTAGTAGAAATGACATCACATGATCACTATTTCTTATGCCTGCTCTTAACTGTTATTAAACAGGCAAAACTCTCGATATGTCTTGCCACTCAGTGCAAGCCAGAGTAATCAATGGATGCCAAAAGGCTTGTGCATAAAATCCCCACAAGCCAATAACTAGTCTGGGGATATTGGATGAGTAGTCACTAGATGGAGATTTTATGGACAAGCCTTCTGGCATCCATTGATTACTCTGGATTGCACTGAGTAGCAATATGTACAGCGAGTTTTGCCTGTTTTAGGAGAAATGAGGAATAGACTAATGAATTAGTGGAAAGTAATGACTTAAATTTTTTAAAATTGGTAAAATTTCTCCAAGAATTTTCATAACTTGATAAATAATTATGCTTTACATGAAATTTGCAAAAATCTAATTGATAATAATAATAAAAAAAGTATTAATGACTTAGTGAACTTCTGAAAAATGTCTTTCTATCTACAAACTTTTTTAAAATTTTATAAGCTATTTAAAACTTGCCATTAATGTTAAAAAAAAAAAAATTACTTATATATTCACCTACATACTTAGTTAAGTGTTAAATTTATTAACTGCCATGTTCCATTTTGTTTAACTTTATTATCAGCAAGAAAATGACTACAATTTATAAACAAAAGAAATAATTTTATACAATAATTATGTTAATAAAATTCTTCATAGTAAAAATGTCTACCAAATTTCTAAGGCAATTTTCCATTTAGTAATTCAATGATCCCATTGTATTGGGAAAAAAGTAATTCAAACCCCAAAAAGTAATTCAAACCCCATTATCCACTTAACAACTTCTATCAAGCTGTATAATAAATTCTGTTAATTTATTATGAATCATCATCATAATATTTGTTTAAATATTTTTTATTTTATTTTTACTGATATCAGTCATTTTATTTTTAAAAAAGTATGCATATATATATTTTTTGCTTTTCTATATTTCTTCCAAACAAAAAAAAACACTTGAAGAAAAAAATAAAGTATTCCAAAAAAAAAAAAAGAAGTAAGGAGAGAATGTAAACAAAGGAAATAAATCACTCTCCTTCAGTCTATAACTTAAAAGTTCATTCTAAATGTTGAACAAAGGAATCAAGAAGAGAATGAATCCATCTATTCTTAATGGGGAAGAGTGATTTCTTCCCTTTGTTTCCATAACATTGAGGTATGTTTAATTAAAAGTTTAAAGAGAGAATGGTAAATTATTAATAAACATGTTATATTTTATCTAGATAGTCATTTAAGTTTTTTTTTTTTTTCTCATGTGTCATAGCATCAGCCAGGAAGCGAACCCATCAACCCGGAACACCTGCCTGTAAAGCAGTTATCGCTGACCTCTCAACCACCAATGCTCGACAAGTCATTTAAGTTTTGATAGAAGTGTAAACTAAATGGAAATCAATCCTTTGAAATAAATGCGTGTTTGAATGCAAATGAAAAACATTTCAAACTTCCTAGTTAAAGAAAAGGGTGTTTCAAATATATTATTATTATGATCATTGAAATATCTGATGCTAATTAAAATGTGTTAAAGTTAATATTGTACTCTATGTTATTCCTAAAGATATGGAATGCTAAAATTTTAGATAGTATCAAATGTAAAGACTTGTATCATGAATTTTTATCTTTGTTTGCTTCTGTAATAAGAAATCCACATCTTGATATAAAAATGCTTGCTTTTGCAGAGATTATGTATAAATATTTATTGTATTTATTACTTTTTGATGCAAAAGAATCATATCCCAAAATATTTCATTTTCTTTTAAAATATTTCCACGTATGCGGTCTTTTCTATCAAGGCTATATATATATATTTACGGTAGCAGCAAGCATTTACCATGCTCACATATTTTTGAAATAATATATTTGGAACCATATGGATTTATTGAATATTTATGCCTATTATATTTTAAATTTTATGATATGAAGGCAAGCTGGAAGAAAAATTCCCAATTTATAAGTGCAAATTAAATGCGCTGGAAGAAAATTCTCAGCTTATAATGGTAAATCCATATGCTGGAAGAAAATTTCCAGCACATTAGTATTATTAAACTTAGTGCAAGTCGATTGGTCAGTAAAAGGTAATCTTTAAAATGCCATGTAAGATTAGTGGGAAAGGTTTTCTTCTAATATGCATTACTGCTAAATATCCCAGAGTGCATTTAGTTAACACAATGTTTTTATTGAAGGAAAAAAAATCAATTTGTTTGTTTGTTTGTTAATTCACTAAAGGTCATATAAAGATTTTTTTTTAATTTTTAAAATTGATATTTAATAGATTCAAGTTCATTAAGGCTGTAGCCTCAAGCACATGCGTATAAAATGCGATAGTAGGGACCTCTACAGGTCTTAAAACCACAAGCTTACTCATTGGAAGAAAAGAGGGGAACCCTTCTTTACTTCAACCTACTTTCTATTTAAATAGGTGAAGCTGAAGCGGTTCGATCTGAGAGTGTGAAGCTATTCAATACTTCACTGATTAAGTCCACATTTCTTATTACACATTAATACTCGTGAAATCTATAAAATCTTTCCATTGACTCGTTGTAAATCGAAAGATTTCACGAGTATTAATGGGTAATAAGAAATGTGGACTTAATTAGTGAATTATTGAATAGCTTCACACTCTCAGATCGAACCGCTTCAGCTTCACCTATTTAAATAGAAAGTAGGTTGAAGTAAAGAAGGGTTCCCCTCTTTTCTTCCAATGAGTAAGCTTGTGGTTTTAAGACCTGTAGAGGTCCCTACTATCACATTTTATATGCATGTGCTTGAGGCTACAGTCTTAATGAATATTATTTACATAATCAATGTGCGTTTAAATAAATTTATAATTAAAATGTCTATGTAAGTGACAGGACACATTAATATTTTACATAGGTAGCTTAGTTTCTAAAGATAAAGACATAAAGAATATAATATTAACATATTATCTAGTGATATATATATATATATGTGAAACTAATTTATAGTAAAATTATATATATTAAGTGAAGTTCATTTACAATATAGTTTTGGTAAGCTTTTTTTTTTAAAAAAAAGATTTCAAATCAAAATAAAAATGTTAAATACTTTTCAGTTAAAAGAATATTTCATATTTTTAATCACTTATATACACATATATTATGTACACATACTAAATATATATATATATAAAGGGATATACATTTTAACTTTATAGTAGAAATATCTACTGATATATATTGTAACCCATGAAAATCAACTGGAAAAAAGCTTAGGTTAATTCCTATGAATCAATAATAAAATAGACACCAAGTGGTCATCTGACTGATCTTAGAATAATATATTAATCACAATCTTAAAATAACATAATACTTTCCAGTCAAACCACCATCATTTACTTTTTTTCTAATGAGACTCTTTATTCCAGATACATCTATTTTTCTTTCTTGAAAATTGATAAGTTCTATTTATTTCAGTACATGTAAATGCAGGGGAAACACTAGTGTATCTGGAGGTAGATTATCTCTTTTATACAATGTAATACATTTATTAAATATATTTTAAAATATTACAAATAAATAAAATCAGATGTCACATGCCATAATTTAAACTTGTTTAAAGTAGGTCATGTGACATCTGACTTGATTTATTTGTAATTTTATTTTTTGCTATTAAGGCTTTGGTGATTTTATATTGTTAAAGCTATTAATATATGGTGTATATGAACTTAGTTCAGTCCCATATGGCTATTTAAGTTAGATATCTGGAGTGGAAGACATATGGATGTCTGAAAATTTCAGATTTTCTACTTAATAGTTATCCATTAGATAAAGTGCTGGGCTTGTCCTAGCATTTTTAATCTAATGCTTAAATATCCTGGGACCTCACTGATGAAGCCAGTAGCAGAAACCAGTCTGGGGTTGAGGATATTCTGCAAAGCTTGTTAAGAGCTTATTTGCAAGCTCTTTATAAAACATTTATATATATATGTGTGTGTGTGAACAACTAATCAATTACACTCTATTATCTTTATTTATATATGTTATCTAGCATCTGTAATACAATGATATAATAATATAATACAAAAGGGGATATTGGATGAAATAATGAAATGTCCTCGGGTAATGTTGAGAAGACAAGCTAGAGATCAGAGAAGATGGATTAAAACATAGAGAGACCTTCACCCTGCAATGTATTGCTAATAGTTGAAAACAATGATGATGATCACTTGCTGTGTGTATATACAAATTAAAAAAAAACAAAAGTAGTTAAGAAAAAAATCTTACTGAACATAAATTACAAATATATATTGTATTTAACACATACATGCACATATACATAAGTGTACGAGGGAGAAAAAGAGAAGTGATATATCTGAATAAGATAAATCAATAATTTGAAATATCACATATTTCGAATATGAAATACAAAAATAAATATAAATTCAATTCCTGCATTTCCCACCTTACTTCATTCTTATCGCATATATCTGTGCCCAACTGAAGGAATAGAGTAGGCAAATGTCTAAAGTACTGATTGATTTGGGATGGAGTGTCCGTGATGTAAGAGTCCATCATCATTTGTCATATTTTGAAACTATTGTTTAGTAGTGAAGAAAGAAAAGTACATTAAATATTTATTTAAAAAGGTCACTATGGTTCCACAATATATACATTAGTACATATGAAAAACATACCTTTTGATAGGCTAAGTTATCTAAAGCCTTTGAATGTTTTTTTAGTGGTGGAGCTTCATCTACCTGAAAAATTTTAGTTATGACCGCACTTTCAACAAGCCCATCTCTAATCAAAAAAAAAAAAAGAAAAGATAAAAGTCCAACATATACAAATCTATTGCTTTATATAAAATATAATTAAGATTAATGTTTAAAAAATGACTTTAGAGATTATATTTACAATTTTAAATATATTTAATGACAACTTCTGCATTCCATTTGCTCAGCAAATTACTTTATTTTCTATTAAAAATAATCAATCTAACAAGTTAAAAAATGTTTGTCTTTAAAATTAGGTTTACACCAATGATTTATAAATATGACAATTCAAATTTTCACATGCTCATTATCTGTGTAAGGAAGTGGATGAGTGCAGTTTCGGTGAAGTTCACTGAGAGCTATGATTATGGCGAACTTCACCAAAAGGGCATTCAGCTTTAGATTATAAAGAAGAAACCACTTCATTATGCAGATGAGCAAATATATGAAAATTTGAATTACAAATGGAAACAAATGGAAAAATAAATATTAAATATGACAATTATAACTTATTTAGAATAACTTAAAATAATTCTAAATGAGCTGTATTGAAATATTAAAATCACAGTATTTAGGAAGAAGACATATATGTAAATTGCTATTACACATTTTAAAAATTATAAAAAAAATCAAGTCAGATGTCACATGACCTAATTTAATAAGCTTGTATTTACAAATGTTATATATAGAGCTTACAAAATAAGCTCTTAACACGCTTTGAGAATATCCCCAACTCCAGACCGATTTCACCTCACTGACGACACCAGTAGCAGAAACTGGTCTGGGCTTGGGGATATTCTGAAAGCTTGTTAAGAGCTTATTTTGTGAGGTCTATATATAACATTTGTAAATACAAGCTTATTAAATTAGGTCATGTGACATCTGACTTGATTTTTTTGTAATTTTATTTTTTTCTATTAAGGCTTTGGCGATTTTATACGTATTACTAAAGCTATTAATATTTGGTGTATATGAACTTAGTTCAGTCCCATATGGCTATTTAAGTTAGACAACTGAATTGGAAGACATATGGATGTCTGAAAATTTTAGATTTTCTACTTAATAATTATACATTAGATAAAGTGCTGGGCTTGTCCTGGTATTTTTAAACTAATGCTTGAATATTCTAGCACATCACTGCCAATGCCAGTAGCAGAAACTGGTCTGAGGTTGGGGATATTCTGAAAACTTGTTAAGAGCTTATTTTGTGAGCTCTATATATGGCATTTTAAAAATGAATTTATTTGTGCTATTTATTCAATAATATTTACAATAATAAAAACAAAAGCTAGAAACAACTTTTTTTTTGAATCTAAAATTTCAATATATAAATAATGGCGACGTCCATGTTTTCCAAAAAATTACTAAAGAGGATTTATTATAAAATCGAAGTCAGAAGATTAAGTCTGCAGTTAATATCTACAGACGTCCCCCCATCCCTGAAGTTTTTCAGCCAATAAAAAAATACTAATAGCATAAAAATTTTCCAAGCTGCCAATATAGCATCCTTTATGTGTAAGTTAATAATAGCCAACATTTATATACTCTTCTGAATTAGAATTTTTAAAAAATATTTACATACATAAATAAAACTTACTGTCTAACTGCTCTAGATTTCAACATTTGTTTTCCCTTTTTTAACAAGATTGGTCGAAGATATTTCGAAGTATTTTTGTTGTTCACATTAGGTACATTACCATCAGTTGTAAAATAAATATCAGTATTTGGTGACTCTGAAACAATTCCATTATATTAATTTATTATTAGTAATTAGTAGTGATAGTAATGATAGAAGTAACAGTAATACTAATAACAATTTGATTCAGTTTAATTTACTGTACATTTAATAGATAAATATTCATAAATAAATAAAACAATTAATATTAAAACAATTATAGTTTGTTAACTATATTCATCAAAATTTCTACAAGCCTTACCTTAAATTACAGATAAAAAATAAATTAGAACTTGACAAGTTTTTCTTATTTTTTGCATAAAGAACAGATATAAGATAATCCAACACAATTAACTCATCTATTTTTTTTTTTAAAAAAAATATATACTATCTGGCATTTTTCTACTTTTACACAACATAATATGATTAGAGGGAATTTAAATCGAGATTGCAAACTCCCTTCAGTCAACCACTCCATCTTATACAACCAATACACATGACCACATACATGTAAATAAGATAAATGATCTCCAGTATACATATTTCGGGCTGAACCAGCACTCATCAGTTAGTCTGAATCATCTACAACAGACACATATATAATCAATGCTCAGTGTATATTAAGATAAAAAAAATCTTCATTTATCTTTTTCACATGTATGTGGTCATGTGTATCAGTTATATAAGATGGAATGGATGACTGAAAGTCTGGGTTCAAATCCCCTCTAATTTCATCTGGGTTAAGTATATATACTATAGTTGTATCTAAATATTACAACATAATATAATAATTATAATATATTATATTTCATTATATAAACCATTTATGGAAAAATATATAAAACAATAAAAATATTGAACTATCAACACTAGTTTATGTAGACTCAAGTGTTTAATGCCTCTAGAAGGATTTTCTTGAAAACATATTTCATGGGAGAGAGTGGTCTATATTTTGACACTAGTTACAATATAAGGGAGTGTGAAATTGAGAAATGTTCTAATAAATATTTTAACACATATATATAATGTATCACATGTCCAACAATACATCACATGATCCTAACTTACATATTACTATTCAATGGCAAATTATTTTATTTTCCTCATATTTATGTCATCCAGTATGAGCTTTAGTAATCGATAGATGCCAGATAGTAGTGTTAAATAAATCCTTATTCCCTGCTGTCCTACCCAAATAACCATGCACATGGATCTTTTAGATCTCATTCATCTTTTTTCTAGCAATGCTTGTTACTATTTGTTATATCACCAAACTATCAGCCCAAACTGAAAAACCCTTCAGTAAGAAGAATACAATAATTTGCTATTGAATAGCAATGTATAAACCATGATTTCATGATATATTGTTGGTAATGTGATGTATTACTGGTTTTATATCAATTCTTGCCAAACAATAAAGTTATAAAAACACAAAAGATCATCATAATATATTGAGACTAAACCAGTTTCAGATCTATATATAACTGTAAGCAAATATGCTTGGATTGAAGATGTTAAAAATATTCTTCAGTTTGGGTTGATAGTATAATGAAAAGTAAAAAATAGATGCTAGAGGTTAGCTATATTGCATGCAAAAGATCCAAGAGTTCAGTTAAAGAGAAAAGTTCGAAAAACTCCTCACTAATAAAAGCCATAAGTTATAAACTATTCTGGGAATATTTCAATAGGACAATACTGGATAAGAATTTATTAAGTACTACCATCTGGCACTACCATTTTATTTGTAAATATTCAATCACAAAATAATGATGCTAATCAAACCAGGATTCCATTTCTCTTGTAAGCATGCTCAAAGACTTTAGCATATTCTCTTTTTAAACCTGTTAATGCCAGGAGTAACGTAATTGACATTGTTTAAATAATAACCTAGGAATTTGAACCAGCCATAACCCATTAGATTGTTATATTCTTTTTATAATATTAGCAAAGACAATCATAAGGAATTAAATCTTTTCTAAACCTTAACCAGCTTCTCATCTAGGAACATGATTAGTTTCTTCTGGTTACCGTAGATAAATTTTAAAGTAGACTGGGGTGTGATTTCTGATTTTTTAAAACTTATATCCATTCAATACTTTTTGAATAACTGAACTCTACAAAGTAGAGACAATCTTCAATCCTATGTTAGTACTATTAATAACAATATTCATTTTAAAGACTAATACTAAGCTTTGATATTTAATAGTAAATTATTTATTTTTAGATCTTTGCTAAACAATTGTTGGATTGATTTTTTTATGATGTGGGCTATTAGCTTGTTTCCTTCTGACAGACACCCAGCCTCTATATATCCTTTCATTACCAGAAATGATAAATTATATTTATGTGTGAGCATTGAATGACTATGTGAGCTTTGTTGCAAAGTTAGTGGTGTTTATGTTTATTTGATAATAGATTTCTTGCAGATTATCGAAATTCATTTCTAAATTCAGTTTTAATATAGATGTAAAGACTTCTACTAGAAATATCCTGACAGACTGCTGATTCAAACATTAAAATAGTTTTATTAGATCCTTGATCCACAATTTTTAATCATTGAACTAGTCTCCCAGAGTATTATCTAAAAATATCACAGACCAAAAGTTCTTAGCTCAAAGATTTGAACCAGGCTGAATTAGATTGTAAAACTTGATATGTTACTAATAATAACCAGTGCACAGTCACAGTATTTTAATAGAAAATCATGCTGTCATTTTAGATGGTACAATTCAGGAATTTAAACCTCTAACTCACTTGATCATTAAAGATTTATTTCATAATATAAACCTATGCACACCACACACACATATATATATATATATGATAAAAGATGTCAGTCTGATGACTTTTTTAGCGTGTCTATAGTTTAGAAAATTATGAAGTACGATTCAGAATGCTGTGAATTGGTTTTATATATAAATGCTATGCCAGAAAAAACACATTTATTATGATCTAAAAAACTATTATTAATTATAAGTTTACTTTTTTATTTAAAAACTTGTATAACATTTTACAATTGCCAATATAAATGAAACTACATTAACACAAAGTTGCTCAAATTATCAGAAAAAAATGTTGAAAATTTAACATTTGATGGTAATTAAACCTATTTATATATGACTTATAATAATAATAAAGTTGGATAACAGAATATATTTTAACTATAATAATAATAAACTAAGATAGCAGATTGTTTTATTTATAATAAATACATTCAACTCACCAACTACTCACTGCCAAAAAATATATTTACAAAATGAATGCACACACATGCTCATACACTTACCAGAATATAATTCAATAAAAGTATTTGTATCAATATGAGACTTTGCTCTTTTAGTTGATGACGTTCTCAAAGGAACAACAATAGGAGGATATACATGGCCAGCTGTCATGGTGAAATTTCTCTAAAAATATATACATTTAGATAGAAAGTGTAATAATGCTCAAGACTAAATGGCTTGTAAGTAATCATTAAAAACCAGTCAACACTTAGATAATGCCAATATCAATAACAATCAACAACCTCAAACTGTTGTCAAGACAACCTCGTATCAACAATAAAGGTGGAATCCCTAACAATCAACAATCTCAAACTGTTGTCACTTTTATTGATAAAAGGTCACCTTGACAACAATTTGAGATTATTGATTGCTATTGATATTTATATACATATATAAAATCATTGGTACTTATCCATTAGAGTAGCTGCCTGTGTTTGTGATGGCAAAATGCCATACCTTTCTCCAGTGGGAAGGGTGGTGTTTGCATCAGCAAACTATGGCAGATCACAAACACCCTTCCCCTCCATACACCCACACTAGAGAAAGATACAGCATTCAGCTATCACAGCAAGTGTAATATGTAAGAACCAAATCATTTAATGTATATATAAAATTATAATATATAAATCTACTGAACCAGAATTTTATACATATATAAATAGATATAAATTGTCACTTTATTTATATAAAATGGAAATTTAATGGAATAACTGTAATGGTCAGCTAGTAATCATATATATGTGACTGCAATTTATTATGTTGATGGTTAAGTTACAATTTCATAAAGATATCAGTGGTAATGATCATTCAAGATACAAATAACAATACTGATTTTAACAATCAGAATAAAAGCAAAAGTAAGAATGAATTAGCTATGCATTTTGAGTCCCATAAGTAAATAGCAAATATACAAATGATATGGATTTGCTTTACCCAAAATACTTAACGTTATTAGTCAGATAATAAACTAAATAACAGCCATTACTTGGGTCTTAAGAATATTTATTTTTCTTTGAGTTGATGAAACTAAAGGAAGAACTATTCCTTTTGCACTTATGTCCAGAATTAATATGAAAAGACTCGGATAAAAGATGGTATAATACAAAGCATATAATAAATCAACAATTAGCAGATCTACAAGAAATAATTAGAAAATAATCGTAAATAAATTAAAAAATAATAAACAAACACAGTCTTCTATTTTAAAAATAGCCCATTAATTTCAAAGCTCGATTTATTATAATATGAACTATTATAATGTACAATAATATAGTCGAAATGTTGGAGTATATTATTGTACATTATAATAGTTCATATTAACTGATATACAGGCTTATTATATACCTTATCAATATATGTAATATATAGGGTATATGAGCATAAACTTTCACATGACCCACCACTCTCCACTCGATCTCATTACACTGAAACTCTTGAACACATATGTGTCGAAAAGGTAAATAATCACCAGAAGGCATATTTCATGTTAAACCAGCAATCATCACGTTGTCACCTGGACCAGCTGATAATTGCTGGTTTAGCATGAAATACGGATATTGGTGATTATTTATCTTTTCGACATATATGTGTTCAAGGGTATCAGTGTTATGAGATAGAGTGGAGAGTGGTGAGTCATGTGAAAGTCTGTGCTCATATACCCTATATAATAGTTCATATTATAATAAATCAAAATTTATAAAGAAATTTGTACGTGGTTTGTTGTATAAATATTTAAACAGTCGCAATAAATAATAATTTCTAAAAAGTACTATCTTTACTCATATTTTGTAAGTAATTTAAAATAAAATGACTCTTTGTCGCAAAATCCTTTCATTTATAAATATAATAGATTACAATTTAGAAAAATCTTAAAATAAATTAGTGTCCATCTGTGTGTTTATATATATATATACAGTAATTAAATGTGAGTACTCAGTAGATAAAAATATGTAAGAACAAAATATTAAAATTTAAACATTATTAGAAGTTAAAAATCCTTCTATTTAAATATTAGAAATACAGCCCAAGTAATGATCCCAATTAATAGTTTCCAAACCTCTCTTCTAACATAGGCAGCACAATAATGTTGGAAATAATCATTCTTCCAATTTTGCATACCAATGGTCGATTAATTGGTCCAATCTTGGTGTAGCAATTCATGCACGGTATACCATGACAGCCTAAATATGCTGCAACAGTTATTGTGGACACATTATTAACTTTTTGCTTTAACTCTATCTGTAACTCATTAAATAAATTAATTAAATTGCTTCTGCTGTTTTATAAGATCTCTTTAAAAATATGTTTATCTATAAGATGTCTGTTTACAGTTGTTTTAAATGTTCAAATCCCTTATTCAGTTTGTTTTATCTGCTTTACCTCTATTTTTTAAAGTACGAAGCTGTTTACATCCTTCATCTTAATTCACTTACCCTTTGCTTCTTTTTTTTTTTCCAAGGTAAAAATTACGCATATTTAAAAAAAATATATAGCAAATATAATTTTAGTTATTGGAGTTTTGATCTTATATTAATCAATTTTTCTTTTAACTATTTCTTTTTCAATTTTAAAACTATATACGCAGTTGCATACAATGAACTATCACAAAATATATATATACATGCAGCTCTTAACTTTCGTACCTAATTTTTCTTTTCATGTGTCAAAGCATCGGCCGGGAAGCAAACCCAGGACAACTGCTTGTAAGGCAGCTGTGCTGACTACTCAGCCACCAACACTTGACACTTTCTTACCTAATTGGCTCCTGAAATGTGTACAAAAGTTGAAATGAACAAAAATAGTGCAATATAAAAAAACATCAAAAAGTGTTTTTAAAATATTTATTTTTTAATGAGGTTTCTTAGCATATATATAATTAACACTTTACTGATTAGTATCTGGTGTTTTCTTTATAAATTTATCAAGAGATAATTAAATTGTACTCTTCCTTTTCTTTTCTTGATAAAAAGTTTCACAACACACTGTACCTTTTCTATTGCCCTTCGTACAAAATAGTGAATTGTATGAAAGTAGAATGTATGAAAGTCGAGGATTGCTTGTATATAATTTTAATATCACAGTAATTACATATTATAAAAACATTGATGACATTTATTTCTATTAAAAGTTGAAAATAATTAGAATTGAAAAATAATCCAAAGAAAAGCTCCCTTAAAGTTCATGAGTAAATCATAGACATAAAATAATTTGAAAAGAGTTTATTAGTAATGAACTCATAAAAATATTTATAAAAAATTGTAAGATTATTTTGACACATTTAATGACCAAAACATTATTTAATAATGAGCAAACTAATTATTATATATTTATAGAAATTATATGCTAGACTATTCCCATCACGAATATCTTTAGAAGAATTCAATCTTTATTTAATTTTTTCAAATACATTCAGTAGTTAATATTAAAGCTTACTTCATATATATTTACATATATTTTACGTAATAACATATGACTGTCATATTGGTAAGATATAGTGTCTATTTACTATGCAACTGTTGAAGCAAGGGACTTCAGATGCCATGGCAGCTTGACTTGTCTGTAGGTATCATAACTCTTCCAGACATACTAAGAGAGCTTACCTTGTGTCAGGATTACTATATAACCATTTCCAGTTTAACATAAACCTGTCTCACTGCTTTAACAGTATTATAAACAACATGCATAATGCTGTTCAGTTCTGACAGTTAGTTAATTGTTTTCTCTCTTTGCTTCCAAATGGTCTGCCTATTCATAGCCATATGCCCTTTCATAATAGAAGCTATTGGATTCTTAACACTATCATGTATTGGCCAGGGTTTGCCATTGTCAATATTTTACCTATTCATATATCCATTGGTCTGCATTGAAAAATGCTTTAATTAAATTGTTCAATTCACATCCCTAAAAAGCATCGCAAGTAAAGTCCAAAGTCAAAACAAAGTGCGGATTTTTTTTGACACAAATGACATTTTTCTCTCAGATTTAGTTTGTAAAGGTCAAACATTTTATCTGAAAGGTCTGAAACACTTGTGATGTGGTAAAATGTAAACCTGTTTTGTGGTAAAGAAAATAATGCAAGCTTCACCCTGACAAAGTGTCTCTCTCAAAACTTTGAGTGTGAAACATTTTAAAATTAAATTCAGCACGACCCAGCTTATCTATCAGATATATTTTTTAATCTCTCAAATGAAAAAATATCTAAATTTTTTTGAGCAGACTTAGAAGTGGTGGTGAAAATGCCTCAGGCATTAAAATGGCACCACTTTCCAAGTGTTTCCAGACTACTTTGAAAAATGAAAAACATGTTTATACTGGTGTTCTGCATCAAATAGACAATAATTAAAAGAAGTTAAATTTATAACATTTAGAACAAAATACATATTTTATTATAAAATTATGGTTACTTTTGATTACCACCTTATATGTCTAACTTAAAATCAGGAATAAGAAAGATATAACAAAAAAACACAAAACAATTATTTACAAATTTCTTTACCATTTGGATTGGACATTATTTATGATAATAATAAAAAGAAAAAATACTAACAGTAATGAAATAAATACCTAAATAGATATGGATTTTCCCACTTTAAGATATTATTGTTCAATTGATAGTTATGAAAATTTAAGATATTATTTGTTATTGGGATTTCTATTCTTTAAGTCAAAAATGAATAATACAAACAGTTATAAAATGATAAGATGTAATTAGTGATCACCATTAATTAGATATAATGTGTGAGTAGTTGTCATCATCATCACTTTCAACCATTATCAATACGCTGCAGGATAGTCTCTCCAAGATTAATTTTCTCTGATCTCCAGACTCTCTTCTCTATATCACACCAGCAAACTTTTTTATTTCATCCACCCATCTCACATATGATCTTTTTTTAGGACTTTATAATCTCTTGACAACCAGTTTAAGGTTTTAACTGTCCATCTATTATCATCTCTTCTAGCAATATGTTCAACCCAGATCCACTTCAATCTTTCACTTTTTTCAATGAGGTCAATAATAACTGTTTATTCTCTCACCCATGTATTTGTTTTTGATTCCTTCTTTTTAGTCCTGGCATACATCTCTCCATATTATTTTGAATAATCTAAAGTCCGTATTCTTCTTCTGTTAAGTGTTCAAGTTTCAGATACATAACTAAGTATTGGAAAATATATTTATTAAAAACCTTTCTTTTCAAACACATAGGGATATTTCCTTTTAATATTAAGTTAATTTCTACCAAAAGCATTTCACCCAAGTTTAATTCTAAGATAAATTTCATCCATTATGTTTCCATCTGTAGTAATCTGATCTAGGTATTTGTACTTGTTCTTCTAATTCATTGCTGTCAATCTTTATTTTCTTCATTTGATAAAATTCATTGAACATTATATTATTTTGGTCTTTTCAGGATTTATCTTGCATTCTAGTTATTTTTACTTTCAGCTGATAACTCTTACAGCATTTCCTGACGTTCTGAAAGATTATCTATAAAAACAACCACATCATCTGCAAAATCTGGATGACTTAAATAATCTCCATATAATTTATTCCCATAACATCCTATATTAGTCCACAAGAACTGCTGTAAAAAGTTTAGGAGATACGAAATCACTCTAACTTGCAACCTTCTCGATGTTAATCTTGGTAGTATAAATTATGTAATCTTATCACTGCTGTTGCATTTTGATAAATATTCTTCAGAATATGATAATATCCTGAGTCTATATCTTGATGATCCAATTCTTTAATCATTATAGAAATAGAATTAAGAGCCTTTTTGTAATTTACAAATCCAAAGCATAATGGCAAATCATATTCATTGGTCTTTTCTATAACTTCTCTTAATATTTGAATGTGATCCACTATGCTAAAAACATTTTTAATCCAGCTTGTTCTTTTGGTTGGGTAATATCCAAAGCTCTCTGTAGACAAATTGTGTTGGTATAGAACCGATAAAAGATTAATAGGCCTATAATTTCTAATATCTTTCATTATCAACTTTTTAAAACATTAATATTACTACTGCATTCTTCCAATACATCTTTATCATTTAAAAATACAATACATATCTTTGCCAACAGTTTTTCTATTTCTTCACCTGCTAATTTTAAGTTATTGAATATATTTCCATCATTATCTGAAGCTTTTCTATTTTTTATAAACTTAATTACATGTTCTCCTTATTTAGTACGCTGGACAATTCAGAAGATATAGTAATTATAGAGATACTTTGTTTTCTCATTCTTCACTGATATATAATTCTTTACAGAACTTTTCCATACATTTTATATGTCATATCTCTTTTTAGAAATAGTTCCATTTTTTCTTCTTATTGCAGAAATGTTTTCTATTAATACCAAGATGATGTTTACACTTTTGAGACATTTATTCTCCTCTATAGCTTTTCTTTCTAATTCACAAATGTTTTCTTATATCATTAATAATTCTTTTTTGCACTATTATACAAAACTCTGAATATTCAATTCTTCTGAATCAATCATTTCATAAATTCTCACCCTTCTTTTCTTAATACATTGTCTTGTCTCCGTAAAAAATTTACTGGTAAATTGGTGTTTGTTTGCTCCAGTTATCATTGTTGCAGTTCTTAATAGTGTATCAGATATATTCCCATTAATTTCTTTCAAATCTGAACCATCTTCAAAAATTGTTAATATTTTAAAATGATTGCTAATTATAATTTAAATTCATTAGAATGTTTCTAAAAATTGGGAATATCAACTTTGAATACTATTTTCTTTAATCAATTTTTGTCACATTTCACATTAACACATACTTTACCTTTCACTAATCAATATCATTTTACTTGTGAATTTACTAAGAACATTACAACCTTAAAACATATATTTTCTGTTAAACAAAATGTAATCCAATTCTGCTGTACCTACGTTCTTTTGGATGCTTCCAAATCTACTTTTTTCAAACAAAAATTCATAATATATAATTTTTCTTTTTTCACAAATTACACAAATCTATGTCCTCCCTCATGTTTATTACCATAATGAAATTTAGCACTTTCATCTTTTAATCATTTACCAATTCTAGCAATAAAATCTCTAATGACAATTTTAAAATGCTGCTTGATCTGATCAAAAACCTTTGTACATTCATATTTCTTCATCACAATGAGAACTTGTTACAGCACAACCCTGAATTATATGCATTTGATATCTTCCATTAAGTTGAAGAATAACTCTTGCCACTCTATCTGATATATCACCAATTTCTACAATGTTAATATTTCACTTTTTTATATGTAATGAATCCCACTCCACTTGTGCTTCCAATATTTGTGTCATTGTAGTAAAATACATGTCCACTTTTTACATCAATTGTCTCTTCATCTTTTCTTATAAATCCACAAAGTCCAACAAATGTCCCATTTAATATTAGACAGTTCTTTCAATCTGTGTAATCTTCCTTCATGTGAAAATAATCTACAGTTATATGTGCTTAAATAAAAAGTCGTAAATAAATGGCAACCTGGGTTCGCAATCATTCTTAACCCCTTACACTTTCAGCTGTCAACCATTACTTTATCTGGTGACTTTACAGCCTCTTAGGGATAAGGAACATAATTTATTTTAGTTGGTTATGATCTATTAAAAATTGTCATTCACACATATATGCATTCTCCCTTAAAAAAAACCTCAACTAATATTTCAGTTAAGAACTATTAGACAACTGAGAAGGAATCATATTTCTTGATTTCAAACTCAGGAATAAAAATAAACTCACTTTGTGTTTGATACATGTTGGTCATAATAGGGTATATGAGCACAGACTTTCACATGACTCACCACTCTATCTAACTGATACCCTTGAACACATATATGTCGAAAAGATAAATAATCACCAATATACGTATTTCATGCTAAACCAGCAATCATCAGTTGGTCCAGATTATCATCTCTACACATATATGCAATAAGTGCTCAGATGTATACTATGTGAATAATTATATAGTAATCCGGCTGCAATAACAAGAATGTATGAAGTGGATATCAGGAATTTGCTCAGCTTAGTTCCTTTAATGTCTCAAAAAGGAATCATAACATTTCTTCTTTCAGTTAACAACAAATTTATTTCTGAAGTCATATGTAATAGTAAGCATATCATATTTACACTTCACTTAGTAATGGGAAATTAGACATTTGATTATATATATTTTTAATCTAAATAAAAACTTATGAAAGTCTTTAATAGTTTTATTCCAACATCACTAATATTAATCATTCTGAATGTTTATATATAAAAAGAAAAAACATCTTTTTCTTATTTATTGTACCCTGTAAACTGCAGAGGTAAGCAGGGATCAATGTGTATTATGGTGAATCAAGTTAAGCTCGGAGTTCTTTGCTACCATAATTTATGCTAAGAATAAAGATAACTGCAATAGTAACAATAATGATAATCACTAAACATTATAAAGTATAACTAAATAATATTTTAAGAGGAGAAGAAATCTCAACTCACTCTTGCAATACTTTCTTTACTTATAATAAAATTTCTTTCATTATCCCTCTCCAATATAGTCTTATACCTCCAACTCCCTCTTTATCATCTTATTGCCATTATCTGATACACGTTTTAATAAATAATCATCTTTCATAAATCTTATTGATTTGTTTATGACACTTTGCTTTACTTTGACAATAAATATAAGTTCTTATTTTATAGAACTATGATATTATGATCTCAGGGTTCGTATATTTTAATGTTAAAAGTTTCTCAATATTTTGCTTTATGGACATGTTGTTAATAAAATGAATGATATTCTAATGATAAACATGAGAAGACATATACTTAATTTACAAGTTAATATCTACCTACTATCTAATAATAATAGAAAATTTTAATAAAATATTTTCATTAAAACAAAAATGCATAAAACAGTAAATTTGGAATAATACAATCATCTTCTAGGAGAGCATTCAAATATCAGTGGAAAAGGATTTTATGGACACTCAAAATATTCAAAAACAACATAAATAAATTTTATTAAATTAAAACAGACAATGATTGACCATAAAAGCAGTCTTATTTAAATAAATTGCAGTTTTAAATTACAGTGATCAATAGAATGCGATAGTAAATATTACTTACGTAATCAATGTGCGTTTAATAAATTTATAATTACAACTTTAAATTAGTGATCAATAGAATAAAATGAATATTTTATTTCAAATGCATTCTTCATAGTTTAATATTTCTATTTATGTGATTATACTTAGAATAAATAGCATGAAAATATTTGCATTATAAATTACACAATGTTTAGATATCTGAATGTTGATTGGTGAATACCTAGACATTATAGAAACACTACACAAGACTTAACAATAAAAATAACATTTATTCTACAATAAACAAATTTTATAAACATGAACATTATAGAAGTCTATTACAATAATCCAATGCAGTTGCTTACAGGAGAATATTTTTACAATTTAAATTTATCTAAAATTAACAAATTAAATAGATAAATTAAATATCCACAATCTATGATCATCTTAGGTTGACAAGTACATCTTAGAAGTAAGATTATTACAAGAAATTTTATCCTTCAAGTAAATACTTATTATCACTATTACATTTTTTATATCAAAGTAATAGAACTTTATTATATTATAGACAATATGGTACAAGCTTTATATCTTCCTGCATAAAATATATGTCCTAAAACATTTATATAATTTTATAATCTATAGCTTTTACTAATTTGCATTACTTATCAATTCTATGGTCTTTGATTACTGAAGTTGTACTAAATCTTTAAATTATTCTCAGAGGTTATACATATACACATGTATACTCTATGTTATTGTCCCAACAATGAGTAAACCTGAATGATATTTAGATCTTATCAATCCAGTGATGATTTGCTTCTGGATGATGATGATGTGCATTTCTTATTTAGACTAAAGAATATAAATTGATAATTTTGAATAAATCATTATCAGCTTTATCTCATGTAGTGTTGGAAAAGCGTAGCAAAACAGATTTATACATCAAAACTCTCAACCTACACTTAGGATTAAAAGTGCTCCTGAAGAAAGAATGATACACTTCAGAATAACAAACCTACCAATGACCAACATACTAAAATATCAATGACCCCATACATGGTGGTAAATACTTAATAAAGAAGATACTTCCAAGAGGAAAAGCTAAATAATACAATAAACCTAGTGATGATATGAACTCAAAAATACATTACTTTCTGAGGGCAAGAAAATATGTTAGGATGCTTGTCTGTAGACATATATAACAAAAGAGGAAATGAACCACCACAAATACAAACATAAAATATGAGAAAAATATCACTCAAGGAAAATGTCAATGATACCCAGAGACCGTGATCCTGTATTTTCTTATAAAATATGTAAATTATTCCATTGCAACAATGAGAGAGCCAAGTTCCATCTTCAAATCATCAAGGAGGAAATAAAATTTGCATACATTGGAAATGTACAATGTTCAGATAACACATAATCACATATACAAAAGAAGAATTAATTCTAAACTCTCAGTAAACAGAATACTAAATTAATGCATAAAACCAATAAAGTAATAATATAATTGTCAAATATGACTGAATAAATGTAGCCTTAAGCAATTAAAAGGACAAGAAATATACATCATCTATCATTAACATATAAATATTCATTGTAAAAATACACTTCTCATAATAAAGGACAAAGCAACACTCTTTAAAATAACTTAATACTAAATCATTATATAGTATATAGTATCATTAATACTAATAAAGATGTACCAGATGATTGGAAGAATGCAGTTTTAAAATTAATATTTAAAAAAGGTGATAAAGAAGATATTAGAAATTACAGACCTATCAGTCTTTTGTCAGTTTTATATAAAATTTTTACCAAGATAATTACAATTTGTCTACAGAGAACATTGGATTTCCACCAACCAAGAGAACAAGCTGGATTTAAAAGTGGTTTTAGTACAATAGATCATATCTGGGTATTGAGAGAAATTATAGAAAGGATAAATGAATATGAATTGCCATTATGCTTTGGATTTGTAGATTATGAAAAGGCATTTGATTCTATAAACATTTCTTCAGTGATTAAAGTATTGAATCATCAAGGTATAGATCTAGGATATTGTCATATTTTGAAGAATATTTATAAAAATGCAACAGCAACAATTAGATTACATAATGATACTAAAAAAGTCAACACTGAGAAGGGTGTAAGACAGGGTAACTCCATATTTTCAAAACTTTTTACAGCAGTGCTGCAAGAAGTATTTTGTGAATTAAAATGAGAAGTTAAAGGAGTGAAAGTAAATGGAGATTATTTAAGTTATTTAGATTTTGCAGATGATGTAGTTGTTTTTGTAAATAATGCTTTAGAACTGCAGGAAATGTTGCAGGAGTTATCAGATGAAAGTAGGACTAAAGATAAATGCTAAAAAGACTAAAATAATGTTCAATGGATTTTATCAAAATATGAAAATGAAGATTGATTATGAGGAGTTAGAAGAAGTTAACAGCTACAAATACCTTGGTCAGATTATTAATATAGATGGAAACATAATGGATGAAATTAATCATAGCATCAAACTTGGTCGGAGTATTTTTGGTAGAAATAACTTGATACTAAAAGGAAATATGCCTATAAGTTTGAAAAGGAAGGTTTTTAATAAATGTGTTTTACCAGTTCTTACTTATGGATCCGAGACTTGGACACTTAATAGAAGAGCAATACAGAGACTTCGGACCACTCAAAGAAGTATGGAGAGATGCATGTTAGGAGTAAGAGATGAAAACACAATATATGGGTAAGAGAACAAACAGGTATTACTGACCTCATTGAAAAAATTAAAAGACTGAAGTGGAGTGGTGCTGGACATATTGCTAGAAGAGATGATAATAGATGGACAATTGAAATCTTAAACTGGATTCCAAGAGATTGTAAAAGACCCAGAAAGAGACCACATATGAGATGGATGGATGAAATAAGAAAGTGTGCAGGGATGACGTGGAGAAAAGAAGCTAAAGATAGGAAAAGATGGACTGAACCTAGAGAGACCTTCATTTTGCAGTGGATTGATAATGGTTGTTGATGATGATCATATTCTGTGATTTCTTATATTTTTATAAAAATATAACTTTTATAAATGCGTAATCAAATTTTTAACAATGGGCTCGCAAATTTTAAAAAAATTTAGTAATGGACTTGCACGAGCCCACTGCTAACTCACCACTCTATAGTAATAACAACTGCAATGACAAGAACGTATGCAATGAACATTAAGAATTTGCCCTGCTCAGTTCCTTTAGGATTCAAAAAGGGAATCATAGGGTCTCCTTTCTGCAATGACAAACCTTACATTTTAAGATATATAGGACACAATTCATAATAAAAGTGTTTTTTTTTTTTTGAAAGATAGTTTATCTTTTTTTTATTATTAATTACTGATTAAAAACTAAAAATTGAAATAGCGGTACCCAAAATATTTTTTTATAGAGGATCTTTTAGTTTTCAAAGCTTCTGGACCATTTGATTAGGGTAATTCCTAAAACATGAATTGCTCTGGAAAAAAGACCTAATTTACTGTGGATTAATGTGCTGAATGATGATGGGGGGTGGGGAGTCGTAGTCAATGTCTTAGCTAAAATTACTTAAAAAATGTTAATTTATCTGAAATAAAGCAACAACAAAAATATAGATATTTAGGTAAAACTGACTTATAGCGGCGTGAACACTTCTATTTTTAAAAAAATAGAGGGCGAAGTGTTCACGCCGCTATAAGTCAGTTTTACCGATATTTAAATATAAATCATCTTTAATATAATGCAGTCAGTTATTGAATACAATAATATTAAATTTTTAAACATTTTTTTTTTTTTTTTGCTAATCAAAACTGAAATGATTCTTTCTTATTTTTAATAGTTTAATTTATAAAATCGATATTGAAAAAAATGGACACATCCTTTTTTCCATTTTATTAAAAATAATAATTAATTGCAATATATATAAAGATTACGGAATTTTCAGAAATAAAGAAAACAGTGAAGGATAAACAAGATTGTCCAAAGTTCAAGGATCGAATATAAAAACTATACTGTTAAAATTTGTTAATAAAATTATATTAATTAAAAAAAAAACAACAGATTAATGTATGTTGAATTGTAATAGTATTGAATACGATAATTTTTTTTTATATAAACATTACTAAAGAAAAATTAGTGTTAAATGCAAGAATAAATAATTGAATGAAATAATAAAGCGTGTTAGTTTTAAAAAGTTATTATTGAAATAATAGTATGTGACATTTAATAATTGTAAACAATCCTCCAAGATAATATTTATAATCGTTTAAAACTTTAAACTTGATTTTTCTATTGATTAAAACTCACTTTATTTTGGAAAAGTTCGCGAATTTAATTAAGCTTGACCGAGGCATAATATGTTTATTTCCATAGTTACAGTATCAACTTCCCTTTTTATAAATATTGTTTAGCGTTTATTTGTAAATAATATTCTTAACATTCATTATAAATATGATTATATAAAATTCTCATCACTTAACTGAGGGTGGGAAGGAATGTTGAATTAACTTAAATATTAAAAGATTATTTAAATATTGCTTTATTAAGCACCGACTTTTTTCAGTAAATGCGGTATTAAAATATGGCTGTAAGTAGTGTTGTAGAAACCAGTTATGTAGTTCACGTATTTCAAATTTTCTGTAAATATATTACTGCTTACCTCAATAACTAAATTGTTTAAAGTATGGACTAGTCAAAAACATTCTGATTTTTTTAATCTTAAGTTTATTTCAAACTGCTTTTACAAAAATGTCTTCTGCCGCTAAAACATGTTTAGCTGTGTCGATCATATTTTCTAGTGGAATAATTATATATGTTCACTTGAAACAAATATGGGATCGAAAGGTATATTAAATTATATGATATATGTATATTCACATACATAATTTCAAACTAGAGAAAGATATTTGACCTAAAGATGTTATTGGTTACATAAATGTTAATATAGTTATAAAGTTGTTCTGTCATTACAATGACGATTGATGGTTGTCTTTGATTGCTATCCACCTAACGGAATTTATTAGTATTTCACAGGATATTAATTTAGACAAATGATTCGTTATATTTTAAGTATTTATTAAAATATAATGTAATCTTACATTATTTGTGACGTCAATTAATATTAAGATATTTCAGGAGTAAAAGCGGTAATTAATTCTTTTTAATGTGCAAGGTTTTGTGCTCTTACACATCTTTGTCGCTTGTGTAATTAAGTATGTGTAGCAACTGCCCTTTATCACTTGTACGTTATAATAGATTGAGTGACACTGAATACATATTTAAATGCGTTTGAACGTTATTGCTACTGTAATATGTGCGTATATTAAATAAATTCGGAAAAACTAGCCTTTTATTTTGTAACCACGGACTGCAGAATAAATTTATGGTAATTAGCAGTCTCATTATTGTTTATCATAATAAACCAATAACATTTTATTGCAGAATGCGAATTTTTAAAATAAGACTTATTTAAGGACTGAGAAAATTCATTTTATACGACCTAGTTAATTTAGGCTAGTTTATTGATAAATATTCTAATAATTTTCCACCATTTCTGTTAGTATTATTTATGCCCCCCATTTGTTTCTGGATTGGTTAGTGCTTTTTTTTTCTTCTGTTGATGAATTTTTAACCTGGATTAGATCCCAACTACTCGCATGAAGTATTGATTGTTGATTTTTGGCATATGATTAGAATGATTTTGCTGTTGGATGCTTCTGATCAGCATTAGCCAAAAATAATTCATCTCTATATATATATGTGAGGGCTTGATCCATTATACTTCTATTATAGTAACTGGAATCCATATTTTTTCTTGATACATTAAATATTAATATTTTATGTTTCATTTTGAAGTAGCTATTATTTGCTGCTGCTTTAGAAATTGCTAATTTAGTTCATAGTCTCAGTGTAATGAATTTATCTAGCTTAAATGAAGTCGCCTAATCTAAAATGAACTCATCCAGTTCTTACATTAATTTTACTTTAAAGTTTAGGAAATACAAAGTAAAAGCTATTAATTATTGTGACAAGAGGCTGCTTGTTATTATACACTTATTCTTCTGACATCCATTGATTACTCTGGCTTGCACTGAGTGGCAATATGTATTGAGAGTTATGCCTGTTATTCTGCTCTCCATAACTAAAAAATAGGCTAGTTTTTTCCAAAGGAATTTGATTTTTAAAAGATTTTACATTTAATTCTTTGTTAGGCAATTGTTGGCTTTGTTTTTTAGTACATGAATATATCTGCTCCTTCTTTAATAGATAGGCAGCTTTAATGATTTTCATATGATGGCAAAAACAACCTTGTATTTATATATGGACAATGGGTGACTATGTTAAATCTGTCACAATGGTAAAAAGTTGTTGTTAATTTGATGGCTGTACCTTTGCATAATGATTATTTAAAGTCACAAGTGAACCGACATTTATTCTTTGACCTTGCATTTGTTGAGTGTTTTAATTTTGGACTTCTTTTTTAAGCAAAATTTCCAATTGTTTAGCCGTATTTCTTCCGAGGAATGCTTGGGAGATGATAATCAAATGTTATATTGGGGTGCATAAATAGTATTACCCTCATTTTATGATTTTTTATACCATACAAAAACAGTCTCTGGGTGCTTCATTGAGAAACATTTTAAAATCACAAGCCAAAACCATCTTCTGGGAACTTAAATGCCTAATTAAATGTTTTGCATCTTGATTGTGCAGATTGAATTTACATCTGTAGCATTATAATCAGAGACTTTGGGTTAAAATATGCATTTAATATTTCTATTGCTTTATCAAAATTTAACTCGGATGTATGTGCTGGCATTACTTATGATCATATAAAAAGTAATAGGCACAATATCTCCAAGTTAACTTTAATTTGCATTTTATTTCATTAGAATTTCATAAAAAATTGCATCTATTTACTATGCTGGCCAGCTTTTTTGGCAATCTGAATTATTTTCTAAGAGACTGTTTGAGGCATATGCAAACATTTCAGTTTTTTCATACTTTAAAGAGTATTTGTTGGGAAAGTAAAGTGGTTAACAGGTTTCTGTGGACATAGTTTGCTGAGAGATTCCTGACTCCATATAAGAAGAAGTCACATCACAATATAAATTTTTAGAATAAAGTGGCTAACAGGTTTCTCTGGGTGCTGAGAGATTCCTGACTCCATATAAGGAGAAGTCACAGTGCATCACATCAATATTTATAATAGTATTATATAAATTATTATTGAGATTCTTCAGTTTGCCTGCTGTCCTTGATACATATAAGGAAGAGTGCTTATAATTAGTTTTTTTTTTTTTTGATGTTTTTGTTGTCTATGGTTTCTTAATGATAGTTAATAGATTATTATTCTTCATTAAAGTTCCTTCTGAACAAACTTTTTTGTTCTGTTTTATAGTGACACTGTAACCATTTTTTTGTATTTCTATTATGATTGGATGAATATGCAAAGTATTTTTCTCTGTGAGGGGATTTTCTATAAAGTTTTGCTTCTGCCATTTGTCACAAGAACATCTAATAATGCCATTTTTTGTTTTGTTCTAATTCTATTGCGAATTTAATTAGATATATGTTGCTGAAATATTTCAAGATTTGTATATTAGCACTCATCATGTAGCCATAAAATGAATGTATCAATATAGTGAAAACAGGTTTTTGATTGAGATGGAGCAATATTTATGGCTGTGGGTTTAGGCTCTTCCATATAAAAATTGCTTAATCAGAAGTAAAAGTGGCGAATCCATAGCTGTAAATTTATTTTGTTGGAAGAATTTGGTATTGGATTGAAGTATGTTGTTGTTATTGCTAAATTATCAATAGGAAGAATGTTATAGTTTGAGGTTATCATTTTCATTTATTGTTTTCTTCTTCATTGCTGGGTACATTTGTGAATAAACTTTCTATTAGTGTATATCTTATTAAGATGTCACTTCTTTCTATGTTCATGTTCTTGATTACGTTCACAATGTGCCTAGAATCTCTAACAAATGACTGTGCCTTTTATGCCAAAGGACTAAAATCTAACAAATAATTAGTCTTTATAGATTTTAGGTAAATGATCAAGATGTAGAATTTTGCTGAAAAATGTCTTCTTTTTTTTTTTTTCAGAATCAGTAAAATAAATATGCAATGCTTTCCAAGTAAGGCTTCTTTGTTTTTGTAATAGATATAGGATTTCTTGCCATTATTTTTTACCGACTTGCTATAAGAAGCTTTTTTATTTTGGTTTCATGATCAGTGTCAGGTTCAACTATTGTTAGCAGAGAGAATAATTATAGATTTGTCTACTTTGAGAGATTTAATAGTTTCCTCTCTCTATAGGTAATGTTTAATTTGGGTTGCTGGTATGTCATTTTCTATTGTAATTTTGTTGTTTCTTTTAAGACAATTTTTGACATAATGTGATATAAAAAGACATATTGCCAAAGGTTAATCCTTTTTCCCAAAATTTACAGTTACTAACTTCTGTTTAATTATTGACCAAGTTATTAAAAAAGAGATTCTGTCTCTACGTTTGGATAACTGATTATTAGTTTAATAATTATTAATGTCTTGGATAATAGATGGTTTAATAATTATTAATGCCATATTTTTGTATGGCTGCTATATTGAATTTCCTCTGAATTTTTATCTTGACAAGGGTTAGCTTATAAACATCAAAAGCTTCTCACTAAACATTTAGTGTTATTTATTCATAACCTGAGGAAACATGATTTCTTCCCCCTTAATTCTACATCAGATAAGTATATAAAATTACTGACTATTGTTTTTGAATGAAATAGCATCTCCTTAAATTCAGTAGTCATGGAAGTAAAGATCACTGTTTTAATTCCTGTGCTAGCTGTCGCCGGTCAGATCAACAACACCTGAGGAAGAGAGGAGAATTATATTACTTGAAATGTGATCTATACTAACTTGTATATTATTACTATATATTTATTTAGAAAAATATAAAGTTTGATTTTTTCTATAAAATAATTTATTAGCAATTCAACTAAATGATGTAAATAATACAACATATAGCTACAATAATATATTTTTTAAAAAAAAACATTATAAGGTGTGCATTATATTATGAAAGTATGTAGTGAAAGAGATTATGGTTTTAGTAAGAAAGTTAAGAAGAAAAAAATGAAAATTGTTTCCTATTTTAATAGTAAAATTATATATAAGAAATACAAATTCAGACATAGATTTGGTCTTTAGATTATTATAGCAATTGAAATATATGCATTTATTGATATACTCTGCCAAGTAGATAAGTTCTGACAATCGGGAATGAATTTTTATTGCCTATCATAAAAAATTTTAATCTTAGTATATGGAAATAATTTAAAATTGTTTTCTCTTTCATAGTTTCAAGTGATTATTTCTATTGAATAACTGTATTCAACTATCATAAGATATTTGAGATCTGACAAAAGATACGAACCTTCCTTGTGTAGAATTGTTAGTAGATGTCAATTTTTTAATATTTTGGTCTAACTTTCAGTTATTATATTTCTTCTTTTTAACTGAATAATGTGTGTCTATATATATATTCTAGCTTCTTCATAAAGGAGTTTTGCTTGATGTGGAAAGACAACGTAGAAGACAGATTCAAAATTTAAAAATCTTACAGCAGCAGATTGATGTGACTAAAGTTCTTCGAAATGAACAACTGAAAAAAGGTATGCATCTGTATATATAAAATATTCATTTATTAAAACACAATAAATTGCTATTGTAAAGTGAATAAGTGTAAGCATATATTTTTTAAAATTATTTTCTTATTAATTTTGCCTTACTATTTTTAGTCATTTAATATTAGTTCAGATTCGGACATTATAAGGCTCAAGCCATTAAAGTTATCTTTCTGCATTAATTAAGCCAATGGGATTGTAGTTTGTGCAACTATTTTCATACTTTAATTATATGCATAACATTTCCTATTCCAATCTTTTGTTTTTTTCTGAATTTAAGTATACATGAGAAGGTATTTAAAACCCTTGACATTGATGAGAGAACAGATTTAGAAGAATAAGAGTCTTTAATTGTGGTCTTACATAAGACATTATAATAATAATGAATTGTTTTGGAAGTGTAATTCCACTTAACAAATGACTGTGTGTTTGATAGCCCAATTTAGAAAAGGTCTAGAAAAGTTCGTAATAAAATTGTTTTATCTAGAAAAATCTGGCCAGGCTATCATGCTTGGGAATAGCTCATCTAAGTAGTAGAAATAGTTATAATATGAGTAGTAACAGTGATAAAGTAGTAGATAATGGTATTAATAAAGAAACATTGGGTAGCAATAGTCATTAAGAATTGTTTAGGTTTAAAATCAATATAATTGCTCTTAATGAAACTGATTTTCCAGAGGGAGAAAGTTTAATAGAATTAGTAGATAGTTATGTGATTTATGGAAGTGCATATCATCAAGTGAAAGGAAATTGCATGCTGTTGGATTTATTTTAAAGTTTGATTTGGTATCTTCTATTTATAACTTGATATCTTCTATTTGTGGAATTCCTATATGTATCAATGAAATGCTAATGACATTAAAACTTGTTGTATGCAGTGATAGTTGTATTCATTTTATCTCTGCTTCAACATTAGATTCAGCAAGAGAAAGATTTTGTTTTGTGTTAGAAAATGTATTGCATTATGCCATTAAAGTAACAATTTTTTTTTTCTCGTACGAATACAATAAACGTTGGTCTTAAATTAGTGGAAATAATGCCATTGGTTTGCTGAACTTGAATAGTCTTTAATTATTGATTTTTTTGAATAACATTTGGATTGATTATCACACAGTTTCTTTAGATAAAAAAATTACCACAAAGGAACTCCGATAAATCTGTGTTCAAATCAATGGCATTTTATAGATTATGTCAAAAAAAAAAAAAAAAAACATAAAAGAAGTTAAATATCATTTGAACATTTAATAATTTAAAAAAAGATTTTATCCTAAACAAATTGATAGAAATTTGATGTTTGTTTTTTAGACCAAATACTGTCTTTGCTGAATTTCAACTGCTGTTAAACATTAAAATTGCAAATTTCAATTTTTTTAGTTTGTTATATTACTGAGGCATGGAATTTTAACACCAACTGCATTCTTAATGATTGGATTAAAAGGAAATGTCTCATTCTATGCTTGTCAGAACGATAAAATTAATAGTAAAAAAAAATCAAATGGCTTTATAGCTTGGGATTTTATAAGAAGTTTGAACATCAGAAATGCCGGAACTACAATCGATCCAAGGACTTTAGTTCCATGTATAACTGTACTAAATCATGCAGGGTAATAAAATGAATTTGGAGCTTTGTAATCAATAAAGCAGTCAAGGATTAAATTGCAGAAGTTCAGTGATTAGCAAGTACACCTGGGTCTCTTTTTACGCGGACTTATTTAACACGATTTTGAAGTTACGCGATTCGTGTTTCACCGGAAGTTGAACTCTGATATTGTGCTATTACTTTAAATAATAAATTTCGCGCACTTACGTTATATTGAAAGTAATAGCACATTATTGGAATTCGACTTTCAACTTAGTAATTTCAATATTTTCAGTGCTTTATAATAGTAAGATTTTATGCAATAATGAAATTAAAATGATGATTTCCACATTTTATATATACACACATTAAATTTTACAAGATTATAATGTAAATTTGTTCAAACATTGTGCGTGTTAATTTTGCATTTTAAATCACATTCTGTTTTTGCTTTTTAAAAAAGAACATAATCAATTATTAATCATTTAGTGTCCACAAGTTTATTTTTAAAAGGTGAGTAATAGCAGTGGGCACAATTAAATTTGACAATTAAAAATTAAAATCTGATTTTTAATTGTAATTAACAATTTAAAAATTACTTACGGCGACTTGAAATAATGTGATGTGAAATTTGATTTTTAAACGGAATTGAAAATTAAAGACAAAAATAAGAATTTAATTTTTAGTTGTTAGTTTCATAAACAATTAATAAAATCATCGTCTCAAAGATTAATTACTAATTACGTTGTCACAAGAAAACCATTGACACAACATGAGTGTGAAGTTGGCGCTAGTTGTTTGCAAACGAACGTGTTTTTCGGCAAATAGCTATAATAATTAAAACGTGTATAAAAAAATGTAAATTACTATACTGTAAATTATGCATAAAAATATATTATTTTGAATAAAATTAAATATTATAGTTAAAAAAAGTTTGTCTTGTATCAATTTTTTTCAAATTTGAAATTTTTTATTAGTCATATTTTATTTCCTTATTTTTTTTTTTGCGTGAATTTTAAAGTAATTTTACGTTGGTGCTTTGCTTTTACGTGAATTTTGAAAAATCACAGACTGCATCCCCCCTTTTTCAATGTAAGTTACGTCTATTTTTGCGCAATTTTGTTTGTGTGTGTTTTCTGAGGAACCTATCTATCGCGTAAAACGAGACCCAGGTGTACTAAAAAAGATAGTCATTTGTTGATTTTGATTGCATAAAATCTTTTTTTTTGTTATCGTGAATGTACAGGCAGAACTCTCCATACAATAGTGCCACTCAGTGCAAGCCAGAGTAATCAATGGATGCCAGAAGGCTTGGGCATAAAATTGCTATCTAGTGCCTACTCATCCAATATCCCCAGACTAGTTTCTAGCTTGTGGCTTTCGTCAGTGAAGAGCCTTGGATCTGAGAGCATTGCACCTAGATCTCCTCACTGACGAAAGCCACAAGCTAGAAACTAGTCTGGGGATATTGGATGAGTAGGCACTAGATAGTGATTTTATGTACGAGCCTTCTGGTATCCATTGATTACTCTGGCTTGCACAGAGTGGCACTACTGTATGGAGAGTTTTGCTCGTTTTAATAACAGTTATGAGCAAGCATAAGAAATGGTGATCATGTGATGTTTAGTGTTTTATCCTGAATGTAACATATAAATCTAAAAATAATAGCATCTTTTTTTTTTTTCAAAAGATTTGTCATTAATGGAATATCAATGCTGTTGACTGTATATCAAAGATCAGAGACTGTGCAGTTTTAAAGAATCAAGAAACTATTGCCAGAAAAATACAAAAAAGTTGAGCAAGTAGTGTTATTTGTATATTAATCATGGCATTTGACTTAGCCAATCAAAAAACTTTGTGCATTATTTATAATTAAATGATTATCCATTGAAGAATAGTCATGTTATACGGCTTCTGTATAACGGGGTGAGAGGAAATGCTATTGCTGATGATGGGAAAGTTTGAGTATATGAAATTTTTTTTGCAAAACTTACAACTTTTATGTCAGTAGTTTTTAGGCAATTGATGAAGCAATTATGGTCTTTTTAATTTAGACTGAATAAATGCAAAACCAAGAAGTTTATCTTTTGGCTTTTAGATTTACAGTATACTATTCTTATCAATTCAAAAAATGTTCTGTAGAATGGTTTTAATAATGAAATGGAAGTGAAGATTTTATTTCAATATTTGATATAGAAAAAAATGTAGGTACTTTATCAGCCAATGATAAAAAATAAAAATCTTCAGCAACTTTTAGATTGTATATTTATTGACCTGAAAATCATCTTAAATATCTAGATAGCTTTTTAAACAAAAAGTCTTATTTAGATGTTGAGATGTGCAATGTATATTATAATGTGCTGTTAGCAGTAGTTATATCATACCAATAAAACTACTTCAATTATGCTACCATTCTCATAAGTCTTTGCCATCTTCTCTGGTTAAAAGCATCAATAACTTTCTCGTGGAGCTGAAATAATTTAAAGGAGATTGTTGATTTTTGATATAAAAGTTAAACAATCGTACTTTTGTTATTAGGGTAAAATTAAGTGGAAAAGGCAGGTTTTGTATTGAATTTATCTATCGTGTCATTTTTAAGATTACAATCATAGTTATGAATAATATGCTGTGTTACATGCTTTCTTTTGATTGGTATTTTATTCATTCTTTTTGTTAACCTAAAATTCAAAAAAATATTTTTAAAATAATTTTTTTAACTAATAAAGCTTTTATTTAAAACAAAAAATAGAACTATTGGTAAAGACAAACAAAAATTGCAGAAGTCATGTCATTTATTCTATATTTGGTTGTGAGATGGCATATGTTATTTCTATTTGACTTATTAAAATATTTTTCCTTTTTCTGATCATTATCCATTAACTTTACATTTATTTATTCCAGATTACATGAATATGGATCTAGAGATAGATAACACATCTAGAATTTTTATCTTTAAATTAAGATTTAAATTTTTCTAAATGGTTTCTTATTTTCATTTACAAATGTCATTATTTGTAAAATAATAGAAATGTTGACAGCTGAAATACATAGGATTAATGAGAAATTGAATGATATAAATAAGCTAGTATGAATATGATTATTTCTATAAGACATTACGTAAGGATTTGAGCATATTAAAGAATTTAAAAACTCAAAGAATACTGTCAGATGTTTGTCATATACTAAGCTTAAACTTATCACTATGCTTCTCTCTTCCTTGCCAGAAACATTAGAGCTATAATAGTCTAAAATAACAATTTGATCAGAATATTCACAGTGAATAAAACTTAGCTTTCTACTGTAAGATGGTTGAGAATGACGAAATTTGGATCAATGTCTACGGAAATAGAAATGATGATGCATATTAGCAAAATTATGAAGGTATTGCACTTGTGAATAACTTTATATATCGCTATACTCAAAACATTTAATTTATAATAGTATCTTAATGTTTAAAGCATTTAACCTAATAGTGTTAATGTTGTATCCTGAAAGATGCAATTGTTTCATAACCTACTTTTGAATCAATTGATATCTATATAAAATCTTATTTTAGGATGTATTAATAAAAATATTCATTTTTAAAATCAGTTTGTTTTTGTATTCAATATATCATTTTAGTCATCTCGGGTATGAAGCACAGAAGTTTTCCAAATGCAGTAATCTTTCCAATTTGTTTGTAGCTGAAATGGATTTTTGTGGTATTTAAATCAATGTTCAACTTGTTATATTTAACCATCAATTGAGACATCTGTCAGACAGTAATTCTAGATATGCAATCAACAATATGAACTGTTCTGAAACCTTCATAAAAATCATAACCGTTAAGACTTTTGTATTATGAGAAGGGTAGGGCAGGAATTTTCATTGTTCCAAATCTGCTCATGTAATATATAGATAACCTATTAGTAATTAAGGGCTATAGATTTTTTATATCAACAAACACATTTATAGTTTTGTGCACATATATGATATGTTCTTGTATGTAGAGGAATATATTTGTACAAATAGTAGAACAATAAGTTTTTTAGTTGCTCCTGAGAGATTTATATATTTTAATAAGAGGAGATACCCCAAAAAAACTACAGAATTGTTCTCTGGTGGGCAGATCCATTGTAGTACACATTTCTGCCACTAGATGCCTCTTTCAGGGACTGATAAAGAAATTAAGTTTTCATATAATAAATATGTAGCTAGAATTGTATAGAAGGTAGTGGCAGGAGCAGGGTTAACTTATGATAACGATGCATTATGTGTTAGTAAAGGGGTGTTAGATTACTTTGATTGCATTAGATGCAGATGTGTGGACAGCAAAGAAGGCAATTCAATGAGAAATGGAATGTTTTTATGAGAGATGCAAAAAGCAAAATGAAAATGTTCAGTAGATTGCAATTCATGGATAATAGGAAAATAGCCAAAATAGTATTTAATTGGGTTATGAGTAAAGGACAGGCAGCAATATGGGTGAGAAAGGTAATACTGTATGCAAAAGATTTGTATAAAAACTTTATGTCAGTATACTTATACAAAAGGTGGGATGATTGAGAATTGTTGAATGTTATAGTGGCAAGGAATGGGATAGAAGAATAGATGCATTAATAAAAAATAGGGAGTTGAAGAACTAGTATGGAGAGTAAAAAGAGTTTAAATATATAGAGAAGTAAACAGAATATTGGGTGAGAGTTAATTTATGATAATAGCAGGGAAAGTAATTTAATGTTTAAGGCTCGAACAAGATCGTTAGCAACAAGGGAATATATGCATAAATGTGAGTGATTTAGTCTGCAAGTTATATAAAGAAAGCATAGAAAATATTAGGCATCTGTTAATTGAATGTAAATGTTTACAAGCAGAAAGAGTACAAATAATGAATTGTGGGAGAATAAATATAAACAAAGTGATTATACAGAATTGGTATTTATGCTGGATTTGGAAAAAGGATAAGGCGGACGTAGATATAAAATCCATACAATAGACAAAGGTAATGTTGTGGAAATGGGATGAGCAGGATAGAGAAGAAGTTGGGAAAAAACTTAGGGCAGGGAATGGAAAGGCAACGTGGCTAACAGGTTTCTCTGAGCATAGTGACCGAGAGATTCCTGAAAGGAGAAGCCATAGTTCATCGCATTGCACCAGTCTACCAACCAGCATCATTGAATGAAGTTGTGGTATCATGCAAATTTTTTTGTAAGTACATCTTATTTCTCCATTGATTTTTGAGATGGCTGAAAAGTTAATGCTTGAAACAGCTTACAAACAAGTTGCTTTGGGAAAACACAAGTGTATAAATATTAATGGAAGAGTTCAAAATCATCATATTCCTAAAAAAGTGTGGCAAATGAAGTCCTATCTATGTCAAGACTGCAGATTTTTTTTTTAAGCAAACAACATTGTTCATTCAGAATCCATTTGTAACAATCAGACATTTTACCTACAAGTTCTGAAACGTTTGCATGATATGGCGAGAACAAAACCTCATGGGAAGTTGTGTCTTCACCATTATAACAAGGCAGTGCACAAAGCCTTGAGTGTAAAACAATTTTTAACCAAAAACATCTTGACCCAGTTTTCCACTCACCATGTTTGTCCGATCTCACTCCGTGTGACTTCTTTTTATTTCCCTGAATGAAAAAAGTCTACAGTTGTGGAAGAAATGAAGAAAAAAAATGATGAAGCATCACCTTGTAAGAGTTGCAGGACTGCTTCAAGAAGTAGAAACATGTTTAGATTGGTGCATTGTATTAAGTGAACAGTTTTTTGAAGGAGATTCAATCTGTAATACCTAAAAATAAATACACCGTTTCGTATTACATAATTCCGAGGTTTTTTTTTTGGGTACCTCCTTGTAGGTTAGTTGTATTTTGACTGCTTTAAGTATGACATTTATTAAATTCCATAATTATATAATTGATGAATTTCAAACTTGAGATTTTATAGAGCAAAATAATCATGTGAGACAAAGATTGTCATTTTTTTTATTAAATAGCCAATGGTTTTTGAGAATCTAAAATTAGTTTTAAAGGTAGTAGTTGGTTGGGGGTTCTTGATAGTACTGCGTCGCCTAGCGGCCACAGTACACCAAACCAATTACTACCGTTTTAAAAAAGTAATAAATATACTAAAATTGCTTCAATATGAGCAAGATTTTTTGACGAAAAAAAACATCAAATCATTACTGCTTATGATTTTTTGGACCACACAGAAACATACTTTATATTTGACACAACATGTGTCTAACAAAGAAATTATCCAGTTTGGCTTTAACTATTTTATCTTTTATGATCAGACAATGTGCCTGTTTTGGATATAGTCAAGTCTAAGAAGTACACTATAAGAACTAATGTTTTTCATTAGTTGTATGTTATTTTAAAATAACAGCATTGCTGCACCAACGGGCAGGGTAGTCAGCCTATTATGGAAACAGGTAAAGAATTAATTTAGTTAGTACTTCATGTGGCTTATGGAATAGGACATGATCAACCATGGGCATCTGTTATATATAGGTAAGATTACTACCTTAATGAGCTACTGTGTATTTTTCAAAGAATAATATGGTGGGTCTCTGTTATTATAACATAGGTATTTCAATTAAATTGTTAGCATGTAATGTCTTTGCATGTTAAATGGTAAAGGGTTAAAGTCTCTTATTGAATCAGTACATTCTATTTATGGAACATTGATTTAGAAGCGTATGAAGACTTTTTCATGAATTAAATACATTTTAGCTCAATTTTTTTTACTGTTGCCCTCCAGAAATGGTATAACAGAAGGAACAGAATATAGTCACTAAGGTTTTGGGATTGAATCAACGTCATCAGCAATAATAAATTTTTAATAATTTGAATTAAATTGGTATGTACATTTGATTATCTATTAAAAGAAATGACAGGTAACATTGTCATATCACAATATCTACAAAACCAGTGCATAGATATTATAATGAAAGGAATTACTACTTGATAAGAGGATTGAAAGGAAGTCAAGTTATATATCACATGACTTAATTTAATAAACTTGTATTGCAACTATTATATAATGAGTGAGTCAATAGTTCTTAACAAGTTTTTCGGAATAAAACCACTCTGGGGATAGGGATATTCTGAAAAGCTTATTAAGAGTTATTGTCAAGCTCATTATATAACATTGACAAGAGGATATAATTAACTTTTGTTAAACTCTTATATGTAGACCAATTGTAAGACAAAATGTAAATAATATAAACTTAAGATTTGAATTACTTACTCGAGCTTTAATAGTGGGAATGAATAATAATATTCACATAATTTATTGCTTAGGAGTTTCATGGAAGTTCAAGCGTTGGAAATGATAGCTAGCATCATGATCCTTGGACTTTGACCTCCAGATCGTACCCATCTACTATTGCACTAAGTTACCCAGAGCAGTGGGAGTGAAGGTGATAACTCTGCATCATCTTATTACAAGATAAAGCAGTCTTAATATATTATATTTTTTTAACATAGATAGTAGGATTAATATTATTATATGTTAGTTATGCTTGGAAAAAATTAATCCTTAATAAATAGTAAACTAAAGTCTTATATAAACATATAAGTGCAGTTTATATCAGAATGAAAGGCTTTCTGGAATAATGATTGCATATCTATCTACAATATGGATTCCATTTTGGGCTGAATAAAATTTAAATTTTTTCTTTCAAGTAACCAGATCACAAACAGACCCACTAATTATCCAATATCATTAATTACAGTATGTAACCATTCTTATTTAGAGAATAAACCAAGGATAGAAAATTGCTTCAATTCTCATCATTCGGCAGTTAATAAGCCTGATGAGCAATGACTTATCGCTTCATTTTTTAAGAAGGTTTGAAGAGATTTTGCCCCGCAATAATCTACTTAAATCTGTATCAGAAAAAGTAAGAAGTCATTCTCAAAAAGTAGACATATATGTATAATTCTTATTTCTGTATATTTTTTTATCTTTGTGTTTGACATCTTAAATGTTCTTTTTTTTTTTAAAAAAAAAAGGAACAACAAAAACATGAAATGAGGCAATTTAAAATGGAAAAATTGAATAGCGTAAAATTACAAATGATTGCATGGATTTTTTTTTGAGGGAAAATAAAAATTAGATAGGAGAGATTTTTAGACATTTGTAATTGGTTTAACAAAGAAAACATGGAAGAAAAAAAAATATCAAACTTTGAAGGTAAAAGAAAGCTTAGCTTGTTTGACAAAAAGATCTGAAATGATCCTAGGAATTTTTTTCTTTAGTTAGATGAGTAATTGTTGATGAATATCCTATGTTAAAATAAGTACAGTATATTATTTTTAAATTTGATTTTAAATATAAATCTTTTGTTTTGTTTTATAGGTACAGAAAAGGGAAGTCCATAGAAAATCTTGGTAATTGTAAATAAATTTTATTGAAAAATATATTGTATAATTTATCTACTTTATAAATTAAATATATATTTATCTTGAGTAAATTATTATTGCTTACCTGATCTTTAATACAATTTTGCTAGTAGTTTTTATTTAGAGCTAAATTTTGTTTTCATGCATTTAAGTTATATCCAATTTCCAGTTTAGACCAATCAACCAAACATTAATAATAAATTTTTCAGCACTGCTATATATCTACTTAGTTGCTATGCTAATATGCAATGTCCACTTGCACCAGAAGTCCCAAATATACATAGAGATTAACAAATTTTCACACAAGGGTGAACTCCATTATATTCCAGAGCATATTCTAACTTTTATGGAAGAATTCATTTCTTATTTTTAATGCTCCTGCAAAATTTAATAGAACATTTTCTGATTTTGATCAATTAATCATATGATATTAATAAACTTTTCAGCATCCCTGTACTTAATAGAAAGCTGTCACAGATTTATATCAGGATTAACAGATTTAATAAATTTTCAAATAACGTTAGAGTTCATTACATCCCAGATTTAAACACAATCTCATTTATATATGACTTAATCTAACTTTCTTGAGAGTTCATTTAAACTAATTCTTTACTCTATTAATTTTGTGCTGCCAAATCATTCATTCATTCCTATTTTTTAATCTACTTATTGCTCTATTTACTTAAAGTTCTTCACCCATCCTTTTTTAATCTTCTGAATACTTTGGATTTATTTCCAAAATTTTTTCTCAGCATTCTCCTTCTGCATGGTTTGATAATTTCTTCAGATAACTTATTAAATTGTCATTTCTATCTTATTTCTATTTTAGGTATGTTTTTTTTCTTCTTCTCCCATCAAACATCCCTTTTAATTTTTTTCTTTTTTCCAAATTATTTCTTAATTATATTTTTTATAAGCACTTTGCCTTTTTTCATAGTTTTTAAAGTGGGCTTATTTAATCTTTTCCCATTATTCCTTTTTACTAAATATTGATTTTCAGCTGTTTGTCATTCCACTATGGATAAATTTCTCATAATTTTATCCAAGATGTTAGCATAGATTTATTCATTATCTGAAATTCATCTTGCCAATCCTTTTATAAAGTTCTATATCTACCCTCTCAGCCCTTAATTCTCAACATATACTTATTATAACTACTATAGCCTTTTCTTTCTTGTAAAAAAATTCATTTCTTTATCTTTTCAGTGTTTATCAATTTATAATCAGCAATAATTTCAATTTTCTTTATCAAAAACTTTTATATATTTTATTCAAGTTTTTAGTCTTCATCCTACCTTTCTCACATATCGTTTTCACCAGTGCTCCATTCATATTTCCTCTGTATTAGTTTCTCTAATGTCCATTTGACATGTAGACAGGGCTTGTAGAAGTGTATGTTTAGGTTATTTAGGGCATAAAAGTGCAAGTTAAAGAAGGACACTAAATTGAATTTTACATATATCAAAATTATTTGAAATAGTTATTTACTTAATATGTTTGAAAATATATTTTTGATTGATAGGTGATTGTAGAAAAAAAATTTTTTTTAAAAAAATAATACATTAAATTAAATAATTATGTTAATTTACATTACTTATGTCATTTTGTAGAATATTTACTAATTATTGGTCACAAATTTACAATTTATCAGCAGTAATTATTTATTTTCCAAAAATATAAGGTCCACTGCTTGAGAGTTAAAATCTTAATGGATTATATTTAATTAAACTGATTTGTTTATAGATCAAATCACAATTTAAAAGTAGTGAACTTAGTTATTTTAGATTCTTAAAACAATTTTCTGTATTAAACATTATTGATTTTATAGCTACATATACTATTCCGTACATTTAAATTTCCTCTATTCATATATACTTTTTGTAATTTTTTCTAAAATATTCATTTTAATTATAATTTTTATATATTCTCCTTATTAACATCTATTCACTTTTTTCACTGTTTTTAGTATTCTATATTTTTCAAATGAGTCTTTATTACTAGCATACTAACTTTTCTATTGTTGCTTGCATAATAACTTTTCTTCTGTAAGAACTTCATCATGTTCTTTCCACTTCTTATATCTCTACCCTTTGCATATTTGTTAAATCGATTTTTACATTAACTTTAGTGATCTTTTTTTAAAACATTTTTAAAGATAACTATTATCATATACCATGCTTTAAATATTTTTTTACTATTGTAAATTTTTCTTTGCTCCATTACCTTTCTTTAGTATTAACACATTTTTGCTTTTACTTCTAACAAAATGTCTTTATTCTTATATATCCTAATTCATTTTAATGGATAATAAAATCTGTTAGGAATTAAATCACCTAATATTTTGACATTTCTTTTTAGTAAAGGTTTCCATTCATTAGGATTAAATAAGGCTTAAGCACTAAAGTGTTCTCTAGAAAGAGCCTCTTGAAATAAAATATGAATTAGATGAACTGTAAATTACAATGACATATCGTAAATAGTAAAAATTTTGCGTCATCAACAAAAATCAGATTATAAGTAATTTAAAGTGATTAATTAAATCTTCACGCTCTCAGTTCCAAATGCTTCAGATTTGCCTATACACATAGTTTGGGTGAAAAGGATAGAGTGATCCATTCTGTCCTTTAAAAAGACTTTATATTGTGTTTGGAAAGGAGAGTATTCATTATAATTGTGTTCGATCTGTAAAGCGCATGTGCAAGGGAGTAAACTACAATTATTATTATAAAAGTAGAATACATCTATGTATGCATGTGTTCTTAAAACAAAATAAAGCAAAATAATCAAAAGTCAAGTATAAGGCATTCAATCTTTATTAACAGAAATATTTCTTCTTCGGGTCAAAGAAAATGTTTTAAAAACAAAACAGAAAATAAAATACAAACAAAATTTCTTACATGATTACCCCAACAAGAATTATCACTCCCCCTCCCTCCTCTCTTTAAAAAATAAAACAAACTAGTTATATATATATATTTATAAATATATATAGATATATGTATAATAATATAATTTATAAAATTTACTTTCATTCACCGAAACAATAAAATTTTCAATAAACAATAACAAATACAATGGAATGTTTACAAGGTCCCCTTGGCACTTATCACAAAGAAAAATATTAAAAGAACAAAAAGTCCGATGAACTCTTTTTTTATAAAATGATAATTTTGATGGGGCATCATAAGAATCTTTTTAAATACACAGATTAGTAAAAATTGAAAATAATAAAAATATATATATATACCAGGGCATAAAAAATCTTGTCGTCAGATAAATCATGGAAGGACTATTTATAACAATGACATATATATACAATTATGGGGGAAATTCTATTACAAAAGAAAACAATAGGCTTCTGGAATCCCTATAATGCTGAGCTTATTAAATCTACGTTGGAATGTCATTAGTAAAATATAAAAACTTATTAGTTACAAATTATTTAAACAATGTATAAGTGTTTGTGCCCTTTTAATGTTAAGGTTTATTTCTTTTCTGACCTGAATCTAAATTTTTACTCTGCGGTAAACAACAAGATGTATATTTACACACACAAATTTCTACTTAATCACATTTATACATGTGTATATGCATTTTTACATGAATATCATATATTGTATATATGAATTCTATTTTTTTTTCATATGTCAAATGCATTGACCGGGAAGCAAATCCGGACCAGCTGCTTGGAAGGCAGCTATGCTAACCACTAGGCCATCAACGCTTGACTGAATTCTATTTTTATATTAATTTATTGCACAGATGTGTCTTTGTGCTGCATCGATGTGTGATTATATATAAATAATATATAAATATCTACTTTTACATCTAATTAAAAGTAGTTGCACAATGTTCAAAATTATAAACATTAGCGTTGTGAAAATAATTTTGCTTTAATTATTATTTAATTTTAGTAATCATAATAACAGCTAATGTACATTCATGAATATCATCTCTGCATACGGGACCACCATAACAAGATGGCACGG
Source organism: Epiperipatus broadwayi (assembly GCA_028023455.1). Lineage (NCBI taxonomy): Eukaryota > Metazoa > Onychophora > Udeonychophora > Euonychophora > Peripatidae > Epiperipatus > Epiperipatus broadwayi. The sequence goes on along the minus strand of JAQFVV010000010.1, from coordinate 15,124,682 downwards.
CATCCCTTAAAGATATAATTAAAAAGGAAAAGGATAAAATTATAAATCTAGTATCTAGTTATTTTAAATATAGTGTAAAAAATATGCACTTATAAGAGCATTTTAATTTTGCACCTTATATAATAGTATTTATGTCTAAATTTATATTTTTTTTATATATATGAAGCCTAAATTACAATATCTGTGATGACAAATAATTACGCACTTCTGTCTTAAAATTAATGTCATTTTAATAATTATACAATTTATTTGAAAATATATATATTTTGTTAATTATAATATTTTAGTAATGATATATTATACCAATAGCATTAAAGAAAAATGAATATGATTTAAAGCTAATAAAACTTGTGTAAAACTTCAAGATTAAACTGCCAGTTTTTAAATATAACAGTTTTTTTTCCATGTGTCAAAGCAGCGGCCGGGAAGTGAATCCGGGACAACTGCTTGTAAAGCAGTTGAGCTGACCACTCAACCCCCAACACTTGACTAAATATAACAGTTTTATAAGTAAACTAAAAGATGCAGCAAAAATTTGCAAATGATGATTTGCAGTTAGCCCTCATGGTATACTGAATGTTGTTAAAATTATATGATATATATGTATTGCACAAAAATACTAACAAAATTTCATAATAATTTTTTAAAAATTATTTTTCTTAAAATATGACATTAAAAAAAAAAAAAGAAAAGAAAAATATCAACATTTATAACTAATGTATAAACATTAAAGATATTTGGATATTTTGGAGGTAGAAATATTTAATTTATAATGGCACAAATTTTATATTTTAAATAGAATATAGTTTTAAAAAATGCAATTAATTTTAAAATCTACATTTAGATAGAGATAATTTTCCTTTTGAAGTATTGTAAATTAATTCAAATTTAGTTTAAAAGTAAAAAAAATAAATAATAGTATAATTTTGTTTTTGCACAGAAACAGCGCCACCAAGCGATTATTTAAAAATAAATCTTAAATAGTAAATATAATAGGATATTCTTTAATTTTTAAAATTTATATATATATTGAAATTTGGGTTAGTAAAAAATATAAGATTCTTTGTTTTATATAATTGCCAATTCTTGAAAAATAGGCATTACTTTCAGATAAATCTAATCTGTAGCTGATATGTTGTTTCTCTCAATTTCATTACTATCAGTTGACAAACAAACAATGTTATTTATATAATGTTTGATCTACTTAGACATTCTCAATAATAGTCATTAAAATGAAAAGCATGTTTATATGAATTTTATTTATCTTTTATTACTTTATATAATATTTTGAAAAAGTTTTTTTTTAAAAAAAAAAAATCTGCTTTTAGCATATACAATTAGTAAAATTATTCATAAATATATATTTGCAATTTTAATTTGAAAGTTTTTATTTATTTTTAAATGTCTATTAAACATTTTGGTTGTGAAATACATAATATTATTTTAAGCTTTAGTTGATAATTACAACAATCTTTATTGATTGATTTTAAAAATGAATTTATTTTACTATTTACAGTAAATTTATATGTAAGTAAAAATATACTTCAAAGTTAAAATCAGGACTTAACATGTTACATTTAATGAATAACATATCATATCATTTACACTTTCTTAGACACTTTATCAATACTTTTATTTGTATTACACTAACAGTTTCGACTGTCCTGCAGTCATCATCAGAGTTCTTGTTGATTCTATTACCAAAACCCAACAAGAACTCTGATGATGACTGCAGGATAGTCGAAACTGTTAGTGTAATACAAATAAAAGTATTGATAAAGTATCTCTAAGAAGGTGTAAATGGTATATGTTATAGAAATCAATACATAGGAAAAGAAGTAGAAAATTATATTACATTTAATGAAGTCATCGATGTATTTTGTTGATTATTTTTCTTGCATGTCTCTCAAAATAAGTACTTATTATATTACTACATAGGAAACAAATCTTTACTGAGGATGGTGCAGTAATGAATCTGCATTTAACATTGATTATACTGGACCATAAATCCTTGATATCACTTTTGTTTATATTAGCTCTATTGATATATTAAAAATTTTAGCTTATTTTTGACCAAATTAAAAATTAATTTATTCCTTTTGTTGCAATAAAACTTGTATTTGTGTTACATTTGTCAATAATTGCTTTATGTGAAAATTAAATTGAAAAAACAAACAAAACAAAACTGGTTGCTATTCCTTTTTTCTTTTAAATGGTTTGCTAATAGAAAATATGAAACTTTCAAAATTTTTAATAGCTAAAATCATATGTTGCATTTTTTTTTTTTAAAAAAAAGTCGATAAATGACAACTTTAAAATTAATTTTGCCGTATATTTTTAAGTAATAATATTAGTTAAATTTTATAAAGAAGCTATAAATTACTAAAATATTATAATACTTTATTTTACAAAGAATTTATCGCTGGTATTCATTCACATACAAAGCATGTATTAGATTTGCTTATGAAAAAATAGGTTGTCGTATTTTTGAAAAACCGTAAGTATAAAAATAATTTGTGCATTTGAGAAATAGTTTAGTTTAACATGAAACTATAATTGATCTGATAGGAGTGAAGTTTTTTTTTTTGATAAATCTTTTCTAAAATATCAGTAAAGATTATTTCAAGACAGATGTGCATGTCTCTTAATGTTTGCCAATCTACAGCAATCATCAAGTTAATAATTCATTGCAAATTCTTATAAATTGTTGTCAAATTATATTAGGGATCTTAAGAATATAAAATGATTAATTAAAAATGTTAAGGTTACAATAACTGAATAATGTAAGAGGGTAAATAAATTCTATAAATGTTTAATTTTTACTGAGAAATTATTTTTTAGTTTCTTAAAGTTTTCTTCCCGTTATTTCCCTTTATTACAAAGCATAACTGCATTTTTTGAGACAGACAATGGTTTTCAATGTTGTTATATTATCAATTTTAGTATAATTTTATATTCTTTATAATGTAGTCAGCCTTTACAAATTTTGATTATATTACTGTATTCATTTTTTGTGCATATTTTCTGGAGGAGTAAGTTTTTACATACGCCAATGAATTTCACATTTAGGAATATTTTCTTGTTTTGAAACTCGGTACTCATTTTTATGTATGGATATATAAATTCCTTTAATATATGTTCAGTTTATTTCAATCTATACATATATTTAGCTAAATGTGAGTATATATTTATATACATTATTCATTCTCAAAGATTTATAAAAAATATTGAAATTAAATGACTTGTTGTAGGAGCAAGAAAAACTATATTAGTTTAATGCATTTTTAAGAAGCCCGAAGTTTTCTTTTGTAGAAGAATAATTAATAAAAGTAAATTTATAAAATGATATTAACTAAAAAATGTAATTTTTCAGCCCTGAAATTTATTGAATATTGAGGGAGAGGGGATGATGAAATGAATACGTGCCCAATATGGGAAGTTAAGTATCGGTAGAGACTAACGTCCGTTATGTACGGTATTTTTTTTTTCTTGCTTTTCTTTTTTTTTTCCTTTTTTTTTTTTTTAAATTTTTTTTTTTACTTTTATATGAAATAAAATTTCCTCACCTGTTTTATTTCCTACAAACTCCTGTTAAAATACAGAGTTGTTCAGGTCAATTTTAAAAGACACATCTGAAGATTCTTAGAGGAAGGAAGTGAATGAAAACAAAATTACAATAAATAAAACTTAATTTGGCAAAGACTGCTGGATGACTCAAAATAATTTTTAAACCCAATATATCTTTAATAGTATTTGCGAGTATATACCTGTACATATACAGTTAAACATAGGCTTATGAATTTAGTAATTAATAATTATATAAATAGATTAAAAAGCATTCAGATCAAGCAAGAATTTTAGTATTTAATGATGATGCTTTTCTTTATATTATCATTTTTGTTCCAACTACTTTTATGAACTTTATATTATTTTAAGCACAAAAATATTCATAAATACACATATTTTATAGATGAAATCAGAGAGAGAATTTAATTAAGTAATGCAACATGAAAAGGAAACGGTTGTGAAGGCACTTTATCTTGAGAACCACTCTTGCGTATATTTCCAGGAGATTTTGATGAAATGAAAAGCAGAGAGAAAATGGATGCCAGAAATAAAATAAGGAAATGGAAAATAACTGGGGAATATAATTAAGAATATATTCAACAGTTTTCAGAAATGCATCATTTATGGTTTTTTTTTATATATATATATTTAGTCTGAATAATTCTTAAAAAAAGTATTTACAACTTTATATATATATTTTGGAAAAATTAATTATAATAAAATTACAAACTAGCACGAAAAAACAAAAAAAAAAAAAACTGAAAAAAGAAATTTGTTCTTTGTTTTAGAAATTGGGAACAATCGAAGTGTTGTAAAGGTTCAATTACAAAATTAGGCAACAATTAAAATTGATAAGGCATTAAACCAAATTATTTTAAAATAAAAAAAATTAGTAAGTAAATACATCGCTACCCATGTGCATGCATATATTTGAATATTAGTGAATAGATTGGAATCCACATCACCCAAAGGTAACTGGTACATTTTTTTTTATTCATATATATATATTCTTATTTTAATAACAGGTCATAAATGTACATAAGACTCTGAATTTATAGACTTCATTTTCTTCTTCACAAAATATTGTATGTGTATATTGTTTTCTTCATATAAATGGTGTAGCTGACAGATCTTAGTTCCGGGACATGATAATGATGAAATCTCCATACACGTTAACTGTACAACAGATTTCATTGCATAATAATAGATATCAACATTTAGACATTTTAAAAACAAACTATTAACTTCATATATATATACATACATATATGTATACACATTGTAATGTATATGTATCTATGTATGTCATATTTACACATATATAGCATATATCTACATACATACACGTATATTGATTTAAAAACAGTTTTAATATATATGTTTATATACATATATATGTATATATTATTAAATAAAGAATTTATATACATTTATAACTGTTTCTTCGTTCCAGTTATTTTAGGCAGTAAATTATTTATTTCCCAAATTTTTTAAAAAATATTGCACAACATTTTCTTCTCACAGTATTTGACAAAAGGAAAAAAAAACGATGGAATTTTTTAGTTTTCACTGCAATTCATTAACCAACAGTTCAAACACAACTCTATTTGCACACTTGTTTTTGCAATTACTATTAGAATTACACTAAACAGCGAACTCCACAAATGTGCAACCACTCTTGATTTATGAATACATTATATTATAGATATTACTAAACACCAGGATCATTATGTAATAAGTTCCTCTCTAATTCGGAGGAAGATTTACGATTTTTTACTGACAGTCTGTGAGCAGGAGTACTGTTGTCCTGTGAATGGCTGTCAAAATGTTCAAGAGAAGTTTTACCATCATGGTTTTGGCCATAAATGGGAGAGAATCGCACTCTAGCAGACACACATGAGCTATCATCACTGGCCGCAGTACTTTCTGTAGGTGTACTGGTAGTGGGAGTTCCACTTGATGTTGATGTTTTGGGAGATCTTCCCATAGGAGAAGTATATTTAAGTTTGCTAAGCATGGAGCGAGGACGTGAATTGATGTCAAGAGTAGCAGGACGTTCAGGATGTTCACCACTATTCTGCCGTCGTGGTGGAGGAGGTGGTGCAGGATGATGAGAATAATTGTGCTCTGGAGACCGGTAAATGTCTGTATTACAGTCATTAGGTCTTAAATGAGTATCTTCTAATGCATATGAAGGATTTGATGAAGTGGAGGTATTTGAAGGAGTGCGCCGATGAGAATATATACTATTCCTATCAGGATTACCAGAATATGCATATCGTTGTGGAGTTTTGGGAATTTCTTGAGTAAAAGAATCCTGCCTTCCATAGTTATCATAAGCATGCAAACGATCATATCCTTGAAAAATATGATCAGGCCGAATATAATCTAAATAATGATCATATGATTGATACAGATCAGCTCTGCTATGATCAACATATCTTTCATACACTTGATAAGTATCAGGTCTCGAAGGATCAATTGTTGATGATGCCACTGACATGTATGCATCACTATCATTACTAGCCGTTGAAGATTTTCGACGTGGGGATTGTGTATATGTAGGAGTATTGGCATAATGCTGAGGTGAATCAGTGAAACGCAAGGGCAAATTACTTTCAAGATTCAAACTTGGTCGATAATGCCGAGTCTGTCCATGGTAAGTATTATGTGGATAACCAGATGGTGTTGACCACTCGTAATCTGAACTTATAATTGAGTCCCTATTGCGACTTTTTGTCTCATCTTCATCACACTCAGTGCTAGCACCAAGACGTGGTTGTACTGAATTACAGACACGAATATCATATCCTGCTCCTATACCTGCCAACATGGCACCAATATTGTACAGCACAAGTTCGCTGAACTTTTTTATGGTAAATCTTTTTAAGCTACCTTCCTGAGTAGAAGTGCCATTATATGGAACAAGAGTAGGCTTTGCTAATCCTGGCGTTTCAGGCCATTCATCTTCTTCATAATCTGAAAAAAACACAACCAAACATATATAATGAAAAATTATGATATAAATAACTAGTAGAAATTATATCAGTAAATTTTAAAAAAATATTCATAAATCATGGGATCAACTCTTGTATGAATATGATTTCTCCTCCAATAATGGTGAAGGCTATATCATATTATATATTTTTTAAATCAGTGCACTGATGACCATCTGGATAATTTGGTTGAGAAATTTATTCTCTAATTAATAACAGAAGACCATTTATTAATCAATAATGAATGTTTACATGAAAGAAAAACTATAAGACTATCTTGGATTCGAACTTCAGGTTGTGGGCTTAGTAGGTAGAAAACTTTATAAGTAGTAACACTATTTAAAGATTATTATTAAAATGTTCCTTTCAGCCAACATTACCATTTATAGAACGATAAGATTATACATATATAAAAATGATTTTGCACTGCTTTTGACTATTTCCAAATATTAAGTAGACAGCGGTATATGTCTCCACAGTATATGTTTCCACACTGTAAATGTTCATTTTCTCTAATATTTTTCTTTTTAATTTGTTTTTTTTTTAAAAAAAATGTTAAGACGAATTATTTTATCCAAAACTATTGAGAAAAAATAAACGTTGGAAAACTGTTTTATCAAATAAATTATCTACAGAAATTATAATTTTACCTATAATTCGTCTTAAGATCTAGCATTCGTATATGTTTTTAATCTATTGAACGAAATTACAATATTCCAAAAAAAACAAAAAAACAACAACTAATGTTTTAACTTCAATGCTATAAAAATAAAAAGAAGTCCTACATGAAAAATTCAAAGTTGGACTTTTATTTTTTATATATGACTAGAATAAAACCAGAATGAAATTTAATAATTAAATATAAATTTATTTTCCCAGAAATTGTTTTACTAGAAAGTTTTAATCTTTTTTTGCTCAAAAATTAGCAACCTGTATATTCAAAACAAAATAAAGTTATGTGGTGGTGAAGATATTTGAAATATCACTAAAAACATATATTTTAGTTTTAAAGGCTTCTGAATAAAACTGTAATAAATGTCTTTATATTTGTGAGTTTTTTTTTTTTCTTTCCCATTCTTTTTCTCAGTATTGAAATGGAAAATTAGATCTTTTATTATTTAAGCTATCATGAGGTAAATTTGAAGCATTTTTCAGACAATATTAATATTTAATATGTCAAAAATGTATCTGATAATACCAATTTAAACTCAGTAACATGGACATTGGAATATAATGCATTTATATCTATACACATATTGAAATTAAATTTGTGCTTCAAAATCCCTGTATAGTGCCTACGTGTTGAATATCCCCAGACTTGTTTCTAGTTTATGGCTTTCATAAATGAGGAGGTTAGATTTGAGATCAATGCCTCTAGATATTTGGATCTAATGACCCCCCCCCCTCAGCAGCCAAACTAATTCACTTGTGTAGTTAAAATATATAGATATCTATATGACTTATACAAACAAATTAGTCTGGATTGAAAACATTATTGGGTTATTATTTTGGGCTCTTTATATTAACTAAAAAGTGGCTACTGGAGGGATACGTTAAATCCAAAGATCTATGTGCTGTGCTTTAGTTTGGGGATATTGGATCAGTAGGCACTAGATAGGGATAAAGTGATTAAACATATTTAGTACCTATTTATGATTATTTAACTAGGAAATAGAAAAATGCATATTTATGAGAATTATTAAATTTGAATATCTAGGAAGTTGATTAAGAAAGGACGATTCACACTAGCATCAAACATTTTTTCTATAATGACTGTATGCTGATTTTCATATTATGCATATATAATTTATTATAGTAGCATGTTAAATAAGGCAAATTAATATGTAATTATTTTAGAGTTATCTTTTATTGTATACTCCTTAACCTCTACTGCCAAATATATATATATATAATAAAAAAATTGTTTAAAACATTTTTTTTATCAGAGAGAAGTAAAAAAAAAATACATAAATGGGGTTCTACCTGATTAAGACTGTCAGTGAAACAAATGCTCAGGAAGTCAAGATACTGGTGGATAGGACCAAAGTTGGTTGATTTTATAATCAAGTTTAACTTGTCCTCTTTGCCCACCAGTCACTTTTTGGTGATGCAAAGAGGATTTCGTCAAATAAGCCCCATGTGTAAACTTTGTAATATACATGAAGAAACGCTGGAGCACATCTTCTATGCTTGCTCATACTTGAGATACACTAGAAACAAAATTATCGCAAGCATTTCCTCTGGCTGTGGCAATGTCCTGTCAATTGATCGAGCAATGAAAGAAGGAAAGTATGCAACTATCAGGCTAGCGGCATGCCTACTACATGCTTTATGGATCACCAGATGCCAGCATATCTTCAGACAAGGACATAGTGATCCTTGGAGAACTTTAAAAAAAATACTAATAAACATGAAGAACAGAGATCGCCTCCTTGTGCCAGAGCATCTCTTTGTGGACACATGGGCTCAGATTACCATATCTGACGATGAGACAACATCTCGGACTACTGCACTAAATAATATGATGACAATGCCACACAGAGTGGTTGCAAAGCTTTGAACTTCTACATAAAACTATTCTAATCAGCAAAATATAGCTACCTGACACTGTAAATTTTTTCTTAATTAAAAAAAAAAAAAATGAATTTACTTTATTACATTAAAATGGAAAAAATAAACAAATTCCATATGTTTTAAAAATGCATAAAAATTCTATACAAAATTATATATCATAGCTTGAATAAAACTGATTGAAATTTTGTATTTGATATGTATATTTTGTAAATCCCTTTTGGGTGTGAATAAACTTCAATTTTGAAAGTAAAACTGAAAAGTAACTTATGATAAAGATAAATGATTCTTCTTATTTAAAATAATTATTTTGTCTGTTTTCAGATTATTGTTAAATCCCAGTGTGTTGAAAACCTTACAAAATTTTTTTTTCTCTTTATTTTTATATTTGATTCTCAAATTGATCTATTTATTGCTAATTTATATATTATTTTTCCTAAAGAAAATATTAATGCGTAAAATAAACAATTTGGGAAATGATTCAGAATGCGAGTGATATACATAAGAAAATGTAATTTAAAATGAGATAGATGAAAGAATATATATAAGAATATGGTTATAGAAACAATTGAAGTTTGAATATCTTGTGTTACATCATTAAAATTGTCATTTACTTTTAATGCAAATATTTCTGGAAGAGTACATTTAAATATCCTTAAAGCTATAGCGACTTTTTTTTTTGGTATCCTGTCAACAAACAAGCAAACTGATTGGCTTCTAAATCAATAATTGGATAAATTTGCATACTTGCTGACAAAATATTCAAAATGATTGAAATAAGTTTGCATGCATCAATATAAAATAGCAATATTACACATTACATTCTATTACTAATCAATGTTCTAGGCATTTACCTGTTTATTTATTACTATTCTCTATACTAGGGGTGGGCAATTGTTTTGGCTTGAGGGCCACAGAGATTGGTGGAGGGCCGCATCGGGGGCCACTTTGTAAAAGCAAAGGTTAGCGGAGGGCCACATCCTTTTTTCATGATGCAATAAACACACTGCTTTATTCCCTGTATTACCAAAGAAATATTTGTTTGTCCATTCTTCATTAAACACATGACATTCATCACCGATTTTTCGGAGGGTTCATGGTTTCACTAAAGTTGGAAATGTATATATTTGCTAATGCAAAGACAAAATTGAAATTAAGTAGATCAACTGGAAAAGCCCTGCACATAGTATCTACACTGTGCATGTGTATTGATGTGGCCATCCTAGTGGAAAATAATAGATGAATCTTCGGTCGTGCACAGGAAGGAAATCTCAGTTCAAGATGGATTTTCCTGATTGTCTTGGAAGGCCGCATAAAAACTCTTAGAGGGCGGCTATTTGCCCACCCCTGCTCTATACGCTATTGACCACATATGTAATTACTGTTCCTATCATTTTCTTGAAACAAAAGAGTACTTAATAAGTATTATTAATTTTGATTTGTTATATTTAACTAAATTCTATTAATTTTTAATTCCAAAATAGTGAATCTTGCTAGAAAGAATGTTTTATTTCTTTCAATCCCCTTTGATCATTATTCTGATTTTTATCCATCATTTTCAACCCTTATCGATCCACTTCAGGATAGCCTCTACAAGTTTAATCTAGTTTCTCCAATCTCTTTTTTTCATGTAAGGATGAACAAACTTATTTATTTCATTTCATGTGTGGTTTCTTTCTAGGAATTTAGTTAACTGTTCATCTATTATCATTTCTTCTAGCAATATGTTCAGCCCAGCTCCAGTCCAATCTCTTAATTCTTTTAATGATTTCAGTAATATATTTATTCTCTCAATTATGTTTTTTGTTCTCTCCATGGCTAGTTGAATAGTTTGAAGTCTCTGTATTGCTCTTCTGTTAAGAGTCCAAATCTCAAATCCATAAGTTAGAACTGCTAAAATATAAAAACCTTCCCTTTCCAATACATAAGCATACTTTCTTTCAATATTAAATTTATTTCTACCAAAAGCATTCCACAAGTTTAATTCTATGATTATTTTCATTCATTATGCTTCCATCTGACTAAAGTATTTGTAATTACCAACTTCTAATTCATCACTATCAATCTTTATTTCTTTTTTTTTGAGAAAATCTATTGGATGTTATTTTACTTTAGTTTTACTTTTATCTGATATAACTCCTGCAACATTTCCTGAAATTCTGAAGCATTATTTACAAAAACAAACACATCATCTGCTAAAATCTAGATGACTTATGTAATTTCTCCATTTACTTTTATTCCCCTTAGGTTCTTATTTTACTCTATAAAATATTTCATGTAAAACTACTGTAAAACGTTTTGGAGACATGGAGACACTCATATATCCATCTCAATGTTAATCTTTCTAGTATCACTATGAAATTTAATCATTGCTGTTGCATTTTGATGAGTATTTTTCTGAATATGACAATATCCTAAATCTATATCTTGATGAACCAATGCTTTAATCATTGAAGAAAGGCTTACAGAATCAAATGCCTTTTCAGAATTTACAAATCCAAAATATAATGGCAATTCATTTCATTGGTCCTTTCTATAACTTTTCTCAATACTTTGATGTAATCCACTGAGATAAAACCAATTTTAAATCCTGCTTGCTCTTTTGATTGGTTAAAATCCAAAATTTGCTGCATACTAATTGTAATTGTCTTAGTAAAATTTTTCTATAGAACTAATAAAGGACTAATAGGTCTGAAATTTTTAATATCTTCTTTATTACCTTTTTAAAATATCAATATTACTACTGCATTCTTCCAATCATCTGGTATATAACTTTGCCAATAATTTTTCTATTACTAACCTGCTTTTTTTATGATGCTAATGGTAATTCCATCATTATCTGGAGCTTTTTCCTTCACAAATTTAATTGCATGTCTCATTTCTTAATTTAAAATCCTGGGCAATTCAGAAAATATAGTAGTTGCAAGAGATACTTTTCCTTGTTCTTTATTGTTATATAATTCTTTATAGAACTCTTCCACACATTTAATTGTTATTTCTCTTTGTAGTAATAGTTCCATCTTTTCTTCTTATTGCAGAAATAAGTTTTTTTTACCAATTCTAAGATGATGTTTAACAATTCTGAGATTTTTATCCTCTTCCATAACTTTCCTTGCCCAATTTTCAATTATATTTTCTTATAATTCTTTTTCGTACATTTTACAAAATTCTAGATGTTAAATTCTTAACGGATCATATATTCATATTCCTTTTTTTTCTTTATACATTGTCTCGTCTTGGTAAAAAATTTATTAGTAAATTGCTGGTTTTTTGAACCCATTATCTTTATTGCAGTTCTAAATAGTGTATCAGTTATTTTCTTATTGATTTCATTCAAATTTGAACCATCTTTAAAATCTATCAATATTTTTCTTAATATGTTATTTAAAATTAAGTTTTAAGTACAGCATTTATTCATTTTTTAAAAATTTATGTATTATCCTTCATAATACTCTTTCATTTAAATATATCTAATGTTGAACACAATTTGTCTTCTATTTCAACATAGTAAGTCATATATTTCAAACTTGTTTTTTCTATTCTCCAAATCCACAGTACAAAAGCTTTCAATCTTTTCACATCTTTTTTAAATCATCCAAGTATCCTCTCTATATAGTCTTATTCAAAAACTGTCCAAATCACAACTATTCTATTAATCATATACCATATTTGGGAGAAATTATTCTGTTTGATTAACACCATTTGGAGATGGTCTAACATTTTTTTTCCAATAGTTAGTTGATTTGTCCATATAACACATGCTTCCATTCATCATTTTTTAATGTTCACAGCATCACATAACATAACATTCAAATCAGAAAATAATGGATTTGAAATGGCAGTTCAGTCATAAATGTTTTCCTTTTGAAGCTCATAATGGATTCATTTATGTCGGTTGAGGTTTTTTTTAAACTATAATTTTGTATAATGCGTATTAGCATTGAATTCTAACCACAGGTACTCCTAACAGATTTTGTTTTCCATTATTATTAAATGTAGTCCGAATCATACTTGAGACTGAGTATTGATGAAATTTTATACAAATTAATGTGAATTAGATTTGGTGGCTCTATTAGGTATTATGAAGTATACCTTTGCAAACATTACTCATTAAATAATTCAGCACTTTTGGATATTGATGCTACAATTAATCTGGTAGTATTAATTTGATGCTCTTTAAACCCAAACAAATGTGACATTTTCTTTCACAAACTTATAAAAGAAATGCTAATTTTCTATAAGATATTACCTATCACCTCTTAAATTTCTATCAGTTAAAAAAAAAGAATAAAATATTACACATTTTATATTTCTATTTTTGTGCCAAAATAATCAAAAATGTAATGCGAAAACAAATATTTTTGTTAGTTGTCCAATTTCTGTAATACTAACATTTATAAATATGAATAACTTATTAATAATATTACCTAATTCTGGTACAGTTATTATATTGGGAATGCCTCCTAAACTCCGTAACGATTTTTCTAGGTTCGGTGCACTTTTAGACCACCGCTTATTTCCATCTATAGATGTGCGTGAACGAGAATGACCACGTTCTCGTTGATGAACAGTACTTGGTCCCCATGTTTTACCTTTAATTCCACCAACGGGTACTATAAAGAGAAAGAAAAAAATTGTTACTTAAGAAAAAAATAATTTTATCTTTACTATAAAATTAGTGATTATAAAATCTTGTTTGCATACTGATATTTTCTAAACAATTTCAAAGAACAAGTAAATTTTTATTTATTTAAACATCTCTGGCATTTTATTCAATTTAGAAATCCTTGTACTAAATCAAATATTTTTACTTCTATAAGAGGTAAAATAGATCTGCAAATAAACAATCCATATCTTTCTCTTCAAACACACATAATAATCATAAATAAATAACATTAATAACAAGCAATAAATATTATTAACTATTAAGAGTTCTTTGAGAAAGCTTATAACTTCTTCACAATATGTATCTAATATCTTGGATACTGATCTGTAGAAAGGAAAAGAAGTAATTTACTTCTCTGAGTAATAGTATTATTAAAACAGGCAAAACTATCCATACAGTAGTGCCATTTGGTGCAAGCCAGAGTAATCAATGGATGCCAAAAGGTTGAGCAAGCATAAGAAATGGTAATCATGTAATGTTTAATAGTATTATTAACTGTAATGAACAATAATAATTTCTATAATTACAGTTAGATTTGAAGCAATACTTGAAGAATAAATGCAAAATATCTTTCCTAAACACTTTTAAAAAGTTCTAGAAAATACAATCTGTAATTCATTATCAGTGTCTCTAACATCAAATGGTATAGAGTCACCCATACTTACCAGGCTCTGCCAGATGAGATTCGAAGAAAATATTCATGGACGAATACCACCCTCCAAAAAATAAATTATAATTGCATATTTTGTCCATGAAAAAAATCATTTAAATGAATGTTAACGCACAAATATAATCAATTTTAAAATTAGTACTCATCAAATAATTCAAACCTTCACAAAATACCTCTAAATTTCATATGAAAATAAACTTTGGGGGAGAAAATGTTGACATCACATTAACCTAAACTTCGTAAAAAATAACTCCCATGGATAAACTTTAATTACATAGTGAGTTTCAGAATAAAAATACTGTAAGGATTTATGAATTTAAACCACCAAACATCACATGATTGCAATTTCTTATGCTTGCTGAAGCTGTTAAAACAGGCAAAACTCTATACAGTAGTGCCACTTAGTGCAAGCCAGAGTAATCAATGGATGCCAGAAGGCTTTTGATTACTCTGGCTTGCATTGAGTGGCACTACTGTGTGGAGAGTTTTGCCTGTTTTAACAGCTTGAGCAAGCATAAGAAATGGTGATCATGTGATATTTAATGATTTAATACTAATCCTGCCTAATAGGATAGTGGTAGCTATGGTTATTAAAGAACCAAAGATACCAAAATGGCTGATTATTGAACTGAGTTCAGACCTATATGACTATATAAGCTAATGAGCTTGGATTGAAAATATTATGTTTTCAATTTTAGACTCGTGGGTTGCATTAGATTCTAAGATCTAGGTGCAGTGCTCTCAGAGCCAATGTTCTTCACTGATGAAAGCCACAAACTAGAAACTAGTCTGGGGATAGTGGATGAGTAGGCACTAGATAGGGATTTTATGCACAAACCTTCTGGCATCCATTGATTGGCACTACTGTATGGAGAGTTTTGCCCGATTTATGAATTCTGAGAGAAATTTGGATGTTAATAATAATAAAACAGAAATGACATCAAAAGGTGCCATGTTACACAATTATTTTTTTGAATTAAAAGATATTAATAAAACAAAATCTGAAAAAGATTTAATGATTGTAAAATAAAATATATTTAAAAGAAAACAATAAATTATAAGAATTGTCATAACAAAAGTTGTTCTTAGCAGAATTATGATGAAATCAAAGCGATATAGTATTAAAAAATATTCCCAAATGAATCATTGCAATGGAACATGAATTTTTTTGAATAATTTTAAATATATGCACATATATTCAGTATATATAGATGTGGGTTTATTAAACAGTGACTAGATACATATCTACATTTTAGTATAATGTTTAAGGATAATATTGAGAAAGTAAACAATGATAAAATTAATATGGAATCTATGTTTGTAACAGAAGATGTGAATATGTTACATTTTCATGATTTAAGAAGGCTATTTTTTTCAGAAGCCCATAAAATGTAAATCTTACTTAGCTATGATAAATAGTAAACAATTTATAATAACTTTATAAAGTTTTAAAAATATGAATGCTGTAAACAAAAAAGAACAAAACACAATGACACTAGGCATTCATCACCTTCCTTAGATTCCATCTTTTCAAAATAAGAGCATATAAGTGAAGAGTAATATTATTATAGTGAACAAGTAGCCATTACTGTATAATGTTATTGAATTATTGTCAGTTGAATTTAAAAACATGAATTAAATCTTTAACAGATTTGTTCCTAAAGACAGAATAATAAATACAAGCAGTAATGAGGAAAATAGCAGTAAAGAATAACTGCAAAGTAAAAATGGTCTAATGTCAATATGAATTATTCAATGAAATACATTCTTTTATGTAAACTAAATGAGAGATTAATACAAACTTTCAAGTAACAAAAAAATTGAAAGTAAAAATTTTAAGAGCAGTAGTTACATAGAAACTCAAACAATATTTAATTTTAACAGGTTATTTATTCATAATAAAAGCTCAAAAAATTTGAGCTTAGTTACTATTGGTTATGCAAAATAAAGCAATATAACAGCTTACAATTAAGTTGAACTGAAATCAAATGATAACTATTAGAGCAATGGTTAAATTCAAAACAAATTAATATATGCACTTAAGAGTTATATAATGTTTCAAGTTACTGGATAATAAAAGATTATATTAGCAACCCAATCAATTAAATATAAAATTATATATGCATGGGCAATTATGATTCAATAAATTTAAAATTTAGCTTGTGGTCCAGCATCCTTTTAGCTTTCTTAAAGACCTCCAAATGGATCACATTCTTAGTACAAAAGTACTCTTGCTGAATCATAGTTACTTATAACCCTCATGCCACCACAAAGCAGCAGGTAACTTAGAAACTCTCCCACAGGCTAAATATAAGTTTATATTAAAATAACACTAGAAAATTTCTAACTAATTTGGTCCAGCATTGGGGGGATGGACTAAATTTCTGCAAAATTCATTTGCAATTTTAAATCAATTATTATAATTTGAAATAGTTTGCCTTGAACATTATTGCATTATTCTTGTTTAGCAAAGGGCATTCTAATTTATTATATTAATTTGCTATGAGCAATCAGTACAATATGTTAGTCCACTGATAGTAGAAATATTGGGCAGAATTGATAAAATTCATTTTGAAATTACAATCTTATATACTAACTAAAGGATTTACTCTTCCAAAGTTCAAGTGATGCATTACATATATTGATACAGGTACATAATAAGCCTGTATTTCAGTTATTACATAGTAGAGATGTCTGCCCATCTCTTGTATATGTATTAAATAGATTATGTCTTGTACATTGAGCATTCCATCATCAGATTTTCAATGGGATGAATGGTTGAAGAGTTGGAGTAGATTGAAACTTGTCCATTGAAGTATGAAAATTGGCTATCTTAATATATATCTGAGCACTTATTTCATATATGTGTAGAGATGATAATCTGGACCAACAGATGATTGCTGGTTTAGCATGAAATATGTATATGGGTGATTATTTGAGACTGATAAACATTTGTCAGTATATAATAGATAGGGTATATGAGTACAGACTTTTCAAAAGACTCACCACTCTATCTCATATCTCTGATACACTTGAACACATATATATCGAAAAGATAAATAATCACCCATATAATATTTCATGCTAAACCAGCAATCATCTGTTGGTCCAGATTATCATCTCTACACATATATGAAATAAGTGCTCAGATATATATTAAGATAGCCAATGAGACTGATAAACATTTGTCAGTATATAATAGAATTCATTGAAATTTATGACGTAACTTTAAACATATTAAGATAGTACAATGATAGTAATGGAGTAACAAGCAATGATATTGTTACAGAGGATAATTAGACTATAGTATAGCATTGTTCCTATTTTTGAACTAAAATATATATTTATATACTTTCAAAAGTAACCTTTATTAGTAAAAAGATTACAAAAATTTTTGGGTACACTTACCTGTTAAGAATTACAAAGTGTTCAATGTAACAAGGTAAAACAATTATTGATTATATAAAGTACATATGCTTAATAACAATTATATCCATAAAAGGGTTGCTATAATGTTGATTAATGTGTATCTGAACATGGATCTACATGGCCCAGCCACCGAGAAGTTATCCATCACCCAAATATCCCACCCCTGGGACCCAAAGTGAAGACTCAAATGCTTCAGCTGAATAGGTGGACAAGTCCAGCATTGTGCCAACCACCACAACAGGCTGCGAGATCCAAGACTCAAGTCCATTAAGCAATAAACTCTTGACCCGCAGCCAAGCCATGTCAAGACCATTCTAGATACCTCTGTCTCCCAATTAACAGTTCAAATATGCAGGGACCACGTTCATTCTATCTACCCAGAATTGGAAAGCCAACTAAGAAAAACTAACAAGTTGTGAGCACAGATCTGCACTTCCCAAAACCAACCTATCAAGGCACCACAGCAGCCGACCAAAGCAGGAATGGTGCTGAGACTTTGACCAGGTACCCTCCTGGCAGGTTTTCCAGGTAGCGACAATAATTGTCAACAGCCTGCACCAATAAACTGGGCCCCCAATGACTGCCACCACCCTGAGGAAGAAAAGAGGAGTGCAGACCCGTGCCAGCAAAATTATTGCAGCAAAAACTCCATCAAAGTTATAAAATTGGCGGCGGCCCAAAGCAGACCAACCACCTTACAAATGCTCTAATTTTAAAGTTAACTAAGGAAACAAAATAATGAGCACAAACCAATACTGTCCTAATAAACAATCTATCAGAGGAGTGCAGCAGCCTCTCAGGGCAAAGTCCAATGGAGGGCAGCAACATTCATGTGCCCAGCAGGTATCCTCGGGCTTGGCAATGACTGCCAACTGCCCTCACAAATATACCAAGCCCCTCATGACCATCACCACCATACCTGAGGAAAAGAATAGGAGTGCAAACCCATACCCACCAATGCAACAGTTGAATCATTGTAGTCTGGAATCAAGCCAATTTACTTGCACACCATGAATATACACCATTTGTCCATATCACCTTGCACACTGAGGTCAATAGAGCTGAAAGTCTGTAATCATTATCAACCTCCTGTGTCTGCAAATGTTCACAATATCTGTTCATCACACCCAACTATAAAGTCCCTCAGGGTTCACTATGATTCTTATTTGTTGATATTAATTGGATTCTGCTTCTTTGGTCTGAATTCTAGGTCTTGATTTGTAATCAAGGATGTGGTTGTATAATCTGAAAGTTTGTTGTTAAACTTTGAAATAATTAAGAGGATGAATCATTTGTAGCTTCAACGTCTCTGTTTAGGTCTAAAATATCATTTGTACTAATTTTGCCTTTAAATCATCATTTCTTTGTAATTCTGTGTTGATTTGAAATTTTTTTAATTTTTTTGTGCACCGGAAGTGGGCTAATAACTTCTGTTGTGATCATCAGAGAAACTTGATTTTGTGCAGGAAGATAGCTTATGTCATAATCTATAACATTCAGTTCTAAAATTGAGATCGAAATGAAATTACAAAATAATTTATTCGACCTGCACTGATTTGCCACATTCGGCAACTTCTGGTTCAACCCAATGATATCATAACTTAATTCCTATGAACACTGGGATTTCTTTTTTTCTTAGTTTTATGATAAATTTTTGTATCTATAATGTTCCTTAGACTGTTTTCTGTCTTTCCTGACTAGTTTTCAGCCATAAGGTCTTAAAACGATTTTGTTAACATTTTTATTTTCAACATTTTCAATGAGATTTGATGTCCAAATGTTTTCTCTTTTTATTCTATCAATAAAATTAGGATTTCTAGAGTATCTATTCTTTTTAAAATTATTTGGTTTCATTTAAAACTATTTTTCAAAGATTTATGTTACTCTAATGATTCTAAGAATTACTTAACCTAGCTTTTGCCTATTTCCAATGACAGCTGTTTGCATAAACGTAACGGTAGGTAATTTCAATTATTCTTGAATGAAAACTGATTTAAAATTTCTTGTAAGGATGAAAAAACAATAAAACAGGTATTCACTTACATCTTAGTAAACTTTTCTTCCATGAATTCAAAACTAAACTATAACTTTGGTGAATAAAACTGGGAGCCTGTAATAGCGTGAACTGGAGTCCCAGGCTCCCTCTAGTGGACTAAATATATATTTATATAATAAAGTTATCTATGCTTAACAATTATCTATTACATCATCACACTAAGTATTATTACTATTTTAGTCTGTAATGATGCATTTTAAAAAATTATAGATTTGAGAGATTTTTAAAATTATTACATGAATCAAGTATTCTTTGGGTTTCATCATAAGTAAAAACAGATAAGAAAATTCAGTATAATAATAGTCTTGATCATTATTATAGTATACAAGATATTTTCCAACATTTCAATAATATCCTATTTTCTTCAGGGCAATAGTGGATTACAAAAGAGAGTTCTGAGTGCAACTTTATATTGTAGAAAAGATTACTGACTTTCAAACTAACCAGCAAACAGAAATAAAAATATATTAGCGGAATGATAATGTAAATGTTAGATAACTTTGTTGTATTAACATATTTATCTTTTATCATTCTCGTCATATTATCAATAGTTTACATTAAATATAAAAAATAGATTTATATATGTATGTTTTTATAATACAAGAATTTTGAGAAAAACACATTAAAGAATAGATGGTTTGACCAAAATTTCAGTCATTTTTATTTTTAATATCCATCTATTTGGCATATCCCAGAAGAATTGAATTTTAGTAATGAAAACTTGGCCAGGAGCAGACTGAGGGTCAGAGCCAAAAATTATTTATAGGCAAAGTTTTGAGACATTAAGAAAAGAACTTCTCTACAAGCTTATCCAATGTTCAATCTAGAGAAAATGTCCATCCCTTTTAAGAATAACAGCAAAAATAATTTTGAGGTATATGAATGTAATTGATGGAAAATCAATGGGTAGGAAAAAAAAATTAAATTAAGAAAAGTTTGACTGATTAAGTAAAAAATCAGAGAATGCAGTGGTAATTGCCAAGGAAAAAAGAGAATCCAAAAATAATTAAAAATGCTAAAAGATATTAGAGAAATTCCCAAAAATATCCCCCCCTCCCTCAAGCAAGAAACAATATTGTAATATTTGCAATATAATTGAAAATGAACTTCGAAAAACAAATAGTTTTTAAGGCAATTCATGATTTATCAAACGAAGTTTCAAATTCAAAAGATTTTACTGAAAAATACACATGGACAGATTATTACTTAAGTAACAATGATCAAACATTAAAGAAATAAAGAGAATAGTTAAACCATATAGAATACTTTTGGCGGAGGTTAAATTAGCTTTGAGATCGTTCTGTAAAAAAATGACAGCATTGCATCAAAAAATTTATTTCAAAAAAACCTGTAAAAGTTCTCATCACTAAAATATACCAATAAATATAGAAAACTATTCAACAGATAGTTAGAGATAAATCAAATTTTATATTCCAAAACCAAATAAAGAAATTTTGTTAAAGTGTCCAAGCTATAATATAATATCTCTTATAAGCGCATCAAATAATTAAAATAGCCAAGGAATACTATAACAGGTAATATGCTTTAATGATTAGAACAAGGCTTTTTAAGATGGAATATTCTTAGGAAAAGTTAAAGCATTTCATTACTCTCAAGAGAAATCTACATGGGACTAGAAATTATAGATAAAATAGGGCATGGTGAACATAAAGGATTGGCAAGAGTTAAGAGTTCCAAATTGTCTATTTACTGAAATTACACATTGAATGTTTAATGAAAAAAATTACATTAGACAAATGCAAATTCAAGATAGAAGAAACAACAATAATTTTATATATCCTAAATGATGTTTCCTATAGCCAATCATAGGGAAAGTCTGAAAATATTTATTTAGGAATATAAGTCTAAAGAAATTGTCATAATATGAAGAAATCATAATGACAAAGACATCAGTTAATTTCAAAATTGATAATGAAGACATAGATGCTATCAATTTTCATATTGTAGGATCATTTAAATAACAAAGATTTCAAGAGGCAAAAAATACAAAGAAATACGAGTTTCAATTATGTAGTGTCAAGTTTTTAAAAATGAATCAGAATTGTTCAAGTTATGTATTTCCAATGATTCTCTATGTAAGTAAATGGTGGACCTTGAGAGGAAGGATAGCAAAAGTTCCTTGGGGAAGAAATGAAAATTAATACTAAATAAATTAATCCACAACTTTTACTTGAAGTACAAATTACCAACTGAAACCATGAGATGAAAGGATTGCTATCCTTAAAAGAATACTGAGGAATTTGACAAATCAGCAGATGATAGATCACTCCAGAGAAATATTATCCAGGAGACTAGATCAAATTAAGAGCATCTAATAATAATAATATAATTAATATTTTTGAAATGGCTTATAATTGGTTCTGAATATTTTATAAATTTATATGCACATGTATAATCTTAAAAAATGAAATAAACACTTAAAAACAAGATGAACTCAAAAGATAAAAAAAAACTCAGATGCACAATAATATATTATTACCTGAGTGACTCGGAGAGACTTGAAAGAAAAAAAAAAAAACATGTAATAAATCAGGTAAGAAAATATATATGTGTATATATTTGGGTAACTTTTTTCTTAAAACAAATCTGAAGACTATATAAAAATTATCTAAATAAATGTAATATCTAATTTTTAAATATATTAAAAATAATAATATAAATAAAAGAACTACATTTTTCATTCGTAACTATTATAGAATTATAAATATCTTCACTAATAATTTCCCCCCATAATATGCTTTATTTTCAAATCTGAATGCATAGATAAAAGTCGCATGCTAAACTATGGCTATTGATATGGTTCACTGTTGATGGATATAGTGGACTGACTGACTTTCCACTATGAGTAAGTATCTGATGAATATACTCTTCTTACCTTGTCTGATATAAGCAGTTCTTTTTTATATGTTTTCATTTTCTTTTTTTAAACTTCATTGTTTATAGCCAGTTGGATTGACGTAAATATCAGTTTTTACAAATTTCTCATGCTATTAATTATCCTCATGTATTGACTTCAACAATGGGATTGTATTTATGCAACAATATTTCTGCACATAGCAATTTTGAGTTCAATTTTTATTTGCTATCTAAATATTCTGAATATACTACTTTCTGAAAACTCAAAAATCACTAACAAGAACAGATTATTAAACTGGGAATCCTTAATTACGATTTAGCATAGATCACTATACTCAAAAATGAATTACTGTACTTATAATTATTTTCCAAATGAAACAAATGTTTCGCATGGTAAATGCATTGTTGTACGCTTGAAAATTCCCATTTAAGGATCTTTTACTATTCCAAATGGGAAAGACCAAAAAAAGATGGTTTAAAATTATATGAACTGCATGAAGCCCTCTATTTTCTCAACAGTTAGATCAGTCAATATGGGATTCCAAAAATATTTACAAAGACATCAATTATTATAGTGTGCATATTAATGGAAATAATGAATATATGAACTATTAGGACAAAATGTATTTATCTGTATGCAATATAAACACTTGTAATACATATTGATTCCTAATTGTACAATGTATGACACCAAAAAAAAATAAAATTCTATGCTAAAATTTTATTTTTAAAGCATAAGACAATAAATGGTGGTAGTTTCTAATGTCAGGATATTTCAAAAACATGTAATCAGAATATAGTATCCATAATATTGCTCTTTTATGAAATTTAATTTAATTGTATGTTTTGTATAAATATGTATTTATTCACAATTGTATATGATAGCCAAAATCCTATGATAAAAATTCATTAAAAAAACAACAACTTATCATGTTCAAGCATCAATTATTTCATTTAATATATAGTGAATCAGTTTTATCTACATGATACATTTCTTTTTGACAAAGAAGTTTAATTTATTCTATAAATTGTATAAGTATATACTTATAAGCAATTTTATATAACAACAATTGAAATCAAAGTATTGTTAAATCCTACACTAACAGCTTAAAACAAAGTTAACTGTTGTAATTTCCAAGCATGGTGCATAAGCATTATGAATATACAGTTTCATTGGTAGATTATGAACCAAAGGCAGAATATAATAGAAAGCTACAATTAGGCAAGTTATTGAAATTTTTCACAAATAGAAGCTTATTACAGATGAGATTAAAAGGAAGCATGGTAAGATGTGAAATTAAGAGCTGGATGTGAAACGTGGTTTATAGATAGGTTAAAAACTTTTAATTTTTGTTCCTCTTTATCAATCTCCATCCTCCTTTCCGGAGTTAGGATGATACTAATGATAGGTAAAAAGTAACAAACTTTAAAATAGCCACTACTGCAATAAAAATCTCTTTAACTGTTTCTAAAGAGGAATAGTGAAAGAAAAAACATAATTCATTAGAAGTATGCTGGTGTGATGTGGAAAAGAGGTTAGAGATTGGAGAAACTGGATTAAATCTTTTTACCCTTCAAACCATATATATGAGAGTGAGTCAAAAATTATTCACATTCTGCTTATATTAAAATTTCTTCTGGCTGCACTGTCTTATCAATGCATCCTGTATGAGATCTCTTCCCAGTCACTGCTATGCAGTTTTGAACATTCAATTATGAGTCTGGTGTGAGAAATAATGGGTAGCTGCCCGACTTGTGATTTGTACAAAAGAAAAGCAGTTTGCAGGGATTCATTTTTTTGTGTCTGAGGGAGTGTTTGGTGCCAATATTTATTGAAGAATTTGTGTACAGTATTAAGAAAGTGTTTTGTCATTATCAGAGAAGTTCAAGGAAGTTTATGTCAGTATTAATTATCAGCTAGAAAATTGATTCCTACAATTTTTGGGATTCTCAAGGGTCAGTATTGGAACATTATCAAGAAAAAAGGTTCAACAATCAATAACATTTATTATATTGGAATGGTCACAACTTTAGAAGGCTATATCCAAGAGCATTGTATGTTGCACAACAATGCACCAGCACAAACTGCTGTCCAAAAGTTTTTAATTTTGAGATGTTGGAGCACCCTTTCTGTAGTTTTGACCATCTGACTATCATCTGTTTGGTCCTGGAAAGAGCCATGTAAGGATGGAGATTTATGTTTGATAAAGAAGGGTAACAGTGTATTTGTGGCTTACAGCTCAGCCTAAAACATTTTTTAATGAAGGAATACAAAAGCTTCTTGATAGATAGACAATGTTTTGAAAAGCTGGAAAATTATGTTGCAAAATGATGTATTTTTCTTTTCTGAAAGTTTTTTAAAATAAATTATACAGCCTAAGTGTATACAATTATTGACTCACCATTATATTTTATTTTAAACAATTTTTCATATTCATTTTTCACAATATCTTTCTTTTATTCTGACTAATTTGTTTATAATCTCTTTTCCATCCCCCTCACAAATGCATTATCTATACATCTTATTTTTTATGTAGATATATATGGATATAAATGCTTTGTGTGCTGCATCCTTCTAAACATTTTATTTCTAATTTAATATTATTTCTCACCCAGCCTATAAACAGAAATCAATCAATTTTATTTTACTATAAATATGCCCTTAATTAGGTGTATATTCCACAATTTCATTGTTTAATAAATTTGCATTGTAATGACATTAAACTTCAACATATCTTTTCATTTCTTAGTGAAGTATGTTCCTTTGTCTGTACATTTTGCATATACCCTAGCTCCATGTACGAGATATACGATCAAGTATTTGATAGAAATAAAAGAAATTTATTATCAAATTATATTTTCATTTCTAAATAAAAAATAAAGTAAATATACATAAAAATACTTCACATTACTGAAAAAAAAGAATAAAAAATAAACTAGAAAAATATTTTAAAATAACAGCATTTGGTTCCAAAAATTGAACATAAGGAAGCACAGCATAATTCGGAGACATCTCAATTCAGTGAAAGTCACCCAATTGGCGTTAGTAAGATTCTGCAATCTACTACTGCAGAAGTGTAAGAACAAACAACCTATTTAATGCGTAAAAATATAAGAGAAACTACTGTTAAAGCAAAATAAATAATTCAGATCTTAAAAAAAATTATAGATTATCCAGCCTGTTCAATTTTCTTATTTTACATACATAAACCAAAAAGAAGACGAATTAGAATTGTGCAACATCTAAAAATATCATTTTATTTTCATGGCCAAATAGTAAAAAAAGGGAATTAATGGCATTACTTTTTTTGTTTAAATTATTGTATAATTATTTCATAGTAAAGGTTGTTATTAATAACAAGATTTATGGAGGTTTAAACAAAAAAAATCATGATTTACTCCAGGAATGGGCAAATAGTGGCCCACCAAGACAATCAGAAATATCTGCCTTGAACTGAGATTTCCTTCCCATGCATGACCGAAGATTCGTCTCTTATTTTCTACTAGGATGGCCATGTCAATACACATGCGCAGTATTGATATGATATGCAGTGCTTTTCCAGTTGATCTGGTTAATTTAAATTTTGTCTTTGCATTAGCAAATATATACATTTCCAATTTTAGTGAAACCATGAACCCTCTGAAAAAATAAAAAATCGGTGATGAATATCATGTGTTTAATGAAGAATGGACAAACAAATATTTTTTTGGTAATACAGAGAATAAAGTAGTGTTTATTGCATCATGAAAAAAAGGTGCGGCCCTCAGCTAACCTTCGCTTTCACAATGCGGCTCTCTGCCAACCTCTGCAGCCCCCGAGCCAAAACAACTGCCCACCCCTGATTTACTCTATTTATCTATTCAAACCTAAAACAATCTTAACTAAATGATTTTAATGTCTAAACTTGGGGTGCACTTATGTCCAAGATATTTATAACCCGCAGATCTCAGTTTATAGATAAAAACCTTTTTTTCAATTTACTATATAAATTATAATACTGATTTTTTTTTTTTTTTGCTTATATTTATTAAAACCACACAAATGAGATAATTTCAATGCCACTTTAATCTAAACCCATTTTATATTATCAACGCCAATATCTAGATATCGAAATGATCATTCCATAGTAAATAACTAATCACATGCAGATAGACAAAAGATATATATAAAGGAGAGATTGAAATTACATAAAGTAAGATAGAAATTCAATGAGAAATCAAATTAAGAAAAAAATTATTTAGGTAACTAACTAATATCTACATTGAGATTATAAGAATTATTTTATTTCTTTATATGATAACAATATATGTATATATATATTTAAATAAATTTATTTTTAGAGATAATTTTAATATAATTATTTACTGGATATTTTTTTATTCAATAAGAAGAATAATTCAAATTAACATCTAAATATTTAGCTAAAAAATTGTAATTAATAAAAACTACTGATTAATTTTGATTGGCTCTGATTAGTAACTTTTTTAACAATAGCTCAACACCCTTTTTTAAACCTTTTCAGGTTTTCTTACCACTGATGTAAGATTTTTCAGATATCACATGGAGTTGGGGCTTCTTACATAATTAACAAAATTAAATAAGTTTTAACAAATAATTACATTCCAAACTTTATTCTAATTACATTACAAATTTTGTTTTTTTGATTAAAATATTTATACAAATGCTTTCTTTCTAATATTTAACACAGGAATAAATGACTTCCAGCTATGAATATTTAAATTTATCCAGCATATTTATATGCAAACATGCAAATAATATTGCAATATTAAGAGACTGATACTATATTGTTAAATATTCTATTGATGAGCAGACATCCTATCAGCAAAATATTTGCCAATGAGAAAAATACTGACAAAACTACAGAAATATGGAACACTGAAGCTACATCCTAAAAATATGCAGTTAATTCACACATTTTCTTTCAAGCTGTTCATCATAACAAAGATTCCCAGAATTTGATAGAAATTTTGAACTTAAAAGACATTAAGCAAAGTTAATTTCACTCTCTGATGTTTCATTTAAATTTAACATATACATAGCACTGTTAATTTTTTTATGTATTATAGTTAATATTCTATTGCATTTTATTTGATAAATAGAGGAAAACAAATACATTCACAGCTATAATTATGTAAGAAATTATTCCAATGATACAGCAATACTATCCAATTTAACCAAAATATAAAACCTGATGGCACCCAATTGAATGACGAGTATGATGATGATGAAGTACACCACCCAGACTTAACCAAATATAAAACAGATAAATAATTACTCAAAACAGCATCTTAAATGTGCGTTATCAACTATCCTAGGTTTGCCCTTTAAAGCATCATTAATGTCCATTGCATTATATAACAGGTAAATTGAAAAACAATTATAGTTCTAAAAGAAAATCATATAAGATCAAAATAATACAGTTAATAGACAACAATTCAAATAAGGGTCATAAAGTGGTAAACATCATGAGAGAGTTAAGAGTAACAATCTTTGTATAATAAAAATAAATAAATCATACAATATATTTTTGAAATTAAAAACAAAATACAAAGAAACAATAATATTAATAAGTAATTTTGAAGTATATATACTCACATATACGTAAGATTAGTAAAATAAAATAACAGAGCAAAGTGAAATTCAATTGTTTATGAATGAATAAGAAGCTTTATGAAAAAACAAGGCTGAGAAATGGAGGAAAGATAAGGAAAAAATCCCATGATACTAAACGGTGTTCTGAAGAATGATAGTTAAATTTATATGAAGAAGATAGAAAATATCCACAATAAATATATCATGACTTTCCCCATTTATATTTCGGTTAATGGGTTATTTTAATGTCCGGGAATTTTACTCAATATTCAACTTTAACTTCAGAATAAAGATGTGTGTGTGCATGCACATTTATATGTTAAAGAAAGGAGAAAATTGAAGATTATCATATACAGAGTACCATTATTTGAACTAAAAATTGGTTGTATTTTATATGGATGAATGTTAATTATGAAAAGCATCTATAGAAATATTAGACATCAATTACATTCATCCAAAAATAGTCTGTGGAGATTCTATAATATTTAAATTAGGTTATTTGGGAAGTTAAAGAATTGTATATATATATATATCATTTTTCTCATGATTTTCACACAACTATTTTATTGCATGGGAGGTATATATTGAAAAATTATAATCTTGGAAGATAACAATGTTATCTGAAATAATGTTTGACCCCCAACTGTTTAAATAGTCTGTTGAACAGAATAAAAAACTTCCATAATATGAGCATGGCAACTCCATCATTATGTTTTGTAATTACAAGGAGACAATCTGGAATAAACTTGTCTTAATGATCATTAAACAAAAACCCTTTTCAGCGTTCAGGGAAATGATAAACGATGCGATATTTAATTTTATAATGTGCATTCAATCATTTAATGAATATTTTTGTAGTGTAATTTTCAGTATATCATTCACACAAGGTAAGGATTGTAGAGGGATGTGATCATAAACATATGACCAAAGATATGTGAAAAAGATGTATGATCTCCATTTTACGCTAAACCAGCACTCATCAGTTGGTGCAGCTCACATTCTCTTACACATATCGTTATCATTGTCCAGTATACATGATCTCTTTACTGAACAATGATAAAGATATGTATGGGTCAACTGATGAGTGCTGGTTCAGCACATAATGAAGGTCATATATCTTTTTCACGTCTTTGGTCATATGTTTATGATTACCCTCCTCCACAAGGTGTTAATAGTGGGTAGGAAACCAGTCCCTACCTTGTGTGTACTGAAAATTATACTTTGGAAATATTATTCATTAAGTGGATAATCTCCAGTCTTATGAATAACTAATAAAAATTATTAACATGCATTCAATCATCATTTTAACAGAATTTCAGATGTGTGTTGATCTCTGTAATGATTTATTTGAAAATAGATATTCTGATTACAATTCTTCTTAAGATTAACAATTTCTCTCAATAAACAATGAATCTTAACCACAGTTATTTTTAAAAGACTCATTCTCTCCATTTAGGGACAGCAGTCATTATTATTGAGATATTTGATCTTGAAACATTAAAACAGTTTCAGATATCAATGCTCCATTAGATCCCAACAATTTGAGAATTTTTAAACCCAGGTTCTTCTTACAAGCTTATGAATATGAAAGTAACATCCAACTTTTTGACATATTATTTGGAAAAAGTTATTTGCTATGTTTCTATACAACATATATATATATACACACACACTTATGTGAACAAAGTAACAGTATATTAATGAAAGACCGATTATGTAATGTTCTTTTTTAAACTCATTTATAAGTTAAAAAGCCAATTTATTTATTAAATTAAAAGTTTTGTTATCGGTAAGCTAATCTTAATTAAATACCTCATTGGTCAGATGAGAATTATTAGGAATAGGAAAAGAGGTAAATTGAGACACTTAACTGGTAAAAGACTGAAAGGAGAATACAATATTTAACTTTGCAATAACAATATATATATATTTCTTAGATATAAAACAATCGAAAGAAAAAAGTTTTATGATGAAATTATTGCCACAAAAATTTATTAAAGAATTTTAAAATGTATAAAATTATAGTGATAAAAAGAAATATTTTTCCTTTTTTAATAACTGAGTTATAAAATGCTATAAGAAAGTTTGCACAAATTCCAATATGAATTACCTGAGTGACTCGGTGATACAGCTTTAAAAAAACGAGAGGAAAAAAAATACAATTAACAGACAAGCAAAGAAAATAGCATGATATACAATAAATAAAAAAATGAAAAACATAAGCGCTAGGAACGCTAAATAAGAAAAGTTTAAATGTAAAAGTTTATTACAATCTTATGCTAAGCTGTGTCTAAGAAAAATTAACCGAAGTATATATAATAAATAATATATTAAAAAAAAGAACAAAAATGGAGCACTAGTAAATAAAAAATACTCTTAATTGATGCAAAACGGGATTTATTATAAAGAGAATTGAAAAAAATTGAAATTGATGAGAAACAAATGGAATTTACCTGAATGACTTGGTGATACAGCTTTGTTAGCAAGAAAAGAAAAAAAAATACATTAACAGTTACCATAAGAATAGGATATCTCCCCCACCGATGGTGAAGGGTGCATTATATTCAATCATATTTTTGTTTAAAGTCAGTATACTATGACTCAAATTAAAAACCAGATTATTACGCCCCCCCCCCCTTTTTTTTTTTTTTTAGCTAAATACCCATTTACTAAACAAAAATTGAATGGCTAGGTTATCTATGGATAGATTAACTGAAGAAAAAAAAGTTAGCGCAAAAACTTGCAGCTGCCCAAAAAAAAAATGTCCAAGTTTACTAATAAGTTTTAGTAAACTTGGACATTTTTATATCTAAATTGCTGTACTAATCACACCCACATTGTTTTTCTAAGATACTAATTACTAATGGCAACAAGCAAATCTGTATTCATCCTAACACTAGAAAAGAATCTCAATGAGAGCATAATTTAGAGTAATAAACAATCATTAAAATATGCAAATATATATATTAAACTACTAAAACATCACATGACCATCATTTCTTATGCTTACACAATCTGTTAAATCATAGCAATGTTCTCCATATAATAGTGTCACCTAGTCAGGGATTTTGATGCGCAAACCTTATATCAGCCATTAATTACTATGGCTTGCACTAGGTGACACTATTGTATGGAGAAAGTTGTTATTCTTTTAAATATATATGTGTGTGTAATTAAAAAAACAACAACTGAAATTAACCTTATAAAATTTACTATGCAATTACAAAATATATAAATAAATATTAAACCATAATCAGTTTACAGCATTTTCTAACATCACCAATAATATGACCATTTTATTTTACAAATAAAAATGAGCTAGAAGATAACGTAAACACGTATTACATATACAAAAAAAAAAAAGCAAACAAAAAAACAATTATCTAAAACTAATGACATCATTTTCATTTGGTCCAACTGTTTAAAATCTGATAGGTAATAATAAAAGAGAATTTTATTTAGGGAAAATAAATTATTGAAATCATTGTTTAAAGCATTCAAGAAACTTCCAGTTAAAAAAAAGTATTACATCACCTGTTCAATATAAATTTAAATGTTGGCTGAAAACAGAATATTGAACCAATTTGGAAAAGATTGCATCACAATGTTCCATGTAATAGAGTTATCATCTAGAAAACCTGGTAGCATATCATTATATTCTCATGCATTATGAATGATTATTGTTCTCAAGACAGAATATTTCCCTCTCACAGTTAAAGGGATGGAAAGCGATGGTAAACATCAATGGGCAATTGTTGCCAGATGCTTACAAGATTGTGTTATAGATGATCAATTTAACCTGCCTTTAGGATGAGATTAATACACCTACACTATGCTCCAAGTCAAACTGCTATAGACAGTAAAAACCAAACCCCTGAAGTAGTTATGATAATATTTGCAGCAACAAAAGCAAGTATTATGCTTTTTTAAATGTAATGGTGTGCATTTGAGGATCGAAAATGATTACAAACTGAAAACGACTGTTATAACATAATAAGCTAGCTACTTATTTGTAGATACCCCCAAAAACAACAACAAAGGTTTAATTTGTGGAAGTAAAGCATCATTGTTATTAATAAATTGAGATATCAATGGATGACATTGATAATAATTAGTACCATAAGGGGAAGAATGTATTTAAGTTATTTTGTGATATAGAAAGGAAGAGGAAACAATTATAAGTAACTAAATTATCTGAGTTGATTGGTCATTTTTATATAAATCCAAATGATTAGCATCAGCAATTAATAATTTTTATCATGTTTATTATTTTATATTCCATCACTTTATAAAGAATGCAATAATAAAGACAGAATAGAAAATTAAAAATAAATAGCAATTACAAGATTGAAGCAAC
The DNA here is from genome assembly GCA_028023455.1 of Epiperipatus broadwayi. Lineage (NCBI taxonomy): Eukaryota > Metazoa > Onychophora > Udeonychophora > Euonychophora > Peripatidae > Epiperipatus > Epiperipatus broadwayi. The sequence continues at coordinate 15,091,879 of JAQFVV010000010.1, read as the reverse complement.
AATTTATCCAGGTTGTAAAAATCTATCATTAGAATCGGAAGCAACATATATAATCATCAACACAATAACGGTCTTGACTATTTTTACAAATAAGAAATTAAACAATAGGTGTTATTAGTAAGACAAAAAAAAACTATAAAATTTTGCTTACATTTTTTTTTTTAATGAATACAGATCATTATTTTCATTTTTTTTTTTTTAAGAAAATAATTTTTTTTAACTAGAATTATGTCAAGAATTAATTTTTAATTTTTCAGTTCAACATAGTACTTAAATGATCGGCTCTGCAAATTTCTGACATTTGTTTGGTCTACTTAATTATATCCAAAACTACGAAAGCAACAGCATGTAAAGCTGGATATATCAAATCAAACAGGGGGTAAATCTAAGCATTTTTACCGTATTTTCGATTGCTTAATTACTTTTTAAATTATAATAATTGCATATTAGAAATGATTAAAAACTTATAGAATTCATATTTAGCTTTAAAATCGCGGAACTAGGAAGTTTTGCTGAAAAATCAGTTTTATCCCCCCCCCCAATAAATAAATAAATCTGTAATGTTTTGTAAAATGGCAGACATGTTTGTGCACTCCAGAAAAAACTAGAATTTATTCGTAAGGCTGTTTTTAGATCGCGCTCTGATAGCTGAGGAATTTAATTAGTGCATTGACGTAATGGCGATCGACAATTCCTAGAAATATTTGCTAATTACAAATGTTTCTAGATAAGAGACGTTACCTTATTGGTCAGTGCATTGATTGATCGTTGCAGTTGTCAGAGAGCGATAAGAAGACTGGGTAACATCTAGCAGTGTAACAGAGAGAGCAGTAGAGAGCAGTCAAGCAGTATTGAGTAAGCAGTATTTAAGTAGAGATATCTCGCGTCAGTGCTGGTGGTTAATGATCAGCGCCCAGTGGAAATGTAGTTCACGGGTGTAGCTGAAAGAGACCGCAGCGGAGATATTGAGAGCATTCGTTGGAGAGCTTCGTTGCAGACCAATTGGTTGGAGAGCTTCGTTGCAGACCAATTCGTTTGGAGAGCTTCGTGGCAGACCAATTTGTTGGAGAGCATTCGTTGCAGACCAATTCAGCAGACGAGATTGCAGACCAATTCGTTGGAGAGCTTTATTGCAGACCAATTCATTGGAGAGCATTCATTGCAGACCAATTCATTGGAGTTTCGTTGCAGACCGATTCGTTGGAGAGCACTCGTTGGAAAAGAACAGCGTGGGAATTGTATAACGTTATTTGCTGACCGCACAGTATGACTTGCAGTTATAACATTGGCACAGTCGTAAGTGCGGATATAACAAAATCAATACTGCTAATATTAAGAATGATTGCAATTATTGAAACTTTGTAATAAATAATTTGGAACAATTAAATTAGTTAGTAAGATTAAGACAGAAATAATAAAATAACTGGAAAACATGAAAAAAAAAAAATTGGAAAACGAAAACTAATATATTAATAAATATAACTCATTCAATTAAATGGAAGATTAAAAAAGTTCACATAAGTATTATTTTCTTAATTAAATTAATTTGCATAGCGTCCTTATTTTAACAGTGTTTAATTCAAAAATCCAGAATTAGTTACAAGTTGATAATTTGTCTTGAATAAGAATTCCTCACAAAATACTATAAATATCCATCAATTGAAAAGCATTATTAAAAATAATCATTTGACTAGTTTTTGTAACACAATTTAAATTTTTATTATATTTTATATCTTTTTCAAATTCTTGATTCTTTTTCATATTTTAAGATTCTTAGGAGCTTTTAAACATAAGTGAAAAATCACTAAACTATAGTATTCTTTGTTTTATTAATATTCCCTGGTAATAATTTTATATTTGATTTTTTTGCCACATAATTAATCTTTAAATGGGATGAATGGATAACAGTTTTCCCACAGGCCAACTTGCAAGTAGTAAATATTAGTTTGGGCTTTGAGCATTCCATCATCAGATTTTCAATAGGATGGGTGGCTGAAGAGTTGGAGGGTGGAGTGAAGTCTGTCCATTAAAATATGAAGATTGTCTATCTTGCTGGTTTAGCACAAAATACGGATATTGGTGATTTTTTATCTTTTAGACATATATGTGGTCAAGTGTATCAGTGGTATGAGATAGTGTGGAGAGTTGAGGGTCGTGTAAAAGTCTGAGCTCAAAATACCCTATATATTAAATATTAGTTTGTAAAATGAATTGTTTCTACATTAAAATCAAACTTGATAAACTTCTGATTAACGACAGCAAATTACCCAAAAACAAAACAAAATAGAGCTATAAATGCAAGCCCCAGCAGAGTCATAGAGGATAGCTCCATCAGGACTACAGAAGATTCTGGAAATGGAAAAACAACCAAGGAACATTTCAAGTGCCAGGTATACCATTTACAGAGTGATCTCACCTGAGAAACACAAAATTTCTTCAACTTAACATTGAGGGTATATCAAAATCAAAAATGGGCATCTTTATGAATATGTTAATCAGTACAACATTCCATGTAATTGCACTCAATAAGACTTATTATTCTTTTAATAATGTACATCTTAAAATTCATGTTTTCATTTTGATTACTGGTATGGTAGACTACTTTTTTTTGATATGTCAAAGCATTGACTGGGAAGCGAACTGGGGTCAGCTGCTTGGAAGGCAGCTATGCTAACCACTAGGCCACCAATGCTCGACAAAGGTAGACTGCTTTTGTTGAAAAACTAAATGATTTTGTAATTATCTTTGGGATAAATAATTTTTACGTAAACAACATTTTCAAAACTCCTAATATAAATTAGCTCTATGCTCCTATTCCAAATCTTCCTAAACCTTATTTATAAAAGATTTCAATTTTCAAAATAATCTTTGGGGTTGTAAATGAAAAACAAGTCATTAACTTTTAGAATGGATGAACATAAACATCATGCACCTATTTTAATATGTTAAACATTTAGGATTCAAGCAAATGTTGAACGAAAACCACTCTTGATTTATGTTTTGTTTCAACAAAAAATAATTTATTTTCTACTGAACTACTGATATTGGATCATTTCCCTCACAGTCAATATAAACCAAGCCCAGTCACTTTTGGAGTATGCATTTCTATAACTGAAAGTTATAATGTTCCAAGATGGAATTTAAGGAAAATTAACTGGAGTTTATATCTTGAAAGAATATTAATAGAATCTCTCCAATTTCCTTTTGCTATGATAGGTTTAACAAATCCTAGACACAATTAGAGTCTCATCAATAGCTTTAGGACAATCCATAATTATTATTCTTAACTGCTTCATAAATAGAATTTACCAAACACTATGTGGTTATGGACAAATACAAACCATGAACTTATTGAAGATCTTAGTAAAGGCACTAGTTAATCTATATCCTGGTTGAAACTTCTCTAAATTCCTTTGTGACATTTTGTTAATAGTTAAACTGTCTAAGAAATCCTTAAGCTAAATAAATAAAATCTTTACTTCACTATTAGTTCTGTGCAAAGTAGTGAACTTGAAAGTTGAGGATGTCTAGAATTATTGTTGATATTCGCTTTCACAATTTCCAGAGTGACTAACCGTATGATTATTTATTTTATTCATTATTAGAATGTTTCTAAATATTTATGTATATATTCTTTTTTAATCTGTTTTAAGTTTAAGTTTTAATTATTGCAACATTATCCACCTCTTCACACAAATGATTTTAATATACTATGATGTCAACTATTTATGAAAGAGATTTACAATGTATTTTATATTGATCCCTTTTACTACCAATAAAACGAATATCATTTATTACCTTTGTATTTGCCTGAAGGTTTGTGATGATGTCATATTAAATGTCATAATATGTTGGACTATTCCTATCATCTGTCATTAAATGTTGAATGTATAGAAACATTTTAAAACTTTACTTAAACTTTTCAAATACAAACAATTTGTTGGTGACACAGAAATAGAAGAAAAGTGGAGATTACTACTACTCGACACGTTGTGTAATTACTAACTTATGTTGTCTATTTATGTGTTATTAACAAGTTGTTTGTATTTGAAAAGTTTAAATTTTCTATACATTCAACATTTAGTGATAGATGATGGAAATAATCTAACATATTAGAATACCATTTATTACATTTGTACATATTTAATTGTATGCTTTTTTTTTTTTGCAGATGAAATGACAATTAATTGAAGAACACTAAATTGATTTCCCTAGATTCAATGATAAACAAATGAACAATTTCAATAAAATAAAAAAACAATTTAGCCTTATACACAGCTGGTTTTAAATCAGCTATTTTCTATATAAAAGGGCAAATTTTAATTTTACTGCTTTGCAAAAAATAAAATAATAAGTCAAAGGGGAAAATGTCTTAAAATATCGAATATATTCAAGTAAGCATGAATTTTAATTATACTCAAGTCGTGGTTTGAAGGTATAATATTCTCAACAATCAATAAAAAAAACAAACAATAAATTATAAGCTGCAATAGTTTTAAACATTGAAAACTAAACTTTGCATTTGCAAAATTATAATCTTATTGATTAAACATGTGTGAAGAAAGATGGATAGAAGAGATAAAAGATTATGACCCGAACACCTCTCATTCTAATGTATTGAGAAAATGGGATTAACTGCAAAAATAATAAATAAAAAATAGATCATGGGATGTCCAAATAATGGATTGAGCATAATAGGAATCTTTTGCTCTCAAATCTGAACTCCATCAATGATCTAACCAGCGTTTCTCAACCTTTGGGTAATGGGTCGCGAAAAAGAAATAAAAACGTAAATATCTGATAGCAAAAATCTATTTACATTTTAAGAAAATATTAGTATTAATAAAAAAAAAAAAAAGAGTAAGTAATACTACCTATGCTTTGCGTAGTAAATTTGAACTTAAATAATCATAATGTTAAATTTCGCGATTATTTTCAAAATATAATTGTTCAAAAAATTGCAACTAAAATTAATGAACCAAAGCGTCAACCAGCGCCCGTGGTGGAAAATTAATGTAACCCTATTTGAAAAGAAAACACTTTTTTCGTAATTAACAAAATGTGTTAAGTTTTTAAATTAAAAATATGTAGTTTAACTTTAACTCAACTTTTAGCTTATAAATTATTTGTTCATTATAAATATTATCAAACTGATCCGAATATATGCATATATACAGTACCGTGCTGATGCAATATCTTTTATTTTATATTATAATTTATGTTATAAACATTTGGGTCACAGAACTATTTCAATGAAATCTATTGGGTCACGCGGCGGCAAGGTTGAGAAATGCTAATCTAAACAACATAGAGCGAACCTAAAATAAAGCATTATAATTACTTTGCATTATCAATAATTTTGGATAGAGGATTAAAAAATATTATTTTAGAAAAATAAATACTATAGGATGATCATATTTACAATTATCTTATATTTAAATAAATTAGCAATTAAAATTTTCTAAAATCTAGGAATGTAAATTTTATTTAAAGTCTTAATAATAAATTTAAATAAATAATGCAATAAACAAAGTGTGATAAAATTTAAAGATGACAGCTTCATATTACAATTATATTTATTGTTTTTAATCAGAGCATCAATGTTCACCTTCATCTGGGACCATTACCACAGACATAATAATAGCTGAATATCCAGGTTATCTGGAAAAAAATCCTAAGCCTACTTACGACATAAAAAACATAAATTTTATGTAATCAGACTCAAATCTCAGGTAATGGAATAATAGTAAGGAAGGTAGGAAAATATCATTAGTGGTATAAATATACTATAACAGAATAAATAGAATGAAATGGGATATATTGAGCATTCAATCATCAGATTGTCAATAATATGGATGGTTGAAGAGTTGGAAGGTAGAGAAGATTGAAGTCTGTCCATTAAAGTTTGAAGATTTGCTATCTTTATATAAACTGAGCACTGATTATATATATGTGTGGGAGATGATAATTTGGACCAACTGATGAGTACTGGTTCAAGACGAAATATATATATTAGAGACCATTTATCTTTTTCACATGTATCGATTATATAAGATGGAGTTAATAGCTAAAAGGAGCTTGAAAATCCATTCTAATTATATATGTATATCATTATATATATATATATAGTTAAGTAATAATGGAGTCAAAAGTAATGGTAATGATTACTCAAATTACAAATAATAACAATGATTTTTAAATAATCAGAATAAAAGCAAAGATAAAAATCAACTATGCTCGAATGGCATATATATATATATATGATATGCGCTTGCTTTATGCAAAATACCCTATGATACTATTAAGACGCCAGCTATTATTCAGGTCTTCAGGTGAACATCTGCTTCTCTTTGATGAAAAAGACAATATGTTTACCAAATCGCCTAATTATTCCCCTTTGCACGTATATCTAAAGCCAATTTGATTGGAACTAAAGACACATAAAATGATATAATATATATAGTTTAATTAATCAACCACTAATAAAAATTCATAATAAAAAAAGATTAATGGACATACATAATAATAGATTGATAATTTATAAAAAGTAATTCTTTAAATAACAACACAAGTAATAATTTATATTTTAGATTAAATAATTGTGATGATTTTTATCAGTCATTCATTAGACTAGAAATTACCCACTAAACGAATACTATTTTTGCAGTGTAATTTTCCTACGCTACTTTCAAGTAAGATAGGGACTAGCTTCTATTCACTTTTGACACCTTGAGGAAGGGTGTTAAAAATGATCTTAAAAAATAATAGTTAATAAAATATCTTTCTTCTTATTGATTTTGTTTGTGTGCATGTCAATTGCATACTTGTAATTTATAACCAAATATTTAGCAAAAAAATATTAAAATTTAGATATAATTGTTACAAGTTAGTTTTTCCTTTTCTTAAATATTAGAACGAAAGATTTAAATGAACAAGGCAAAACTCTCCATTCAGTAGTGCCACCCTGTGCCAACCAGAGTAATGAATGGATGCCAGAAGGCTTGTGCATAAAATCCCTATCTAGTGTCTACTCATCCAATATTCCCAGACTAGTTTCTGGCTTGTGGCCTTCATCAGTCAGACCTTGGATCTGAGAGCACTGCACCTAAATCTTAGAATCCAATGCAACCCTCCAGCAGCCACCTTTTCTCTCTACTTCACTACAAAACTATGAGAATGAAATTGAAAGCACAATTTTTTCAATCTAAGCTCAATAGCTTATATAGTCATATGGGTCTGAAGTCAGTTCAGCACCCATACATTTTGGTGTCTTTGGCTCTTTAACAATCATAGCCACTACTATCCTATTAGGCAGGATTGGTGTTAAACCACATGATCACCATCTCTTGTTTAATAACAATTATGTGCTAGTATAAAGAGATAGTGATCATGTGATGTTTAAAGATTTAAATGAACTTATAGCTATATATATTGTGATAAATCATGTAAATATTGTGATAGCAGATTTCCGTGAATAAATTTAAAAATGTCTTTTTTACAAAGTTCATAAACATTTAATTTTAATTTGACTTAATTGTTTGTTGGCATGAATGCGATAATCTCCAGCACAAATAAATGATATTTGAAACATTTTGTTTTTCTGATTTCAGCCAAGAAAATAAATAGCAAAAGTATAATGTTAAGACATGGCCAACTACTTCAAGTTATTCAGTTTCTCTATTCTTGGATGGCTTTGGTTTAATGCCTCATTCAGAGAATATGATGTTTAGTTTAACTATCTTCTCACTAGCTTTAATGGAAACTACTAATATTAACTTAAAGCAATTCTCTCTATTAACTGAAATATTTTAATGTGTTCTGGCTTCTATAACTTTTACTGAAAAACACATTTTTAATCTGACATATAAATGGTATTTTTCTTCAAATATATTTTTCCATAGGTATTCTGCTTCAAAACTAAATAATTAGTTCATTCTATAACCTGCTTATAAATGAATGCAAAGTTGTTTATATATTTTTTCACTTTATTTAAATTCACCAAAAAAATATATATATTAAAAAAAAAAATTAAATAATTTTTTCAAGATAAAATTATTTAAGTATATTATTTGAAGAAAATATCTAATAATAAGTTTAAATATATCATCATCAGCTTCTAAAAGCAATGTCTTGTCATTACACATCATTCTAACTTCAGCAATTCATTTCATATATGCATATGAAAAACATTTGATTTCAGTAATCATATTTTTAATATATATTGGCCTGTCTCTCAGCCTTCCTAAAATGTTACCTTCCAAAATATTTTGTAAAATCCAATCGTCTTAAAATACACCTCAAAAACTTAATCTTTCTAATTTTTATAGTATTAAGTAAACCTCTTTTGACTCCAAGTTCTTTTAATATTTGATCATTATCCCCCCATATCCAACTCATTCTCTATTCCTTTCAATCTTTTTCTTTCTCATTTCCCCAAGAATCATGTCTCTCAAAACATATGTCAATATATTCCAAATGAAGATTTTTAATAAATATTCTATTTTTTATATCGATATTTTTATTTAGTACTAAGATTTTTTTATTTTATGTTTCAAAGCAACCTTTATTAAGTTACTATATCAAATCTCATAGGCCCAAATGTGCAGGGACCACATTCTGTCGCCTGTGGCAGTGGGCCAAAAAGATTACAATGGTACACTGATATTATACAATTGGGCAGTGGCTCAAAGCAGTCCAACCACCTTATACAATAAATTAGGTGTTACAGGTATATTAACTTGGATCAAAGGACAATCAATTAAGAAGATGCTATTATTATTTTATATTTTAAATATAAGCAAATACAATTTTATTTCCTGACTGAAACCAAAGAAAAACAAATGGCTTGAATGTATGGTTGCTAGATTTGGATGAAGAAATTTAAAACATGAAAATGAAAAGTGATAAAAAATGAAATAATAAATATGTAAACAAAAGATAGTAGATGAAACATTTACTGGCAACATGTAAGATAAACAAATATAGATAAATGATCTAAAATAATATGGCTATAGACTATCAAACAACAAAAAGAAATGAATGACTTCAAGAAAGGGTGAGAAGGATTTTAATAATGTTATTTAAACTTTGAATAATATTTAAAAAAGTGTATTTTATATAAAATCAAAAACAGATTATATATTTCTTAATATATATATTATGAAAAAAATACTCTAAAAAAAAAAAAAAAAAAGAGATAAGGGGAAAAAGTTCAAAAATGTATATAAAAAAACATGTGGATGTGAATAAATTAATATATATATACAAACAAACTACATACATTGGTGCTACTATTACCATGGAATAACACAAAGACTTTCTAAATTCTATTATTAAGGGTATAAAAATATAGATACACCCTTTAATGCATTTGAAACATTTACAAAATAAAATATAGCAATATAATTTTAAACTAGGAAGTACTTTTATATGAACAAATATCAGCCTTTATTCATGCTTTCCAAAAAATCTTTTAATGTTTGGGTATCATTCCTTAATAGTAAATATTTTTGTTATATAGGATTGTATTTGCACACACATACAAGTATTTTGTAGCAGATATGATATGCAAATATAATATATGTGTGAACATCATGTAAGAAAATAAAGTTAAAATAAGAAAATATATATATAAAAGTGAATAGAAAATGGTTATATTTAAAAAAAACTAAACAATTTTCTTCTTTTTTTTTTTTTGTATAATTTTATGAATAATCTCAAAATAACATTTTATAATTATTTTTAAGACTCTTTATAAAGTATTATAACTTTATCTTTCTTATTGCATTGCCATATTTATATAACATTAATATTATCTATGTTCTTTATTACTTCTTATAATACTTTTTTACAACTCACTATTGGCAGTTTCTATTGCCCCAGCAATCTTCTTCAGAACTTCTATATTAATATCATCTATGTTCTTTATTACTTCTTACAATGCTTTTTTACAACCCACTATTGGCGGTTTCTATTGCCCTATCAAGTTCTGAAGAAGATTGCTGGGGCAATAGAAACCGCCAATAGGGAGTTGTAAAAAAAGCATTGTAAGAAGTAATAAAGAACATAGATGATATTAATATTATTTTTAAGACTCAAAGAAAATTTCCAAAACTTTCTAATTAGTTATAGAATTAGCTGAAAGTGGATTATAATGCAATGAAAAAAATAGAGTTAATTAAAAATAATTTCCTGAGGTGACAAGAAACCTATATAAAAAGTTGTTACAATTTTATTATAATTTATTCTAAAGAAAGAGAAAGAAATAAGAAACTTGGGAAAGTTCACTTTGGTAGTCAATTGGCATGAGGAGAGAACTAACTGCACATAAGCATAGCTAGAGCAGCCATCTAAAACAGGAAAAAAAGTCTAGTCTTAAAAAAATGTTGATCTATGACTATAATATATCTAAGTAAAAAGCAGAAGAAATTTGTTTCTCACTAGAGTTCCTTTAATTGATCTGCATTGTCTTTATTAAAATCTTTATTGTAAAAGCAGTCAACCCTGAGAGTCTTTTGGTAACTAAACATTAATGAAACTAAATAAATATTAAGAAAACAAAAAATCTGTTTGACTGCAAAACCTAGTTATGAATATTGTCTAAGTGAAATTTATAATCTGCAATAGAAATTCTCATATACATGTGACTAGCATAAATTTTCCAAGGTGTTCCAGAAATAAAATGAGTCAATAAACAAGCATTTAGTGATTTATTTGTGTCAAATTTTCATTCTATTGGAATAATTATAATTTAGGAACAAAAATTTTTCATAAAATTCGATATTGGATTATTTATTAATCTATGTAAATTTGTTAATTACTTTCTACGTACATTTTTTATATAAATCTATTATTTTCTTTATTTAAGCTATATTAATAAATATTTTAATAATATATTAGAAATTTGGTTATTTGTCAAACTAATAGGGGTTACATTAATAATATCTTAATTTCTTGTATTCTGTTAGAGTTACACAAGAAATGATTGTAGATATAAAGGAAGTGACATTTACAAATAAATTCTTTCATCAGAGGAGTTTGATGAACCATCATCATCATCACCTACCAAAACTTCTCACCTGTTATTGTTATAATATATATATATTAAAAATAATCTGTCAAAATCCTTTAAATTTTATATCCATTGACTCATTGTAAATTGAAAGATTTCACGAGTACTAATGTGTAATAGGAATTGTGGACTTAATTAGTGAAGTATTGAATAGCTTCACGCTCTCAGATCTAACTGCTTCAGCTTCACCTATTTATTTAGAAAGTAGGTTGAAGTAAAGAAGGGTTGCCCTCTTTTCTTCCAAAGCGTAAGCTTGTGGTTAAGACCTGTAGAGGTCTCTACTTTCGCATTTTCAAACGTACATTCCTTGACGTTTATTGCCTTAGTAAATATTAGCATGATCTTGTAAAATGAAAATACACACAAAAAAGGTTCTTTTTTTAATAATATTTAGATTTAAAAAACTACTTTTATTAAAAAACTATTTTTTCTGTGTATTTTCATTTTACCAGATATTAAGTTGACTCAGAAAAAAAGAAAATTAGTAACAATTGAATTTATGATTGTTAGTATGTATAAATCCTTGTGTGCATTATCCTAACATCAAAAAATGAGAATATTTCCAACAAACTTTTAATATGAAAGTGTTGTTAGCGTGAATATTTCACTATATGAGATGACAAATTTCATACATTATACATAATGCAAGTTATATATATATAATGAGAAAAAAAAATTACTTCAAAATATCTATTTCCTTAACTTTTCTAATGCAATATATATTTTAATAAATCAGAATTTACAAATTTCAAAATACAGAGAAAAAAAAATTCACGAGAATAATAATTAATCAATAATAAATTTGTGAGAAAAGCCCACACTTTAGATATGTGCAGAAATAATGGTAAAATAACTTAATGAGGACTTCAAAATTAAAAGTATTCTTATCTTAAAACTATTAAGGAGGAAAAAGCAAAAATAGACATAAATACAACAAATTAAGCCCTTAGAAAGACAAGAAAAACTTTGTAATTGAACGGGGAAAGGGATATAAGGAGTAAAATGTAAAGTGCATTCTATTTGTTTTTTTTTTGGATTATTGGGAGGTATAGTAAAAAATCAAATTTGAGTATATAATTAACAAGAAAATGATTAACATCATTGTAGTAACTATGTTATACCTTTGTATACTAAATTTTATCAATTATTTTCTTAAAGAAAAAAAAAAATTCTTACGTGCAAATGCTCTTAACCGAGGTATGCTTGGTGATGCTGGTGGACTATCTGGACTGGAAGGTAGATGCATTTTACGCATCTCAAGAATAGAAGGAGTTTGTTGAACGGTGATGTTGTGCCTAAAGTCTTTTAACAAAAAAAAGTTAAATTATTATACAAGTATGCTTAAACTAATTTAAAGTAACACATATACACACACGCACACCCAAACTAATTTTAAAAATTTGTAGTTATATTATTAGATTACTTCCATCATCTAGTTTAATTGTTAAATGTTTCTAGAAAAATTCAAATTTTATTTATACTGTCCCAAATATAATCATTCAACTATTAGTAATAATTCATGGGTTAGTATAGAACACAATAAATGTTTCAAGTAGTACTTTTTTCTGTTCTTCAGATCGCTGGTTTGACCAATGATAGCATTATCATAGAAATAAACCTGCCATCTTTAGATTCATGAATTCTAAATTTAAATATGGTGCTGTAACTAACTAATTATTCTGTTAAAAACAGTAGTCAGTGGAATATTTACATAATTGTCTATGAGAATGCTCCTGATTCTCCATTTTTCTTTCTAAGGGAAAGATTAATGAGGACTTTGCAAGCACTATGGATTATAACACTAAGTTGATTTATGGTATTATTTGTCATTGACATGTGAACAGTTTCTTTAAATTTTCTTCTTTTTATTTTATCCTCTATGTACGGTATTGATGTATGTGTATCATCTGCTTCTTTAGATAGAGTCATTACTTTATATTCTTTTAATTACTCTTCTAAGTGACTAATTTCAGCATTTCAAGTTTAGGTTTTGAAGAGATTAGGATTCCTCATGCACAATGACTTTGGAAAGCTGATCAGGTTTTCTTCAGGGTATGGATACACTAAAGTAACTATCATTTGTTTTTCTTTTAATGTTTCTTTTTGTTGGCTAAGATTTTCTTAACGTAGTTGATGAATAACCACTGTTTATGAGAGATTTTTTTTTTTATGTTGGACTTTTTCCAAGTCACTAGCTTCCAAAGTAATTTATTTTTCTCTAATCCATAGTGATATACACTTAGTTGTTTCTGAAATTGTTGAATGCATATGCTAAATATTTTCTTGTATAGATGGAGTTTTCTGTAAACAATAATTTTGACCTGATTCTATTATGAATATAATTTAAAGAGATATGTTAATGATATGTGTTCAGAATGTTTCTAATAGTGTTTTGTTTTGTTGCCATAAAATAAATGTATCATCAATATAGTCCAAATCAAGTTTTTGTTGGAAATGGCATAGTATTTATGGCTGTAATTTTAATTTATCCCATGTAAATGTTGCTATCATAGGTGGCTGTGATAAACCTATAATCATTCCTTGAGTCGATTCGAAGAATTCTGTGTTATGTTGAAAATATGTTATTATGCAGAATATTAAGACTTCCATTATACTTTATATAATTGACAAGTCAATAGCTAGATCTTTATCTAAATGTCACTGATTTTTTCAAATTGCATAGACAATTTTGTGCCTATTATTGATTATAATACTGTTCACATATCCTATTCATATTAGCATTCAAAATTTAGCAAATTAAATATGGAATTGTATAATAAAGATAAAATAGTTATCAGACATAATATGTTAAGTAAAACATTTTCAGCAATACTTACAAATATTAAAATCAAAATTATGTGATTTCAGATACTGTATGCTAATTTTTTTGAAGAAAAATTCTGATAGTATAAAAAAATTAATTGATGAAACAGAGAAAGCTAAATGTATATTTCATTTAAGATTTAAAGAAACTAAACTCACTGTTTCTTTTGTCAACAATCTATTTCAAAAATAATTTAAATATCACATAAAACTATTTAATATATAGATAATGATGTATAAATAATTACAATTCAAAATGATTTTTACTTGAAATCCATAAACAAAATGTGACAACATATACAAATAAGAAATATCCAATTGTAACACGTTTAAAAAAATTTCTACTTTGCTATTACTTATTATGTTAATGAGAATCTAATATTTGTATACAAATGTTAAAACATAAAATCTAAAACATAAACATTGGATTAAAATGTACAATTGTCTGCATTTTTATATGCATTGAATTTTAAAACACTATCAAATTTTGCAGTAATATTGACTAAGAACATATATGAAAATAAAGATTTCTCATGATTTCTAAATTTTTATTTTGCATTTAAAATGTATTATCTGAGAAGATATTCCATTATCTATTTATTTACTTACTTTTTTAAAAATTTATTTTAATATCATCATACTGTTTTGGTAATTTTACATGATGGCATAAGATATTATTTTTTATTTATTAAAATACCTGAGAATTATAATCTAATTTATTTTAAAGTTATTATCATAAAGTATTCTAGAACTAATTAATTCACAAAGAGTATAAATTGTACGAGCCTTCATAATTAGTTGTGATATAATTAGGTAAATGTATGCATATATATAATGAAGATGTTTATTTACATGACTAATTATTTATTTAATGCAGTTAATTCAATCAATACCCTTCATATTGTATTTACATTTAATTATTGAATATAATTGGGTGTAGAAAAATTCTCTTTAATGTCTAGCTGTATGTTGATGAATAGATTTGTTAGTCTTTTCCTCTTAATACTCCTCTTTTTCCTCTTGTAGTTGATGGTTACAATATACAAATAAAAAGATTTCTTATTTAATAGATATGTTTTCATTATGAAAATAAACAAACTTTGAAACTAACAACTGAAAAACAATTCTTAAATACAATATATTGAAATGTTTTAAGCAATGTCAAAAAAATTAATAAGTTAATCAAATATGGAAAAAATACTGAAATTAAATTTTATTTCTTAAATAACCATTTTTCATTTAATTGAAATTACTTTACCTGATGGCATACTTATCCTCTGACCTCCATGCTTAAGCAATTTTAAACGGCTCTTCTTGAATTTACCCTTGCGTTTCTTTGGGGTAGGGCGCCCCTGTTGTTGCTGCAGAATCATGATATTTAGTTCCCGTTCCAGCAGGTCAATTTCTCGTTCTGCAAGCTCCTGCTCACGTTTTTTCAAAAATTCTTCTTGAATTTTTTGCTGGAGTAAAGCCTTGGTCAACTCTTCTTCACGAGAACGAAGCTCCTAATAAAATATCATTAAATGTAATTAATAATACACAGCATATGAACAAGATCTATTAATAATAAATTTTATATATGAATGAAACAATTATTTAGTTTTATAAATGACAATTTATTCATAATATTAAATATATAGGAGAAAAGTGAAACTAAGAATTTACTGAAAATTTTTTAAAAAGATGATTGTCATGTAGTCAAAAGAAGAGCTAAAAAGAAAAGAGTTGGGAAAATGTTGCTTCAAAAAGTCAAGCATTCATTGCATAAAAATTCAATTTTTTATTTACTGCAAAATCTTATTACACACGTTCTATTGGCAAGTAGCCAAGAATGATTTCTTATCAAGAAAACTGTTTTGATCATGAGAGCAGAATTGTCAGCTGCTGAATTTTAAAAGTAAAACATTGGATTTTAAACTCACAAAATGAACTTTTAAATAAGCAGTTTTTATCCTTTGGGAACCAAAACTCAAACGGATCATCTACTTCTTCATATTTTCATCTATCATAAATAGGATTAATTCATAATCATCAGCTGCTGTAAAATCATGATTTTACTACAACTTATTTAGGGTGATCTAGATTTTTAAATGAGGTACCATAATAAGGAGATTCTGCTATATTTATAAATCTGCAGAAAGACATTTAAGTTTATTTATTGGTAAATGAGTTAATATTTAACTTTATAATAAATTGTTTTATATTAATTATTTATAATTAATCAATTCTTAATATTGTATCAACCATTGTAGTAATTATTAAAGCTGTATGCAAGTAATATTTTCAAAATGTTTTAAACATAATGTTTAAAATAATATGAATGTAATAAATGATAGCTTATAATGATTGTTTAAATAGTAATAAATATTTATTATATATATATGGGATTTGATTGATTCTGTATGTATTGGCAACTAAGATATTATTCATATATTTAGCTTGATGTTATTGGTTAGTTCCAATTACAAATTTCTGTGGCTTCATTTTTAATAATGACTTCATTTTTGTAGTGAATACTTTCTTAATTATGAATAATGTTTATATCTTTATAAATAATATGGTTATAATGATGAATTAATATTTAAATGTTTTATATATGAAGTTTTAAAGATAATTGTTGTTTCTATGCCGTTATCTAGAATACTGTAGTAGACAGTTAAGCTTATATATGAAAGGCATTTCACTCATTGCTTAATTTTTATATCCTCACTTTATAAGTTATTGTGTTGCTAGGTATTGAGATCAAGAATAGTTTGGTTTGTTGGGGCAATGTTTCAGATTGTTGATCAAACATGCATTTGTCAATTTTGATATATTGATTTAAATATTGGTAACTATTACAATAACATTATTATTATTTTTTTTTAATAAATTATTTTGTTCCTTTTATTACTATTACTCAAGTTATAAAATATTGATATGCTAAATTAATAGGTGTCCAAATGTAACTCATATTGAGTAAATTTGTCTTTTTATTTTAAGATTTATTATTAATTAGAAGAATTTAATTTTATAATTTATAGCTTCCCAACATTTTTATGTGTGACTTTCTAGTAAACTTAACTTCTTTCTTTTGTATTTTTCTTATATTAATTCTCAATATTAAATTACAATTTGATATAGCAAAGAAGTATAGATTTAGTATTTAGTGGCAACTTCTAGTAAAGTTACATATGGAACTAATGATCCATTACAATATATATATATTAATATTGAATTATATATTTTTTCATGCACAATTTTTTATTTCTTTATTTTTTGCTGAAATTCTTAATTTTAGACAATTATCAATATTTCACATGGAAAGAAATAACCAAACAGAAGCCAAAATTGCTTGCACCCCCCCCCCCTTTATCACACTACTTTCATACAAGGGGCAGAGGGATGGTTGGACAACAATTATTGTCAATCTTATAACATCTTATGAAATGATACTGCCTTGTAATGACTATATATAATAATTAAACATTTATGGAATACATATAATTAAGAAAATTTCAAATTATTAGAGGTACTCATCTTATTTCAAAGTTCATTATATTGCATGTATCTATTACTTACTTAAAAATACCAGAACGCATTATCTCACCAACCACATGTATTTTATGGTCAATTTTCACTCATCAGTTAAACCAGAAGTTAAAATCCCTGCATCTTCACCATACTAGTTTGATTTTAGAGCTTGAATTTATTTACAAACATCCATCTCTACTCTAATTAATTGAGTACAGCACCTACCACATTTGAACAGCAATTCACATAAATACATATTGTGTATTCATCTATGTATGATTATGAATATATCAACATTTTGGCTTGACCACACTAGTTATCAACTGGGTGATGAATAGAATATTATAAAATGGTTGTAAAGAGGCACTGTAAACACTGATTTATCAATTTTATAATTTTTTTTCTTATAAATCAAAGTCCAAAAATCTGTAGAAGAACGTTTTTTAAAAAAAATCTTCCAAATAGGAGAAAGTTTGCATGTATCATCATGTTTGTTGTTACAATTTAATCTTTTTAGTACTTCAGCGGCTACTCTGATCTTACATTAGTAGAAAGGGTCACATCTGTATAGGATTCAGGTATTAGAGAAATCAATATTGTGACCTGAATCCATAGCATATATATGTTTAATATATCATATTGCCAGTATATATTTCTATTTGGTACCCCTCTACTTTGCAAACCACCATGATATCATAATATATCTTTAAAATGTCATAAAACCATTCTCTTTCAAAGTTGATATCTTGCCTACCCAGTTTGTAACCCCAAGAAACAATAACAATCATGTTGCAGGAATATATAAGTAATAGTTAATAATAATATTACATATGTAAAAATGGTTGTACTATAGTAAAAAATAACTAAGCAGATGTTAAAAGTTGTTTCCACCCCTCATCATATTCATTTTACATGAGATGGGCAGAATGCCTTTTGAAACATTAAGTATCACCCTGCAATGAATGCATATAAAATTCAATGGAGAGCTATGGTATATATCAATCAAATTTTTATAAGTGCACTTATTTTAAAATTTATTTTACTAATACTTCCAGATTATCTTTTCTCATTATATATGTAGTTCATAGATCATTCTCAGAATGTTTCTTATAGTATTAATAAAAAGATTTTACCTAATGCATATATATATATATATCAGTATTCTTGATGCATGTAGATTCACACAGATACAAAAAAAAAAAGAAGAAGAGGAAACAGGAAGAACCTTAATCTGAAACAGAATTTACAATTCCAAAATTACTTCTTATATATATATACACTGACTGTTAATGTAGCTACTGCAAAACAGATAGCAGTCCCATTTCCTAATTAATATCATTTGCTAAGCAACATATAGTATAGAAAAATGTCTAAAAAACTAAGAAAAAAATGAAAATTCTTTCAATTTTAATAATTAATTCTGATTAAATATAGACTGAATATTAGATACCAAATGTCCATATATAAAGAAAGGCCTTTTAATTGGTAATTTTATTTATTTATTTTTACTGCTACAAATGTTTGGAATTTAATTTATTGATAGGAAAGAGTAATTATAAAGTATATGCTGTCAAATTCTAAGCAAAAAAAAAAAAAAGAATCTCAAACTATTCTTTAAAAAAAGAAAAGAAGAAAATTTAAATAATATAGCATTACCTTTTCTTTACACCTGAGTTCATGGAACATCTCTTCGATTTCCAATCGCCAATCTTCTTGCATAGTATGGAAAGAGTCTTGTGGAGTATTCATGAAAGGTGATTGGGCAATCTCTTCTAATTCTTGTAAGATGTCTTGAAAGGTTGGTCTACAATGAGGATCAGGATTCCAACATGCTATAATAAAGAGAATACATATTAACTATATATAACACTAGAACATTAAAAACAAAAAAAGTGGCTTTATTCTAAATAAATTATTCTATTTACCGGCTTCAAAAATATATTAGTAAGAATTATGTGCCTTATTGAATAAGGCCTACCATACTATGCTGAACTAATAATTTGTTTGATTTCTTCAGGAATTCAGTTCATGATGGTAAGATTTTAGCTTATCCTCATTAGTTTTTGGGTAGTTTGCTCTTCCTTCTTTGGAGTACTCTCTTATTTTTCTGTAATTTTATCTAACATCTTTAAAACTGGAGCACGCCCATTCTATCTTATTTATTCTTATATATAAACTTAGGATTTTTCCAGTCTATATTCATCCTTCACTCTATCTCAAACAATCAATACATATGACTACATATATGCAAAAAAAAAAAAAAAAGATGATCCCCAATATCCATATTTTGCGCAAAACCAGCACTTATGAGTTGGCTAATTATTCTTATATATCTGTATATGACAGTTTATCGATAGTGATTTTTAGTATGATCTAATTTATCAACATTACATATTCTTCTAGTAACTTCTTCACATTGGGTTAATGACAACTTTTTAGAGATTATTAGCAATGAGATTTCTTTTTTTAAAAAACAATAATAACAAAGTCATACTATTGTTTAAATCTCAACAGAAAATCTGACCTTATATGCATTATACTGATAATAAACTACAAACTTTAAGCAACAAATGAAGTGCCATGTTATCTCTAGCATATGAATAAAGATTGAAACTAATGAAAACTGAACTATGATTAATGATTTTTTGTAGAAATTTTAAAAATATATCCTTTTGAGAGTTTTTTTTATCAAGAAAAAATAGTTCTTTTTGAATAATTCACAAAGCTATCCATAATAAGAGGACTGATTGTTTGGTCTTCTGCATTAATTTTTTTTGTAATAAAGATTAAAAAAGATTATTTGAGATAGAAAAATGCAGACTACTTAAGAAAACAAGAACAGCAATAACATAACATGACTAGAGGTAGCGAATATCAAGAAAATAAAGAAAAAACTGTTAAAATTATATAAGTAATGAGACATCAACAAATGATATCGGGAAGGTTCGGGACCATAAAAGAATGATCACAAATAACATCTTCATAAATATATGCCAACAAATCATCAAAAGTAGCATAATACATTAGACTGATAGAACTGAATTAAACAAAAATATATTTCATTGTATAATTAACAAACTAAAACTAAAAATTATTTAAAAAACAATGATATTAATTTATTCTTTAAATACGATTATACGTGCACTGGATAAAATTCATATTGATTTGCTTTTCAGAATTATCTTCTAATAATATATATAAAGACAGTTCTCTACAAATTTAAACCTCTATATTTACAAAAAGAAAAAAATGACATATATAAAAATACTTGCATTATAGTTTAGAGTTGAATAAAAATTTAACAATATAAAAAAAAAAAAAAGAAGAATAGTTGTCATTTATTCCTAACAAACTTTAGTTATTGAAGTGCCTGGTTTTCTCTGTATATTTCTCAAAAATAAAAAAAAAATATGATCACATCTTGATTCCAAAATGAAACTTCTTTGAAATTAAAAATTGAAATGTCACTTATCATATGGCAGGCTTTAAAAAAAGCTATAATTTGGTAATTTTTGTAGCCTCCATCTTGCTTGAGTAGTCATTTTTTATGAAATTGCATACAATCATAAAATTGCAACTTTCTGGAGAATTCAAATAGCCTTAACTTCAAAAATGTAATAATTTTAATTTTTTACTATCTTTGGTAGTATATTTAACAAGCTAACTTTGAAAAAAAAAAATGATGGTTGAGTTTTTAATTGGATCATTTGATAGCACACACAAAAAAAATGAAATCATTTTCATTTCTTATATATAATTTGAAAATGATATATTATATTATTATTACATATCTAATTTGTTTTTATTCATAAATGTGTTAAAATAGATAGACCTCATGCAAGGAAGAGGAAGAAGGGAATTACCTTGCTTGCTAATTGCCAATTAGTGATATAATGACTGATTTTCCATCAGTTTTCCCTCTACCTAAGAGTAGCCTATGGTGGATGGTTAACTCAGTTGACACAGGCTAGTTACCTGAAAGAAAAACTCTAAGAAAAAAATAGTTATGTCCATGTTGGATTCAAACTGTATTATGGGATTAGACACAGTGATACTATGAGTACGGCATTTTCAAAATGTGTGGGCGGATATATATATAACAAAAACGAGTAAACTATCCTGTAAAGTGAAGTATTTGGCAAACAACATCAAAGTTCTTCAGAGATAAGTAAAAGAAAAGGCATTATTCATAAGAATTATCAACTACCAGATGGTAAGAGTTTTAGCAGCTTTCCATCCTTGCATTATCGCCTAGCCAAAAATAGTTACTTCAACTTATGCACTGAAAGAAATATCTTTTTAATAAAACAATAAAAAAATTGATGAAGTATTAAAAACATTTTGAAATATATATGTATATGATAGATGTATTTATTCCAAAAAATTAATATATGTATATTGATCTATATGCACAAATTAGAAGCAGTTTGAATTGAGAACAAGTTTATACATTAAGCTATAGCACTATTGTTTCAAAAATGATCAACTCGTTTTATATTAGAAAACAAGAACTTGCAATTAGTATTTTTATATAGGTATTAAAAGATGGGCAGGGATTTTAATGATAAACTATATATATATATATATTGTAAATATGTATCTCCATCTACATATGTTCATATGATTATCATACTTTAGCATGATCATTTGCAGTATGTAGTTTCTTCCTGGACATTCAGAACAAAGTGTTTTGTCATTGACCAGTTTAAAAAATTTGCTTTTAAACATTAACTTGGAATTTATTATTAGATAATTTTTAGTGTATATAATAATTCTATTTTCTTTTTTTAGATCATCCCACACCTATATTTAAAGTTATCAATTTCCATAAGAATAATCAAAACCCCATGATTACCCTTTCATATATTTATACAGGTTGTTAACAACAGTTGTTGAACCTCCATACAGTAGTGCCATCAAGTGCAAGCCATCATAATCAATGAATGCAAGAAGGTTTAAGCATAAAATCCCTATCTAGTACTTACTCATCCAATATCCATAGGTTAATTTCTAACTTTGGTTTTCATCAGTGAGGAGCATTGGATTTGAGAACGCTGCACTTAGATCTCAGGATCTAATGCAATTTTCCAGCAGCACCTTTTATCTATTTGGTTAACTATAAAATTAAGAACCCAAGATGAAAACACAATAATGTTTTCAATCCAAACTCAGTTGCTTGTAGAGTTACATAGATCTGAACTCAGTTCAGCATCTACATATTTGGTATCTTTGGTTTTTCAAAAATCACAGTCACCATTATCCTATAGGAAGGATAGGTACAAACCGATCAAACATCACGTGGTCACCATTTCATATCCGTATACAGGCTGTTAATAATAGTAACTAATTCTCCATACAAGTACTTAACCAAATAGGTAAAAGGTAGTTGCTGGGGGTTGCATTAGATCCTGCAGTGCTCTCAATTCCAAGATTCCTCACTAATGAAAGCAAAACTAGTTTGGGAATATTGGATGAGTAGGCACTAGATAAGAATTTTATGCACAAACCTTCTTGCATGCATTGATTACAAAGGCTTGCACTTAGTGGCATTACTGTATGGACAGTTAGCTGCTGTTATTAACAGCCTGTGTAAACATATAAAATGGTGATCATATGATGTTTTGATACTTATCCTGCCTATTTCTGAAAAACCAAAATGTATAGATACCGAACTGAGTTCAGGTCTATATAATTTTACAAATGAATGAGCTTGGGATTGAAAACATTATTGTTTTTATTTGCGGATACTAACTTTATAGTTAATCAAATAGGTAAGAAATGTTTTTTGGGAAGTTGCATTAGATCCTAAGATGTAGGTGCAATGCTCTCAAATCCAAGGCTCCATAAGTATGAAAGCCACAAGACAGAAACTATTCTGAGGATATTTGATGAGTATGCATTAGATAGAGATTTATGCACAAACCTTCATGCATCCATTGATTACGAAGGCTTGTACTTGATGGTACTATTGTATGGATAGTTAGCTACTGTTATTCCATAATAATCTTTGGGAAATAATGAAAATTCTCAACCGTTAAAATGGCACTTGGGATCTAAAATAATATTGGGTTCCATTTCCTAAAGAAATGCAAACTAAAACTTATCACTCTTGTAATTTACATTTCTATTAACAAAAACTCAGGTAATTAACATAGATTGTGGACCAGCTCTTCACTTCTGGTGTTCGAACTTTTTTTATAAATTCCTAAACAATAAGCCATTCGATTATTTTTTTATAATATATTTTATTGGATAAATTAAAATATCAAAAAATCAGTTTCATTTCCTCTTGATATAACAAAAAAAAAAAAACAATTTAAAAACCTCTCTCCAAATTTACCAAAAGCATAGTATTGTGACAAATTTATGAAATTTAATGACAGCACAAGAAAAGAAAAACTAACAAATAAACAAACGAAATAAAAACAAACACACATACATACATTACGTAGAAAGACAAAACTTTACATAATGAAAAAGCCAATGGCAGAAATACTGATTTAATAATTACAAAAACACATCCCAAAGATCTATTACAGACAATGAGATTACTAACTATATACCAGAACTCTATCGCTCAAGGTTGATAAAATGAAAAAAATCATTAAAGCAGAAATATTGGTTTCTCTTTTCATAATATTCTTTTAAACCAAACTAAATAAAAACAGAAATTGATTAACTTGCTCTTAATAGAAAAGATCCCAGCAATATATATAGAATCCAAACCAAAATATAAAAGATTAGCAAAATTATTCACCAATATTGATAGAAAAGCAATTTCAAATATATAGCATGAAACAAAATCATATACTACAGTCTCAGAACTTAATAAAATAATAATGATGAAAAAAATTATTGTCTAATATCATTATCTTGTATTGCTATGTTCCTAATTGAGAATCATTTACCTTAAGAACAGGCTTAGATTTGGGTCAGGGAGTTGTTGTGACTAAGAAAGGTTAATAACTCCATGTATGTAAAATAAATAAAAAAATCAGATATATTAATCTTTAACTGAGGTTTACAGTTTATATCTGTGCTAGAGATAATCTCTAGTTTCGATAATGATTAGTAGTGGTCATTATTGTATTTATCTGAAATGGATGGCGTGGAGTTGTGAGTGGAGGGAGTTTGACAGTGGTAAATGAAAATGTAACAATAAAATCTATCTTTAATTATTAACTTTGATATGAGCTTCCAAAATAAACCAAAGATTGCCATTATTTTTAATAATTTAATCTTAGTTTCTGATTAGAAAAATACTCTCATCCCAATCATATTAAAATTCTTACATGTCAAAAATGGCATTAATTGATTAGTCAAAAATGCTCTCTTAATAATAACATCCAAATAACAACAACAATCATAACAAAATAGAAAATCAGATATCTGATTTATTTAATACATTCATCAGAGATCTTTCAAACTATTTGCTTATACTACGTTCCACATAAAAAATAATCTTTTTTAAAAAAAGTCCCTTGATAATGATATAAAAAAAGTTTGGTTTTTTTTTCAAAGTCTGTGGCATTACCCTAATCACATAAAAATAGAATGTTTAGCATCACATCTAATTGAGAAACATCTTGTAAAATAAAATACTTTTTTTAACAACAAAAGACTAAAACATGATCTCCAATTACCATTAACTTATTCTTTCATTTATTACAAGTGAAGCCAAAAATAATTTCTAAACAATCTCGCTGAAAAATTGGTTGAAACTGCTTAGAGATGTTGATACAAGGGATTATCTTAGTATTTGCATATTCTACTACTAAAAATTGAAACAATGCCACAAATCACAAAAAATATAACACAAGGTACTGAATAAAAAACAAACATGACTTAATTATCAAAAGTAAAATGTAATTATGTTAGAAGCTTTTAAGTAGATCCTGATTGGGTGATAATTATAAAGTAGGCAAAAATAAATATATTAATATATGTAAAATAAAGGTGTAATATCTGAAAAGTTTTTAGTTTGAAATAGAAATGTACCAAGTATGCATAAAATGTGGATTAATCAATGAAAAATAAAAATAATATTCATCGTGATAGATTATTTTTATTATTTATTAATAAAAAGATGATAGAAGGGTGCAAACAAGTTCTTTTAAAAAGGTGGACTAAATATTGAATCATTTACTTTATAAATTCAATTAGGAAAGTTCCTCCTATTTGTGATCATTGGAGAGATATTGATATTATATTGCTATTCTAAAAAACAACAACAGCAACAAACATTCCTTTAAACAGAATTAGTGATGCTGTTACTGTTAATATTAGGTGAAAAAAAAGATAGGTTTCAGATTCAGGAGATGGATAAATCATATATTTTAAAATTAAAAACTACAACAAAACAATGCAATTTTTAAATTCTACCGTCTTTTGATCCAAAAAACTTTTGATTCAAGTCACAAAAACTCATTCTGAAAAAAATTACAAAATGTACAATATTCCAGATCAAATTCTTAAAACTCATTTAAGTAAAATTTGTGGGCTTACACCAAATAGTTTCAAGTGAACAGAAATAATATGCAATTTTTTTTTTTATTATTATTAATTTGCTGCGACTATAAAGTACTGGATTTGTATGACGTTATTGAATTTGTATATGTGACTTGAACTATACCAATAATATCTGTTTAGCAATTGATAATAAGAATGAACTGCAGTAAACAATAAGTGATCTTACAATAATGACAGGGCTTAATGCAGAAAAACAAACATCTTAAATTGCATGATATCTATATCTCCATTCCATTTATTTAAAAATCTACATGCAAAATAATAATATCAAGAATAAAATAGAGCATTCTGCAACTGATTATAATAAAAGTATGGAAAGTGAAAGAAAACAACTCCAAGACTAAAGATTTTCAACAATACTTATATCAGGTTCATGCTAGGGTTTGAAAAAAAAAAATGAAAGCAATTGATTTCATTCACGAAATTCGGAATTCGAATCACAGCATGCTATTTAAAATGAAAATTATGCAAACTAAAAGAGAATAATTGGTGATATTTGTAAGGCAATTGCTAAACTCTCATTCGCCTACATCAGGATTGAATAAAAATTCCCTGGTGGGAAAAAAATAAATCACTTAAAAGTAATACAAAGGAACCATAAGAGATAAAAAGTAACAATATAGCTTGAAAATGATAAACAATATATTCAAAACTTCTTTATTAATTAAGACCAGGTGTAATAATAATAAAAATACATACATACGCGCACACATATATATAGAAAGAGTGTGTTCACCATTGCTTTATTCACCAAAATCAATAAATTATTAGCAGTAAATGAGGATCAAGAGAACGGATACACAAACATATCTAAAACATTACATATTAAGAAACCAGATAATTTTATAATAGAAAAGTGATTAAAAATATATTAACACACACACAGCGCAATACAAAGAGTTTCTGCAAGATTGATAGGTAAGTAACAAATAAATGAATAAGCTTACCACATTCTCTTAAGCAGTCCATCATGCTTGTTACACGTCTATAAGTAATCAACCACAAATAGTCTTCTTTTATCAATCTCAAATAGTCTTTTTTTAATTGATAGAAATTCATAACAAATTTATAATAAATAAAGATTCGTTTTCTCAAAATATTTATTCGTTTTTATTTCTATTTAAATAAAATAAAATGATCCACAGTATTTTCTCTGAATAGATAATGATTTAATTTACACTAAATTCATTGATGATAAATGAATGAGTCATAATAGCAAAGTTTAACAAGAGAGGGAGCTGCAAAAAGAGTGACACACAATTCATTGATCAAATACATTTTATCTTTTTTTTTTTTGAGTGACACACAATTCATTTATTTAATAAATTTTATCTTCTTTTTTTTATCTTCTGAGATTTAAAAGTCAAAAAAAAAAAAATTCAAATATAAATACATGCAATAAAAATATAACTAATTGCATGTAAACTACTTATTAAAGTTATTAGTAATTTTCGGAAAATTATAACAGCAAATATACATATATTGTATAGTAAATGCAAGAAAAAAAAAGAATTATCCATATATAGAAGAATAAAAAAACGTGTAAGTATATTAAGTAGGCAGATTAATTAGGAAATGAAATACTGGGGTAACATCTTAGCATCGAGCAGGCAGGACATTTGATACAGAACCTGTGATTAGGAACTTCAGAATTTTGTCAAAAATTCAAGTAATTAAATATCAAGGTATGAAATTTATGAATATATTTCTAAAACTACATTACTTTTATTGGAAATTTACAAAAGAAATCTTAATAATAGAATTACAAAATGCTATACAAATATTCTGAAAATAACTATTTTATTTTTTTTATAATTATACAGGAATATTTTGTCTGTTTACCAACAAAGTTCACATTTGTTAGTTGCAAATTTTCATGTTTCAAAGCTGATTTGTCAAGCGTTAGTGGCCTAGTAGTTAGCATAGCTGCCTTCCAAGCAGCTGGTCGGGTTCATTTCCCTGTTATCGCTTGGACATATGAAAAAAAGAAAGCTGTTTTCATCAAATTTTATAATGAATGATACATATATAAACATGCATGATATACATTTATTGTTTTATTCAGAGAATAAATATAGAATTTAGATATATAATAAATTATTTTTAATATATAGGGTATATAAGCAGCCTTTCAGACGACTCACCACTCTCCACACTATCTCATAACACTGATACATTTGAACACATATATGTTGAAAAGATAAATAATCACCAATATACGTATTTCATGCTAAATCAGAAATCATCAGTTGGTCCAGATTACCATCTCTACACATATATGCTATAAGTGCTCAGATATATATTAAGATAGCCAATCCTCATACTTTAATGGTCAGGCTTCAATCCACTCCACACTCCAACTGTCCATCCAATTGAAAATCTGATGATGGAAAGCTCAAAGGCCACTCTGAGGCCGAGATTCTTGTCACATCCATGTTGACCTAAGGTCAATCTGACCCCTCATGTACAGGACATAATCCATTCAATACATATAGAAGGGATGGGCAGACATCTCTACTATATAACAACTGAAACACACAGGCTTATTATATACCTGTGTCTATATATGTAATATATAGGGTATATGAGCACAGACTTTCAGATGACCCACCACTCTCCACACTGTCTCATGACACTGATATACTTGAACACATATATGTTGAAAAGATAAATAATCACCAATTTACGTATTTCATGCTAAACCAGCAATCATCAGTTGGTCCAGATTACCATCTCTACACATATAGGCTATAAGTGCTCAGATATATATTAAGATAGCTAATCCTCATACTTTAATGGACAGGCTTCAATCCATTCCACACTCCAACTCTTCAACCATCCATCCAATTGAAAATCTGATGATGGAATTAAAGTATGACCTATGCTTTACAACATTTAATGATAGGAGAGTACATGCCCATTTTTATAGTGCATATGAGAAGAATAGTTATTTCATAATGTATAATGTAATATTATTTGATCAAATCTTATAGGAAAGATGGTTTCTTATTATTTTGTGTTTGTCTCTAATTACCTAGATGATCTTGCAACATGTCAATTTATTCATCTGCCTCTTAAGTATATTCTCACACGCAAAAAAAGAAAGAATAACTGTCCAGTATATTTTTGAATATATTCATTTAGTTGCAATTACTCATAAACAACTATGGTTATTCTAATTTCGGAAAAACAAAGACAGAGAAATAGGCAAAAAAAAAAAAAAAAAGCAGAAAAGTTAGTTTAGTGATGATTATATAAATTAATTTACAAAACACAAACAAATACATCCAAATATATAACGTGTTGCCCCAAAGTCTATTTTTTGAAAGCTTGCAATGCTGTCTTTTAGTATCTTCTGTATCAAACTGTTCGTTTAACACTTTTTAAAAATATTTTTGATATCATCTTTAAAATGTAAACAGATTCCTCCAATGAAAACGATGCTTAAATAATGAAATATACCTTTCGAAAGTCTGTTACAATCTTCTTCAAAATATCCAATCATTAAATTATACTCTACTGCAATCTCTTATATTTCAATGATATTATTATTGTACATTTCTGTTTTGACTGAAAAAGATTGCTGGATATTAAAACATTAAAAAAAAACATTGTAAGTACATGTATATATTTAAGGCTATAACCTTAATACTATGAGTCTTGAGTGTTCATTTTGCCACCATAATTGCTGAGAGATTCTTGACTTCGTTTAAGGAGAAGCTACAGTACATCACATCAATATATATATTCATGCATATATATATAATAAATAATATTATGGTGAAGTCGCTATGCATTTGACTCAGTGCAAATGACCTGGAATTATAGGTGAAATTTAAAAACTTTTTTTTAATGATTGAGAAATTTTCCAGGTAGAGTGTATATTTATCCAATGCAGTTAGACATCCAATTATTGGCTGTAAAATGGGTACCTAGATATTTTTAGCTAGGCAATTAAAGGGGATTTGAACACAAACTTTCAAGCTTCCTTCAGCTATCAAACTCCATCTTATATAACTGATGCAAATGACCACACATGTGAAAAAGATAAATAATCTCCAATATATTTATTTTGTGCTGAACTAACACTCATCAGTTGGTCCAGATCATCATCTTCCGTACTTATATATAATCAGTGTTCAGTTTAATAAAAGGTAAATGATTTCCAATATATGTATTTTGTGCTGAACTAGCATTCATCAGTTGGTCCAGATCACTATCATCTCCATACATATATAATCAGTGCTCACTTTAATAAACTGAGCACAGATTATAATAAACTGAGCACTGATTATATATATATGAGGAAAATAATGATCTGGACCAACTGATATACTGAAGATCATTTATCTTTTTCATAAAAGTAGCCATGTGTATCGGTTATATAAGATGGAGTGGATAGCTGAAGCAAGCTTGAAAGTTTGTGTTCAAATTCCCATTATTTATATTTTAAAGTTCGGTTTTTAGAATATTCTAATATTGATTTATGCTAGACAATTAAATAAAACCCTTAAAATTCATCAGTCTGCAGATAATTAGCCTGGAATAATGTCTTTTACTTCACTATATCTCAGTGAATGGATATATATATATATATATATGCGGCAGACTTAAAGAACAAACAATCTACAGCATTTCCAAAAGCTGCAGCCAGATTGAGTCCATGGACTTTGCCTTACAATGTCTACCAGCACCAAATCAAACGGGGCATAAAATTTATTATTAATCATTCTGCTTGATATTCTAATTACTCATTTAATTAATATATATATTTACATCCCCCTCCAATAAAATACGTTTGCAGTTTTAAAACACGTTTACAAAAATAAGGAAGAGAAAATATCAATTCTTTATAGTTATTTTAGAAACAAATAAATTAATTTAAAAAAAGCTAAGAAATGTGATTATTAAAAAATAATTATTATTCGTAACAATGACGGAATCAATTTTAAAATGGATCATTAGAAGAATACTTGAATCAATAGGACTTTTATTATTATTAAAACCGTGTAACTTATCTTTCTAACTAAAAACAAATTGAACTTAAGAGTGAAGAATGAATTATGAATAAATAGATATAAATGTTCAAATCTAATGATCAAATATTAGCTATCTTCAGAATTGATTACCAAACCTCTTCTCAGCTCATAATTCAAAATGCTTACTCAAATATTCAGCTTAGAATTGATGTTTACAGAACATCAAGACATTTATTTGTCAAACCTTTTCATATCTGTCAGAAAGATTGCAATTAAAAAAATTTTTTTTTTCTGAGCAGAAAAAGGCACACGTTAATAAATTGTAATCAGGAGACGGTAGATACTTAATTTTTTAATATTTCATAGATGATATATATATAAATTGAAAAATATATCTACATTTGAGGATATTGAATATATATATGCATTTAATGCAGTTTATTAAGATAAGGATTTTTATTTTTCGATGTAGGTTTAAACTTCATTTCGAGGGTCTCAATTTTTTTTATAAGTTACAGCGCCCAAGGATGGCAATAGAGCAATCAATATGCCTGAAATTAAGAAAACTTTATGTATACATGTTAATATTATATAGATAATATTAAATTCGCATAACTTTAGAACTTGCTTGCATATCTAAATAATCTTTTACGACAGATTAATCTATATTATCTATCCATCAACCTACATCCATATATCTATTTACATATCCACCTATCTATTATTGCATTTCCACTTATTTAGGATATTGTCCATATATGTGCATTCAGCAATGTAGTTAAGAAGTTATGCTATGAAAAAGAATATTAAATTTAATATTTACAATAAATCATATTCATTCATCTGGGATTCTAAGTAGAATAGGCTATAGAGGACAACCTATTGTTTATTCATAGCTTTTTTAAATTAATATTGAAAACATACACATTTACTTTTGCTTTTCATTTGATTTTTGGTGTAGTATTTCTTTTATTAAATGTCAAAAAAAGTAGCTGACAGATCAACTTAACAAAAACATAAATGCAATACAGTATGGTTCAACAATGATCAACCCTTCGCTAGCATTCTACAGGTTGATTGATCATAATATGGCTTTTGGTAGATGATTTTCTTCAATCATATATTGCACATAAAATGATGATTTGTATTGGTTCTATATAATTACAGTAATATTTTCAAATATGAAATATCAGAAAATCAAAAATTCTTTAACTGATAAACATCGTATCAATGTTTACAATTATCCATTTCCTTTTATAATTTTAATTTTGAATCTTGTCTTTTATTTCATTATACACATTCACCAATATTTAATAAAAACTGAAATCTAATTTTAATTTTTGCAATATATATATATATGTATCAAAATTTTTTAAACTATAGTGAAGCCAAAATTATATTTCACAAAAATGGATGAACAATTAATAATCATAATGGCATTAATATTTAAAATTATTAAACCAGGCTTTCTATGCAATGAGCCTTGTGAAAGATATCAATTTGGACAAACATGCTTTACATTGAAAGCCTAGCCAAGCAATTTTAAATATCAACACTATAGTATATAGATAAATAGTGAAACTATGACATATATTCAACTTCAATTATATGTTATACAAAAAAAAAATATCAACTAATAAAACATTTCTGATAAATGTTACTGTATTGTGTCAGAAAACCGAAATTTGTAAAATGAGTCGAAGATACTTTACTATCTAATTCGTTAAAAAAAATAATGATATGGTATAAGAAGTTTTATATTATTATTTTTTGAGTGAACGCAAATGATTGAACACAATAAATATATAAGCATATACAACCTCTCAATTTATTATTAATAATATAATTATTATTTTTAAAAAATTGTTTAAATGTGTATTGGGATGAGATGATGGTAATCATCATATAGTAAAATATATTACATTTGGGTCTAGGTTTAGATAAGAAAGGTTTTAAAATTATATTGAACTAGAACCAGAAGTTTGAAATGATAAACTGTATCTGCATTGATTGGCAGTAGCATCACTGGGTTACCATATTATAATATTGATCAATATTTCAAAGTATGTTTGATTACCCCAAGTTAATTTAATGTCTCACTTTAATTTATAAATATATTTAGTACAGCATACACAAATGAGAAGCGTATTTATTGTTAATATCGATTTTGGACTCATTTCTTTAATAAGATTAGTTTCAAATTCCAGATGTATGGTATAAGCTGCAAAGACATCATCATTTTAAAAAGAATAAAAGTCCATTTAATGGTATATATTTCATTAATGAGATCTTAAACATTGAAAAGGTATATTGTTCCAAGGTTAAGCTGGTTTAAATTTTTTGTACTTTGTATGTGAGTGTAAGATAATCCAAACATTAATTAGAAAAGCCTATTATATTTTAAAAATATAGTAGTTTTAATTTTGATTGCAACATTAATAAAATACAGAGATATCACAAAGACTGTATGCCAGAACATGAATACTTTTGTTTTAGAGAAGATATTAGTCAGTCAGTGAGTTGCGCAGTGAATAGCTAAAAAAAAAAAAAGACTTTTAGCAACAGGCATCACTCATGGCTAGAGGGGTTTATAAGCTGCTTAATACTGGAGAATAGGTGGCCATATACAACTATTTTTTTATGGGTATGTGCCGTACTTAATGTAACAATGCCAATATCAAATCCTTTATGTTGTCCATTCCTCTTAATATGTGTTAAAACATTAAAACAGGCAAAACTCACTATATATATTGCCACACACAACAAGCTAGAGAAATTAATGGATGCCAGAAGGCTTGTGCATAAAATCCCCAATCTAGTGCCTACTTATCCAATATCCACAGACTAGTTTCTAAGATCTAGGTGCAGTGCTCTCAGATCCAAGGCTCCTCACTGATGAAAGCCATAAGCCAGAAACTAGTCTGAGGATATTGGATGAGTAGGCACTAGATGGGGATTTTATGCATAAGCCTTTTGGCATCCATTGATTACTCTAGCTTGTTGTGTGTGGCAATATATATATATATATATAGTGAGTTTTGCCTGTTTTAACAACAGTTATACACAAGCATAAGAGGTGGTAGTCATGTGATGTTTATTGGCTTAAAACAATCCTGCCTAATAGGATAGTGGTGGCTATGGTTATTAAAGAACCAAAGACACCAAAATGTATGGGTAGTGAACTGGGTTCAGACCCATATGACTATATAAACTAATGGGCCTGGATTGGAAACATTAAGCTGTTTTCAATTTAAGACTCACAGTTTTGTAGTTAAATGGAGATAAAAGGTGATTGCTGGAGGGTTGCATTAGATCCTAAGATCTAGGTGCAATGCTCTCAGATCCAAAGCTCCTCACTGATGAAGGCCATAAGCCAGAAATTAGTCTGGGGATATTGGATGAATAGGCACTAGATGGGGACAAGCCTTCTGGCATCCATTGATTACTCTAGCTTGTTGTGTGTGGCAATATATATAGTGAGTTTTGCCTGTTTTAACAACAGTTATACACAAGCATAAGAGGTGGTGGTCATGTGATGTTTACTGTTAAAACATTCTAAGTAGCTGCCTAATTATTACTTCCATGTAAATCTAAAATAGCTTGGACTGGATAACGTGTTCTGCTGTTTGTCAATGTATTGTGTGGAAAGTAACATTGCATATTTTAAACAAAACTTCTACAACAAACATGTTAAGAAGAATACTGTCTGGTTGGAAAAAAGATTCTGAAAGTCAACTACATCCAAAAAATATTTGTAAGCTTACAAATTACCACAAAATCCATAGTAAAGTATCTAGATAAGTGTATTACACAATTGTCATTGTTCTTCATATTATTTATTTTATATAAGTATAAAATTTATCTCAGCTGCATTACACAGACGTCTTTAATATTTGTTCTTGTAATTATTTATTTTACATGAAGATAAGATTTATCTCAGCTGTATTATATTATATTATGTTAGAAATTAATGCATTAAAATAGTTAATATTTTATCTTAATTTTGCCCATTTATATTTACTTGTCTATATTATTTTTATGTATATAGATATTTCTCAGCGAAGTAATGATAATCAATGTACATATAATTTTATAATTCTTAACATTATTATTTTGTTTCCTTTTTTAATTAGATATTAATATTAATTTCTCCTTCATTATATATGTAATTCTTTTGTGTACATAGGGTTTTCCCCTTCCTTCCTTTACTTTATTTAGCAAAGTCCACTTTTGGTAATGAGCACCATAATGATAGCTCTCTGGTTTCATAGCATTGCTGCTTTATTATACACTTCATTATTAAAATAATAAAAATATTTAGTTGTTTGTATTCTGGTTCTTTGTTTCATTCCCATCTTCAGCATTGTCTGGACC
The DNA here is from genome assembly GCA_028023455.1 of Epiperipatus broadwayi. NCBI lineage: Eukaryota > Metazoa > Onychophora > Udeonychophora > Euonychophora > Peripatidae > Epiperipatus > Epiperipatus broadwayi. The sequence goes on along the minus strand of JAQFVV010000010.1, from coordinate 15,056,590 downwards.
TTGGATGAGTCCATGAATTGTACTAGTGTCAGTATATTAATAGGATGTTGTTAGGATTATACAGCTGATTATGCTCAATGATAGCTCTTCTCTGATAGAAGATGGCACTCTGAGGCCATGGTCATTAGTATGAGTCTCTAAATTAAGCTACCAGTGTTGAGTGATCTTGAGACCAAACATCAGAAAATTGGTTAGAAAATGATGATGATCAGGAAATATAGCTTGCTTTTATAATGAATGTATAGGAAAAGTGATAGAGAGACTAGATGCTTACTTGACCACTGTCATCAATTCTACATGAGCCATTTGGGAATTACAAATAATAAGTAAGAGTCATTGGCTAACATTGGTACTTTCCTTAACACGTCATATTAACAAAGAATGTAAAGACATCCCATTACAATATGTATATTCACACATAAAAAATATCTGGGCTATATATATATGGATGCGGGAAAGTAGTGTCACACAGTAAACAATACATATTATATTGGTAATCAAAGTTTATATAAAATATGTGAGCTATTTTCTGCTACATACAATGTTTGCAAGGAATAGAGGAGGAAGCTTGAAACAAAATATAATGAATACTGTGGTTCCACTGTATGTATATATATATATATATAATATTCAACATTTCATACAAATCATTATATACATATGCTGTATATCAAGTGAAGTATTTCATAAATGTTCCTTTTTACTTTCAACATTTGTTTTAATATTAGTAATCCATTCTATTTATGGCTTTTTTATTGTAGTTCCTATAAGGATGAATAATAACTACCTCTAATTGATAATACTGCATCCAAATTCTTAAAAGATTAGTTTATAGTTATTGGCCTTCAGTAATCCAATGCTTCTCATAACTTTGAAATAGAATAAAGAAAGTGACTAAATTCCACAACTGTATTAAGAAGATAATACCGAATCACCACCAATTTAATGTTATAATTATTGTATTTTAATGACTAGTCATTTAACATACATTAGGAAAGAAATTTTATGTACATTGCTTCCAAAAAAATATTATCATTGTCATCAATAATGTTATTTATAAATGTCAGGGTGTTCTAGTAAAGTATTAAGACTCAACAGCTAAAGATTCTCAATTTGAAGTTGAATTTACTTCTTCTGGCTCTTAAATGTTATATGACCTCTAGAATAAACTAATCATTTTATTTATTTATTATAATAGATTGTGTAAAATACCTACCTATCTTGCAAATCAAATTATATATAGAAAAAAAAAAATTTCTCCATAATACTCAGGCACTTTCTAATTTACATGAAATGAATAACAAATGATTTTATCAAGAGCTCAAGTGTAGCCAATATTGAAACAAGATGAAATTCTCTATCTAGCACCAATGCTACAGTTGATCAAAATACAAATATGCAATAAATTTCACAATTTTTATTTGTTGTGTTCCAACTTTAATGCTAAATAATTGATAATTTTGGAAACTTAACTTTAATAAAGTAATTATGTTTTTAAATGCTTTATTTTCTAAAACTAAAATTTTCTAACATATTCTAAATTACTACCTCTAGAATCAACATCTAATCAAAAGTAAATTTAATTTGACGATAAAAAGCAAACGGCTTCTTAATGCTAACAAAATATTATGCTCCTATCTGGCAGAGTGATTCCTACATTTATTACCCAATAAAATACGACTAACAAATGTATTGCTACAAATACATTATAATGTACAAAGAGAATACCAAAAAGTCACGGAGAAGAGAATATCTTATAACTTTCTATGCTTCTTGAATTAAAATATCCTTTCCAAAAGCTTGATTAATAATTCATTCTTAAAATACTCAAATGATGACAAAGATATGAAAAGGTAGACAATTTCTAAAATTCTCAATAAACATTCAAATTGAATTTCCAATTAAAAATAAATGGCGGGGGGAGGGGGTATTGCTTTATAATATTCCATAATAGCAACATATGCTTTCCTAAATTACAAAAATATCAATTACCACTCTACTGAAGTGTATTCTTCTACAACTTCAAAATGACAATCATTAATAAAACTGATATAAATTATTCATTTCTATCCCTATACTTCAATCTCTAAAAGATGTTTTATTTTATTTATACATTTCTTTTTTCACTCCAGTATTCTCTGATGTTTATTTACTCAGAGGCTAAACTCTCCATACAGTAGCGCCACCAGTGCAAGCAAGAGTAATCAATGGATGCAAGAAAGTTTGTGCATAAAATCCTTATCTAATGCCTAATCATCCAATATCCCCAGACTAGTTTCTAACTGTTCCTTTCATCAGTGAGGAGCCTTGGATTTGAGAGCACTGCACCTAGATCTTAGGATCTAATGCAACTCTCCAGCAGCCACCTTTTACCTTAACAGCTAACTATAAAGCTTTGAGTGCAAAATATTAACACAACAATGTTTTCAATTCAAGCTCATTAGCTTGTATAGTTGTATAGATCTGAACTCAGTTCAGCATCCATAATTTTTGTCTTTGGTTCTTTAATAACCATAGTCATAAACTTTGTTCACAGTGCACAAATCTTGCATCCATTGATTACTCTGGCTTGCACTGGTGGCACTACTGTATGGAGAGTTTATCCTCTGTGTAAACAGTTTGTGTAAGCATAAGAAATGGTGATCATAAGATGTTTATTTACTGTGCAATAAGTAAGTAAATGCTATAGAATTGATGATAGAAAATTATGCATTTACTCAAATTTAATCAAGAAATGTAATACTACTATTTCTATGATTTGAATTAATAATACTAAAAATATTGTTCTATAAAAAAAAAATGAAAGGCTTAAATTCTCAACTCTTGATAGGGAGAGTGGGGTAGTGTTAGCTATATCCATCTTAAAAAAACAAGTAAAGATTTGTCTATTTATAAAGAGAAAACTTGGTTAGTTATTTCAAAATGAAAATTAACAAGATTTAATATGTTTTAAATAGATTTATTAACATAGATATTTAATTCAAAAAATGCATATAGTGTCCATTTAGTATATTATCTGCAGTACTATTTTTGATTTGCATATATTGGCTTTAATATAAACTGATTTAGCCTATAATTTTTGTATTCATTATCTCATAATCATTAAATCTGATAATTCAACCAGACAATTAATTACCATGTAATTTATATTTACAGTTATTAGCATTTAAATTTATTTACAATTTATGAGTAAAAGTTATTGGTAAGCTAATAAATTATATTTAATCATAGTGCTTGATGTGGAAACATATCAGTCATTGAAGGAAAGCTATAAACAATACATACAGAAGAACATGTAAATAATTTATTTAATTTCAACAAATAGGATCATTGTTTGTATATTCATGAAGACAAACAATACAGTTGAATACACAATGCGGCATAAAGTGAAGAAGACCTCTAATGATATCCTGAGGTATATGCGACTGTTCAATGAAATTCAGTCTTACAATTTTCCAACCGTTCAGGGTATTTAAACAAGATTATGTGCCAATCTTATCCATACATGCTCAATAAGTAAAAGACAAGAAAGTAAATGACTGATTATAGCCACTGATGGAAGATAGTGACAATATGTAATCAAACTATTCTGTTGGAAGATAGCTTCAAGACTTAAGATCAGAAAAAGCAATAATATAAATTGTAAAATTTCATTCATATTTAGTCAAATCACCAACATGCTAATAATGAATACCAGAAGTTGACTCTCATACAGAATGGTTATTATAATTAATGATATCTTATACAAAAATACGTAGTAGAGTAGGAATATGCCATTCACAGATAACTGAATCGGTGTTAATAGTCAAATGGAACTTAATAGTTATCAGAATCAAAATAAAAGTCACGACTCATTACTAAACATTTAAATCCTAATTTTGAGCTTGGTAATGGGTCAAAAGAAGATGGGTTTTCCTTCACCATTCGACATTTTGCCACCGATACTGTTCTTAAACGCACGAGTCTTGGTAGGAGTCGCCCTTTTGCACCTATGCTATTGACATGCCAAACTGCTTTGCTTTATTATATAAACTAACTTGCTATATAGATCCGCCTTTATGTCTATCTGAAACTACTAACATGGGATAAAGTTGATATAAAGTCTTCTGAGTATCTTCATCAAATTGTTAAGACTTAATATTCTGAGTTCACATACCTTTGCATATCTTATTTATTACTTCACACTAGCTGATTGGGCATGCAGCAATAAGTCTTTCTGCATGGAATAATTCTGTTTTGAGTTATGAATTTCAAATATTTTTATGTAAATTTTTTTTATTTTCTATTTTTTCCACAAATAAATTAATCAACATACTAATTAATTAAGAATAAGTAACACAAAATTGAAATGAACTAATTCAAGACTTTATTTTAATCGAGACAACTATTTTGAATGATAAAATTATCCAATTTTTAAATAAGACACATCTCATAAATATTTATTTATAAGTAATGAATGTTTTAAAAAGTTTTTAAATAAAAATTTGTATAGTTCCTGAAGAAATAATTAAAAAAAAGGTTCAAAAATGCATGCTTTTGCAAATGAGCTTAAAGCCAACACAAATTCTTTAGAGGGTGACTTTACAAAAAACATATAATAAAGTGAACAATTGTATCAAAAATGGTAAAACAATAAAAACAGTTCATTTTAAATAAAAATTAAATAAACTACATTGACACAACCACAAATTTGAGCCGTCTAAAGCCGACATCGTATGCACAGAAAGAAACGATGTCAAGAGGAAGGTCAAAGAAGCATGTTTCATCACCAGCGATGCCAGAGCAATAAACAGAAAGAACACGTGCTTCGCGATTTTGAAAAAATGGACGATATAAGCAATATGCATACATTTGCATATAGTTAACAATATAAAAAGGACTATGAATATGGAGCTGCAAGGGCTCTGAAAGCGCTAAGTCTAAAAGATAGAACAGATAAAAAAAAGCCTACTAATCAATAAACTTAAAAGTTTCACCGTAACGCAATTAATTTTAGCGTATAAGTAATTACATGACTTTGTTTTTATAAAAAATAACGAAATCTAACATAATAGGAGTCATACTACAATACATACATGCCATTTTCACATCAAATATTATCATTGCATTTTATACTTAACAGCTACCAGCAGACTTGAGTTTTATCCAATTATTATTAGTTGATATAATGAGTAGACAGCAATATATATATCTATAAATATCCATTATAAATATACTATATGTAAGTTCCAAATAATTTTAATGATAAAAATAATAAAATTTATTATCAAATTACACACAGTTGTAAAAAATCACATTTATCAGGAAATCAAGCTGTGCTCTGGGAAAAAAGATAAAAGAACATCAATTATTAGTAAATAAGCATTTATTTTTATATGACGCTATGCATACAATTGTATACATTCAAAGATCAGCCTTTCAAGCTAATTGTGCATGCATCTTCTGCGAGTGTTAAATAATAAATGAATACTTCACTCCACAATACAAGATATAGTATTTATGCAGGAATAAAAGGAATCCTCTTACTCCTACAACTCAAATTCTTTTATATGAGCAAATATGAAGTACTTTTTAGTAAAGCGTGAGAGTAGAATTCTCACTTTAAATTACTATCTACGATGTTGTAATGAATGACGTCAGTGAAATTGTCTAGAATTTACTAGACGTCACTCTAAGTGTCATTCATTACAACATCGTAGATAGTAATTTAAAGTGAGAATTCTACTCTCATGCTTTACTAAACAGTACTTCAGATTTGCTCATATAAAAGAATTTGAGTTGTAGGAGTAAGAGGATTCCTTTTATTCCTGCATAAATACTATATCTTGTATTGTGGAGTGAATTCATTTATTATTTAACACTCACAGAAGACACATGCACAATTAGCTTGAAAGGCTGATCTTTGAATGTAAACATCAATTATTATAAAATCATGTAAAAAAAAAAAAAACTCTATAAATACTCAATTAATTGCTGTCACAGTATTCTTCTACCATGAAAAATCTTGTTATTTAAAATATACTTTTAATGTAAATGATATAAAAATATTAATGGAAGAAAGAAATCATAAAAAGAGAGCAATTAAGGAAGCATTATTAATAAATAAATTTAAAGATAACATAATAAATAGACAAACAGCAAATCATGGAAAATCACATGATATTAAACTTTACAGGATTACTACATAATCGAAAGAGCTACTGTTTAATTAAGATATAAATTTTATTATTTTTACCATTAAAGTTATTTGGAACTTAAATATATGAATAATTCTTTTAAATTAAAATGATAGTATGAAAAATCATAAATTTGCAATAATGGTATAAGCAAATAATATATAACTTATATAGAAATAATTTTGATTACTTAGAACTTAATCATTATCAATGGAATTATATATCTGAGAAACAGATTGTGTTTATTTATTAAAAAGTTTTGAAATTGATTTATAAGAATTGCCTCCAATTTTTCTCTTTCTAAAGTATCTTTCCTCATTTAATACTCTTGCTTAATCTGAATTGAAGTTGAATATAAAATTACAAGATTTTTTATGGACAAAAAAACAAAAACAAAACAACAAACAAACATTGACACTCCTCACTGACAAAGGCCACAAGCCAGAAACTAGTCTGGGGATATTGGATGAGTAGGCACTAGATGGGGATTTTATGCACAAGCCTTCTGGCATCCATTGATTACTCTAGCTTGCTGTGTGTGGCAATATATATAGTGAATTTTGCCTGCTTTAACAATAGTTATACACAAGCATAAGAAGTGGTGGTCATGTGATGTTTATTGGATTAAAACATTGACATAGTATTAGATAGATTATTTGTAACATTTTTAAATATCATTATAAAGTAGCTTGGTGTCCATTTAATCCTTTTTCTAAAAAACCATCTTGACCCACATATTTGAATTTTTTGTATTAACATATAATTTGATAAATAATATTTTTAATTTTTTTTTAGCTACAATATTTTTGAAAATATTAATTAATTTATTTACATTTGAAGGAATATATAAAAAATATTATATATATCAGTGATCATATTGCAAATAAATTTAAATTGAATATTATTGAGTTCTTTCTCAAGAACTCATAAAAATAGGTAGGATAGAAAATGAAATTCTATATCCAAAAAATAAATTTAATAAAAAATGGATATTTATATCATTTCTAAATAATATTAAATTTAAATAAATTAAAAAATATATGTCAACTTTTATTTTCCTCCAAATGTAAATAAATTAATAATTCCAAAAAATATTTTATCTAAAAAATAAAAATGTAATATTCTTTATTAAATGAAATGAGAATACAAAAAATTGTATTATAAGTGAATCAAGATATTCTTTAAAAAAAAAAGATAAAATGAATATCATCTATTTTATAACTTTCCAAAAAATGCTAATAACATTTGTTTTCTCTGACTATAATAAAAAAAATCTAATTTTAAATTTAACTTCATCAAATCACACAGAATTAGTATATGAATATGAAAGAAAGAAAAATTGAGACAATTATCATAAATCAGTTTAAAGACTATAATAATTAAACAACCTGATAATGCTAAAATGTATTGGAAAATCACATGACATCAGTTTCTCATCTGCAAAAGTTCAGCTACAGTTTAAGAAATTGAAAATACTTCTGTATAAGTTATATATTATTATTATACATTTGTATTATAATTATAATGTACAAGAATTATGTATATATTGGTTATATATGTATATAATAATGAAGAGAATGCTGGACTTAATAATCTAATTTTGCGAAAATGTAATACTGGATTTAGTTAACTCTGATAAAGCCTTGAAAAGAACACTACCATACTAACAATGAAGAGCCTCCTCAAAATCAGGCACAGATTTGTCATCCCACAAAGATAGACCAATATTTTTTTTTAACGAAGCATTATTTTATTGATGTTATAATCAATTGACATAAACTATTTGGTTTTGTAAATGTTTCTATGTTTATTTTGTATACTATGATATCTATGTAAATTTTATATGCAATTAGTGGCACTTGCCTTTTCCTGAATAATAAAAAAAAGATTGAGAATAATAATAACAACTGTAATTTCAAAGTAATAATGGAATTACATTCAATTCACTTTTTTTTTTTCAGGGTTGACTGCCATTTTCGTATTATCTGATTATTTTTGTTTATTAGCTATGATTATTATACCAGATACTGAAGAGTCCTCTGAATTTAAGCAATCACTTTAACAGATGTAAAGAAATACATCTACATTTATATATATATAAAATTAATTAACTAAATAAAAAAACACTAACCTTCCATAAGCCTGGAAAAAGGCATGGGGCATGTTGAAGGGATTGGTAAAGTTAATTTATTCACAGCCACTCCATAAGCAACAGCTAAAGCATCAATACCTTTGTATGGAGTTTCTCCAGTAAGTAGCTCCCATAATAAAACACCATAGCTAAAAAATAAACAATAACATAAATAAATAAGATAGTAAAATATTATTTTACAAAGTAACATTATAAAAGAAAAACGGATATGAATATTTAGACCATTTAAAAATTAAAAAAAAAAAAGTTTGTGTGAAATTTCTCAGTAGTCAAAATTCTTTCAAGTAAAAATGATCTATTTACAAATGGCCTGATCAAATAGTAAAATAATTTAATGACAGATCAAGACAGATCAAAATCATTCAAAGAGACTCCATTATCTGAACAACATATAACTAAGCATAATTTTAAAGGAACCTGAATAAAAAAATAAATTATGTACACATATATAATATGAGTTTAAAACATTCACTTATTGCTAATTTATTTCTGATACTTAATAGTCTACAATTTATATTTAATTGTGTAACAAAGAGATGGAGTAAGTAAATATTCATTAGCAATGGCATGGAATAAATATTCATATCTTTTTAAACAGTAATCTATTAACATTAATGTTTTTCAATCCAGCACAATTTTTCATGCCAATTAGCATTCAATTTACCAATAAACAAATGATAAAAATCCTTCAACGTTTCGCCACATGACTAAGTGTTTAAATAGGTATACATTTTTTTAGGCATTCTCAGGTGTAAAATAGATTCATTTTTGAAACTGAATATACTTATGAAAAAAATAAAGGTGTGATATGTAGAAGAAAAGTTTTTAACTTTCATAGATTGAAAAAAAGGCATGGGTGCAATGAAAGGATTAGAAAGTTATTTTAACCTAGATTCCTGGACATGGAATAAGTATATATTTCTCAATCATATGCCCATCCAAAAAACAAAATTTTGACTGCATACCATTTACAAGTCAATTATTAACCTCAAAAAGATATATGTAGGATCTTATATTTGTCAAACAAAGTGTATAATAATTATACAATTTCCTAATAAATTTATTAGATTTTATCAAATGGTATTGTTATTATATTTCTCAAACAGCTTTTAAAATAATTAATTACTCTGGAGTTCATGAGATGTTTGAGGGCTAGCAATGACAAATTAAGTTTTGAACCAATAATCTTTAGTTCATGAGTATGTCACACAGAGCTAACAAATCATTATTTTGTTTTTCTTTTTAATAATATTTACTCTTCTCGAAATATTATCTTGAATGGTATTACTTCGTATTGTGTTTTCTAATATTTTTGAAATGCATTAACCATACTGTTTCACGATATTTCTATAGCTTGAATTTTAAATCATCAATTATTAAATATACATTATAATTATATAGAAGGTAATCCATCATCCCTTCTCATTAGTGCCATTAAGCAGTGATGTTAAATTATAAGAATAATCTCGACCTAGACACAAGCTAGAGGCTTCGAGAAATTAAAAACGACGGTCTTGAATGTGTCTAGGTCGAGAGTATACTTACAGTTTAACATCGCGCGATAATTACCTTCTATATAATTACAATCTAAACACTGCTTTAGTAAAAATTTATTGATTACTACATATACATTAATAAAGAGCAAATACTGTATAATACAAATTTAAAAAAATTTAAATTGCTAAAATAGTGGCAGTTATTTTTGTGTCATTTTTGAAGGCTTGTTATAAGTAAAATTATGTGAGCCTGTAAACATGCAAAACTGCGTTACATAAATATATAATATAGTTGTACATTTCCTATGAACAGAAGAATAAATAAAGACCAACTCTTTAATTAATTTGAACAGAAAAATTTGTTGGGGGGGGGGGGGCAAATATTAAACATAATCCTAATATTTTAAGATAAATAATAATGAATTTATTATATTTGTCAATATATATATATTTAATTTATTGCCATCGCTGTTAACAAACTTTTTAACAATCTCAAATAAGAAAAACTTTCTTTCTTTAAAATATGTACGTCATATAAACTATTAAGCATCACGTGATCACCATCTCTTATACTAGCACATAATTGTTTATAAACAAGGATATTAGATGAGTAGGCATTAGATAGGGATTTTATGCACAAGCCTTCTGGCATCCATTGATTACTCTGGTTGGCACAGGGTGGCACTACTGTATGGAGAGTTTTGTCTTATAAACTACAATGTTCTTTTCATTGAATCCAATCAAATTATATACTCTCTTTTTTTCTTTTTAAAAACTTTATTTTCGCATCAACCATATATACATAATCACATATCACCATATACTACTACCACTGTTGTATAAACTTTTATAATCAGTCAGCTTAACATTGTTGCATAAACATTTTTAAAGATGTTCACGTGTGGTTTATTAATATTTTTTTAAGTAAATAATTTTAAATATTTTAAATTGTTAATTAGAGGATATAAAAAATAAGAACATTTAAGCAAAGCTGCGTTTTAAAAATGCCTTCAAGCAATCTTTGAGTTATTTAAAAAAAAATGTTATTTTAAATATTTTAAACAGCTAATCTTAGCTAAATCAAATTAAAAAGTTAAAGCCTTCAATTATTAAATAAACTATGAATAGATAGATATACAGTGGAGCTGCAAACTACATTATATTGTTCCAAGCCTTGCTCATGATCAAATGTACATAGCATATAACAGCTCACATTTTGTTGATAAACATTGAAGTATCATTTATTGAACTGTAAGTATATATTATAATTTCCAACATGCACACACACACACATATATATATAATCATACCATAAAATACTCTCATTCCAAATACAGTTAATCAGAATTACTTTTGCAGGCAGCCTCATAATGAGACATTTTAATAAACATGTAAATAATTTTACTTTTCATTTATCATCGCCCATTCATTCAGTCTGACAAAAGAAGGGAAGTTTCTTCTTTTGTCAAACTGTCAGAATGAGTGGGTATTGATGCCAGCAAAAACAATTCTGGGTAACATATTTGGAACAGTATGATTATAATAGTAAACATTACATATTCAAGCAGTAGTAGATTATTTACATGCTATTGAAATTAATAATGCACACACATATACATACAACACAGATGCTTTTTTATGTTATTATAATAAATTGAGGAAATTACTGAGTATGAGTTCGCTCATACAGTCACCGAAGCAAAAAGAATAAAAGAAAAAAACCTAACTATTGTATTTTTATTTTTAAAATAAAGTAAATAATGAAATGTCTGACTTTCATCACTATTAAATATCTTCTAAGCAATGTTCTTTTTTCTTATATAACTTTTTTTTTACATTTGTTATCAAGAAATTAGGATCTCTCTAATTAGTCTGATATTTTAAAATTAATATCAAGTTTTAAAAATTTTGCAAAACTTTTAGCAATACCCTCAGAAAATATTTTATTACACAAAATACTGCACATCAAATTTGAAAGGGATAATAAAAAAAAAAAAAATGTATATAACTTTCCAAATCAACTGAAGACATTTTATTAATATATATATAATCATGTACTTGACTCTTAACATGGAAAAAAAGCTACTAGCATATTGTAAAATTTATTTACAAATTATTTTAAAAAAAAAACAAAACATGGTGGTATATGATGTTCGGAGAAAAAAAAGGCTGCTCAAATATGTAAAATTTGGAAATTTTAATGTTTTTTTTTTGTTTGTTTACATTTTTCTTTGGATAACATATAACTGAAGTTGTGTAACTTGATACAGCATAGTTCTGTGGCACCACTGTACATATTTTGAGAAATTGTTACATGTTTTTTTTGAAATGAAGTAACTGATGATAAAATAAAATTCTCAGATTGTAACTATTTTATTAACAGCAAAACAAGTACACCTAATTCTTTTTTTACACAATAGATTGGTTCCCCAAAATTATATGTAAAAGAAATTTGTGTAAAAAATACATTATATATATAGAAAATAAGGAGATTGGTTCCAGACCTAAGAAATCAATGAAAATAATTAAATAAAATCTATGAAAAATTTCATTAGAATGTTATATTTTTGTGTGCTTTCAAATTTTCCTTCATACACATTGAACATAAATAATAAATGTGTTATAACAACATAATTACATTTGAAAAATAAAAAAAAATTCAAAGTGATAATATGATGAAACACTCATTGGTTTCTCTACACAAGTCATCAAAACTTTAAAGTTCACAGCATATTGTCAATTCCACATTATAAATATATATAAAAAAATTGAAATAAAGATTAATAATATAATTTATCAGACTTTATTACTATTATTTCATTTCACTTATTTTTTTTTAAATTTAACAACACATTTGAAAAAAGATTTGCTTGTCCATAAAATGAAAAAGTACAAAGTTTTTTATTCGTTGTCACTGTCTGACAATAACATATATGTTTGCGCGTGATCGGAATACCATTATTATCATTAAAAACTTGCAATATATAACTGACCATGTATTGATTTTTGACAAAAAAATAAATATAAATTTAAACAAAATGAATTTTTTTAAACATTTAATATCAACAAGGAATGTTTTTTTAAAAACCAAATGGTGAAAATGCAAACAAAGTATCAATACCAAAAAAAAGTACTTCCCATTCAAAACAAACCGTCAAAAACGTTACAATGCAAGCGAACAAATTTCTCTGTTGCAGGAATATTGCCCAAAAAAAAAAAAAAGGGGGGGGGGGATTTTTGTTTTTAAAATATTGAAAAATAAAGAGATGAAACTTTTTTTAAAAAAATTGGATGATAATAACAGAATTTTTGTTTTTACTTTTATGATGTAATTGTGATGAATTCAACCTCAGAAAAAATCGAAATAAACACCAGATTAAAAACATTTACAACTATTCATTACAAACATGCACACAAAGCAATTATTAAATACAATCTTCCAAAAAGAAAAATAAATTATTTTATATTACGTACATGAAATTATTTAGAATTAAAAAAAAAAGTTTAATAACAACTTAAGATAATCTAAGAATTACTTTGAAAATGTAAGATGACATTTTTTAGGCCTCCAATCATAAATAAGTCACAGCAACTCTAATCCCAAAGTAGTTTTTTTAACCATTTATGTTATTTTAAAACAATCTGTGGAGAAAGAGATTTTTTTTAAAAAAAAAAACTTATGTGATTTCAAAATCATGCAAAAGAAAATTTGAGAAAAAGAGAATTAGGTGTATTTAATATAAATGTTGAAAAAAAAAAGTTAATAGATTTATTTTCTTAATAATTTTACTATTTATATAAGAAATGATTCTTTAAGTATCTGATTTCTTTTAAAATGGATGTGAGTTCACATGCTCGGAATCTCTGCTGGCTCAACATTTAATGCACAATAATTTATGAAAAAGAATTAAATTTAATAAATGAACTATTTCACAATAAATATAAGTTTGACATCAAATAATACAGATTGGGCAAAAATTTAACTTATAAAGTAAATCTTATAATAGTGAAATTAAACAGAACATACATTTATTTAAGCACACACACACAAAAAATCTTTTAATGACAAAACTGACATTTACTATAATTTATTTTCAAAGTAATGCTGTTGATTCTGTTCATCATCATCAACCATTATCAATCCACTGCAGGATAAAGGTCTCTCCAAGTTTAATCCATCTTTTCCGATCTTTAGCTTCTCTTCTCCACATCACCCCTGCACACTTTCTTATTTCATCCATCCATCTCACATGTGGTCTCTTTCTGGTTCTTTTACAATCTCTTGGAATCCAGTTTAAAATTTCAACTGTCCATCTATTATCATCTCTTCTAGCAATATGTCCAGCCCAACTCCACTTCAATCTTTTAATTTTTTCAATGAGGTCAGTAACACCTGTTTGTTCTCTTACCCATACATTGCGTTTTCGATCTCTTCTTGTTACTCCCAATATGCATCTCTCCATACTTCTTTGAGTGGTCTGAAGTCTCTGTATTGCTCTTCTATTAAGTGTCCAAGTCTCAGATCCATAAGTAAAAACTGGTAAAACACATTTGTTAAAAACCTTCCTTTTCAAACACATAGGCATATTTCCTTTTAGTATCAAGTTATTTCTACCAAAAGCACTCCAACCAAGTTTAATTCTATGATTAATTTCTTCCATTACGTTTCCATCTGTATTAATAATCTGACCAAGGTATTTGTAACTGTTAACTTCTTCTAATTCATCATAATCGATCTTTATTTTCATATTTTGAGCAAATCTATTAAACATTACTTTAGTCTTTTTAACATTTATCTTTAGTCCTACTTTTCTACTTTCATCTGCTAACTCCTGCAACATTTCCTGCAGCTCTGAAACATTATTTGCAAAAACAACTACATCATCTGCGAAATCTAAATGACTTAAATAATCTCCATTTATTTTTACTCCTTTAGTTTCCCATTTTAATCCACAAAATACTTCTTGCAGCACTGCTGTAAAAAGTTTTGGAGATATGGAGTCACCTTGTCTTACACCTTTCTCAATGTTGACTTTCCCAGTATCATTATGTAATCTAATTGTTGCTGTTGCATTTTTATAAATATTCTTCAAAATATGACAATATCCTGGATCTATACCTTGATGATCCAATACTTTAATCACTGAAGAAATATTTATAGAATCAAATGCCTTTTCATAATCCACAAATCCAAAACATAATGACAACTCATATTCATTTGTCCTTTCTATAACTTCTCTCAACACCTGGATATGATCTACTGTACTAAAACCACTTTTAAATCCAGCTTGTTCTCTTGGTTGGTGGAAATCTAATGTTCTCTGTAGACGAGTTGTAATTATCTTGGTAAAATTTTTATATAAAACTGATAAAAGGCTGATAGGTCTGTAATTTCTAATATCTTCTTTATCACCTTTTTTAAATATTAATATTATTACTGCATTCTTCCAATCATCCGGTACATCTTTATCATTTAGACATTTGGTATATAACTTTGCTAAAAAATTTTCTATTTCTTCACCTGCTTCTTTTAATATATCAATTATAATTCCATCATTACCTGGAGCCTCTCCTTTCTTCATACATTTAATTGCATATCTCACTTCTTCATTTAAAATTCTGGGCAATTCGGAAGACGTAATAGATATAGGAGGTACTTGTTCTTTATTACTATATAATTCTTGATAAAAATCTTCTACCAATTTCATGATGTCATCTCTCCTTTTAGTAACAATTCCCTCTTTTTTTCTTATTGCAGATATAAATTTCCTACCAATACCAATATGTTGTTTTACATTCTTAAGACTTTTATTTTCTTCTACAGCTTTCCTTGCTAGTTCACAGTTATACTTTCTTATATCATTTTCAACTCTTTTCCGCACCATTTTACAAAATTCGAGATATTCAATTCTTTTTAATGCATCATTTTTGTATATCTTCATATTCCTTCTTTTCTTCATAAATTCTCTAGTCTCAGTAGAAATTTTATTGGTCAATTGCTGCTTTTTTCTACTAGCTATTTTTGTTGCAGTTTTTAAAAGTGTATCAGTTACTTTCATATTAATTTCATTCAAATCTGAATCATGTTCAAAATCTACTAATACTTGAAACAGATTTGTAAATTCTAATTTAAATTCATTAGAATGTTTCTGAAGATTAGGAATATCAACTGTAAATATTGTTTTTCTTAATAATTTTTGTCTCTCTAGTTTCACATTAACACGTATCTTACACCTTACTAATCGAAGATCACTTCCTGTGTTAAATTTATTAAGAACATTACAATCTTGAAATATGTATTTCCTGTTAGTCAAAATATAATCCAATTCTGCTGTACCTTCATTTGGATGCTTCCATGTCCATTTCCTTTTAACATTTTTCTCAAAAAATGAATTCATAATATAAAGTTTTTCTTTTTCTGCAAACTCCACAAGTCTATGTCCTCTCTCATTTCTATTACCATAACCAAAATTACCTACAGCACTTTCATCTTTCATTTGTTTACCAATTCTAGCATTAAAGTCTCCCATAACAATTTTAAAATGTTGTTTACTCTGATCAAAAGCCTTTTGTACATCCATATAAAAATCTTCTACTACTTCATCACTATGAGAATTTGTTGGGGCATAAACCTGAATTATCTGCATTTGGTATCTGCTATTAAGTTATATAACTAATCTTGCCACTCTGTCCGATACACCATCAATCTCCACAATATTGTTCTTCCACTTTTTATTTATAATGAATCCTACTCCACTTGTATTTCCAATATTTGTGCCTTTATAATAGAGTATATGTCCACTTTTTAAATCAATTGTCTCTTCACCTTTTCTTCTAACTTCACAAAGTCCAATAATGCCCCATTTAATATAAGAGAGTTCTTCTTCTAATTCTTGCAATCTTCCTTCACTTGAAAGTGATCTGCAGTTGTAAGTACCTAAATAAAAAGTCATCATCAAATGGCAGCCTGGGTCCGCAATCTGAAAGGGATTTAGGATAACATTGTTCTATGTTGGCAAAGATTTTGCAAATTGTGCGAATGATATTAATGTGTATGATTTATGCATAAACAATTTTATTTTATACAGGCAATCCTCAACTTTCATACCTAATTGGTTCTTGAAACATGTATGAAAGTAGAACAATATTAAAAAAAAAACCATCAAAAAGGTTTTGTAAAATATTTACTTTTTAATGAGGTGTATTAGCATATACATAAATAACACTTTACTGATTAGTAACTGGTATTTTCTTGATAAATTTATCAAGAGAGTTTTCTTGATAAAAAGTTCCATAACATACCGAGTCTTTTTTCTATTGCCATTCATACGAAATAGCGAATTGTATGAAAGTAGAATGTATGAAAGTCAAGCACTATCTGTATTTTCTAGTGATGTTTTTGTTTTTTTTAGTACTGCTATCATTTGTGTTATAACAGACATACCTGGATAATTATACACTTTTTTCTTTGACTATTAATTTGTATTTCAATATACCTGTTTATCTTTTTATTTTGTTTTGTAAAGGAGATGAAGATAATTACAGATCTAGGCTGCTTTGATTCAATATTAAATTCTTTTGTAACTTTTGAACGGACTTCATTTGCTAATATTTAACCAGGGGTCCTCCATGAGAGTAGCAATAACAAATTTTATACTGTGGTACATTTCATTAAGTCATAATTCTTAGACTAGTCAAATAAAATAGTATCAAAGTAGTATTATTAATTATACCCAAAGCCATATTGTGCATTTTTGAAATGTTAGGCAAGCTAAATAATTGGTCTTTCTCAATCTCCCTCCATCATCAATCAATAGTAGGTGAGTGGCACCCAAACACAATAAATGGTGCTTGCATGGCCATTGATAAAAATAAAATAAACTCAAATGGTTAAAATAAATCACCATCAACATAACATTGCAGCAATGTATCTTCCAATCAATTGGTGCCCAAGACAATTTCCTGCTTGCCTACTCTTTTACTAATCATATATACACCTGGGTCTCTTTTTACGCGGACTTATTTAACACGATTTTGAAGTTACGCGATTCGTGTTTCACCGGAAGTGTGTTAAATAAGTCCGTGTAAAAGGAGACCCACGTGTATGAACTCCGATAATGCGCTATTACTTTAAATAATAAATTTCGCGCACTTACGTTATATTGAAAGTAATAGCACATTATTGGAATTCGACTTTCATCTTAGTAATTTCAATATTTTCAGTGCTTTATAATAATAAGATTTTATGCAATAATGAAATTAAAATCATAATTTCCACATTTTATGTATACACACATTAAATTTCACAAGATTATAATGTAAATTTGTTCAAACATTGTACGTGTTAATTTTGCATTTTAAATCACATTCTGTTTTTGCTTTTTAAAAAAGAACGTAATCAATTATTAATCATTTAGTGTCCACAAGTTTATTTTTAAAAGGTCAGTAATAGCAGTGGGCATAATTAAATTTGACAATTAAAAATTAAAATCTGATTTTTAATTGTATTTAACAATTTAAAAATTAATTACTGCGACTTGAAATTAATGTGAAATTTGATTTTTAAACCGAATTGAAAATTAAAGACAAAAATAAGAATTTAGTTGTTAGTTTCATAAACAATTAATAGAATCATCGTCTTAAAAATTAATTACTAATTACGTTGTCACCAGAAAACCACTGTTACAACATGAGTGTGAAGTTGGCGCTAGTTGTTTGCAAACGAATGTGTTTTTCGGCAAATAGCTATAACAATTAAAACGTGTATAAAAAATGTAAATTACTGTACTGTAAATTAGGCATAAAAATATATTATTTTGAATAAAATTAAATATTATAGTTAAAAAAAAGTTTGTCTTGTATCAATTTTTTTTAAATTTGAAATTTTTTATTAGTCATATTTTATTTTCTTATATTTTTTTTGCGCGAATTTTAAAGTAATTTTACATTGGTGCTTTGCTTTTATGTGAATTTTGAAAAATCACAGACCACATCCCCCCTTTTTCAATGTAAGTTACGTCTATTTTTGCGCGATTTCGTTTGCGCGTGTTTTCTGAGGAACCTATCTATCGCGTAAAACGAGACCCAAGTGTATATATATTGTAATGATCCGGAGCGCAAGTGAAGATCGAACTTACGTAAACTGCACTACAGGGCGCCATCTAGGCATTTGAACCTAGAAAAATTTATAAAGTAGACAGATATGTAAGTCAAAAAAAAAAATTTTTTTAATTTTATTTTATTTTTTTAAATTTTAATTCCGGTCGTTAGCCCATGTCACTAGCTCAGTGGAATAGCAGAGATTTAATAATATACTCTAAGAGTATATATAAAAAAGAATAAAATAAGCCACTGCCAGTAATTAACACACAAACATTTATTTATTTCACATATATATAAGATTTAAAATTATTTTAGTATTAGTTTTACATTTCAAAATTTAACCTACATTTTTAACTTTGATTTTTGACTTTAATTTACATTTAATTACTATTATATTCTAATTTTACATTTTAATTAAGTTCGCATAGATAAATTTATGAAAGCTTGTTTATAATGTTGAATATAGATCGGTTACATAGATTTCACGGTCAAAAACATTTCAAAATAAACATAAACGATCAAAATACAAAATTATTGATTACTGACAATTGCGGAGGGAAATTTATACGTAACCCAATAGTATTCACCATAAGATACTTGCATTGTTAACAATAACTTAAAAGACATCCGAATAAATACATTTTAGATACTCACCAGTAAGGTATCATTATTTATCGAATGTCTATATATTTTGATCAAATATGAAATCCAAAACATACCTAACCGATAACCAATCCATGCAAGCGTCTATAAACAACTTAAATTTAATGCAATTTTATTTAGGGTCGAGTATGAATAGACTACATAGATTTGCATTTGAAAATAAAATATTCTATCCCTATTTAACCTTAAGCTAAAATTCGCAGTCAAACTGGCATCAATTCATCGGATACATCGATGTATTCAATGTAATAAGGAATACGGCAGCACCAAAAAGATTAAGAGAAGACATTGACTCTCATCAGATAGGAATATTACATCTATCTAACAAGAAGAACAATTAAAAAAAAAACTCCATAGAAAGGAACTGCGTTCTCCATCTTATAATTCCTTCCATAGGCAAACGGGTGAGTGCGGCGTATATATATAAACGATTCTGCCAGTAGCGAATCTCCGACTACATCTACTAGCTACATCAATATATCCAATCCATTGACCCAATCTAACAACGACACAAATAACCTAAGATTACCCTCCCCTAATATAACTTTACAAATCTATACAGCCATTGACGCCCGACTTAAGTTTAACATTTATATCATTTAACTTAACGGAAAACAGAAATCATAATAAAACTTAAAGAACAAAAAATAAATAAATGTAAATGATTTTACAAAATAATTACATTAAATAAAATTATAACTAATTAATAAATAACGTTGGTCAGATAGGATAATATGGCAATCATTTAAATATGGAAAGTCTTACGGTTTACAACAGTTCATCTTTATCCATTACTTGCCATGAACGTGAATTCCCATGCCGTCCTCAAAAGATTGGCATCCATTTAGCCGTTGTTTTATTTATTCATTAGGAGGTTTTTTAGTTTAATTGGTCCTCAATGTAGGAAACGATAGTTCATTTCTCTTTTTTTTAACAGCTGAAAGAATTGACAGCGCGTCTGTCAATCCCTTCACCTCCAACTCCATACTAATACATATAGTCACATCGTAATAATCAATTACCAATCACTCTTTAATAATTTCCAAATTTTCCTTTTATACGTATTCGAAGGATTGACTTGGCATTATGTCATCGATGTGATGATCCTTTCGCTGAGGTCCGATTTCCCGATATATTTCTTTCATTGGCTATTTGTTTCTATTGTTTTCCTATCTGACCGATGTTTTTACATTTAAATGCCCAAGGCTGGTTTACATTTAACTAATTAATAATCATTTCCATTTCTGATTAATTTCTGTGTTTTTCAAGATTAAAGATATATTTTTATCTCTAAATCTTTTTAAGTTTTTGTTTTTAAAATACCTTTTCTATTTTTAATACAGTTTTATTTTAATAATTTTTTTTATCTGTGCGATTTAATATATACGAGTTTAAGATGATATTTAATTTCAATTTTTAATTCTTAAAGAAAATTTTTAAATGCAAACTTTTTAATTTACTTTCATGTTTAATAAATATAAAAAAAAAACAATGTAATGAACGTCTGTGCTCGTTACAATATAATGTACTGCTAGTGAATATATGGGTTAAAAACACATTCTGTGTTACATATGTTACCATTTAAAAATATATGATTAAATAATTAATAAAAACAAAAGTTGAAAAATATATAGTGTTTTTAAAGTAGATTTTAAAATGCAAAGTTGCAAAAATAAAAGTATTGCATCATCTTTTCTTTTAATTAAAATAAAATACTTTTAGTATTAAAGAGCAGGTGGGGGGGGGAGAGATCTAAAGTAAAAGTAAAAAGATTTAAAAACTCTTTTTTAAAGAAAACTCTCTTTGTTTCATAAAGCAAAAATAAGTTAGGGGAATAAAATGTGTAAAATAAATCTTAGGCAAAATCTAAAATAAAAAAGTTTAAAATTCATTCTCTCCTTTTTAAAATAGTAAAAAAAAAATGGTTAAAAATAAAATTTGTTATAAAAAAAACTTTTGTGAAAATATCTCATCGGCTTTGGAATGCAATTACGTTTGCAAAATTCCTGGACAATAAGATATTAGATTAATCTAAGCAAAAGATTAGATTAAAACAAAATATAAAAATCAATTAAGGAAATGTAAAAATTAATTAAAGGTATAGATTTAAATTATTATTAATTAAAGATGACTAAAAAAAGCAAAAAGGAGAGAGGGATATAAAAGTTACATCTCGGCTATTGTTCTTTAGTCAGGTTCATTTTATTGCTATTAATGTTATCACTATTCAGTCTGGTCTGCATTTTGTGATCAAATTATTCCAGTTGTCAATTTGCTATTAGTCGAGTTTGTGATATAGTCAGGATTGCTATTAGTGTTATCACTATTCAATCTGGTCTTTAATCTGTAAATCATTTTGGACAAAATACTGAATCCAAATAACCAGAGATCCAAATATTCAAAAGCTGTAAACGCAGTAGTAAACCAATCATTACTGCTGTGGTCAACATTGATGCAGAAGCCACATAAGCCATAGGAGTGTTCGACAATTTCAGCCCAAGCTCTCAACCATCAACTATCCCGCCTGAATCAATATCTGGAACCAATGGCAAGATTGTGAAGTAAAAGCTGTTGCATACTCTCTCTCTCATTGTTCGATAGAAACCCGAAAGCCATGAAGCCATCGATGGAGAAACAAAAGGCCAACAGGTTGGAAACTGACAATCATGAAAACCTAGGTAAAGAAACTTTTAAGTATATTCTGATCACAATCTAGACTCTTTATTATAAATGAACTTTAATTAATGAACTATTATAACTATAGCCTAAAGTCATTTATATTTTTCTTATATGCGTTGCGGTGAAACTTTTTTATATAATAATTTCTGTAGACAGTCTGCAGAAATTATTATATAAAAAAGTTTCACCACAACACATCAGCATGTTATTAATTACAAAATAAAGGTGAAATAAAATAGTTATTACAAATTTATTATTGTTAGTGTGTTAAATATGTGTGCATAAATAAATATTAATGTTTGCATTAATTGCTATTTTGTCTATTTTCTCTTTCTCTCTTGTCACTATGTCACCAGTAAATTAGTGTAGAGTTATTTTGTGTTAAATAAATGCTGTGGACCTCTGAGACAGAGTGTGAGCCAGTCATGGGATATTTCTAGTGCTGGATTGTGTGCCTGTCATATCATCCGAAGCATACTGACTATAACTATGGTTGGCTGGCACCTGAGGTTGATCTTCAAAACAAAATTCTTTGGATCGCAGGGGTTTGAATCTAGCAGTAAAGGTGGGCCACAATTTGGAAATGTAATCGTGTTATGCTTTACATAGCTCGACCTGATCATGGGTATCGTTAATGACTCTGCTATCAATGGTATTCTCCCCTCTGCTTGAAGGGTCATTAAATATATGTGTGCATAAATAAATATTAATGTTTGCTTTAATTGTGATTTTGTCTATTTTCTCTTTCTCTTTTGTCACTGCGTCACCGGTAAATTAGTGTAGAGTTATTTTATGCGTTAAATAAATGCTATGGACCTTTGAGACAGAGTGTTAGTCATGGGATATTTCAAGTGCTGGATTGTGTTCCTGTCGTCCAAAGCATGCTGATTATAACCTATGGTTGGTTGGTGCCTGAGGATGATTCTCAAAACAAATAAAATGGTTTGGCTGGCACGGGTTTGAATCTAGCAGTCGAGGTGGGTCACGGTCTGGAAATGTGATCGTATTATCATTTACATAGCTCAATCAGACCGTGGGTATTGTTGATGGCTCTGTTATCAATGGTATTCTCCCCTCTGCTTGAAGGGTCGGTCCATTCCCCTTTTTAAAAAAATTATTATAAAAGGTGTTTAAACCCTATAAAACTAGAGAGAATAATCTTTCTATTAGCAGACCCAGTTCAATATAAATATATATATATATGAAGAATGAAGTGAATTTTGTATTCTAGTTGTTTTAAATATAGCCAGAAAGGATAATACACATATACATGAAATTATACTTCTTTTAACAAAACAGTCTCTTTTAATCAATCAATTATATAATTTACCATACACATATAAATAGTTTATTTCTAATAAAATGTGTTAGCTATAGTTAATATATTTTAGAACATCAGTTTAATCGATAAACAGTTTTCTTTTTAAGACTTATGTATGAATATCCCACAGTAGCATAATGTTTTGTAGCCGCGGTTTCCTCTACAGTTCATTAAGAGGATTTCTAGTGGGCTAATCATTTTTCCCTTGATGGCATACATTAATTTTTTACCATCAATTCATATTCTTTTCCAAGGCACACTATGTTATTCTTTATCTGTTTCCTAGACAGATGGGAATTTCAAATTATGGCTCTGATTATACCAAACAAAATATTAGTGTTTAAGTGTGTGCTTTCACTAATAATAATTGAATAGTTACAAGTTGAAGCAGGGAAATAATAAATCTGGGCTGCGATCCATGAATCTTGAGGTCCAGAGTTTGCAACTCCATTACTATATAAAAGGATGCAAAACAGTGCTTTGATTAAGGAAGATAATTTATGAACACATGTACACTTCAGACTGAACTAAATCGTAATCAGCATATCCCCTTTCCATCCAAGCAATAACACCTTGACTTTTGCAAGTATTAACCTTGCCACCTTCTTAGAATTATATTTAACTATGTAGCCTAATACGCTGGGCTTAATACCTATTCTCAGGGGCACCATTCCATTCATTTAAAAATGCTAAGTATGCAAAGCATAAAATATTATGACATCCAGACTTTTATGTCGACATTCTCTCACACATACAATTAAACGCTTACATAAAAAATAAAAAACAATAATCAAAAATTAAAAGTTATGATTTTATTGAAAAATATTGAATTTTTTATTTAATAATATTTATACACAACATTTAACATTAATTTTTAATTAAATAATAGTAATACAAATTATTACTTTGTTTTTTAAATACGTGATAGCATTAAAAAAAATTATAGTTCATAACCTGGAAGGACGCTACTATAGTAACCTTCCAAATGGTTTAAATTCCTGCTTCCCACAGATATGGCTCCTCCTGTTGGGTCAATAATGACATAAGTAAAGAGCTATAGATTAAATGATAGTGCTTAGTATAAATATAGTAATATCTAGGTCAATGAATCAATTATGATTGCATTATTTTTTGTTTTAAAAACTTTCTAAAGATAGTAGAAAGTGGAAAGAAAGAAAAAATCTTTTACCGTTAAAATCGAATGCAAATTTGAAAAAAGCAAAGATAAAATTTGAATACAGCAATGAATAAATTTAATATTCGATATATTAAATTGGATAAACGTGCTTTTTCTTTTTTCAACACTCTTTTGTTGAACAAATATTAAAAGCATACAGATGAGCAAGTTAACTATACTTAGAAATGTGTTACTGGTTGAGAATTTATTACCAACCTTTAGATCTTTATAAATAGCCTAAATGGAAAATTAAGTAAATACATTCAGAAGCCTTACGATCATGCATGCAAGGGAATAAAAATTCTTTATTTTCTTTTTTTAAACTGAGAAGTACAATACTACCGCTTATGTAATTCATTTACAGTCTATGTAATAACTGAAACACAGGCTTATTATATACCTGTATCTATATATGTAATATATTTATCTTTTCAACATATATGTGTTTGAGTGTATCAGTGTTATTAGATAGAGTGGAGAGTGGTGGGTCGTTTGGAAGTCTGTGCTCATATACCCTATATATTACAGTCTATGTATATATTTAAAAACTAAATTTCACGAAATATATTAACATTTTAGAAATCAATAATAGATTGAAAACTCTTTATATGCATTAGCTACATATATTTACAATTTATTCATGCTATTTGATCAAGTGATATTCAAATAGTACAATCCAAAGCAATTTAACTTAAATTTGGTTTTACCTATACTTAGGAATTTAAAAATTTGCATTCAATATAGTGATATGAAAATAAATAAATACCATACTTGAAATGTAGTGCTTGAAAAATAGAACTATTGACAAAAAATAAATAAATAGAAAAATTCATTTTGACTAAAATTAAACATAAGTATTTTAAATGTTAGATGAAAAACAAGACAGATTAATTATAATTTGGACCATGATTGCTTAGAGAAAAAAATAGATGAATGTGGTAAAATTTGCAAATGTTAATATTTTTTAAATTTACATTGTCATTTGTTGGTTTACATTTTTCTTTGGATAGCATATAATTGAAGTCATGTAGTTAGATACACCATAGATCACAGCTCCATTATTATTAATAATAATTGAGGGAACAAATTTAAATATATTTAAATGAGCACATGTTCAGACATCCATTCTATGAAAAAAACCTACTATAGTATATTTGCATTCTTTAAATAAAATGAATAATGAAATGTATGATTTACATTGAAATTAAATATACTCTGGCAATATTCTTTTTTTTATTTTATAGCTTTTTTCTCTTATAGAAACTTAATAGACTAGTCTCTTTATCAAAAAATTACAATCTCTAATTATTTTAATGTTTTTAAATCATTATAACCTTTAAGGTTCTGAAATTTTGTAAAACTTTTAGCATTATCCTCAGAAAATATTGACTGCACAACAAATTCAGAAAAGATAATATAAAAAAAAGAATAAAATTTATGTGCCTTCAACATAAACCAAAAAAATTTCATTAATAAATATAATCATTTAGGATGCTCTGAGATAAAAAATGGCTGTTGGCATAATTTAAAATTTATTTACAAATTTTATTTTTAAATATAAGGGATTTGAACTTCGACTTTCAAGTAACCTTCAACTATCCACACTATCTCATACTACTGATACATATGTCTACACATATGTAGAGAAAATAAACATGATCATGTATGGCTTAGAAATGAAAAATGGCTGCTCGATTATCGCAATTGTGAATTTTTTTTTGTTTATTTACATTTTTATTTGCTTGTTTACATTTTTTTTGATGGGATATGAGTGAAGTTATGCATTTTGATATAGAATAATTATGGTTTCACTGTAATAAATGTTGAATCCTATGCTTAAAGATAACATTTAAGTTCTGCTTCATGAATTCAAGTTCATGTCGATAATTCCTGAAAAATGACTGATTGAAAATTCACTGTATACTATTTTTGAAGATTAAATATTTTGCAGGATGTAAATGTTATAAATTATTGAATTTTAATATCAGCAAATATTCAGTGAATTTCATATTGATTTTTTCTATCTGCTATTTCTGTAATAATTAAGTAGCAATTAAGCTTAACTGTTAATATTAACTATCCTATGAATTTCATCAGAAATTTTTTTTCTAAATAAATTATCTAATGCATTAAGAAATTAATGGAGAGCTACAAATAGTTAAGTTTTACAACATCTTTTAAAAAATTAAGTTCACTTCAGAAAAAGTTAAAAAACAATATTACAAAATATCAACTAGAGTAAAGAACTAGTACATAAGATATGTGGCAGTATTTGAGGTTTATGGATTATTTGTATAATCATCTCAAAATTCAAATTTCACTATTAAATAAAATCAAAGTAGATTTTAAAATTTTCATTTAAAAAAAAAAAAAAGACAAACTGTCAAATTGATAGTAGTTACATTATTTAACGAAAATAAAAAAGAATTTATTATAAAGTTTTTAAAAAAAATATATGAGATACAAATTTTTAAATAGTTAAAAAATCTATTACTAGATGGCAGAAATTATCACTTAAAAGTATACATTTTTTATTAACACTGAAATTAATTTTTTCCTTCAAAACATGTTTGTATTGATAGTTTTTGTACAATCAATCAATTATTTATTTCATTTTAATGTTTTTAAAAAATATGATTACATTAATTAATTTAATTTTTAAAAGGCAACAACCATGAAATTTATCACACTTTCACTTCAAGTCAAAAATATTTTTAACCTCGATTTTTTTTTCTTGTAATAAACAATAAAAAAAAGCTTTTTTTTTTAAGAATTTTTTTTTTTTTTTTAGAAAAGCAATTACTTTAATAAGAAAGTAATTATTTTGATGTTTTTAAAAGCAATGTAAAATATAGTCGGAGAAATTTTCTAGCAATGGATCTTCAAGAAAGATTCCTTAGTTAAAGATCTAAATAAATACATTTTGAATAGCTAAGTTAATGCCTAAAATAATATAAAATATAGCGAATTAATTATTAATTAAGATAAATTACAAAATGCAATTTAATGAAACTAAAATTATTAATAAAAATTCTGGAATATTTTATGAGGAAAAAAAATTACAAAATTCACTCTGAACATAAAGTAAAAAAATAAATCATAATATAGGATTATAAAAAGTGGACGATTAGTTTGTTCAGGAGATCATATAACATATGAGCACTAGAAGTGAAAGGTTTGACATAGATCCAATCTTTAACGTTTGTTATTCTACAACTGCACTAAACAGCAGAGAACAAAAGAATAATCTATTCATACAAACTATGATTGGAAGAAAATCTAGCAAGAGGAAAAAAGTGTTTTCTTGAAACTGAAAGCAGAAAACTATTCAAGTAAGAATAAAAATTGAAAAACTAAATTATCTAATCTTAGTCGAATATTATCACTTTCAAAATAATTTAATCATTTGATACAAATAAAGGAATATTTTCATTTTATTACAATCTAACGTTTATCAATTTGGATAAGATCATTTCTAATAAATTTACTTACTGTGATTATAGGGTATATGAGCACAGACTTTCGCTCACCACTCTATTTCATATCACTGATACACCCGAACATGTATATGTTGAAAAGATAAATAATCATATACCCTATATATTACATATATAGATACAGGTATATAATAAGCCTGTATTTCAGTTATTACATAGTGGAGATGTCTGCCCATCCCTTGTATATGTATTAAATGGATTATGACCTGTACATGAGGGGTCAGATTGACTTTAGGTCAACACGGGTGTGACAAGAATCTCAGTCTCAGGGTGGCCTTTGAGCATTCCATCATCAGATTTTCAACTGGATGGATGGTTGAAGAGTGGAATGGATTGAAGCCTGTCCATTAAAGTATGAAGATTGGCTATCTTAATATATATCTGAGCACTTATTGCATATATGGGTAGAGATGATAATCTGGACCAACTGATGATTGCTGGTTTAGCATGAAATATGTATATTGGTGATTATTTATCTCAACATATATGTGTTCGGTGTATCAGTGATATGAGATAGAGTGGTGAGCGGTGGGTTGTGTGAAAGTCTGTGCTCATATATATATATACAGGTATATAATAAGCCTGTATTTTAGTTATTACTGTGATTATAATAAAACAGAAATATCTATTCCTTAACTAGATATGTTTATAGTAAGAACCATATTTACAATATGTAGCTTTACTTTATGAATAAAGCTTTGAGATCTGAAGTTAAATGGTGATTTTATCTTTTTAACTCATTTAAATATTCATCATTTGATTCACAAACACTATTGCACTACGTGTTATGCTGAAATATTAATTTTCTTACAGATTTTTTACTTATGCAAACCTGATTTACACAAATCCATGCTTAAGAAGACAATATCTGTTATGTTATAAAATTCTAAAATGTTATATGTAATTCAACACAGTTCTCAATTATTGTTTCATTTTGCATGAATAAATCTTATAATATATTGTAATATTTATATTCTATTTGTTAAAAATATAAATCTGAATTAAGCAAAAAATAACATAATATGTATGTTACTTGGAGAACTATCAACATATCTTTGAAAAATTATCAACAGTTTTTCAAATTTTTGACTTTTTAATCATAATCTATAAATATATTCTATATTATAAAATAAAACATCTATCTGCTATCCCAGAACTCAGGAACTAATATATCAATTTTGATATATTTATTTTTTCATGTATAGCACAAGTTATGCTGTTGTTATACTCTTAATGAAGCTTTGATTTAACTCAATCAAAATGTATTGTCACTATTAGAAAGAAGTATGAAAAGCCTTTGGAATTTTTTTTTTCCCCAGATCATTCAAACAGAACTATATTTGATCAACAATTTTTAAGAAAAACAATGTGGGATAAATCAGTTCTAATAAAAATTTTAAATAAAGAAGAGCTATTAACTTTCTATAGATAATAATATCATGTCAAGTAAACAAGGCAAAACTCTCTATACAGTAGAGCCACCCTGTGCTAACCAGAGTAATCAGTGGATGCCAGAAGGCTTGTGCATAAAATTCCTATCTAATGCCTACTCATCCAATATCCCCAGACTAGTTGCTTGTGGATGAGTGGGCATTAGATAGGGATTTTATGCACAAGCCTTCTGGCATCCATTGATTACTCTGGTTGGCACATGATGGCACTACTGTATGAAGAGTTTTGTCTTGTTTATAAACAAATATGTGCTAGTATAAGAGATGGTGATCATGTGATCATCTCAAGTATTTGAGAACTAATTTGGAGAATAACTCTTTGGAAATACACCTAAACACAGGAAAAATACTTTAATAATGTTATTTGCAAAGATTCAACTACATAATATAAATGCTCTAGTTGTAGTCTCATCTAATAAGGTAGTGATCTGATTAGAAAGCAGATATGGATATTAACAAGGCACAAGTCCAAAATCTGAAGATCACTGGCATTGAGTTACATTAAAATTGTTTTCTCATGGACAGCTCATAATAATGTCTTATGTTAGCTGACCTTGGGTTATGCTAAGTGTGGATATATGAACAAATAATTAGAAAAAAGATTTATATATTCCACAATACTAAATCTGATGCTGCTTATATATATATTCATGTTATATTATTTATATACTAACTAAAATTTGATTCAGAGTAAAAAAAAAAACGCCTGCATGAAAATGGATATATCTGCCAGTAATTATGTAAAAGAATGCAATCCATTTCAATAAGATTATAATGTTATTTTCCAAATTCCTGGGTTACTTTCAATGTGTTAAAAAAAGCAACCATGATTATAAAATAATTTATTAAAAAACAAAAATATTTCATTTTTGTTATTGAAATGTTAGAGAAAAATTAAAAAAAAGATAAGAAACTATGTAGGCATCAGAATTAAATAAATATTTTGATCCTTGTTTTTTTTTTTTAAAAAAAGAAAACTTATAAGTTTTAGAAATCTATATTTTTAAACAAAAGTTAGTATTAAAAAAATATGTTGTGGCTAATTTTAGTTATCTATAAACATTTTATGAAACAAGAACAGGTTTTAAAAACTGTATTTTAAATGGAAGTATTTCAGACATCACCCTAATATATTGGTGTTTTCCTGAAGGTTTATGATGATGTTATTTCAGTTCTATTTATATATTGGACTATTTCCATCATATAAGTATTGAATGCTTTTAGAAAAAATTTAACTTTATTTAATTATTCCAAACACATGCAACTTTTCTATTCTCTCCTTATGATGTTTCTAACCTGACCAGTGACAGTATTAGCATGGAAATCGAATCAGGACCCTCAGATTCTTGAATATTGAATTTTAAAGTAACATTCTAACCAATGAGCCATCCTACAAAGTCAACAATCAATAGAAATTTCATATACTTATCTATGAAGTTCCTCCTGATTTCTCCATTTTTTTCTTAACAGTAAAGTTTATTAGTGGTTTCCAGAACCATCTAAAAAAAATTCTCAAAAATAGCAGACAAATTAACAAAAATCTGCAAACAGTGCATCAGAACAGCTTTCCAAAGCCATATCCCACTATGAGGAATTCTAACATCTACAAAGCCTTAACTTGAAATACTGAAAAGCAAAAACTGTGAGTATGAAATACCATGTAAATGTGGAAGGACATATATTGGTGAGACCAGTCACTCCACTGAAAAGCGATTGCAAGAACATAAACTGATGACTAGAAGAGCGAAAACAAATGTGTCTAAGATAGTAGATCACGTATGTACCAATAAGCATATGTTCAATTGGTGAAATATAACAATATTGGATAGAGAAGAAATATACAAAGATGAAAATTTAAAGAAATTGCTCATATGACAATGGCAGACAATTTCATACGTGAACCTATACATAATGTATGGAAAATGACTAATAAACTTTGCTCATAAGAAAAAGTGAGAAATCAGGAGGAACCTCATAGACAAGTTAATCAAATTTCTACTTATTGTTGCTTTGACAGGATGGCTCAGTTGGTTACAGTGTTATCTTAAAATTCAATATTCAAGAATCTAAGGGTAAAGGTTCGATTCCCATGCTAGTGCTGTCACTGATCAGGCTAGCAATACTTGAAGAAGAAAAAAGAATAATACCTTAATGTGCATATAATATCCTTGTGATATTACTAACATTTGCATGTATTTGGAATATTTAAATAAAATTAATTTTTTCTAAAGACTTTCAATACTTATATTAGATGTTGGAAATAGTCCAATATATAAATATAATCATAATATATATTTCAGTTATTAAATAAAGCTATTTTACGCAGAGCAATAAAATAATAATTTTAGAGAGGGGGTGAGCAACTGAATTGTCAAAAAATACTTATAATTACTATTGTTTAGTAATGTATTTAAATTTGTTTTTCAATTCCATTTTCATATGATTAATCTATTTATGTACCATACATGTGACATAGACTCAGTCTAATCCCATAAAATTTGGAATTTTTTGAATACCTGCTAATTTTTCAGCAAACTCGGAACTTTTGAATAGCCAGACAATCTACTCAGCCTTTCCAACAATAATTTAATTGTAAATAGCAGTTAGGTAATTATAACCATAGTAAAAGAAAAGTAAAAACCCTTGAAACCACCACAATCTGACAATTAATTAACCTAGTGAATATTTTCCTCTTTTAATATTCTTCTATAAAGGTACCGAAAAGGCTTGAGCCAGGTAATGGCTGTTATCCATTTACTTATTTATTATAGTGAATTTCTTACATCTCATTTCACTTCTAAGTTTCTTCATCCAAAGGTATTTCTTCAAAATACTTTTCTTTCATTGCTTTTTCTATATCATCACATCAGCCTTTTTAGAGATGATTTTTTTGCATTATTCTATAAGTACTATTATAAGATAAAAACAAGCTATCATTCTTGAGACATTTCTTAATTATATTTACAATGGAAGTCATTATACAAACTTGTACTAAGGTAAATATAATACAATAAGACTCAAGAGCACTAACCAGCTTTATATAATTAAATATTTTATGAAAATTGAGATTAATCAAAGTCATTGTATTCTCTATAGCACAAGATATGCTACTTTCAATTTCTATTGTCATCTCAACTGCTCCCAATTCTTTTCTCCTTTGTTTATAAACTATATTCCATACTCAATGAAGACAATACATTCTGTGATGGTCGTGAACACACATATTTTCATTCTGTATAGTTTTATCATTTCATAGCACAGAGATCAAATATTTATATTTCTCTTCCCATTTTTTGATTTTTATGTTTGTCTGTTGTTCTGTATCTATTATCAGAAATGGCTTGATTATATATATATATATTTAATTAGAGAAATAATTTTACTTGTATATATATATCTACAATGATAGAAAAAAAAGGGGGAATGATAAACAAGAATTTATATCAGAGCTTCTCAAATTGGAAGCCGCAACACTGAAGGGGTCACAGATCTTGTGAAGGAGAGCAATGATTTGAAATAGATAGTTCAAATTATTTTTATATACAGATATATTTATTAAAATTTTATTTTTATATGTCATAGCATAGGCCAGGAAGTGAACCCACAACCGTCTGCAAACAACTACTTGCTTGTAAGGCAGCTGCGATGATCTCTCGTCTAACAACGCTTGGCAAAAATTTACATATTATGCAATAATTACTTTTCTTTTACAATTTGAATATTTCAATCCGTAAACACTGGCAAATACCTTTACTTATGCAGTTTATTAGTTTTGGCTTTGTAAGAAGTATTACTGGTATTAGTGCATTTGATAATTCTTGACTACAAGTTGGATAAATGGGCAAATGAAAACACAATATATTTGTAGAAGATAATCAGTCAAAGGCAGTGACTCATATTTTAACACCTAACACATCATTTTCAACACCAAGTGGCAAAATTCGTATATATGATCTTTCTTACTTGAAATACGAATTTGTGTTTTCACATACAGATCTACAAGCTTATGTGTTCAATCTGCCAGAAATAGTTGTTAAATGATTCTATGAGATAATTCATAGTGAATTTAAGAATAAGACAACTCAATTTTTTGAAATAAAAGTCAAAGAATTAAAACAGCAAAATAAGTTTTTTTCAAAGCATACTGTGTTAAATGCCAAATTAATAAAAGCTCCTTTTGAAATTGTTTTCTTAGTTATTAAACCAAATAAGCCCTATACAATTGACAACAGCAATAAAAACTATCCACAGTTCTGAAATATCAAATCCCTTAAAAAAAGTTCCTGTGTCCAGTGACATAATTAAAAGAACAAGAAATAACATTGCTAATAATATCATGTAGAATATGTCTACATTATTATCATGAATCAAAAAAAATAAACGATATTTATACAACGTGTGAGTCAAATCCCAATACAAATGATGCAAACTTAATGATTTTTGTCAGATACCTGTATAATTTGAAAAGATGAATACATTTTTTTTTTAAATCTAAAAAATAAGCTTAAATGGCAAAAGTGTATGGAGATTTGTACCAATGGAGCTGACTAACAAGATTGCAGGACTTATAAAAGAATTAAAAAGAGTCGATAAATGAAAGATAAGTTCATTGCAATCTCTATAGAAAAAATCTAGTTTTTTGGTGTATGGAAGAATGGCTTTGTAAAATGTTATCAGAAGTTTCCACAATAGTTAATTACATAAAAACTAATACAAAACTCTTTCAAATTTTATGTCAAAAGATAGAATCTCTTTTATGTCACACAGAAATAAGATGGCTATTCTATGGTAAAGTTCTATAATAAAAAAAAAAGCTTTAATATTAAAAGGTGAATTATACATTTTTCTTCTTGGTAAAAATCCCACATTAGCATCTTGTTTTTCTTATCAAACTTGGATATGTTTCTCACATGACCGATTTTACTGAAAAAGTAAACAAATTCAATCTTTCTCTGCAAGGAAAAGTACAATACATTAATCCTAAACACAAAATTGCAAGCATTTCAAAATAAACTTTCTAAATAGTCAAAAAATGTTTAGGAATAATAATACAAAATTTTTGCTTCTCTCCATGAATTTCTTGAAAAAAAAAAAAAACATTTTATTATCAGCAGAGAGAAAAAGAATAATAATTAACTGCATCACAAATTCAATAATTTTTTTTTTAAATATTTAACTTTAACAAAAATAAAAAATATGCCACTAAACATCATATGACCACCATTCTTTAGGCTTATGCAAGCTGTTTACATAGAGGCTAAACTCTCTATACAGTGCATCTAAGATCTAAGTGCAGTGCTCTCACATCTAAGGCTCCTCACTGATGAAAGTCATAAACCAGAAACTATGGGGATATTGGATAAATAGGCACTAGATAGGGAATCCATTGATTACTCTGGCTTGTACTGAGTGGCACTACTGTATGGAGTTTAGACTCTCTGTGAAATAAAGAATATGACTGGATAAGAATGCTATTTGATCCATCCCTACAACTTAGCAATCTCTCATGGTCATCTCAAAAACTAAAACAGATTCAACCCTTAAAGCAGAATTTTTTAAGGATTTGTCAGAATTTTAAACTCAATGATAAAAAACAACAACAACCTGTTATTGGCAAACACAACCTTGAAATAAGACAGCATTCTAGAGTCCGGTCAGGACGTGCCTCTATTCTGAATATATGTAAAGCAATGAGGAGTGGTACTTTTGCCACAAATTGGATGGCCATCATAATACTATTCGCAAAATGGCTCACCAGGTGTCACTTCATATTCCAGTCCAACATAAAAAGTCCATGGGAGGTTTTCAAGGAACTCATGTCTAAGTTAAAAACTAGAGATCACCTAATGGCCCCGGCTAAACTGTTCTCTGATACCTAAGAGCAGATGGCTCTAGACCAGATACCAAACATTATTACTAAAATTTTGTCCAAACTATAGAAATGGATGATAAACCTATTTCATGCTTCAGTAAGTGGGACAACTGCAAATGGTGGCCTAAATGCACCATCAAGGTTGACAAAGTTGCAGGAATTAGTGGGTCCCCAAATTTTCAGATTCATGTCTGCAAGGGATGAACACACCCCTGGAATGCAAAGAGTGACGAGATACATCTGACAAACCTTGGTTTTAATAATCTAATAGCCAGGGTGCCATAAACAATTGGAAATCCCATGGAATCTAGTTAGCTACACAGGGATAGACTGGTGCAGACAAAATCACAGGACATAATAGGACCAGGCCCTTTGTGTGGGCAAAACATGCAGTGGGAGACATGAATCCTTAATTTCAAGCAATTTATGTACCATAATTCATTTAGTTTTCAAAATAAATTTATTTCTTAAAATAATAATAATAATAATAATAATAATAATAATAATAATAATAATAATAATAATAATAATAATAATAATAATAATAATAATAATAATAATAATAATAATAATAATAATAATAATAATAATAATAATATTTATAATAATAATAATAATAATAATAATAATAATAATAATAATAATAATAATAATAATAATAATAATAATAATAATAATAATAATAATAATAATAATAATAATTCTGGTTTTGTTCGCATCCATAGCTCTTTGCAAAACTGCAATTTTTATCGCTATTAATCAAAAATAAGTATAGATCTTGATCAATGGAAACATTGGATGTTAAAAAAAATCAAGAATTACTGTATTAAATATTTCATCCGATATTAAATTTTTATGTGCAATATTCACCCATAACATTAAATTGTTATTAAAATATCTTTTGTTGTATTATTCAATTTTTGTTCTAATTATTATTAATGAGTTTTTCCCTTCATATTTCAAAATCTTTGTAATATATGTAATTAATTAAGTATTTTGTATTACAATGAAAATATAAATACAATAAAAATGCAAAAAAGCAGCATATGCCTCTATTAATGAGAGCCTTTATATCAATAAATTTGAGCAGCACTGATCTATATAACCAAAATAATTTGTGCAGATATCTGTGTTTAAATAAAAAGTAAGAGAGAAAGAAAAAAACAACAGATTTATAACTATACATATAAACAAATATATTACCAAATTAAATATAATTACACAAAAAATATATTCTTTATATGGAGTACTTATAGACCTTTACAAAAAAAATTCCTTACAGCATTGCAAAAGATTATTAAAATGTTTCACGATGCACAAAATTCCTTCTCTTTCCATCTCCACAAAGTAATTATAAAATACAGAAGCCTTTTCTATTAATATGAAAGAATGATAGAAAGTGCTATTTTTATTATAGAGTACTTATTAATATAATTTTTAATTACACTATGTTGTCAATATTTTTTAAATTAAAAAAAAAAATTCCAGTTATGATAGCTTAAATGTGAAATTAAAAATTAGCAATAAAAGGGCCAAATAAAAGGGTA
Source organism: Epiperipatus broadwayi (assembly GCA_028023455.1). Taxonomy (NCBI): domain Eukaryota; kingdom Metazoa; phylum Onychophora; class Udeonychophora; order Euonychophora; family Peripatidae; genus Epiperipatus; species Epiperipatus broadwayi. The sequence continues at coordinate 15,019,457 of JAQFVV010000010.1, read as the reverse complement.
ATATTGTTCATATCTGTGAATACCTTATCCTATAGGACATACTTAAAAAAAAAAAAATAATAACTGAAGCAAAATGTACAAATCTTCACAATACAAAAATCAAATTAAAAGTTTAGTAAAAATAATGGCAGTTACTTGTCTGTGTAGATCTTTATCATTTATCTGTCCATTTGTCCCTAACCAGAAAAAAAATCTATTACGTATTGATATTTGAAAAGAATTTGGTGATAAAGTCATGACCAATTGCAAAGATTTTGGAACAATCTAAAAATGATTTCTATCTCAAAAGTGGCATGCATTTAAAATGTATGGATTAAAAAAATACTGCTGGATACAGCAAAATTTATTCAAGTGAACTACGGAGGAAAGTTACATTCCAAAACCGAACTTATGATACTGGCTTCATATTAAAAGATGAGTAACATTGACTGTTGGAAAAATAAGTTCATCAAAAAAATAATAATTGCGGAAGTGAAAATGGAAAATCTTAAAAAAATATGCTTTATGTATTAACCAAAATTTATCTGACCATTTGTAGATTATTATCTATAAAAAAAAAAAAAAAGAAGAAAAGATTTTGGTAATTTTTAACAACACTTTATATCTTATTGTAGAGTTTGATATTATGTACAATAATATGAAGTAATATTTTTATAATCTCACATTATATACCATGAAGAAGAGACAAAGAAGTGATTAGTTCGAAAAGTTCAAGAGTGCTTTTAAAATTAATAAAATAGTTAAAAGTGAATAATGAAAACACTGTGCAAGATGTTTGAAGTAATTTTAATATTTTGAACTACCTTAAATTTCTTGGCCATATTTAAAATCATTTGAGTCTTTGAGACTGACTATAGATGCTGAAAATTCATATGAAGACAGAAATTATATAACTCTTTTAAAAATGGAAGAATTTTACAAAATGAATGAAATACCAGATTTTTTGTCACATTTGGTATGATCATATTAGATTGTGTGTTGCATCTCAATATCCCAAATCTGTCTTTATGTTTATCATAACATTTAAATTTAACATAATTTTCTTAAGCTAATATAATAACCTACCAAACTAAAAGTTGCTAAAAAAATTTCTTCCATTATTGGTTTTATGAATATAAATTTTTAAAACCTTATTATTCTCTTTACTGACTGCATTCAAAACATTAATAACATTCTATGGGAGAATCATCAGCATATCATAAATATAAAACCAACAAGATGAATATCCTTATTTTTAATCTGTTCAAATTTAAAAAAGCCAACATCAAATTTATATTGCATTTTGATGCCTGCTTCATGAAGTTACCTGTAGATGGAAACAATGTTGGTACTAGAACACATCTCTAACACCAACACTCATTTCGAATTCATCAGACTTTCCACAAGCTGTAATAACTATCTCTTTTATTCTGTTATGAGTTTGAATAAAGTGCAGGGAACTGCCAGCTATTTTCACATATTGGCACAATAAATATCTTTTCAATAAATTAAATCAAATGCCTCAATAAAATCAATATATAAATATATTTCTCGTGAAATTTTTCTTGCATTCGTTTCTCTAGCCATTCACCTATGACTAGAAGCAATTTACTGAACAAACCCTTAAAAATATTTTTGCAGTAGTGGATAATAATAATTTTTACACAATAACTATAGCAACCTTTTCTATTCTACTAATTTTTATAAATTGGAACAATAAAAATAAGATTATGCAATTTCATGGCATTATATATAATCATAAATAATTACAATAGTTTTGAAGCTAAAATATCACCATCATATTGTAAAGATTTTCCAGAAATCCCATCTGGATCTGCATAATTTTTATTTTTAATGTTATAAAGAGCTGTTTTAACATCACAAAGTTATATATGTTTTACCTGAATTTAAATACTTAGATAAAGTGGACCTTTCAATAGAAACTGCTACCTGAACTTCTCAAACAGTAATCAAAATACTCTCCCTGAACTGAATAAAATATCATTATTGTCAAATAAAAGACCACCAAACATGAATATAACAATATCATATTATTACTATTCAGATCCTCAAATTGCTTACAATCCATCAAAAAAGAAGGAAAAATATGTGACCTATTCAATAATCTGCAACATGTAAATACAATATTAATTTCTTTTACTTTATGACTTCTAACTATAATGAAATATGAAGCTATTGTTTTGAGCATAGATATATCAGAAACTTCTTTTTAGCAATTTTTCTATTTTTATTAAATAAGGAATCTGCAATAGTCATTCCATGTATGGAGCAAAAATTCATTATGGTCTGATTACTAACTGGTTTTCAGACATTGATAAACATTGTAAAATGAATATTATAAAAAACAGAATTAGAAGAGCAATATTGATATGTTCTAGTGATTTATTATTGGAGAAAGAATTAGAATTGATAAAAAAGGAATGTTATTTAAATGAATATCCAAATAAGATTATTGAAAAAATTTTTTCAGATTATAATTTGAATTTAATTAAAAAGAAGATTAAAGGGGAAAATAAAATTAATAATAAAGTTAATAATATTAATAAAATTTACATAGGATTTAAAGTATCAAAAAATATTTTTATTAGGATTAAAAATATTTGTAAAAAAATTAATAATAAATTTAACATTAAATTACTCCCAGTATATAAAAAAAAGAAAGATTTAAAAAAGCTGATTAATGTTAATGAAAAGAATGATATGCTTGAAGCTATGAAAGGTGTATATATGATAAAATGTTTAGACTGCTGGAATGTTGGTAAAAGTATTTCTTATATTGGAAATACAAAAAATAAGTTAAAAACAAGATTAAAACAACATTTATCTGATAAAAAATCTGCAATTTTTTTTCATAAATGTGAATCTGGTCACATCAATTACAAAATAGAACTTTTAGAAACAGTAATTAATTATAAAGAAAGATTTTTAAAGGAAAATTTTTATATTAAGGAATTTAAACCATATATGAATAAAAAACTAAATGATTTTATAAAAAATAAAAACTAGTCACATCATTTACAAAAAAATAGAACTTTTAGAAACAATAGTTAATTATAAAGTAAGTTTTAAAAAAGAAAAAATTTTTTATAGTAGGGAATTTAAACAATATAGGAATAAAAGAAAAAAACTAATTGATTGTTATGGGTGATGGGACTGGTTTTTGAGATATTTATCTAAATATAATTTAAACAGAGTGTTTTAAATAGAAGTTTAAATTGTAGGTTGTTTTAAATAGAGGAAGGTAATGTTCTAATGTTTTATATTAGATTTATGTTTTTGTTTTGAGAAGATTTGAAATATATGTAGAGTTTAATGATTATATTATGTTTTATTTTATTTGTTTTATTATTTTTTATATTTTAGTGGCTTGAAAAAGACTATAAGGAAGTAAATAGTCGAAACGTTGCTCTTGATATTAAAATTCATATAGTCATAATAATAAAAAACAAGTTTTTTAAAGAAAATTGGTTTGTGATTTTATATTTTGATGAATATTGTTTATACTGACTATTTTTTAAAAGAAAGAAGAAGTTCAAGATTAAAGGTTATGCTATATATGAAACATTATTCAACAATGAATAAAACTTTCTATTTCTTTAATGTTGTATCATAAACATTGAAAAAATGGTCACAAATTTGAATTCTTGAACCAAATTTTAATTTTTCATTAAATAAAAGATACCAAATTGGAATTCTCAGTCTTTTACTAGATGATGCATCAGTCCAAAAAATTGTAATCATCTATTTGTTCAGATTAACTTCCCCTGGAAGAAAGTTCCATTAATAGCAGTTATGACAATATTGACAATTCTTTAACTACAAGCTTTATCTTCCATTCCAGATCCTCAAAAATTTATATTAAGCACATACATTTTATGTATGTATAACTAATATATATATAAAAGGAGGTTGCCTTGCCAACAGTTTGAAATTGTTGATTGTTACTGATATTGGGATTGTCTAAAAGTTGACTGACTTTTTTAATGATATATATATATATAAATATATGCCTTCTCCTGAACTGAATATAATCAATTTAATTCTGACAATTACAAAATTAAAATAAAAATTTATTTTCATCAAATTGACTTTTGTTCAAAATTGAACCTTGTCAAGATGTTACAATAATTCAAAAAATGTCACGTGATTTACATATCATCTAGAACACCCTCTATTGGCCAATCCCAACCCTAAAAAATATTTCATATTTTCCAATTTTTATTTAATACCCATTTTCTTCCCAACTTTATTGAACCTTGATTATATTCAGTTCAAGAGAAAGTATATAAGAAAGGCAACATAATGGTTTTAAAAGTAATACCATCAAGTGAAATATATGCCTTTATGACTATATCTCTCCTGTTCACTACCACTATCATTATTGTTACTGCTTTTACAACTATCTCTATTGTTTGATGAATAACCCACCAAACGATGTTTTATCCTGATTATGCTAGACATGCCAATTTAAATTCCCCCCTCCCCCTAGATTCTTTCATTATAGGTACGGAGATCCCTAAATGAGGCTGACCAATCATACAATGATTTACCAAGTGAGAACTTCACGGCAAAGCAACTCATTATGGACTGCAGGACTATGTATTAAATTGGGGTTAAAAAATCTCAATCTTGTTAAACTTGTTCTCATCATTGCTTTCTCAACCCAGAACTTTGATGGGGGAAAAGACTGGAGTCAGAATTTCTGCACATGTAATTAAAGAATGAAAACGTACTGTATAAAAGCCAATACTAATATTATAGTTAATGCAGGGAGATCATTGATGGCATGAGAGATTCATTGTGATCAAGCTCTAGAAAAATTTAAGTGAATAAAGATAATAAGGTAAAAAAAAAAAATGAAAGAAAATAAGAAAACAAGATAAAGAATAGAGATAGAAAAAGCCTAACAGTACTCAGATTTTGATAAACCAATATTTTAACCTACAAGGTTAGCAATAGATACTCTAATCTGAGAATTGCCTACCCAAATGTGATTCTATTATCTGTCACGAGGGTGAGTAGTCTGACTTCAGTCCAACATACTTACAAAATAAAATTTTTACTGAAGTTAAAGTTATAAAAGAGTAAACTAATATAAAATACAATAAGTAAATATGTTCAAATGAAAACTGTTATATAAAAATTGCTAGAGAATAAAAATTTGGTGTAAACATTTAAAGAATGTATTTGGAAGAATCTTTTTAAAAATATTTTTTTATTGTAAAAGACGCTAAAAAAAGAAGCATCATAATTCTTATCATTAATTAATTAAACAAAAATAATTAACACTAAATGATTATAATTTAAAAAATAAAGATAAGTTATCTTTTTAGAAATATCTTTTTTTCTTCTCATTTTAACTTTGGCTATAAGCAGATTTTATATTTCACGAAACAATCATGTCCGATAGCACAAATTCACAAGCAGATTCTAAAAAATTATTTTAAAATAAACTTGCAAATATGTTTATCCTATTATTAAAAAAAAAAAAAATGTTTATCTTTTCCCACATCAATGCCAATCAATTCTTTGGAATTAATAATTTTGACTTTAAGGGAAAATGTAATGAATTGTAAAAAAAAGTTCTGATAAGTGGAAGATAAATAACTAATACTCTGCTTAAATAAATGTATCATTTCTAATAAAATATCAATGTAATGTAAAGGATCACAAATAGAGAGCAGCAAATGAAAATTCACTTCAATTAATAATAACTACAAAAAAAAAAAAAAAGAAGCTCAATAATCAAAACAAGTCTTGCATTGGTGGTCGAGAGGTCAGCGCGAATGCCTTGCACTTGCAGGCAGTTGCCCGGGTTGCGGGTTCGCGTCCCGGCCGATGCTATGACACTTAAAAAAAAAAAAAAAGTCAAAACAAATCAAATTTTAGCGCAATATTTTTTTTTTAAAAAAAGCAAAATGAGTACATGAAAAAAAAACAAAAAAAAAAACAAACAATCACATTTGATCCTGAACTAGCACACACATTTTTTTTTCCCAGTCAGATATTCCATTACTAGGAAATTAGCAAATTGTTTCTAAAGTTTAAAGCTACAAACTAATGTATTGCAGCTAAAAAAAAATAAAAAATAATAATTTTATTATAAAACTTTTAGTAAGAGCTCTTACTTAATTGAAACATATTTTATTTATTAATGTATTTGACTTCTAACAATTGAAATTTAAAAAAAAAAAAAAAATTGAATCAGGAAAATAACAAACATATCAGGAAAATTATTCAATTCCTCAATCAGTTCTTCGTTGTTTCTTCATATATATAATATTTTTCATCTCTCTCTCCATAAATTTGCTTCAAAATCTTGTATATAAAAATGTAGTAATAGAGCAAATCTGGGTCAATATATAAGTGTACTAGCTTCCCCAATAATGATACCAAACTTGTGCTTTGCTAAACCCATAATTTTAATATTGCACAAATGATTTTTTATTAATTAAACAAGCAGTGAGATGTTCTTATATTTGCGTATTCTAAAATTAATCTTTAAATTAATGAGTATCAAGATCAAATGTAATCAAGACATTTAATGTTTAATCAAATGTTAATAAATATATCCTACAATAAAATATATTAAACTTGTAATAATGTTTAGTGTATTATTCGCAATTCATCCAAAATCTTATCCAAATCTATTTCATTTTAGTATTAATTATTAATACATGCATTATCTCAATAAGCCATGTGTGTGTGCTTTATTTAGTTAATTGCTAATTTATTGATATTTCCCTATGCCACTGCCAGCTCACAAACTAAATGAGACTGAGTGTAACCTCATATATGCCATCCATAGGTTAATAAATCACGGGAGCGTTGGTAAAAGAACTGAAGTGTGATCCGATTTGAGGTCTCAACTTTTCATCGAAATCAACTTTAGGATAATTTGCAAAAACTCTGGATTTTGTTGCGTGAATGTGCAAATATGACCGTTACAATGTACATAGATTCAAACTTTTTTTTTTGTCTCAAGTTGCAATACAGTTTGGCAGTGATTATAGGCATTTTGGGTACTGTAGTATTAGAGCTGCGACATGAAGAATTATAATCGTTTAATCATTAAATTAATTAGGTTATTAAATCAAAAACAATTTTTAAAATCTATATTTAAAAAAAAACAGTTTAACACAAAAAAAAAATACGAAAAGCATTAATGTGAAGAATAGTTAAAATGCGTGTTTAAATCAAATTGAGTGTGTGTTTGCACGAGCATATTCTGCATAATCTATTTTAATACATTGTACAGGGCGTACACCTGCATTTATATATGTAATGTACGCAGAATTTTAACTCAGACTTTCTTTCACACGACCTACAACTCTCAGTGCCATCTTATATTGCTGACTCACCTGATCACACACATGTTGAAAAGATAAATAATCACCAATATATGTATTTCGTGCTAAACCAGCACTCATCAGTTGGTTCAGATTACCATCTCCACATATATATATATATATAATTAGTACTCAGCTTTATATTAAGATAACCAATCTTCATACTTTAATGAGTGCTAGTTTTGCAGGAAATACGTATATTGGTGATTATTTATCTTTTCAACATGTGTGTGATCAGGTGAGTCAGCAATATAAGATAGCACTAAAAGTTGTAGGTCGTGTGAAAGTCTGAGTTCGAATCCTGCATATATTACATATATAAATACAGGTGTAAGCCTGTACCATGTATTAAAATAGATTTTTTTCAGAATATGCACGTGCAAACTCACACTCAATTTGATTTAAACACATTTTTTTTTGTTAAATTGCTTTTTTTTTTTAATGTAGATTTTAAAATATGTTCTTGATTTAATAAACTAATTAATTTAATGATTAAACGATTATAATTCTTCATGTCGCAGCTCTAAAAGCACAGTACCGCATTTTGTATACAAACATGGTATCTCAAAAACATAAATCATAATATAAATGATATATATTTATACTTATAAATATTATTGGATATTTGGATCAAACACATACATATATGATCATTAAAAGTTGTAATATATTGAGAAAAATAGAAGAGGAAAAAAGATTTATTATAGAAGTTTTAGTTATATATTTGCTCAAAAAAGTAAATTTGTCTAGAAGCAATTTCTATATCAATAACTAGATTGTTTTGGTAGAGGTTCAATTTCCACCTAAATGATATGTGTAGTAACCATGGAAACGTTATAAGAGAAAGAGAAATCCAAACAAAACTAAAACTGGAATAAGACTTAGACAGTATATATATATATAACGTCTAATTAAATTTATTTTAATTATATACATACACAGACACATACAAATCATAATATATATATATATACACATTTCATATTTCCATTTTATATCTCTAATATAATCCTCATTTTTTTTAAAAACGAAAGGCAATAAAAAGGGTCAGAAAAACTCATTAGTGAATGGATAGATTATTGCCCCATTCTCTTAACGATGTTGTGAATTTTTTTTTAAAGATCTATTAAAATATTTTATATATAGTATAAGTAATCTTTCTTTTTAATAAACTGCTTTTGCTTAATGACATTTATAAATTATGGGATATTTGAAATAAGATCATCAATTAATCCTTCTGTAACAAGTATTATAGTAACTTGTATGTCGTAATCTAGATTAATTTATTAAGATGGTCAAACCATGAGTCAGAAATTCATATTTCAGTTCCTGAACAATCTTTCCCTCACTTTATTAAATTAGGAATATCTTTTATTGAAGAGAAACATAGTGTAAAAGTGCATATTATATATATACCCACAACATTTATATACTATATAGTTCCTATTACATAAAAGACATCCATAATTAGAAAAGACTATAGAATAGATTCCATTGTAGTGAACAGTGAATACTTAAACAAGGGCTTAATGTGGTAACTATTTCGTTGCTAATAAATTTTAAAGCTGCGATTTATTTATTTGTTCACCTACTGCTTAAGAAGTCAAATAATGTTTAAGCAATTGGATATGCTAATATTTTTATATTATTATTATTATGTTCAATTGGGTTTGTGACATTATTTACAGATAAAATGAAATAAATCACATGATGTAATATAAAATATCTTTTTATAACAGCAATAATTGTAAATATATATAATAACAATAATAATATTGCATAAAAGCTCTTTTAGGCAAATATTGATTTTTGCCCTGTTGGAACTATTTTACACTTTCAACCCACATTACATACATTAAGCATTGTAGATAGTAATTGTAAAATAGTAAAAAATAAATAAATCAATATTTGTCAAAAAGAGCTTTTATGTAATAATATTATTGTTGTTATATAAAGATATTTCATATTATATTGTGTGATTTATATAAATATATGTAAAAACAGCATAAAGGATTAAACTTCTTTCCATTTTTGATGAAAATAAAATATGCTTATTAAACATCATTTTATTATTTAATAAAACTAAATATTAATTAATACATTGGAAAATAAAGTGCGTATGATTTACTTTGCCTAAATTTTATACCATACTGTTCACATCAATTGACTAGATTGAGATTTCTTTTACCATCTCTTTATATGTAATTATGGTGGCAAAGGAAAGCTGTGGGGACATTAACTGAAAAATAAAAGTTTCACATTATGATGTAATGGATCCTTAGTCAAGCATTGGTGATTGAGAGGTCAGCAACAGCTGCTTTACAAGTAGTTGTCCCGGGTTAGCGGGTTTGCTTCCCGGCCGATGCTATGACACATGAGAAAAAAAGAAAAATCTTTTAAAAATGATTTCATGTAATATAAAACATAAATTTACTAATAAAAAGTTTATTTGTTTAAAATTCATATCATAATTTATTGTTATAATTAAATATTTTCTAGCTTCTGTTTTGTTTTCACTCAGAGGGGAAATGGCTACTTTCAAAGCTTCATGAATTATAAAATGAATTATTTTGTAAATTTTCATGGTTGTTTCTATGAAATTGTACAATTATTTGATTATGAATCAATTAATTATTTTCTAATTTGAACCAACTATATACACATGTATTAGAACAATATTTGAAAGCTTTTAAAATATATTCTAGTATAATATTTCCTAACATTTCTATTAGATTTATTGTCTGATGGTTTGTTATAATTATAGGGGGGGGGGGTTTGGTAAAAAAACCAACTTAATAATTCCTTACATACAGCAATATTACTCTGATTTTCTAATGAAAGAAAAAAAAATCATCTTAACAATGTAAATAGTTCATAAAAGCATATCTAGGATGCTAGAATAAATTATTTTAAGAAAATGGTCAACAATGTTGAACCACTACTGAGGATGATCAAATGTTGCTACTAATCATTTCACTTGCTTTGAGAAAAGGAATTTAGTCTTACATATCTATACTATTGTTTCATATTTTCCTCAAGGAAAACTTTTACTGCTTTTAATATACTATTTCTCAACTTAAAATACTAAGATGCTACTAATAAATGTTACCAAATGGCAGAAGCGTCAATAAACTAATATGATGATGATGATTAACTTATAGAGAAAGAGTTGTATTATCCCATTCTATAGTTCTAATCTATTTGTTCTGAAACATAGGTCAATTAAATCGAAGAAAATCTGCACACAAACATATATATACATTTTATATCATTATAAAATAAATAATTTTGTTTTTTGGTTTTTAATTATATTTTGTCTGTAATATGATCCATCTTTATGAAAATTGAAAATAAAACAAACAATAAATCATGACAAGCCATCAAAAGATTTCAATCACTCTATGTGACAAAAAGATTGTAAGTAGAAGGAGAAAAATGACAGTGAAAAACCCTTTTCAGATATCATTTTACATGATAAATTTAATAATGCTATAACTTCTTAAGTAGGGCCAATGAATTCAAAAAAGCAAGTATTTGGTTTGTTCATTATTTTAAAGCCTCTTTATAAAATGTCAAGTCAACTATTTAATTACCATCTTAAAAGGTGAGAGAGGCACATGAAGAATAGAAAAGTAGTAAAAACAGCAATTGCTTTGACAGGAGGAATCTGATGAATTTAATATTTACATATACACATTATTTAATCAAAGCAGAACATTGAAATGTTTAATGATCACTATTAAATATATAAAAACAATATTTAAGGTAAATCATTATTGAGAAGAGACACTGAATAATATTACATAAAGATACGACTTTTTTTTTTCTGTTTTATTTATCTTTTCAACATATGGGTGTTCAAGTGTATCAGTGACATGAGATAGTGTGGAGAGTGAAAGTCTGTGCTCATATACCCTATATATTACATATATAGACACAGGTATATAATAAGCCTGTGTGTTTCAGTTATTAAATAAAAGTTACTTAGGGAAAACATTTTGTGCACGTTCTTCCTAATACCTTGTATAACAATGCAGCTTAATAATACATATATATTAATGTAAAAAGCACTAAAACAGAGTTTGAATGGTGAAAATTTAGTCAAGCAATGGTGGCCTAGTGGTTAGCATAACTGCCTTCCAAGCAGCTAGCCCGGGTTCGCTTCCCGGTCAACGCATTTGACATATGAAAAAAAAAAGTATTAAAAATTTAGTAAGATTTATTGTATCAACTATACTTTCAACGCTTTTGCATCATATTCGTGGTTAGTCTAATGAGAATATTAATTTTTTGCTTATTTAAATTCTAATATATTAACAAAAAAAATCAAAAGCATTCTGTGTTTTGTAATCAATACTTAAATGGCTTTTTTTTTTTTACAATATATACTATGCAAATCTAAACAAACAACCCTTTATATACAAATATATTAGCTGTGACATTTATTTTTGCTATGAGTTGTCACATTTTATTAAGTATGTTAGCTGTTTTCTTGGGAATGATTTAAAAATTTTTAGATTAGCATAAGTAAAGTCAGAGATATAAACTATTTAAATAAATATTAAAGCTACGAGTCTGTTTCAGTGTATTTGTATTATACTTTTTATCATACAAAATTTATTATTGAATCCATAATGTATGCAATTTACTCACATTATTTTTTAACTGAAAATATGTGAATTGTGATAATGTTTATAATTCTGAAACAAATTACAAGATATTTTAAATTCGAGCAAATGGATTGTTATTTTTAATTTAGATTTAGTAATTTTTGATCATACAAAGTTCATTTATTATGAAATTTTTTTATTATATATAAAGCAAATAACAATTATGATAACTAAATTACAATACGACGATCATAATTTTTACTGTAAGCAAAGTACTGTTATTAAAAATTTTAATCCATCAAAGTAAATACAGTGAACAGTTTTTAAACTAATGTATACATTTTCAATGAAATATTGTATTAGTAATATATTTGGTTGTTGTATGTCATTAAAATATGATTTTAATTATTTATATTGAATGAATTTTTTTTTCTGTAATCAATCATTAATAATGAAAATGTTTACTTTTGATATGTCATTTATAAAGTACTGATTGACTTGCAAGGAAGCTGAGTAAAAAATTAAATAATGTACTGTATATTCATTAATCTTATTTTAAGTTTTTAATCAAAATATTATATACGGCACTAATATTGTGCATTATGAATAAATCATGTACTGGACAATTTCAGCATGAAAGTCATTATTTTGCTTTTGGGTGACATGGTATTAATAATTATCCCATGACATCGTCACTTATAAAATAGCTAAACTCATTATAGTAATAATCAATTTTAAATCAAAACAATGGATGCAAATTAATGATGATTGCTATTGTGAAATTCGCATAAAAGTCGAGTGCTAAGCGGAGTATAGGGGTACTGAATTTAAAATGACCTTATAGCTAATAATTAGACTTTTCTATTAAAGATAACATTCAGTAAAAATTTTATATTTACCTATGATGGCCCTTTGGATTTCTATATTTTTTTCTTGTAAATGCAATGCTAATGAGGATTTTGAAATATTATAAATTATCATGCTAGGTTACTTTTCCATCTCTATCTAATATTCATGTGATTTTGTAATTGAACATTACATTCATAGATACAAGAATGGTCTAATATTATAGATATATCTATCTATTCCTTTCTTCTTATTTATTAGCTTTTTTATTCATGTTTCTAGGGGTCAATTATTTTCACTGATATATGATCTTCCACATTCACATATGATTTCAAATATGCAGACCCTGTTTTTCAGCAGGTTCTGAAGATGTTAATATTCCTTGCAGTGAGCTGTGTTTCTCACAGTGAATGAGACTTTCTTTAATTTGTCTGAGATTCATAGTAATTATGAACCCTATAGTATCTATTATGCTTCTTCTTTTGAAAGTTTTTTTTTTCTTTAAGATTTTCTCAGTAATAGCTGAATGATAATCATTCTTCATAAGAGTTTGTTAGACTTTTCTTTTCTGAAGTTATTTGCTCTGAAAATTCCCTTCACTATTCAATAACAAAAGGATACTCCATCTTTTTGTGTTTCATCATAATTGACATATATGTGCTCTATAAACAATGGCTTTAACTTTTCTATGAGGTAGACTTATCACAAAAACATTAAAGAATGCCGATTTTTGTTCTTGTAATTCTATTGTAACAAAAATTGGTATTCTTTGATATTTTTAGGATAAGTTTACTTCAAGACAAAATTAAATCTACTGTTTACAGAATGCCTTTCCCTATAAAGTTTGGCAAACTACAAGGAATTCAAACTTTCTACAAATCTTAAATTGAAAAGTTAAAAAAATAGGAATTTCATGTGAATGTGGAAGAACATATTAGTGAAACAAATTGTTTTATCAAAAATGATTAAGAGAAGAAGACACGGGTTTAAACTAGCAGATCATTCTTATCTTTGAATGGAAAACCACAATAGTATTGAGAAGAGAGAACATAAAAAGAAAATTTAAAGAAGCTTCTTACATGACAATGGTAAATAATCCCATAAATAAGTCCATAATGTATCTTGCTATTAAAAGGAAAAAATAAATGTCAGAAAGACCCTTATATATAATTTCATTAAGTTGACAAAAAATGCCTAGTTGGTTAGAATCTCATAGTGGATAGCTATAGGGAGCTTGAAAATCTAAGTATTAGTCCCCTTTAATAACATCACCTTAAAATCAGTAGTCATGAATCCAAAAGCTATTGGATCAGTCCCCATGCTAAATTGTCATTCATTAAGCTGGCAACACCTGAAGAAGAGAGGAGAACAATACCCCAAGAAGTACTGTTTTAAACTAATCTATTTTATTATTAACAGTTGAATGTATTTGGAAAAATATAAACAAAGTTTGACTTTTTCTAAAACTATTTATCAATTCAGTTAGATGACAGAAATAGTCTCAACATATAATTACAAATAAAATGCCTTCGTCACAAACCTTTAGGCAAACTATTTAAATAATGGGTAGAAATATTTAAACAAATATATCTGACATGCTATTTTAAGTACTTAGTGATTTTATGATTTTTTTAATTTGAAAACTATATATATATTTTATACAGTTTAATCAAAACAGGATGTACAAAAATCTTTATATATTTGTAAAATAGATTATTTCCTAACAGAGAAAAATTAATTGTGCAGTGCCTAGAAACATTGCAAGGGAAATCCCAATATCTTCTCCAAGAGCAGTAATATATTAGCATTATACCTGGGAATTTGACAAGCTGTCAATTTTCTACTACTATAGATAATTAAACTCTTGACTTAATTTTAAACTTCAGAATAGGTAACTTGGGAAGCTTTTACTAAAAAAAAAAAAAATCCACGGAAAACATAATTGAGCAAGTAAATTAAGATTTCTTTATTGGCTTTTTAGAATTTTTCAGAAAAAAATTGCAATAAAATAAAAAAGTCCTATTATTTTCATCTTTATACATTTTTTGGTAATATTAAATGTGATTCCATTGTTTTTGTTTGTGTAATAAAATGATAAAGCAATGTATGAAATAAATATTTCTTATAAATGTATTTTATGTATGCTAATGCCCACAAAGGGTGAGCTATAGTTTAAAAATAGCTGCCTTACAAGCAGTTGTCCCAGGTTTGTGGGTTCGCTTCCTGGCCGATGCTTTGACACATGGAAAAAAAAAAAAAAACTAAACACATGTACAGAGAAGAGGTCAGACTTTTATTTGTAAAACAGAAAAAAGAAGCATTGTTTATCTATCCGAAAGATATTTATGTATTTGAATGGATTATACATTCATTATATCTCTACAATATATATATATTGTACCGGGTCGAACCACTGAAACCACTTACTTATACATATATAAGTTTTGACCGGTTTCAAACTCCTTTCATATACATTTATAATCTTATAAATGATACGTGAACGAGCCGGCACGTTCGAGCAAAATGGGAGATCTTATTGATAGCTTTAACTATCAACAATGGCCCATCTCGGCTGCTAGATTCAAACCCCTACTATCCAAATACTTTATTTGTTTCGGAGTAAACTCCCGGCGCCAGCTAGTCCAAAGGACTAACGTATTCGGGCAGTAGGCTCATAATCGAGCGCTCGAAACATTTCCCTCAAACTAGCTCAGTCTAATTTTATTCAATAACAAATTATACAAAAATTGGTGGTGGAAATAATTAATAAAAGGTTGGTAAGAAGAATTGACCGACAAATAAAGTTTACGTTTAAAGATAATTTATTTTACTTATCATTAATTAAGTTTTAAAGATAATTTATTAACATTAACGCATTATAAACATTTCTATAAATCCAATTTTAACACACGCACATTTTTTTTAAATTAACACATGATAATATATTTTAAGAAAAAAGCATAAATAATATTTGACCTTTAAATCATTTCACATTCACAAACATAATAATTAAGCATTAATAGCATTTGAAACTTACACACACATATCAATAGTTCATTTTATGTATGATAGAGTTCATATAATTTGAATCTTGAATATTTACGGATTACAGTGGTGACTACTACGTATAAATGATAATAATAAAATATATACCTAGGATTTTTTTTCTTGTTGTTGGCTGCTTCCGCTGCTTCTGATGGATTATATCTAACCGGTTAGATTTTGACGATTCTTGAAAAGATTTTATGCGAATCCATTTGTTTTATTCTTGAAGACAGTTGAACGTTTGATGGAGGATTTCGGAGTTGTTATGAAGACATTATTTCACAGGCAGGTTTTGATGATCTTGTTGGACAAAAAGGCTGGAGCACAAGTGTATATTTCCAAGGCTGCTCAACAGTGCATGTTGGTTTCTGTATACATAATAGAAATTGTACTGAAACTGTCACTGGAAACTAGACTGAATTGCAAACTCAAAACTAGCCTGTCCGATAAAATCTAGCTATTTATATCTGTGAATTGTTTTCATTTTGATATCCTCCGGGAATAAGTGCAATAGGTGTTGTCGAAATTCCTTGATAACTAGTCCTATGACAACGTGTTTTTTGATTGATTGTTTGATTAGTAGTAGCTTTCATAAACGTATTGTTTTTATATCTTTAGTAGCCCACCACTGTGTTTTAAAATACATTTCATTTCAATTATTATTATTTATTTTTTTAATATTATTCTAACACGCATTTATCTTATTAATGAGCTAACATTTATTTCTATTTACCATCGCATATATCTACGCATTTATTCTACTAAACTGGAATGAAAAGAGATTTTTAACTTTTAATTTTTTTTATAGGAAAACTCCCTCTCCCCTCTTTAAAGTAATTAATTGTAACTTTTATTTCAAATTCTTTTTTACGAAAGATTTTAATAATAATTTTTATACAAAATTATTTTATATACATGTGCCAATTTGGCATTGGCACATTACACCCCCCCCCTCCGATTTAGAGTAAAATGCGTCATTTTTGACCATTTTATCTCTTGCAATTTTAATTGTTGACTGTAAAGATTTATTAATTTATTATTTTAGATAATTCCTACACATGTGTATACGTGCAGCATAATTCTACACCTACTAATATTCTAGATATCGAGTTATTACTGGACTTCCTTACAGGGAATCTATAATAAATAAGTCCCTTTCTGCACTCATCATAAGGTGCAGCAGTACCAAGAAAATAACCAAAAAAGAATATCTGGATAAATACATTTAAGATATGCAGCATGAGGTATCGTATTTACCAAATATTACCAGTGTATGTGCGCGTATATACCCATGTATACTTACACACTCTTAATACACATTAGATTGACTTTATATTTTTATTACTAATCTTATAATATTATTTGTAAATCGTTACGAACATCTTTATTTAACACATGTGTATACGTGCAGCATAATTCTACACCTACTAATATTCTAGATATCGAGTTATTACTGGACTTGCTTACAGGGAATCTATAATAAATAAGTCCCTTTTTGCACTCATCATAAGGTGCAGCAGTACCAAGAAAATAACCAAAAAAAGGATATCTGGATAAATACATTTAAGATAGGCAGCATGAGGTATCGTATTTACCGAATATTATCAGTGTATGTGCGCGTATATACACATGTATACTTACACACTCTTAATACACCTTAGATTGACTTTTATTTTTTTATTAATAATCTTCCAACCTTATTTTCAAATTTACACGAACAATATTTTACACTATTCATTTATATTCCAGTACTATTTATAACCCTTAAGAAACATTATTTAAATATTTCTTTACACTAATCTTATAATATTGATTTTTAATCATTACGAACATTACTTTAAATATTAGTTTTACGATACTATTTTTAAACCATTATTTTAACTTCTTTATCTATGTGCATGTATTCAGAAAAACTATTTTTATTATATTACGATCCATTATTTATTCAACTTTTATTAACTTGCATATATTTAAAACTATTTTATTTTATTGTGCGCATACTCAGAAAAAAAAAAACTGTTTTACTTTATTGTGACTCATTTGTTATGCAAATATCTAACTTGATTTTATTCTAGAAATCCCGTTATCTTTTTCATTTATTTAATTCTACAACCATTTTCATTTTGCTTGTCTATTTTGATTTTACACATTTATTTTGTGTATGTCATGCTCCGCTATGTTCTAGACTTATGAGCTGGGATATCAATATCATCGATAAGACATAATCGAGGGTTTTGACATAAATCGTTTTATCGTTGCTTTAACATTTTAAAAACTCTAAGATTATTATTTATTTACTAAGACTACCTTTACTCATTTTTAATTATTCAACTAACTTGATACTCATTTTTTAATTTATTTCATTAAACTTTGTTAAACATTTTCCATTATTCCGAGTCCATGGTCGTTAATTACTAGGTCAAGCCAGCGAATCCGTCAGATTAATATTTTTAATTTTTGTCTGGCGGTTCTTTATCATATTTTTTTTTCTGCATATAGCCAGTCGTGCTGGGGGATTGATAATCACCCCTGGGCCTTAACTTAAATCTAGTACAAGAGATGTCAGGATCGCTGTCGGTTCTTCGAAAGATTTTTGTTCTCTCGGGACTATTAGAATAATGTCTCCTCTGGGGACGACCCGAATTCGACCTATGTCTATATCTTACAGCGTTTACAGCCGGCTCTCTAAGTTGGGGTTTGAATCCTCTATCTCTCGTATCAAAAGTTGGTCTAGCTCTGTCAAAAGCGCTCAACAATTCCGCCATTTGTTCCATTGTTTTCCTTTCAGTTCCTATGAGCATTTGCTCAACATTATGAGGAAAACTATGGCAGACTATCCTGACGATTTGTTGTTCAGATAGTGGGTCTACTGTCAAAGAGCGTAATCTTGCCTCTTGCCTTCTAAAAAAAGAAACGAACGGTTCACCAGGTCGCCATTTATCTTGCGAGATCTGGTGACGAAGATTTTCCTGATAATCTTTGTTCCAATAACTAGCTAAAACAGCACTTTTATATTCGGCAAAAGTGACGGGTTTTTTATATAAAGAGTCCCACCAAAATTGAGACCCCCCTTGTAAATGGCTACACGCTATTGCGATCATAGCCTCCTCACTGAATTGATTTAGAGTGAAATAGCGCTCCAAACTATTTAAATGCTCCATAGGAGCTTCACCTTGATGGCCAGAAAATATCCGTATTTTCAAAAACTGGTTCACAATTGCCGGATTGTTTATAATGTGCGTGTTTGCACTCAAGTGGTCACACTGTTTTATTTCCGTTTGCGAACTATTTTTACTATCCTTTTGATTTACTTTCCAAGCTAAATCCGTCATTTCGACTTTTATCTCTTCAATTACTTTTCTATCTTCTATCTTATTTTTTTCAATTGCTTGGTAAGCGGTATCTATTTGATTTTCTACTTGTGTTTTAATCTCTTCTATTTCTTCCCTAATTTCTTCTTTTATTTTATTCTAGCCCATTTCAATCTGGTCCTTTAACTTTTCAAGCATTTCAGCTTGCCCTTCCAATTTACTCTTCATTTCATTATTTTGGTTTTTAAGCTCTTCAGCTATTTTTTTATATTCTTCGGCTGTTTCTTTTAGTTTTTCAAACATGCTAGTTAATAACACTATGACTTCCCTATTCTCTCCTTTTTGCTCAACCTCTTTTTTGTTTTTATCTTTTTGTTCCTCACTAGAGGCATTCTCTACTTCTTTCGCTTGAGTTTCTATTTTTTCTTCACTGGGCATCTTTTCTATTTCACTAGTTTCGGTTTTATTTTGTTCCTCGCTGGGAACATTGTCTGTTTTTTTACCTTGAGTCCCTCGCTGGGAACATTGTCTGTTTTTTTACCTTGAGTCTCCATTTTAGGTTTATTTCTTGTCATATTTATAATTTTAAACTTTACTTTTTTATATTATTTTTCTTTAATATTATATTTTATTCACGCTCATAAGTTTACTAATTTCTATTTTATCAATTTCTTTCTAAACTGGAAATACACGCTGACTCCGCCCTCTTTTGTCCATTTATCCTACCCGATCTTAATGCTTTAACTCCGCCCAAACACCCAACTGTCATTTATTTAACAGAACGTAAATAGCACAAAATCTCTTTTCATTTAAAGAAGTAAGAAAAAAAAATTTCGGTCAATTCTTTTTTTATTTTTAATTTAATACACTTTTACCTACGTAATTTAGATTTCTTTAAGGTTTTTATTTTTAAACAAGAAACAAAGCATTTATTTACTGTTATTTCTTGGGTTCAGCCCCAAATGTTGGGTAAAGCCATTTATGTACCGGGTCGAACCGCTGAAACCACTTACTTATATGTATATAAGTTTTGACCGGTTTCAAACTCCTTTCATATACATTTATAATCTTATAAATGATACGTGAACGAGCCGGCACGTTCGAGCAAAATGGGAGATCTTATTGATAGCTTTAACTATCAACAATGGCCCATCTCGGCTGCTAGATTCAAACCCCTACTATCCAAATACTTTATTTGTTCCGGAGTAAACTCCCAGCGCCAGCTAGTCCAAAGGACTAATGTATTCGGGCAGTAGGCTCATAATCCAGCGCTCAAAACATTTCCTCAAACTAGCTCAGTCTAATTTTATTCAATAACAAATTATACAAAAATTGGTGGTGGAAATAATTAATAAAAGGTTGGTAAGAAGAATTGACCGACAAATAAAGTTTACGTTTAAAGATAATTTATTTTACTTATCATTAATTAAGTTTTAAAGATAATTTATTAACTAACATTAACGCATTATAAACATTTCTATAAATCCAATTTTAACACACGCACTTTTTTTTTTAAATTAACACATGATAATATATTTTAAGAAAAAAGCATAAATAATCTTTGACCTTTAAATCATTTCACATTCACAAACATAATAATAAAGCATTAATAGCATTTGAAACTTACACACACATATCAATAGTTCATTTTATGTATCATAGAGTTCATATAATTTGAATCTTGAATATTTACGGATTACAGTGGTGACTACTACGTATAAATGATAATAATAAAATATATACCTAGGATTTTTCTTCTTGTCGTTGGCTGCTTCCGCTGCTTCTGATGGATTATATCTAACCGGTTAGATTTTGACAATTCTTGAAAAGATTTTATGCGAATCCATTTGTTTTATTTTTGAAGACAGTTGAATGTTTGACGGAGGATTTTGGAGTTGTTATGAAGACATTATTTCACAGGCAGGTTTTGATGATCTTGTTGGACAAAAAGGCTGGAGCACAAGCGTATATTTCCAAGGCTGCTCAACAGTGCATGTTGGTTTCTGTATACATAATAGAAATTGTACTGAAACAAACTGTCACTGGAAACTAGACGCAAACTCAAAACTAGCCTGTCCAATAAAATCTAGCTATTTATATCTGTGAATTGTTTTCGTTTTGATATCCTCCAGGAATAAGTGCAATAGGTGTTGTCGAAATTCCTTGATAACTAGTCCTATAACAACGTGTTTTTTGATTGATTGTTTGATTAGTAGTAGCTTTCATAAACGTATTGTTTTTATATCTTTAGTAGCCCACCACTGTGTTTTTAAATACATTTCATTTCAATTATTATTATTATTTTTTTTAATATTATTCTAACACGCATTTATCTTATTAATGAGCTAACATTTATTTCTATTTACCATCGCACATATCTACGCATTTATTCTACTAAACTGGAATGAAAAGAGATTTTTAACTTTTAATTTTTTTTATAGGAAAACTCCCTCTCCCCTCTTTAAAGTAATTAATTGTAACTTTTATTTCAAATTCTTTTTCCTGAAAGATTTTGATAATAATTTTTATACAAAATTATTTTATATACATGTGCCAATTTGGCATTGGCACAATATATATTACTCTTTGATTCTAAGCAACTAAATCTCTTTTGATATCAAACAATGTACATCTAGATATGTTCTATCAATGTAAACTCAAATCAGCACTGAATTATTTTCAGAATAATCTTATTTACATATAATATAATATAAAGTATAATAGTTTCCACATTTTGTCAAGAACTCTCTTTTTTGATATATGAATATAAAATTAATTTCTTTCAATCTGTAAGCCATCGAGATATCTATCAGATTATTTGGCATAATTTGGTCAGTATTTTTTATTGAATTCTTCTTCAGTGGTGTTTAAAATGTACTTTCTAATGCAGTGGTGGGCAATTGTTTTGGCTCAGGGCCCACAGAGGTTGGCGGAGGGCCGCACCTTTTTTTCATGACACAATAAACACACTGCTTTATTCCCTGTATTGCCAAAGAAATATTTGATTGTCCATTCTTCATTAAACACATGGCATTCATCACCGATTTTACATTTTTTCGGAGGGTTCATGGTTTCATTAAAGTTGGAAATGTATATATTTGCTAAAACAAAGGCAAAATTGAAATTAACCAGATCAACTGGAAAAGCACTACACATTGTATCTACACTGTGCATGTGTATTGATGTGGCCATCCTAGTGGAAAATATGAGACAAATCTTCGGTTGCGCACTCAGTTCAAGGCGGATTTTTCTGATTGTCTTGGCGGGCTGCATGTGGCCCTTGGGCCGATATTTGCCCACCATTGTTCTAATGTCATCAATTCCTAGATACTATATTTTGGCAGTAATTTCAAGGCTAATCTGCCATCATTTTTTATTAATTAAAGATTCTTCAATAAAGGACATCATGTCAAAAGTATTTTGGTTAATGTTTTTGTGATTTTATTTAAGAGCTAAATTTTTCTTTTGATCTCATAAATTCCCTGAAAGATAGTGTTTATTTTGCCAAGTTTATTTAAATTTTTAATATTATTCTAATTATTATTTCCTGTCTTTCCTGGATGTCAATGTACTTTTTGGCCTCCATTTTCATTTGACAATTTTTTCTCAAATTCTATTTCTTTCTTTTACTTTCATCTTTATTTACCATCAATACTTTTAAGATTTCAATTGGCTTCTTATGTTATTCCTAAGGATAGTTATTTTTAAGCTTGATTCAAAATTTAATGATGATTCATGATCTGTCCTACAATCTGTTTTTACTATACCTTTTGTTCTTAAATTTGATGATATCCAGTGTCACTGTTTAAACTGTTTTAAAAAGATATTGCAAATAAAAAACCCCTCTGAATTCATATTAATAAAAAGATTTGTCTTTCTTTCCATTTCCAATTTTGGATTCTAATCACTAATTGCCAAATATGCTAACTTCATCCGCACATAATTGTAAAACCATAGAATTATACCGAATGACTGTCCTTGCAGCATAATGAAAACCACACCATTTCTACACTGCTCTAGACCTGAATAGACAGTATGTACTAATTAAAATCTTTCAATCTACACCCTATTAATTTTCTAAGTCAATGGTTAGCATCTTATTTTTATTTTAACCAAATCAAGCTTTCCTAGGTTCATATGCTATATAGTCCACCTTCCAATTGCATTCTTTACCTTATAGCTTCAAAATATTGGGAAATATCTTTGACTTACTCTCAGTAGCATGTATAGTACCTTTAGAGCTGAAAGATTCGCTTTCATCCTATATATTCATTTTCATTTAATACTCATAATTTCAATACAATATGCAGGAGTAAGACAGAATAGAAGTAGGATAATAATGAGAAAAAAGATGTCTGTATACATTTCAATATAAGATTAGAAATATAATGTGGATAAAGAAGATAAAAATTACCTATGGCATTCCATGTTAATACATTCAAGCTATTTTATCGATTTAACATTATTAATCCGATATTTTTCTCTCTTTTCTAGTTTTTTATATCTTTGACAAGATTACTGTACTGTATTTTTTTTGGTTGTGTAGATTTTGTACTTTAAAAAAGAAAATGATTTTTTCTCCTCCTCCTCCTTTTTAAACTAATTGCTAACATTTATTTATTTTTCTTCTATTTTTAAACATTAAAGAAAAAAAGTTGCAGGTTTGTCTAGAGGGGATTGCAAGTGTTGATCTCAACAAGTCTCTTTCTTTCTCTCAGATTTCTTTTGCTAAAAAAAAAAAAAAAACCTCTTAAATCTTAATAGGTTTTTTTTTCCACTTTTGAAAATGATGAACAGTGAAAAGAAATTATGCATGAGTGAAGGTATTTTGAATCAATCAGTTTTGGAAAAAAAAAACTTATGACAATTTATGCTTGAGAGATTACGATTTTTTTATTTATCTCGCAAATCATGATTATTAAAATAGTATTATTAAATTAATATTAAACAAGCAGATAATTTTTTGTTTTGATGTTTTTATTTATAACGGACGACGGAACATATTACATGATATAAAAACAGGTCATATATATATGTTCAACTATCTAGCTTTGCGTTTTTAAATTTTTTTTTCTACCTTTAAAATTGCAATCTTGTTTGATAAATATAATTTAGAAATCTTATTTTTTTTAAATTCAGTTATTTTTCATAGCGACATTTCCATATGAAATTGCCTATAAATATTTTATCCATTCTCTTTAAAAGTTTACATTCACAACCACATTAAATCTTTATCTTCAAACTAATCCCAATTCTTTACAACGATATTATAATATGAAAAGCATATTCACCACTATGTTATTCTACTTCTTAAATATGCGAAAATATATGCGAAATGATTCCATCTTAAAATCATGTTAAGACAGTGGCAAGATATCTATCTATCTTGTGATTAAATTATTTTTCTCTTCACTAATAAAATTGTAATTATAAATATGCGACTTTTTTTTTCGCATTAAATAGTGAAGCTATAATTTTACACTAATTTATAATGGGTTTGCTTAGCGCTTTCGAGATTTCACGTTCGAATCTCATACTCATAGCTTTGTAAATAAAGATTGTTAAGATTTATGCTCTCTCTAAACTATGGACTAATTAAAAATTCAAACGCATTTGCATAAATCTTAACAATCTTTATTTACAAAGCTATGAGTATGAGATTCGAATATGAAATCTCGAAAGCGCTAAGCAAACCCACTATCTTGTGATTGTAAACAATGTCTAAAAAAAAATTTGAATAATGCAAATAATTGATTCAGTCCTAGAAAGTTTTTTTATGTAATTATTTTCATTTTAAACCTATTACCCAATTCTATTAACAATATTAATTCTAACTTCATAATCAAAAATATATCTTGGAGAAAGGTAATTTAACATTACAAAGATAGACATATATCATACATAGGTATTTTTTGTAGTGCTGTTATCATTTTTATGTTGAATTTGGTACTTTCTCAAAAATAATCTTGAAGATGATTTCTATTTACCCAAACATATAAAAGTACCATAAAAAAAAAAAATCTTAAATAAATCAACTATTTGTAAAGTGTTGCCAAAATTGATGTAGGGTTCTTAACATAAAAGGAAAATAATGTAATAGCAACAACTATACCAATGAATAGACACACATACAAACCCATCTGTAATGACAACTATTTGAATTAATCACTGAACTCAACTTGGTTGTTTGACATTGAATACTTAATCTTTTTAAGTCACACACATATATATGTGGAACAAACTGAGTGTGCAAGCAAATTTATATATACATTAATTACAAAAGTTTATATACAAAACTGTTGATTATCTTTTCTTCATATTAATCCATTAAACTATAATAAATAATTGTATTTTTTTTTTAAGTGTCATAGCATCGGCCGGGACGCGAACCCGCAACCCGGGCAACTGCCTGCAAGTGCAAGGCAGTCGCGCTGACCTCTCGACCACCAATGCAAGACCAAAATAATTGTATTTTAAACTATATCTACACAAATTTCATTTATACGCTTAATAATAATGCTTTTCTTGAATAATATAAACCAATAAATATTATTTTAATTTGCGAAGAGCAGATAGTTGAAAACTGAAATAAACTGAAATACTGCAAAATCTCTAGCGCTCGTTATAAATCAATAAAGATTTGTAACAAAACAAAAACACTATTTATTGCATATAATAGAAAGTAAAAATGTGACAACATCGAAAATATGGATTTGATCAAAGATATTAATTAAAGACTTGTAACTTTAATAAATTTTCACAATTTCAATCTGTTATATTAGTCATGCTAGTAATGTTTTATTGCGTTTTATTGCGTGGAGAATAAGATTATTTCAGAAATATGGAGAATGGATATAATTAAATACATTAGGCTTCAATTAGAATTCCCCTAATTTTTTTTTTTCCCCATATGTCATAGCATCGGCCAGGACGCGAACCCACAACCGTCTGCAAACAACTACTTGCTTGCAAGGTGGCTGCGATGACCTCTCGGCTAACAATGCTTGACGAATTCCCCTAATTAGAGATTCAAGACAATTCCTGTACAGTTTCAACATACTATTTAATGAACACTTTATATCTCAAATACTATACTTTGATCTTCAAACATATATATTTAAAATTAGAATTTAAACTTATACATCCATATATTTTAATACTTTGACAAGATAAAACACTTTCTAAAACTAATAATATCCACTGTTAAAGAAACAGTGATTTATACCTGATAAATCACATCCATAATTGTTAATGGCATGCATGCATTTCAAGTGTGACAATAAAAGCAGTGAATACGTCACAATAATAGCCCTAATGCACAATAAATTTAGTGGAAATAGTTACATCAATATATATATCTATACATAAAAAAATACTATATCAAGATTTATTTTTTTTTACAGAAATAATTATCCTTATTTTACATGAGTGAGAGAAATACATGTATGCATGTAAGATAATTTAAAACCAGTTTATGTAAAAAAAAAACAACTTTGTCACAGTAAACTGTATAAATAATGACATATAAAATAATAGAATATTTGAGCTAATGAAGTTAATAATGTTTTGTGATAAGATATGGATCTGTCAAAGTGATAATATGAATAATTTTATTTTTAAATAAAATTCAAAAGTGAATAAAGATCCAGTATAAATATATAATAAATTTACTACCATATTCACATTTTATATTATCCAGATAGCAAATTAAATAATTATAAACCAACAATTATTTCTTGGATTCATGATCTAGGGTTCATATTTCTTAACCATTATTTACATCACAATAGAGATGTTTTCTTTCTGTATATGAAAGCAGTTGAAAGTTACATTTATGCAAGTAAACTCAACTTTGGATTTAAATGCATTATAAACATTTACTTATATAATAATATTAAAAAAAACAACAACAATGATATTAAATCTTAATATATCTTGATTTAACAAACATTAAAACAAAAAAATGTTTAAAAAAAAAGTGCTACTGATTTTCTGTCAAATATATAAAATCAAACAGGAAAACTTGCATATGTACGTCAAGCATTGGTGGTCGAGTAGTCAGCACAGCTGCCTTACAAGCAGTTGTCCTGGGTTGATGGGTTCACTTCCCAACCTATGCTATGACACATGAAAAAAAAACTTGCATATGTAATTAGCTCAAGTATTCAAGAAACAATTGTTGGTTAGCAATAAGTTTTTAAAAAAGAGAGATAAAAGAGAATAGTCCTGTCATAGACTATAGAACAGTATATATTTTAATCAGAAAACTTTCATTTACTAAAATATTAAGTTACAATATTTATGTGATATTAATAATCTTCACCGTACATTGCTAAAAATTCTAAAAGTTCCTGAGAAAAACATTACACTTTTTCCATGAATAAAGCTTAATATTTTATTTCTAAAGAATAGGCCTAGAAAATCATCTATAAATGGATAATTATATATTAAAAAAAAAATAGATGAACACAATGAACTTCATTATCGCCAATTTAAAATAAACGAAGAATACATAAAAAAATTACTAATATAAGTGGGAATTAAACTGGTTCTTCATGCAGCATATAATATATCATTTATATTATTTCTAAATTTATTATACAAATCATTAAGATTTATATTTTTTCTATAGCAGTTTCATTATAAAATAAAAATAATATTAAAGTGTAAAGATTGCAGAAACCTATATATCAATTTGTACGCTTTGAATCTTTAGAAGAGAATGATTTAAAATAATCTATATTAAAATCATATTGTATTTTTTTAAAAAAAAAAAAACCAGAAAATAAAGATACATTAATAGTACCTGTTTCAAGAGGGAGAACTATTAATCACAATGAAATAAACAAATATCCTGAAAAAGTGAAGTTTAAGAAGATATTTAAGTGTTAAAATGATAATTAATATGAGATATGATATAGCAATAGAGATACACTTCTATTTAATATATTGGAAAAACAAATGTATAATAAATATTAATGAAAAAGAGATTAAATATATTACAAAAAGATTTAATTGCATTAAAAACCAAAAAAAGAAGTTTATATTAGCATGATACAATACCTAAATTAAAATAGATGAATTAGACAGAATAACATTAGTGGCTTTAAATGAATGACAAGATCAATAAAAAAAGATAAAGAAATGAAAAAAAATTAATCATATAAATCAGAGCAATAAAAAGTAAAAATGTTTTTTAAAAGTTTGGCGATGACAAAATAATAATAAATAAGAATGGTAATGACAACAGAAAATTAGAAATACTGATATTTTCAATAGAACAACAATAAAAAAAAATTATGAGAAAAAAAGTTTAAATATTGATTGTTCAGAAGTTCATAATAAATTCAGTCCTGGAAGTAATACTGAGCTATGATAAATGGATTTTGAGTTCTAGAGTGGTACTCTACCACAGTGCTAAATCAAGCAGGGATGTTGATATAAATATGAGCAAAATGGATATAAATTATAACAAAACATTGTGATATGCATGTAAAAAAAAAAATCTGCAAAACAAAAAATACGTATATATTTTGAGAGGTAAAAAAGCAAATCAAAACAAATTCACATGATTAAAATCTTTAAAAAGTTTATTTAAAAAAAAAATTTAAATTAAAATGGAAAATGCAGTTAAAACAAATTCAGGTTTATAGTTTTAATTAACATTAGGGAGTAAATTTACATACCTCTTTTTTTCCCCACATACCTTGTTTTTTTTTTTCCAAAGAATGTAAAAGATTTATTTTAATACAAGTTATGTGCATTGAAAATAAATATAAATCGACTATTTTTGTGACTAATAGAAACACAACTATTTTTTATAAAATGAATAATGAAAAATATATGATTAATAGAGAAAAATCTTTTAAATATTACATGAAAAGTACGATTCACAATTTCCTAAAAATTCAGAATTATATCGGATATTTGCGTAGTATGCCTGCTGGAAGCTTGCTATCTGTCTTTATATAAAATAATCCATTTTCAAAAGTTTCCAACACATGGTATAAACAATAGGGCTGACTTGAACTTATTGTATGTAATATTTACTTTATGTTTTGTTTATTACAATGATAAAAAAACACAAAAGTGCAAAGGGTTGTAATTAAGCAGTATTTATGTAAATGCAGTAAAGAAAATTAAAAAAACATGATTAAGCAAACTATAACAAACACGGTTATTCATATTGATGGACAGACGTCACTTTTCAGGTGAGCACTATCCCATAATATTGAAAATATTCCACCGCATTATGTTCTAATGATAGAAGATTCCAAATCTTAATCATGCTTCCAAAAATGATAAAGCAAAAAAGGAATGTTAAAAAAATAATAATTTTAGTTAACAAATATAAAAATCATGAGAATTTTAGCCATGTATTAAGGGTTCATCATGTGTTAACGTTTGAACATTATGTTGTTAATGGAATTTATTAAAAAAATGTATAAAAAATTTTTAAAATTAACATTCAATTTAAAATACATTGGCGTTATATTTTAAATAATCGATTTTCAATGTCAAAGTATTTGTTTACATTTTTTTTCTAAAAATTATTTTCTCAAACATGTATAGCTTATTAACCTTAAAAAAAATTATTAACAAATGCATTTTAAGTTGAATGATAATTTTAAAAAATTTGAATACAATTTTAAATAAATTTCATTTATAACATAACGTTCAAACGTTAACACATGAACCGTTAACATGTGGTAACAGTTACTACGTGACTAAAATTATCGTGATTTTTTAACATTCTTTTTTTGCTTTATCATTTTTGGAAGTATAATTAAAATTTGGAAACTTCCATCGACAGAACAAGATGCATTTTCAAAAGTATGAGATAGTGCCCGCCCGAAAAGTGATCTGTCCAGTGATGTGAATAACCACATTTGTTATAGTTTGCTTAATCATGTTTTATTTTCTTTATGACATTTGCATTAAGAATTTTTTTAATTACAACCCTTTGGACTTTTGGGTTTCTTTATCAGTTTAATAATAATAATAAAAAAAAACAGTAAATATTGAATATGATCAGTTCTATTGTTTATATCTGGTATTGGAAGCCCCTGAAAATGGATTATTTAAAATAAAAATGGATGGTAAGCTTCCGACAGGCATATTACATAAGTACCATGCTACCTTACTTTGTTCTAAAAACAAAAATATGAAAGACTACAATCAAACAAATTCATTTTCAATCTTAAATTCAAATATTTAAATACATATTAAAAACACATTAATATTAGTATATTTATATAATACAGAGGTCAAGATGTTAGTTTATGTCAGTTTTTTTTTAATGATTTCCCAAACAACATGCACCATTGAACTTCTACTTTTCAAACGAATTTATACTACTACTACTGATTTGTTATCATAAGAAGAGCTCACAATTAAAAAAGAAGTTGCTTCCTTATTTAAAAATGATGACAAATGTTAAAACCATAATTTAAATTATCATTAATAGAGATATTTTCAAATATATGGAGGAAAAAAAAGTAAAAATCTTGTCATAGTTAATTGCAGCTTTAACAAAATTAACAACAAAAAAAAAATTAACAAAATTGAAATTAATTCAAAATTTAAGAATTCTAATAAAACTTATTTATCAATAATCTTTTAAAAAGAATTAAAATACAATAAATATTTAAATCAAATTATATTATCTATTTAGTGTATGTTAAGATAATAATAAAAAAGAAAAAATATAATTCAAATGATTTAAGCCAATTTTAAGAAATATTGCTAGAAAATATCTTAAGTTTTGGATATAATTATAGAGTCAGCATATTGGGATTATCATCATCATCAACCATTATCAATCCACTGCAGGATGAAGGTCCTCCAATGGGTGAAATTAATCATAGAATTAAACTTGGTTAGAGTGCTTTTGGTAGAAATAACTTGACATTAAAAGGAAATATGCCTATGTGTTTGAAAAGGAAGGTTTTTAACAAATGTGTTTTGCCAGTTCTTACTTATGGATCTGAGACTTGGACACTTAATAGAAGAGCAATACAGAGACTTCAAACCACTCAAAGAAGTATGGAGAGATGCATGTTGGGAGTAACAAGAAGAGATCGAAAACACAATATATGGGTAAGAGAACAAACAGGTGTTACTGACCTCACTGAAAAAATTAAAAGACTGAAGTGGAGTTGGGCTGGACATATTGCTAGAAGAGATGATAATAGATGGACAAGTGAAATATTGGGATATAAATATTTATTTATTATTAAATCAAAACTAAGAAATAAATAAATTAATAAATATTTGTAACTGAGCACTGTCATATGCAAAAATTTTGAAAATATTGTCAGATCTTAACATATCAAATTCAAAAATAATTTTTCACAAAAGTTTAATAATGTAGCTTTAATATTGAGAAGATAAAATAAATCTAATTAGGTGATGGTATGAAATAAAATCATCGTTTATGAGAACAGGGTTATTGTTTGATGGTAGTACCTTATTGTCTAATTATCTCTAGATGCCTTTGAAGAACATACAATGATTGCTAGATATCTTATTTTATTATTAAAATAAAGCTTGTAAAGAGAATCTATAGTTTGCTCTTCAATAAAAACTAAAATCCATTTGGTTGTGCACCTTTGATAATAATAATACAAAAAGGATATGAGCTAATACAAAATAAAAATGTATTTTTTTTTTAATTTTTTTTTTTTTTTTAAAAAAAGCATTAAATTTTAAAACAGCAGTTCATTTCTTCTACACGTTCATAATTAAAATTTAGCATTTTAAACAATTTCACCTAGGTTAATTGAGCTTAATTACTTTACCTGGAATGTAATCTTTCTACATACCTGTTACACATCTTTTATTATTTTAGTTATCTATTTAATTGTTCTAGTTTTTACATTTTTAATTTCCTTTTCTTTCTTTTTTTAATAAATCTGTTTTTACATTTAAAAAAACTGAAAAATATTTAATCTTGTAAGAATTAAAAATCAAAACTATTAAAATAATATAAATAACTAACCCTACAGGTTTTACTTTCATTTAAAATATTAACATTGTTTTGACATTTATTTATGCTGTTATTCATTTAGACTTCTGATTTTGGAATCTGACTGACTAAAAATTAAAATATGCCTATAGAAATTTAATTTTTTAAATATACACAATTATTAACATCTACACAAGATGATGCATAAATGAATAGGGACATAAGACAAATTAGATCTTTTATTCTTTCTCATTAAATTTCAAACATAACTTCAATTTGATATTAAATTACTTCATATTAAAACCAGTAAAATTTTATTTACAGTATGAATTTAGGCATAGTTAAATTAAATTTGATATCAGCTAATAGAAACAATCATGCATAAGCTGTGTGATACTGCATTAAACTCGACATGTGGTATACAAATATCATGAAGTAGTGAGCTAGAATCTTGGTAGTTGCTGGTAGCAGATGACGTAAGGTAAAATGGGCTTATGCATGGCAAGCAGCACCACTAAGCGGGCAGCTTTGGTGTCAGCTAGCTGGTGGAATGTTTCTATGCTTATGCATGGTGAACAGTGCCACCTCACGGCTGGATCAAGCATTGTTGCTTTTGGCCCCTACTGTGGATACTTCTGCGTGTTTATGCGGGAAAGCGCTTCTAGCAGTGGGAGTACACTATTTCCACAACTACCATAAATTAAAAAATAAATATAATATGGACTGCTATAATAAATTAACTTATTTCAGGTCATTTATTATATCTTCTGTTCATTCTAGCTTATACCGAAATACATGTATTCAGGTATAATCTATTTCAGGTCCACACCTTAGAACAAACTATCATTCAAAACATTCATTTAGAAAAAAAAATTAACAGAAAACCAAAATTATAAATGTTAATAACATATATTATTAATTGTTGTACATATTGTGCAGATTAATTTTAATAAAAATTCAAACTTTTAAAAGTATACAACAAAGTGTAACAAATTTAATTAAAAAAAAATCACAGTATACTGATATAGCCATATTATTTACAAAGCTTCCATTTTCTTGCTAGAAATTTTTTTTCCTAGTGCTGTTCTAAATCTCTTTCTTGTGTCATAGTGAGCACTAAAATTGTTCTTAAAAACAAACAAAAAAAACCCCTTATAACTCATTTTATTTTTGCTGTCTTGCTTCTATTTTTTTTTTTTTTTCTTAGCAGTAATCATTAACCTATATGCTAATTCTTAGCATGGATGGGGAGTGGATGTATTAAAATTATATATGTCTGCATGAAAGTACCCGTAAAAACAACACATATATACAAATATTCTTATATACATTTTTTTAAAGTATGCTCACAAATATCATTGATCCAAAAATATAATAGTTTGATTGCAGAAGGTAAGTGCATTATTTGTGAGTAACAAGAACTTTATAATATAAAGTTTGATTTATGTAATTACAAACTTTAAGCATATAAAAAGATTCAGCTCTGAAAATCCTAAAATATGCTTTGAATTAGTAAAAATTATATTAAACAGACAAAGCTCTCCATACAGTAGTGCCACTCTGTGCCTACTCATCCAATATGCCCAGACTAGTTTCTGGCTTGTGGCCTTTGTCAGTGAGGAGCCTTGGATCTGAGAGCACTGCACCTAGATCTTAGGATCTGGTTGCCACAGGGTGGCACTACTGTATGGAGAGTTTTGCCTGTTTAATAACAGTTATGTGCTAGCAGAGATGTTGATCAGGTGATGTTTAGTGGTAAAAAATATATTAAAAGTATACACTCTTAAAATATTATATTTTTGCAAAGAGTACTGTTAAACATTAGGGATGGGATTTGCAAACAAATAAACATGTTCATTTAATGAAAGAAAGTATTTAACTCATTTAAAAACAGAATTAAAAGATTGTATCAACACTGTGTAGATTGAATGCTAATATGTAAGTTTTAGAGAACACATATATATATATTGTGCCTTTTCTATAGGTCGGTAATAGTTCATAACAGTCAATTACTAAAAATTTTAAATTTTAGAATATGTTCTTTTGATTTATTAATTATAGTTTGTCAATTATGTTATAAAGTACAATTTGAAGCTAAAGAGAATACGTAGTATATAGAATTATTTAAAAAATAGTTAAATAAAGCTTAAAATATTGTTTCATATGGTTGTAAAAGCTGGCCATATTAAAAAACACAGCTATAAATATTAAAAGTATATTTAAAAAAATTCGATTTTAATAGTTTAAAACTTATAGTTAATAAATGCTATGTTTAAATTTATAATCATATTTAATAATCAAAATTAATATAGTATATTTTTAAAATAAACTTTATGATGGTGAAAATTATATCTAGTTCTATATTTTTAAAATTATTCTTCCAAATTTTTTATAATTATTTTATATAATATAATAAGTGTAGCAATTTTATTAGTCTAGGCAGAGAAATAGATTGAAAATCGTCTGTCAAAGTTATTAATCATGTGACTTGTATACTTATACTTTCACACACACGCTTGTTCGAATTAATAACAAAGTTTAAAATATTTTAAAAGTTATATTATAGAATTGGATAGAATTATTGCCTATCATAAAAGTAAATAGTATTAAACATTAAGTTAACTATCGTATAACATGCTTAAATGATGTAATAAAGATGAATACATTCATAATATAAAAATTAAATATTTTATTTAAATAAAAATAGATAAATTGAATATTAAGAAATGGAATAAGTTATTAAATGTTATTTTAAAAGTTATTTTAAAAGATTAAATAATTTTAATAAAATAATAATTGATTTAAAAGTAATATTTTAAATAATATTTTTTAAATTTTATTACGTCATAATTTCTAATTTTGAAATTTAATTCTACTATAAACTAAAAATATGTAAATTTGTTCGCAAGCTAAAGTAAGAATTAACCAATAGGAATAGGTATTCTTACAGACTATAAATATGATTTGCACGGAGTTATCGGGGGAGATTAATAATGTATTGAAACTAGAGAAAGGTAAATTATAACTATCAAAGAGATAGTACTTATTTTTAAATTTTTTATTTTAGTCAATTTTTTTTTAGTATTTTCTTATCGTTTTATTTTGAAAAAAAACAACAACTAATTGATAATTTTTGAAAGTATTTTTGCAAAAGAGGGGTTAAAATATAATAATTTAGAAACTTCGTGGAAATGATTTTCTAATTTTTAAAGTACTTACCAGTCGTATTTTATCTAAAAATTTAACCTAAACTTCGCAATAAAGGATGGATATACTACGAAATAAAATGGATATAAGTTGTAATGCTGAAAAAATATTTGAAATATTTATTGATACAGCTTTATTAATATTTCATCGAAGAACTGTTTTGGTACATAAAAAAAACCACAGCTCGGACATTATAAGAAGTCTAAAAAATGTATTGAAACGTATTATTTATAAGTTTATCCAAGATTTATTTTTAAATAGTAATGAGACAATTATATCTCATGAATCATTTTATAGAATATTATATTCAAAGGAGTAAAATGTTATATCCTTTCTGAAGGTAACATTTTTAAAAAATATTTTCAAGAATTAAAGAAAGAACCCAGGAGAATATGTTACAGAAGTGTTTTTGATATTAAAATATCCGGTCTTAGAATTATTTAACATGTATTTAGAAAAGATTTGTTTAAAAGTACTTGAAGTTTTTTTATTTTTATTTTTAAAAGAGATTTATAAAAAATACCAAACGAAAGTTTAAATGTATCAAGAAGGAAACATATATAAAAAAGTGAACATATAGTTGAATAAAAGATGGATCCATGGAAATACAAATAGTACTTAAAAGTTTATGGAATATTTTTTCAAAGTTAAATTAGATGGATTGATGCATCGGATACACAGAGAATATTGGTAGAGAAGATTAAGAAGCTTCATGGGATTAATTAATATTATGATTTAATAATTATTGTCCTAAATACTAAAACCAAGGATTATTTTCTATAAATTTTACTAAATGGATTAATAATTATTTTATTTTAAACTTTAACGCGCTTGGAGGAGAACATTTTTAAAAACTCTAGAGAAAATAATAAACATTTTGGACTTATCAGGAACTATCGTCAAGAAAATATGTAATTATAGTTTTGATTCCTTTTATTTTGTTAACCTAGTTTAAATCTAAATTTTTATATAAGATTAGGAAAAACATAAAAACATTAATTTATTAATATTAAAATTTTATAATATAACAATCTAATAATTTAGCTAAAAATATTTTAATATAAAGTGTATGGGTGTGAATTTTTTTTTTTTAATATCTGCAATGCTCAAGTGGATAAAGGAAGCCTACTGATCACGGTGACTAGATAAAGGTTATTGGTAATAATAATAACTATTGATAATTTATAATGTATATTTTTTTTGTTTTCTTTAGATCATCCATAAATTGGAAGAATGAAGTGTAAAAGTTTTTTTACTTATATGTACCGCATTTCATACAACATTTTAAAAAACATTATGAGATAGGATTGATTTGAAAATATGCATACGACGATTTTTTTTTTTTTTTTATTAGTGATATAATCCAACATAACAAATAATTATGTGATTCTTTTAAAATTTTCATGTTATTGGATATTCAAATATTGTCTAAGTAGATTGTATATGATTAGACATATAGAATAATGAAATAAGCAGACTTTTCTTGTGGAACAGCTAGATTGTTTAACTATTAATGAATTTTATTTATTGTTTTGTAAATGCAGATAGTTATTTATCGATGTAAGATGTGGAAAATCTTGAGAAATAATGTTGAGATAGTGGCTTGGAAGTACTTAGTGAACAGGAAACCAAGATGATGTTTTAAGAAATAGGATGTTATAAGGAATGGAAATAATATTTAGTCTTTATGTGAATATCAGCATAGTTGACAAAGCCCCATGACTGATACACATTTTATTTGGACAGTGTTTATATTTCTTTAAATATTTGATGTTCTAATAAAGCTGAAGAAATAGCTTTAACATCGTCCCTGTACTAGAGGATATTAGGCAGGTAAATGGCATACCTCTTCGCACTGTGCCATGATTTTGAGAAGTGTTAAGAGTAATACTCTAGCTTTCTTCCTTAATCCTATGCATTTGTTTTCGCTATCTTTATTTCATGTAACTGCATCGTTCAGTAAGATATGTTTAAGAGAAATGATAAATAATTTAGAACTTAGGTTATGCTATCATTTTGTATAAGATTGGTTTATTTGCTTAGAAGGAATAGGACATTATAAAATTGAAGATCCAAAGTATCCTAAGGAAAGAAAAGAATCATAGAATATATTTTGAATTTTATTTCGGAAATAAAATATAAACTTTTTTAAAATAAGGTATCTAAACAAAGATATTTTCTTTAAAGTGATAATAATTTTAAATGCTTTAGTATTATTTTTTTAAAGAGAAAAATAAGTATTGCATATTTTTAAAATACAATAGTATAAAGTAAATTATGTAAACAATATGCATAGTATATTTTTTGTTTATTGATTAACAGAAATATATTGATGATTACACTTATATCATACTAAAGTAAGGCTTAAAGAAGAATATATTATGATTAGTAAACATTGTGTAATAAATACTAAAATCTAGTACTGAATTTTGGATAATATTTTGTGTAACATCTTTGACTTTGCAAGATAAAATTTTTTTAATATTTTGAGAAGTCCATACTCATTATAAAATTTTGTTTTCTATAGAATGTTTTCTAAGTTTGAATTTTTTAAAATAAGATAGTTTAATAATATTAAGGATAAAATACTGTTGCTAATAAAGTAGATAAATATATTTGTAATAAGTTAACCATAATGAGAAACCAAATAGTAACATTTTTTTTTTTTAATTTTGTCCTAAATCTAAATAAAGATATAATTGAAATATAAATTATTTTTTTTATAACCCGGTAGATCAAACTGTAAGGTAAAAAGGTTAAGGATATCCATTGTAAATAGTATAAATAAATTGTTTATTTATTTGTTGTTAATAATAAACTTTGTTAAATTTTGTTATTTCAAAAATTTTGTGTCCGAGTTATTTATTTCTCCACATTGCTGCATGAAATCACGATATATACATAATAATTGAAACAAATATATAATTTTGCACAAAAGATAAATAGAGAATTATTTTAAGAATTTTAAATATTTTATTGGTATTCATTATAATTAAATAATCATAATCTTACATTGTTTTATTGGTCATAAATCAGTTATCACAATATTATATTAAATTATATACTATCAGTTGCCACACACATTTTGTTTATCAGATTATCAAATGCTACCACATATTTATTTATTATATTCATGAAGATAAAAGATTATATAAAATTATTTTATTATGGTAATAAAAATATAACGAAAAGAAAAGATATCCAGTAGTAATTAAACAAAGAAGAATATTATTATTATTATTATTATTAGTTTAAGTATAGTAGATTATGACATAAAATCCCTTCTCATATTTTACTACCGTATTTTTAAATTAACTTAGAATAAACTTTATGAACCTGAGATTATTTTATTGAGCTAGATTATTACAAATAGAAAATTAAGACTTAATTGTTAGTTTAATCTTAGTGAGTAGAAGTTATTAAAGTTGTAAGAATACTATGAGTTTGTTATTTGAAATAGTAATAAAGGGGGGATAGTGCTCTTATGCCATTGAGGTAGTATCTTGTGGGATATTGGCTCAATGTAATCTATCTTGTCACCTGTATTTTCACTTCAAGTCTCATGAAAATATTAAATATTTATTTAATTTATTTTTATAAAACTGAACCTTATTCGTATTTTAAATTTGAGCTAGTGGAACATTTTAATTTCAATGCTGAATATTTTATTTATTAATTATTAACTGAGCTAGAACCTGTTTTATTTTATATCATATTATCTGGAAGTGAAGATGCACGAGATGAAGATTAGAATATATATATAATTAATAAATAGTTTGGCTATAAAACAAGAATGAAAATAGTTTTCCAAAAGTTGTTGAAATGAAATTCAATAGAAATAAAAAAATTTTTACAGTAGTAACTATAAAATCGTAAGTCAAATTTAATATTGAATACTAATCATAATGATGGAAAAGTATTAAGTTAACATTGGAAAAGTACTTTTCCAGTATACTCCTAAAATAAAACTATGGATTCTCTCATTGAAGCATTTATAGCCCACAGGATAGTTGGTTGAAGGTCTTAGAAATGTGTTACCCATCCATCAGTTTAGTGCTATATAGTTCATAAGAGATTAAATCCCCTCTCTCCCAAAAAACTGCAAAGTCAAGCCCCAAAATTAGTCTGCTGTACATTTGAATGTCTCACATATTAGCCCAAACTGCTACAATGACCTGATCTGCCAATGTTATCTTAAAAGTAAATTGAGAATTGAACATTGTGATGGATTTTTGTAACAAACCTACAACCAATATTAAAGATAACCTTGCTGAAAATTCAAATAATATTCTATCTATTTTGGATTTCACTGTAGAAGATAGAAACTAAATCTTCAAGGTTTGTCACGAACAATTTAAGGATATAGCTATATAAAATATATATGACAATAAATGTGTACATATACCAAGTCAATTCACCAATAAAAGTTTCTACAATATTTAATTCATGGAACGCCTAAATTTATAATCATTATTTCAATTAACAAAATCAATTATTTATATTTAATGTGACATACTCTAAAAATATATTTATAAGGTTTGTTTTTCCTTATAATATCTTGTGAGAAGTGAAAATTGCATGAAGAAGTTATATAATTTTTTTCTTTTTCTTCTGATTTCATTTCTTAAAATTAATAAATTATTCTTAGATTTACCTGTATTTAGCATGGAATAGAAAAATTGTCATAAAAAATTAAATGATATAAAATAAATTAAATACTTTAAAATAGATTAATTTACATTCCACATAAATTTAAATCTATTTTTTTTTAATGATGAAAGAAGGAAGAATATTTTTAGAGAATATGTTTATTTAAACTTTTTTTTATTATTTTTGTAAGATGCATTTAAACCCATGATATGATATTAATACTAGTTTATTAAAATAAATTTGTTATTGTAGTAAAAAAGCTTATTTTCTTTATTCCCATAATGTTGTGCAAACATATGCATTTTATTTCCATATTATATATTTAATTAGTTAAAGACAATTAATTATATGTGTGTTATCAAACCTATGCTCTACGTTTAGCTAACCAGTTGAGGCAATAACAGGAAGAAATTGCATTTTTACAGAAAGGTTCGTATATAGATCTGTAGGAATGGCCACTTATTTTCAAGGAAGTGACAACCATAGTAAACGAATTTTATTCTACTTATATGCAAATAAAGCTGTTTAATTTGGATGACTCTTTAACTGATTAAGAATAGATAGACTATGAATCTAGAAATGTTAACCATTATCACTAAAAAAAATAATTGCAATCCATGTACATATAGAATATTTGATTAGACAATCAACATTATTTTTAGGGTTAAATAATATTTCAAATAATGAGAAAACATCAACAATTAACTAATGTGTGACCAAACATGCAAATGTAATGTGTTTTATACAAGTTATCCTATTATATTTAATTGCCCAAAATGCAGTATTCTTAATGGTGGATGTCTTGTAGTCACTTTCATTTTACTTAATACTACATTAGTCTGGTCTAACTTCTTATCAATTTATTTTGTTTTTGTAAATGTACAATTGTTATTATTTTCATAGTAATGTTTCAAAACAACCTCAACAACACTAACAAAACTATAATACTTATCAATATACATAATTACAAACAAATTCAATTTGCATTATATCTTAAAAAATAAAATCGGAAATATAGATTTATTAAACCATTTAAAAACCAATAAACTAATATTGAAATAATTTAAAGTGTTCATCTTTCAGTTTATATTTCCAATAAAATATTTTTTAATTATATATAACTAAATCAATATCAAATATATAAATATTGTAAGGATTTTGAAGGTTTTAGTTCATGTAGTTTAGGTCTCTGCACATTTTTCCCGCTAGGAGCAGTGGCCATCTTTAAACTGTTTGAAAGAATGAAAAGTAATATGAAAAAAAAAACAATTTTGAAATGGAAAAATTAAATATATTGATGTAAAAGCAAAAAAAAAATAACATTGGAAAACTTTTTATTAATAATTTTAGTAGAGAAATGAGAAATTTGAGTGGAATTTTAGGCAGTTAGTTACCCCAGAGCAGGGGGTATCTGAAAAATAAGATAGTCTGAAAATGGCCTAAATAACTGGAACAACACATAAAAAACCTTTATAAACAAGTTCTGAGTGACAGGAACTTGGAGTAGGAGAAATACCTTAAGAGTCTAAGAGGGAATAGAACCCTAAATTTATGGTCCATGAAACAGTTAAACCACCCACCAAACACAGGGGGAAATGAGGTAGTTAAATGCTGATAAGCACAAGGTAGACAAGGAAATTATATTAAAAATGCACTAAAACTGAAATTTAGTGAATGAAAGAGTACATTGGCAGCAATATAAGGCCTTTAAAGGGCCAAATAAATATAAAAGTCACCTTTCACTGCTGCAACACCAACTTTTATCCCAGTCGAATTTCAAACAAGACTTAACTAAAAACACCATCACCAAAGAACTTATTTCAAAGTCTCCATCTTCTTGCCCTCTGTATCTTCCTCCCTTTCAGGCTGTGGTTTGCTCTATCAAAGGTAAAAAGCAAGTCAAAAAGATCAACATGATCAATCATAATGCCATTCCAAGTACAAGGGGAAAAACTAAAATTACTCATCTACAAAAGACAAAAATCAGCCTGTTGCATCTAAGCATAACGCAGAAATCTATCTCCTCATCCAGCCCTGAAACCTTTAAAGACTTAACATACAGCTATTCCTCCAAAGTTAATGTCACATATGGATCCTCCGATCAATCCACCAGGGCAACCAAGCCTATCAACATTGCTCCTTACCAAAGACTTTTCTTTGCCCGGACTACATACCCTTTCCATAGCCCCTTTTGCCATGTAATCATCTCTTTGTAAACCTTTTTTAACTGTTGTGTATTTTGTCTTTTTGATGAATAAAAGCTTTCATCACTGAGGGGAAAAAAAAGAAGAGCCAACTAAGAAGTTATGGGGGACGGGACGACTGAGTTCCCAAGTAAATAGCATGATTAAAAAGGATTGTTATGCAAGAAAGTTTAATATACAAAACAGTTAAATGCAAATAATTAAAAAAAAAGAAAAAAAACAAGAATGATTTAACCAGCAAATTGTTTTAAAATTTGAGTAAATACACACAAAGAAACAAATTATTAGAGATTTCATAATATACCACTTATACTAGCATGCATATATTAAGAGAATATATTTGCATATGCATGTGTGTGCATGTCTGAATAAATCAAATAAATAAATACAAAGTCATAATTAAGATAAAATGGTACTTGTGAATTTTCCAGTAAACCAAGATGGCAGCCCCTATTTTTGATAAATCGACAGTTTCGAGGGCCTATAATCTACGGAAGATGTGTCAAATGTTAAATTAAAACAAAATTAATAAAACAATTGTTAAATTTTAAAAAAGGAATAAATTCCGATAAATTTTATTAATAAGCTTTATTTCAATTTTTTTTTGCTTATAACGTGGGAAGTGACGAGATGCTCTTAACATTGTCATACATTGGATCAATTCAGCATGTTTCTTTTTGTCAGCAGTTTTTTTTTGGGTAAATTGTCATAATGATATGGACTTCCTGTCACAGAACGTGATGCAATGGATTATTTCCAAAGGGACAGGATTCTGCCCTCCTGAAAAGTGTATGTTAACAGTCATAATATGATTGCATAACCACAATATGAATAAAATGTAAATATTATATTTATATATTTTTTCATTCTTCTGTTAACAAGCCACCCCCCCTCCCCACCCCAAGAAAATAAACTGTAAATACTGTAATTAATTTTTCCACAATGATTTATTTTTTTAAGATAACAGTAATAAAAAATAAAATGTAATTATAATTATTAAATTCGATATTTCCTAGCAGGCATTTTTTTATAAACATTTTTTGGGGCCCCCTGAAACTGTAGATTTATCAAAAATATGGGCTGCTATCTGATAAAATTATTACACCAAAAATGTAATATTATGTAAATGAAATTTTTTATGTAGAATGAGTTTGAAGCAATATTATTTATCTTATTATAGTAGTTGATATTTTCTTATGGAGTCTCTATAGAAATGGTAACTGATATATATATATTTGATTAATACTTATAATGTAAGAGATCATGTATGTGCAAACTTTTCTAATTCCAGAGTATCATAATTTTTCTCAGAAGAGTATTTCCCCCCCACAAAACTCAATGGCAATATTGGTTAATTACTTTCAATTTTGTTTTTATCCTTGTATAAAATGTTGGAACCAGGTTACTATACCTATTTCAAAACATATCCAACTTAAGAAAAATAAAATTCTTCCAGATGCCCATCAATCTATTGGATAAACATATAAGCATATGAACCATTTTAAAATGTATATTAACCACAGGAATGACTGTCCCATAAATGGATAGTTAGCAATATAGAGAATCAACGAAAAAAGTCAGCGTTATACAGTGTCATTTCAAGGATCCTATTTCAATGTTATCAAAGAAATTATTGAGTCTGGACCAGAATAAATAATCACTGATGGTAGAAGTTTAGTCAGTGCTTAGAAAACTGGAAATTACTTTTATTTTAAATCTCCATGCATCAACTTATAGAATTAATAATAACACTAATAGCACTTAAGAATGCACAAAACAATAAAAACTCATATTAGTAATAAATTGTTTTGAATACTATGCATATTTGTACCAGGATTACAAAATAGTTTAATTTTACATGTATGTGTATAAATATATTTCATGTTTACAACATCAATAGATAGATTCTGACAGAATCAGAAAAATCAAGGTAGC
Source organism: Epiperipatus broadwayi (assembly GCA_028023455.1). NCBI lineage: Eukaryota > Metazoa > Onychophora > Udeonychophora > Euonychophora > Peripatidae > Epiperipatus > Epiperipatus broadwayi. The sequence continues at coordinate 14,975,333 of JAQFVV010000010.1, read as the reverse complement.
ATTAGTTCATTGTTGTTAGTCATGTAAATATGGGCCCTCCTATTAATAATCGCACACAGATTCATTTTTACATTCATCTATCATTGTCAGACACAATATATGATGCATTACTGCGTTTGCATGTAAATTAATGATGTGATATCTTGATGTTTTAAATGGTATTGAAGTTGAGACATTTTGAATATGTTACAAACAAAAAAGAGAGAGCAAATTTGAAATAAAATTTCATGAATAAAAAATTACAATTAGGCAGAATTCATCTTTAACTTTTTGCTTTATTTCTCCTGTGATTCTCTTTTTTTCTTCTTCTGAAGTTTTAGCCACCATATTTATTTATGAATGACTTCCCAAGATAGTGATAGATTGTATATGTATGCCAGGACATATTTATTCAACACTTCAGAAAATTTGTGTTAAATATATATATACAATTAAAAATTTATTTACATTTTATTAGACAATAATATGTCAGATTTTTAAAAAGTTAGATTATTTGGATAATAAGGTGATCTAATTATATGGTTTTTATATTGTTTTTATTAAGTTAAACTTATTTTTGACTGTTATTTGATAACAGTGTCTCATTTTACATCAAAATTATGACCAAAGATTTTTTTTTTTGGTCTTTTCTGAATGATTGTAATATTCATTTAAATGTTTTGGACATGCATACAGAAAAGGTAGTCTATATAATTTAAACTTAGCTTTTAATAATGCTTATCATGCTTCCAATATCACAATCATACCAAATATCAAAAGCATACTATGCATTAATAAAAAGCTAAGTTTAAATTATAGATACTACCTTTTCTGTATGAATGTCCAAAATAGTTATGTGAATAATATAAACATTAAGAGTAAATAAATTAGCTTTGTATTATATTGTAGAGCAATTGCAGGAATACCTGTAGTATAAGAAATTTTTGATCAATTTACATTAAACTATGACTTCTACCACTTCCTTTATTTTGCTGTGATATCTTATATAAATCCAATTATCCACCTTTGAACACTTTTTAGAAAAAAAAAAAAAATGTATAGTCAGAATAATATGACTACATCCCAACACTATGCCCGCGGGCGCCATGGTGCCCGCAGACCATTTTATGTGTGCACGCTGCTATTTGAACAGAATAAAAAAATATTTATCTGATACAAATAAATTTAATTTTTAAATTTTTTTGTGAATTATTGTATTATATTGTAATCAAATGTCAAAATTTTATTTTTGAAATAAATATTTTTTTTGTACATTATGTGTATTATTAACAATATCCAACTATAAATTTACATTGAAAAAATAAATGGTGCCTGCCATCTGGCGAGTATTATAGAATGTGCTCTTAAGTGCAAAAAGGTTGGGGATCCCTGGACTACGTTATATATACAACAACTTTTTTTTTTTTTGTTAAAAAGTGTTCAAAATAAGAAGGACAAATTGCATTTATATACAATATTACAGAAAAATAAAGGAAGTGATGGATTTAAACTATGACTTAGGCATCAGAATCTAAAAACTTAATGCAAAATGGCAATTTACCCTCACTCCTGTACCTATATATATACATTATTGCATCTGTATACCATTACCACATAATATAGTCATCCTACCCTCCCCACAACAAGGACCAAGAAAAAAAGAAGTTAAAATTAAATTTTATGATATAATTATATAAACCAATCTGTGAATCACAATTATGTTCAAATGAATCAAAAGGTGGCGCTGTAGTCTACTCGACATCTTGCAATGCTGCCATAAATTTTTCAGAAGCAAACTTGTTTGGGAAAAATTTCAACATCTTACCCAATTATAGTAACTACAGTATTTATATCTTCAATTACAAAACCACATTCAGTATTTATGCTAGATCATTTTGTATGTGTGTATAAATGAACACATAATTTTTTATCTATCTAATAACCCCCCCCTCCCCCAGTAAAAAACAAAACAACTTTATTACTATTTTTTTAAAAAAAATGTACAGACATAAAATATCTCTACTAAAAATCACTTTATCATCCACTAGAAAACAATGACAGGAAATGATTGCAGTCATTCTATGGAAAAATCTGGCTTGGTTAGATAGGTAGGGCTACATTAGCAAAATTAGTTTTCAATGGTTGGAATGTTAAAATCCTGATCAGTATCCTGTAGTTCTAGTTTAAAAATAAATTAAATTAATAGCACTAATTCTACCATTAAAAACAATAATAAATGTGGCTATAAGTAAATTTATGATTAAAAGACTCAAGAAAAATGAAGTACAGTATATTTTTATATCCGGATAAATAATTAATTATATTAAATCTGTTTCCTTCTATGCCCACACTCATTATCAAGAAATAGATCCCAGCTGTAAAGACCAGAGTTTTAACAAATAAACTCATTACTAATTATACATTATGTATAAAGATGAGTGGGAAAACAAAAAAAAACATGTACAGATCACAATTTTGGTTCATAATTTTTTAAGGTGTGAGATGTGTATTGCTTATTTAACTAAAATTTAATGGAAACAGAAATTAGTACTAACCTCTCAAAGTCTACTTTATGCTTACAGATTATTTTAAACTTATTTATATTATAATGTTTATATAGATACTCATGTAAGAATAATTACTAATTAGTTACAGATATGAGTATGAAATTTTTTTAATATTATAATTAAAGCCAACAGAAGTCATTTTTCAATGTAGAATCAAATTTAACTGCATTAAAATTTAATAAATTCTCAATAAAACAAATTAAGTTGCTGATAAAATGGGAAAAAAAATTCTTGACAATTTCCTAGGCATCAGAATAAAAAAGTTTTATAAACTCAAATTATGACATCCACAAAAGTTTCTTATCCCAACACAGTTTTACAATATAAATAGTAATTCTAATTTATCTTAGGCAAAAAATTATTATATTAAAAAATCTTAATATTCAAAATTCTTCTTTAGTTTTATTCATATTTAGAATTATTATTTTAATTAAAGTGAAAAGCCTATTTTATCTTTCAGATTTAATGACTGGGAAAACTTTTTATATATACACTTGATTAAATATTGTTGCCTCACATGAACTTTCAGAGTTTTAAATTTCTGGAAAAATTTTAACAGGTAGAATGCATCCAACAACGTTAAACAGGATACATATTTAATTTTTTTTTATATAAATTGTTTGGATTTTAATAATAGGTTAGAGATGTAATATATTTAACTAATCTAAATTTTATTTGGCTGCAACAATTTTAAATTCAATTTACTGTTCTCAGTTTGTAATAATGTCTCATGTTTAGGATTCCTTCATTAACATATAAGTTAAAAGTTGACTCTTATTGCTTGTTTACTTCAATCTATGATTGAGCCTAACTAAGTCTAGATAGCCAATATACAAAAGGAAAAGTTTATACACTAATTAGTTTCATATATGCCAAGAATCATAATTAATTCTCAATTAGAAGAAACATTTCATTGATACATCAATCAGGTTACAGATATCCTTAATATATTTATTTTATTTCCATATTTTTATTTAATTAAAAAAAAAGTTACCAAAACAATATATTCTAATATTTTAAAAAATATGCATGCATGCAAATTCTCTAACTAAAAATAAGGTAAGAGGCATTCCCTTAATAAGATTCATTCCAGCATCTCAAATTTGGATCTACATCATAAAATAATAAAACCTCTTGTATCATCATGATGTATAACTGCGGTGTACAGCCACTCACTCAGTTAAAAAGTGGACCTAGGAACTTTGTAGGCCACACCGGTCTAAATTATGTTTTTCTTATGCCTTCATGGCCAGAGTTAAACTTACGAACTCTGGCCATGAAGGCATAAGAAAAACATAATTTAGACCGGTGTGGCCTACAAAGTTCCTAGGGTCCACTTTTTAACCTTCAGTGGTGGAGTTCACTGGGTTTGTTCCGTTGCTAAGTTAAAACTCTTGACTTTCGTGTGCATTCAATAAGTTCCCGCTACAAGTGCTGCTTAGTTATTTTTTGTTCTTTCTTTTATCTTGTTAAGGAATGTTTTAGAAACCAATTAATTCTCCTATTGTCTACTTTTAGTAATCAGCACTTTTAATCTAGCTGCTTAATTAGTTTCTAATCTGAAGCGCTTATCTTTAATAGCGTACCAAATTTAATTACAAAATTCCTGTCTATTTCATCTAACAAAACTTATTTTAATAAAACGTTAATTATTATATACGTATAACTTATTTTAACAAAACTTATTAATTATTATACACGTATATAGCAATAACAATATAGGGATCTATTAAAATTATTAACAATATACTGATTTGTGTTTAAAAAATATATCTAAGTACCAGTATTCTTATTTTATTTGGGTGTTAGTCTTTAATCTAGAATACAAAAAAAAAAAAAAACAACATACAAATATATTGTTATTATTACCATTGGTATATTAATACTAATTTTTAATAAATATCACCACTCATCTCACATATGCACATAAGTTTATTACATAGATCCACAAATATACTTTATAATTTTGACAATTGTTTATTATTTTATTAAATGTTATTTGTCGGAACTATTATTAATTGTTACTAACATTTTTTAAGCCTGGTTAGATTTATTAAACTATGTGCACTAACACAAAATGTTTATCTAAATACATACTAATGTTTATTTGTATACATTTATATTCGTTAACCTAATTCACATCACTTAAATACATAAGAATTTTTGCTAATTTTGAGGAAATTGCTGATTGACTACTGAAGATTAGTCAATGTAGGACCTGATATTTTATATTCTCTCTATAGAGAATGCCATGCATAAATGTGTATTTACTTTTTATATTTATATAAAAATAAGTTCATTTACAAAATGAAATGCAACATTTATATATGTCACAACAATAGTTATAAGAGAATAAATTAGTTGCAATAATAATTGATGCTTATTAAAAAAAAATTAAAATTCACAAATCAGACATAAATGTTCATAAAAATAATGAGATTTATTAAATGGTAAAACTCATAAATCCATTAACTAATAATGTGTGTGGAAGAGTTAAGTGATTGATTAAGGGATAAAAAAATGCACAAATTAGTAATAACTCCTGATAAACATTATAAGAGTAGCTTACAATCCTACCTAACCAGCCTATACTAATCCACATCACCAAATCAAGCCCATTCAAAACGTATACTTAACTAATGAGTTATTGAATACACGCTATATATATATACTTTACATATCTATATATACACAAATATTTACTTTGTGAAATATTAAAGTAACAAATGTCACAAGAGACTAAATTTTCTTTATAAAAAAAAACATTTAGTGAAAGGATACAGAATTAAACACTTTAAAAAAATTATCTAAATATATATGTATACTAATAATAAACTAATAGTCATTGTATGGCATTTCACAAACTAAATAGTACAATAATGTGGACAGTGACTAAGTAAGCATGGTGATGACCCAATGTCAAGTTAATCACTAGACAACCAAGTGAGGAAAATGAAATTAGAATTCCATTAAGTAATTTTTTAAATTGATTATTGCTGATGTGATTTATGCAACAATAGGAAACTGCAGCATCATAGAAGGAAATGAAAGATTTAGTATACCAAATATTGGAAACTAAGCTCAGTATAAAAATGAATCCTGTTTATATATGTTCTCTTTTTAAAAATGATGTATTCACAATAGAAAGTCAACATTGTGAAAGCGAATTTTCGAATGATAGAGAAAATGGATGCCACATTTGAAAACCCTGGCTTTTCCATATAAATTCATTGGCATAAGACCTGAAGAAATTAAGACTGATGTTTGAAGTAAGAGAGGATAAATAAATTCACACAGGTTAATGAAAGAATGAAATTGTTTTTGAACTGATATTGGAAAAACGATATTGAGTGCAAACAGAAAGGGAACAAAACATCACCAGCAGCTGAACAGAATAATAAAGTAATTTCTTTTTGTATATAAAAACCATTTAATGTCAAACCACAATTAGATAGAATTTCATTATATTATAAATCACTGTGCAATGTATTCTGTCTAAAATACCAGTGTCATAGGACTGACTGCCATTATCCCAACCATGGCAGCATGATGACTTCATTTGCCTACTCTTGTAATGCTTGAAGGGATACCAGTTATCTGATGTGAAATGCCTACATATATATTGAGAGAAAGATCGATGCAATATTATTTCAAGCGTGTTGCATAGAGATGTCGATGAGCGGTCAATATCTTTACCTAAGGAGGGCAATCCGGAAAGAATAGACTGTACATATCGTTGCTGAACTCATGAATATTAATCAAGATGATTTAATGAAATTTTGATATATTGTTATGTGTTCTTATTATATATATTTGTAATCTTTTTTTGATTTTATTTCCACAACTTGGGAATGTAAACATTTATAGTTTGTGTTTTGGAGGAGTCTATTATAAGTGGAGGCAGAAAAAAAGGAGGGATGATTAAGTTTAGTTAAAAAAAAATTTATATTATGAATAAGTTTAGATCAACTTTTCTTCCATAATGACTTGACATTGATCACCATATGGAATAAAGGTAAGAGCTTTAATATTATTCCATATTAAATGCACACACTTATTACAAGACATAATTTACGTAATTTGTTTGTGATAATTAATAATCATTATATGTTTGTTTGCTTTTCGGTGTGAATGACTAATCTTGTATGGATGCTCTATTCTGTCAACAGTATGAATTCATTCATAGATAGGGAGACTCCAGAAGATCAAACACCATCAATCTGAATTGGACGATGAGGCAACTGCAAATATACTGGCAGAAAACTTAATTTAGCTAGTTAGCTTCATGGTCATCTTAATTTATTATTTTTTTAAAATTTGTTTTTTTGTAAATAATTAGTACCATGTCATGGATTTCTACCATTGGGTCAACATTTGGAATTGTAAATATATTCAATTATTAATATGGTAGAAAATCATTCTTGGCACAGATAATTAAACCATTTCATATTGTTAAAATATGTTAATTTTTTACTTAGTTTTGTCACCCAATAAATGTTATAGAATTTATTCATATCAAACTGGTGTCTAGCTTATTGAAATCATCTTGTATTCACCAATCAACCTATAGTCTGAAATATGCACACATATTCAATTCTTGGATAATAGTAACTAAAGATGCTTGAGTGAATAGTTAAATCAATTATAATCTATATAAAGGTACAATAGTTGTTAATTCATATAGGTTCATCCTTGAAAAGAGTCAAAGGCAATTTCTCCCAGAGTTCGAATATCGAGGAATAGCGAAGCCAGAAGAGGGGGAGGATGTGGGTGAACCCACCACAAGTTGCATTTAGATTTAGTGAATAAATACAGAGCTAGTCCATTGGAAGCAGATGCAATCATGAGTTATACATTTCATAATGCTATCACCAGCATCTTACCCGAAGACTCTTGGTCCAACTGTAGTAAGATGCCCCCCTCCCTTGTGAGGGTGACCAGCCATTACAAAATTAATGGGTTCATACTGTTATAATTGATACAAAAGATTACTAGACTCACAGGGTGAAGTAGAATAATAAAAATATATTGAAAGCAACACAGATGATGCAATATTTGCTTTGGATGGTCAAAAAAAAATGCAGTAGACAAAAAACTCATTAGATATGAAAATATTTATTAATAGAATTGAATAATATCCTTTCTTTAAAAATCCACACTAGAAATACCTAAAAATGGAGTGATTATTGAAGCAAGTAAAAGATTCAAAATTCGTTAAAAGACAACTTAAAACCTTGATAACCACTTCATTTAGTAAATAACAATGGTTCTGAACTTACTAACTCCTATTTTCCCAAAGCAGTAGATTACTAAAAAATGCAGTGATGACTAGAAATTCATTCACTCAACAGTGTTAACTATTCATTAATCCATTTAGAATAATGATTTTTCATTGATTGATTTTCTTAAGACTAATACCACTTTTAAACTGGGAACAAAAAGAAAAGATACTCTAAGAAGAAATAAATTATGTTAAAAATAAGTGCCCATTACATTAATTTTGCTTCTCTCAACTGGAAAAAATTGAATTCCTAATTCAAAATTCACAAGTTTATAATTTTTTAAATAAAGCTCGTAATGACCTAAACATTCACAAGTTTATAATTTTTTAAATAAAACTCGTAATGACCTAAACATTTTCTTTGTATTGTTTTTGAAATGTGATTTTTTTTCCAATTAAAATAAGAATATGTGCTTGGGCATATATAGACTACCAACTACAGTTTTTGTGAATATCATGAACAGTATGGAAAACAAACAGATCCTGAATATATAACACCCCCCCCCATTGAACCTATTATTATCACTTTATCACATAAAGAAAGCATTTTGGGTCATTTCTTATGCTTGGCAGAATTACCATCATCATTAATTTTGTATTTTGATGTTGAATCACATGATCACATTTCCTATACTAGCACATTAATTGTTGATAAACAGAGCAAAACTCTCCATACAGTATTGCCACCTGTGCTATACAGAGTAATCAATGGATGCCAGAAGCCTTGTGCATAAAATCCCTATCTAATGCCTACTCATCCAATATCCCCAGACTAGTTTCTGGCTTGTAGCCTTCGTCAGTGAGGAGCTTTGGATCTGAGAGCACTGCATCTAGATCTTAGGATCTAATGCAACCCTCTAGCAACCACGTTTTATCTCTACTTAACTACAAAACTATGAGAATGAAATTGAAAACACAAAAAATATTTTCAATCTAAGCTCAATAGCTTATATAGTCATATGGGTCTGAACTCAGTTCAGCACCCATACATTTTGGTGTCTTTGGCTCTTTTACAACCATAGCCACCACTATCCTATTAGGCAGGATTGGTGTTAAACCATTAAGCATCACATGATCATCATCTCTTATAGTAGCACATGTTATTAAACAAGGCAAAACTAGATAGGGATTTTATGCACAAGCCTTCTAGCATCCATTGATTACTCTGGTTGGCACAGGGTGGTAGTACTCTATGGAGAGTTTTGCCTTGTTTAATAACAATTATGTGTTAGTATAAAAGATGGTGATCATGTGATGTATCGTATATTTTGTTCCAATATCCCTAATCGATAGTAATCTAGAAGATAGTTTTGTGTACAATATTATCATTTCTATACGTGTACAGTACATGTTGACACACATACATATAAAACAGATACTTTTTAAAATTATATACATGCATCTACAAAATAATTTAATGTAAAATAAATTAAGGTTACAAACAAAACAATTTTTAAAAAATAGAATATTGGAGAGAACGCATATATTTGCAAATGTATATAATAGTGTGTGTATATACACATATATTAATTCAACTATACTAAAAAATAATATAAAAAGTTAAAATATTTTTCTATACTATTATAAAAATTAATTTGTATCTTTCTTTTCAATTATTTCTTGAGTAGACAATTTATTTTTCCTAAATAAATGGTGATTTTAAAATATAATTTTTGTTTCATTTGTAATTACATTAATAATTATTATTTTTCATTTACAAGATTGCTATGATCACTAATTTTATATTTTGAAACAATTTCAAATGAAATTTTAGAATTTTTTGCAAAAAAAGTATAAAATCCTATGCTGTTGCTTTTTTATTAGATTGCTTAAAAATGTGACTGATAAAGTTCATTTAATTCAATGAAAGTATAAGGTTTGATATTTCAAGATGAATAGTCTGCTACAAAAAAAAAAAGGTGGATGCCATTTAAAAAAATATGTATATAGTGTACACAATACAATTTATCTCGGTAAAAAAAATTGTATAAAACTGATAGGTCTGTAATTTCTAATATCTTCTTTATCATCTTTTTAAAATATTAATATTATTACTTCATTCTTCCAATCATCTGGCACATTTTTATCATTTAGACATTTGGTATATAACTTTGCTAAAATTGTTTCTATTTCTTCACCTGCTTCTTTTAATATATCAATTATAATTCCATCATTACCTGGAGCTTTTCCTTTCTTCATACATTTAATTGCATGTTTCACTTCTTCATTTAAAATTCTGGGCAATTCGAAAAATGTAATAGATATAGGAGGTACTTGTTCTTCATTACTATATAATTCTTGATACCCATTTCACGATGTCATCTCTCTTTTTAGTAATAATTCCATTTTTCTTTCTTATCGCAGATACAAATTTCCTATCAATACCAAAATGTTGTTTTACATTCTTGAGACTTTTATTTTCTTCTATAGCTTTCCTTGCTAGTTCAGTTATACTTTCTTATATCATTTTCAACTCTTTTCAGCACCATTTTACAAAATTCAAGATATTCAATCCTTTTAAATGCATCATTTTTGTATATCTTCATATTCCTTCTTTTCTTCCTAAATTCTCTAGTCTCAGTAGAAATTTTATTGGTGAATTGCTGGTTTTTTTTTTACCAGCTATCTTTGTTGCAGTTTTTAAAAATGTATCAGTTATTTTCATATTAATTTCATTCAAATCTAAATCATGTTCAAAATCTACCAATACTTGAAACCGATTTGTAAGTTCTAATTTAAATTCATTAGAATGTTTCTGAAGATTAGAAATATCAACTGTAAATATTGTTTTTCTTAATAATTTTTGTCTCTCTAGTTTTGCATTAACACGTATCTTACACCTTACTAATCAATGATCACTTCCTGTGTTAAATTTATTAAGAACATTACAATCTTGAAATATGTACTTTCTGTTAGTCAAAATTTAATCCAATTCTGCTGTACCTTCATTTGGATGCTTCCATGTCCATTTCCTTTTAATATTTTTCTCAAAAAAAAAAAAAAGAATTCATAATATAAAGTTTTTCTTTTTCTGCAAACTCCACAAGTCTATAACCTCTCTCATTTCTATTACCATAACCAAAATTACCTACAGCACTTTCATCTTTCATTTGTTTACCAATTCTAGCATTAAAGTCTCCCATAACAATCTTAAAATGTTATTTACTCTGATCAAAAGCCTTTTGTACACCCATATAAAAATCTTCTACTACTTCATCACTATGAGAACTTGTTGGGGCATAAACCTGAATTGTCTCCATTTGGTATCTGCTATTAAGTTGTATAACTAATCTTGCCACTCTGTCCGATACACCATCAATCTCCACAATGTTGTTCTTCCACTTTTTATTTATAATGAATCCTACTCCACTTGTATTTCCAATATTTGTGCCTTTATAATAGAGTACATGTTCACTTTTTAAATCAATTGTTTCTTCTCCTTTTCTTCTAACTTCACAAAGTCCAATAATGTCCCATTTAATATGACAGTTCTTCTTCTAATTCTTGCAATTTTCCTTCACTTTAAAGTGATCTGCAGTTGTAAGTACTTAAATAAAAAGTCATCATCAACTTGTCTACAGAGAACATTGTATTTCCACCAACCAAGAGAACAAGCTGGATTTAAAAGTGGTTTTAGTACAATGGATCATATCCAGATATTGAGAGAAGTTATAGAAAGGACCAATGAATATGAGTTGCTATTATGTTTTGGATTTGTAGATTATGAAAAGGCATTTGATTCTATAAACATTTCTTCAGTGATTAAAACATTGGATCATCAAGGTATAGATCCAGGATATTGTCATATTTTAAAGAATATTTATAAAAATGCAACAGCAATAATTAGATTACATAATGATACTAGGAAAGTCAACATTGAGAAGGGAGTAGAACAAAGTAACTCCATATCTCCAAAACTTTTTATAGCAGTGCTGCAAAAAGTATTTTGTGGATTAAAATGGGAAACTAAAGGAGTGAAAGTAAATGGAGATTATTTAAATCATTTATATTTTGCAGTTGATGTAGTTGTTTTTGCAAATAATGCTTCAGAGCTGCGGGAAATGTTGCAGGAATTATCAGATGAAAGTAGGAAAGTAGGACTAGAGATAAATGTTAAAAAGACTAAAGTAATGTTTAATTGATTTGTTCAAAATATGAAAATAATGATGAATTAGAAAAAGTTAACAGTTACAAATACCTTGGTCAGATTATTAATACAGAATACAGAGGGAAATATAATGGATGAAATTAATCATAGAATTAAACTTGGTTGGAATGCTTTTGATAGAAATAACTTGATACTAAAAGGAAATATGTCTATGTGTTTGAAAAAGTAAGGTTTTTAATAAATGTGTTTTACCAGTTCTTACTTATGGATCTGAGACTTGGACATTTAATAGAAGAGCAATACAGAGACTTCAGACCACTCAAAGAAATGTGGAGAGATGCATGTTGGGAGTAACAAGAAAAGATTGAAAACAATATATGGGTAAGAGAACAAACAGCTGTTACTGATCTCGTCGAAAAAATTAAAAGACTGAAGTGGAGTTGGGCTGGACATATTGCTAGAAGAGATGATAATAGATGGACAATTGAAATCTTTAACTGGATTCCGAGAGATTGTAAAAGAACCAGAAAGAGACCACATGTGAGATGGATGGATGAAATAAGAAAGTGTGCAGGGGTGACATGAGGAAGAGAAGCTAAAGATCGGAAAAGATGGATTGAACTTGGAGAGACCTTCATCCTGCAATGGATTGATAATTCTTGATGATGATGATACAATTTACATTTTTTATTGATTAACTTATAAATTTTAAATGTTTTATTTTTGTTTGTATATAATTTTGGAATTAAATATAAGGAAAGTAGCAGATATTGTGAAAGTAAATATGATAGTTCCATTTCACTTTTTTTTTTTACCTGACTTGAAAACCAAATCAAGTTGTCCTTACAAGTGCACTAACAGTTCACTGGAAGAATATAAAAGCAAAATTAAAGAGGAATGTTTGGGGGGTGGGGGTGGAAAAAATTAATAACTTATAAAACTACAATAAAAAATCTAATTTCAAAACTCCATACAAACAAATACATATTTTAAAATATATCAGATCTGTTAAGAATGTCTTAATAATCAAATAAGAATAAATAAGAATGTACACAATTAATCACAGGAGTTAAAAAATAATTTTTATAATTATGAAACATCGTATTCAATTAGTGCCACAAATATTATAATAAGAAACTTAAAAAACATCATATTTTACATATGCGTGATTTAAATTTCATTTTCTCAAATTTCAGATCCAGCATTGCATTTGGCATCATTTAAGATACTTCATTGTTAAAGACCAAATCATTAAATATTCATCAACTACTACTAAAAGAACTAATATTGTCAACCTTTAATATTATTTATATTATATTGCCCTTAAAAATATAATATATTTTTATTGCAAATTCTTTATTCAACTTTTGATTGAATAAATTTTGAAGAAGAGAAAAAAATAAAACCACAAAGTTTATCAAAACAATCCATAAGCTGGTAGCATAATTTATTGTTCTAAAAACACAATTTATTATAAAAAAATTTTACTGCAATATTTTGTAATACAACATAACCATAATAATTCAAATATGGAAAAAAAAAGGGCTAAAATATTATGAGTTGTTTAATTTTTATTACTATTATTTATTTTTCATTATTTTGCTTTAAAAAAAATATATTTTTTTTTTTTAAATTCATTTTTACACAAAGTAAATCTTCTATATTATAAAAATGGCGTCCATCAATATTTAATTTTATTTAAAATTCTTTTTCACAAAATGTTCTGATAGTGTTTCTTTGACATCAAGATTATTCAAAATGAGTAAAAATATTATTTATTGTAAAAAAACAACAACAAATTACTAGCTCTTTCTAAAGTTTTAATGATCATTTGTAATTTTTTAAAATTTATTTTGGTTCTTAATCATTTTACCATACCTAACTGATTCTGGAGTTCTAATTTACAAGAATTCAGATTACTGTTATAGAGACAAGAATCTGCCTCTAGCTTAGATTTAAATCTATGAGAAATATAATTTCTATTTTGTAAGTAGCAGTGACAACTTTTAAAACTTAATTCTCAAAATAAAAAAGCATCTTTGATGTCTCCATATAAAGTATCTAACTCTCTACATACCAAATCATATTTTCATCTTAGTTTCTAAAGCACACTTAAAGTCAACTACATTTTATAAGGTTTTTTTTTTTTTTGGTCAAATGAAACAGATAAATTTACAAAGCAAACATTAAAATGAAAGATGTTTTTAAAAAAAATCTAAATTCATAAGCAAGATTTTTTTTTAAAAAAAAAAGACTTTTTTTTAAAAAAAAAAAAGACTTCATAGTTAATTTAATATTTGTCAACTAAATGAAAACTTGAAATAATTTTTGAACTTAAGAGGAAAAAAAATTACAACTGGCAAAATGAACAGCAAATTTGTGGAAAATTATTACGTTAGATGATCAAATGACCTTTTAAAATCATAATAAAAAAAAGGGGGGGAGTGTTTTTCTTTTGTATAAAAATGCAATACATCAAATTTATAACTTTTCTTTTAACTTATATACATTAAAAATATATAGATGAAAGGTGAGAAAGGTTAGGTAAAATGGGAAAAAAGAACAGAGATTTAAACAGCATGTTATCCTGTAACTCACTTTAATATTCCTTCACAAATTTTATTATGACACTTAAATAACGCTGATAAAAAAAGCTATTACATAAAAAAAGATTTGTATTTCTGTATAAGTTTATAACAGCATCATGAAAAAAAATCTTCAAAGATAAATGTTTGTTAGTCAGTTGCATAATATATATTAAATTTAGCCCTAAAATTCTTCTAGAGATTATGCCTTAATCTTTACAAAAGAGGAGGAAAGCAGGACTAAAAAGATGACTCCTCAAATATAAAATTATAATTACAAAAAAAATAATTTTATGAATATATTTGTCTATATCAGGGGTCCCCAACCTTTTTGCACTTAAGAGCACATTCTATAATACCAGCCAGGTGGCGGGCACCATTTATTTTTTCCAACCAGATGGCGGGTACCATTTATTTTTTCCAACCAGATGGCGGGCACCATTCATTTTTTCAATGTAAATTTATAGTTGGATATTGTTAATAATACACATATAATTAACGTTATATTTTTATGCTATAAAAGTATAGTATGCCCTACAATTTGATTACAATATAATACTATAATTTATAAGAAATTTTAAAAATCAAATTTATTTGTATCAGATAAATAAATTTTTATTGTGTTCGGATAGTGGCGGGCACACATAAAATGGTCTGTGGGTGCCATTGTGCCTGCGGGCATAGGATTGGGGACCCCTAGTTTATATAATGTATATAATCAGCAAAATGAAATTTGAAAACAATGAATCAGGGATTAGATTCCTCCTACATATATAAACGGATAAATGAAGAAACTAACATGCATTCATATTATATATTGTAACAATTGGACAATAGATTCTCTTTTTTAAATGAAACCAATTCTCACTGAAACCACTAGATGCTAGATAGATGAGTACAAGTTTGAATGTTTGTTTTGGATTAAGCAGCTCTTGTTAACTCAATTGGATCACTAGGTGAACCAGGAAGATGATGAAATTAAACAATCCTTAAATAATTTCCTTTGAATACATTTTCTTACTTTTTTGATCTATCACCATTACACAGCCAAAATATTTCCAGCGTAGGTCAGGAACTTGTGATGCTCTCTGATCTATGTACGAAATGAAACACCAATAAGGAGAAGATACTATTAATTCAATAAAGACTAGAATAAATTTATTTGTCCACAAGGATGTTTGGAAAAGCATCATGAGTTTGATAATTCAATATTTTGATATATCATCATCATCAACCATTATCAATTCACTGCAGAATGAAGGTCTCTCCAAGTTCAATCCATCTTCTCCGATCTTTAACTTCTCCACATCACTCCTGCACACTTTCTTATTTCATCCATCTATTTCACATGTGGTCTCTTTCTGGATCTTTTACAATCTCTTGGAATCCAGTTTAAGATTTCAATTGTCCATCTATTATCATCTCTTCTAGCAATATGTCCAGCCAAACTCCACTCCAGTCTTTTAATTTTTTCAATGAGGTCAATAACATCTGTTTGTTCTCTTACCCATATATTGTGTTTTTGATCTCTTCTTGTTACTCCTAACATGCATCTCTCCATACTTCTTTTAATGGTCTGATCTTCATATAAATATTAAAAATGAGGAGAACCTTCATTTTTATGATTTCTAAATTATTACCTTTTTTAATTTCAGAACCCTCAAATTTACAAGATATTTTTCTTTTCTGACATTAATTATATGTTGCCTTTAATGTACATATATGATAATGTGAGAACATTACACACATTCTTATTACTGCAGCTTACGTGTGTGTGTATGTTCATGAGTTTGGAGTACAATATCTTGGAAGTAGACTTTTACATTAAATTCCTTCATAACTGACCTAATGTCTTGATGATAATTTTAAAAGGGTCTTAATAATCATCTTGAATCTGCATTAATTTTTTACTTATACATCTATACTGTATAACACAGAAATCTATCAAGGTTGGAATATCTTATAGCAGGAATTATCCAAGAGAATTACAAAGAAGTGATATGATTATGTCACTAAACAACCCATCTCAAATATAACCACACACACATGTATATTTATGTGTCATACAGAGAAGAAAAATTCGATAATAATAGTAATATTCAGTGGAGCATAGGATGTAACTAAAATGACCTGTTAAAATTCCAGGGCATGCTCAGTGGGACACTTGTGTTTCTTTGATTGACAACATTCTTAGACTTGGCAATAAACCAGGCATCTTTTATTTTCCTTATCCTATCATTAGGTTCATTGCAGAAAGCATTAATTATTTAAAGATAAAATTCATGTCCAGCATTTTTATTTGTAATTGGAAAAAACAGAATTAACTTGAGAATCCACTTTAGACTTTTTTTATGTTGATATATATTATATTGGACATGAATTTTATCTTCAAATAATTAATGATGTCAATAATAGATTGAGATTTTTATATTCCAAGAAGTTTAAATAAATCCCATTAAACCAACAAATTTTAAAAGTAGACTAAAAAATAGCTATTTTTAAGACTGTTTTAAAGTTTAAAAATGACTTTTTATTTGCCTGTTTAATAAAGTTGAGTTAAACTTCTTGGAATATAAAACTCAATTTATTAGCCAGAGTGAGAGGTGGAATCCATCTTTTACTTATAAAGATTGTCTTAGTAATTCTTAAGATTCATGGTTTGGGTAAGGTTTGACTATTATCATGTGATATACATATTTGTGCTTCTTTACATTTTGATGTTGTCTGTGAAAATGTATATAATTGTTGTGGTCCAAAAATTAAACTGATTGATTACAATTTTCTACAAAGCTTCGAAACACTAAAAATTTTTTTGTTATTTAAAGAACTAGTTTCCTTCACTACTTTGGCTGGCTCTAAAAGCAAATAAACATTAATAAAATAGTAATTAGTATAAGCTTTAGCTTACTGGCTCATGTTTACTGCATAAATAATGTCTGCCAGTTTATAAATAAAATATAAAATTTAAATTAATTATTTTAAATATGACATAAACACTATCTCTTATACTAGCACAAGTCTTCTGGCATTCATTGATTACTCTGGTTGGCACAGGGTGGCACTACTGTATGGAGAGTTTTGCTTTATTTTAAATATGCATGTTCTAGGTAAGAATTTAACATATATGTATAAATAAACATACAGATGATAAAAACTACTTAAAATTAATGTATTCAAAGACAAATACTTCCAATATACAACCCATCAATTTAAATAAAAAGGGCTAGCAATAGATTTTGATATATTGTTCTGGATAGTAAGGTTCTGTACAGTCTACTAAGATGATGAATTTTAAAAAAAATAGGTGATGCAGACTTGCTATCATTATTAGTGTTCACTATCATATTATCAGTATGAGACATTGGGTCTTACAAAATGTATCATGAATAATGATGCTATCAGTTTAAATATTATTACATCGACAACACAGACTAAAAATTGCAGGGTTTTTTCTGCTAAAGATAAATACAATGTTAAATTTAATGTTTTTGTATTGATACCTCTCCCACATTTCAAGAATGTAATACAAAATTACAATGACATTTCATTTTGTAAAAGTTAATAGTATGAAAGTTTTTTTTTCAAATTGCATTTTCAATATATGATGTTACAATTAATATCATAATGATAATTTTAACTTTTTAAATCGCTCATTCTGATCAGAATCCTAGAAATTGATAATATTTCATTTCCTTCATTTGCAAATTGGTAGGAGAGTGACAATTGATTTAATCGGGGGGGGGGGGGGTAAAAGATGACAGACTCAAGTAAATCAATATTGAAACTGGAGGTTACTACAAATAAAAGTCACCATTTTAATTTGGTGAATTTAATTTGTAATAGATTGTACTCCATGGCCAATCTATGCACAGGTAAACTTAGCATTTGCTTAGTAGCACTAACAAAATAAGATACTGAAAATTTCACAAGTAATATATTTTAAAAAAATTATATATGAGTAAATTGAAATTTGAAAAATATATAAAAGCCTAATTGAAATCCATTCTATTACTATTACATCGCATTAATTTTATAATGAATATCGATTGACCAATCATCATCATCATCATCATCAACCATTATCAATCCACTGCAGAATGAAGGTCTCTCCAAGTTTAATCCATCTTCTCCAATCTTTAGCTTCTCTTTTCCACAACACCCCTGCACATTTTCTTATTTCATCCATCCATCTCACATGTGTCTCTTTCTGGGTCTTTTACAATCTCTTGGAATCCAGTTTAAAATTTCAATTGTCCATCTATTATCATTTCTTCTAGCAATATGTCCAGGCCAACTCCATTTCAATCTTTTAATTTTTTCAATAAGGTCAGTAACACCTGTTTGTTGTCTTACCCATACATTGCGTTTTCGATCTCTTCTTGTTACTCCCAACATACATCTCTCCATACTCCTTTGAGTGGTCTGAAGTCTCTGTATTGCTCTTCTATTAAGTGTCCAAGTCTCAGATCCATAAGTAAGAACTGGTAAAACACATTTGTTAAAAACCATCCTTTTCAAACACATAGGCATATTTCCTTTTAGTATCAAGTTATTTCTACCAAAAGCACTCCAACCAAGTTTAATTCTATGATTAATTTCCTCCATTATGTTTCCATCTGTATTAATAATCTGACCAAGGTATTTGTAACTGTTAACTTCTTCTAATTCTTCATAATCAATCTTTATTTTCATATTTTGAGCAAATCGATTAAACATTACTTTAGTCTTTTTAACATTTATCTTTAGTCCTACTTTTCTACTTTCATCTGCTAACTCCTGCAACATTTCCTGCAGCTCTGAAACATTATTTGCAAAAACAACTACATCATCTGCAAAATCTAAATGACTTAAATACTCTCCATTTACTTTCATTCCTTTAGTTTCCCATTTTAATCCACAAAATACTTTTTGCAGCACTGCTGTAAAGAGTTTTGGAGATATGGAGTCACCTTGTCTTACACCTTTCTCAATGTTGATTTTTCCAGTATCATTATATAATCTAATTGTTGCTGTTGCATTTTTATAAATATTCTTTAAAATATGACAATACCATGTACTAAATGCTTTTGTAGGGAAAAAAAAGGGGGGAAGCTACTAAGTTTTTAAATAGTAGACAAAATTTATAACTAAAATAATATAAAAATATTAATGTTTCTTGTAAATATTTGTTTCTATTCATTATTAATAATTCTTACATTTTTAGTATTTCTTTTTGCTTCAGGGAGAAGAAGATATTTTCTGTTTGAGGATATAATGCAACAAATCCAGTTATGCATGCGCTACTTTTTACTATGTAAGTGGGCACAAAATTCATTATGATATGAAAAATTTATTGCATTTCATTTTTTTTAAAATAACTGTTAGAACTTCCACTATCGTAAATCATTATTAACTTTCTGCAGTATGTATGTATTTCAAAGTTTAATCTAGTTTCTCTTACCCATAGGTTCTCTTTTACACATCCTCTCACCTCACATATCGGTCTCTTTCTAATTCTTCTATAATCTCTTCAGATCCAGTTTACAATTTTAGTTATCCATTAACATTTTTTTTTCATCCAGATATTCTGCTTTTAGATCTTTTCTTATTACTACCAAAATCTGCCCATACTTCATTGTCTAATGTGAAATCTCTTATTGCTCTTCTATTAAATATCCATCCATAAGCAAGTACTGGTAAAATACATTTATTAAAAATCATTTTTTAATCTAACTAAAAATATTTATTGCTACTAATTTCTTCTAATTCATTACTATTATTCTCTATTTTCTCCAATATTAAAAAAGCCATTGAGCATTACATTAGACTTAAATTCTATTATCTTGCTTTTATTTATTTTATTTTATTGCTTTCATTTTTTCTAACTTTTTTGAAACTCAAAAGTATACTTGCAAAAATAATCACATGATCTGCAAAATCTGTATGATTTAAATAATCCTTAATTATTTTTGTTTCTATGATATATTAATTCACAAAACACTCCCCATAACATTGCTGTAAAAGTTTTGGAAAAATGGAATCATCTTATACACTTATTAATATGCTCATGTTCTTAATGTCATTTTGTAGCATAACTATTGTTGAATTTCGATAAATATTCTGGATTTGTATCAGATGTTTCAAAGCATTAATTTCTGCAGAAATGCCTGTGGAATCAATGACTTTTCATAAGTATGAGTTGCCATTATGAAACTGGATGGATAGATTATGAACAATTTTAAATAGATGTTTTAACAGTTCTTACTTATGCTTAAAGATTTAGACATTTAACAAAACAACAACACATAGACTTTAGGCTATTCAATGAGAGATGTATATTAGATGTAAAAGACAGGATCAAAAATGAAATACGTGGGTAATAGAATAAACAGATGTCACTGACATCACTGAGAGCTAAGAGATAGAAGTGAATCTGGATTGGACGTATTTCTAAAAGAGATGATAATAGATAGATGGATGAAATTATAAAATGGATTCCAAGAGATTGTAAAAGAACTGGAAAGAGACATTTGAGATGGATGGATGAAATAAAGTATGCTGGAATGATGTGGAGAAGAGAGACTAGAGATCAGAGAAACTGGATTAAACTTGAAAAGACATTCATCCTGAAGTGTATTGATAATGAATAAAAATGATAATGTGTATGTGTGTGGATGTACAGGGTGCTATAACAATTTTTAAATCCAATTTGTCCTTTTGAATAGTTTTAATCCAAAATTCTGTGTAGATCTTGACAATGACTGATAGGGTTGTAATTTCTAATATCTCCTATTTCACTTTTCTTAAATATCAACATCACTACTGTATTCTTCCAATAATCTGGTACAACTTTATTATTTACATATTTGGTATATGGTTTTGGCAACAATTTATTTTTTCACTATGTCTTTATAAATATCTATAATAATTTTAATATTTTGAGGATCTTTTCCATATTTCATTGATTTAATTAAATGTCTCACCTCTTCCTTAAAATATTTGAAATTTCAAAAGATGTTGTCATAATCATAAAGGTTACATTGTTTTCTTTTCTTTTTTTTTTTTTTAGTGACACTTTTCTTATTGCTGAAACAACTTTCTTTCCTATGTGAAGGTTTTGTTTTGTTTTGTACTTTTGAGGCTTTTGTTTTCTTGTACAATTTTTTTTATTACATCACAATCTTATTTAATTGTCATTATCTGAATCATATTCTTTTTCTAAGTAGATCATTTAAAAATAATTTTGTATTCTTTTTCTTCATATATTCTGACAGTTAAAAATTTTGGGTTTTTTTTTTTTTAAACAATTAATGGTATAACAGGTTTTTGTAAAGTATCAATTATTTTGTTATTGAACTCATTCACTATTGAAATATCATCAAAATGAGCTAATATTTTAAAATGATTTCCAAGTTTTAGTTTGAATTCATTGGAGTGCTTAAAAATCAACCACTGAAAGTAACTTTCCTATGTTGAATTTATTATGAATATTATAATTTTGAAATGCATATTTTCTAGTAACAAAAATATAATTTAATTTTGTTGTATATTCATTTAGATGCTTTTGGGTCCATTTCCATTATTTTCAAAACAAGAATCCATAATATAGAGTTGTTTATTTTTTTCCCAAAAATTCCACTTCTATCTCTATGACCAAATTTATCTATAGATTTTCATTTTTCAAGCAAAAATAATATTTGGTCTGATTAAAAACATTCTGTAAATCTATATAAAAATTCTCTACTATCAGATTGAGAACTTGTTGGAATATAAATCTATATTTCCATTAATTGATATCTTCCATGATAAATAATTAATCCTGCCATTCTATCTGATGTAGCACCAGTCTCCATAACATTGTCTTTTTTCTTTTATTTATAATAATCTCATTTGATTTATGCTTTCATATCTACTGCCCAAATCGTCTCTTAATCTTTTCTTCTAATTTTGCAGAATACAACCATATCTCATTTAATATTGGATAGTTCTTCCAATTCATGCAGTCGTCCATAATTTGAAAGTCACCTGTAATTTTAGGTAGTTAAACAAAAGCAAAAAGTAGCCTAAATCCATACTCAGAAGATTTGTTAGCCAACTGTGCTTTGAGTTAAAGCAGTTGGTGATGACTTAAATTTTTTCAGGAAATAAAGGTCATAATTTAATTTTGTCTATCATTATCCCAAAAGAGAGAATCAGCATTCCACAACCAGTAACAGCTTACTTTTGTCTTAAGTAAAATCAATCAATATCATTTTTAAAACATATCAATTTTTTTAAATATTTTATTTACAACTTTTTTATTTGAATTACCCTTTAAGTAAAAAATGTCAAGGGAGAGGGAGCAGGATGTGCATTTGATCTCATTTGCTATTTAAACATTTTAATCATGTACATGCTTAATTATATAGCTATTAAATAATTAGCATCTTATTATTTCTGTTAGTGATATTAAGATGTAAGAATCAAATAGAATGCATTAATGAAGTTTTCTCTTGGGAAATCTAGTAAACAATTTCCTAAAATCTTAATGATTTAACATTGCTAAATAAGAGAAAGCCTTTCCTGTTAAAAAGCATAGATTTCAATTCGTAAGCAAATACTATAATGATTTGAAGAAAAAAAAAAGAATGATTTTACCTAACAAGAATACAAAAGCATATTGAAATATATAATTTAAAAATGTCCTGTCATTCGTCACATCATATTAGTCCAGACAAATAAATAAGGACACCAGAAAAGGGCAAACAATCCCCAAGATGCTTCAGTTGAATCCATGCCATCAAACTTTCTCAAATGACTTCAGCATTGTTTATTATTTATCCATCCTATTTTGTTATAGCTTAATCTATAATCACAATTCTAAAGGCAATCTATGGTCTACGAGATAAATATATCAATATTATTAATAATCATTTATTAGACTAAAGATTGTTACATTACTAATATTAGCTCAGATATAGATTTTAAACTAAGTGAAAAGTCAATATATCCATTATTATAAATTCCAGTCATGCATAAGATTATATATTAAAATACTCCGTCAAACACCACATCACTTTAAATAAATAAAACAAAGACATCAGAAAAAATAAACAGTCCTAATGTCAATCATTTTTATCAATAACTTGTCAACGAAAAATATGATTAATATGTTTTCTTTTTATTAACATTAATAAAATAAAGGTTATCCAAATTTATACTTTTCTTTAGTCAATAATAAATTATTATTAATGATAATTGTAAGAGAATGTTGTGTTTATTGAGAAACAACTGAGATTGCTTTGGTCTGGTACTTGTATATTCCAACTAAAATGCTAATAAGATTATTTTATTTTACTTCTAAGGGACATTTAATTTAAATAGAAAAAATATCTTTTTCATGCATACAATCTTCAATATAATTATTTTTGCTTATTGAAAATAAATTATATATATATATGTGACTGTATTTATATATATTAGAGTACAAGATACATAGTATTTATTACAATTAATGAATTTTTATTATCTATGGAAATATTCCATAAAATAATTTCAATACATTTTTAATTTTAGCGAGTAAATATAAATCATCTGTTTTTAAAATATTAATGACGTAGTATAACAATTCTCATAATATTTTAATTTCCTTTTTTTAAAATTAAATAAATATATAGAGAAACAGAATTTCTCAAACAAGCTCTTAATTGATAAGTGCGGTATGAGAAAATATTTAAAATCTCTATCCAGAACCTTCCCATCTCCAGACCAACTGACGTGGAGTCATAACTCGAAACCAGTTGGTCTGGAGGTAGGAAAGTTCTGGATAGAAATTTTAAATATTTTCTCATACCCTACTTATCAATTAAGAGCTTGTTTGAGTTATTGGTACGCTCTTTATATTACATTTTTGTAAATACAAGCTTATAAAAGTAATGTGACTTTATATATGACTTGCTTTTTTGATTATTATAATTTTACCTTTAAGGCTTTGGCTATGCTGACGCTATTAAAATATGATAAATCTGAATTTAGTTCAGTCCCATATAGTTATTTAAGTTAGATAGCTGGATTTAAAGAAATTTTCATGTCCGAAAATTTCAGAGTTTCTACTTAAATATTACGTATGAAATAAGTGCTGGTTTTTTTTGAGTTGATGTTTTGGATCTAATGTCCGAACATTCTAGCTCTCCACTGGCGTAAGCCATAAGCTCGAAAACAGTTGGTCTGGAGATGGGAAGGTTCTGGATAGAGATTTTAAATATTTTCTCATACTGCACTTATCAATTAAGAGCTTGCTTGAGCTATTGGTACGCTCTTTATATTACATTTTTGTAAATACAAGCTTATAAAAGTAATGTCACATTATATGACTTGCTTTTTTGATTATTAGAGAGACAGAATTGTAAATATTATACATATTAAGAAAAAATTTCTTCAGTTGTTTTTGTTATTTCTTGCTACAAATTAATAATTATAAATTGAAAAAAAAAAAAAATCATATTGAACCCATGATAGTTAATTTAAAATCAAAAAAAAATAATTTTTTGGCAGTATTTATCATTAAACTAATATAATGTAAATAGTTTTTTATTATTTTTCTAAAACATAAAGACATCCAAACACACACACACACACACACACATATATATATATTTGTGAAAGTTTGAATATATTTTAAATTTTATAAGAGAATTATAAAAACTATAGATATAAATTAGCATTCCAATCTCAAAATGATTCTTTACATAAGTTAGCTTAAGAATTTTTGTATTCAACAAAATCCGCAGATAATATTTTTCTCACATTTTCTTGAACAAAATATTTACATTTTATACTATAACACAGGATCAAATCAATTAATACATAAGTGCAACAAATTTTCTATATAAACTAAAAAAAAATTAATGATCTATAGATATTTTTTTCTTTGAAATCCAAATTTAATTGCCGATTTATAACCACAATCTGGTTTCAAATTTTTTCATTTTTTAAGAAAATACATTTTTATTTCAAATATTTAAATCACCAAATGTTATTTTATACTGTATTAACAAACTAAGCTTAAACTGTCAATAAATTTATTTACAATATGGTTAGCTATTATTACTTTAAAAATATTACTACTCATTTTCTTAAAGATATACAAACCTCAAAAATTTTAATGTGAATAACATTTAGGTATGATTATGGGTGATTCAATTAATTAACAATTCTTAATTTTATTTTTCTCACTGTGCCATTCTCGGCTGTTTTCTGTTTCTTCTATCACTGGATATTTTCTCTTAAACTCGTTCCTTAGCTCTCTGCTCCTGTATCTAAATGTTCTTTTCCTGAGAAAGTTGTATTCAGAAATCTTTGTATAGCAATATTACTTCTGTGAATGATATTTATAATGTAAAAAACATTTTTAACACACAAAAAAATTATTTCTTCTTTTCTTTATTTCTTAGCATTCACTACTATTCACTGACTAGTAGAGGTTTGTTCTTTTCAATAAAAAAAAAAAAAATAGAAGTAATCATTAAATTAAGTTCTTACATTATATAACAAATTGACTAATTAATACATTTCATGTTCAATAAGTATATATTATAATTATTTATAGCTAAACATTATTTTGGATAACAGAAAAAAATAAAAATATCCATTTATAAAAGTACAGTATCTACAATTTTTGTAAACTTAAAATCTATTAACCATATTGAAAATATTATTTGTCTTGGATGATTTTTAAATAAAAGATATTTATTAAATAGATAGACACATCAAATATAAAGTTATAAATTCAAAATGATATTATAATCCAAAAAATGCTTAAAAAATTGTCTTGTATTCAGAGATTAGGTTACAAATACAATATATGTTTTAATTAAAATATGTTGATAAAAAAAAAAAAAATTCCATTTATTTGTAGTTAATCTGTGCTGGTGGGACATGTAGCTAATATAGTTTAAGATTACTTTCTACTTGTAATAAATTTACTTGACAACTCTTATATATTAAAAGTTTATATTAATATTTGTCTTTTTTAATTAAACATATTAAATATAAAATCTAACCTCCAGATATCGCTGCTTTTTGAGAATGTTGATGATTTGATAACTTCTGGAGCCATCCATGCATAAGTTCCTGCCGCTGACATAAGGGTTGTTTTATATACTTCACGGGCTAATCCAAAATCTGTTATTTTTAATGTTTTATTAATCAGGTCATCATTTTCTATTTCTTCACTAAGTAAAACTAGAATAAACAAAATGTAAAATATGAGTAAATATATCCATATGTAAATTATATCACAATTATAAAAAATGTACAAACTACTATAATAAAATAAAAACATATATACATACAAATTTATATATAATTGTTTCTGATTATGATGTATAGTTTTAAAAATCATAATTATCATCGAACACAGAACATTTTATAGCCTGTATTAGAAAATCATCAATTAGTATGATTTTCCAGGAAAGATTACTATGATGTTCCTCATGATTTCAAGATCAACATTTTCTCTTTCATCAATTAATTTTCAAACATCAAAATATTTTTTTAATTGATGTTTAAAATTTATTTATTATTATCCTATTATCTTATAAAATATTATCATTAGATTGAAGTTATATAATAAATTAAAAATCTAAATAAATAAAATGTTTGCTTACTATATAATATATATATAATTTAATGTGATACTCATTTTATTCTAGTTGTAAATTCTCAGTACCTTCTCTTTTATACATTAAAATAAAACATGAATAAATATATATCAAAATTATTAAATAAATCATGTAATACTTTTTAATAATCTATTTCTATTACTTTGGGAGTATTATATATATATTATTAAAGCGGAAATCAACCTCCGATAGTGTGCTATTTCTTAAATATTATAAATCTCCGCACACTCACCTACCTGTAAGTGTTTAAAAAACTTAAGTGAATCACTTAAGTTTAGAGGTATTTCTATATACACCAACTCTCACTGATCATGTCTCAAGCCCTGATTTAAGCATGGTCAGTGAGCACTATCGGACGTTGACTTCCAAGATAATAATTTCAAAAATTTCAGTGCTATATAATAATAGATATATATATTTCCTTTCCAAACATAATAGGTTTCATTCTGATTGGTTAATTTTTTTTTCTTTTTTTAAAAAAACCATTCCATTTTCAATTGCTAATAATCTAACTTTTTTTTTTTTTTTATCAAGAAATTTTATTGTGAGCTCAAAGAATTACATTATAGCAATAAACGAGTTATGTTGTTATCAGAAACTATAAAAAAAAAGATTACATAACCCAATACCTACAGTCTGGGGATAAAAATTCAACTGTTCAATCATAAATTGTCCATTACTACAAGGCTCCATGTAGCATTGTAGATGCATGTTGGAGCTAGTTTTTCATCTCTATTTCTGATGGCCTGAAATTTTGCCAGAAGTAATTTCTTACGGTCAAGCAAGGTGTGGCCATAAATGAGTGCATCTAATTGACCAATAGGCAAACTGCAGAAAGATTATGATTCTTATGGATGAAAAGATCCCATTAGATATGCTAGCAATCAGTCCGGTGAGAAGAGGCACTCTAGTTTTGTATATGGATGCGATAAAGTCTCTGTCCCATTGGAGTGAGGTACAATAGCTCAGAATATGTATTGTTGTTTTATCAACCTGTTACATAAAGAGCAGACTGGATCCAAGCAGGAGAACCCTCTATGGTAGAACCAGAAAATGGCATTTTTTATGCCTAAATAACACAAAGATAAAAATTAAACATGAGTTCAGGATTTGTAAATGTAAAACCCTAACCTTCCACTTCATCAATAGTGAATTTATATTGCAGCAAATTGCAATCATAAGAGTAACATGTAGCTAAAATAAATATGATACTCATTGGTTGATTAATATTGGATGATTAACTGAATTGATAATGGATTAATTAGTTTAAAATATCTTAAGCTAGTAGGAATTCTCAGCTGGGAAAAAAAATCTAAAACCTTCACTTTGAATTCCAAATTTTGGACATGAAAAGCTACTGCATTGATAATTACTCTATGAAACTCTGCCTATTAATATAAGCATATAAAAGGAAAAAACGGGAAGTCTAAATCTTGAAAATAACAAGAGCTGAGTTGCTTTTGAGATTCAGCCAAATACTTTTAATTGGAAAAATTACTTTTTAAAAAAATATTAAATATGTGTTACATTATAATGGATTTTTTCCTACTAATCCTGCTTTTCAGTTTTATTTTTGATTCAAATTTACAATCAATACTAAGAGACAAACTTGATCATTAACACTTCTGTATTAACAATTATTAATTTATTTTAAAATTTCAACATTATTTTTTTAGCACTTTAAAAAAGATAAAAACTGTCAACTAATAATTTGTGTTATTTTTAAAATAATATACTTAAATTTATATATATAACTTATTAAAATTGTTTTCAAATGTGTACGGTTAATGAAAAAAATGAATTGATATATACGTTTTAAAGGAAAATTTTCATTCTTCAGTTTAAATATACACAGTCCAAATAGATCAATATACATAGATAAATGTTAACACACAAATGTGTTCTATTTTATTATAGAAAGGATTTGAGCATCTTCTATGATTATTTTCACACATATGTGTGCGTCTTGTGCATCATGTGGAGTAGAACACAATTTTAACAGCACCAATGCTGAACAAAAAAAACCCTTGGCAAAAGAATTAACAAGAAGATTAATGTATATGCTTCATATATAATGTGAACATAAATTTTCTTACAGCATTTAACACGCACATATGCATTTTGATGATGCAAGGCTCATTAAAATTTCAGATGTAGCTTTAAAATTGAGAATAAATAAACTGTGGCAAAAGGATGGCAAGAAGGACAAACTACCAGTAGTAATGATCCAGTGTTATTCCCTGATTGTAATATTCTTCTGCATAGTTATTCTATCTGCTTTTAAACTAAGAACTTAATATACATATACATCTTATCAAAATAAGTCATAGATCACATGACCCAATTCTCTTAAGCTTGCATGTTATAAACAATGAGGATTGCCAATTCCTCAACCTTTAGTTAAATGCTGGCTTTGGGTTGGTATTTTTAGATCTAGTGTCTGAACTTACCCTAGTACCTCTCTGAGGAGTGCCAAAGCATGAAACTATGGTCAGAGGTTTGGGGGGGGGGGTCTTGACAGAGATATTTTAAATGCTTTCTCTAGCTAAGTATTTATCACAAAGCTTTTTGAGGAATTGGCAATCCTCATTGTTTATATATATCTTATGTTTGTTTTTTATATATTTCTGATAAAATTACTTTTTCCTACTGTTTAATTAGGTATCTATTACTTTTCATATTTATATAAGAATATCATTGATAAATTATAAAATTAAAGAAAAACAATTCAATACACATAAACATATATGGGGCAAATCTTCTGTAGAATCAAATTACAGTATATAAGTTGTAATGAGTTTTTATAAATGAAAAAGTATTATTATTTTTAAATAACAAAAAACTTATTAATTATAAATTAAAAATTCTTAATAAATGTACTTCATTTTTTCATGGGCATTTTATTTTTAAAGTATAGTATAAAAATTACACTACTGATTGAGAAGAGCAGATTAAATAAATTATTCAAAAACTTTATTTTAAATTATATATTTTTAAAATTTAAAACAGACATTTGTTCTTTCAAACTTGCAATTTATGTGAGGTTTCTATTATTATATGTTTTTTTTTTAAAAAAGATCAAGCCAATCTTATGGCAGTTGGTTTATTGATTAAATACTATTTTTATTCAACTTAAATAAATCTAACTCATTTTTTAGCACTAATATAATTTAAATAAATCTAACTTCCAAAAAGTAGAACAAAGCTTAATTTATATTTTTAGTTAAACAGTTAAACAATTTGCTTTCTTTTTTTTCATAATGAGATATGCATAATTACTCATGAGTGCATAAATATACATATATTTACAACATTTTAATAAAAGAAATTCCACTAATTTAAAAATAATTCAGAAACAATTTCTTTTTCAAACATCTATATACAGTATGAGAAATAAATTAACAAAAGGGCTATAATAAAAAAAAAAAAGAATCAATTATAAATATATAAAGACAAGATTTTGAAAAATTAAAAGTTGTAAAGACTGAAGATTTTGAAATATGAATATAAAAAAAATATTGGCAGATAAATTTGGAAATAGAATAATGTAGGAAATAATAAAAAAGAAAAAATCTTTTTTGAGAAATAATTTGAAATTTAAAAAAAGGGAAATTGGTAATATTCTTATAAGAATAATATAAGAATTCTTAATCAAAAATTTAGAAAAGATATTTAAAAAAAAAAATTATAAACAATGTATGAATATATTATATATGTGTGGGTGAAAATCAACAGAATAGTTGTAAACATTATTTAACCAATCTAAACAATTACAACTATGAAAACCATTGCAATTGTAATTTCAGATATTCAACATTAATAGTAATGTAAATACTTTAAACAGGCTTTAACCTGTATTCAATGCGCTTTAAAATTCGTGATAATCAAG
Source organism: Epiperipatus broadwayi (assembly GCA_028023455.1). Taxonomy (NCBI): domain Eukaryota; kingdom Metazoa; phylum Onychophora; class Udeonychophora; order Euonychophora; family Peripatidae; genus Epiperipatus; species Epiperipatus broadwayi. The sequence continues at coordinate 14,944,283 of JAQFVV010000010.1, read as the reverse complement.
CATATTTTGCCGATAAAGGGAACCTTCCAAACCACGACACAAGATAATGACTTTTATAAAGATAAGAGTTGCCATCTTATCTTTAACCTAAATGTCCATTTATATAGGCAAATCTGAAGAATCTTGATTTGGAAGCGTGAAGTAGTTGTTTTCTTCATTGTTTAAGTTCACTGTTCCCTTTACAAATTAACTTACGTGAAGTCTTGCGATTTATAGCGAGTTAATATTACGATCTTAATATTGGAAATTCTATAAACTATTGAAGAGTAGCAATTAATTTATTGAGCGCACAGAAAGCATATGTAAATACTTTAAACAGGCTTTAACCTGTATTCAATGAGCTTTAAAATTCGCAATAATCAAGCATATTTTGCCGATAGAGGAAACCTTCCAAACCACGACACAAGATAATTTCTAATGATTTTAAAGTTTTCTTTTTATTCTCTAATACAAGTAAAATCACCTATGGATTCAGTTCATAATTCAGTGACATTTTTGTTTTTAATTAATTTGAATTACTAATATGAAAATCTACAAAATATTTTATTACCAATATATATACACATTTATGGATTAATAATAAAAACAGAGAACGGCCTTATCCATCATGCCTAGGATCTGGGATTCAAACCTAAATGTTTTTTTTCAAACTAATGGTCAACTCAGCTACATATTCCAATAATGGTCTGAGGATAAAAAACCAAAATAATCTGGACAGATTGGATGAATATTGATCCACTGACCATTAAAAAAAGAATCATGACTGTAATAAGAGGAAAGTATAACACAATATCAAAAAAAAAAAAAAAACAATACAGAAAAATAAGATTATAAAATAGATGAAACAAGTGGAATTATAAATCTACAAATTATCAAAGCCCTTTTGAGAAAAGTAAAAATATATTGAAGTTGAATGTCAATATTTTAATACCAACACTTCTATCGAAGCCAAGTCGTATACAATCTTTCATATTATAAATAAAAATTTCTTATCTAAATAATTTTAAGTTAACCTTTCTCAAAATTAATTATCATTAGATATATATAAGTATTCAAAAACTATGACTTGAAGAAAACTTTAAAATGTGCTTATAAGTATCCATTATACTTGCACATAAAGATGTTAAAAATTTTGTAGATATTATATACGAACATATGCAAATTAATATTCAACAATATAAGTAGCGCATAAATCCTTATTAATACACCCCCCTCTCCAACTTTTTTCAAATATTCATACTTCTTTTCTATTCAAAGGAATAAAAAAAACTTTAGATTTAGTTAGGAAATCTATGAGTTCAAAGATAAACCCATATTTAAGTCAAATTACGGATGGTGATGTATCTTTAAAAGGAAAAATTTCTTAGAAACTTTACAGTAACCTTTCTAATTCTCTTTGTATATAAACAATTTAATTTTTTGTTTTGTAGTTCCTCAAAATCTGGGGTCAGCAACACAGGTCAGCAGGCCACATTCAGCCCACGAGATTTTTGTCTGGCCCTCCAGATTAACAATTGGACACTAATTATCTAGAGATTAGATAACTAGTAGCCAATGGTTTTAGATATCAGTGTACCGGTAAACATTTAATAATTTATTCACAATTATTATATCTCATCACATTACTGTATCTGTAGATACATTTGTTTACATTGTTTTTAATTCTCCTTGCTGATTTCTTTTTTTTTTCTTTCCTTTCCAGAAGTTCTTTTTTTCTGAACAAAAACAAGCCCATGAATACTAAGAAAAGAAAGGTAGATCTTGAGTGCCAAAATTTTAACAAAGGCTGGACACTTAGCTATTTTTTCATTGAACACTTTGGGAAATGAATTTGTTTGATTTGTCAAGAAACCATTGCGGTGAAGAAAGTTTCAAATAATAAAGAGCACTATAAAACTCATCATAATCATTACAACAATTTAATTGAAAAAACATGTGGAGACAAAGTTGCACAGTTGAAAAATAATTTAACAAAGCAGTCATTCTTTTTCATAAGAAAAGTTGAAGAAATTGATTGAAACACTCATGCTAGCTATGAAGTGTCAAATCTAATTGCAGAAAATGTAAAGCTTTTACTGATCGAGAATTCTTCAAAGAATGTATATTGAAGGTAGTGGGTGTTGTTTGTTCAGAAAAAAGGAATTATTTTCTGCAATAAGCTTATCGGCAAGAACTGTACCAAGATGAATTGAAGAACTGGCCAGAAATGTCAGAAATGGCTTAAAGGCATTTTAACAAATCTGGAGTATTATTTCATTGCTATTGATGAAAATATGGATATGACAGATACTTGCCAACTTGGAGTATTTGTGAGAGGTGTAACATTGATATTTGATATTGTGGAAGAATTTATACAATTGATTCGTATGAAGAACACTGGCACTAGAGAAGATTTTTGGGAGACATTATAAAATTTATTTCTAAAATAAATCTTAATTTATCAAAGCTTATTGGAGTAACCACAGATGAAGCACCAGCAACAGTTGGAGAGAAAAGGGGGTTTATTTCATTGCTTCAAAAACACATTGGTATTGAGCACAAACTAATCCAACGTCACTGCATTACTTATCAGGATGCATTATGTGCAAAGTCATTGAATTTTAAGGATATTTATGGCAGTGGTCATAAAACCAGTGAATTTATACTTTCATGAGGACTAAATCACTGTCAGTTTCAAGAATTTCTAAAACAAACTCAAGCAGAGTATGGCGATCTTACATATTTTTCAAATGTTTGATGGCTTAGCCGAGGAAAAATATTGTATGAGTATATGTATTGAAAGAAGAGATTACTATGTTTTTGGAGAACAAAGATCAAAATAATTTTTGCTTTCAGGACCCACAGTAGACTGTCAAATTAGCATTTATAGTAGACATCATGATCCACATGAACAATTTGATTCTTGGGCTTCAAGGAAGAGACAAGCTTATATTTGAAATGTTTGGTCAAATTACTGCTTTTGAAAAAAAACTTAGATTGTGAGAATCACAACTTCAGACAGTCAACTACTCTCATTTTCCAAATGTCCAAAATCATTCAGGATTTGAGAGGCGAGTTTTCCTCTTGCTTTATGAACTTCCAACAACATAGAAATCAATTTATATTATTTGGTTCTTTTTATAAAGTTGATGTAGAACAAGTGGCAGAAAAATATTAGTTGGAGTTAATCAACTTATAATATGCAAATTTTTGAAATCAAAATTTCACTTCAATTCCACTGAAACTTCTACAAAAAAATATGTATTGCCAAGCAAAAAATCTTGAATAATGCAAAAATGATGGTATCATTATTTGCAAGTACAACTTTTTTCAAAAATGAAATATTCTAAAAGTCATTTAAGAACAAAGCTGTGTGGCAAACATCTGAATGATGTTTTACTTCTGACATCAACAAACATTTCTCCTGATCTGGAGAAGTTAGCAAACAATAAGCAGAAACAAGTGGTCAAGTGTTGGTGGCCTTGCGGTTAGCATAGCTGCCTTCCAAACAGCTGGACCGGGTTGACACATAATTATATTGATTTCCTTCTTTTCTTTAAATAGCCAGAACAAGACTGCTTTCTAGACAGAGCGATCTAAGGTTTATTATTTGTAGTCATTTGATATGGCCCATCTTCAAGACAATGCATAGCAGTCTGGCCCTCTCTTTCTTAAAGGTTGCCGAGCCCTGCTCGTTGACTATAAATAATTTTGAATAATACTATTGACTTTTTTTTTGAAATATAAATAACCATTCATAGTCAAAATAAGAGTGCCAAAGCACGAAACCATGGTCAGGGGTTTGGAAAGGGGTTCCTGACAGAGATATTTTAAGTGCTGGCTCTGGCTAAGCATTTATCATAAAGCTTGTAGAGGAATTGGCAATTCTCACTGTTTATAAATAACCATTATTTTTCAAATACGTTTAATTCCTTTTTGAACATTATCTATGATCCTCTCCTTTTTTTTTTTTTTTTTAAAAAAAAATCTAAGTTGGATTTGACTCATAATTATAAAAAATTCTAAGCTGCACAAATTCATGAAACAAATATCACTTTAAATTTATTAAAGATTAATGGAGAGTAGAAAAAGTTAATTTCTAATTACAATCAAAGTAAGTATGAGTAACCAATACATCATTAATGAAAGAAGTTGTACACGTACATATTTAGTAACAATCGATACTAATATAAAACTTTACATATACATACATTTATAGAGGATTTGAACTCAGATTTTCAAACACCCTTCAACTATCCACACTATCTCATACAATTGATACATATGACCACACACATGTAGAAAAAATTAATAATCACCAATATACGTATTTCATGCTAAACCAGCACTCATCAGTTGGTCCAGACTATCATCTCTCACACATATATATAATCAATGCTCAGTTTATATTAAGATAGCAAATCTTCATACTCCAATGGACAAGCTTCAATCCACTGCAACCTCCAACTTTTCAGCCATCCATATCGTTGAAAATCTGATGATGAAAACTCAAATCCCATGCTGATGCTAATATTATTGCCATGCCCATGTTGACCTGAAGTCACTCTGACCCCTCATGTATAGGACAGTATCCATTAAATACATTAAATACCAACTGATGAGTGCTGGTTTAGCATGAAATACGTATATTGGTGATTATTAATCTTTTCTACATGTGTGTGGTCATATGTATCAGTTGTATGAGATAGTGTGGATAGTTGAAGGGTGTTTGAAAATATGAGTTCAAATCCTCTATACTTACAATTAAGCTCCCAGGTTTTTGAAGAGTGCCTGGTTTTCAAATATTTATATACATACATTTGTGTTTTTAGATAAATTCTAAAATAAATAAAATGTATAGAGTTTACTTAAAATGGTGTTTTCATGACTCCTATTTTGTGCTACCCTGATATAAAATATGCAAACTGACAATAAAGCAGCAATATTACTTAAAAAAAAAAAAAAAAAAAAGAAAGCTTTTTATTATTAGTTTTCATTAAATAGACACACACTCACACCTGAAAACATATACAGAGAGATTAACAGTAAAATGGAATAAAAAATTCTGAAAAAGGAGAAGTAGCTTAACAGACACGAATGCAATAAAAATAATCTTCAACCCAAAAACTAAATTAATAGAATGCTTTTGATTAATTTTCTTAGTATTCAGCTGAAAATATACTTCATGTATATTAATCATTATAAATCATTATTCATAATAAATCTTAAAACTATAAGCTATATAAAAAAAAGGTAGTTTAAAAAGAAATCAATGTCAGTATGTAGGGTCATATTTAAGTAGAACCATATGATATAAACTTGGGGAATTACTTTATTTTGTAAAGCATAGATCCATTATTAAGCACAATGAGAATAATTCTATTTTTTTTTAAAAATAGAATAAGCAGGGCTACGCCTACAGGTGAAGCAAATAGATATTTAAGTCAGAGGACCAGATTGAAAAACTACTGAAGTAAAAAAGAAAAAATGCCAAATTGAAAAGACATAAAACAAAAGGCCTTGAATTAAAAAAGATACTATATCCAAAGATATATAAATAATTATATTCACTGAAAAACAGTGACAATGACAAAAATGAATAATTACTATAATTATAATAAATAATTAGATAACTAGTTATATTTAATCATTTTTTAATTTAAGAATAAGGATGTAAATAATCTAATTTATTCTATTGTGATTAATGTTTTGGATTTTTGACATTTTACTAATAGAATTGATGTTAATCATTAATAAAAATTATTTACAAAATCATTTTAATAAAAAAAAATCTCAAAATAATTTATTTATTTATTTACAATATACTGTACACATATTTATAGTTATATAGTGGATTATTACCATCATCTATTTAAAACTGTGAAATCTTTTAAAGAAAAAAATCAAACTTCATATATATATTTCTCCAAGTATAAACCAGTTGTTATAAACAGTTAAATGTATTTGTAAAAGTACAAAGTTGTCAAGCATTGGCGGCCTAGCGGTTAGCACACCTGCCTTCCAAGCAGCTGGCCCGGGTTCGTTTCCCGGTCAACGCTTTGACATATAAAAAAAAAAACAAAGTATAAAGTTTAAATTTTTCTAAAAACATTTAACAATTTCAAATATATGATAGAAATAGTTCAACAAATAAATTGCCATCATTACAAATCATCAGAGAATCAATACATAACTAATCTTAACTATGCTGATATTTTGATCAAAAAATATTTAATTATAAATACAATAAATTTTGACCAAAAACCCACATAAGCATGACATATTTGAGAATATTCTGGTACAGTGCATTTAAAAAATTTTTTTTAGAATAGTGCTACAAATTTTTCCATATTGATCTCCAAAGTATGAAGTAAAGTTATAACACATTTCGTTCATTTTTATTTTAATGTTAATTCAGTGCTATAGTCATAATCATCATCATCATCAACTTGAAAATGAGAAGAGCATTCCAGTTCCAATAATATATAAATAAAATCCCTAAAATACAAATATATCCACATAAATAATATGCTCACCTATTAACTTGCTTATATAATACTTTATAATGCTGTTTTTTTTTTCATTAAACTTTTCATTCTGAAAGACCTCAACACCATGACTAATTATAGCCCTACATTGCATTTTATCCTGTCATATCTTCCCAATGACAATAATAAATATGACACTCCTTTAGAGCATCTTAGAGACAAATTTTATAAAATAAATGAATTTATCTCTCCCATGAAAACTACACTCAAGTTCACATAAAATATCCTAATATAATTTTATAATAGTGGACCATTATATCCAAAAAAATGAAGATGTTGATTGCCCGTATAATCTTGCATTTTACTTCTAGAATTTTTATGGAACATCTTTAAATAAAATTTTTCTACTGCTTTTATGTTACATTGAAAGAAGGTCCAGATTTCACTTCATAATCTCAGTTGAAGAATTTATACAATTATAATAAAATACCTTAGTTTTGAATTTGTTGATTATAGCAGTAGTATATTTTAGTCTAAAGTGCAAATCAACATGTAAGTCCATCTTTTTAATTAAAAAAACCTACCAAGATATTCTCATGTTGATAATCATCCAAGCTAAAAGTTGTTGAAGATTCTTCATCTCTAGCTAATAAAGGACTTGAGTTTTTTTAAATATTAATTACTAAACAAAAGCCTTTATATTGCATTCAAAATATTAAGTACAATTTGTAGAATATATCTTTTGAACTGGCAAGAATAGCACAGTCATCAGCATATTGTAAATCCATCCACTCCCCTGCAAAAAAAAAAATGAAGTTTTCATTTTTTGCCTTTAACCAATGAAAAAATAAAAATTCCATTATCAAAATTGCATTGCATATAAATGTATAACTTTGTAAAGTTACCAAAAAAATAGTTCCAAAAACCACATCGTAAAAATGGAGAAATGAAGATGGAACTAATACACATCCTTATTTAACATCAGTTTTCTTCTCAAATGATTTCTATTTGCAGTAATAAAACTTCCTCTAATACCATTGTCTAAAAGCTGTTCAATACAAATAAAATTTGTTGGATAACCAACTATTTTCAAATATTAACAAAAACCAGTTCTATTAAATAAGTTAAATGACACAACAAAATTAGTAGTACATAAATCACTTCTTGTTAGTGATATTTTTTCACATTTGCCTGGCAACAAAAATCCATGTCTAGAGTTTCCTGATTTTCTAGAACCATACTAAGTTTCTGATTAGTCACCTATTTAAGACTAGAAGCAACTTATTCAACAAAATCTTTAAAAGTACCCTTGATAAATTAACTACCAATGATATCCCATAATATTTATTGCAGTCTTGTCTATGCCTATTATTTTTATGAAGTGAAAAAATAGAAACATTCATGCGATGAGATATACAGTTTTATGACTCCTCTTAAAAAATTACAATAATTGTGACGGTAACATAATACTACCATATTTTAATTTTTTCCCGATATCTCATGAAGACCTGCTTCTTTTTCAGTTAATTAAAAAGTATTGTATCAATTCCTATATCATTATTCAAATATACCCTTTAGCTTTTTAAAAATATTATCATTATACAAAAGAGGGACATTATATTATTTTTTAGATCCATATATTATTTTCAATGTGCCAAAAAGATATAAAGTGAATCGATTAGAAAATAATTGCATTTTCTTAGCAGTTTTAATCTACCAATCATTTTTAAGCCTTCTTATTAGTTGGTTATAAAAATATACATTAATTGGTTACATCCAATTTATTATTCTGACAAAAAGAAAATGTCCCAAGTTTTTTTAATCAAGTCAGTAATAACTGAATCCTTTTCTTTTTAATGAACATAAGAACAGACTCATTTATATCATGATACCTCTTAATAAAATTTTTTGCTTTAATAACATAATCCTGAAAATCTCAATTATCAATTGATTTTGGTGTTAAATAGTTATTTAAATTTAGCATAAATACTAGATGCTTCTAATAAGGAACATTAGAATAAGATCTTTTTTTAATGTTTTTATCATTTTAAACATAAGAGTAAATTAAACTAATCTATTCAACTGTTGTACTTGTAAGCATTTATGTATCATAAACATCTTTTGCATTTTAATTTCTAACAATTATGCATGTAGTCTATTAAATGCCATCTTTTTCTGTGCATGGAAATTTTTTTGTTTATAATGATTTCTTTACCAAAACAATCCATGTGTTGAGCAGAAATTCAATGATAGTAGATTGATTTGAATTTTCAACAATATTACTAACTTTGAGAAAAATTTATTGTTCTTAATTAACACATTCATTAAAATCCCCAAGGAAAAAATTTACCCTTTTAATGGTATTTATATAATAATTTTATCCAACAACAAATAAAAACTATCTCTGAATTTTCTCAATCTACTGGTTTTTTTTAAGTGTCATAGCATCGGCCGGGACATGAACCCACAACCCGGGCAACTGCCTGCAAGTGCAAGGCAGTCGCGCTGACCTCTCTACCACCAATGCAAGACTTCCCAATCTACTGTTGAAGCATAAACATTGATAAAATAGAAACAAATACTCATTGCGTAATACAAGGTGATATATTTAGTAATTCCAAAAGTCAAAGATACCATGTTAGACCCCACAGCAAACCTAATATGTAGTCTTCTTTCACTAGATGATCTGTTCTTCCAAAAAAAAAAAAAAAAAAAAACGTGTATAATCATCTAACTTTTCAATTAAACTTTCTTGCTCTAAATGTCAATAACAATTATAATCTTTGGTATCTGATGGGTATGTTTCAGAATAATACTAAGATTATTTCATAGATGTGTCTGCAGTCAAATGTTTCTCAAAATTCTAAATAATAAAAAAATATCAATCAACTATCATGCAGGATCAGAATGTATAATTTAGTTATAATTTCAATCAAAAAAAAAAAAAAAGAAGCTAAATGTATAAATTTTTGAGATAGTGAATAGTTTGCTAAGCTAAAAACTCATAGAATATTTTAAATATATATAAAGCCTAGAGCATTAAAGCTTTCAATATTACAACATTTTATTCCTAAGTATTTTTTTTTCACATGTCATAGCATCAATCGGGAGGCGAACCCACAACCGTCTGCAATCAACTACTTGTTTGCAAAGCGGCTGCGATGACCTCTCGGCTAACAACGCTCATATAATTAGTGACAATATTTACTTTATTATAAATGAATAAATATATATTATTTGCAATTAATATTATATGAATATTTTTATAATTCCTTAATTATTTATTTGGTACTATCATGTGTTCTACTTGAATTTAGATGATCTACCCACGTGATGGTGTTTATTTTTGGAATTAAAAAAAAAAAGGGAGACAATTAATATTTCATAAAATGCATACAGTCAAAATTCAAAAATGATTTCATTAAATGCAGGAAACTAAGTTTCAGGTAAATTTATTATATTGTAACAATAAGTTCAACAAATAATTTATTATTATTAATTTCAAAATAAAGAATTGACTTTTTTATATTTTTAAGGTAGCAACATTTTTTTTAAATTTTAAATGTTTTTGATGAAAATAATTTTCATATTTTTAATAAAAAGAAAAATATTGTAAATGTATTACTTTTTAAAAAACATCTCTTGCTAAATGTTTTGATTTATTACACTCATTATAACTGAAACACAGGCTTATTATATACCTGTGTCTATATATGTAATATATAGGGTATATGAACACAGACTTTCACACGACCCACCACTCTCCACACTATTTCATAACACTGATACACTTGAACCCATATATGTCGAAAAGATAAATAATCACCAATATTTGTATTTCATGCTAAACCAGCAATCATCAGTTGGTCCAGATTACCATCTCCACACATATATGCTATAAGTGCTCAGATATATATTAAGATAGCCAATCTTCATACTTTAATGGACAGGCTTCAATCTATTCATCACTCCAACTCTTCAATTGTCCATCCAATTGAAAATCTGATAATGGAACGCTCAAAGGCCACCCTTAGGCCGAGATTCTTGTCATACCCATGTTGACCTAAGGTCAATCTGACCACTCACATACAGGACATATTCATTTAATATAGACACAGGTATATAATATGCCTGTGTTTCAGTTATTACATAGTAGAGATGTCTGCCCATCCATTGTATATGCATTAAATGGATTGTCCTAACATGAGGAGTCAGATTGACCTTAGGTCAACATGGGTGTGACAAGAATCTCGGCCTAAGGGTGGCCTTTGAGCATTTCATTATCAGATTTTCAATTAGATAGACGATTGAAGAGTTGGAGTGAGGAGTAGATTGAAGCCTGTCCATTAAAGTATGAAGATTGGCTATCTTAATATATATCTGAGTACTTATAGCATATATGTGTGGAGATGGTAATCTGGACCAACTGATGATTGCTGGTTTAGCATGAAATAAGTATATTGGTGATTATCTTTTCAACATATATGTGATCAAGTGTATCAGTGTTATGAGATAGAGTGGGGAGTGGTGGGTGGTGTGAAAGTCTGTGCTCATATACCCTATACACTCATTATAGTAAATTAGTTTCAATGCAAAATACAAAATTAAGACCTATTCATTTTGTATTTGGCCTCACACCTGCATTTTATTGCTTAGGGATTGTATTCACTTACTACACACCAATTGCGATAATTATTTTTTTATGTATTACTTTTGTATTGTTTACTTGCTAAAACATAAATTGTTTTCATCATGATCATATATTCAAAAATAAATATGTACACTTACTTTTACAGATAACTTCTTACAGCTTTTTTATTTAACCCACTTACTGTCAATAATTAATTTATTAAGGAATACTTCAATAACAAAAACATATTTTATTTCTTCTGGATTAGATTTTTCATTGATCACTTCTATGTGGTATTAGCTGGTAGGTAGATATCTTCCAAAGTCAAATAGAACACTTTCTATAATGACACCAAATTTTTATTGATAGCATTTAGAGGGGAAGGCATTATTTATAAGTTTGACTCAGTCACCAAAATTGTGTAGCATGGCTCAGAGAATATGAATAATAAATGGGATTTCCTATGTGGTGCCTCATGACAAGCAAAATGTCTAAATTTGGTCTAAGCACACACCATAGTAGCAGCATTTTTCTAATCAATAGAATTTTTCTAAGACCATCTATAAGACAGCACTGTTAGACTGATCTACCTCAAGTGTCAAAATTACTGGAATGGCTCTAGAAGATTAATAAAACCAGAAAAAAATATCTACTGTAATTTAAAAAAAGAAACAACTTTCATGAGATTCGTGCATGATTATTTTTCTATTTTATGTACTTAATAGAAGAATCCTTATGTTTCAATTCTGTTAAACTCTCACATGAAGTGTTAAATTAATAATTTAACAAACAATATAATTGTGAAAATTAATTGTAATTTAAATGTTTATTACAATTTGATGTTGTATTATTATGAATTTTATTCTTGTTGATTTCTTAAAGTTTGTTTTTTGAAATAGTGTTTTCAGTTGAAGAATTATACTCAATTTATAATTTTTTTTCTTCTAATTTAAAAAAGTTATTTATCTTACTAAAATACATGAGACTTTGCATGATATTGTGCTGCCAAACCTCTAGAGGTGCATATTCAGTAAGCTCACTGATGATCAAATGTAATACTAATTATTCATAATATGTTTCTAGCATAAATCACACAAATTTTCTTATACATTAATGCTAAGTTATTTCCTGATAATTAAATTCAGTATATAAAAAAAGTTATGTAGTCAAGTCGCTCAGGGTCTCATGTAACATTAGAACATCCAAGTAGCAATGAATACTCATTCAATTGACAATTTATTCATTTTTACTTTTATAATGAACTAAAGCTCTCGAGTTTGTCCTCTAACATCACACTAAAATCCACAACATATTAAATTCAGTCAGGATGGTTGCGTTATTAAATATTCATAAAAAAAATCTCAAAACCCAGATAATTAATAAAATATTTACGCTTATATAATAATAGATGATAATAAATGGACAATTAAAATCTTAAACTGGATTCCAAGAGATTGTAAACGACTCAGAAAGAGACCACATGTGAGATGGATGGATGAAATAAGAAAGTGTGCAGGAATGATGTGGAGAAGAGAAGTAAAGATCGGAGAAGATGGACTGAACTTGGAGAGACTTTCATCCTGCAGTGGATTGATAATGGTTGATGATGATAATCAATAACATTTTTTTTTACTGTAAGATAGTTATAAAAGAATAGTGTTTCATTTCTCACCGATAATATGTTAGAGAAAATAAAATTCGGTGATCAAATTAAAACTAGGAAAAAAAATATCAATTTCATAATCATACTCATACTCCCCATTTCGAAAATACAATTAAGGTAAAAAAAAAAAAAGAGAGCGAGAGAAAGAGAATTGCTATTAATTACAAAACAAATTTTTGAAACTGAAAACATTTCCTTATTTCATTTTATATTTACTTTTGATGAGGACACATTTTTTAAATGTGTTTTGATGAGAAGTTGCACTTCAATTTCCTTTACATCGCCTGTGTAGTTAAAATTTAATATTTTTCACAATTGCTAAACCACCATCGGTCAATAAAGATTGACAGTTTTGTTCCGTTATAAACTTCAGCAATGGGAAAAAAAAGACTGAAAAATAAATATATATTTTTACATGCAAATTAGTTCAACTCAAACATTTGGGCTCTCTCGTAAATAAATTATAGAGGTTTATAGCATAGCTACAAGCTACTTTTTTTTTCTTTCTGATTGTAATTCAGGCAGCATATAAAAATGTAAATCAAATCAGAAACAAACAAGTAAAAGCCATGGCAAATAGATTCCTGACGTGCAAGTATGAAATAAATTGAGTTTTGTTTTTGCGTCAAGGTTACTACACCTGCTTTTACAGATGATACATCACAACTCCTGGGTAGATTAATGGTCAGAATCATTCAACTAAGAAAGAACAATATCTGCATGACTTTTCAAATAAAAGAGGAGGGTTAGAAAAGTATAATAAAACAGTTTGACAGCAAAACTAAAATGGCTATTATTTAAAAAACGAAAACCACTTTCTACTCAATTTCTTCGATGCTTACACAGATTTACATTATACGTCCACAAATGCATGTGTGTGGATATATGTTACCTTGACAATCAATGCTAAAATTATTATATCCAGTTCCCCAAAACTATTATTATTTTTATTCAGTTTTTTTCCTCCAAACAACGAATAAAAAAAAATAGACACAAAATATAGATGCATATATTTTCATCACGGTCAGTGGCGGCAACTTGTAAACAAGTATGGCTATTCAAATTCCAAGAGAGAGGAGCAAAAGAGGAAGAAAAATACAAATATATTAGAAATAATTTTTACTATAAGTAAATAAACCAATCCAAGATTTGTATCATTAATTGAACATTCTAATGATGTGGGACTCATTAATATTATATTAGTGATACAACTCTAAAATGAAGGTGCTGTCACAGTAGTTTATTTCTGCAATACAAATCTATGCTGTATATCGGCTGAGAAAAATAAAAATATTTCTTCTTGCTTACTATTTTTTTTTTTTTACTGCTTTGTGCAAAATCTGTTTTAAGAGCAACAGCTATGATATCATTTTTGTTCCAAGTACATTGTACATGACATATAATAGTTCATATTTTGTTGATAAGTTTTGATTACAATATAATCCATATTGTTCACTGTATTACAACTGTACTTTTAAAATCCATAAATATATACAGTAAGATATGTTTTTATGGGTGTAGTATACATATAAAAATTAAGATTATATTATAAACAAACTTAAAAAATAATAATAATGTAATTATTAATGATAAATTAAAAAAAGACTTTTACATACACATTTATTATATGTTACTTATTTATATTTATCAAAAAATAATAAAAACTTCCAGGTATTTGTTTTTTAAAAAATAAAATGAATAGCCAAATGTTAAACTTTCATAGCAATTAAATATGTTCTGGACAATATTCTTCTTCAACATTCTCATTATAAGCATATTGAGGCCTTTCTAATTATTTTGATGTTTTTAAAAGCAGATAAACTTCATAATTAAACTGTCACCACCACTGATTGCTGTTATCAACTTTAGATTGTCAATTAAACTCTTCAAACTTTAAAACATTTGACAGCAATACAAGAATATTTTATAGTTCTTTTTTAATGACACTACTAAACTATTAATTTTCATTTTATCATTTAAAAAGTATATTTTATGAATCTTTAATTTTGTAAAAAAATTAGCTTTACACTTAGAAAACATTTTATTACATGAAATACTGTACCACATCAAAATTAAAAAAGAATAAAAGAAGCAAAAATTAAAATGAATGCACTTTCAATGTAACCTGAAGAAGCACAATTAGATAAATATAATCGTGTATAGTATTCAAAGATAAAAAAATCGTTACTGCCATATTGTACATTTTATCAGATTTACAAATTTGAAAATGTTTTAGCTTTTTAATTTATTTATAATACTTTTGTTGTTGTTTTTTTTTTTTTTGGAAAAGGTATAACTGAAATAGGGTATATTGATATAGAGCATAATGAGGCTTTACTGTAATTATTTTAGTCAAAAAATAAATACATATAAAAGTATTTAGAGAAAAGCTTTAATTTAATCGTTAATTAGTATGGGATGTCTAGCATGTTTTCAACTATTTAATAGTCATCCTCATACTTAGAGTCAAAAGAATGCTAGGTATATCATGCTAATTGAAGATTGAATTAAAGCTTTTCTCTAAATACTTTTGTACTTATTTATTTTTAAATTACATTTTTAAAGATTAAGCTATATTTAAATTGTGATGTGTAATTATGTTATAAAAATTAGTTTTAAAATATATTCAAATTACTCATTAATCTGAAAATATGAAGATGAGCTAATTTAAACTTAAGTCTACAGTGCAAACAAAAATGTGTTAAATTTAGTCTATCTTGTTGTACTTCAATGCATCTAGCCTTTTATTAACAAGTGTTAATGCCAACTCTTGTTTAAAAGTGTGGGAAACAAGAATCAAGCAATACTGTTGATAAACGGCTGATTCTATAATCACAAGAAGTTTTTCTTCTTCAAATTTAATTGATACTTTTGTTTAAAGAACACAGACAGCAGCACAAAATAAAAATATAAATCAGTTTCTGCATAAAAGAAATTATTTGAAGAAAGAAGCAACATAATTTATGCTAAGTTCAACAACACAATTCCTAATCCAATACTAAAATATTTTGCTAAATTTTACAATAATAAAATTCTAATTTATCATTTATAAATTGTGCAATACAAAGTTTTCTGTGGACATTCTATCAATGTTTAAATGAAAAAAAAAAAAAGTATGGGAAATATTTACAAAGTGCTATTATTCACCCCAATACTTAATTTTATAATGCTGACTAGAATTTATTCCAAAACGATTTTCATCAGTGTGCAGATATAAACTGGTCAATCTGCTTCACTGATTAGATAAAAAATTGTCATATAACTTTAATTCAAGCTTACCTTCACCAATAAATTTTTTTTATATAAATCATATCTTAATTATTTACATAAAAAAATAGCAGTATCAATGCTTCCTAATACCATTCTAATTCACATTATCCTATTAAATAAATTTAACTTATGGATATATCAACCTCACATGATACCAAGATATCTTTTCTGATTTTCACTTTCAAAGATATATCACCTCAGTGATGTCACTGCAAATTGAGGATACATATGGTCAAACTTCTCCAAATGGCGCACTGCTTTTGGTTTGAAAAAATGATTTAAATATCTCCAAAACTTTTTACAGCAGTTTTGCAAGGAAGTGTTTTGTGAATTAAAATGTGAAGCCAAAGGAGTAAAAATAAATGGAAGTTATTTAAGTCATCTAAATTTTGCAGATGATGTAACTATTTTTGAAAATAATGCTTCAGATCTTCAAAAAATGTTGCAAAAGTTATCATATGAAAGGAAGAAAGTAGAACTAAAGGTAAATGTTAAAGAGACTAAAATAATGTTCACTGAATTTTCTCAAAAAAAAAAAAAAAAGGATTGATAATAATGGGTTAGAAGTTAGCAATTACAAATATCTTGGTCAGATTATTGCTACAGATGGGAACATAATGGATAAAATAATTCATAGAATTAAACTAAACTTGATTGGAATGCTTTTGATAAACATAATTTAATATTAAAAAGTAAATATACTTATATGTTGTAAAAGGAAGATTTTTTATTGAATGTATTTTACCAGTTCTTACTTATGGATCTGAGACTTGGATACTTAACAGAAGAGCAATATAAAAACTTAAGACAATTCAATGAAGTATGGACAGATGTATGTTAGGAGTAACAAGTAAGAAATTGAAAATGAAATACATCAGTAAAAGAACACACAGGTATCACTAACATCATTCAAAAAAATTAAGAAACTGAAATGGAGTTTGTCTGAACATATTGCTAGAAGAGATGATAATAGATGGTCAGTTGAAATCTTAAACTGAATTCCAAGAGATTATAAAAGACCTAGAAAGAGTCCAATGTGAGATTGATGGAGGAAATAAAGAAGGGTACTGGGTCTTGTGGAGAAGAGAGACTAGAGATTGGAGAAACTGGAATAGACTTGGAGAGACTTTCATTCCGCAGTAGATCAATAATGGTTGATTATGATGATACTGTCAGTTGAATTATCTAGGTAATTTGTTAAATCATTTAAATTAAATTTAAATAGAATGGGAGAAAACATTTGCATCATTTAGCATTTGTTTAGATTTAGTATTGGAAATAAAATAATCTTTCTAAATATGACTGCCACGTGTGAAATGCATTATTCATTTCTTCAAAAATCTGGATTATATATACTTCAAATATTTACAGTATATAAGTAGGCGATCTTTATTCATAAACAATTCTTAAGATAAAAGTATTAAATGCAATTTTGTAAACAGCTCACAATATGTATATAAAGAATAATGTATCGGTTATTTCCAGTGTTATTTGCCTATACAATGAAGGAAATTCTTACCTAATATGTTCCTGCAGTAATTTAAAAAAGCAAACGAGGTATTGGAAGCTTTTGAAATAAAAAAGCGTTAAAGAGAGGTAGGAATGAGGGAAATAGAAACATAAATTTTTATTTTTCTTAACTTTTCATTAAACAACATTTCTCAAATATTGTTGGTGTAATACAAATTGAACTTTAAATATAATTTCTACAATGAAATATATATTAATAATTATTAAAGTTGATTTAACTGAAACACACAGGCTTATTATTATGTCCTGTACATGAGGGGCCAGATTGACCTTCGGTCGACATGGGTATGACAAGAATCTCGGCCTCGTGGTGACCTTTAAGCATTCCATCATCAGATTTTCAATTGGATGGATGGTTGAAGAGTTGGGGTGTGGAGTAGATTGAAGCCTGTCCATTAAAGTATGAGGTTTGGCTATCTTAATATATATCAGAGCACTTATAGCATATATGTGTAGAGATGGTAATCTGGACCAACTGATGATTGCTGTTTTAGCATAAAATATGTATATTGGTGATTATTCATCTTTTCAACATATGTGTTCAAGTGCATCAGTGTTATGAGATAGTGCGGAGAGTGAAAGTCTGTCCTATAAAGTTGATTTAATAAATTTAGAAGAATAAATTTAAAATGATAGTTAGTCAGCAAAACATAGAAAGGTTAGAAATGTTAAATATTTACAGAAAAAAAAAAAAAATTAACAAAAACAGAATGAAAAATTTGATTCGAGGGCTTCTAAAGTAAAAATTAATGATGAGAAAAACAGATGACAAAAAAAAAAGTACAGATTTTTGAGATATAAGCTGAAGGGATCTAAGAAAAGACATTTAAATAGGATAAAAGATGATCTTCACAAAGGTAATATTTTGATTATTTGAAGAAAAGAGTTAAAGATAGAAAAAATTGGTGAAGATGATATGAGAACTCCCTAATGGAAGATAAATAATAATCAATAATAATAAAAATATTAAAACTTTTTTCGTTTGTTTTCTATTTAAAAAATAAAATTGGAGAAAATGCGCAAAAATTGTGAGAATGATTCAAGATAGAGAAAAGGAAGGGAGCAGGTATCATTCTGAATAAATAAGATGACATTATTTATTTGTTTTACCGATTTTGGAATTTAAGTGCTTGCATGGTGTGGCAATTTGGGTAGAATGGATCATGATTTAACCCTATAATTTTAGTGTTCCAACTTTTTATGAATTCTTAATCAATAAACCATTTTATTATATGACACCTGAAGGCCATTTGATCTAATGAATAAATGATCATCAAATACCACAATTGTACTTTTCTTTTCCTTATAAGGAGAAAATACAATTTGTTTTAAAAAATTTATACAACAAAATTTTATTAATACTTCAACAGCATTAATTTATTCTATTTATAAGCATTTTATTATTATTACAGTATATTTAGATGTCATCAAAATTGTAAAAGAATAATAATCTTTATGCTGTCTTCCATAAAATAATATCAGAAAATAATAATGAATTCTTAATAACAGCTATATAAATCTCAGTAATAATATTACACATAAAAAGCCTTTTTCAACACCTGGTTTGGTTAACAATTCCTTAATTAAAAATGAATGGGAAATTATATAAAATGATATATATATAATTGTAAAAAAGATATGCATGTAATATTAGTTTAATGTATTGTTATTATATAGTCAATTATTTTGTAATTACTGGATTTACATATGATGGTTTTGATTTACTTTAATGATTTATATTGTTATTGCTTGTTTTAATTCCATTATTGAACACTAGACGATTTTATGTCTGAAATAGTTCGTTAATGTTAAATAGATTAGTAACATTTGAAAAGGGCACCAAACCAGGTGTTGAAAAAAGTTTTTTATGTGTAATATTATTATTGAGATTTATACAGCTGTTATAAAGAATTCATTATTATTTTCTGATTATAGTTTAGATATATATTTCTTAATAATTATATTAGATATTATTTCTTAATCATTTTATAAACATTAATAAATGTAATTATTCTTCTATATTACATTTCTAAATAATCTTTCTAATATACATGTATCTTATGCTTTATAATTTAGATTTTTTTTATTATTTTATTCATTATCAAGTATTATATAATTATTCCAGAGAATTATAAATTATATATATATATTCTTAATAATTAATGGTTTTAAAATGCTTCAAAAATACATATCTTAAAGATTTCTTGAGAACAATTACATGCTTATCTACCTCACTTTTTTTTTCTTTCAAGATTTAAAATGACAGAGATGCTAAATAGTACTGAAATACTTGATTTGATTTTTTAATGATATATAACTACAAATTAGAACAGGCAAAACTTTCCAAACAGTAGTGCCACTCAGTGCAAGCCAGAGTAATCAATCAATGGAAGCCAGAAGGCTTGTGCGTAAAATTCCTATCTAGTGCCTACTCATCGAATATCTTCAGACTAATTTCTAGCTTGTGACTTTTGTCAGTGAGAAACACTGGATCTGAGAACACTGCACCTAGATCTTAGGATCCATTGATTATTCTGGCTTGCACCGAGTGGCACTACTGTATGGAGAGTTTTGCCTGTTTTAATAAGTTATGAGTAAGCACAAGAAATGGTAACATGTGATGTTAGTGGTTTAACTACAAATTAATTATTCTGCTAACAAATAAGCATGAAAATCAGTTTTTATAAACATGTATAAGCAAAAGATGATTTGGAAATAATAGTTGGAAACCCAATCACTTTTGTAAATGAATTGAGATTGCTTTTCAGGATAAAGATGTTACATGACATCATCAAAATGCCATAACCCAATCACTTTTGTAAATGAATTGAGATTGCTTTTCAGGATAAAGATGTTACATGACATCATTAAAATGCCATAACAGAATTGGGCTTTGTCAAAAAAAAAAAAAAAAATCTCCCATATTTTCTGCAACTGATGACAGCAGCTATCAGGCCTGTTTTGCTCACAAATTTTTTTAAAATTTTTTTAATAATGAAAATTTCAATAAAAATGTCCAATCATATCCAAAACTTACTTTATTAATTTAAGAGTATTTGAGAGAATACTTTAGGTTTTTATTATATTTCACGTCAGACTCTTAGTTTGAATGGAACTGATGCTCTCCAAATAGTGCTATAACTGGAAAGTATACATTACTAAGAAGAGAGTTCATTCCGAAAAAAACAAAACCCCTTTTTCTTATTGCCTCACTAAAATAAAATACTTGTGCTGAAAAAAAAATTGCATTTTCTAGAAGTCATATTGAATTAAAACTGTATGGCTAAAAGATTAATGTTCATTATTAATTTTTTTATAAATATCCATGTGAGATGAATATTCAAAATTAAAATATAGGACACACATATCTTAATACAGCCATTTCATAAATTTAAACAAATAGAGAGAATTAGCTATTTTTTTCTTTTTCTAACAATTTTTTTTTCTCATGTGTCATAGCATCAGCCGGGAAACTCGGGACAACTGCTTGTAAAGCAGCTGTCGCTGACCTCTCGACCACCAATGCTTGACAATTTGTGAGAACAATATATGTATATCAATATTTTGCTTTAAAATACCAACTTATATTTGACTTGTTATATAATAATCAATATTTATCATTTTATAATTATTTTAGATTAAATTGTGCTAATGGATTAATTTCAGAAGATTATCAAGGTATGGAGGAATCAACCCATCTGGAAACTTGTGATATGTCATAAATTACTAGGATTATTCCAGAAAAAAATAAAAATCTTGGCTTCATATATAATCTTATTATATTCCTATATATAAAATTGATACTCCAAGTATAGAATACCTGAATTGTTTCCCATGAAAGTGTGGAGGCCTGAAAAACTTATCAACATTCCACCACAATATAGAGAAGTCTTACAATATTCATACAATTATTTTTGTATTACCAATATTTGAAACAAAATTTGTCATTATAATCACCGGAAAAAATTATAAATAGGAAAAATAATAAATATTTTCTTAAATTTTTATTAAAAATAAATAAATCAATATGGTAGGGTTTCTAAGCTTATATATATATCCATTAGTATTATTTAAACTTTTTTTTATAACAAGAATATTTATTACTGATTCTTTGTTTATCTTTTAGAGATAATGTTTCTTTAGCAAATATTTATTTTCACTTCAGTCAGCAGTGGTTTGTGTAGTTTAGCTATTGTAAGCAAGTTTCTCAGTTGACTAACAGATAAATGAAAGCATCTATTTCTTTGAAGCCTTCTCTTTTTATACTTTTATTTCAAAATACAGAATTTAGTCCAAGCTGTTATATAATGGTTAAGAACTTACATTATTATTATTCACATAATATTAGATAAAATAATTTTGCTTGATTATTTACAGTTTTCAATTATTAAATACAGCATTACTTCAACAATAATGTATCTGATGCAAGTGTGAAAATGCTTCTGGAAACATGAGACATAATTGTGAACAGTTCGAGATCCTGCAGCAAATCTGACAATGAATTACACATCCATTAATTGATTATGGTGATTGTAAATCTAGAAATAATAAAAAGATGAAAGTAGAACCTTTATGTATGGAAAATTATTAATATGTCCACTATTTTAATAAATTTGTATTAATTTTGAATACTATTACATGTGATAATGATGTTAAAAATAATTACATGCTGTCAAGTATTGTTAGCCGAGAGGTCAGTGCAGCTGCCTCGCAAGCAAGTAGTTGGTTGCAGACGGTTGTGGGTTCGCCTCCCGGCAGACGCTATGACATATGGAAAAAAAATAATTACATGCTGTCAAGCATTGTTAGCCGAGAGGTCAGCGCAGCCACCTTGCAAGCAAGTAGTTGGTTGCAGACGGTTGTTGTGGGTTCGCCTGCCGGCAGACGCTATGACATATGAAAAAAAAAAAAAAATTACATGCTTCAATACAGTCTAGATTCCATTTATTAATTTTGACTGATTTTCACTAGTTGAACTACACTATTTAGATTCATCTTTTTTGCACAGATGTGTCATGATTGAGGCTAAAATTGTGGGACATTTTGTGTTTAATATTATTTTTTAAGATAACAATGATTAAGCCATTTACATCCATGAGTAACATACAAATTTGTTTCCAAATGATATTCAAATCTTCCACAGACTGTCACATATTTATATTATGATTAAATAATTCACTAAATTAAATTATTTTATATGTCTTTTTAAAAGACTTATGTATACATTTATATTAATATATACAGACTAATAGACATATTCTACCGATTTAAAGAAAATATAAAATACATAATAGACATATTAAATATTTTTGACTTATTTATTACTTCTGAAATTAATAATTCAGCCATCAAATTTAATTTTTAAATCTTGTATTTGTAACAGATTATTACTATACTTTAATTCGTATACAAATTCAATATGAAGTTCCCTGTTTGAAAGCAAATAGTGCAACTAAACTATTGAGTACTAAAATCAAATAAATAAAGAGTTGATAAGGGCATAAGTCATAATTTCACAATTGTTCATATTTTTAGTATTCACCTGTTGCTTACATTTTTTAATACAGTTAATTTCTCTTCTTTGAACCATAAAATCAGCCATTCCAACTTATGACATTTAGGACTATGTGATTTTCCATTTACAAATATCTCAGTTAAGTACAGTATATAGATTTTTGATTTGTAATTGTTATAATTTTTTTTTATATTTATTATTATGAACAATGTTTTGTAATTTTATTTAAGGCAGAAAGTTAGGCATTCAAAAACACATGAATCCTGTTTTAATTTTCCATGTTTTCTTTCATCATAATATAGCTTAAAATATTTCTTCCCTGGTTATGTGGCAGTCCATTTTATCAATTTTTTAATCAGTAAGTATTTTTTTAATGCATCCACCCATTACCAATTTGTTTTTAATTTTCTATATCACAGATTTAATTTATTTTAATCTTCCTTTATTAATTACATGCTTCAAAAAGCTTTCAGTGTTACTGTTTAGTTGTTGTTTTTTTTTTTTTTGGTGATTTATTTTAGATTTATAATGTCTTTATTACAATCAAACCATTTGATATCCCCCCCCTCCTCAAATCTAGTCGGTTTTTCACAGGTATCAAATTTTACTTCTGTATTCAATACTCTTATTCTTGAATTAATTAAGAAAGACATTTTTTTTTTTTCAATTAGTAAATTTTTTTTTTTTTATTTAATTAGAAAAAAAGATATAGTAAAAAAATTAATTGCTTTCAGAAAATCACTTATCATTCATTCATAATAATTTACATTGAAATACATATATAGGGTATATGAGCACGGACTTCCACATGACCCCTCACTCTCCACTCCATCTTAAAACACTGATATACTTGAACACATATATGTCGAAAAGATATTTAATCACCAATATGCGTATTTCATGCTAAACCAGCAATCATGTAGTTACTATCAACCATTTGAATAGAAAAATATAATACTAAATCAAAGTTTAAATGAAAAATTAAATATAAGATTGTTGTATATACTGCACAGTACAATTTCAGGGAAAATTTAATTCCAACTTATTTTCAAAGAATTGCTTGGCCTTTTCCCAAATGATCACCTCACTGATGCTATCATTTGCCATTTTCTTTTGATTAATCAATATTAGTAAATCAGTTTCCATTTGTTGGATGATGTTACAACATATATTGCTTAATCTGGAAATCCTTTTCACTGTCTGTGTTTTTTTAAATTTATTTTTTAAAAGGGTGCAGATTATTGATTTAGCCATACCATATTGAGAACATAAATCTCAGAGCATTTTATTACTTTCTTTTATAAATCTGATCTGTTTTTACATTTCAATAATGATCAAATTTTTGTTAATACTTTTTCTGACATAATTAAAATTAATATTTGAACAATTTAAATATATCTCAACTTATTAACTCTTTTCAATAAACTATGTAACTTTTAAACACTTGTTGACCTTGAGTTTGGTTGAAAAGGTAACAAATTAATAAATATAAACTAATTAATAGCAATGAGATAGATTTCAGCAAACCACTGACAAAATCATAGTGCTAAATAAAATTATGCAGTACAGGTAAGCCTATATAATATGTAAATGAGGCACAATATGCAAATAAGGCAATTAGATATTCCATTTTCCAGATAATAGAATATACCAATCCTTTTTGTTGATGGAATGTGGATCCTTTGCAATTGCCCAAGCCTTTTTGTACTTTCTTTTCCTATGGTCTTTTTCGAAGCAAACCATTCTAACATTGATGAGCAAAAGTATGACTGTGGCATGTTCATGGTCAAGAAAGATAGATAGATATTCAGTCTTTTGTTTAGCTCTATTGTGCAGATTTGTGTGTTGAGTAATTCTCGTGGCTCTATTTACATGAGATTCTCCATAATATACAGAGATGCAGGATAGGTTAGAATATTCAACTTTATAAACTACCTGATGAGCATGCTCTACAAAGTATTTTGTCTTTGGTATCGTTCAACAAATTGTTAAGAGAAGACGGCATTCTAAAACTAACCCTGCACTTGTTAGTGCAAATCTTTCTATGGTTATTTGCAATTTTTATTAATTGGTTACCTTTTCAACCAAACCTGAAGTCAATGAATGTCTAAAAAGTATATAATTTAAGAATGAAAAAAAAAATTGATAAAGAAAAAATAAATTGAAGAAAAACTATTAAGCTCACAAAACAAGACAAAAATGTCTGTCGTTCCTTAAAGGTAAAATGTTATGAAAACAGCTTCTATATTATAACATTGGCAGTTATAACATTTGCATTTTCAGTCAATGTCTTTTACTGATTTAATTATTTTACATTTAGACAATAGATTTCTACTATTTTTACCATATTTTCCCTTCAAAATTGGTTCTTTTTTGACATCAACAATAATCAGCTTTCAAATTCCATTTTTATCATGGCTAAAATTGCTGTATTATACATACCTACAAAAATATTTTTTTAAAATTTCTGCAGCACAATATTTTCATTGTTAGTAAACTAAACTGATAATTTAGCTTTTCACATCTAAGATGTCTACCACACTATATGTATTGGAATTCTTTTTATATATCCAGAAAAGTAAATTCTTGCCAAATTTCCATTTAAATTGCTTTTGCTTTTTTTTTTTTTTTCCAATAGAATTTCTACACAATTTCACAATTAATAAAGAAATATAAAAGTAAATCATTTTTGCACAAGTAGTAATAACACTTCTAATTAATTTTTTTTTTTTTCTTTCAAAGTAACCTTTATTAATAAAAGATTACAAAAATTTTGGGTACACTTACCCATTGAGGATTACCCAGTGATTCAATGTAACAAGGTGAAATGTACATAAGTTCAAAAATAATTACATCCATAAAAATTGCTATAATGTGATTAATGTGTATCTGTACGTGGATCCACATGGCCCGGCTGTCGAGAAGTTAACCACCACCCAATGGTCCTGGGGCCCCAAAGCAAAGACTCAAATGCTTCAGCTGAATAGGTGAAATGCAGCATTGTGCCAACCACCACAACAGGCAGTGAGGTCCAAGGCCCAAGTTCAGCAAGCAATAAACTCTAGAACCACAGCCGAGCCATGTCAAGACCATTCTGAATACCTCTGCCTCCCAATTAGCAGTCCAAATGAGCAGGGACCACAATGCGGTCCTACCTGCCCAAAATTGGAAAGCCAACTTGGGTAAAAACTAAGAAGTAATAAGTAAAGAGCCAGATCAACACTGCCCAAAACCAGCCTACCTGGGGACACAGCAGCCAACCAGAGCAGGAATAGCCCCGACTTTGACCACGTAGCCCCCCGGCAGGTGTTCTGGGCAGTGGCAAAATTGTTAACAGCCCACACCATAAACCAGATACTTAATGTCTACAACCAGCCACCCCTGAAGAAAAAGAGGGGAGTGCAGACCCATGCCCACAAAACAGAACTCCATCAATGTTACAAAAAAAAATGGTGGTGGCTCAAAACAGACCAACTGCTTTACAAATGCACTAAATTTAAAGCTAACAAATAAAACCTAATGATAGTGAATGCAAATCAACACAGACCTATCAAATAATCCATCAAGGGGTGCAGTAGCCTTTCATGGCAAAGTCCATGTGAAGGTAGTGACTTTCACTCTCCCGGAAGGTATTCCCAGGCTAGACAATCATCGTCAACCATCCCCTCAAATGAACCAAGCCCCTTATGACCACTATCACCACACTTGAGGAAAAGGAGTGCAAACTCACACCCACCAATACAACATTTAATTCATGTAGTCTTGAAATCAAGCCGGATTTACTTGCACACCATGAGAATAAATCATTTGTCCATATCATCTTGTACACTGAGGTCAATGGAGCTGAACATCCACCCTTGATCATCATCAGACTCTTGTGTCTGCAAATGTTCACAGCAGCTGCTAAACCCACCAACCAAAGTCCTTCAGGGTTCACAATGATTTTTATTTGTTTGATACTAGTTGGATCCTGCTTCTTTTGATTGAATTTTAGGTCTTGATTAGTAATGAATGATTCAAGTATAATCTGAAAGTTTGTTGTTAAACTTTGGAAAATTCTCAATAATTTTTGCTTAAAAAGTATGATTAATTTGTAGCTTCAAAGTTTCTGTTTAGGTCTAAAACATCATTTATATTCATTTTTGTCTTTAGATCATTATTTTTTAGCTCAGGAATCACTTCATTGTAGTTCTGTGATGATTTGAAAAAATTTTATTTATTGATTTTTTTTTTTGGGGGGGGGGGGGGCAATCCACCGGAAAAGGGTGTGTGTGATAACTTCTGTCTTGATCATCGGAGAAACCTGATTTTTGTGCAGGGCGATAGCTTAGGTTATTTTCTATAATGTTCAATTCCAAAATTGAGATCGAATTAAGAATTGAAACTTGTTTAACACTGCTAAAATCTGATGCAAAGATAAAATTCCTAAAACCATCATTGCTAACATATTATATTCCATGTTTTCTATGAGATTTGATGTGCAATGAATTTCCTGTTTATTGTATTAATAAAATTACGATTTCTAGTGTCTATTCTTTTTAGAAACATTTGGTTTCATTTAATATTATTTTTAAAAGGATTATAATATTTTAAAGATTCCAAGAATAATAATATTTAAGTTAGCTTAATCTTTCTAATGGCATCCATTTGCATAAAACGGAACGATAGATAATTTCAATTATCATTGAATGAAAACTGTTTCAAAATTTCTTCTAAAGATGAAAAAACAATAAAACAGATTCATTTACATTTTGGTAAACTTTTTTTTTATGAATCCAACAATGGACTATGACTTTGGTGAATAGAACAGGGAGCCTGAAACAGCGAAAACTGGAGTCCTAGTCTCCGTAAAACTCGAGCAATGACAATGGTAACCTGTACAAGAAGCTGTGATAAATTACTTGCAATTATTTCCAAAATGAAAATATTAAAATTATCTGAGCATGTAAAAACCATATATATATATTGTAACCATAGTAACCAGCAATTTAAAGGTTCTGTAACAAGATTTAAAGAAAAAAGCATGTGTGTGAGCACTTGCACACATGTATATATGATACACATTAATAAAAGGTATACTAAATAAATGAAAACAATAATTGGAAAATGTTATTTAGACTTGTTTTATAAAAGGAAAAAATTAAGAAATCCGATGAAAAAATAAAGAAGGTTATTTGCATAATATAATGCATCATGCATAATTAAACTGTCTACAGTTAACTGCAGTCCAAGGAAGATCAATTGTTTACTGTCCTGAAGAATATAGGATAAAGAAATTCAAGTATTAAACCATTAAACATCACATGATCACCATTACTTATGCTTGCTCATAACTGTTATTAAAATAGGCAAAACTCTCCATACAGTAGTGTCACTCAGTGCAAGCCAGAATAATCAATGGATGTCAGAAAGCTTGTGCATAAAATGCCTATCTATTGCCTACTTATCCAATATCTCCAGACTAATTTCAAACATAAGTAAGGGTGATCATGTGATGTTTAGTGGTTTAATACCAATCCTGCCCAACAGGATAATGGTGGCTATGGTTATTAAAGAAACAAAGACACCAAAATGTATAGGTACTGAACTGAGTTCAGACCTATATGATTATATAAGCTAATGAGCATGGTTTGAAAATATTATTGTGTTTTCAATTTTAGACTCATAGTTTTGACTTTTAAAAAAAGTTTTCTCAACAATTTTTTTTTCCTTTTTTATTAATTGTGAAGACAAAAATACAAAGATCAAAACAATAAATCATATAATCATTAAAAAGGTCTCATAATTAATAATTGCAGGTTTTAATTCAAATTTATAGAAAACAATACAAGTTACATAATCAGGGCTGGCTCAAGGGCAGTGTGAATACTGTAACCACACTAAATCCCACATTTATCAATGCCCTGCGCCAGCATGATATACACTTTGGGTGAAAACCAAATAATAAAATGTTTTATTGCTTGTTTAATGTAATTACATTTCCTTTTTTTTCTGCCAAGTAATACATTTGTAGAAGCACTAGTTGTGAGGTAACGTAGATTTTTCACCAAGTATAATTATTTCACAATGTTCTGGTCATGTGAAATCAGCATAAATCAAGACGGAATCTCTTCATTAGCAATTTTATCTACTGAATCAGAATTCACAAAAAAGAATAAAATATGACAATGTTATTAACAGATTCACAATAAAACATTCAAGGCAATACAATACAATTTTTCGCATTATACCATGTCTCCCTGAAAATAGGGCTTATTTTCAGGGGATGTCATATTCTTTTATGGAGAAAAATGTATATTTATTCAAGTACTTCTCTTTAGGGAAAGCTGTAAGATTCTTACCTTGTAAGCTCCCACAATTCTTTTCTTGTGTTCGCTGAATAGCTCTTTCTTTTTGCAGGCATCTTATCTGGTGATCAGAATATTGTTCCATTTAAATTTAGCATTAAATGCAGTATTAATTGAAGATTGCTAGATAGAAGGTGTAACAAAAAAAGATTACAGTTAAGAATGGTTTGTCCACACAAAAGCAACAAAAAATTCAGAGAATGTTTGTCTTTTTAAAAAAACTTTCCTTTAGAAATAGACTGATTATTAAAATCACTTCCATTATTTATAATCTTTTAGAGAAAAAAATGTTTAAAAAATCTAACAATTTTTTCTTTTATTCTAAATATTTAAAAGTTACCATGATAAAACTAAATCGAGCATAGACTGATGAATTGGGAGGGAATCGCTGACCTTGTCAGCGTTCTCCCAGCCCGCTTGGTCTCTGTTTCGCATCTTGATTTTAAACTTAAACTTATAGATTTTGATGCGCCTTTCAACACTCAAAGGGGCATGCATAATTGTTCAACTGGGGCAAAGTATGGCCCAATCTAGAATTCTACTGAAGCGTTGATCCAGCAATCATGTATGTATTCACTTTTCATTTAGCTATGGACATTGCTTGTATTCATGTCATCATCATTGTATAAAGTTGTATCATTGTTTAAATAAATTGTTATTTTAAAAAAATATATAAATAAGTATCTAAAAATATATAAATGAAATTATAAATTGTCTGATATACAGACTTGTATTCTTGCAAGACAGTCAATACATTCATTAATAACATATCAAAAGTAAAGTTTAACTACCAAATCAAAAGCCTATTTTTGATGATGTACAACAACCATATGTATTAATATTATATTTTAAAATGTATACATTAGCTTAAAAACTATATATTCACTCACTTTGATAAATTAAAATTCTTATTAATAGTATTTTGCTTGTGGCAAAAATTACAATCATTGTACAGTATTGTAAAATTTAGTTACTGTAATTGTAAACTATTTTGAGAAACAAAAATGATTATGTGAATTATGCAATGGAAATCATTAAATATAAGTATAAAATATCATTTACTTTATAATATTATACTTTATTTCAGATATCCAAGCCAAGGAAATATTTAGAGTATTTATAATACTCAATTAATGTGAAAAAACAAAAAACACTTTTATTACTCTCTGCCTACATACATAATCTTAATATTTTTGCATTACAAATAAAAAATTTCTAAATAACAAAAAAAAATGAGTAAATAAAACTAATGACATTTCAAAACTCCCAAAAATGCCATTATTTGAAGTTCATTATAAGGATTTATATTAAAATGGGAGTTTTCTGTATGTATAAATATTGATTAATAATTTCAGATGAAGGATTCAGTTTTTACCATTTTCAAATTAAAGTAATGAATAGATATTTCCCCATAAATCATTAGCAACCTCTTTCTCTCTCTTTGTATATAGTTTTATAAATCACAATGAGAATATGTACAGACTATTTAATTTTATTTAAATGTTTACCAATTTAATTTAGAAGGGATTTGAACTTTGATTTTCAAGCTCCCTACAACTATCTACTCCATGTTATATAAATGATACACATGACCACATACACATAAAAAAGATAAATGATCTCCAATATATGTATTTCATGCTGAATTGATGATCACCAGTCGGTCCAGATCATTTCCCACAGATATAATCAGTGTTCATATCTCCATACTTTAATGGACAGGCTTCAATCTTCTTCACCTTCCAACATGAGTCATCCATATCACAGAATATCTGATGATGGAATGCCCAAAGCCCTTGCTGATATCCATATTAATGTTATACCCATGTTGACTTTAAATCAATGTGGTCATATGTATCAGTTGTAAAAGATGGAGTAGATAGCTGTAAGAAGCATGAAAGTCTGAGTTCAAATTCCTTCTAAATTAGATTAGTTCTGGATAGACAATATACTTATATTTAAATATTTACTAATTCTAAAGCAGCCCAATTTTTAAGTATTCAATATTTAATAGGCAAATGTGCACTATGTAAGACACTTTAAGATATATTTTCTTAACATCCACAAAAAGTAAAATAAATAAAGTCATATTAAAAAAAATAGTAAATGCATGTTAGATATTATCACTACCAACAAAAAGCATTAAACACAAGAAATAATGTTTTGTTCTCTATTTTCTACATCTTTAAAACAACAATAATGACAACAAAAGTAGAACATTTAATAAATATATACATAACAATATCAACATTTTCTTTAAAAAACTTGTTTTGTACACCCACAATATAAAAACTTTACATATTTACAATTTTGTTAGAATTAAAAAAAATAAACCACTGCATATTGTTAAGCATATATTAGAGTAATGAATATACCAGACAAAAAATAAAGATATTGAGAAATTATAGTTAGAGCACTTCACTATAGATTAAAGCATTGATGAATAAGTGACGATGTAGCTGCAAATATATCTGGAGGAGTAATTTTATGTCTCTGTTTAATGGTTGTTGGTTTGTTTTAAAATATGTTTAGATGTCTTCTTGTATCAGTGTTGTGAAAAAATAAGCATCTTGTGCACCGCAGAGCATAAAGTATGAATGTGATGGTCCTTATTTTTACAAAGCAAGCTTTTGGAAAAAAGTTAATTACTGACTGAATTGTACTATTATTTTTCCAAATTATTTTTTGTGATGTATGACCAGCATCTAGTACATTACAACACTTAAAAAAAAAGATGTTTTAATTTTCTTCCTGGAGACATAATTGACATATAGTTTCTGTGTTAACAAGATTTTTCTTATATCTCAAAAAGTATAATGTAGGCAAAGACCACATTTATTTTGAAGATGAAATCAAAATATTTTGGCTCAAGAGTCCAATACTTATATTTTATCACTTGCCTATTATTAATGCCAAGCATTGGAGAGTCAGCCCCTTTTTCAATACTGCCATTTCTGTTGTTGAAATGTTATCATACTATTTGACATTAAGTTAATTGATACTATAATTGTTTGAAGATGTTTGGGTATGGAAGAGGCCTGTCTGTTGGTGTTATATTAAGTATCATATCATGATGTGAAAATAATCTTATTATGGCTGACATAAAGTTAATAAATTTTTAAACTCTATATATGTAAATTGAGTGTAGTCTTAATCCATTTTGAATATTAGGAAAGTGTAATTTTCTGAAACTGTTTTCTTTCCCCACAAAAGCTTTCTGCACAGTAAATAAACATTTGGGATGAATGATTGTAAAAATTATGACAGGTAAGTAGTATGTCATCTTTGTGATAAGCATGTTGATAACAGCTACTTTAGAATAAAGTAAAAGGTGTGTCTTTGAAAATTATATTAGGTGCTATGCCTAGTTATGATAGGATGCACTTCCAAGAGTGCAAATAATGACTAACAGTTAATATTAGATAAATTTTAATATACGATCCTTTAAAGCGTTTAACTAATAATATATACAAAATTACTTACATTATAAGGCCTGAAGGCATATACAAATAATAATTAAGATCAATACGACCTTTAAAAGTCCTATACTGACTGTTCTCATGTTTGGAGGCCAGCTTTCCGCACTTGAAGTCACTGTGCAAGGGAAGACATCCTGCTCCACTATATATCAGTCTATAGAGACAAAACTCCAAGAATCAAGTGTCCTTCATCCGATTAGTATAAAAGGCAGTTCATTATTTATGAATCCCTGCAAATGATTGGTTAGTCCTCTGCACATCTGATCAGGTGATTCTTCCTTTCAATGTTCCATAGGAATTTTAGTATTATCTTTCTTTTTAATTAATTAGTTATTTGTAGATTGTTGTTATCTTAAAAAGGAATCTAAGTCGAATTCCTTAATTTGTTTCATTTGAATAACGACTTATTCTACTCTTATTAATTAGTTTATTGTTCATATCAGAAATTAATCTTTTTCTAATCTAAAGACTATAGTTTTTAATTTCTACTTTAAAAAAATAAATCTTTTCAAGTTCTGTAATATTTTTAACTTATTACTTTTCTTGATATAAGTTTTTGCAATTATATATATATCTGTATGTGAATTTAAACATATACATACACATTATTAGGTGTTCTGTTGATTGCAACAATTTACCTTGTATTTGCAATTGCATAGCCATATAGTTCAGATATAAAGAAAAACCTAAATATGTAGTGAGTAAGCCAAAAAATGTGTTGGTATATAATTTATTTTTGTATATGTACCATGCACAAGATTTGTCAAGATTAAATTCATGTGAGTTGATAAATTCCTTCATGATTTTTACTAGTATCGGAATTTCTTTGTTATAAGAAAGACTGCAATATCATCCACGTAAAGAATATTTGAATACTAATAACTAATTAAGTTTATTTACATAAATGATATATTAATAATGATTCTATTAAATGGATATATAAAGATATTTTTATTTTGGGTTTAATATGTTTTGTATTGAAATATTTAATTTGTATAATGGTTTATAATACATTTTATTTATTCATTATAAATTGCCCTGATAATAACCATAGTTATGTACCAAAATGTAGGAATGAATAAAGAAGATATTGATATATATATATGAAGTGACAAATTTTAAAAGAAAATATTTAGTTTTTTTTTTTTAAATTATTTGAATAAATATATCAAATTTTGAAAAGAAAATGTAAAAAAAGGGCAATTTAAGCAATTTTTGGGACAAACCACCACTAAAAAAATTGATTATTGACAAAAATAACACATTTTGCATTAACATTAAAATTTTGCTTTTAGTATAATGTATATTATTGTGCACTTATAAAATGTGACAACTAGAGTAGAAAATATTCAAAACAATAATACTATTTTGCCTAGCACTTTCGGTACTGTGTGTGGACACATTGGAAACTGAATGATTAATATTCCAGTGCATGCTCAGTAGAATACTAGTATTAAGCTGATTGACAACATTATTAGACTTAGCAATGAACTAAGCCTCTTTCAACTTCCTCTTTTTATCATTCAATTCATTGCAAATAGTACTAATAATGTGAAGATAAAACTTATGCCCATAAATACTTTCATGATTGAAAAAAAAAACAGAATAAACTTGCGAATCAGTTTTAGATTTTTTACATTGATATACATGCTATTGATAACTTTAGCCTTTGTTTCATTGTAATAAGTAGCATTATAACCAATTTCACTGCAGGCAATTGAATAAACCACTTCATACTTATTCATTTCTTCAGCACTCTCCTTTGAATTATTTATTAGTTTATTTACACACAAAGGTGAACAGAATCCTATATTAAAATCTTTACCAATTATACTTTTTAACTTCATACTTGTAGATGGACATACGCTAAAGAAATCCACTTTTTGTCTATTTTATTTCTTACATCTACTTTTTGTTTAAATTTCATTTTACTATAAAATAACTTCAATTGCCAGTATAATATTATTTTCCTGTATCCTACACTTATGAAGTCATCAATATATCTCTCAATATTTCTTTTCCTATCTGCTTCAAATTTACAAAGAAACAAATGACGATATAAAAAATTTTAATCCAACTATTTTGTAATTTAAAGGAATATGATGGGTGTATAAAACCCTTCACATTTAATGATTTAACAATCATATTATACCCAAAGACATTATAGAAGCTATATACATTCACATCCAAATATTTTAAAACTCCATGGATACTCAAATTATAAACCAGAACTCACATTTAATTTATTAAACATATTTTCTGTCATATCTTTTGATCCATATACAAGCACATCAATATATCTTTTAAACACTAAATCACAATTACTCTTTATAAATGGCTCTACAATATATTTCCCCATTTCTGAAATGTACAAACTACACACTAAACCACTTACTGCCAACCTCATCTGCTAACCATTCTTCGTTTGATAACAATCCTTTCCATATCTTGCAGTAATATCACCATTAATATATTCTAATACTTCTATAATAAATCTAGCTTTATAAATGTCTATATTATAATCTAACAAAAGTTTTTTTAACTATATTTATAGATTTATCATGGTGCACTGAACTCACAAATATCCAATGGGGCCTTATAAAAATTATTAACAACCTCGGCAGACTTCAATATCTGAACAAACTCAAACGTCGAATCCTATCAACTCCTGTAACAAACTTTGCAATCAATTGCGATTCTTTCTTATACTAACAACTCCCAAAATCCATCATTAATCTTGATGGAGCATTCTCTTTATGAATTTTCACATTTGCAAACAAACGTGGCACAATTTTATTAAAGAGGTATTTGCTGCAATAATAGAATAACCGATTCTGCAGCTCAAGGGCCATGTATGGTCTAGATATGTTACTTTCCATGGTAGAACTCTTATGAATTCCTGAATAGTAAGGCCATTTAACTATTATTATTATTATAGATGCACTTACTGGACAAGAAAAACAAACAAGGCAAAACTATCTATACAGTAGTGCCACCCTGTGCCAACCAGAGTAATCAAAGGATGCCAGAAGGCTTATGCATAAAATCCCTATCTAATGCCTACTCATCCAATATCCCCAGACTAGTTTCTGGCTTGTGGCCTTCGTCAGTGAGGAGCTTTGGATTTGAGATAGTGATCATGTGATGCTTAATGGTTTGACAAGAAAAATAAAAATATTTTCCGTAATTTATGGACTTGGTCTTTAAATAAAATCTT
The DNA here is from genome assembly GCA_028023455.1 of Epiperipatus broadwayi. NCBI lineage: Eukaryota > Metazoa > Onychophora > Udeonychophora > Euonychophora > Peripatidae > Epiperipatus > Epiperipatus broadwayi. The sequence goes on along the minus strand of JAQFVV010000010.1, from coordinate 14,908,165 downwards.
TTCAATTTCTTGCAAACACACACTGATATTTAAAAATAACATTTCAAGGGAGATGTATATACATGTTATTCTTAAATATCAAATGTAAAAGTAGCTAATATTTTCTAGCTAGTTAAAACTGCTTCAAGCTGCAAGAATTTCAAATATGCTTGCTAGACTAAGCTTTGTCAATAAAATACTACCTTGTAAATTTAAAACCAATTAATACACATATATATATTTTCTTTTTTAACTTTTATTTCTTTTTGAAACTATTAAAAATTCCTCTTCTGAAATCTTGTCAAATATAGTCATTAATCATAGAAGAAAAGAAAAAAGGAATAAAACTCACTAATAATCCAAGAAGATAAATGGGGATATCAAATTCTGAAGAAATTATTTTAAAATATAAAAAAAATTTTTTAGACAAGGAAAAGAATTTGTTTTTCTTTGTAAAAATAATCAACAGCTGATAATTTAACAAAGAAAAACAAATAACAAGGCTAAAATTGTCGCGTGTTACACTTTTCTCTCTCTCTCTCTCTTTGCCTTTCAACAATTATTAATTCATGCAGATGCCAAGGTTTCAATTCTGACCCAAAAATTAAGGTGTGGGCCAGACTTAGAGTTTAATGGAGTAATGGGATTTCATGTTTTTCAAAAATTCCAATTTCTGATTAAACTAGAATTATATCAGATACAGCTAGTCGAGAAACAAGTTATGAGGTAGGAAGTTATTTTTTAAGACGCCGTACATCTTAAATGGAATATAACAGCCAAACAAAACTGCTGATGAAATATAACATATTAAAATGTAAATATTTATTCTATTTATGCCATAACTGTTTTGCTATTTGCATTTAAATACACATAAACTTTTATTAAATTTATGTTATTCATAAAAATAAAGAAAAGGAATCAAATGATAAGTCTGAGCAACAGTAGTGACTGAACTGAGTACAGACAGGATTATCACTGCATTAAAACATCCGGGACATTATTCATAAAAGTCCACAAGAGAAAACAAGTCATATGTAAAAATTTAAAATAAAAAGTGATATTCGTTGGAATCATTAGTACACATTTTTACTTCTTAATGATGTAAAAAGACCATTATCATTTATAGGAAAGCTTTAAAATTGGAAAAATGAATTGAATTGTATTAAGTACCACAATTCATAATTATGAGTTGTTAGCCGAGAGGTCAGCGCAGCCGCCTTGTAAGCAAGCAGTTGGTTGCAGATGGTTGTTACGGGTTCGCCGCCCGGCCGATGCTATGATATATGGGAAAAAAATTATTTTTTTCCTTCTTCTAATTAAAGGTGCTACAATCAAATACATAAAATGTTCAAAATACTAGTTCTGTTTTAAAATTAAGAGCGTGCTAATAGCTCTAAACAAGCAAGATAAAATGATTTGAATGCCTTCTCTTGTAGTAGCATTTATCATAAATAAAAAAAAAAGCTTGTTTAGAGCTATTAGCACGCTCTTAATTTTACATATTTGTAAGTGCAAGCTATATATAAGTCATGTGACATCTGACTTGATATTATTACTATTATTATTTTGCTGTTGTTGCTTTAGCTAAATTAAAGAGCTAAGCCTATTAATATATGGAGTATCTGAATTAAGTTCAGGCCCATATGATTTTTTCAGTTGGAGAGCTGACTTTAAAGACATGTAGATGTCTAAAAGTTTCAGATCTTCTTCTAACAATTATCTTTTAGATAAATGCTTTGCTTGAGTTGGTTTTTTAGATCTAATGTCCCAACTCCTCACTGAAGAGACCCATAGGTCGAAACCGGTCTGGGGATGGGGACAATCCAAGATAAAAATGATTTGAATGCCTTCTCTTGTAGTAGCATTTATCATAAATAAAAAAAAAAAAGCTTGTTTAGAGCTATTAGCACGCTCTTAATTTTACATATTTGTAAGTGCAAGCTATATATAAGTCATGTGACATCTGACTTGATATTATTACTATTAGTTCTGTTTTAGTAAATAAAATATAATTTACATTATTCAATTCTCTGATAAATCAAATATTCTCTTATGAATTTGATTTGTATGAGTTTTTGATCAACTTGAGATTTTTTTTATTATTATCTTCATTAAATGACAATAGGTAGAAAAATCATATAGTGAATTCCGTGGGAAATCACATGACTTCCAATAACCCAAATGGTTGATTGAAACAACAGTTCCTTTGTACCGACACAAAGTTTTATTTTTACTTTACGCATGCAGCTGAAAATCAACACAGAAAGTTGTTATTCACACTTTAATTCCTTAAATGCCATTTCTGCTTTAACCCAACCTCAAAAAAACTGCAATCCTATTTTTACAACAAAATAAATGAAATTAAATTTAGAGATCAAACCCTAGCACCTCCAAATAAATATGCAGTCACATGGAGTTTACTGTAACACTGGTCAGTAAAATTAGAATATGACCTTTGCTTTAGTACCCAATATTTTCACTAATTATATAGTTTTCCCATTTTAAAAATTCATATATAATTAATGAATATGGAAACAGACACCAGAAGTCAAATATATATGGGATAATAAACTTTGCCCATCCAATTGAACACTAATCCATAAAACTCGTCTAAATTTAACAGCATAGTTCATATCCTAATTAATTCTCCACTATTTATATATAATTCTCTTTAAATGTGATATCTAAACTAAATTTCTTTTGAATTTCAAAAATAGAATTCAAGTAAAAAATATTTCTTCTACAAACATTTTGGACAGAATTATGTTCAATATGGAAAGTGCCATTGTAATGTATTTTCCTATCTTGCAAAGTGCAAATATTAACTTTTAGAATGCACATTACTTGAAAGCTTACATTTGTAATAAATAATGAAAAGACTATCAATATATTATACAGAAAAATGGTTTAATTGTAAAAATAAAATTTTGCAAATAAGGACAAAGTTTTATCTAGGATCTTTCAAACAAGAAGAAAGGAATTGGATCCTCAAAGAGTTAAATTTGCTATTATTATATAAAAAGTGCATAGAATTTTAAAATATACAATTATTTTTATAATTTTACTTTAAAAATTTCTTTAGTTAAAAATATATTGTAACCAAAACAAATCTCAGATTAATTATGCCACAAAGCTGTATAAAAAAAATGTATAAATTGCCATGTGTATACGTGCAAATATATGTGTGTCACTTGAGTACACAGATTTAAAAGATTAAGAGAAAAATTAGTTTATGCATTTAATCATGTAATTAAATATTTTAAAAAATTACTTTCTAATAGATAAAATAAAACCAATAAAATAATGAATTGCATTATAAAGGAAGAAAAAAATTGGTTTGAATTGCTTAGTTTATAAAAATCTGAAGCATTTTGAATTCCTTTTGGTTTGCCTTTTTTTTTTTTTAATTGGTTTTAAATAAAATCTCCCATATTTTTATAGTAAAATTCATGGTAAAACTAAAAAAGATACTAAAATTTTGGAATTAATAATATTTAAAAGTTGTCATTTGAGATTTAAATGTTGGCAATAATTTTTTCTTTTTTGCTATGCTAACTAATGTAAATAAAAAAGAGAAAAAAATTTTTTTTTTCATATTTGTGTATCAAACCATATTATAATATCTGTAAATTTGTTTCCACAACAGAAAGGAATAAAGAAAATGTTTTCCAAAGAAACATGTCAAAAAAGAGAGATCAAATCTTAATAATAGCCAGTGACAAATCTGTTGTTTGAAAAACATGTTGTACAATATCAAGTATGGATAAATAGGTCTGAAACAAGCAACTAAAGCATTCTAGTTTAGTCCAGGTAGTCTAGTCTAGTTTAGTTTATTTGAAGACTTATCTCAAGAATCTGTGCTGCAGTAATCCAATACCGAGACGAGAAACCACTGGTTAAAACTGTTTTCCACCATAACTTGGACACATCTTGCCGACTATGTCCTAATATTTTTCAATACTTCATTTATAGCAGCAAGTATGAGGATTTTATCTAGATTAAAACTATCTACCATGTATGGCTAGATAACCAAAAACCACAACAATCAAAACATTTGGAAAATGCAGTCAGATCCAGAAACTAATGCTGAAGTTTGCCAAAAACAACCAGTGCCTGCCTTAATAATGCTGTGAGGGAAAAAAGAACAGTATTGAAATGAGTACCCAAAACCTACTGAGACTATATCCTATCTAATGTCACCAATGCTGCTGTAATTCCTCTCTTAACATTACCAGTACGCAAGAAGAAATTACCATCTGTGAAGGAATTAATGAAGAAATCCAGACATCTATTAAAAGAACGATATCTCCAGAAAACCATGATTTGGAATTGTTGAATTAATTAACATGTTAACATCTTATCATTACAGATATTATAAGGCCTTAAATTGAAAATATCTTTTATTACTATTACACTTCATATTTTGTTTGTGCATTAATAGTTGTGAGTATATATATGAACAAGTTTTTATCTATGCATTATTAAGTTGTTGTTTTTTATTAAACACTTAGCTTGTGTTTGCTTAATACTTTTAAGATCCAATATGCTCTAATATCCACAACCCTGAAAAAATATTGTAATCCACTGGAGGACATGCAGTGATGGTGGTAGTTTGTAAATGATGATGATCGGGCAATTGATGGTGGTAATTTGTAAATGATGATGATCGGGCATTATTAAGTTTTTCAAAAATCTTTCTAATTAAAATGTTTGGTACAGGAAAGTTTCAAATTTTTTATTTTTGAAAGTGAAAAACAAAAAGAGTTTTGGGAGAACTTGTACTTATGTTATGAATCATCATCATCATTTGATTAATACTATTTTATATATATGAACTGAATCTTTTTCTTTTTTAATTTTATTAAACCATTCAATTTTCATCTAATATAAATATTTACATTGAATCAAGATTTACAGTGCATATTTAATATATCATTGTATATCTTTGGTTCTTGATTCAAACCCGATTACGTGCATATTTACTGTTACAATATATACATAAATGATTAAGAATTTCACATTTGTATTTAAACAGAATCAATTTTCAAAAAAATTTTTTGCCTTTCAATTATTTAAAAAAAAAGAAAATGGTAAAAAAGGAAACTGTTAGGGGGGGATAGTGTTTCCTTTAAAATGTCTATATTTTCCTGCATAAACATGTTGAATAGCTTAATAAAATAATTTTCAATTATAAAAAAGATATTAATAAATAAAGAAATATATTCATTTCAATAATAAATTTAAAAGGTTTAATTCTATTTGTATTTGAAGTCAATTCATCTTAACGATGTAAAGAAGATACCAAAATAAAATGAGAACTACCATCATTGATTGTAGTTATGTCAAATGGTTTTTCCTTCCTTTGATGAAAAGTATGTCCAGGCTAGCCAAGTTAAACATTCTCTGCCTAAGAATCTATTATACACTGCAATAAACTTGTTGTTCATATACAGTATAACTACTTTCTTTTTTAAATTTAATTTTATTTAAATTATTTTTGAAAAAAAAAAAATTGATAATAGTGAAAGTTAAAAAAATCTTTAATATTATTTCACAAGTGGGAAAACAATTTTTAATTCTGATAAATTACTTAATGATTTTTTTTTCTTCTAAAAATCAAGGAAATGGTATTAATAATATTAATTTAGTAAAGACTATATTTTAAGACAAATATAAAAACTGAAAATTGTTTCTAAAAATATATATATGTAAGCCTATTTAAGACTGTTTCACTGTTAAGCTTTTCTTACTTGGCATCTTCAAGCGCTCAAACGTCAATAAAGTAATGTCACGTTATACATGACTTGCTTTTTTAATTAATATAGATTCTTTTAAATGTATTTTATACCAACAATTTTTTATAAGTAAGTATTAAAAATATAAAAATTATATGATTGAAAAATATCTGAATTGTGTATTTATGTAAAAAAATTTCATCCCTAGCATGTATGATATCAATCTTGTTTCTAAATGCATTAGGGTGTTTTTTGTCAGGTCCAAACATAAGTATACATCTGGTATGCCATAGTGAGTCTAATACTAATGTGCTAGTATGAATGGGTCCGTAATTCCCTTTTTCAAAGTTATTGAGAAGTCACAAAGCTTGTTGAGGAAATTGGCAATCCTCACTGTTTGTATTGAGAAGTGTTTGTATTCTGTACTCCTTATTTAAAAATTTTTTTGGAATGTCCCATCGGATATTATTGTATCTGGGGCATATGAATAACAAGTATGATAGGGTTTCTGATTCTCTTTGACACAACTTGCATATATCTTCAATATTGGTACAATTCCTTTTATACCTATGGAAGTGAAGAATCGGAAGCCTCAAGATTTAGTTTTATGAGAAAATCATAGAATTATTTTTTTAATTTTTAAATTGTATATTTTTTAACTTTTGCTAATTTAACAATTTTAAATAATAATTTGATTTTTTTTTTAAACTGTACAATATTTTGACAATATTATAGTTTTATTTAAACCATAAATTGAACTCACTGAGAAGGAAAATAATTGGAGGTTTTTGAAAAGTGAGTTTGGAGGAAATTTGTTTATTTAATGAGACAAAGAGTGATGGGAAGAGGAATAGATTTTTTAAAAAAAAATTATTATTGAAAAAAAAAAAAATACAAAGAGGGGGGGGGGATTGCACATAATTTTAAATCATGTTGGAGAGAATGGTCACTAATAAGATTACACGTTCAAGTAAAAAGATAGTTATAAGCTTCTTCACATCAGAACTAAAGATACAGAAACTTTAAATAAGTATCTTGAGTGACTTGTGAATCTGACCTTGGGGAGATGGCACTAATATTATTTCAACTACATAATCCATTTTTAATCACATTCACATATTGTTACTATTGGTCATTTAGTCGTAAATAATACTGTACCCTTTCCAATGAATGAATCAATTTTGAAAAGTGTATTCCTTAGATGATGTAATATGGTAGTTTGTATTTACTTGTGTACAGCAAAGGAATGACTATTAAAAACATCTTAGTTATGATCATTCTTTTATTATATCAAGCTTTGCTAATGTCATTCATGTATAAGTTTAGTCCATTAATAATACTGCATGTCCACTAATATAATGCTAAGCTTTTCTTCTTTTAACAAAATAATTATAACTCTGAAATATGTAGGAGCTTGGGGAAATTCTATTAATAAGCTATGTTCCTATTGATATAGTTTCATAGAAGTAAAACTCTGCATACAATAGCACCACACAGTGCAAGCCAGAATAATCAATGGATGCAAGAAGATTTGTGCATAAAATCCCTATCTCCAGACTAGTTTCTAGCCTGTGATTTTCATCAGTGATCTGAGAGCACTGTACATAGAACTTAGGATCTAATGCAACTCTCCAGCAGCCACCTTTTACCTTATTAACTAACTATAAAGCTTTGAGTCCAAAATGAAGACACCAATAATGTTTTCAATTAGTCGTATAGATCTGAAATCAGTTCAGCATCCATACTTTTTGGCGTCTTTGGTTCTTTAATAACCACAGTCACCATAATCCTATTGGGCAGGATTAGTATTAAACCAATTTCCTGAATTTCTATAAAGAAATAGTTAAAATGTCAAATGTTCAATAATTTTAACTTGCTCGCAATCATCCTAAACCATGAAGTAAAGACTATCATACTCTCCTATTAACTAAATTTAAAATGAAGAGTATAAGACAGATTCTTAAAGAAATTAATCTAAAAAAAATATAGATACAAAATTTAAAACATTTTGATAATTATGGAATTATTTTAAATTATTTATTTAAAAATATTGCCATCAAGTCTGTGTAAATGTCTAGTAATTACATGAATGGAATTCTATATTAATAAAATTTTCAACAAAGTATAATAGATTTTCTTCTACATAAATTTTGAATGCCACATGACTATAAAACTAATCAAATGGTTTATTGTTTGGGAATTCATAAAAATTTTAGCCCAGAAAATGACAGATTTAGGCTATAATTTATATATAGACTTTAGAGTCCTGAGTATGCAGCATTTGAGATGATTGTGGTCAATTGTCACTAATGCTATCATATATTGCTGTAATTCAAATATAAATATTGGTAATAAGAGTTTAAAAAAAAATAAACAAAAGAAAGCTAGGCAAAAAAAAAAAACTTCAACAATATAAAAAGGGTCTTCATGGTTCCCTTTTTTTAAAAAAAAAAAAAAGTTCAATTACATCCTCTCTGTTATTTTTCTTTCTTAATGGCTTAACAGAAAACCAAATTTTACTAGAATAAACATTATGCTAATGCGAATTTATTTTTATTTCGATTAATATTAAATAAAAATATTAATTTGTAATTATCTCTATAAATGATAAAAAGGTATACAGTGTTAATTTTTTTACGTACATTTAAACAAGAGTAAGGATGTATATCAATAAGTTATTATATATGAAGGATTAAATTAGTTTGAAGAGAAAAGAGATTTAGGATGAATTTACAATTGTTAAAAAAAAACATTTACTAGTAACAAAAAAGAAATCCCCCCCCCCCCCAGTTCACAATATCCAAAATTGATTAAATAATTAAAAAAAAAATCAGAACATTAGTTTTATTAAATTCATAAGCTCAAATAAAAAAAAAAAAATATTGTTTCAATTTTAAACAATGAATAAACTAACAATCTTATAACACTTTTTTTTCTCAAAGCAACTTTATTAAGTCACTAAAGTATGATCCACCTGTGCAGGGACAACATTCTATCACCTGCAGCAGTGGGCCATAGAGCCACAATGATACATTGATATTCTACAATTGCTCAAAGCAATGCAACTGCCTTATCCAATAGATTAGGTATTACAGGTATCTAAAAAAATAGTTCTGAGTATAAATATTTAGAAAATACAGCAAAAAAGGGACATGAACAGGCAAAACCCTAAAGGGGGAAAAAACAATGATTAGACACATGGTCCTATTAAGTCCTCAAAGTTCACGATTCAGTTCGTATTATATAACCTTGTTCTGAACTAGATTGTGACAAAATTTCAATTGTGATTCTGCTTTACTAATCCTATTGAGTTCTTTTAATCCAAGTTGAGTTCTAATTCTTGATTCTTAAAGTTTCAATTATAAAGTCTGAAGATTTGTGTTTGGTCTTTAGGTTTTTCTTAATAATTTAAATATAGAGGGATTGAGTAGTTAACCACTTAAGTTTCTGTCTAGGTCCATAGTCTCCTATAAATCCATTTTTATCTCTAAATCATTCACTTCATGACTCTGAGTCAAGTTGAAACTTATTTTTTAAAAAAATTTAATTTTTGTGGCGTCCCAATCACACCGGGAGTGGCCCAATAACTTTTGATCTAGTCATCATAAATTTCTAATTTTTATGCAGAAAGGTAACTTAAATCATAATCCATAATGTTTAATTGTTAATTTGAGATCGAATCAATATTTCAAATAATTTTCTTTCCTGCAAAGTTTTGCCGCATTTGGCCACTTCCGGTTTGGCACTACAATATCATTATTTTTCTTTTATGAATAATTTAACATTTGAAAAAACATTTTTCTATGGTTTTGACTAATCTTTACATCTGGCATGTTTTTTCAACTGTTTTGCACCCTCCCTGACTGGTTTCTTGAAAGCAGTTTTATTTTTTGATATCAGGAGTTATATTTGAATTCCCGGGAATACCATCGTTGAGCATTTTTTCTTCACTTTTATTTTCACAGGTATTAATTTTCCAATCGTTTTAAGTTAGTTCCATCATCAAAATTAGGATTTTTGTTATTACTTTCCATTTTTGGTTATTAGGTTACATTTTAAATTTGTTTTCTCGGTTTTAATCTTATTTTGATGATTCTGGTAATTAGCTATGTCAGCTTTCGCTTGATTAATGGTGGCCATTTGCATATAATGCAACGATTAACAAGTTGAGTTACGGTAGTTTAAACCTGACTTAAAATTGCTTGAAAAGGTTTAAAAGGTTAAAACAAGGGATCACTTATGTTTTATCATGCATCTTCTTACCAACTCCCGTCTTGAATGTGTGAGTCTTCTGATTCTTGTGGAGTCAGTTGAACGGTGAACTGCTCTCGCTCACACACTGATTACTTTATTAACAATCTCAATAATTTTTGTGATAAATCTATAATCAAAATCTATCTCTGGTTACATGGATTGAACAAAATCTACTTTTATAAAATCTGTGACTATTAATCAGAAGTTATTTATTGGAAAATAAATTAAATCTAATCATGTTTCAGCTTAAATTTTAACATGCATCAGATGTTTTTATTAACTAACAAGATCTTTATCATGTACTATTTAATTTATTTTTTTCATTGATTTTTCTTTCTGTTACACTTATTGTTACTAGGTACTGTCAAATTATCGAAGATGATATGAATGACATTTTGATTATTATTGACATTTTCAATCTAGGGCATATGGATTTAGTTTATGAATGCTTTCTCTTATTGCAACTGCCTAATAAAGATCTAATTAAAAAAAAATATTAAAAAAATATAAACGAAGCAGATAAGAGAAGTAGATGAAAAATAGAAGAGAAAACAAGATACAGAGTCTCTTTATGAAGACTGTTAGAGAAAAAAGATAAAAAATAAATTCAGTTATGGCACTTTGGGTTATCACTACTACAATTTTAAATCCTAGAATTAACAATAAAAAAACAATAACTTTTTAAGTGCAGATTAGTAAAGAGCAAAGTACTGTATATATATATAAATTCTTTTCAACATATATATGTTCAAGTGTATCAGTGTTATGAGACAGAGTGGAGAGTGGTGAGTCGGGTGAAAGTCTGTGCTCATATACATAGTAGAGATGTCAGCCCATCCCTTAATTAAATGGATTATGTCCTGTACATGAGGGGTTAGATTGATCTTAGATCATCATGAGTGTGACAAGAATCTCAGCCTCAGGGTGGCCTTTGAGCATTCCATCATCAGATTTTCATTTGGATGGACGGTTGAAGAGTTGGAGTAGATTGAAGCCTGTCTATTAAAGTATAAAGACTGGCTATCTTAATATATATATATGAGCACTTATAGCATATATGTGTAGAGATGATAGTCTGGACCAACTGATGATTGCTGTTTTAGCATGAAATACGTTTATTAGTGATTATTTATCTTTTCAACATATATATGAGTTCAAGTGTATCAGTGTTATGAGATAGAGTGGAGAGTGGTGGGTCGGGTGAAAGTCTGTGCTCATATACCCTATATATATATAGTCACAAGTGTATAATAAGCCTGTGTTTCCATTATTATAAATAGATAGAACAAACATTCACACACATATATGCATTCTTATGAAAGAGAGAAACATAGGTAATGGGGTACTTTATTAGATCTGCTGCCCATATCTGTGATGGCAAATTGCCATATTCCAAAAGTCAAATTTTTAACAATACAAAAAGTATAAACTTGTACATGAAAATAATAAACACATTACGATAGATACTAAATAAAATCAGTTAGTTCTGACTTTTTAATACGGCATTCTGCTATCACAAATACGAGCAGCAGGTCTAATACCTAAGTACTGGTAAAAGCTTAAAAATAGCAATAATACTTGTTTTCCATTTTGTTTATTATTTATTATTGATAGTGAATGGGGAATAAACACTAGTTAGTACTTAGAGAAATAAAACTTTAATACATTGGATTTGTTGATGATTATACATATAATTGCAGATAATAGGATGACAAAAATTTTAACAAATTTTGGGAAAAAAGAAACACGAGTTAAATTAAAATTATGTGATTGAACAGTAATGATAAGAAACTAGCAATTATAAACAACTTGTAGAACAGAAAAATGCTTTTAAATATTTAATTAAAAAACTTGTTAAAATGATTATGAAATAAATAAATACAATGATAAATATAATGTCTAAGTTGACTTTTAATATAAAAAAAGGAAAAAAAGATTATTTTATGAGTAAGTGAATTTAGAACTTTGCTAGAATCATAAGAGCTAAAACTTCATAGGTAGATTATCAATTGAGAAAAAAAAATTTGGTCAGCTGAATCACTTCACTGCTTGAATATCACAATTTCCAGAAAAAAAGATTACAAGATTATATATACAGTGTATATGATTTTTTTTTTTTTAAAAAAGCTTCTACAATGTTTATGATAATATTTTTATATGAATCTAATTGAAAGCTTTTGAAAATGAGTTTGGAGAAAATTAGAAATTTTAGTTTTGTTAATGAAAATAGGGGGAGGGGAATGAAAAAGTATTGAAAAAAAAAGATGATGAAATTAAGTAAGAAAATAGTTATATTTTTCATATCAGATATCAAGGTAGAGAAACTTTAAGACAACGATCTGGAGTGATTTGCAAATCTGTTCTTCAGCAGATAATCCACCATTGCATTTTTTTTTAAGTGTCATAGCATCGGCCGGGACACGAACCCGCAACCCGGGCAACTGCCTGCAAGTACAAGGCTGTCGCACTGACCTCTCGACCACCAATGCAAGACTACGATTGCATTATTTGAACTAGATACTCTATTTTTATTCACATACTGTTATTGTTAGTAATTTATACATAAAAAATGCTTTACCATTTCTGATGAATAAATTAGCATTAAGAAATAATATGGTACTTTATATTTACTTGTATTTAACAAATGAATGACTAAAAATATTCCAGTTATGATCAATGTTTTATATTATTGAACTTTGCTAACATCATTCATGCCTATTTAATTTCATAAATAATAGGAGCATGCCCACTATTACAATTCTAAACTTTTTCTTCTATTGGGAGAATAATTACAATCCTGAAGATATGCCCAGCTTACAGAAACCCTATTAATTACATAGGTCACTACTGGTATAGTTTTCAAGGTTTCTATAATGCAGTAATTACATCTTAATTGCCTAAAAACTTCAGTTACTAGTGATCATCAAGCAAAGATTTTGTATTAACATATCAACTAAATTTAAAATGGGGAGCATGAGAAAATATTATTATAGAAATTATAGTGAAGCTGTGAGCTATGCTATATAATTTGTTCTAAGACCCCTTAATGTTCAACTTATATAACACATAATAGCTTATCTTTAGTTAATAAATATTGATTGTAATATATATTGTTTATTGAACTGCAAATGCACAGTACTTTTCAACACATATATATATACAGCATAAACATTTTTTATAGGTATGTATAAACAAATTTTTTTTAAAAAATAATATAATTATTTATAAAAAATTGACACATTTACACACACAATGTGTGTTCATTCATGCATTCATTGAAGTAAGAAAAATGAGGGGGAAAAACTAACTACCAGTATTTTTATTTTTAAAATAATGTAAACTGGGTGGTTTTTTTTTTTTCAGTAACTTTTTTCTCTTAATAGAAACAAAATAGACTAGTCTAACAAGAAATTGCAAATCTTTTTTTTATTTTTTAAGTCAGTATTATCTTTATTTTCAAATTTTGTAAATTTCTAACATGAGAATAATATATTAAGCAAAATAATGCATATCAAATTCAGGAAGGATATTAAAGAAAGAATAAAATAAATGTGCTTCAACATAAACTGAAGAAATACTGTGAATACCATTCAGAGAAAAAACAAACGCGGCTCAAATATAAATTTTGCAAATTCTAATGGTTTCTTTTTTATTTAAATTTATGTTTGTTTGTTTACATTTTTTCTTTGGATAGCATATAACTGAAGTCAGTTAGATGCAGCATAGTTCGTAGCAATAGATACAAACTGGATTATTTTGAATTATTTACTCAAAACTATGCCATTAAAATTATATTAACTTGAATAATATTCTATCTATTTATAAAATTTTCCACATAATATAGGAGTATATTTTATTCTGTATAATAATTTAGAATGTTATTTTGCTGTTAACATGACGGATATTATTATATACTGCTGCTGACCAAATATAAATATTGATAATAAGAGATTAAGAAAAAATAAACAAAAGTACCTGAAAGCAAGACAAAATAAAATATAAAGATAAAAAAAAAGAATTACCTTTTTTTCATATATTTATTATATCTTTTTTATTTTATTTCCTTTACATTCTTCTATTTAATATTTCACTCAGGCAATAAACCTAAAGCATGTGTGGTTGAAATTGCGAAGGTAGGGACCTCTACAGGTCTTAACCACAAGCTTATGCATTATCTTATAATAAAATAAATTTTAGTTGAATCTAGATTATTTTGATTAAATAATTTACATTTATCTTTATAAATGATAAAAATGCTGTTGTTTTAATTTAATTTTTTTTTTTTTGCTTTAACATTTATGAGAGGGGAGTGTGGAGTCATTATCCTTCTGATTTCTAGATATCACTGTAATTGTCTTTTCAAACATCAGATAATTAGTCTTACACAGTATTTGGGATATTGCATTTTATTTTCTCAGTGGTATACACTTCATTATATAATTTCATAAATTACAGCATTAGAATGTATCAAGTTTAAATTTAACACACTTTCTTTCATACCCCTGTATAAAGAAATATATTTGAAATACTCAACATAATTAATGGAGATTTAAACTTCACTTTAAATACAGTTTATGGCAAAATAAAAATTATTTTAGCTCAATTATTATTAAAAATATTTTTTACAACAATAAAAATATAAAAACAATGAAAGCTTACCTTTATGCTTTAATAGCACAATGTAATCAATTCCTGCTCAAATGGTTAAGATAAAATGGGTAAATGAATGAAAGCAAATGCTATAGCATATGACAGAGGTGGACAAATAGTGGCCTGAGGGCCACTGTGGCCCACCAAGACAATCAGAAAAATCCGCCTTGAACTGAGATTTCCTTCCCGTGCATGACCAAAGAATCATCTCTTATTTTCCACTAGGATGGCCACATCAATACACATGCGCAGTGTAGATATGATGTGCAGTGCTTTTCCGGTTGATCTGGTTAATTTCAATTTTGACTTTGCATTAGCAAATATATACATTTTCAATTTTAGTAAAACCATGAACCTCCGTGATAAATGTTGTGTGTTTAATGAAGATTGGACAAACAAATATTTCTTTGGTAATACAGAGAATAAAGCAGTGTGTTTATTGTGTCATGAAAAAAAGGTGTGGCCCTTCGCTTCCACCAAGTGGCCCCCGATGTGGCCCTCCACCAACCTCTGCGGCCCCCGAGCCAAAACAATTGTCCACCCCTGGCATATGAGAATGCAAAATGTTTCAAATCATTTCTATTTATTCATCTTTTAATATTCTTAAAGGTTTTGTTATTAATTTAGTTATCTTACCTGTTTATTTGTATCTTTAGAAGTGAAAATGAGCACATGACATAATATTTTTAGCCATAAGTCAGACAAATAAAGTTAAAAAAAATTAATGTTGGAGTCTGAAGAAAAAAAATTCAAGCTAGAAAGCAGTAAAACTGTCATAGATTTAAATTGTGAATATGAAATGTCTTTTTAAAATACAAGGATGAAAATGAAAATGCATCTTTAAATATAGTGGCATTACTATAAAATTATAAGCTTTAATTCATACTAAAATGTAATAATAGATATAAGAAGACCGTATAAAGAAAATACGTTTTTAAACAGTATGTGCTTAGCCGTCTTTCGACAATTACACCCACTTTCCACCTTCCAACTTATGCTAGGTCTATGACTTGGTAATAGTCAAAGCCGGCTAAGCACCTGTTTAAAAACATATTTTATGAAAGCTTTTTCTTTGTATATCTATTATTTCATAAAGTGGATACTGGCAAATACAATAAATACTGGTTTGTTTTATGGAATACACAGTTATTAATAAATTTGGCAAATAATATTTTACTATTAAATATAATGCGCAACTACTATTTTATAGCAAATTATATAAAAAAATACGTATATGAAGTCTTTATTCTTTTTCCTATCATAATGAATTGCAGTAATAAAAAACAAAGCTCTCGATAAATGTTTTTCTTTTCATCAAATGTATCAAAATGACTGAAGTTTTTGTAATCATTTGTTTGTAATTATTAAAAACTAATTCAATTGTATCTCTAGACAAAGACCCAAAGACAGCCCAAGAAAGGCTATTTAAGAAAATAAATGATGGTGTTTTAAAAAAAATGACATTAAAAAAATTAAAAGACTGAAGTGGAGTTGGGCTGGACATATTGCTAGAAGAGATGATAATAGATGGACAAGTGAAATCTTAAACTGGATTCCAAGAGATTGTAAAGACACAGAAAGAGACCACATGTGAGATGGATGAATGAAATAAGAAAGTGTGCGGGCGGGGGGGGGGTGATGTGGAGAAGAGAAGCTAAAGACCGGAGATGGATTAAACTTGGAGAGACCTTCATCCTGCAGTGGATTGATAATGGTTGATGATAATGATTTAAAAAAACAACAACAAAAAATGTTTTGCTCAATTTTAACACTGATAAGCATTAGCTACAAATGTATACAAAATAAACTTTAATGATGATACTAACAAAAATAGAGAAGAAAAAAAGTTTGTTTGGGTGTAATAATAATAAAACAATCATACAAAAACTCCCTATAATTCATATTTCAAATGAACATCTTTTTTATTTAGAAGATCACTTTTACGGCTTAACAGTGCATCAGATATTTTAAAATTATGTGATCAAATTAAATTTGACATTTCTAAAATCTTAATTGCTTGTTATTATGACTGATACTTACAGTATGTTAAAAATTGAAAAATACATTAAAAGTTCTAAATTTAATTATCAGACATTCAAAATTAAAGGTTATCTGAATATTTTAAATTTTAACTTTAAATCAATCCTCCATAGAGTTAATATCCACATATCTATTTCATCCCAACATAATTTTGCAAGATAATCTTCAAACTAAAAAAAAAGAGACGCTAAAAAGATATATATATAAGTACTACTAAAAAGACTAAACACATCAAAATTTGAAAAGTAATTTATTGTCTGATGATCTCATATCATCAAATGCGCTTCCCATCATTGGTGGATAATAGAATGATTCTCACATATGATAGCTAACTGTGAAAAATAAAAGTGCTTGACCCAAAGAGCCTCCTGCTGCTTTGTAGGACAGAATGTTGGTTCATCAAAGGTCAAGTCCAATTTGATCAAACAGACTTTTCTGTCTCTCTCTCTTTTCCTTCTTTAGTCATTTAAGTGAACAGACTTTTGTGTCTTCTGTTTTTCCATTGGTAGTCATTTAAGTTAGTATAAGACCAGAGCATCATGACATAATTCTCATAATAGTTATGACAATGGGATTGCATGTTTGTGCAATCAAATTTTCATTCCTTAACTATATACATACATTTTTTCACTAATCTTTTTTTTTTAGTTCAAACTGTTGAGAATTAAACAAGCAATGAAAGAGTTATATTTAATGAACTAGCAATCTTTAAATATGATTTTAGCTCAAGGCAAGACAACAGTCACTCAAATATGACTTGAGATAGGACTTTCAGTTGGACTAATATTTATTTAGCTAGCTTTTATTTAGGACATGTAAATGGAAGTGGCCTAGAAAATAGCCTTTAATGGTCTATTTCACATAGACTGATTAAGCTACTCTGTAAAGTAGGAGGTAGTGGTAGTACTAAAAGGGAAGTGCATTAAATCTATTTTTGGTCTAAATATAGATAAGTGGAATGTGCAAATTTTATTTGAAATAAATTATTCAAGTTAAAATGGAGGATGACATTAGTAACTGAATAATTGTCAAGATTTAAGATCAATAAAGTTGCCTTAAGTGAAACTTATCTTCCAGAAGAAGGAAGTTTAAAAGAACAGTTAGATGGTTACTCTTTTTTTTTTTAGAAGGAAACAGTAAAAGGAGTGTGCATGGTATTCTATTTTGCTGATCAAGTCATTCTTTGACTTCTTTTATGTATCAATAAAAGGCTGATGATGTCAAAACTTGGAGTGCAAAATGATGATCGTGCTCATGTCGTTGGTGCATATGCTGCAACATTAAATTCATAGACTTTATGGTTTTTTTATTGCTGGACAAATAATATTATTAAAAAATCAAATTTTTCCTCTTGGAAACTTTAAAGCAAGTATCACAAATAATAGACGTTGACCATAAGTTGGTGGAAATAATGGTGTGGGTAGTATAAAATCCAAAAGTTTGGTCTTAATGAATTTTTTCAAAAGACAAGGATTGACTATCATAAACATTTTGTTTCGGCAGAAAAATCACTTTAAAAAAAAAGAACATAGATGCATTCATAGTGAAAATAATGGCATTTAATAGATTACATTAAATTAGAAGTCAGAAATTCATATTATGTAAGCACTTAGGGTTCAGATTTTTCGATCATGGATTAATAAGTTCCAAAACTAAAATGATAATAGCATTAAAAATAGATTTTACTTCAACCTTATATACACAACAAAATGATATTAATTTTTTAAAAATATCAATCATATGTGTTGAATTTTAATAGCTATTGATTATTAAAATTGCTATTTTGGACCTTCACGATTGTCATGTTGCTGAGACAGGGAGGGAATTCTCTTAAAGAATGTGTTCTGCTATGGATTCACTAAAAATAAGAATCATGATTGGTTTTTAATTATTTTATTAATAGTGATTGATTTAAAAAAACAAACAAAAAAAAAAGTGACATTTTCTGCTTAACAGAGAAAAAGCTTCATAAAAAATATAAATTTAAAAGTAAAAGTTCAATGGTTGATAATTAGACTTCAGGTTAAAACACTGAAGAAGATAAAGACAATTGCCAAATTGTAATCATTTTACATTCTTTTTTGATGCATTGAAAACAAGCATATGGGTCTGAAAAATGATATTACAATTTTATTACATCCATCAACAGAAATACACAATGACAATAATATTTTGAATAGGTGGGAATGAGTATTTTGATTATCTTTTGAAAAATATTGCAAAATATTTTGATGACAACTTTTAGTAATATATCCATTTTATCAACTCATTATGTTTTGGGTAAAATTATAATCATTTAAAAAACAAACAAACGAAAAAACAAAATAACTTTATACAAACTTTGTATCCCAAATATATAAATCAATGCTTTGGCTCTTCTAGTTTATTATATTTAATATCTACATGAATAGAAATAATCCATTTTGTACAGCAATGTAAATAAACAGAAGGTAACAGTAGTGCCAATCAGATCCCAGATTAGTTTCGGTCTAATGGCATTTTTCAATGAGATCACTACATCGCACAAATTTTTTCAGACTATTCTTGCCTTACATATATATTTCTTGGAAATACATTGCTAACAATGGATTTCTACCAAATAGGTAGAGAAGATAGTAGTTGTTAAATTATTTAAGATGAAAACAAAATTAGAAGTTTTGCAAAAGATAAGTAAGTACATCATTACAACTCCTCCTCAACCAAGCAGGATTTAGAAATAGTTGCAGCATAATAAAAACCCATTCAAATTTCCAAAGATATTATAAAAACTAAATATCAGTTACTTTTTTCCCCATTGTATATATCGAATATGAAAAAATATTTGGCTCTATAAGGATTGATTATTAAAGCTTTGTAACACTAAACCTAGAATATTGTAAAATTCTGATGAGTACATCACTTCTGATGATCTAGCTTCTTATAAAATCTCTGAACAATAAACCATTTTCATTATTATTATTTTAATATGATTTATTAGCAAATAATTGCTTTTTAAAAAAAAAACAAAACAAAAACGTATTGCTTCCATTTATTTACTTGATTAGAAAGAAATTTGCAGGAGCAAAAAAAATGATAATGTTTGTATGCTGTTAGTGACCAGATAATAGATGATTTACTATTGATTTTCTTTTGGCATTTTGAGGATAAATGTTTAGCATAGAATTACTAACTTTCTGTTTATATATCTTATATACAGCTGATAATTAATAACAGATAAACTGATATGATTTGAGACAAATCACCCTATATGTAAAATTCTCAATGTAAACTAACCTGTACTTATGTTTTCTACACCATAACATAGATTAGAAAATAACTGTCTCCACCTTGCTGTTGACATTTGTTCTGAGGAAAAACATTTAGCCTAGTATAGCAATCTCTTTACATTTTTGAATACAATTGAAAATCAGGGCATATTACAAGTATTCAGAGAGTAAAACAAGAGTGAAAAAAGACTCAAGCTCTCAGAAGCATGGTTAATAATGGGCACTCTTTTATTTTATCTATAGGAAAAGCAATATATTTTTGTTAAATATTTTACTTAGTACAAAGAAATGATAGTTTTTATTTTCCTTCCTTTTCTTAAATTTTAAACAGTATATTACATATATCAAAACATGTCAAAGACATCACCTTATATATACATATAAAATCTGTTAATAATAAATTTTATTAAAGGAAACATTTTTACTATTTTATGAATAAATCTTAAAATTATAATGTACTAGTTTTTGCAGACTTACAAGAACCTCATAACCTAGTCTAAAATTTTGACAGTGGTGCCAGCCAAAAAGATATGATAAAGTGTTCAAACTGACCTCCAGGGTGAGTTGTAAATAAAGCCTCTAGCAAGTCAAGATATAACTAGCCCTTACATAGCTGTTGTAATAATTTCCTCACTTTTTAACTGCAGGCTAAACATTTTTAAAATAACTTAATAAACTGTAAAAGTTAATAGAACACCTTCCAACAAATAGAAAACGTAACAGCAGATAGGGAGACTCCGAATAATTTAATAAAGTTAAATAACTTGTAAAAACAACAGTAGCAATCAACAATTTTTTCCATTCATTAGTAATAAGTATTTAAAATCTTTTTTTTTTTTTTACATTTACCACACATAATGTCACACTTTTCTAGATTTAAAATGTATTAAATCGGGAAGAAGTAAAATTAGTTTCTATTAAGCTTTTGTTTGCGTGTGTGTCGCTACTCCTCTCCACTTAAAAACATGGAGGAAAAAAGGCCAATTGGAAGAGTTACTACCTTCAGGCAGACATGCCCACCACTATGTTTTTCAAAACAAATGCAAATTTTTATGTTGGTGAAAAAAAACTTTAAATAATAAAATTCCAGAAAAATTGCAAGTTGAAACTAGGAAAAATTTAATATTTTAATCAGACAATTATTTCAATCAGTTTTTTAAATGCCCAACTTAATTTAAAAAATCCATTACAAAAATACTAAAAAGCTAACACTTTTTAAAAGCAATTTCAGTTTTATCAATAACAAGTCAAGACTAAACCATTCAGGTCAAAAATACAAACAGAAGTTGCACAGTTCAGAAAAAAATATGTTTTAAAATGTAAATACAAAAATAAAGTCTTAATTTAAATAGCCTAAAGGATAAAAACCTTTCCAACAACCTTCCAAAATGAACCTAGAAGGAAAAAAGATTTACCAAATGAGATTAAAGATTTGGCATTTGACACTTTTATTTTATCATCTAGTTAGATACCCATTTGCCCAACCGATAATGAGATGCGTAGGTGAGTTGAGTATCGGCCATCTACTGAAAAAAGTCTTGTGCATATAAATTTCAAGCCAAAAGGCGAATCATCAAATATGATTTTATTAACATTTATCATTATTATCATTTTGCCAAAGTATATGTTTAAATCGTTAATCGGAATTTATACAAGCATACTTTTGGTTATTTAAAAGTATGTTCAGTTTCTCAAGAGATTAAACTACATTAAAATTGTAGACAAACAATCATAGTTTCTTTTAATATGGCAGATAAAATTGTTTCCTCCCATTTTCCTCTGTTGGAATCAATTTATTAAGAATGTTTAGTTTTGATACAGAGCCCAAGCCTTTAGAATAAAATGCAGATATCCTTAAAGCATTAGCTGCCATAGTTTTTTTTTTTAATGTTTACAGCATGAATGTCCAACTTTGGAGTCTTTGAGCCATATTGAAAAAAGAAAAATTGTCTTGGGCCACACATTAAATACACAAACATCACAGAAAGTTTACAAGAAAAAAAATACCTGTTGCATAATTTTCTACTGTCATAGATAAGCAAAAAAAAATTCTCACATAATAATCTTGATTATTCAGCAGCCCATTCAAAAAATGTTTTAAAATCATTGAGCACATTCCAAATTTAGGATCAATAATATATGTGGTTTTAATTTCTCCTTATTTGTAATAATAAAAATACTTAATTGTAAATATTAGAGAAAAAAGAATATAATTAATAATAAATTTGGCTGAACGTTTTCGAGGAACCGTGCCTCATACTCATAGCCTTAGTGAAAATGTACTTAATATATGTAAATGAGAATATTCAAATGAGTTACTGTTACGTAGCCCATTTTCTTCTGCATTTTTTGAACATACTAAACAATCAGGGCACGATTTCATACCCGCTAACCCCGTTATTTTATGCTCAGAACCAAACGACTACAGGAGAAAAATAAAGGAGGCATTCTACATTAACAGAGATATCCATGCAATCAACAGAAGAGACACGTGCTTCGACATCTCGAAAAAATGGGCTACGTAACAGTAACTCATTTGAATATTCTCATTTACATATATTAAGTACATTTTCACTAAGGCTATGAGTATGAGGCACGGTTCCTCGAAAACGTTCAGCCAAATTTATTATTAACTATATTCTTTTTTCTCTAATATTTACGATCAATAATATAGAAAATGTACATATATAAGTAATCAAATATTATTGGTGTTTTTTTTTAATATTACAAAAGTAAAAGAAAAGAGGACAACATAAAATCAGTGATACATTTGACATTGTATTTGAAAAACTAATCTATCAGTCTCTGAAATGGTGGAAGTAGTTGCAATTCTCAATGACTCCTTAATGAATGTGCTCATTAAATATTGTAGTTCTAATTTTACTTTTAATGTATTTCATTTTTGAAAATAGTTGCTCACAAATATAAGTGCCCCAAAAAGCGATGGAATGAATAAGGTATTTTTGTAAATCAAAGAAAGTTTGTATCTAGGAAAATCGAATCTATAAAAGTCCAGTAAAGAAACATGTAAATTGAATGTCAGATGGCAACTCTATGCATTTTATATAAAAATTGACAAGTAATATATGTCGACTAAAAATGGAATTACAAATATAGCAAAACAATTATATTTTCCTAAAAATCTTAAATTCTGTTTTAATAATTCTTGTATCAAACTATGTTTGGTCGAGGTGTTAAATGCATAAAAGATTGCCTTAATTAAAGCTTGTCATAATTTTGGTTTCATTTGGAACACTGTTATGATTTGATACATTATATTAATAAGTTGGTTTTACCTTGAAGATGCATGTTTAACTCATTTGAATGAGTGGTTAAATCTATTAAAAATAGTACATCCATAAGTTAACTTTTTATCTTCAACTTCCGGCACAAGTTTATTCTTCAATATCATAAACAACTTATTACCACATCACAAATCATAAAATCTTTTCAACATTTGGCCTCCTCTTAGATATCTTACTATGGAAAAATAAATTATCACCCTATCCAGAAACAATAGTTTTAAGAAATTCCTTGATAATGATTTGCATGACGTTATCCATTTTTAAAGATTTTGTACATAATTCTGTTCAAGATTATGTGAGGGTTGGATAGCAATTTTCCCTATAAGTTCACAATGAACAAAAAAAAAATAATATTTTTTTTACTGTTTCATATTCATATAAATCTCTTGACTTAGTTGTGTTTTTTAATGCCACTAAAGAGTTCATTTCTTCAGTGACATTCTATTTATCAACAACACCTCTAATAAAATAGCAAACTGAGCCATATTTGTAGTATTAGTGCTATTATTCATTGCCAAAGCATGAAATTTAAATTTAGCAACTTTATTCTTCTAACTTGTTTTAATAGATTTTTCACAATTTTTTCAATTTGCTTAGCTACATATAGTCTTATAAGACAAACTGATTCTTTTTTTTTCAGAGCAAATTATATCTGCTACATTTTACATTGCTTAATAAACTCTCCATCAGTGAATGGTTTTGATTTTTTTGTTGTGAAATATGCTATCATATAATCAGCTTTTACAATGGAATCCATCTATAGAATTTTGAAAAAAAATTTTAGTAAGCAGATAGACTTTTTCCAGTTCTGATATTTGGTCCTTACGACACAATTCTTTATATGCATTAAATTCAGCATCATGTTTTTACATTTAATGCCTTTACAAATCATAATCTTTGAAAACTTACACAAATTTGTCTCATTATCTCCCCCCTTTTGGGGCAAATTATAGCTGTCACATTTTCCTTACAATGGTTATGTAAATACTTAAACAGGCTTTAACCTGTAACAAATGATTTAAAATTTCTAATAGTCAAACAATATTATTTTGCCGATGGAGGGATCTCACAAACCACAACACAAGCGAGCGACTTTTATAAAGATAAGAGTGGCATCTTATCTTTAACCTAAATTTCTACTTATATAGGCTGAAGTTGTTATTCTCTTCACTGTTTAAGTCCACTATTTCTTTACTAATTAACCTTCACAAAATCTTGTGATTTACAGTGACTTAATGTTGCGATCTTACAACTTTACAATAGTTTATAGATTTTCCAGTATTAAGATCGCAACATTAACTCACTATAAATTGCAAGATTTCATGAATGTTAATTAGTAAAGAAGTAGTGGACTTAAACAGTGAAGAGAACAACAATTGCTCCCAAATCAGGTTGCTTCAGTATGGCCTATATAAGTAGAAATTTAGGTTAAAGGTAAGACACCGCACTCTTACCTTTATAAAAGTTGCTATCTTGTGTCTTGGTTTGTGAGGTCTCTCTATTGGCAAAATAATATTGCTTGACAACTAGAAATTTTTAGGCACATTCGTTACAGGTTAAAGCCCGTTTAAGTATTTACATATATTTCCTGTGCACTCAATAAAATATAATAACAACTTTACATTATTTAATAAAATTGCTGCCAATGAATGGTTTTGATTTTTTTTTCTATTAAATATGCCACCACATAATTAGTTGTTACAACTGGGAATGCCTAAGTTATAACCTTTTGAAAAAAAATTTAAGAAGATAAAGACCTTTTCCAGATTCGTTATTTGGCCCATATATCACAATTCTCTGTATATATTAAATTAGGCAACATGTTTTTATATATAATGACTTTGCAAATCATGGTCTTTGAAAACTTGCATATATTCCCTACAAATTAAGTAGAGCATCTTACAATTTCCCTTGACAAAAAGATAGTTATATAGTCATTTTTCAGCGAACAATCTTATAAGTTTTCTATTTATTTCTTTTTAGTTTTTTTCTTTACATACATTATAGTAGCCATGTTAGGATTAAAAAAATACTAATGATACATAAGAAACTTTTTACTTTTATTATAAAATTTAATTGAGAAGAAAATAAAAAGCAAAACTTGAGCCTTCCACACCCCTCTCAGATACCCATTCAGAGCAAGGTAGAGGAACAATTGTAAAGGGGGTCCTATTAGAGAGACCAAGCTGTATGTAAATTAGCACAAGTTCTTATAAATTGGTACTTGTTTACAAAGCTTATTAAAAGATTCAACTATCATGAGGGCAGTGCTTCATATCCTTATTAGACAGAAGAATGTGTGGCTAATAGCCAATGATTTTCAGCCTGTCAAAATAACCCAATCAGCTGATAAATAAGAAAACTCATGTTTATCAGTCGATCACTAGCTCTACTACACAGGATATATGAAGTATTTTCTGAGGTATGAAAGCATCTTTACTAATAAAATAAGAATGCTTACCTGCCTTTTAAATAACTTCAAACTCTTAATCTTACAATTGTATGTTGAAATATTTATAATTACTATCTTACCAAGTCTCCATGAACATATGAAGTTTTCAATTCTATTATCTATGCTTGGAAGATAACATATTAGAAGCCACACTCTGCCATAAAACTGAAACCACAACCGCATACAAATGGCGAGAACATGTGCACATTTATTTCAGTCACGCTGTAACATCTAAGTACAAAAAAAAAATCTCATGTTTTAAGTAAGTTTATAATTTTGTTTTGGACCACATTCATGGACATCCTGTGGCATATGTGGCCTGTAAGTTGGATATCCCTGGTCTACAGTCTAAACATTCACACACACTCTTTTTATGAGCCAATCTTAAAAATTTCTTATAGCAGTTTTGAAATAATAATAATAAATTACATCAAACATTATTTTCAAGTTTAACTTAAGTTACATTAATCACAAATGAATTATACTAATTCATTAAAATGAAATTTTATTTTACTGAAGTTAATGTAATTGTTTTAAAAGAGACATCTTAAAATTATTTTATTTTAAGCTCAATTGAGAGTGTGGAGTAAAGTGATTACTGACAGGTCATTTCATCCAAAGATAGTGATATTTCTGCAGCTTCTTTAAAAAAAAAAAAAATTATTTTGCCTATAACTTTAAGATTTTGATGGTTATTGTTACCTACACCAATATCCTTCCTCCCTCTCCACACTATAATAATATTCAGCCATTTATCAACAAATTTTAAATCTCAATGCTAAAAAAGCTTTCTCATTATACTTCATTATTTTAAAAAATTTTGCCTTCAAATTTATTTCAGTGTACAATCATCTAGAAGCTTTCTTACATTGTTTTGATGAAATTGTTCACATTTAATCCAGTGCCCAAAAAACAAAAACAGAGTTCATTTCTGCAAATTTTCTAGCATAATTGTAATTATGGTCTTTTCTAAAGTTGTGGAAAAAATATTCACAATTCAACTTCTTTCTTCCATCATTTACAAAAAGTGAGCCTGCTAAATGAGATAGTCCATCTATCGCAGGGGTCCCCAACCTTTTTGCACCTAAAAGCACATTCTACAATACTGGCAAGGTGGTAGGCACCATTTATTGTTTCAATGTAAATTTATAGTTGGATATTGTTAATAATACACGTAATGTGCAAAAAAAATATTTCAAAAATAAAATTTTAACATATAATTAATGTTTATATTTTTACGCTGTAAAAGTATAGTATGCCCTACAATTTGATTACAATATAATACAATAGTAAATTTGAAAAATTTTCCTACCCATATTTGCATATTTAATCTGTCCTATTTTGCATATTTGCACTTCGTGAAAATGAAGAAATACTGTACTTCTTGAAAATGAAGATTATAGCTTTGAAAGCACTAGAAAAAATCAATAAAAGTTTGTTATTTATTTATTTGATTTGAGTTATCTATACATAGCCGAATTATATATGCGTGTGCATTTTTAATATTAACACAAATATTAAGTTATTACAAATATATTCTAACACACGGTTTGACGATATATATTACAATAATTTATAAGAAATTTTAAAAATTAAATTTATCTGTATCAGATAAATAATTTTTTATCGTGTTTGAATAGCGGCGGGCACATGTAAAATGGTCTGCGGGCGCCGTGGTGCCCGCGGGCATAGGGTTGGGGACCCCTGATCTATCAGATAATTGAATCTACTGAGTAAAAAATTTGGACATTAAAGTAATTATTAACATCTCTAGGCTTTCAAAAACCTGCAAAAAATCATTTCTTAGAAAGCTCCATATTATCTACATTTAAAGACACAGTACAATTGTTTTCCTGAAGGTTTGTGATGATGGTGTTCTAGCTGTATTTTTATATTGGACTATTTCCATCATCTAATAGGTGTGTTGAATGTCTTTAGAAAAGTTTAATTTTATTTAAATATTCCAAATACATCCAACTGTTAGTAATATCACAGCAAACAGGTTAGTAATATTACAGCAAACAAGTTAGTATATGCACCAACTATCACAGCAAACAGGTTAGTATATATATATACACAATGTTTCGAGAGGTATTTTTCTCCCCTCTTCTTCAGGTGTTGTGTTGTGCATATACTAACCCATTTGCTGTGATATTACTAACAGTTGGTGCATATACTAACTTGTTTGCTGTGATGTTACTAACAGTTGAATGTATTTGGAATATTTAAATAAAATTAAACTTTTCTAAAGACATTCAACATACATATTAGATGATGGAAATAGTCCAATATAAAAATACACAGTACAACTTTTTTAAAAGAGTTTCACAGAATTTGGAGAGAATTGTATTTTATTTTATGATGCTGGTGTACTTTAGAATTTTGTTTTTTTCTCCAGTTTTTTTTTTTCTTTCTATAAAATACTTTCTTCCTATCAGAATCAATCCTGTTCAGTGTTTTGCTGGTGGCAGCATTTTATTGAAAATATATGATTAGAGTTAAAATAAAAATGTATAATAATAATAATAATTATTAAAACATACATATATACCCCCCCTCTTTTTTTCTATTTCTTATAGTAATCTTTCTTTTATGTTTACAATATGTATTAAAATTTTGTTGAAAGTGTAAACACATATATATGAAAAATCAAATTTGGAATTTTTCTTAAAATATTGTTGGCAACGTGATCACAGTTAAAAAATTATCCAATTCTTTGTTTCATATCAGAAAAGGAAAAAAAAAAATTTTATTTTAAGTAGTAAGCTTTATTAAACAAACCTCTAAATATGCACAGGAAATATCTACAAATTAGTTTTGATTCACTTTATCCATTACCAATTAACAATTGACACAAATTGATATTTTATTTTATATTTATCCATTACCATAAATTTACCAATTTTGTCCTCAAAACACCACAATGCTAGTCTATAAGTCTCTCATTGTTATAAAGTTAATATAATTTTCCTTATTTAAATCCTAAAGTTATACCATACAACTCGTACTCCTAGTTTAAACATGGAACCTTTATTCACTCTTGAGAAATCCTTTATTTTATCACTTTACATACTTTTACCATCTCATTCTCTATTTGTGTGTCTATTTTTACTCCCACATTTCACAAGTGGTCATAGCAGTCCCTCCCCATACTCTTTCCATAACCTTCTTAGGTCAGTATTTCAAACACCTACCAAAATAGTTGTCCCAATCTTTGCCAAGTTTCTTCAACCAATTAAATTTTTTATTATCAAATATTAAAGAACATCGGATTGTCCATATAGTTTTCAATATATGTATCATCACCATTGAATTATGTGGTTTGAATTTTATTACATATTGCTTCAGTAACATTTTAAGATTTATCATTGGGGTGTGGAAAATTCTGTATATTAGCCTTCCAAAAGCACTGCATTCTTCGAGTAAGTGTTGAAATGTTTCATGTTTATTTTTACAAAATGAACAAGTTTCCTCTAAACTCATTCCCAATCTTTTATTAATGTATGTTATAGTCGGTAAAACTCCACTGATCAACTTGAATATGAATTTCATTTATGCCTGTAGTGTATAAATTGAGTGGAATTTACCTAGGACCCCTTTCATTGAGTAATTTACCCATGAGTATTGAGGTTTTATTTCCCTTCTTATGTCTTTATATGTAATGCCTTTCAAGTTTTGCACATCTAGCTCATCTTGTATGTCCTTATATGCAATAAATATATCTGCAAAATAAGATCTCCTCTTCACTCTTATTTCACTATATATTTTTATGTCACCAGTTGGTGGATTAAAGCATTGATCCTCCATAACATTTAAAAATGTTCTTGCAGCAATAAAATTTATGTATACTTTTGGATTAACTAAGTTAAGCCCTCCCTCATTAATGAACAACAGTAATATTGCGACTGACAATAACCTAGATTTCTTCCCCCAGATAAATTTTTTAGTCATCTGGTTTATATTACATATTGTTTTGTTACATAGTTTTACCCATGGACTGTAATAACTAAGGACCCCTGTTGCAATTGCATTGAACAATTGAGTTCTCATCACTTCATAGAGCTTGAACGATGTGAAATTATTAATCCTCTCTTCTATTTTTTTTTTAATTAGCCGATTTAAATGACCATTCATATGTGTCTTTGACATATGTAATGTCAATCCAAGAAATAACTTTGATGGAGCTATAAATTTGGGTGATATCTTTTTATCCGTTGCCAATTGTCATGCTGCTGATTTGTTAGACTGAACTACTGAACCTGTTAATTCTTGAAACTTTTTTAGGACATTCGTCACTACATTAATATTATAACTATTTTATATTATTATTATTATTATTATTATTATTATTATTATTATTATTATTATTATTATTATTATTATTATTATTATTATTATTATTATTATTATTATTATAATATCATTAATAAAGGCTGTGACTCCTATTGTGACACCCAAATGCAGTACATAGATCCCATTAACAGATGTCTCTATTTCTTTAATCATGAAGTCTACATAAATTGCAAATAAGAGCGCTGCCAATGGAGAACCTTGGAAAATATATTTCTCTGGGATGAAAAATTCAGATCTGCACATATAATTTTTTCAGATTTTATTATTTCTTATGTAATTCACTATAACATTCTCGAGATATATGTCTTCTTTAAACAGATTGTTCAGGGCTTTTAAGAGATATAACCAATTAACTAGTGTCAAATGCTGATTTAAAATCAATTTGTATTGCAAAGTACTGCATTAGCTTAAGTTCTTGTATTTTTAAAGCTGCTTTTATGGCTCTTTTACCATTGACAGCATGATGTGCTGATGATATTTTATCTCTAACCAAGTTTTCAATTTTTTTAGTAGTATTCAAGCTAAGATTTTTGAATCAATATCCTCTATAGATAAGTTTCTCAGGTGTTTGAAAGTTGGGGTTTGTTTTGATTTGTCTTTTTTAATGCTAAAAATTATTCTGTTGTTTATATAATGCCATTCAATCCTTTCATTACACATCTGATTGAAAAATTGTGACATTGCACCTGCCAATATGTGAGTTCAACAGATGTGAAATTCAGTCAGAGATTATGTAAACTATACTAAAGTGAATTAATGAAGTTTTACATTTTGTTACTTTATCTATTACCTTAAAAGTTAAAATTAAAATTTAGTAAGTGTTCAAACATGCTGGGGTAATTTTTCCTATCCACTTGACTATCATTCCACTTAGATCTATCTTCTAGGATATTTCTTCCATATGGCTATAATTAAAAATTATCCTCTAGAAAGTACTTTTTCTAATTAACACAAGGTAATGAAATTTAAGGAATATCAGGGTTTATACAATAAAATATTTCCATATAAACTATGAAGAAAAAATGTTTATAAAATAAAATATCTCCATATAGAATATGAACAAAAGATAACAGTAAAGAATGCCATCTAGGACATTTAAATAAAATAAAAAATAAGGCATTATGCTTTTATACTTTAAATATTAAAAAAAAAAGTCAATAATACAGTTACTTGAACACACATGCTTATATATAAATTAAAATAAGTACTTGCGTTGTGTATAAAACATAAAATAACAACTCCCATTTATTTATTCTTAACCAATAATCAAACATCAATAAACTAGGAGAAGAATGGAATGATGCTCTGTGAGTATTTTAATTTGTTTATTGACATTATATATAAATCAGAAATATGAAATCTATATATTAGTTTGATTTCATAAATATATTCATAAATATTCATTTTATTCTTTCTTAAATGCTATATCTTGTATTGGCAGTGGAAGTATTCATTTATTATTTAACACACGTAAAAGCGCATGTACAATAGCTGTAAAAGGCTGATAAATATATAATGCAATTGCTTTGTAAATACACATATAGTTATATAATATTTAATTGAAACAGAACTGCAACTCCAATTGAATTACTCTTAATCAATAGTCAACCGTCAATAATAAACTATGAAAAGAAAAGAAGGATATCATCCTTTTTTTTTTTTTAGCTTCATATGCTTTTAAGTTTAGTTTATTGATGTGGTTATAAATCAAAGAGTAAAATTTGTTTATTAGTTTGATTTTCATTATTCAATACCTATCCAGAGAATCAACCCAGTGCTTTAGTTTTAACAACTCACAATTAGTTAAATAATATTTGTATTATATAAACATATTTTACAATAAAATACATGTAATATAAAATGTTATACATATATATAATGATATAAATTACTTTTTATTTTTTATAAAATTAATATTTTAAAAAACGGAAAATAATTTACAGTTGAAATATTTGGGCCATATTATGGAATACTTATTTTTAGTACTACTAAAATGTTTTAATTTGAAGAAAATATGTACATAAATATATAGAGATTAATTTGCTGATGTTTAGTATCCAAAGAAGTTTAAATGTAAATAATCCTTGATATATATTTAAATTAAATGTCTCCACAGTTATGCTCATGTTAATAGAAAAAGAAAGAAAATCATGGATTCATTAAGATTGATACAATATTTTAAGTAACAAACCAACTTTCAAATTTATATATATAGATCAAGGATAAATGATAAAGGCACAATATTTCTGAATTCTTTATTTTAAAGCTCTAGTATTATTCCTGGTTGTTGACTACAAATTTTAAAAAAATATAATATAGGTAATAATTAAAATATATTTAAGTAATAATATTCATACAAAATTATAATATATGAATTATTAACAGCAACAAAAAATGATTATTGTGATGCATTTTTATAAAAATGAAATGTTTTTAATATGAATAATTTATATTCTAACATTCCTTATGAAATAGATATATTAATTACATTTTATTCCTATACATGTTAAAATTACCAAGCTATTTTAAAACTTAAAAGTTGATCAAACTCAGTAATCTAAGTCAGCGATCCCCAACCTTTTTGCACTTAAAAGCACATTCTATAATACCGGCCAGGTGGCGGGCACCACTTATTTTTTCAATGTAAATTTATAGTTGAATATTGTTAATGATAGACTCTTTTACGCTGTAAAAGTATAGTATGACCTACAATTTGATTATAATATAATACAATAATTTATAAGAAATCTTAAAAATTAAATTTATTTGTATCAGATAATAATTATTTATAGTGTTCGGATAGCGGCGGGCACACATAAAATGGTCTGCGGATGCCCACGGGCATAGGGTTGGGAACCCCTGATCTAAGTGATCAAAATGTCAATGCTGTTCCTGCATTTTATATATTTATAAAGTATTATAACTTTATCTTTCCTATTGCATTGCCAAATTCATATAACATTAATATCATCTATGTTCTTTATTTCTTTTACAATGCTTTTTTTACAACCTAATATGAGTTTTAATTGCTCCAGCAATCTTCATCAGAAATTTCTTTTATATAAAATCATTCTTTTTCTATAAAAAAATATATAAAAGATATTTCTGAAGAAGATTGCTGGAGCAATCGAAACTGTCATATTAATTTTATATATTTACATAATACTTCACTGCAAATGATACATGAAATAACAACAGCAATATTGTAAAGAATATACCTTTTTATGATAAAAATTGAATATGGTGATATTTTTTTCATACTCCATTTGCAAGTGAGAAATTAAATACATAATAGTCCAAATGAAATTTAACTAATTTAAATTATATTTATGCAATGAAATTTTACCCTATTTCTATTTCTCTTGAAATAGATAAATTAAGTATGATCATTTCAAGCCATTTTAAAACTTAGTTTATCACAGGAGAAATATATTTCAAATGAAATTCTAAAAGTTTTATCAAATTCAGCAATGTAGCTGATTGTAAATAACAATGCTATTCCTGCAGCTTATATATTTACATATTTCCTTGCAAATGATTACGATTTTGATACATTTTTGTATTGCAAATAATAATCCATGAGTTATCAACAGCAGTATCACAAAAAAATATACTTTTTTACTATGAAATTTTAACCTGGTGGAATTTTTTTTTATACTCCACATGCAAATGAGAAATTAAATAACATGGCTGAGACCACAATATCAATCAGCACTGTGATCTTTTTGCACTTTCTATAATATTATAAATTCTGACACACTTTTATTTTCCAAATTACTAAAATTTAAAACAATTATCATAAAATAAAAATTCATAGCCTATAAAATTCTCCACAAAGTATTGTTAGCCGAGAGGTCAGCACAGCCGCCTTGCAAGCAAACAGTTGGTTGCAGACGGTTGCTGCGGGTTCACTTCCCGGACGATGCTATGACATATGAAAAAAAAAATCACGTAAGATTCATCAAGATTGGTGCAATGTTTCTTGAATTATAAAGGAAACAAACACCCACATTTTTGCATTTATATATTAATATAGAAAGATATGTAGATAGATACAGATTTATCAAAAACTAAACCCATATATATCATTGTGTAATATTGTAATAATAATATACCATTTGTTATAATAAATGTTTCAAGATAAGTATATGTAATTAAATTATAGTTTGATAATTATTGTTTTTATATTTATTAGTTAATAGAGTAAAGAATAAGAGAAATACATTTCTCATTTAAACTAATGGTTATAATGATATTCACCATTAAAAGTAAATAATTTCCTCTAAAGATCATTTATTAAGTAAATACATATTTTGTCCATGATAATAATAAGAGAAATGATGCATTCTTCTACATTTTTCTTGGAGCCAAATAAAAATATCTATACTCTTGATAACTATTATATATTGTAAATACATGAAAATGGTTAAGACTCAAACAATATCAATATCAATAACAAACAACAATCTCATTCAGTTGTGTTGACTGTTTTAAGTATTTACATTTATAATCTGTCTAGCCTTGAGCGTTATTAGTTTAATTATATATTGTAAGAGTATATATGAATTTACTATAAAAGATCTGCCATATCATGTGTGCATGTCTTAGTAATATTTAATAAGCCAATAAATATCACATGACCACCATCTCTTATGCTTGTGTATAACTGTTGTTAAAACAGGCAAAACTCACTATACGTATGCCACACACAGCGAGCTAGAGTAATCAATGGATGCCAGAAGGCTTGTGCATAAAATCCCCCTCTAAACTAGTCTGGGGATATTGGATGAGTAGGCACTAGATGGGGATTTTATGCACAAGCCTTCTGGCATCCATTGATTACTCTAGCTTGCTGTGTGTGGCATAGTATAGTGAGTTTTGCCTGTTTTAATATTTAATAAGATGCATAGAATGTAAAAATATAATTCCAGTAACATTAAAAAGTATATAATGTTGTATTTTCTATCTTTGAAGAATATTTGACAATATTACAAGAAAAGGTAGTGTGTGCAGAAAAGATAAACATCTGATTGTATCTAACTTTACCTGCAATTAAATAATTTCTTTTATGCATTCATAGAATAAAAAATTATTTTATCTATGGTTCATATTATGAATTTGATTCTAAAAAGAATTAATATTATCTATTTAAAATAAAATACTCTATAGAAGTAAAAATTATAATCTCAGAAAAAAATATTGATTTAATTAAATATTTATTTTTATTTAAGGGACTTTTTACATTTTTATTTAGCTATGTATAATTTCAAAAATATATCTCAGACTTCTCTTTAATTATTAATGGACACATGTATACAATAAATTCTATCACAAAGACTTGTCTGAAATTATAATTGTAAAAAATAAAAACACCTATATAAATTTATAGAGACATTAATCATGGAAGTAACAATAAAGACATACGTATTTTATTGATAGGATCTATAGATATTGAAAAATATTTTCTACAATTTTCAAAGGCAAAATATACATATAATTAATTAGTTTAAGACAGAACGGCCCAAAACACTACTGTAGGCTGCATGCAGTCAGGGTTTGTGCGGCTTGCCTAAAGGTTTAATTTTTTCGAGTGCAAAAATAAAATAATTTGAATCAAATGCTTATTAGATATTTTAATTCTATCACAAATCATTTTGTTAGAGATTATAAACTATTATTGTATCTGATTTTTTATATTTTTGAAATGCCTGCTAAACTTAACTAATGGTAGAACTCTCCAATAATTTAATATATGTACTGTATTTACTATTTGGAATGCAGCCCTTGAATTACTTAAGGTTGGATAGCCCTGGCTTAAAAAATGGTAATATAGACATGAGGTTGTTATAAACTTCTAGCTGTATATAGTTTAATTCAAGTACAAGTATTAAATGTGTTAAGAATTCTTTATAAAAAGCCAGCTTATTAAATAAATAATACATCAAATAATGATAACTTAGTAGTTATAATTGCTACGTGTCAGGGTTTTATATTTATATAAATGTCAACACATATTTTTAATTTACTATTATAGTATATACATACTTTCCTTTAAAAATCATATCCAAGATATTGAAAGTACTTAGTTCAATTTAAGATATGTCTATACTGAAGTTTTTCTTATTTTAAATGTTCCAAGCACTTAGAATTTAATTTCCTATATTATTGGAACTTTTTACTTTCACTAAATGATGAACTATACAAAATTGTTCAATGGAGCATGCTATTTTGTTAAAACTTCAATTCTTCTAAAATGCAACTTTTTAAAAAATATATGGCTTCACTAACTTAGATTTAATTATAGATTTTGTAATTCGCCAATGGCAGAATGGCTGTCTGGGATGATTCTCTTCTGATCAAAGTAAAAAACAACTTAAATTCAGACTTACTAGATAATATTAATTTAAATGCTCAACTATTACTTGAATCCTTAGACATCATATCATTTCCCGAGCAATTAGCCATATGAATATATATATTTTAATCCAAATTTCCAATATAGATATTATTTTTTCGGTACTCATACTTATGACAATCCATCCTGCTCAATAGGACTGTTTCCATGCAAAAGCACAGAAATATGCCATTTATGCGGTCAAACTTATGGCCTATAGAACAGTTGTGTTCATATTAGCTGTTGCAGGCTTACATTGCATTGCACACAATTATTATGGCATGCTAATGTACTTTGCAACACTATATAACTAGCACACACTTCACAGATCGCTACTGTACGATGTGAGGGTGTATAGAATTCAACTGGCCATAACTGTTTTAATGTGGATTTGAAGTAATGATGTTACACCCTACCTGATGTACTTTTACATAATAATAATTGTAAGCCCATTGCCATGCTTTCCTATACATCTTTGAAGGAGAAAACAATTTCAAAAGGATATGTCCCAGCACCATTTCAAAAAATTCACATGTAAAGGCAGTTTTGCACGAGAATAGCTATGAGACTAATAAAATGGCTGTGGTGGAGCACTACATGGTGAAATGTATAATGTAATTTTAAAACGTAATTATTCAATTTGATTAAATAATGTTGTTTCATAAAGAACAGCTACAAAAGAAATCAAATGTCTGCGGTTGCAAGTTTGTTTCGGAAATCATAAGCTTGGTTTGATCAGAGTAGTGGATTTATTGGCTGATCCTTTGGATTGGCAAAACCATTGCCGTTCCCCCTGCACATTTCATTGCTACATGCTGGAATGTATAATGTAATTAAAAACTGTAGTGGATTTATTGGATGATCCTTTGGGTCGGCAAAACCATCATCTGTCCCCCCCCCTCCCCCGCACCTTCCAGCACACTGTGCTGGAATGTATAATGTAATTAAAAACTGTAATTTAGAAAATAATGTGTTTTTTTTTAAAAACAAGATACGTATTTTGAAAAAAAAAAGAAACCCGTGAAAGCGTTATTTGAGAAAAAATGAGATGATTTAAAGAAATAAAAGAACGAAAGCGTTATTTTTTTTTAAAAAAAAATGTTTTAAAGAAATAAAAGAACAAAGTCAAATCTATTTGTTTTTGAATAAATAAATAATTAGAAAAATGTAATATTTAAAAAAAATAAAACAACAAAGTTATATTTATTTGTTTAAATAATAAAAAAAGGTAAAATCAGCCCGGTAACATTATATCTATTTGTTTTTGACTAGCAACAGTGCCATCGAGGGGGATGTTATTGTCATAAGTATGAATACCATTTTTTCTAATGAATCTTTTCGGCATGAACATAAACTCCCCCCCCCTCACCCCCTTCCTTCCTTCCTTCCATGAAAAGTTTCTTACTCTATACAAAACCAAAATTCAATATTTTACTAAATACTGTTCTCATATCTAAAGTGAAGCAAAGGTATTATTTTTTCCCTATCTATCAAATGCCTTCAAAAATACTTTGAAGTTCTTCACATTAATCTTCCTGGCAATGTAATTCTCAAATATATATATAATGAGAAGTAACTGATTAAATGTTAAGCATATGATAATCATGCTTATAATTTAACCCTGTTTAAACCCAGACTTCTTACTGATGACATATAACTAAACAATTATGTCAATTTAATCTCAGCTAGAATTAAAAATAAGAAAACCACTCTAACATACCCAGCTAACAATTACCAAACCAGTAAATAATTCCTTATCCTTCACCATCCCTCAATGAAGAGCTACTGGTGATGATAATATTCTGAAGAGGTCTATTTAAAATGCTGTTTCAGCTTTGTTATTTTTGATTTTTTTGGTTGACCATGTATATCAGCGACAATCACAAATATGCTAACAATAGTGAAGTGAATCAGATATTTCTTACAGTTATAGAAATTGTTTATTTCTTCCATTTGAACAATAATCACTCTTACCAATGGTAGATAGGCATTTAGAATCAGTCATTTGAAATATTGTAGTCTTCATAATTACATTTCAAATTACATTTTTAAAATGAATTCTGATTAAAGTTTATTATCATTTATTTATATGATAAATTTACTTGGAAGGTTAAGTAATGTTTAAAAATAAAAACTACTTTGTGGATTTCATCACTTTTTTTTTTAAAGTGAGAATTATGTGACTTTCAAAGTATACAGTGAATATATATATATGAACACTGCATGAGGCAAGTTGTGGTAACTAGAAAATGTAATCCTTCAATAATGAAAAATGCATGATTCCCATTAGTGGTAACTTCCATTTGCTTGCACCTCTTTGACCAATTCTATTCCATCTCTTATATCATTAAAATGCAACAACTGCTGTGTAGTTGAAGATTTCAATTTTTCTATTTAAATAAATTGTTTAAAATCGGTTATATTAAATAAAATGTAAGTGGCACCTTGAAACTGCTAAATCACAAACTTATGAATTACAAATACAACACAGAGAGACATCACAATTATAAACATAAATATATATGAACTAAACAATACTACAATTATTTTTCAATCAAAATATCTAAAAATTTGGCAATTTTTTTTTAAACAAATCTATTTCTAGTTTTTACTTGTAAGATGTGGTTTGTAGTTAAATTGTATCATATACTATAACGTATCTTATTAAATATATATAGTAACAACTGATATTTAAGATAGTTAGAGGTTGGCAAGACTACATAAGAATTGCATGAAATTTGATGAAAAATGTTTATTTATAAATCTTTAAAATTCTTACAGTAACCTTTTTCTACAAGCTGCTGCCTTTTTGTAAATTATCACAGCTGTTGTATATGATGAAGGTCAAAAATGTTTCTTTGCAAAGTGTTAGATAAATCATTTTAGAAAATGTTAGATCTAAAACAATGCATAATAATAAAGTTTAAGATAATATATATATTATGATGCCTGCTGTTAATTACTTATAATATCATTTGCTGAGAAAACAAGCAAGATCCAAAGAGCAGAAAAAAGAAGCAACTCACTTCAGTTTCATTTATTAGGAAGACTGATTTTTTTTCTTCGTCTCGAGTTAATTATTCAGGAATAATAAAAAAAATACTGTGCTCTAGAAGTATTTATTCTTACTACTGAATCAACTATTCAGCATAATCTATTCACTGTTTTGAAGATAGTACTAAAAATGTATAGTAAGTTAAAAATTTATTTACTTTAAAGAAATACATTGTACAGGCTTAAACCTGCATTTATATATGTAATATATGCGGGATTCGAACTCAGACTTTCACACGACCCACTACTCTCAGTGCCATCTTATATTGCTGACCCACCTGATCACACACATGTTGAAAAGATAAATAATCACCAATATACGTATTTCATGCTAAGCCAACAATCATCAGTTGGTCTAGATTACTATCCTCACACATATATATAATCAGTGCTCAATTTATATTAAGATAGCCAATCTTCATACTTGACTTTAAAGAAGTAAAGTCAAGATTAAGCCTTCATCAAAAAAATGTTAGTCTCATTAATAACAGCATTATTAGAAGTCTAAGTAAACTTGAAAGATCTCACAATTAATAAAAATAATGTGTGACGACTATTTTGTATTAATGATTATAAAATGTTTTGTATACATATAATAATAAAAAAAACACATTATGTATAAATCGTAGAAAAAATCCAACAAAACACATGTAATTCATATTTAATCATGGAAAATCAAAATAGACAATTATGCCCCAGCAATCTAATTTTCTAGTTTCAAAAATTTAACTAAAGAATTGAATGGTAAGTTTTTCCGCCAGAATTAACATCAAAATAATATTTGATTATTATTCTTATATATAATCAATGATCTGTGAGGGAAAAAATCATTGCAGTAATACAATAAAAAATAGCCATTGACACAAGGAATCTGATAATATTGATAACCAAGTTCTTAAAAAACAGTTATTAAAAAAAGAAACTAATGGTGGTGGGTGGGGGTGGAGTGCAATAAAATAAAAATTATTTCCTAGTACGTATAAAAGATTAATACAAAATTTATATATATGGGATGAAAAACTGTGAAAACATTGATTGTTAAAGATTTTGGACCTATAGATTTTTTGTTTTCTGTAGATTATAATCAAATATTTTTCTCGTTGCTTTCCAAAACACATTAAAATTACCATTAAAGATAAAATGTTCATATTCAATTTTTAAAATGATATTGAGCCTTATTTATGGACTACTGGTACTAACAATTATAATACATTGTTTTTCTTGGATAACTGATTGTAATTTTGAAGTTTGTTTGCATGGAAGAACTTATCAGTATCAAAAATGTTGTTAACACTATCAGAGTCTGGCCATTTTGCTTATTTATTGTAAAAATAATATAAAGGCAAGATATAAAATAGCTTTTAAATAAATCACTGTTTGGTAAAGGCCTCTCCAATAGTTTCCCAAAGTGAAACAAATGAAGACAGCATTACTTATTAGTCTAGCCAATTACTAGCTAGTGAGAGCTTAAAATTTTCCTTGTTTGTTTTACCTTCTAATTGAGAATAATTAGATACCCATTTTCTGACCCATTGTCTATAGGCTGACAATCTAAAAAATAAAATTGTTAAACTTAATTATAATCTGGAAATATTTCAAAGTCTATGCAATCCAAATTCAAATCCCAGGTTATGTTCAAGGCAAGTAACTGTGCTATCTACTACACCATGAAGTCTTTTAACAAAAAATAATGTACGCAATCATATTTTAAGGGTACATGGAAAAACAAATACTAATTTGGAGAAGTCAGCAACTGAATAATAAATAAATAGATAAGGCTATTCTATGTCACCTACAAGATAAAAATATTTTATCGCAAAACAAAGTAAAAGATGCAAAGTTAATACATTATTTATCGACAATATGCATTTTTTTTTTTAAATAAAAAAATGAAAAATTATTAATAAAATGTAAAATGAAAACAGAAGAAAAAAACAAATTAGAAGAATTTAATGAAACAATTATTTATTTATGCTTATTTTTAATATTCATTTATTATATATTAAAGAATTTGAAATAAAATATGATATTCATGTAAATAAAAAGTACAACAGAACATAGAATATTTAGATAAATGACAATTAAAAAAGGATAGATATAAACCACAGATATAAACAATCAATTACACAAGAGAAAAGCATTAGAAAATCCTTGAATTGTGAATATGCATAGAAAAATGAAGGGAAAATCCAAAAAAAAAAAAGGATAGATATAATGAAGTCTTTAAAATGATATATAGTCACAAAAAAAAAAAAAAAGATTGTATACAAATTGTTTAGTCTAGAAAAAAAAATTAAAACAAAAATTATATTTATTATGTAACACTTAGGAATTTAAAGAATTCATAGAATATAGCACAATTGAATAAACTTGGTAGATGTAAAAGAATTAGTTAACATTAGTATTACACTCATACAACTAGTTTAAGACTACTTTGTGATTATCGATTTTTAAAATAGTTTTGAGAAAAAAAGCCGACATTTTAAATTATTAATGCATCAGAATATTTTTATATTCACCATTTCAAGATTATTTTAGTAAAAATGATTTAATAAGGAAGATACTTATGATGATATTTTAAAATAAATGCAGAACATATTTTTTTAATTTAATATTTACAATTTAATATCTCATCCTTCTTGGCACTGAATATAAATAATATATATAAGTAAATAAAGATATGCATAATATTTTAATGCTTTTTAAAAAATTTTTTGACCATATTTGCATTCTTCTTTAAAATATATAATTAATATACATTACCATGTTTACATTTATTTACACATAGATTTATATTAAAGGCCTCATAGCAGCATATCCTTTTTCCATGCCCATGACCTAAATTTAAATTCAAGCTTGTAAAATAATTTTTTTTTTAGACTCTAACTAGGTTTAAATTTTCCTTCAAATAGACAGCCCCAAAACAATCCAGCTAACAATGTAATATTGTTTGATAAATGGATGTCGTTCTCCTACACTGTTCCTCACTGGTGAATTGATGAAATCTTTGCCATGCTATTGCCTACTTAAAGAGTGTTTTATTTTTTTTACCTACCTATACTATATTGTTATTAAAATGTAACAAATTCATAAGTAATCA
This sequence comes from Epiperipatus broadwayi, assembly GCA_028023455.1. NCBI lineage: Eukaryota > Metazoa > Onychophora > Udeonychophora > Euonychophora > Peripatidae > Epiperipatus > Epiperipatus broadwayi. Next base: position 14,865,583 of record JAQFVV010000010.1, on the reverse strand, counting down.
TGATACTTATTCTTTATACATATATCATGCGAGTCTAATGCATATCTTATATATATATATATATATGAGACCGCATGTGAGATGGATGGATGAAATAAGAAAATGTGCAGGGGTGTTGTGGAGAAGAGAAGCTAAAGATCGGAGAAGATGGATTAAACTTGGAGAGACCTTCATCCTGCAGTGGATTGATAATGGTTGATGATGATGATGATGATATATATAAGCACACAATAATACAGAACTCGAAAATATTCTGATAATTTACAAATGTATTAAATCACTAAATCATTAGATTAAAAATTATATAATCCAAAACTTTATGAATAATATTTAACTGTATATGTAATGCAGAATTTAACAATTTGTAATTAGTATATGCATTAAAATATGGTGCAAATCATAAAGCAGGTTTTTTCATAAGACCAGAAAACATTTTTTGTTGTTGTTGTTGTGGTAGTAAAAAATCATTTCATATGAAATATTCTTTTAACATATTTAATAAGCAGATTTTTTTTTTTTTTTTGATAAATATCATGCCATTGATGACACATTATCTTTACAAATAAATGATTCTATAACATTTTCCACTTCTCTATTCAAAATTTTTCAGTTAAAAAGGTTCTCTGAAATGTGAAAAAAGTACAACCTTACACTTAAAAAACAAAATAGGTGTTTTAAAAACTTTGTATAAATTAAAATAATAAAAATGATGAAGAAAAACAAAGTGCCAAAGAACTTCCAAGCCTCTCACCAATTAATTTCCATGTGAAGTTTACATTACTGAACTCAAGAATTGAAGTTTCAAGAATTGATTTCCAGTGGAGTAAGATATATAAATAAAATTTGTTTGTTAATTATGAAATTTACTATATTCTGTCAGTCATTTTGGAGTTCATACATCACTTGACTTCCTGACTAACTCACATAGTTATTTCTCACCATATACAGTTTAAAAGAATGACAAGAGTTGTGGACTTAATAATCAAAAGTTCCTGCACTAGAAGTGATAGAGCTTTGAACCAGAAAAGTGCAAATCTTGAGAGCAGTGAACTAAAATACACAGGACTGTGATAAGAATGTGCTTAATTTGGGACATTTATATATAGCTAAATATTATAAAATAATAAAAGAAAATGCAATGCCACAAACTACTGATATGAATAGAACAATATTAACTTCTTTCAGCAACATTTGATATTAATCTATTAAAAAAATGTATTCCTACATTAATATTATCTGTCATAACACACACAAATAAAGGCAGACCATATATATATATATGAATAATTTAAAACTTACTGTTAATGTACATCTTTTTAAAATGATAGTGGGGGAAGGGGATGGTAATAAAAATATATGTAGTATAAATAAAATTAAATCATTATAATATTCCAGTGATAGTAACAATTTCTAGGTAATGAGATTAGAAATAATCATCATATTCTTCCAGTAGAGAATAACATTGATAATAATGATTTCTAGTATAAAATAGATTTTAATAATAAAATCATCATAATGTAGAGAATGCACATTCTCATTTAGGTAATACATTTCCTTAAATAGATAAAAAAACATTAAGTGGTAGAGTGGCAAATTCAAGAATATAAGGTCTATAGATATTATATCTAGTTATCACTTTGGTGTTCAAACTTCTTATAAACTCATCTGCAATAAATTCATTTGATTATTTGATTGATAATTTTTCTGTTATACCCACAGTATAATATCATGTAGGTGATTTTTGTCTAAGTTGAATTTTAGAAGTCAGATTTTCCCTTTGGATAAACATATCAGTAGTAATGGTGCAGAATATGAAAATACTTTTTAACAAATAAAACTAAAAAAAAAAAACCTTACATAAACTAAGATAAGCATTTTTTGTACACTTTATATATATAGGTGATAATTTGTTTAAGTATGATCAGATATATAAAAATCAGATTTGGGAAAGTATAGGATTGACTACCTGTAACTTAAAAACACACACACACATACATATACAAAATATTGTAATTGCAAGAAAATGAAGTCATATATCATGTGATTTAATTTAATAAGCCTGGTTTACAAATGTTATATAATGAGTGTTTCAGAATATCCCTATCCTCAGACCGTTTTCTAGTTCTGGCTTTATCTGGTATTTTAAATCTAATGCTTGAATATCCTAGCCCCTCACTGACGAAAGCCAAGCTAGAAACCAGTCTGAGGATAGAAATATTCTGAAAAGCTTGTTAAGAGCTATTGGCACACTCATTATATAAAATATTGGTAATACATAAATAAATTGCACATGCACACATACAAAAAAAACTAAAATAAATTTAAAGGTAATCAACAGAATAAATACAGTATATTTTAATTTTACAAAAATCTGATGGCTACTTTAAATAGATAGTTGACATTTCTCTAATGGGAACCCATCATATTCCCCCCCCCCCCAGTAAATAAAACAGTAACTAATTTATTTTAAGAATCAATCACCAAATCAAAATTATTGAATCTATTATAAAGGACAAAATTCAACCAATTTTACTATCGCACATATCAAAATACCAATTTTCCAAAAGAAGTACCTCCACAACCAAGGTGATCACACTTTTCAATATAATAAAAGATCAGATTAAGACAAAAAAAAATGGGTCCGATGGTAGTGCAGTTGGATACAACTGCAGCCTTTGATTCAAAATAGACAACTCATAGAGCTATTAAAAATTAACAACATACCTACACCCATAAGAAATATAATATTCAATCTCCTAAATAACAGACAAATTATTATCACACTAAATAGAAAGAGCACTCCAGGTTTTATCCCTAGCAGCTCAAATCTGCAAGGCTCACCACTTAGTTCTCCTTTTTTTTTGTCACTTACATTAACCCATTGTTAATGGCGATTGAAAGAAAACTCCTGGGAATAGAGGTTCCAGTACTTGGAGAACCGGTTAGACATATATCTTATACGGATGATATTGCAGTGTTTTTGCCATCAAAGAAATACCTCCTATCACTAATTACTATCCCAGAAAATGATACAACTCAATTTGGGCTCAAATTCAATTTTGAAAAATCCTCTACCTGGAGATTATTAAATGGTGCAAGTATCCAGTCAAATTTTACTGCTTCACCCCGTGGCCTTCTAGGTTTTCCTATATACAAATTTACAAGTGTGATGAGAATGGCAATACAAAACTCCATAATTGCAACTACAGAAAAAATAATCAAACAACATTTACCTTTCGTTACATGCAAAAATATCACTGATCAACATATTAACATTCCCAAAGATAAACTACTATATGCCAGTGACCAAAGTTACAAATGCTTTTAGTAAAAAAATACATTCATTTTGTACAGAAGTGTTCTGGAATAAAAGTGTGGTAGCATTGAATATTAAAAACCTACAAAAGCACTCCAAAAAAACGGCCTTTCGCTCCAATCTATCCATACATTCTACTTTCAAAAAGGCTTACAACAATGTTGTGAAATTGATATACAATTACCCAAACTTAAAAAAATTTCTTACAGTCAACCCGACAGATACCCGGCTACCAAAAATAGTTTATTTGCACAACTATAAAATTTATAGTTTCTTGGAGTACCATCAATAATCAATCATTCACAACAAAGATTAAATTCTGGGAAGCCTATGAAATGATAAACAACTCCTTCCAAATTTCACAATCTCCCACAAATCTAAATACAACTAATAAATCCTTAATTAGGAGGTTAATTCACTGACATTTAGAACCAAAGTACTTGGATTTCCTCATTAAAATTAATTTATCAGCTCTTTCCACTAATTATTTTCTATCACAAAAAAAAATTCATTACAAAAGTTGATCCAATATGTCAACTCTGTCACAAAGAAGATGAGAGTACAGATCATGTCTTAGTATCACTGTCAGAAGGATTGGAAAAAGGCATATTCCCATTAATAAGAATTTCAATTTTTCTAATCTTCATGATTTGATGGATTAGATGTAAAATGTGTTTCTACTGAGTGTCAGATTGCATGAGATCAGTGTTTTGTAATAATAATAAAAAAAAAATTAGGACCAGAAACCAGACAATTGCTCCACAATACCTGGTGCAGGTAACATGGGCCCTGTTCAATACTGGGTGAGAGAGGGGCACAACAATTGGGCCTGTCCTTGTTAATAACGCAAGCAAAACATTACCGAACTCAATTAAATAGTTTCTATATTGATAAAAGTGACTGGCGCTGTCTCTTTGGGATGTTTATGAGTGACAGTTTTTTTAAAAATTAAAAGTGACTGTTTGCATGTTAAATCGGTTTTTTTTCACGAAAATTAACTTTTTTTTAAGTAATTACAAAATATGACATTTCAATCATGGTTATACAGATTAATATACAATATGTATGTATATGACATCTTTGTTTTGATTATATTCAAAATAATATAAAATTTGTAACCATTTATTTTTCTCACTAATAAATTATAATAATTAAAAAAAAAATGAAATAAATATTACATATGACACTTTTTACTTACAGGACAAATCTAAGATCATTTTTAAATGAAAGAAAAAAAAAATTGAATGGAAATCGAATTAAAAAAATAATAAAAATGTTATCACCTTGCACAATTAAGCACAATGGCAGCAAGATAGACAACAGCTAATAAAGGCTCCTGTAGTGAAGCTAAATCAAAATCATTAAGATTATAAAAAAGTTAACAATCAGTAACAGGATACTCCTGAGGTTAAAGTACATTGATAAACTGGATAGATTTTAAAAATAGCTTTGTTATTTGATCTCACAGAATAAAATTATTGAAATGAAGCACACTAAAAAAAAAAAAAAAGCAATGTTCTCCTCAAAAATATCTTACAATAACAAACCATATATCACATTTATAAGAAAATAATTAAGTGAAAATACTTCTAATTTTGAAATTGTTACAAAAAAAAATGTTCTTAGAAGTGATACTTCATTGTTCTTCCCTAGTATAATAAAGCCATAGAAGATCTACAAAAATTATTTAATAAAAGATCAAACTGAGTATATAATATTTTAATTTTTCTATAAACACTATATAAGATTAAAAACAAAACAACATTCTTATATTCTAAGAATAATCATATTTTTGAATAATTTAAATTGAATGCTGATATAAAAACCAAATCATAGTATACTGAAAATGTTAAACAGAGTGTAACAAATAAAGATGGATACATGAATACATATGATGTTTGGAAAAAAAGTTATTTTTATTCTTTTTTAAATTTGTGCCATTAGTGTTAAAAATTATTTTATTTGCTAACTTTTAATTAAAAATGCATAATAATGTTAATGTTTAATACTACAGGAATGTAATGTATAATTACTTCTTGGCTAATATCTGATTACTGATGTGTTTTTTTTTCTACTATCAATATGTCACTCTTAATATATATATATACAGAATCTGTTCTGAAAGTAAAGTTTTCCAAGCAAGGCTGACAGACTTATTAAAATGAGTTTTTTTGCTTCAATAAATAAAGCTTTTTGGCAATTTGTTGCTAAAGTTGAATTTTTTTACATCCAATTACATATTTTTAAACAAATAAAAATATGCATTATTAAAATAGACATAAAAAGCATGAAAGAAACAAATACTTACATATTACATTTTCTAATTACTTACTTAAGTATGGATTTACATAAATAGAGATCAGCATTTAGTAATATAAATTCAAACACCATTAGATAAAGAGTAGGCAGGATAATCTATATATAATAAAAAATAAAATAGGAGCCTCTGACCTAGAAACTTTTAGTTGTCAAATAAATCATAACTCCTATAAGAGTTGCAGATTAATACTCCATCAGTTTAATACTCTAACTACTGCTAGGTTTATTTGAACAAAAGATTTTCAATAATATAATTCTAAGTTTTAAAAAGTTAACCATTTTTATTCCAATACCTAACACTTTTGATATTTGTGCTTCAGGTAAAAATAACCATAAAGCTTTATTAAAAGAATGTTGCTATGAATAATTAACTAGTTTTTATTGATATCTGCTTTCAGATTTTAATATTATGCATTTTCTAATAGAATGATCACAATTAGGCAATTTGCTACATTAACCTGTGGTATTTTTATCAGTAAATTAGTAGATACACTGATAAATGACAGTTTTACTTTCAATTATCAACTTACCAAAAGAAAAATCTGACTCAATACATAATAATAAACGTGGCAATTATTGTATTGTTAGTTTCTTTCTTCAATCCATTTAGAAGTGATATAAGCAATCAAACAATAAATATAAAAAAAGCCTTATATATGTGATAGAATAAAGAAGTGATGGATGATATGGCTGTTAGTTAAAATAACTGCCTCATTATCATAACAGAATAGACATTGAATATAAATAAAACAAGGTATCACCTAACTCTCTAACAGTCGTCTTATTGCAAAGCAGAAAAAAAAATTTACTCTGTGAATATCATCATAAAAACATCATGCATTGAATGATCACATGTTCAACTTTATAAAAATCAAAGAACTAAAATTATGATATAGTTTTTAAATCTTTGTATTTAAACAATGAAATTAAAAGAATTACAAATGTGTATTTTTTTTTCTTTAGGGGTTAAAATTATGTCTACTTTAATGTTAAGTTATAACAATTAATATTTTGATCAATTTATAGTAAATCATTCTTTGATTATTTACTTATTTTATTTCATAAAGCTTTTAATATGTAATTTCTTTTGACTTTCTTCTAAACATCTTCTATCCTGAGATAGGTTGTATATTAAAAATGACTGTCTGAAGAAAAGTTTAAATCAAAATGGATTAAAGATTCAAACTTTAATAACAAGTTTCTAAATCATTAAATGATATTAAATAGTGTTCTATTTAATATAAAAATTTTCTACACTTTTTTTTTTAGTAGCCAGGTTTTTTCTACATAAACATACACCTTCAGAAACCAACAATATATATATATTATTTGATTGAATACAAGTATAATTTATATACTTGGAGTTTAGATATAATCATAAGGGACTTGAACACAGACATTCAAGCTCCTTTCAGCTATCCATTCTATCTCATACAACCAATCCACATGACCACACACATGTCAAAAAGATAAATGATCTCCAATATACTTATTTTTTGCTGAACCAGCATTCATCAGTTGGTCCAGATCATCATCTCCCACACATAAGCTCCTATATTTGAGGAGCCAAAGGCATCAACAAGAAATTTGGGTGTTCCATCATCAGATTATGAATGGCTAAAGCGTTAGAGGGTAGAGTAGATTGAAATCTGTCAATTAAAATGTAAAGATTTGCTATCTTAATATAAACCAAGCACTGATTATATATATGTATGGGAGATGATAATCTGAACAAATTGATGAGTGCTGTTTAGCATGAAATACGTGTATTGGAGATCATTTATATTTTACACATGTATGTAGTCATGTGTAATGATTGTATGAGATAAAGCAGATAGCTGAAGAGAATTTCAAAGTCGGTGTTCAAGTTCCTTAGGGTTATGTATATATATATTATCTAAATAAATACAAAAACTGAACATTTAGTCATTATGAATAATGTAAATGAAATAAAATTGTTTAAATTTTTATAATATGATGAAGAATATAGGATAATTGTACATGCTTTTATTTTTTATATTTTAGTTTTTTAAACCACAATTAATAAAAAAATTTGAATAAAAAAGAAATAATATATAGTAACTAATTAAAAATGAAAATTAACTTGTATTCTTACATGAAATAAGAATACCCAATTAAAATAATCAACACCATTTTTATTGTGACAATGATTTTTGTTTACAATCCATTTAACCAGATTTATCAATGTAATCATTACTTTTTTGTCATTATCATATAAATAATTAATTATATTCCAACACAACTGTAAATATTTTAACATATATTCTTTTTATTGTGTTATAAACCATAGTTTATACTCTTTTTACCATAGTAATCCTTGATTCACATATAAAATGTAAATTTATTTATATAATTAATTCCCCAAAACACTTGACAAATCAAAAATTGTGTATAAGAAATAAGCAATTATAACGATTTCTTATGCCAAAAAAATTTAAATCACTATAAATTCAAAATATATAACTAAAACATTTAAAATCTGATTTAAAAAGTAAAGCCTAAAGTAAAAATAAAAGAAAGTGATAATTAATGAATAAATATTTTACTGAGTATATTTATAATATAGTAGAAACTTCTTCATCCAGTAGAGCCATCCAGTGCAAGCCATAATAATCAATGGATGCAAAAAAGACTTTATGCATAAAATCTCCATCTAGTGCTTATTCATTCAATATCTCCAGATTAGGTTCTAGCTTGTGGCTTTCATCTGTGAGATCCAAGGCTCCTCACTGATGAAAGAAGCATTTGTGAGTACTGGATGATTAGGCACTAGGGATTTTATACACAAACTTTCTTGCATTCATTGATTAATAAGATTTGTACTGGGTGGCTTTATTGCATGGAAAGTTTCTACTATATTAACAATTTGTATAAGCATAAGAAATAATGATCATGTGATGCTTTAATGATTTAATAATAATAATTTTTTTAAAAAGTATTAATTTGATAAAAATACTTCTATTGGTATAATTTTTTTTTAATATATTTTTTTAATTTACAGCCACCATTTGGAATCTTACACAGGACTAGATTGATATTTCCTGAATTATAATGAAGTATTTTAAAAAAATAATAAATTTTACAATTTATTTTTGGTGCACTTTATGTTCTGTTATCAAAGATTTCTATTTTTGTAATTATCTAACAAATAAAACCTTGATTTGTTTTTTTGCACTGCTGATAGACTTTTTCACAAAACAAAATGTACATTGTAGTTTTAATAGCATACATAATTAAATCTTTTTCTTTCGCCCTTATTAATTTCAATTAAAATAGCACATTTTGGCCTGGGCAAAATTAAAATTTTTAGTTGCAAAAAATATAAACAACTGTTTTTTAGAGTAATGTCACATTTGAAAAATTATTATCAATGCATTTTGCTGTTGAATATATTATATATATGGCTGTTTGTTTTTAATTCTGTACTAAAAAACGTTTTGTTTTTTGCCTTTTTTTTCCCCAATATTTTTTTTACATTTGTGATGAAAGGTGCATTACCTTTGATATCTAAAAAATGGATTACAAGGAACTGATAAAATTAAGCAACTAAGTAATATTTTCAACTCTCGTTTAACACTATTTGATCACCTGAAATTATTAATTGCATAATACATGAAATAATTTTTTTTATATCTTATTTAATAAAACTATTTTAAATATATGATAGCAGTATTTTTGCTTTGGAAGGAATTAGTATTTAAAAAAATTTAAATAAAAATCGCTAGAGTATATATATATTAAACAATGTCATGTACGAATAAAATTTATATTTTTTTGCTGACATATGTAACGAAAGATTCCATTATCTTGGATATTTCAGAAATGAGTTAGTTATATGATCAGAGTATGTTTTTGATTATGCATTGTTACTTAATAAAATTTGTATTTTTTTTTTTTACTGTTTATGACAAAAGTTTTATTTATTTTAGATGTGTCATAAATTAAAATACAAGATGTCTTTAAAAAGGACTCAATGAAATTTAGTTGAGTAAATGTTTTAATTGTATGATCAAAACACAATTCTTATATCATTATGTTTCCATACTCTGCCATTCTAAATATTAATGTAAAATAATACACAGAATTTAATTATAAAATTTAATAATATTTATTGTACCGAGTATACTTTCGATGTTTTCACATCATATTTATGGTCGGTCTGCTGAGAACATTGACTTTTTGCTGATTTGAATGCTATTAGTTTTTTGATTCATTATATATTCATTTTGTGTAATGAACCACATTGTACTGTACTTTTTTGGCACAACTTTATCATTTTCCAATGATGTTGCTTTCACGAAATTGCTATCCTATGACATCATCATTCTCTCACAATTTCGCACATTTTCAAAAAAAAAGAATTTTTTTTTGAAAGATTCCTATTATGAATAGATTTTGAATTGGAATAGTGGATACAAATTGTTAATAATGACTAAGATGAATTCTTATATAAGGATCCATTATACATGAGAGAAGGATGGTGTACTTAATAAGTTTTTCTATATAAAAAAAGTTTATTCAATAAGTAAAAGGCATACATTTCTATAAAAGAAAACTAGAATGCACTTATTGAATGCAAGCCAAAAAATGAGCATTAAAGACAGGTTATAAAGCTCATACAAATATTCAATAAATAGACAATTGAGCAAAAAAAAAAAAGATAAGGTAAATACAATAGGACCTCTCAATTGACTAAATTTATTTTTATCAGTGTATCTCTCATTTCAACTCCATCACATTGCAATCATTCACAAAAAAACTCAGACCACTTTCTCTCCACAAAATAAATAACAGTTTATCAAATTAAAGGAGACCACAGATGGTTTATTTATTGTAATTTTTAAATTGATATCTTCTATTCTTGAAATTCCCAAATTTAATTATTGAAAAGCAGCAGCTACTCATACTAAGTTTCAACATTTATTAATTATTTTCAACTAGACTATGATACATTCATTAACTGAGAATTGATTAAAAAAAACGTTAGTTCAAATCCATCCCTCTACCATTATGTTGAACTACAAAGGGCAATTCTCTTAAAAATATTAAGTTATAGATAATTGTTTTTTGTAATTATAACTTATTTATATAGAATAACCATGAAAATTATCAACACAATCATTTTGTACTATAGAAGCCAGATTAAGTAAGTGCTTATGTAGTAAATAATACAACTAGGAAAAAAAATATTCTATTTTCCTTTAATTAAAACACACGACAATACTGGCAAAAGAAAAAAAAAAGTAATATATAGGCATTGGCTGTATCTCAATAATGTTTAGAAAAAAGTAGAAAAATAAATAAATCATAAGCTATATTAATGAAATGATTAAGATTTATTATTAGTTTAATAATTTATGAATATTATATATATATAGGTAAACTGCCTGCTAAAACCATACTCATGCAAGATTTTTTAAGAAAGTATTATCTGAATATCATTCAAGAAACAATAAGCATATACAGATACTATCTATGAATTGTCTGAATTATGATAGTATTATCTGTATTAAGTACCATACAATAATATATAAAACAAACAATTTTGAATTATTTCAAGATTTAGAAACAATGTATTTAGAAATATTCCACAACTTCTAACACAGGCATATGTATATACTAACAACAATTACAAACAGTTTATTAAAATTTAATATAGAATATTAATTAATTGTTAATACATACGAAAATTCAAATCATAAAAAAATATTTAATATAATATATATTTCTTGATGTTAAAAAAAAAAAAAAATCTATTCTGGTAGAGTAAGTTGAATCATTCCACAGAATGCATTATGTTGGATCATAAAGTTATGCTTAGAATAAACATTAAATAGAGACACATTTAAAAATAATTCCCTGTGAATTTCTTTAACAGTAAATGCTTTATTTACTGTACATTGCATAAGATAATAACAACAAAATCCTTTAAAACCTGGTATCAAATTCTTTTTAAAATACATTTATTTTGAATTATACATATCAGAAATGTGTTTGGTACAATTCTCGAAATATGCTAGAAGGATAAAATTCTGTAAGAACAATTAGTCAAGCGTTGTTAGCCGAGAGGTCATTGCAGCCGCATTGCAAACAAATAGTTGGTTTGCAGACAGTTGTGGGTTCGCGTCCCGGCCGATGCTATGACATAGGAGAGAAAAAAAAAACAATTTGTTGATAATGTTGTGTTGTAAAAGTACAGTTTTAAAGGGTAAATTAAAAATGTAAGATTGTGTGTGTGTATGTAATTGATGACTTTTAAATTTACTATAAATGATTAATCTTACATTATAAATTAATGTGATCATTAAAATCCTTTTCTATATAAATTATTAATTTTGAAATAGATAATATATGAGAATATATTTTATTGTCAAATGAACAATGATTATGAATTTAAATTAAGAATATAAAAGTGTGACTCTTTAATCATTTGAAAACTTTGAAGCAAATGAGTTTTCCACCTCATTCACTCTTAATGTGAATTCTAGAAAGCACCTGTGAGTTCATCTCAAGTAGATAATAAATTATCAAACTTCAATTACAAAAGATTACTTTGGTTATTTAAATCAGTTATGAAAATCAATTCCAGCTGAAAAATTAATTAATTGGACAAATACTTTTCTTTTAGATTTAAATCACTTAATTGTAAAAAGCACAGTTATTTATTATTTCAAACTAGAAATTCAGTGAACTTCTAAAAATTATTGCACAAGTAGTTTCTGACTTCATAAAAACTCCTACACACACATATATATTAAAAGACAGTCTAATGAGTCTGCCGATAAACTAAAAAATACAAATGTCCTATTTTCACCTAATAAAAGATTGGAAAATAGTTATAAGAATACTAAATCTTAGCTTCCTCATTCAGTTTTTACAACAAATGGGATGCTGTGCTCCATTTCGAATCAAACAAACTAATTTAACCAAAAATTTTATATTTACGTCTCTGTGTATCCAGATTTTAATCAATATTTACAGAATAAAAGTCTCCTAATTGGATACAGATGAATATTCTTGCACATAAAAGGATGAGAAATTGTTTTAGAAATAGTTCCTAAACCCAATTTGGCATTGACTTTACTGTTCACAATATGGATTTGAATTACTAATAATGCTACCAATATAAAAGCATATATATATATATATATGTTATTGGCAAAGTGTGAAAACTGAAATTGTATAGACTGCCTAGGAATTGTATACAATGACAAAAGTGAGACATCCAAATATGAAATACATAGATTTCCACACATTTCCTAGGCATTCTATAACATGCCAAAATGAAAACCACCAAAGTATAACACACTCTTTGCACAAATGTTTGAGACAGCAAAGATGACAGCAATGTTAAGTTTTACGAACAAGTGATTAGTAAAATTAATGATTGAAATTGTTAGTAAATCTTATGTATATTCTTTTACAGTTGGATAATGATGAGTAAAAAAAAAAAATTGTCTTTAAATTTTTGGATTTGAAAATCCTTCCTTCTTGGAGCTTTACTTCTAAAATGAAAGTGCCCTCCATTGTTTACCGGGCTTATTTAATGTTTAGAGAAAAATTGCGTTTCACTACTATCATGCGCTAATTTGTTATTATTATGTTTTAACATCAGAGAGCTCATCAGTAAGAAATATTAATTGTGCCATATTCAAAATAAAGAAAGTAAAACTCCAGGGTAATATCAGAAATTTAACATATAGGTAAACATTTATTATAATCTGCATCTTCTAATCAGATTTCTTACATTTTCCACATGAATCTTTTTGTTAAAGCCTTTTTCATACTTTGCTGAAAATCTAATTGACATTCTTTAGAATTAGGTATTCTATACGTCTAGGAAAAGTAAGTAAAAAAATCAAAATAAAATTTCATACTTTATTCAAAAACATTATGCATTGCATAGAATGCCTAGACATTCTATGCAATGCCGATGTTTCGTTCTTTGCCAGTACATGTATACTCAATAAGCCAAAATAAAATAATTTCTATTATATAAATACAAATGAGTGTTTAACACAAATAGTTCACATAAAATGAATGTTAATTGAACAGATACTTTATGATCATTGTATATCACAAGTAATAATAATTAAAGATTATTAATTAATGTGAAACACACAAACACTGTAATAGTTATATGAAAAATAGTATATGTAATTTGGTGCCCCCCACCTCAGTAAAAATAAATTCAGTTCATTCACTGATAACTTATTTTGAACCCATTTCTTATTCTTTAATGACTTATTTAAGTTGAAAGTTGCTAATTTAAAATTATTAAATATACAAATCTGGATTTTATAAATAAAATAAAATTCAATCTTAAAAGATAAATATTTTATTAATAATCAATTCATATTATAGTAGCAAAAAAATGATTATTGTTAATACACGAGGGTACCCCAAAATAACTAGAATTTTATAATAAAAAAATGTTTATTTATTTTTAAGGGTTATACATTTAATCTTTTTCAAATTACTATCCATTTGATGCAATACACCAATCTAAACATGTTTTTCATTTTTCAAAGTACTCTGGAAATACTTGCAAAACAATGCATTTTAACATCTCTTGACACCCCACCCCCCACTCCTCAATCAAAAAAAAAAAAATTGAAACATTTTTTCAATCAAGAGATTTAAAAAAAAATTGCAGGAAGTGAGATCAAGAAAATACAACAAATATGGTTGATAAAAAAGCTAGAACATGCTGAATTAAATTAAAAAGTGTTTCACATTCAAAGCTTTGAGAGATGACAGTGTTGGGGTGAAGTTTGCACTTTTTTTTTACATTTTACCACATCGCACAAATATTTCAGAACTTATAAATAAAATGTGTGACTCTTATGAACTAAATCTAAGAGGAAAATATCATTTGCATAAAAAAAAATCAGCATTAGTTTTAACATTTCAATCGTTATAAAAAAAATTACAAATATGAAACACACTTTAAAAAAAAATGCTGCATGAACTCAAGATTTCACATGGTTATGTCATTTGGCAGATTGATGCAGAAGAATCCATGCATAAAGTATGTAATAGCTTAAGCATATACTACAACAGGCGCACAAACCAGAGAACGATTCCAGTTACTTTTGGATCCCACCTCATAAATGCATGAAAAAAAAAAAGTTGAAATAATGCCTGCAAATGCATTTTAATGAATAAGAACTTTTATAATATGATACAGAAATGTATCTGGCCTTTTGAAAAACTCATTTTGATATGTGAATGCTTTGTAATTGAATTATTGGTTGCTTTAACAATTTTTTTTTAAAGATTTAAGGTAGATTAAACAAAAAAATTTAATAATATATAAATAAATGTGAGAAATTTACAATTGAAAATAAAAAATGTTTGGAGCTTATCTGGCAAAGTATTAATAAATTCCGTTTTTGTAATATTTTTTTTTAATTGGTTGCTTTAACAAACATTCACATGGATCATATGGCAGCTTTACGAACAAACATACATCCCTCAATCAGACAACAGAGAAAATAGGGATTATATATATATACACTTAAAATACTATTAAATTATTTTTATACAAAAAAAAAGTTACTATTTCATTCTTCTTGCGGGAAAATCTGATAATACTGAAATACAGATACATATTCATAGATAGATATTGAGATACAGATTCATAGTGAGGTTTTTAAATTCATACTGATTTCTGCTTAATAAAATATTCTTTCTATTCACATTTCCATTTAGAAATTTAAGACTTTTTCAATCTTCACTATACACTTATCACACCCAGAGAATATAACTTTTGCAATTTCAGAAGTTCAGGTAACACTAGTACAAATTTCTTTTTAAAGTTTTTACTACTTCATGATTTTATTTTATTTGTTTTTAGATTTCAAATCATCTTCAGCATATGACTTTTTTCTTTCAAATTGAATCAATTATTTTCATTTTATTACATAAACAAAACATTTTGTATTTTTTAAGAGTTGGCAGAATTGCTCATTAAATTTGCATTTTAGGATTATATTACATGAAATCTTAATTTCCAATTTTACATCAGCAATGCATTAACAGGAATGTAAATAATGTTATTGCAACACAACAATGTGATAGGATAGATGTGATTATTAAACCAGAGCTTTGAAAAAAATATGGTGACCCAACTCTAGTTTGCATTATTTATTTATTAATAATTTGATTCTTGTTATTCCCTGACAAATTATATTGATAATCAATTCGTTGTTTATCTTATATTTTATTCCTGCATATTTTGTTTTCCTCCAAATGGATATTATTTTTACAGGATCTATCATACCTCAAACTGTGATTTTATCACATTAACTATTGACAAATCATAGTTCTGATGCAAAAATTTTCTGTAAGAATATTATTTTTTCATAAGATTAAGTGAAGGCTTGGAAAAACATTTAATGGCAATAATACTTTATCAAAAATGGTTAAAGAATATTCATTTACAGATTTATAGTGCTTTAAAATATAAAAACCTCAATTACAAAAATATTCATTTTTGACTGCTAAACATACGATTCTCAAACATATTTGTTTTTTCCCCTTAATTTTTGCTAAGATCTAAAATTTGTAGCAAATCTATGGTTGGAATTTCAATTATTTGATAAATGGAACTGCACTATATTATATTCTTTCCTTAATATGCTAGTATTCGATTATTAAATTATTTCATTGACTTAAATTAATACAATTGCTTGTTATCATATATAAGTTTATCACCTAAATGGTATTACAGATTAAAAAGTGTGCACTACTATAGTTTTATAGCTATTATATTTTATTTAAAAATATAAATGCCAATGTTAATAATACAGATAAATTCTTCTTTAAAAAATAATTTATTTAACTGTAATAATTGCCCATGAGAACTGATATTAGCTCCATCACCATACCATTAGAATAAACTCATAGTTACCTTCTAATTTTGATTCTAAAAATATCCTGCCCAATTCTTTTTTTTTTTAACGATCATAAATTCCCTCTTAAATTTCTTTTCATTTTCTTTTTTTGTTTTGTTATAGTCCATGTTTCCCAACCATAAATTCATGATGATTAAATTAGTATTTAAAAAGTTTTAATCATTACAACCACATTCTAATTTATCATAATAGTTATCCATGACAGTAATATTCTTTTAATTATTGCCAATGAAATTTTGTTTAATATTTTAAATTTTTTGAATAGATAAATGTATTTATATAGACTTATGGCATGACTTTTACTGTATTGATTCACTTTCTAACAGTTATGATTCATTTTATTTAGTGTTGATTTCAGCTTTTAGATTTGCACCAATATTACTTTTTTTTTTTTAAAATATTGTCATTTCACATGTACTTTTACAAAGATACCAATTAAATTTATGTGCTAAAGTTTTAAAAAGAATAGGTTCAAACTTTTTTTGAAAATCGTCAACTCCTAGAGCTCCAATTCATTCCAATTAATTTAATATTTTTTCAATTGTAAATAAACACTATACTGATGGCCTTTAAATCTAATCGTAATGTTTTCTAGTTTGGTTATAGAGATATCAAGTGTTGTTAACCGAGAGGTCACCGCAGCCACCTTGCAAGCAAGTAGTTGGTTGCAGACGTCTGTGGGTTCGCCTCCTGGCCGATGCTATACCATATGAAAAAAAAAAAAAATCTATTATTTTCACTTACTGATGTTGCCTTTTGATATAATTTTGCTTTTGGATAATCCTCATCAATATTTCTTTCTATACTACAATTTATTTTAATTTTATATACCTGGATAATGCAACAGACACTTTCCACTTTAAATTTAAATGATTTTTTAAAATTATAAACTAATTTATTTATTTCTGTTATAGGTATTGATGAAAATCTGAAATTTTTTTAACCATGTTGAAATACAAGATTAAACAAAGAACACAGATCATTTAATTTTATTTGCAAAACAAATTTTCCAATTTGCTACATCTGCCAGATTGGATTGCCCTGTAGTTGTCATTTTCAACTTTTAAGATGATCTTTAAAAAAATGTTTAAGTTAACAAGTTCCATACACTCTAGATATTGATAAATAATATTTGACAAGAAAATAGAGCAATGGGGCCAGAAACATTACAACACACCTGTATAGAACAAATGCGATTCTATAAAGCTGGAAAAAATGTGCTTTATCTTCTTCTGATGTTACAAATTAAATACGTTCAATATACCATCAGAAAATAATATATATATGAATGTGACATGGTGGTATAAAGATAAATAAATTATTTTCTTTATTGGAATGTAAAAGAAAGTGGCTAACAGGTTTATCTGGGCTTAATTGCTGAGATATTCTTGACTTCGTTTAAGGAGAAGCCATAATACATCACATCACATCACATCCATAATTAGTTCAAAGTAATTTCCAAGATTTAAACAAAAAATATTACCCCCCCACCCGTCTTTTAAAAAGTCATGTAAGTTTTAAAATGGAAAATGAATTTTGGATAAGCATGGCATTTCTAGAATAAAATAACATGAATAAGTTACAAAGATAATGTGAGTTGAGAGCATTGTATTAGAATAATCCCTGTAAGTACAACCTTTTACAAAGAATGTTTCAAAAATAATAACAATGGAATTTCCAGATACCACTTAGCAATTTTATTCCTTTTTTTTTTTTTTTAAAAAAAAAAAAAGCAATTCTGTTCTCTTTTCTTCTTTTATATTTATCATAATTTTATTACCTACCAATTAAATTTAATTTGAATAAACAGATTTCCCCAATTTTTTTTCAAGATTAAGGATATGCTTAAGATTCTTGAATTGAAGTTCAACCTTGATCTTTTTTTTTTTTTTTAAATGGAGAATTCATTTTTGGCAGCTGTTATGGATTCTTAGAAAACCAATTTTTCAAAGTGATTTTCCTTTTAGAATTAATTTCCTTTTTATTTTTGATAAATTATGAAGGATGTGATCAGTATTAGTGATTTTTGCTTTACTCTAAGTTATTCTTATCTTGGCATTACTGAAAGAACTTAAAACAAACTAATATTTTAGTCTAAGATCAGTTTTTCTTTTTATTATACAGACACAATTATATCTTAATAAGTTTTCTTAGAAAGAACTAAAACTCATTATTTATTTATCATAAGACCAAGTGAAATTTTTGCACCAAATTGTCAGATAAACTACATTTTTTTCAATCAATCTGATTTTTTTTAAAAAATTTCAGTTAGGAATGTTTTAAAACCACTTAGCTTAATCTGCACTCTTATTAGTAATTCAACTTTTCAGGATTTTAAATTTATGATCTGTTGGTAAAACAAAAAAAAAACCTTGATACTTTTGATTTTTGGTACTTTTTTCCAAACCTCAAATGCTGCCTTAATTAGGCTATGTTTATATTTTACTATAATAAAATGCTCTGAAATTCTATATCTTTTACCGTCATACTTTTAGGAGACTCCTTCAGAGAACACAATTAGAAAGTGAAGAGAAATAAATGTGATCTCAATAGGCTACTTTAACTTCAAAAAAATCCCTTTTAATTATTTTTAAATTCTTTTTTTAAATAATCCAAGAGAAAAATATTCAAGTTGTGCTTCTGAAAAAAATCAAGAAATCTCAAGCAGTCTATGTTCCACCCCAACCCCAATCTATCAAGTTATCGGACATATTTTATAAGCTGAATACAGCAGTTAATATTTATCACCTATTTATTTGTTATCTTTTTGTATTATACAATAATAAATATTTATCTTTGAATTAAAGTTAAGATAAAGGTAACTATGAGTTAAACAATCATAGGAATCTACACCTCATCTATTATTAGTAAAAGTATATATATATCATATTAAAATCATATTTTTTTATTTTTATAATCAACACATTGATACTAATTTAATAAACTCACATTAATCTGAGAGAGGCAGACATTTGCCAACAAATATTATATACTTAGCTTGGTTGGCGATGCACTATTTGAAAAAAAAAAAGTCTATTGGTGAGCTGAAACTATATGAAGGTTCATCCAACTCAGACTTAACATCAGGACATAGCTTGGCAAATGGATGTGCTAACCATTATACATATTCAGTATATTTTGTTTTCATATCTTTATTAGTTCTAAATCAAATGTTTACATAACTGAGTATTATTTATTTTTTATAAAAAAAAAAATTTTATACGCAGATTATTTTCTATTTTAGAAAGAGCACATAAAAAACGATATCTAAAGGCAGAAAATTAACACATTCTCACTGTAAATAATTAAATATAAAGTAACTGTCAAAAATATATACCTATTTATTCTGTATGCATATTATTTGAAAACTCATAATCATTTTTCCATATCTGCACTTGATTCTTAATCATTTCCATTCTTTTGATTATAAACCATTACTATTAAAGACAATTATTAAAAAATGTTCATTCCTTATATTTTCTAATTTAAATTTTATATATTTAAGCCAATTAAACGAAAAATAAAAAATAAATTATAATAAAAATTCCCTCAACAGATTTTTAATAAAAGCAACATTATTTTTGCTTCTGGAGAAAAAAACATGAACTATTAGAAAAAGAGAAGAAAAATGGTAGAAGAATTTTTACATGTGGGTATTGAAAAAATGGAACAAATTAGTTGGAGTGATAAGATTTTTTCCACATGTCAAATGCATTGACCGGAAAGCGAACCGGGCCAGCTGCTTGGAAAGCAGCTATGCTAACCACTAGGCCACCAATGCTTGACTGGAGTAATACGATTTAAAATACTGACTTAATTAAAGAGTCAATAAAACAAGATCAATTTTTGAAAAATTAAAAAACAAATATGCTCTCAGAAGTAAAGAAAAAAAATCATCATCATTATCATCAACTATTATCAATCCACTGAAGGATAAAGGTCTCTCCAAGTTCAGTCCATCTTCTCCGATCTTTAGCTTCTCTCCTCCACATCACCCCTGCACACTTTCTTATTTCATCCATCCATCTCACATGTGGTCTCTTTCTGGATCTTTTACAATCTCTTGGAATTCAGTTTAAAAATTTCAATTGTCCATCTATTATCATCTCTTCTAGCAATATGTCCAGCCCAACTCCACTTCAAACTTTTAATTTTTTTCAATGAGATCAGTAACACCTGTTTGTTCTCTTACCCATACACATTGCGTTTTCGATCTCTTCTTGTCACACCCAACATGCATTTCTCCATACTTCTTTGAGTGGTCTGAAGTCTCTGTATTGCTCTTCTACTAAGTGTCCAAGTCTCAGATCCATATGTAAGAAATGGTAAAACACATTTATTAAAAACCTTCCTTTTCAAACACATAGGCATATTTCCTTTTAGAATCAAGTTATTTCTACCAAAATCACTCCAACCTAGTTTAATTCTATGATTAATTTCATTCATTAAGTTTCCATCTGTATTAATAATCTGACCAAGGTATTTGTAATTGTTAACTTCTTCTAATTCATTATAATCAAGAGAAGTTAAAGGAAACAGTAAAATGTTAAAAAAATAAAATAACGTTTGATATAACCATTAAACGAATTTTTAAAATCAAAGAAAAGATTTAGGAAAATAGTCTGAATGTTTTGTAAGATGCTGTGGAAGATTCAAATGTAAATGTAAAATATTTTGAAAACTTTAAAAGTTTAAACATATTTGATCTCAAAACTGATATCTGTGATTGATTCAAATTAAGTTAAATCTTAAGGCTTGCCTATATTCCTAACAACAACTTTTTTTGTTGTTGTTATTGCCATAATCTATACTAATGTTTATGTTCATTCTCTTTAGATAATTTTACTTACAAAGTTAATTTTTTTATAAAGTACTTTGCTATTGTAACTACAAGACTTCATACTGAAAATATAAAGCTCATTCTTATATATTATAGCTTTCTCATTCATACATATCGTGAAACAACCAATGACAACTATTAACTTAATACACGAAAAAATATCACACTAACAATGCTAACTTCAGCATACATCTCATTCAAAATATTTATGCTATATTTATCTTTTTAGCTTCTTTTTTTAGAAACTATGCAACTAATGCTTAAACATATTTTTATTTTCTGAATTGGCAGCATCTTAAGAAAGCCCAGTTTATTATTGCATCATTTATTTTATTCTTATTCAACTACTATTATTTAAAAATGTATGCTCTTAACTGCTTTTATTGATACAAATTTTGAAAGATATTGCAGATACTTTTTGTATAAGTATACTTGCACATTTTTTATTTTTAGCTTGCTAATTTTTGAATATATGTAATATATAAAACAGAAGTTTAAAGCTGTAGAAAATATGTAATAGACAAAACCCATCAGCATTAGAGGCTACTCACATCCACAATCAAAAATCCCATTTTAATACAAGCAGCCAGCTTCAAAGCTTTAGCAGACACCAATGGCAACTGTGAAGCTTACAAGAGTGACCTAATTCAGGCAGGCTACATGGCTCCCATATACTAGACAATCAAATTAGGGCATTCTACAATAGGCACAAATATGTCAGATTGCCAGACATGAAACCCTCAATCAATATGTCAATGCCAACCTCCACTCGAAATTAAAGTCCATTCTTTCTGAAGACTTCAATATTGGCTTCACATGCCCTCCATCCCTCAACACACTTATCAATCATTCGAAGGATAGTTTGCAGTGATGACAATTAGTATATGCCATAGGTTGCCCATTATGGTGAGACTTGAGCCAACTTAAAATCAAGAATCTCTCAACACACCTATTTATATAGTAGAGCAAAAACAAATTCATCAAGCAGTTTTTTGGAACATGAGAAAGTTGCCAGCCACCCTTTTAAATCCGCATCTGCCAGGATTGTATGCCTCAAGAGTAATGACAAAAACCATAAGATTAAAGAGGTGTGTCACATAATTAATTCCATACACAATAAATATACAAGCCAATACTGTTCCTCTTGATAGGCATTGGTTGTTTAATCTGACAATGTTAGCAATTACCTATAATATATGCAATCATGCAAATCTTTCCAAATCTGCAAGTTTAATCTTTTATAATCGGAATTACTATCACCCCCTGCTAATTATCTACCAGTTATGCTTTGAAACAAACACTCTGTGTTGAAAGTTAATTCAGCAGATTAATAAACAAATTTATTTAAACCTCACTTTCTCTGTACTTATTACTTATTTCTCTATTATATTAAATATAAATGGAATTATTGTGAAACAAGTGATTCATTTTGCCATATTAAATTATATTTATTAAGATTTCACATCACATTTATATAAAAATACCTTGAACAAACAGTATAAACAAATGACTTTACATCAAATAAATTATTTAAACAGACCAATTAACAACAATAACAACAACAAAAAACTAAAACCTTTCATTTACAGAATGAATTATTTAGCAAGAATTTTTATTCTTTTTTTTTTTTTTTATTAGCAAGAAATGTCATTTTATAAAGCTTGCTCAAAACTAACCTGCAATTTATTAATAAAGTACTTGAAAAACATGTTCAATTTGTTGCTTAGTAGGAATAGTTTTTTTTTTCTTCTAAAATTCCACATCTTAATTCTCATTTTTTATCAAATTAGGTTAAGTTTGAAATAACATTATATTGAATTAAAATATACAGTATATATAACATAGTTCCACAGTGGGGATGAATATATGTGGTGAATGTAAGTTAATAGTATAATAGGGATACAAATTCACTGTAATGCAAAAACATTTTATCTTGTTCATAAACTATTTTGCCATGGAATTATAATGTAAGGCAATCTGCAGAGTTTGAAGCAACTCGTGAGAGATATTTCTGCACAAATTATTAAATAAAAATGTGCGTTAGTTATAACTGTTTATAAGATTTCTTCAGTTACTGAATACATATCATTATAACAAGTAATCAACACAATAATTTGGATTGTTCTTACTCAAAACAAAAATTTTCTTTCAAATTTTTATATGTTAATGGTAATGTATATATAAACAAAAAAATAATTCTACAAATTATTTCAAAAATCAACTTTCAAATTACTGTAAAATGTATGAAGATAAAAACATCACATAACTTTCGCAGTTGTATAGTTTACCTTCAGTACTAATTCAATAATATTCTTAGCAATAAATTATAAAGTAAACCATAAAAATAACTGGGATCATCAGACTGAAACTATCATCGTAAGTCAGACATCTTATACAAAAAAAAAAAAAACTTTCCACTTGTAAATTTTAATAAATAATGCTTATTTATTTCATGTGAATTTTTACAAGGGCTGTAAATAAATTATGACTATTAAATATGTAATATTTAGAATATATAAACTTATTCATGGATCAAGTAAATACATTCTATATATTCATAAGTCAACTTCCCAAATAACCACACAAACCCACTCTTTCACATTAATGGCAATTCATTGATCAGATAAAAAATGGTCATCCTTATCTGATACTCAAGCACTTAGTAAATAAATAAACCAAGCATCAATGGTACTAAAGTTTGAAACTTTTATATTAATAAGGAAGCTTACAGTTTCGAATGCAAACCGGATGAAATACTAATAAAGGGATTCTATCCTTATTGTTAAAAGGAGGTTGCCTTGACAACAGTTAGAAATTGTTGATACTGTCTAAGTGTTGACTGGTTTTCAATGATTAATAATTTTTAATGTCTATAAATAAATTTTGGCTATTAAATATGTAACATATAGAATATATAAATTTATACATGGAGCAAATGTCTAAATATGTTTCACAGGCCAAAAATCATATAAGTAATACATATATATATACTGCAATCACAATTTCATTATGAAAACTTTTAAGTAGTACATTTTAATTGAATATACCATTATTTATTTCACACCTTCACCTGCATTAAATTACTCAGCAGGTTTCTAAAAGATATAAATGATATCTATAAATATTTTAAACATTTTATATAACACATACAATAAACAAAATTGCATATAAAATTTGCAAAGCTGAGATTTTATACTTGGAATATGACAGCTAAATGTCATCTTATCAAAATCCTCTATATTATTCTGAACATAGCTCGACTAATAATCCATCAGCCATGTCCAGTAGAACATATGATGAGACTGAAGCAAGCATATCATTGACAGTTTTAGATACGTGACTTAAAAACCATCGTAATAGATGTTTATTTATGATTCTTGCATATTCTATCCAATATAAAAACAAATCATAAAGAATGACAATATTAGTGTTTTCCTAAATGTTTGTGATGATGGTATTTTAGTTGTATTTATATAATGGTCTATTTCCATCATCTAATGTATTGATTGTTTTTTTTTAGAAAAAAATTGACTTTATTTAAATATTCCAATTACATTCAACTGTTTAATAACAGCACACAGATTAGTATATACACAATATTTCAAGAGATATTATTCTCTCTTTTTCAGGTGTTACTGGCCTAATTAGTGACAGTACTAGCATAGGAATTGAACCTGGATCCTTAGATTCTCGAATTTTAAGATAATGCTCTAACTGAGATCCTTAGATTCTTCAATATTGAATTTTAAGGTAACACTGTAATCAACTGAGCCATGATAGCCCAGATGGCTCAGTTGGTTAGAGCATTACTTTAATATTCAATATTCAAGAATTTAAGAGTCCAGATTCAATTCCTGTGCTATTACTGTCATTGGTCAGGCCAGCAATACCTGAAAAAAAAGAAGAGAATATATCTCAAAATGTTGTGCATATACTAAACTTTGTGTTATTACTAACAGTTGAATTATAAATTTATTTAACGCACATTGATTACGTAAGTAATATTTACTAAGGCAATAAACCTAAAGCATGTGCGGTTGAAAATGCGAAGGTATGGACCTCTACAGGTCTTAACCACAAGCTTACACATTGGAAGAAAAGAGGGGAACAACAGTTGAATGTAATTGAAATATTTAAATAAAATTAATTTTTTTAAAAAACATTCAATGCTTAATATTAGATGATGGAAATAGTCCAATATATAAATACAATAACAATATTTCAATTTTAAATACTGGACTACTGATTTATTCATATTCTGACAGCATGCATACTTTCCGTACAATTTGAAAAAATGAATTCTGAAATTGTTTAAACCTTTTGTAGTAATCTTATTCAATTAAAAAAAAAAAACCTACACAAAGGTCTGTTTATTTCATTAAGTATAGAATCAAATTTTTCATTAGATGTTATATAATAGTTAATTATTGAAAAAATAAAATCCTAGATGTCACAATTATGGAACTGAGATTGATGATATTATAGAACAGCAGATGACAAAATTTTTTACAATTATAATCGCATATCCCTTTAATTTCATTAGTTATTTTGTTATTAATTACCAGAAGGCTTTTTTTTTTTTTTGCATTATACCATATATTTATGGCTTAATAGCTATCCATTGTAATAATTTACAAATGGTTACATTATATTTAAAATAAATTAGCTACAATTTTAGAAGCCATCAGAGGCTTCTATCTAATTATAGAAGTTCAAAATGGGCTTATATTATTAATGTTATGTACTATTATCCTCACAGCATATGATCTTAACTTTTATTGGTAATAAAATTATGATGTATAAATTTAAAAGTCAAAATGGTAGTATATTAAAGTTATCCATTATTTATTATATTTGTATAGACTAACCTGCCATGTATAAAAAGGATGAATTTGTACAAGATTACACTTTTTTCTTTTTCTATTTGTATAGAATGGTATACTACTATGTTGTTTTGAGGAAATAAGGTTTAATGCACAACTATTTTATATGCCCTTTTTGATGTTGGTATAGTGCATTCTATTATCTGGTGGTGTTATTTTGATTTTTCATAAATACCATTTTGTGCAACATGTAGAAATGGTGTGTTTTCCTGAAGGTTTGTGATGATGGTGTTCTAGTTGTATTTTTATATTGGACTATTTCCATCATCTACTATGTATACTGAATGTCTTTAGAAAAACTTAACTTTGTTTAAATATATTTAAATAAAGTAGAAATTTTATCTAATAAATATATATGGCAGATTTACAATCATTCACCCTTCTGAAGCTGCTTATAATAAAATAACTCCAGACTACATGGATTAATTGCTAAAAACCATAAGCAATACCTGACCAAAATTGTCTTTCACTAGTTTATAGGATTAGGTGTTGTGTCATTAAAGACTATTTATATAATAATATTTTCTATCTGCTCTATTTCTTTCTAATTTTTTTGTACTTTGGAATCATCTTTTTAATACTGTGACAATGGAACTGGGTGTTTATTGCAACCACATTTCAATCTTTTAATTATATATAGAACAATTCTGATTTCAATCTATTCTCTTTCTATGTTTTTTTTTTTTTTGTCCTTCTATCATTTTTTAATTAATTAGTTAGAATGACGATAATTATTTATGATTGGCTGCTAATGATGAGTTTTTGCAATTAACAATCTTATACTCAATCTTGACAAGAAAAAGTGTTCATTTGTCATAATTCCAGCTGACTAATAACTCATTTCTATGCTTGCAATTTTTTAAATTGATAAAATAAAAACCTTTTTATACTATCTTAAAGGAATTAATATATATAGAAAACAACATTTTTTAATGAAGCTTTTTTCATACGCGAGTGAGAAGATTATATGAAAGATATTCTTTATCTTCATAATCCACCTTCAAATTGCTTCTATTTCTACTCAAACATTTTCATTCTTAGAAAAATACACTTCAGTTTTAGAGTTTCTGACGGTTCTCTCTGTCTTTTTTTTTTGTCTGGCATTCTTGAAATTCATTCAATTACTATTTTGTGGTTTGAAAGTAATCAAACATAGGCCTTCAGGACTATTAACTCTTTCAACTATAAAAAAGTATAATAAAAAATTATTGAGGCACTTTAATAATCTCTTATAAATGAGTTATAGCCATTCTAATTCTAGGAGGATAAAAAAGATGAGAAAAACAAAAGTTATATTTATATATGTATTGACTTACATATATATATATTTAATGTGTAAATATTAAATAACAGCATTTATATATATATAGGAAGCGGACTACCTTTCACACATATGCGACAACAATAGCAAACTCTCCATACAGTAATGCCACCAAGTGCAAGCCTTAGTAATCAATGGATGCTTGGCATTCATTGATTACTAAGGCTTGCACTTGGTGTCACTACTATATACAGAGTTTGCTATCACATCACATATTATTAACAGCCAGTGTAAGCATATGATATGGTAATCACATAATATTTTGATGGTTATGCTATGAATTGATAGGGAGTGTTCACAATTCACAGTGCATATGTAAACAGTACATTACTTTCATCTAAATTGCATACCTAAGACACTATGTTTTATTTAATATTTACATCTATTTAAACTAATGTGGTTCATTGTCGCAAATAATCAAAAATGAGATACTTTATCTTCCTTGGAATTGATTATTCAAACCTTTACTAATAATAAAATAATTTAAACATCAAGCAATTTAATAATAAAATCACAAACTATTAATAGCATTGTCAACGAATCTTGATTTATTTAAAATAAGCTCTAAATACAGATGGGAAATGCTCTTAAGTCGTAGGCATGTGAGAAAGATAGTTTGCGTTCATCTAAATTATATATATATAATAAATTTTGCATGTGTATATTGATATGATTTTGATTTTCCATTCAGCTTAATACATTTTCAATGTTTTTTTATTTTAAAGTGTCATAGCATCGGCCGGGACGCGAACCCGCAACTCGGGCAACTGTCTGCAAGTGCAATGCAGTCGCACTGACCTCTCGACCACCCATGCAAGATTACATTTTCAATGTTGTGCACCATAATCATATCTGTTTCAATTCATTCTGTATGCAGCTTTATAGTAACTGTTAATAATATGAAAATGAACTTGATTTACATATTCCAATGGTTTGATAATTGGATGCTATTAGCTCTTTTATTTATCACATTATTATGGTTTGTGATTATCAAGCCTCATTTATCTTTCTTTTCCTATCATTCCGCTCTACACATAAGTCTGTGGATCAAACAGGCATCCGTGTTTTTTCATTATCTAAGAACACCAATATATATATATATATATATAATGATAGAGATGTGAGTATAACTGATAGGAGAAATTTGAGTTCATGATCTGATTATTGCTAGGAAACATCTCAAAGAAGTAGGCAATGCATCTTTGTTGCAAGTGAATAGATCTTGTATTTTTTTCCTGATGTAATGGAAATTGTACTTCTTGGTGTAACTAGATGTTTTAGGGTATTTACAATAATGCATATATAAATAAATTAATAGTTTTTGGGTTGAACTCAAAAAATAAAGACTTACACACAGCTGATCTTATTAGATTTGAAGTTTGTGCTATCTTAAAAAATATGAAACCACCAAAAATCTAAAGGAAAATTTATTGCAATTCAAAATTTAAAAAAAGATGATTCTATTGTTATTATTCCAGCAGATAAAGGGAATTTGACTGTTGTACTTAATTATTTAGATTATAATAATAAAATTGCAGATTTATTAAATAATGGAACTTATAAAAATATTATTAGAGATCCTCTGACATATTTAGAGAAAAAGACAAAATGTCTAATCAAACGTTCTAGTATAGATAAAGATATGAAAATTAAAATTTCTCCAAGAGAAGGTTCTTCATTATATCCTAAATTTTATGGTTTGCCTAAAATTCATAAACCTGAGATACCATTGTGACCTATTGTGTGTGCTATAGGTTCTCCCACACATGCTTTGGCTCGATATTTAGCCCAATGCTTACAACCAATGACAGAATAAGATTCCATCAAGAATTAAAAATTCATGTCATTTTATTTCTATAATTAAAAACTTAAAACTATCTGGAACTGATTTATTGGTTAGTTTCGATGTTTCTTCTATGTTTACTAATATTCCTGTTGAAGAAGCATTAAGTATAATAGCACAATACAATGATTTACCTGATTTTATTATTCCATTAGTGAAGCATTGCCTTGAAAATACATTTTTTTGTTTATAATTCTCAAAAGTTTAAACAAATTAAAGGACTTTCTATGGGATCTCCACTGTCACCTCTAATTGCTGATCTTTTCATGGATAATTTTGAAAGTCAAGTATTGTGTGCAGCTATTAAAAAACCTATTTGGCTTAGATATTTGGATGATAATTCATTTGTCATATGGCCTCGTGGCATTGATGCCTTAAATTCTTTTCTTGTTCTTATAAATAATTGACATCCAAATATTAAATTTATTATGGAAGTGGAAAATAACAGATCACTTTCTTTTCTAGATGTTTTAATTGCAATAAAATGTGATAAAACATTATCAATATCAGTTTACAGAAAATCTACCCATACAAACAGATATCTTAATTTTAATTCTCATCATCATCCTGCACAATTTTTTTCTGTAGCAAAAAATCTGTTGACTAGAGCTTATAATTTATCTGATAAACAACATTTTACTCAAGAAATAGAACTTACAAAAAATATTCTACTTTCTAATAATTATAATAAAAACATCATATGTAAGGCTTTATATAACATTAATGCTTTAAAAAAAAAAAAAAAGGATAAAATTGACAATTCCTCTTTTAATAGAGTAATTTTACCTTATATTAAAGGGGTTACTGATACAATCAGTAGAAGACTATCTTGTTTAATATAAAGACTACTTTTTCTTCTGGCAAAAAAATTGGTGATTTTTTATATAAACCTAAAGACAGAATATTTTTGGAATACCAAGGAGTTTATGAAATTCCATTTTTGCAGTGCTTAAGAAGCTATGTGGGTCAGTCTAATAGACGAATAAATCTCAGAATTAAGGAACAGAGAAATGCTTTTAATCAAAAAATTAGCACATCAGTTTTTACTTTCCATTTTTTAGAAATTGGTCACAAACCTGATTTTGATAATACAAAAATACTTGCTAATTTGGAAAGATATGATTTAAGAACCATGAGAGAGTCAATTGAAATATTAAAGAGACCTACTGGTTTAAATAGGGCTGATGAAGCACATCATATTCCAGCTATGTGGAAACCTCTCATTTTATCTAATATTAACTTAAAATTAATAGGTGAAAAACTGAAGGAAATAAACATTTTGATAAGCCTCATATTGTGAATGCTGAACTACTTCAAGTTGAATCTCATTTCTCATTTTGCACTGAATCACATTATTGTTTGAGATCTAATGATTTTTCTTTCAAAAGTTAACCTTGATAAAGGCGGATGCTAATCCATCGAAATATCGGTATATAATGGAAAATAATCCACAGTTCAGCCCCAAAACTATTAATTTATCTATCTATCTATCTATATAAACATTTTCTATTATAGCTATATATTTTGTTGTTTTATTAACATGTTAAAAAAAATTGTTATATTCTTCATATTTCTTAAAAGAAGTGTAACTTAGTATTTTTTTAATAAAATAGTATAATTTATAATTTCTCAATGTGGGAAAGTGATAAAGTAAAGCAGTCTGAAAATAGTTTTGAAAAGCTTTCTTCAATGAAAAAAGTTATACTCACAAGGCTAGCCAACTATTAAATAATAAATTTTCCAAGATT
The DNA here is from genome assembly GCA_028023455.1 of Epiperipatus broadwayi. Classification (NCBI taxonomy): domain Eukaryota; kingdom Metazoa; phylum Onychophora; class Udeonychophora; order Euonychophora; family Peripatidae; genus Epiperipatus; species Epiperipatus broadwayi. The sequence continues at coordinate 14,834,373 of JAQFVV010000010.1, read as the reverse complement.
TCATTTACTACTTTCCTCTCTGACAAGAACAGATGCACATTCATTTACTGACTGTCTAATAAATTGGGTAGCTAGTTGAGTAGCCTAAGTATATCCCAAGTTACTTGTCCATACATGAATCCCAGATCATGGGAATGGTAGGTAGATGTGCTAACAATCAAGCAATCCTTCTCACTGGAAATATATCAACTGAAAATTCATATATTCAAGAAATGATAATGTTAAAAATAATAAATACATATATATTGCTTTAAATATTAATTAAACTATTATTTGGTTAAAGAAAATCACTTTTTCTTTAAAATGATATTTAATATATACATATATATATATTATAAACAACAACCAATGAGACATAACTGTGCTCAATTATTGCCCGGAAGATGCACATTAGTGATTACTAACAATAAAATTTAGTGAAATTTAGAAACTTCAGCTTGTTTTTCCAAATAAATTCTTTTATCCAAGCATTTTTCAATCATCATCAATTAATTTACAACTGATGGTTTCATTGAAAGAAGTATCAATATTTATTTAACGCTTGTTAATATTTTATTATCGTGACTTTGTTCAATTTTCAGATTTAGCTTATGCAAATTTATCATTTATGAAAGGAGACTAAGTTTCTTAAAACAGTATTCAAATATTCAATGAAGTTTTTTTTTTTTTAAATTGAATAATTCCCACCAACATTCTCAAGTAATTTCTGTAAGAATAAAAAACAAAACTAACATTGATTATGAAGATTTTACTTAGATAATCCCTATAAAAAATCTGATGTAACTGGCAATAAATTCTTTATTTGAATAAACACTCGAAAGATATTATAAAATTATGATACAAGATCAATGTATAATATCATAAGTGATGCATATGCATGACTTGTTTATCCCACACAACAATTCAATTAAATCTGAATAAAACAAATTTATAAATATCTATGGGATATAAAACAGCAAATAGTAAAAAAAGAACAACAATAACAAAAAAAACAAAAACAATTAACATGCAGAATAATATGATTTTAACAGAGCAAAATGGAAGGAAAGGCTGAAAAAATAAAGACTAGGGAGAAAAAAATCCTTAGACCACTAAAGACAACTCTGTTACCCATCAACCAATAAACATCACATGATCACCATTTCTTATACTTGCTTATAACTGTTATTAAAACAGGCAAAACTCACTATACGTATTGCCACTCAGTGCAAGCCAGAGTAATCAATGGATACCAGAAGGCTCGTACATAAAATACCCATCTAGTGCCTAATCATCCAATATCCCCAGACTAGTTTCTGGCTTGAGACCTTCGTCAGTGAGGAGCCTTGGATTTGAGAGCACTGCATCTAAATCTTAGGATCTACTGCAACCCTCCAGCAGCCACCTTTTATCTCTACTTAACTACAAAATTATGAGTCTTAAATTGAAAACACCTTAATATTTTCAATCCAAGCTCATTAGCTTATCTAGTCATATAGGTCTGAAGTCAAATCAGTACCTATACATTTTGGTGTCTTTGGTTCTTTAATAACCATATCCACCACTATCCTATTAGGCAGAAACTAGTCTGGGGATATTGGATGAGTAGGCACTAGATGGGGATTTTATGCACAATCCTTCTGGCATCCATTGATGGCTCTAGCTTGCAGTGAGTGGCAATACATATAGTGAGTTTTGCCTGTTTAACCCATCAACCAATAGATATTTTATTTTACAAGGTTTCGCCATCAATCTTAACTTCTAAACAAGCACTATGAAATATCAACTCTAGGTGTAGTCTTTGAAATGAATACAAAAATGATTAAAACCTAAAAAATTCAAAAAGTAGCATGCTTTGATTTTTATAAGTTGTTTACTGCTTTTTAATTTGATTGTTCAAAATAATTCAGAACTCTAATTAATAAAAAAACTGGAAATAGACTTCTAATGAAAGATGCTAAGATTATTTACTTACTGTGAATGCCAAATGAGTATTCAATTTAAATTCCTGAAATTGCATATTGTAATTTTAAATTAAATAATTAAAATTTTTAATACCTAGTAAAAGAACTTATCTATTTATTTACAACAATTAAAAATTCTACTCAGAGGCTCCTAGAAAACAAAAATAAAGAAGGGGGGGGGTAATTCAGTGTTGATGGTTTGATGCATTATTTATCCAAATTTCTTATCACTTTACATAATGTTAAATTTTTATAATTTTGAATTCAATTTAAAACATTTTGTCTTCTTATATAAATAATAATTTACTAAGGCTGTAACCTTAGAAATAAGCGTCTGAAAAATACGAAGGTAGGGACCTCTATAGGTCTTAAAACACAAGCTTACGCTATGAAGAAAAGAGAGAATCTCTTTACTTCAACCTACTTTTATATATAAATAATTAAATTTTCAATAGTATATATTTTTTCAGCACTATGGTTCTGGCAATGATCTGCTGAAAGCTAAAACTTTCTTATAGTTTGATTGACCTTTTCAGATTAGAATTACATAATTAAATTTTTTAAAGCTGATTAAACGTACACTGAGTGATTGTAAGCTTACAATAATTAAAAATACTGTACAGAGAGACTCCTAGTATCAATTTAATTTCAAATAAAATTAAACATTCAGTTTATGATGAATAGTATAAATATTGTCAAATATATCGATGAATACAACATGTATTTAAAAAAAAAAAAATGTAGATGAAAGTAAAAAAAGCAACAGTTTGATCAAAAATAGTCAGAGTTTGTAAATATAAAATAATAACTGGCCAATAATAATAATAATCAATTATTGGTAATGTTAGGAGAAAAAGTTTAATAAGATTTTCCTTAAATATATTCATAAAAATTATATATGCAAATAGGGTATTATAAATAATTAAATAATTATCATAGGTGGAAATTTATTATTTATCCCTTTAGCACAATATATTCCTTTTTATATTATAAAATAATCTTTCATAATCTCTGATATCATGAATTACAGTATGAAAAAATCAAACCTCTTGTAACATTAAAATAGGCAGAGATTTAGATAATAATAAATTCGAACATTATGCAAACAAGATTTTTTTTAAATCTTACCTGTTAAAATAAATGACATACTGCACAATTTAATGTACATTAAAAATTTTTTTAAAAAAAAAAAGATTGCAAAATAATTATTGTATAATTATCATAAGCAATAAATAAAAAAATCATGGGATGTTTAATGAAATAAAATAAATTTACAGATATTTAAGCAATTTTAATTTTCAAAATTTTTAAATAAATGGTTTGAAAAATAGTTTATTATTAAATATATTTTTAAAAAGTGCTAATATTCATATCAACTAATTTATTATTTTTTAAGCAAATATGTGTAGTATTACTTTTTTCTCTCTTCTCAAAAAATGCAGTATACAATTTTACCATGTTCCAGTCTCAAACTATGATTCAAATAAATATTAAATAAAAATTTAAAAAATTTAGAAATTCATTAATTTCATTTATATAGTGCTTATATATGTAGCAGCAATCATTTTTTATCTCAAGCATTGGTGGTCGAGACGCCAGCGACGGCTGCTTTGCAAGCAGTTGTCCCGGGTTAGCGGGTTTGCTTCCCAGCTGATGCTATGACACATGAGGAAAAAAAAGCAGTGTTTCATACTCTCAATAAGCATTACTGCAACAGTAGTACTAGCATTTGCTGCTGTAAACTTGAAAATTAATAGAATAACAAAGTTAATCCATATTAATTCTGTCAAATCCGAAAGAAACAAAATTTTGTATGAAGTAGAACCACTGATGCTGTAATTGACTGGTTATTCAATAAAAACAAATTGTGCATTCATGGAATTGATAATTAAAAAAATCATGCTAGGTTTTCTTTATACTTCTGAAACTGTTAGTTACATCCATAGTATGTTCTAAATATTCAGTGAAGACTCAAAAACCATTAAACTTGTGGTTGAGAATACAAACAAAAATAATCTGTAGACAGTAACACATTGCATCAAAAAATATAAAAATTTTATCAAAGTATCTCCTGAAACAAATGGTATCCAGCCATTTACTGCAGGAAATATTTATATAGATCAGAAATACATATAAAGCACTTTTATAAATGAAACACTTCATAATTTAGGCACAAATTGTTATCATCACCAGTTTTGTGCAAAGGAATATTTAACATTTTTTTTTTCTTTTTCTAATTCATGTGTCTATTGCTATTAATACATAAAAGTACCTAAATTTGAGATCTAAACAAACATATGTGCACACCCTCTCTCAATTTATTCTTCTTCTGTCTTTCTCATAATTGCATTATTCTATTCCTTCCTTATATAGTTGGTGCCTTAATATGTATAATTTTTAAATTACATTGTATCATTGTTATGCATGTACAGTATATGTTAAAAACATGTGCTATATATATATATTAAAACATTATTTAATGTTCGATATTATGTATAAATTTTGGTAACTATGTAAAAGTTTGGAACTAAACAACACTGATACTAAACTTATATAAACATGATGCTTCTAACATATATATATATACCCAACATGAATGTTTCTTTTTTTATTAATATAAGTTTATTAGAATCTATAAAGACAGATCTGTATAAATTTATATATATATTAAAAATGAGTAATCTGATTTGTTTCCTTGGTTTCTACATATACACACACACACCAACATGTGTTGAAGTAATTACAATAAGTAAAAACTTTATCATCAATCTGTTTTTCAAATAATCATACATATGATGGAATGTATTCTGTAAATTATAAATATTTGTTTAAAAATAATATATATATATATATTAGAAGTATAATATTATAGCTTGAAATTAAAAAAAAAAAATCTTGCTACAGTGGTTGAAGTGTTATTGTTGGTTTCAGAACTGGAAAAATGTCAATACCAACATGTCAGATATTAAAGCAATCTTCTTCCAAATAAACTTTAGATTATGAAATGATTTCAGAATTAAACGGATTGATTGGTTTTATAATAATAAAAATTACATGGTCAAAACTATAAAGTATGAAACAAAATAAGCAAGGCCAGTATTTGCAAGAATGGAAAATGCAGAATGAAAATAACTGTTCAAAGTTCTGAAGACCTATTGTATAAAATATGATGAGATTAAAAACTGTATAGAATAAAAATAAAGAATTAGAATTTATTTACACAAGTTCTGTTGGTTAAATTTATAATTAAAATGTAATGAAAAATAAAATTGAAATAACCATTATTTAATAACTGTCATTAGTCTTTCAAGTGATATGACAGAGCACAAACAAGAAAACAATTGAGGGTGATGGCTGCTAATTGTAGTTGCAATGAAGCCAAAGTGTGGGGTTCAAATGATATTCACAATTTTCACTCATTTAATGAGTTAATATTTCACTATATTATTTACTTCTTTAGTGTTATTAGAGGAGATTTAAACCCAGATTTTCAAATTACTTTTAGTCATCCATTCCATCTTCTACAACAGACACCCATGACCACATAATACGAAAAAGATAAATGATTTCCAATATATGTATTTTGGGCTGAACCAGCACTCATCACTTAATCCAGAACATCATCTCCAACACACACCCACACACATATATATAATCAGTGCTCAGTTTAATTAAGATAGCAAATTTCAAATAATAATGGACAGGCTTCAATCTTCTTCACTCTTCAGCCACCAATATCATTGAAAATCTGATGCATGTTCAAAGATCTTGTTTGCCAATTTTATTGTCATACCCATGGTGACTGCAAGTCATTCTGATCCCTCTTATGCAGGACCTTTCTGTAGATGACAATTGTAATCAGAGTAGTCAACAATTTCTTATTATCTTTTCTTAGCTTGTATCTGCTACAAAAGTGAGCTTTCTTCATCCTCAAATTTTTCAACACCTGTCAAACATCCATTTACAGTAATGCTTCAGAACTAATGATAGTAGATAAAAGTAATGGAAAACAGAATAATAATAATTTGTAATGGTGTATTTTAAAACAATAATGAGTTAGTAAAAGCAAAGATTGTAAGAGAAGTTTAATTTTCTGTGATGGGATTAAATCAAAACAGATTCTATATTAGTGGTGATATCGTACTTAAAATTATAAACAGTATAGGCAATTAATCAAGATATTATTTAATCTACAAAGACTTCCAAAAGTTGTATATGTTGTCATTTTAAAATATTGTACTGTGTTATCCATACAATAAAAAGAAAAAAACGTACTATATTTTGTACTTCTATATATCCATAAACATGAAGGCTGCATCTTATATTTTTATATCATTGCAATGATAATAATGTGACTAATTCAGATTAATCTGGTAACATTTAATTGTAGTTAAATACATTCTTATTTAAAAACTAACTCAATGGCTAGCTATGATTATCAGAAAATCAAAATCTAGAGCTGCTTACCACATTAAAAAAAATTTCAACTAACTTGCAATTGAACTTCAGATCACAGCCAAGAAAGTTGGATGGCATAATAAATTTCTAATAAATTAGTTATGTGAAACAGTGCTGTCACAATATGTCAGTCTCAAAATTCACCATTATCCATAGTCTAAATGATTGTCTCAAGATTGCACAAGAATCGTCTGACAATTATATTAAAATTAATACATTTTTATAACATCATATAACCACATTTTCTTATGCTTACACAAGCATTAGATCCAAAGATCTAAGTGCATTGCTCTCAGGTCCATGGCTCCTCACCAATGAAAGCCACAAACTAAAAACTAGTCTGGAGATATTGGATGAGTAGACAGTAGATAGGGATTATATGCACAACCTTCTAGCATCTATTGATTACTAGAGCTTGCTCCATTGTGTGAGTAAAGTTGCTACATTTTCGTAGTGATCTGAGCAGCTTTTATAAGCCAAAAATTCCTTCTATAATAGCAACAGCTAGATAAGTAAAAAAAATAATTATAATATAATTGATCATGTATTGTAAGTCTTAAATCAATTTTTATTACTATTCTATAATCAAAATTTCATTAAAACAGTAATCCGCTATAGGTCACCCTACATTCATGTATGTAAGCAGAGATAATTAACAACATTCAAGCTTATTTCTTGTTATTGGTCTTCTTCAGTGAAAAGCATTGAATTATCTAATGATTATTCAAATTCATGTACCTGGCTCTATGATCAAATAACATAGAGTGAGCTGTTGCTTTTAATGTAGATGTCAATTGGAAGGGAGTTTCTGATGCTTTGCTTTGGTACAGAAAAATTGATTGATATTTTATTATAAATAAATTACTAATAAAATTTAAATTTAACCACATGGTGCATATCCTTATTTTTACTTATTTATTTTACAAGTGTCTGGTAATAAGATGACCAAGAATGGTGGTGTGGATTATGAGGATGGGGTTTAAAAAAAAAATATTGAAAAAACTTTGTATTATGTTTGGAATTGAAATGTGTGCAAATAAAACTAAAGCAATAAAAAATGTGGCTAGGTAAAATCATTAACAATTAAGTTACAGAGTAAGTTTATGTTTTTAAATGTTTGGGAAGCTGTATAATTAATGATGGAAATAATGAAGAAAAAAAAAATAGAATGAGAATTGCAATGGTTAATCAGTCTTTTATTAAATTATTTAAAGAAATTATGAAAGATATTAAAAAGAATTGCAAAGAGTAAGAGAAAAAGAAATGGAAGTATGGGAGCAAATTAAGGATCTTAAAGATGGATTAGCTACAAGTATTAAAAAAATGAAATAAGAAATGATCTTGGAGATGATTTGTTATGGTGTATGAAAGCAAATTTATGGCAGATAATTTAATGACAACAACAATTAATTAGCTCTCATTTTTGTCCTTATTTTCACATGATTATTTACTTTAGAATAAAAAAAATTGTGATAAATGCCAAGCAATTATGGAAAGTATATATATATTTTTATCTGTAATTTGGCTTAGTGATATGAAATTTGAACGGTGGTTCAGATGGCACCCTTTATCCATCATTTCTGAGTGTTTAGAATGGGAAAGTGTAGAATGAAATTAAAATAATCACAACTAATTTATTATTATTATTTTCTTAGATACAAAAATGACAATTCCCTGTCATTTTTTTTAAAAAAAAAAAACACACACCCACGCAAAAAAAAAAAATGTATCAAGCATTGAAAAAAAAAGCTATTTATAGTTAAGACATAGATAACTTTTAATAAAAATTTACTCTGGTTGAATTAATAATAACTTTTATGATTTATTAATAATTGGAAATATTTCTTTAAAAAATGTCACCTGAAAAATATTATCTAAATATATGTTCTGCAAACAATTCCTAAATTTGAAGTCATTTAAAATTCAAATTGCAGAATATAATCATCCTCTTGTATTAAATAATAATTTATAATGAAAAAAATTAGTTTAAAATCAAGTTTGGACGTTTGGAAGATATCCTACTTTTGAGACCGGGACCATATCATTATTGATAATTATTTTCACTCTTAAAAAATATATACTGTATAACCAAGAGATAAATATGTAGAGTTTCATGCTGTAGAGGTTAGCATATTTCCATGCCAACTAATGATTTTGGAATGTGAATCACTTGGAAATTTTTAACTTATAAGCCATAATTTTCTTTCAGATATCTGATCCACAGTATAAACTAGTTGTTTCTAGTTGGAAAATAAAAGGAAAGAATGAAAAATCTTAAATCAACATCATCTGGTAATAAGGGCTTCTCTGCCACAGTTCTTTTTTGGAGAACTGTAGGAAAGGCTTTTACGGAATATAGAGCTATTTAAAGGCATTTCTGATTTTTAAGTAGATAGGAATATTAATACAATATATAAAAAAATAATCATTAAGATTATTCATCTTAGATTGGTCAAAAATGCCTATATTATCTATAAATAATTTATTTAGATCTATAGATCCAATATAGATATGTAAAATAGTAAATTAAGACACCATTTAGTTGCAATAAACATTGTTTTTTTGTTGATTGAAGACAAGGTTGCCTTTTTCCCTAGATCAGGAGTCCCCAACCGTTTTGCACTTAAGAGCACATTCTATAATACCCGCCAGGTGGCGGACACCATTTATTTTTTCAATGTAAATTTATAGTTGGATATTGTTAATAATACACATAACATAATGTACAAAAAAATATTTATTTACGCTGTAAAAGAATAGTATGCCTTACAATTTGATTACAATATAATACAATAATTTTTAAAAAAAATTAAAAATTAAATTTATTTGTATCAGATAAATAATTTTTTATTGTGTTAGGATAGCGGCAGGCACACATAAAATGTTTTGCGGGCGCCATGGTGCCCGCGGGCATAGGGTTGGGGACCCCCTGCCCTCGATCATAATAAAAAAAAAAAATCTGCATAAACAATACGCATAATAAAAACTATAAGGTGAAAAAATATTTTTATTTATTATAAGTTTAATTACATTTTTTATTAGTTGTATACTTTCAAAGTTATTGATTAAATGTACACAGTTCTATACATATATAGTCATTATTGAAAAGAAAAAAATACCCCAACTCAAACATCATCTTTGGATAGAGTAGATTAGTTCTTTATTGAAGACAAACAGTAACAACAAGACAATAATATAATCAAGAGATAAAACTTGATCAAAATCATGATGGTTTAATAATGGCATGCCGCACACTCTCTTACTATAACTTATTGTAGAATCCTAATTTTATTAAGACTATAAAAAATAGAACAAACTAACACAGAAGATGATCAAATATTATTTCTTGGCAGCAGTATTCTTGTTACCTAATAACTATATTGCTATTAGAATTTAACTTACAATATTTGTCATTTTAGGATCATATTACAATTCCAAACTTACATTATACACAAACATTTACCTTTTTTATTTTTAATTATTTGATACTTCCACGTACTGCAATAGCTTTTACCAAGCTGATTTAAATTAACTAAACTGCAGAACAATATATATTGATTAGATTATCTATATACACAAATAATATACATACAAGCACTAAATCGAAGTATATATATTAAAAAGTCCAAATGTTTTTAATATCAAAAATACTTTTCTTGAATCTAGATTAGATTGGTCTGCCAGAAAACAAATAATGACCACTTTATTATTATTCTTTTTTCTTAAAAGCTATCAGCTCTTAAGATATTATATTTCAATATACAATAAAATCATTTTATTTTGAATGTAAGATAGAGCCAGGTAAGAAAGAGAAAGAAGTATAGTCAAAGGAGAAAATCAACAATAATAAAAAAAAAATGTCATGAAAGCACTCACTGAGTTGAGAAGTCAAATGGTAGTTTCATTCTGTTTAATCTTTTAAAAAGAAACTTTTAGCAATATATTTCGCTGCCAGAAACTCTCATCAATTCCTCTGTTTCTACTGATGGATTCTTAAAATGTCAGCAGTACGATTCTTAACTGAGGTGACTAAAATGCTTTATTCTCAATGAATGCAAAGTGGTTTCAATATTTTCAAGAAATCTTTCTATAGAAGGATAACTAAGAATCAATTAAAAAGGGGATGGAAAACTGTTTAAGCTCTTGCTAAGAATCCACTCTCAAGAACAGATTAAACTATCTGCTTTGATCTCTATGAAAAGGATTAAATGTTTGGTGGGGAGAGGGAAATATCGTGAAACCTTCAAAAAGTGACAAGATCAATAAATTTAGAAATTTTACTTTTGATAAACTGGTACAATAACTGTAATAATTTTTAATATATATAAAGAATAAAATATATAATGTACTATCAACGTGAAAAAATAGTCACACAGAGTTTAAATATAAAATTTAATAATATTTATTGTATAGAGTATACTTTCGATGTTTTCACATCCTACTCATGGTCAGTCTGCTGAGAACAGCAATAACAAAATAGGGTACTAATATATATTAGACCCGCTGCTCGTGTTTGCGACGGGATGCCGTAGTTGCGATTTTTTAATACAGCATTTTCACGTCACAAACTCACCACTACCCCACCCCCACTCCTACTGGAGAAAGATACGGCGGTAGCAAGTACGCGCAACAAGTCTAATATATAACTACATTTCTTTACAAATCAATAAGAACTTTTATTATATCAATATAGCAGATTTGTTATTAGTGTAGTCTTAAAATCTTGCAAATTCCAGTAATGTTATACTGAGAAAAACAAGAGTAGCTGAACAAATATATATATAAATATTTCTTGATAGTAAAATAAAACAGATTTTTAAATTGATAAACATTTAAGTTTATTATGAAGTATATACAATGATGTCATTGATGATAATGGGGGAGGGGTGAATAGAAAACATTTTGTGATATAAATACACTAACACATATTTATAACAAGAAAAAACGAATAACACATAATTGAAAAATGTAAATATGGTTGTACAAACAGACAAGATGACCAATGGTATGAGAAGCTCATAATGATCAGATTTTATGCTAAAACTTTATTCTATTTAATTATTTTTGGTACTTAGGTATTACTCCTGCAATGTAGGGGAGATGGTAGCCTTTTCATATCTGCAATAAATGTGTAATCTTGTCATTACGTCAAATTTAAGTGAAATAAACCCTGTGATGTTATTCGATCTCCTGTGAAAACATGTTTCTCTTTATCAAAATGTAATTTTTTTTTTTTTTTTGATATTTCGACATTTCAGTAATTGTCCATATTTCTTTCTGACAACAGCCTCATTTCATTTTTGCTTCATCCAAATGTTTCTACATTACTTCTACTTCTGAGTTACTCCAGTTCATTTGATTTTAAGTGCGCAAGTAGACGTAGTGTTCATCCCCCCCCCCTTTTTTTTTTTTTTGTTTTCATAACTTCTTAATGTCGGTTACAAAAATTTTTGCATGTGGTTGTTCACACACAAAACATTGAAAGACTTTGGGGCAGAAGTGAGGAACATCAAGGCAACACCTCGACTCATACCCTGGCGAATTTATGTGGCATAGATTGCATAAAAAATGACGATGCATTCATTTACATACTGAACTATATAAAAAAAAAAATCCACTATATCTTGAGTTATTTATTAGTAATAAACTAAGATGTTTTTAACCACAATACTTAGTAATTGTAAAGTGAAATAGAAAATTTAAATTTCTTATTTTTTTATAAATTTTTAATTGTTTTATTTTAATATATTATAATTAAGTGAATTGATTGATATTGAGATAATGGATACAATGATTCCATTATGTTTTCCCCGTCTTTTTCTTATATGTTTCCTACCCAAGCAAGATAAAATTAATTACTGCTTTTAATGGAACTTTTTATTTTTAAAAAATATTAATTTGCTTAATCAAGTTCAATATGCATAAAATCTGAATAAATTATTGTGCATATGAGTCAAGGGTAAAAATATGGTTTCACAGAAATGCATTACCATTCTTACAATTAATGGAAAAGGATGACTACGCATAATAAGTTACAACAAATGGGCCCTAATCTAACTTAAATGACTGAAGATAGTAAAGTAAAAGAAATTGGCAAATGAGAGAAAAAATAATAATGGTTTGTTACACATATAATAAATATAAATACTGTATATTTAAGATTTAAAAAAATATTCTAGGAGATATCATAATTGCAGTACATTAAATTCTGCATAACTTGTCTATCTATTATAATTAACAGTTTGAGCATCAATATAATAATCATTACATATGCTTATATCTGATTTTTCAAATTCATAATTTATACAGGAATTACATTAAAAACTGCTCATTAGGTTTGCCATACATCTAAAATTACCTTGGTCTAAAACAAAATATCTCGACTTCAAAATTTTGATTACCCAAGTAGATGCTGGCATTTTATTTGTTTAGGTTGATTGGATTTTTGAAAAAATGGTAGAAAAATATGTGGATATATTTATACGCATGTACAAACTCACATAAGTTAATATAATAAACTAAAGATCAGCCTTTCAAGCTAACATACATGCGCTTTTTACGAATGTTAATACTAATAAATGAATACTTTCATTTCCAACACAAGATAAAGTCTTTAAGAAACAATAAAAGAATCCACTCATTCTTTCAACCCAAATGCTTATATATGGGCAAATCTTAAGTACTGGATATGAAAGCGTGAGGATAAACCAATCATTTTAAATTACTGTTTACTATGTCTGAATGAATGACATCCACGAAATTACCTAGAATTTATGAAACGTCACTCTTAAATGAAACTAGACTTTATCTTGTGTTGGAAATGAAAGTATTCATTTATTAGTATTAACATTCGTAAAAAGTGCATGTACGTTAGCTTGAAAGGCTGATCTTTAGTTTATTACAATTTATAAACATAGCACTATATAAATAAATGCCTCATTTACATATGTTTAGTTTCATTTAAGAGTGACGTTTCGTAAATTCTAGATAATTCCGTGGACGTCATTCATTCAGACATAGTAAACAGTAATTTAAAGTGATTGGTTTATCCTCATGCTTTCATATCCAGTACTTAAGATTTGCCCATATATAAGCATTTGGGTTGAAAGAATGAGTGGATTCATTTATTCTTTTGTAAAGACTTTATCTTGTGTTGGAAATGAAAGTATTCATTTATTAGTATTAACATTCGTAAAAAGCGCATGTATGTTAGCTTGAAAAGCTGATCTTTAGTTTATTACAATTTATAAACATAACGCTATATAAATAAATGCTTCATTTACATAAGTTAATATATAAATCAGCATTTATTTTTTATAGCGTCTGTATACAATTGTAATCACATTCATATCGGCTTTTTCAAACCAAATTGTGCAAACGCTTTTTGCGAGTGTTAAATAATAAATGAATACCCTCTGACCCATACAAGATATAGAATTTATGCAGCAATAAAAGGAATCTTTTATTGCTGCATAAATTCTATATCTTGTATGGGTCAGAGGGTATTCATTTATTATTTAACACTCGCAAAAAGCGTTTGCACAATTTGGTTTGAAAAAGCCGATATGAATGTGATAAGTTAATATAGAATTTTAGGATTATTGTAATGATGTTAGATTTTTTTATTGTGTATTTTCAATATAAGTAGGCCCCTTAAATAATAATAATAATTGCAAACTATTATTTCAAAATTCTTCTAATTTGAAATAGAACATTTTTATGTTTTTATTTTAGAACTGCAATATGAATAAAATGAAGAGAAAAATAATAATGTTGGAATATCTTGATAACAGATTTTATTAAACAAGCTAAAGAAGTTTTTTAACAAAATTATAAATAAATTATGATTAAAACATTAACAGTTTTGCTATATGATATCAAGATTAAAAAACAACACCCCAACAAAAATTACTTTCTTTAAATATTTTTCTTTCTTTACTATTCTGGGATCAGTTTATAATGAATTATTCAGAATAAGATGCATTATATTTAATAAAATATAAAATTATCAAACATTAATGGTATAAATTAACTATATCTTTGATCTGTGTGGTTTAATATAAGGATAGATTGATGAACCTTGGAATTCAAGATTCATAAATCGGGGGTTGTAATTATCACAACCGCCATGCAATAAATCATTTAACTATTTCATGTTACTGTACAACTTTAAATATCCTGTACTTTTTAACAATTTGTAACATGTAATGTAAATAAAAGAAGTAATTATTTTTATTATTAATATTAAAAATATTTGTAAAATTAAATCAATAAAATACTATTATAAACAAGGAACAAAAAACCTTTCTAGTGGTCTGTTTTTTCTTGCCATCTCCTTAATAAAAGATTTTTGCATATCCTACTTAGATATATATTGCAAAATAATGAAGTTATTTTATTAATACAAAAAATCTTTTTAATAACATCTTGAAAAAATAATTTTAAAAATCTTCAATTTTAAATTTTGTTCCACTGTTCCTACAATAAATGTTTTCCATTTTAAAAATAACTTGAACTATAAATGGTTTTAAAAAATTAAAACAAAAACAGATAATTCATTTTATGTTGTTGTTTTTTTTTTTTAAAAAAAAACTTCAATTATTTTTAATAAAATCACCTAAAAAATTTCTTTTCCTAATAAGAGACCTAGCTGAGTTGGATTTAAGAATTGATAAACTTGTTTCTTCTAAAATTGTTTATTTGTTTTATCACTTTTCCTACAACTGGACTCCATCCATTTTAAAGTAGTTTTTGATAAGTTCACCTGAAAATAGGTAAAGATAATTAGGCGATAATATTATCACAACTAAGCATTAATATTTCTCTAAGATTAATAATAGTTTCCCATTAATGCTTCTAATATCCTAAATGTAATTTATTCTTGTACTTCAATATTTGGAGTCATCTAGATTATTACAGAAAGAATTTCATGGTACATTAGCAATTCCACATGTCATGTCTACAAGTTGAGATTCTAATCTGCATGGAATTTGTAAATCTTTTCAGATAGTTGAAGATTTTAATATACTTAGAATGTTTTGTGGTAATTATTTCCTATCCAACATAGCCAATCATAACAGTTATTTGACAATTTATTATTATTAACTAGGCTAGAGGATTATTATTATTAACTAGGCTAGTGAATAATGTTGATTTCTTTAATTTGTTCCTCTAAAAAAGGTTGGTAAAAAAAAAAATCCTGCCTAGCAAGAAATTATTTATAGCCATTAGAAATGTTAATATCATTAAGTTCTAATGCTAATTTGCAACTATTTTTCTCCAAAGCATTTAATTTAGCTTCTGAAAATACAGCATGCAAAAATGATTCAAGATAAATTGAATGATGTAAATAATGTTTAATTGAAACTATAGCATGACAATCATAATATTTATTTAAATATGGCATATGTACAATATATATATCAGTCATTAAAATTGACAATCTAAATTATGTTACGTCATAAAAAATCTTATTAAAAAACTATTTATAAACATGTTTAAAAATCTGCTCTCCAGGTTTTTTTTTAGTCAGCTAAATGCTGGGGGGGGGGGGGGAAATTTATATTCATTTTATTCTTTCAATAAAAATAGCAATTTGTCATTTTATAAATGTTTAATTTTATAATTTATTCTAGTGTGATTTTTGTTAAAAATACAATGTATTTTCTTTGTTTAAAAATTATACATAGTATTGCACATAATACCTTTCTAATTACTGTTTAATAAAAGTTAATGGTGTACAATAAAATACAAATCTTTAACTCATTTCTAACTTCTATCATTACTATATCATTGGCACTGTGCATATATTTTAGAGGAAATACTTGGGTTGTATTAGTATAAACTCAGGAAGCCAAAGAAACAAGTGATAATTATTTGTTATAAATTACTCAATCATGATCAGATTAATATGTACTGAATGAAGATATATTCAGTGGAGCTCATTATGTATTAGAATAACTAGTCCACTAGGATGGAACCTCAACGTTATTTTCAAAAGAAGTAAAAGTATAGTAGTAGTAACAGATGATACACTGAAAATGTTTGGTTGCAATAAGCATAAAATATTGAGCAAAAATAGAAACAAGTATATTTAAGGATCATTTGTGGTAATTTCATTTCAATTAATAGATGACAAATTAAACCTATGAAACATATTTAACAAAAAAAAAAAATGAATATATCAACCTTAAAAAAAAAGATTGAAAATATTAAAAAGTTAAATTCAGAAAGGAAATTAAAAACAAGAAAATCTTTATAATATAAACAAAGATAAAATCCTTTTAGTTTCAATAATAATTTATTATTTCTAATGTATACAGTGATGTGTAGCCATACAATTGAGGTTTACATTGTTGTTCTAATTATCTTGTTATTTCCATTTGGGTTCTGATGAGTCTATGTTGTGCAATATGGTGTGAACATTAAATCTTTCACATATTTGTTGTCTGATTGTTAGCCCCCCCCTTTTTTTTTTGCCTTGTTGTTAATTTGGCATATTGTATAATGTCCAAGTGTCCTCAAATGTTTTTGACGATGCCAGGAGTTGGTCTCTCTTCTGGATTTTAATCATTGTTTTGGAAAAAACCTGTTTTATAGTAGGTTGTGAGTGTTCCATGATTAGTTTACAAAAAAGATAACCAATTTCAGTTATTAACTGTACAAATTAATACAAATAATTCACTGTCACACAATCTTTAAAAAGTCCATCAATATTCAATTTGTCACACACCCCCCCTCTAAAAGTAGCTTATAATAATGATCTTGAATAAGTAAATAAAAGATGTTAGCTAAAGATTAAATAATTAAGATTAATTATCATTAGAATGAATTCACATTAGCTGCCAGAATATCATCTTAAATTTTATGATTAATAGGTAACTAGAAGCAAAAAATTAATCTACTTGGATAGAAAATAGTTCAAAGCAAAGATTTAATTCCCATTAAAACCATCCATATCTTTGTAGTTTCGTTTATAAAAAGATTATATATTGTAGATATGCTTGATGTGATTATGCATAGAAAAACAAATACTGGTTGTGAGCACAATAACAATGCAAAATATAACCAACATTTTAAAAATGCTTCTAGTGAAATGTTTACTTCATCCATTTGCTAGGTCCAAGATCTGGACTTAAATACACATGATTAAAAACCTTTACAAGTAAGATTAGGATTTTTCTCACGCAGATAGATAATAGTCAATCCAATTAGCCATCTAATAACAGGCTGGTAAATGAGTTTTATTTATTTTTATTCCTGAAAACTATAATAAAA
Source organism: Epiperipatus broadwayi (assembly GCA_028023455.1). NCBI lineage: Eukaryota > Metazoa > Onychophora > Udeonychophora > Euonychophora > Peripatidae > Epiperipatus > Epiperipatus broadwayi. The sequence goes on along the minus strand of JAQFVV010000010.1, from coordinate 14,816,695 downwards.
ATAACCAATTAAAAAAACCCACAAAGTTCTCAACAACTAAAACTTAGATGAGTGTATATATTTTATAGATTCATTTAAAACATTATTTATGAAACAACATTCATTTATAAATAAGCACTTAGTCTTTATTAGATTCCAATATTTAATTTTTCATACAAATATTTAAAATGCACTATGTAAATTTAAGCAAAAGATTTCTAAAACCAATTAACTATAAACTATTATAAACTGATAAACGAATTAAGACAAATGTATAGAGTCATGAAGCAATATAACATATTTGATCATTAATCCAACACTTCTAATTTAAAAACATTATCTGGAAAAAATTAGAGATTATTGTTTTGATTTACTTTTATACAAAAAAAAATTAGGCTGCTATAAAAATAGTATTATATTATTAATAAATTTATACAGTATACAAAAATATTCATATAATGTATATATGTAACTATTAATATTATAAATAAGGAATAATTCCTCTGAGCATGTGCTTTAATAATCTCTGTGCACTTTCCCATGAGGATCAATCTTGAAAGCATAAGTATATGCTTAGAATTTATTTTCTATATAAATCAGTCTTTCTTCACCATGCTTAAATTAGAGCTTCAATCTATTGGGTGCCCAAGATATAAATTATAATATTACATACTTATGTGCCCTATATAAATAATAGAAACTATTAATAGAAAATTAACATTTGATTAAATTTTCAGCAGAATTGAAGATTATGAGGAAAGAGGGTGTGGGATTGTTGAAATGTGAAAAATTCACAAATCTAAAAAAAAACTTGAAATAAGGGTCTAAATGCATTTCAAAAAGTGCAGGATTTGATTGATTGATATTTATAGTTCATAATAATCATTATTTTTATCAATAGATCATAGTTTAAAAAAATTTAGGACAGAAAATTTTGAAATGACATTCTTGGTTTTAATATGTATTTAAAAAAAAGATTTTGGATTATAAAAGAATAGGATCTACACGACCACAACATAAGAAAAAAAATGTTTAAAGATAAAACACAGGCTTTAAATACAGAAATTGCTTAATGTATCCATCATTAATGTATATACTTTATCCAGATAACAAATACATGGTTAATGATGTCTGGAGTTACACACTGCAATAATTTGACTTATACTTCTTATTAGATATATCATGTATGTAAAAATATAAAAATATGCATTATTCTTATAAAGCTGAATGTATGAAACAAAATGAAAAGATTGTCAATGACATGGTAAGTAGGCACTGTATTGACATATCATGTGAAATGCCTTAAAAATAAATTTTTTTATGAAATATAATCTGTTGAATTTGCTAGAATGCCAACAAAATATTAGATATCTATAAATATGTTAGAAATTTTAAAACATTGATAAGCAATGATATGAACAAAAATGGCTATGACTACACATATACATTTCTGTAATTGTGAATATTTACACAAGGGCAGTACTGTTCTTATTCTATTATAGTAATAAGTAAAAAAAAAAATGGCTGCAGGAAGGAGTTTGCTATTAACTGAAAGGAGACTCTTTGCTTCCTCTTGGAGATCTTAAAGGAACTGAGCAGGGTAAATTCCTAATGTCCACTCTATATGTTCTTCTTATTACAATTGTTATTACTATGTGAATATTCACATAAGTCTACAAACATGGATGGGCTGCTCACCAACATACATTATCCAGCATGGTCGAGTTTAATGCTTTTTACCTCCGAGTTTAAAATCAAGAAATAGCATGGTATTTCCTCTCAGTTTAGTGATAAGGCAGAATAAATGTGTGTGTGAATGAATTTTTTTTTTCTAATACATGTATACAATCATAAGACAAAAATAAATCATGGCTCTTACTAGCAGGAGGCTATAAAGTGACCAGCTAAGGCAGCAGTTGGTGACCAAAGGCAGACAGCTAAGAATCCTCTGATTGTGAACCAAGGCTGCTATTTGATATTAACTATTTATTTACGTATTTACAACTGCAGACTACTTTCAAGTGAAAGAAGATTGCAAAAATTGGAAGAATGTCTTATATTAAATGGAACATTATTGAAAAGGTGAAGAGACAACTGATTTAAAAAGTGAACATGTACTCTACTATAAAGGCACAAATATTGGAAATACAAGTGGAATGGGATTCATTATAAATAAAAAGTAAAAGAACAACATTTTGGAGATTAATAGTGTATCAGACAGAGTGACAAGATTAGTTACTCAACTTAATAAGCAGTTACCAAATGCAGATAATTCAGGTTTATACTCCAACAAGACCTTATAATGAGGAAGTAGTAGAGAAATTTTTAGAAGGATGTACAAAAGACTTTTGATGACCAAACAACATTTTAAAATTGTTATGAGAGACTTTAATGCTAGAATTGGTAAACAAATGAAAGATGAAAGTGCTATAGGTAAATTTGATTATGGTAATAGAAATGAGAAAGGACATAGACTTGTGGAGTTTGCAAAACAAAAAAAACAACTTTATATTATGAATTCTTTTTTGAGGAAAATATTAAAAGGAAATGAACATGAAAGCATCCAAATGAAGGTACATCAGATTTGCAGAAATGGTGATGTCCTTAATAAATTCAATACAAGAAGGGATCATCGATTAGTAAAATGTAAGATCCATGTTAATGCAAAACTAGAGATGAAAATTATTAAGAAAAACAATATTTACAATTGATATTCCTAATCTTCAGAAACATTCTAATGAATTTAAATTAGAACTTGCAAACCATTTTCAAATATTAGTAGATTTTGAACATGATTCAGATTTGAATGAAATTAATAGGAAAATAACTGATACACTTTTAAAAACTGCAACAAAGATAGCTGGTAGAAAAAGCAACAATCTATTGAGACTAGAGAATTTATGAAAAAAAGAAAGAATATGAAGATATATAAAAATGATGATGCATTAAGAAGGATTGGATATCTAGCATTTTATAAAATGGTGCAAAGAGTTGATAATGATATAAGAAACTATAAGTGTGAACTAGCAAGGAAAGCTATAGAAAAGAATAAAAGTCTCAAGAGTGTAAAACAACATTTTGGTATTGGTAGAAAACATGTCTGCAATGAAAAAAAAAAGATGGACTATTAATAAAATGAGAGATGACATCATGAAATAAGAAAAGAGTTCTATCAAGAATTATATAGTAATGAAAAACAAGTACCTCCTAGATCTATTATATCTTCAGAATTGCCCAGGATTTTAAACGAAGAAGTAAGACATGCAATTAAATTTATGATAAGGGGAAAAGTTCCAGGTAATGCTGAAATAATAATCGATATATTAAAAGAAGCAGGTGAAGAAATAAAATTTTTTTTGGCAAAGTTATATACCAAATATCTAAATGATAAAAATGTATCAGATGATTGGAAGAATGCAGTATTAATATTAATATTTAAAAAAGGAGATATTAGAAATTATAAACCTATCAATTTTTTATCAGTTTTATACAAAATTTTTACCAAGAAAATTACTGTCTACATAAAACATTGGATTTCAACCAACCAAAAGAACAAGCTGGATTCAAAAGTTATATCCAAGTATTGAGAGAAGTTATAGAAAGGACCAATAAATTGTGCTTTGAATTTGTAGATTATGAAAAGCATTTGATTCTATAAGCATTTCTTCAGTGATTAAAGCATTGGATCATCAAGTTATAGACCCAGGATACTGTCATATTCTGAAGAATGTTTATAAAAATTCAACAGCAACAATTAGATTACATAATGATACTAGGAAAGTTAACATTGAGAAGAGTATAAGATAAGGTGATGCCACATCTCCAAAACTTTTTACAGCAATGCTGCAAAAAGTATTTTGTGCATTAAAATGGGAAGCTAAAGGAGGAAAGTAAGTAAATAGAGATTATTTAAATCATTTAAATAATGTAGTTGTTTTTGCAAATAATGCTTCAGAGCTTCAGGAAATGTTAAAAAGACTAAAATAAGGTTCAATGGATTTTCTCAGAAGATAAAATAAAGATTGATTATAATGAGTTAGAAGAAGTTAACAACTACAAATACCTTAGTCAGATTATTACTACAGATGGAAACATAATGGATGCAATTAATCATAGAATTAAATTAGGGTTTGATAGAAATAACTTAGTATTAAAAGAAAATATGCTGATGTGTTTGAAAAAGATTTAAGTAATGTATTTTACAAGTTCTTACTTATGGATCTGAGACTTGGACACTTAATAGAAGAGTAATACAGAGACTTTAGATCACTCAAAGAAGTACGGTGAGATGCATGTTAGGAGTAACAAGAAGAGATAGAAAAAACGCAATACATGGGTAAGAGAACAAACAAGTGTTACTGACATCATTGAAAATCAAGACTGAAATGGAGGTGGGCTGAACATATTGCTAGGAGAAATGATAATAGATGGACAATTGAAATCTTAAACAGGATTCTAAGAGATTATAAGACCCAGAAGGATGGCTGAAATAATAAAATATACAGGAGTGATGTGGAGAAGAGAGGCTAAAGATTGGAGATGGATTGAACTTGTTGAGACCTTCATCCTGCATTGGAGTGATAATGGTTGATGATGGTGATAATGAAGAAAAGTAGTTTCTTATAGAAATTAAAATTTCTAGAAATTGATATTTTGTACATGTCAAAAATTGAAATAAGAGTTTAATATGCACTGAATGACATAGAAGTTTGTTTTTTTTTGTTTAGTTTGTGTGAATTGTAGGAGTGAGGGGAAACAATGGTATGAAATTTAAATTATTAAACATATACCCTAAACTATTTTGCATAGTAATGAAAGTGAAAAACTTTTAAAAAGTTCCTAGATTGATTTCTAGTTGAGAGAAGTATATATATTAATTTGGTTAACTGAATAAAACTGCAGTGCCCAGCCTTTTACTTTAATGCTCAAACTTCTTTTAAAAGAGTAAACTGAATATAAAGTTATTTTTACTAAATATATACAATTTATTTTTAGTAATTGTATTATCATTTAATTTCATCATTTTCAACTACTATCAATCTACTGCAGGATGAAGGTCTTTCCAAGTTTCTCCCATTTCTAGCTTCTTTTCTTCACATCACACTAACAAACACCCTTATTTCATCTATCTATCTCACATGTAGTCTCTTTCTAGGGTTTTTATACTTTTTTTGGATCCCCTTTAAAATTTCAACTATCCATTTATTATTATCTCTTCTAGAATATGTTCAGCTGAGCTCCACTTCAATCTCTTAATTCCTTTAATGGTATCAGTAATACTTTGTTCTCTCATTCATGTATTTAATTTTTAATTCCTTTCATCTGTAATATTTGAGTACAAGTATAATGTAAATACTCTAGATGACTTAAGTAATCTCTATTTTCTTTTAATCCTTTAGCTTCCCATTTTAATCCACAGAATACTTCTTGCAAAACTGCTATAAAAAGTTTTAGAGATATGAAGTTACCTTGTCGCACATCCTTGACAATGTTGATCTTATTAGTATAATTACATAATTTGACAGTGCCTGTAGTATTTATATAAATATTTATCAGAATATGACAGTATTCTGGACCTACATCTTGATAATCCAAAACCTAAATTATTAAAGAAATAAATCCTTAAACCCAAAACATAATAGCAACTCATATTAATTAGTCCTTCTACAACTTCTCTCAATATTTGGTAATCACTTTTACATCCTGCTTATTCTATGGGTTGTTAAAATCCAATTGACTATAAGAGAATTGTAATTTTCTTGGTCAAAATTTTATAGAGCTGATAAAAGACAGATAAGTCTGTAATTTCTAATATCTTCTTCATTTTTTTTTTAAATATCAAAATTACTTCTTTTCCAATCACTTGGTAAATCTTTATTATTTAGACATTTGGTATATAATTTTGTCAATAATTTTTCTATTTCTTCATCACTTCTTTGGGAACTTCACCCTTTTCCATAATTTAATTATATGTTCACTTAAAATATTGGGCAATTCAGAAAGCATAGCAACTGCAGGGGATACTTTGTTTTCTTGTTTTTTAATTCTTCCACACATTTCATGACGTTATCTTTTTTTTTTATTTTATTTATAATAGTATCATTTTTTCTTCTTTTTGCAATAATTGAATACATACATATATCTATCACAGTATTACTATGTGGTTATAAAAATTAAGCTTTATTTATTTAACCATATATATTTCTAGTAAAAACTAGAAAAAATTAAAAAAAAAATTGTTTACATATGAAATTATAGACCTTGATAAAATAATTACAATTAAGAAAAGCAAGAAAGTATTTGCATGAGTAATGTAACATTTTGTTTTAAGCAGGTCAACAATATTCAAATTTTAAAATGAAAATGAAAAGCTTGAAAAAATTGTGTATCTTTTATAACTTAAAAAAAAAAACATAAGCAAATAAAGGTTAAGAATGAACACAATAATAATAATAATAATAATAATAAAAAATCTGTTAAGTATTATAAAAATTTTATTTAATAAAGATAAATATTTAAACTTAATAAAATCATGATAAAGAGTTTGCACAAATAATTTTATTTTTCTATTCCTTTAATATATGTTTATCTAATTTAACTAGTGGGTACAAGACAATTTCATAAATTGTATGGGGATGGGGGGATAAAATAAAAGACTTTATAGATTAAATATAGTTAATCTGGCATTCTTTGTTCTCAAATTTTCCTGCAAGAATGATTCTACTAAATTAAGAGTAATTCAAGAATATATGCCTTATCCCCCTTCACCCCCCCCCCCCCAATCTTAAAAGCACTCATACACTGTGTTTGGAAATTTACTAAATATTAACTGCAAATAATAATTATTAGTTTTTATCAAATAATTTTTAAAATGCTCATTAGCCCCTCTCCACCAACTATTTCTTCACAATAATTTTTTCTCCCCTAAAAAAAAAAAAAAATTAAAACTCCAAATAAACCATGGTGCTCACCTAAGCTCATTAATTTACAAATATTTTCTTAAACATATTTTATCTTCAATTTTATTTTAAATGTTATGTACTCAAGATTAAATAAATAAGTAGTTACAATAATATATTAGTATTTAACCAAAGTACATGAAGCTCAAATTTCCTCTACTTTTTAAAAAAAAGATAGAGGAAATGCGAGAAGCTCTGATAAAGACTGCTGGACAGTTGAAATTGTCAAGAAAAAAAAAGATTTTATTAAAAATTTTTTTTACATTAAAGTAATAGCCTAAAAACGATTTACTCGCTGACGAAGAAGCTTCCAAATAAACAAAACAAATTTCGCATAAAACTATTAAATGGGAGGTTCGAGGTTTACCCTCATATTCATGGCCGACGAAAGTAATAAATCTTTACGTAGTGTTATTAAATAACAAATATGCAAATGTAAATGCAAATCAGTTTGACCATTTTTTTGAAATGGAAAAACACGTGTCGCGTCTATTGATAGAATTGTTGTCGCAAACAATAAAGTACGCCTCTTTGATCTTTCTTTTACAGTCGTTGGTTTCAGGGCATACAATCCTGGGGTTGCCTGGTTCGAACACATGGCAGTCTGTTTATGTTCAGAAATATTGAAAAGTTATCGGTTTTTTTGTTTTAAGGTATAAAGGTACAGTGTAAATGAGAGAAGTTATTATAAGCAATATATATATTAAAGTATGCAGTACACATTAAAACATTCTTTGCTTAATATCTGATACATCCTAAATATTTATTATGATTGAATAACTTGTATTTATCCCTTTATTATTCAGGTAAATATTTTGTTTCCTTAAACTCTACAAGTTTGCTAACATATCTGTGTTATAATCATAAAACTTTTTACGATCTAGAAGTTAGTGCCGCCATCTGTGATCTTATAATCTGATTGATGTTCAAATCCATATGGATGAACCTTGAAAATTTTTTCAGGTCACTGGCATGCTTTAATTACAGGTATCCATCCTTTAATCAAGGCAAACATCCAATATTAGTCAGTAAATAGGTGTTATTAGTTAGAAAGTTAGTGAGTTGGTGAGATGGGCGCTAATGTTTTAATGAATAAACCCAAAAAAAAAAGCAATTGTAAATGTAATGCCAGCAATAGTTATGAAATCAATGAATATATTTTTAAAAAATGAAGCACACCTGCCATCCCCATTCAGTACTAGTATATAAAGATACACATATAAATGAGATATAAACCAAAGGAATAAAATTATCAATTATTTTTAAACTTAAAACCAAAACTTAAATAAACTATTACTAATTAGTAATTTTTTGTCTCTACTTCTAGTAATGCTTATATGAGTATTCTTTTCATTGATTGCACCCTCAAGAATTCTTCTCCAATGACAAAAATGATTGAAAAATGTGTAATTTATAGATCCACAAAAGGAAATATATATATGAATAAAATGAAAGTAAACATTTAAAAAAAAAAAATCTTTTTTTAAAGCAAATATTTTTTCATAGTAAAGCTACGGATATAAGGCAAAATTATTACAATGTTCCCTTCATAAAGCAGATAGGTGTAAATACCCATATTGATTATGAAATTAATGAATATAAGAAAATGAAGAAAATCTATATACCGAATTTATTATTTTTTGACTTTATATAGTGAAGAAAAATCTGAAAAATGCTTTATATTTAATATAAATCTCAATGTAAAGGATGTAAAAAAATATCCATTTGACTTCAATAATCTTTTTCATAATGAAATTGATGACAAAATCCTGAACTACTACAATTTGTCTTTCCTATATAAAGTTAGCAGATGTTCCCACCTATAATGGTTATGAAATATATAACAACATTTGCCTCCAGCTTTTTCAAAAATAAAAGTTCAAAAAGGCAATCACCATCTTCAGTTTTACCCTCTTTAACTTGAAAAACATTTTAACAAAATGGATGACATTTTTAATGTTATGAATTGCTCTCTTGTTCTTTTTCAGATGCTATGTTAACTCAAAATCATTTATTCTTTCTTCCTATTTTTAAAAAATAATACTCGATTTATATTTGCTTTCGACTTTTTCCAAAACATCAAGCATGTAGTCTTTTACATTTGCATATTATGAAACTTATGTGAGCACACATCTTCAAAAAATGAAAAAAACATTGATAAAACATAAAATAGCAACCTTTTTTTCAATAAAAATATTCATGCTGGAGATGTAGAGAGAAAGAGATTTATAATATTAGAGAATTTCCAAGAGTTAATATAACAAAGCCACTCAATCAAAATTATTTGAAATAATAGTTTGTTAAAATGATAAGATTCTATGTTCATTTTACAGAGACAAATAAGTCTTTTACTTATTATACAGACTTTCTACAGATATTTTTACAGAAGGTGTGCTTAGTTTTACAGTTTACAAGTGTCATGGATATAAATAATCTTGAATCAAGAAGATGAAACTAAGATATTTTTTATTAATTTGATTATTTAATTAAAAAGAAAACAAATTATAATCAAAGTATTGTTAGAAAATGGTATATTCTATTTATTATTTTTTAATTAATGTTCTTTATCAAGTTTTCAACATTGGATGAACAAAGATTTATAGAAAAGGCTCAGGATTTTGAATCAATCAAAAAAACATACTGAAAAAAAAAATCATACCAAAGATTACACCTTTTAAAAAAAGCACAACTAACTTACTACTACTACTAAACATCACATGATAACCATCTCTTATGCTAGAACATAACAGTTATTATTATTTAGTGGTTTAACACAATCCTGCCTAATAGGATAGTGGTGGCTATGGTTGTTAAAGAGACAAAGACACCAAAATGTATGGGTGCTGAACTGAGTTGAGACCCATATGACTATATAAGCTATTGAGCTTAGATTGAAAATATTATTGCGTTTTCAATTTCATTCTCATAGTTTTGTAGTTAAGTAGAGATAAAAGGTGGCTGCTGGAGGGTTGCATTAGATCCTAAGATCTAGGTGCAGTGCTCTCAGATCCAAGGCTCCTCATTGATGAAGGGCACAAGCCAGAAACTAATCTGGGGATATTGGATGAGTAGGCACTAGATGGGGAATTTATGCACAAGCCTTCTGGTATCCATTGATTACTCTGGTTTGCACATGGTGGCACTACTGTATGAAGAGTTTTGTCTAAACTGTTTAATAACTTACTACAACAAAATTATTAGCAATTTTTTGATCTAAGAATGAAAGTTGCAGAATGATTTTCATATTTCATAAATAAGAAAATGTTCTATTTTTAATTGAATATGGTAATTCTTCAATAAAGACTTTTTTCCATCCCTAGTCAATATTTTTAATTTGTTTAAAACTGAAATAAATGATTTTAATATTATTCATAATATCCATCAACATATATATAGATTACTATTTCAATTGCACATACACTCCTGTAAATAATATGTGAGTGCTATACTTATAACAAATTTCATAATTTGAATTTATCAGAAATAACTGTCTAGTTATTTATTTTGTCTGACTAACTTCATGTTAGATTACAACTGTTTCCTTTCCTCTCTATTTTAAACTTAACTATTACTAAAAACATACTTAAACTGTCATGCAATATCTATTAGAAATTAAAAAAAAAAAATCAATTTGACTATTTACATAATACAAAATTTTTTATGATGACCCATATTTTAAAATCTTCAATATAAATATTGACAAGCTTAGAAATAGATTTCTCATATATATGTATGTTTGAAAATAATGTCATTTTAGGAAGAACTTTTATCATGAAATCGTAGGTTAAAATTGATGAATACTAGGTTAGAGATGTACAATTGCAAAATCAAAAGCACTGAATATCTTCAATGGGTAAGAAATACTCGATTCCATATGCAAGTACCTAAAGTAAGCTCAATTTTTTTTTTAAATTTGTTATTTCATGCATTAATACCTTTTCAATGTATATAAATATTTTAAATAAGCACACAAATATATGTTATTATTTAAAGTCTTTTTTTTTTAAAAAAAAGTCTTTTTTTTTGTCAGTCTTTAAATATATTTAATTTTTCTGTAATGATAACCATCTTTCATTCCTAACAAAAACTCATAAGTATGCTATCCTAAATAAATAAAAACACCAAAAACATTATAGATGAATCTTATGATGACTATACAAACTTATCTATAACACCACATGGGCATACATATGCAACACACGCTATTTTCTTAGCTTTCTTATTTGATGTGATGTCTCAGTTACAATGAAACATTTACATATAAGTCAAATGCAGCAATGATAGAAAGCAATATCTTTTTGCATTAAAATTTTTTGTTGCATACTTTTTTAACAATTCTATTAAATAAACTGATAAATTATTTAAAAAGCTTAAACACTTTATATTGAATAAATTAAGGAAATAGGTCATCCACTTTCTGTACTTTGAATTTTATATATATATAAATTTGCACACTAAAGTAGTCAGAAATGTGAGAGCTTATTAAAATTCATAATCAAGTATTATCTCTGAATATAGCTATGCAGAAAACAGGATATAAGATCTTAACATCCAGAAAATAACTACTCATATAAAAAAATATGATTAATGAAAAATAAAAGATTTTGCTTCAGACAGAAGACCACTTACTTCTCTGAGTATTTATCAAGTATTTTGGCAGTTGCTCTTAGTATGCATTACTAAAAGTAGAATTCATATTTATGTGAAGCAGGATTGCATTAATGGCCTGAAAAATCCGCAAAACAAAATCATCTGTAGTTGAATGAGTATTCCTACAACCTTTCACAAAATTCTATTTAAAGTTGCATCTTTGTATCTACAACAAGCTATTACGTATATTTGCACAGAAATACTATAAAAATGTTTGAACAACTTTATAACTGATTAAAAATGAAGACAGCCTTTCAAGAATAATCACATTATTATTATTATTTTTAACAATCTCATTCATAATCTACATTTTACTATCTTTTTTTAATTATGGGGAAAAAAAATGAGCAAAGCATTTTTGTCTGCTATGAAGAAGCCCAGTTGTCAATGAAATGTTAGGACAACCACAGTCACTCATTCTATACATAAAAATATATTTGTTATCACTGCATCATGAAAGTCATAATTCATATATTGTTATTATTATAATACTTTGCTACCAAGACATTTAATTGTTGTGTTGAATTGAAATATTAAACCACTACCCTTTAATATATGAAGCAATATATTGTAGATTCAAATTATCATATCTTATTATTTTATTTTAAACCATTAAAAAAATTTTGAAAAATAATAATAATAATAATAAAACAAAAAACGTTTTTACTAATACTTATTCTTCAAGAATGATATTTAAAAATAATTATTTTGGTAAAAAAGAGAAAAATTAAATATATTTTCAAATGTAATGCAATAATGATTCAATCAACATTAGAAGGATGTTATCTTAACCATAAATGATGAAGATTCATGCAGAAAATTCACTTTAACTTGAAATAATCATCTCTAACTAAGTGGTTAGAAATCCATTAACCAACTAGTAATGAATGACTTGAACTATACAAGCTAGAATTCTAAAACACACACACAAATATATAAGCATGCTTGAAACTAAAAAATATATATAAGTTTCATATTAAAACTTTTTAGAAAGAGTAATAAAATCAAATATAAGTATATTTATAATATATGTGATATAAAAACTGCATCTAATATCATTTAACATATTTAATTTAATTTTAAAACATTAGGTATTTTAACTTGATAGTAAATGAAATAGGTTTACCATTACTATTATATCAACAATATTTTTATTAAATAAAAATTTTAAAAATTTCTAAAATAAATTCAATAACAATTTTTGAATCTAATTTATTAATACAAAAAAGCAAAAAAGAGAGAGTGAAAAAAAAAAGTTTACAGTGAAATTTTTATTTGTGATAAACTATTAACATGTTATACTATAAGCAAAACATTTATCAGCATTTTAATGAGAAGTTTGACAGTGATATATAAAAAATATTCTTTTCTTCAATTTTGAAAAATCTGAATGTAATTGTATTTGTTAATGGTTTCCACAATAAGGGATTCAAATATAAGGTGAGGCCAATGAATGGGTATTAGCTATTTTTAACTGGAGAAAAACTCATAAAAAAAATTCTAGTGGCATTTGAATAGTCTATTCCAGTATTAGTCAACCCTTGAAAAAAAATTTCACTTTGCAATAGACTATTAAAATTATTTCTTCACTTTTCTGCAAAATTATTTTAACAGTATTACAGTTTCAAAAACTGAAAAATCCAAGCTCATAATATAACAGAGATAAAAAATATTTTATACTAAATACTTTTATTTGTTGTGCATTAAAAACCAAAAAAAAAAAAAAATTGTTTCTTCAACCACAGATTGAACTTCAACATAGAGCTAGAGTTAATTAATTTCTGGAACCCCTACCCCCCACCCTTTTATTTCAGTTCAATCTAAAAACTCCCAATTGTGGTTGAAGAAACAGTTATTGGGGGGTAGTGTACAACAAATAAAAGCATTTACTATAAAATATTTTTAGCCCTATTTTTTTTAAAGTTTTTAGTAATGTCCCAGTAAATAAAAATATTCAACTATATTGTATTTAAATGGACTTGACACCAATAGTTAATATATATATATTGCAACCTGGAGGTTTGCATAGAGTACTTTGTATGTATATAATGTGGATGTATTTAATTTAAAAAATTTTACAAATTTTTTTGCTTCCAATAAATCAATTTATATATCAGACATGGTAAATGATTTAATAAGCTAAATTTTCTAAATAAAAAGCTTAATTAATTTTAAAATATCAGGTTAATTAATGTTGTAATTTCATGTTTTAAATCCATAAATTTAACATTCCTATTAATATATAGTTTAAAATACAATTATATATTAGATGTAGTTTTAAAAAATAAAGTAAGGTTACATTTAAAACAAACATTTTAAATAATTTGATAATAATTCAATAATATTTTATAATACAATTAATGAATTATAGTTTATTTAAACATTTGTAATTAACAATCTAAATCTTACAAGTGTGTGCATGTGTGTATAATAATTATTTTGATTGAGAGAGAAGTTTAAAAGAAATTGATTAAATTAAAGTTAATTGTTTAAAATATTTGAACTATAATATTAAAACTTTATTTTTTAAAATATATTAGCTTTTGAGAATTTTTTTTTTTTTTAAATGTATTTAAATGGTTTATCAATACTGTAATATTTAATTTACTGCTAAATAATAAATGGTATTTTAAATGTAATATTAATTTGTTATATCTAGAAATCTAGAGTTTTGTTTAAAAAAATCTATTATTAGAATATTTGCCTTGACAACTAATTAAGATCATATTAATTATTAATTAATATTGCCTCAAATCTGTTGATCATCCATTTCATTAAGATCCCAACTTGTCTTATAAATAGTTTACCAAATGTTAAAACTTATTCTATCCTATTTTATTCAATCTATTTAATTAACTAGTTATCTGGCTTGTTAATTTATCAATCCATCTATTGTATTAAATATAAGATATACATATAGAACTACGATAATACATATATATGTACATTTTCATCAAACTATATATATATTATTTTAATATCTTAAATTTTTTTAAATATTTATAATTATTTTATTTTTCTATTTAAACAATATATTTGCCAGTCATTGTTTATATAAGTCCTCATTAGATGTCTATATTTAAACATACAAAAATAAAAGTGGAATAAATTTACTTTTTTTTTTTACATCAAATCAGTAACTAAAAAATTTTCATAAAAGTCATTGATGAATTGCAAGTATCTTATTTTAAATTAGATATTATTTTTCCAATTATTTTATAAATGCAATGTATAAACTTCACAAGTTACAAAACATACTAAAAAAATCTTTACAACAGTTATGTTGCACATTCAAGCTTAGAAAACGAGTTAATATACATAGCAATATTAATATAATAACAAAACATTCTATTGAACAAAGTAATGACTATATTTCAACACAAGTAATGAAAAAAAATTATACTTGAAACATATAGATTCTGCAGAATACTTGATTGACTTTTTTTAGTTATGGGATGAATTAACAAATAGTTTAGTGTGCTCTTAATAGTAATTATAACTACTCAACTGATTATATTTATCATTATTTAAGTGCTGTTAATGATAACATTAAGTTACAATTAATTAAATAAATGTCTCCAATAGCATTAATTAATTAATTTTAAAAAATAAGATTTTATTATTATTTTGCTGAATATGAATAGAATTGTGGAAGTGATCTCTCCATTTTTGTTAGGATCTAAAAAACCTCAAAAATTTGCAAATTACCTTATTATCATTACTGATAGTCAAACATTTTAAGCCTACATATATATTTATTTATTTAAATACTATAATACAAATTTTTTTTTTAATGACTAAAAACTTTTTCTTATTATTTTTTTAAATTTTTATTTGTTTTTTATTACAAAATTTTACTTCAAACATTCCAATTATTTTCATGGTTGTGTGCCCAAACTTGATTTCTTCTCTTCTCTTTTTATTAACATTTAAAAAAAAAAACCCCAATATATTTATAAAAATAAATGTAAATAATTCTAACCTAAAAACATTCCATTATTAACTTTTTTGAATGTCCAATCATATACATCATAGTGTACAATTAATTAGATTTTTTGAAAACACAATCCAAAGCCAACAATACTAATATATATGCAGACATAAACACTTTTCCAAAAAAGAAAAAACCAATCAAAAACAGGATTATATTTCAAACTCCTGCATTTTCCTATAAGGACTTTCAACAATAAAGTTCATTTAATACAATTAAACTTATAATTTAGTTGTGTTGCATAATTATTTAAAATTCAAAAGATCCTGCTTGATGCCCAGAAAGATTAAGAAGGCAATAAGATGCAAAAAGTATCTGTGAAAATCTGGTGGTGCCTGAGGCCTTGATAATTATTTGAATAGATATAAATAATCACCCAAAACCAAACAAGCTTGGATATAATTCAACTAAACAAGATTAATATCATCAAAGCAGAAATGTCTGTTCTAAAATTATACAAGTAGTCTTGAAAAAGCATTTGTAAAAAGTTGCAACAGAAATTAATAATCATGATGCCTGAAAGAGAGAGATAAAACAACATAACGACATAACCCCCTGTTAAAAAGTTTTATCAGAGGAATTTGCTTAAAAAAAAAAGATTATTTAATATTTAAATACAGGTATACTTTATATCCCTGGAGTTTAGATATAATTATAAAGGATTTGAACCCAGACTTTCAAGCATTTTCCCGCTATCCAATCTATCTCATGTAATTGATACACATGATCACATATAGTTGGTCCAGATCATCATCTCCAATACACATATATAATCAGTGCTCAGTTTATATTAAAATAACCAATCTTCAAATTTTAGTGGACAGGCTTCAATCTATTCCACCCTCCAACTCTTCAGCCATCCATACCATTGAATATCTAATGATTGAACATGCAAATCCCTTGATGATGCCAATATTATTGTCATGCCCATGTTGACCTTAAGTCACTATGATCCTTCGTGTATAGGACCTTGTCCATTTAAATGGGCAGGATATCATTAGATTTTCAATGGTATAGATGGCTAAAGAATTGAAGGGTGGAGTAGATTGAACCCGGTCCATTAAAGTTTGAAGATTTGCTATCCTAATATAAACCAAGCACTGACTACATATACGTGTGGGAAATGATGATCTGGACCAACTGATGAGTGCTAGTTCAGCATGAAATACACATATTGGAGATCATTTATCTTTTTCACATGTGTGTGATCATGTGTATCAGTTGTATAAGATAGATTGAATAGCTGAAAAGATTATTTAGTATATAAGTAAATAATACAAAAATAGCAAAAGTTTTAATTTAAAAACAAATAAAATCTCACCAGATGTCACTAAATATATACATATCTTTTCTTTTTCCTTTTTTTAATTCATTATGTACAGCAGTTATTCTTGGCATTACAATTTAAATCAATTACTGGAGTATTTTAAAGTTTAAATGAATTTCATATTTACTCTAAAAATAAATTAATTACAGATTCTTTTTTGGCTAATGAAAAATTATTTTGGTTATAATATGAATAATTTTTATAATTTTAGTTTGGTTTTTTTTCTCATAAATAATAGAACATACATGTATGTATTTAGTTATATAATAAATTGCTTCTGGAAAACTGTTTGATAATGAAATATATAAATATATATTTAAAATGAAAGAATAATTAAGCAAGAATTTAGAAAAAAAAAAAAAAGTATTCTGTATATAAAAATTGATTTAGGAAAAAAAGTATATTAAATCTTTCTGAACATCAATTTTAATGCGCCTATACTTGTGGCATAATGGTTTTCATCCTTATTTAAAAAGCAAAGGATATAGGTTCATGCCCAGAAAGACTTTCAAGAAATAAAAAAAAAACCCACTTAATTAATCGTATGCTTTGTCATTATTTTATTAATTCATCATAAAATATAATGTACTGATCATTTCAATATTGAATCTATATCATATATATTGATCAGCAAGGCATTTGATAATCAGTTATAAAATTAAAAAATGAGTTGAAGAAAATATATAGATTTCATAAACTTAAAATAATCTCACATTCAAAGTAGAAACCACTGATGAAAACACTTCTTTCTTCTAGCTTTCAAATAGAAGGACATGTGAAAAAATAAAATTTTCACTATTATTATTTAGAGATTTCTTCTATTACTGTTACACATGGATGAATAAATTTTATACTTAATTTATATTAAGTTGACATAAACAATTATCTGAAAAAAAACTGCAATAAATTGTTGTAAGATAATAAATAATCTAGAATTGCAGAAGGATTTTTTGACATCTCTCTTAATTATTTATTATTATAGTTAGAAGAAAATAATAAAGATTTCAGAATTATCATCTAAACTGTTTATAAATGAAAATGAGTTGTATATTATATGTTTGAACAGAAACAATCTGATCTATTATTATACTCTAAAATTATCTACTATATCATGATTGCACAAATACAAATTTCTACAATTATAATTAGTGTACTGAAATGACAGGTAGCCTATTGGAACAAGATGACTGAACCAAATATTAATCCAAGTGACTGAGGACTTTAAAGTACAACAAAATAAGGAGATAATAAAAACATAAAACTAATGATGACTAATACAAAGTTTAGTAATAATCACTAGTAAATCAAGTCAAGAAAATAACTTTCATTTTCAATTATACATTTTCCCATGAAACATATAATTTCAAAAGTTAATATTTTTTTTATTTCAATAAAATATTGTAATAAGAACTATAAGATTATGCAGTCGATAACAAAGAACTGCCCACATTACATTATGTATATATAGATACACCTACAATAGTCATATGTGCGTACTTTTTTTTTTCCTCAATCGTTTTATAATATGTTTCTATTTTTTTGCAAATGTATTAAAAATGGTGAAAATCATAATAAGTATTATTTCAATGTAGAAGAGAGATAATGGCAAAAAAATATGCCTTTATATAAATATAAACAAAAAATGCTCAAAACTAAAGTAGAAATAATAAATTAATTACTATATTAAAGTTTAAGAAAATTCACCAATACTAAACTTGCCAAACTTGATTTCAATTAAAATAATAAAGCTCAGCAGTGTAATAATTTCATAGCTTAACAATAACAATTTTCAGCTAGCTGCTGTGAACATACTGTTTGAATCCAAATGTAGTATATAACCCAGTCACTTTAAATAATTAATCCATGATTGCTCAGATTTCAAAGTGAGAAATAATCATGAACCCACTCTAATAATATTGCCCATTATAACTATATGGGAAATCACTAAACATCACATGATCACTATCTCATACTAGCACATAATTGTTATTAAACAATTCAAAACAAAGCAAAACTTTCCATATAGTAGTGCCATCTTGTGCTAACAAGAGCAATCAATGGATGCCAGAAGGCTTGTGCATAAAATCCCTATCTAGTGACTACTCATCCAATATCCCCAGACTAGTTTCTGGCTTGTGGCCTTCATCAGTGAGGAGCTTTATTGTGACTTAAATATTAATTATTTAATAATAATTGATTCATATGACTATATAAGCTATTGAGCTTGGATTGAAAATATTAATTGTGTTTTCAATTTCATTCTCATAGTTGTGTAGTTAAATAGAGTTAAAAGGTGGGTGCTGGAGGGTTGCATTAGATCCTAAGATCTAGGTGCAGTGCTCTCAGATCCAAGGCTCCTCACTGATGAAGGCCACAAGCCAGAAACTAGTCTGGGGATATTGGATTAGTAGGTACTAGATAGAGATTTTATGCACAAGCCTTCTGGCATCCATTGATTGCTCTTGTTAGCACAAGATGGCAACTACTATATGGAGAGTTTTGCTTTGTTTTGAAATGTTTATATGGGAAATATTAAGATACAGTTGAAATTGTCTACAAATTATTATTGTGACTTAAATATTAATTATTTAATAATAATTGATTCATTAATACTCAAATTAATTTCCATAATAAAATTAGATTAATTTAAATATTATTTCCTGTTTGAATACTTTTAGTTTAGATTAAATATTTAAAATACTATCTAATAATTTGTAATTGATTTCACCTCTGTCACAAAAATATTTACTGTATAATTGTAATATGTAACAACATTTGCCTAGATTCATGATTATTTGGCACTTTAAAATCTGTTTGGTCTTGGATTAAATATTTAAATTGTTTGGATTTACACATTGCATTGGATATTTAAGCATTATGTTCTTTGGGAAATGAAGATTGATGTTATAAGTCATGAAATAATCATGGAGAGTTTATACTTGATTATTTTAATGTGATATCAATTTTAATAAATTTAGTATTTGTGATTTTAATTAGTTATAATATTAAACTTTGTTGTGGGAATTAAATGTATATATATCTAACACACAATGCCATTTACACAGCCATCTTTAATAAGAAATCAATGACCACTATCTACATAGATTTACATTATAAAAAATATACAAATTTACATTGTCTATCATGTCTGATTCAGAGTAAGTAGAAAGAATGCAAAATTTATAAAATAATGAACAAAAAAATATTTTTAAATTTTGGAAAATAAAAATATTGGCTTTATTACAATATTACTAATTTATTACAATATTACTAATTAAAAAATAACCATATGCACATTAAAATAAACATAGCATGATAGTCAAAAATGAATTTGTAGTCCAGAATTTAAAATTCATTAAGTTGAAAATCTTTCATTTCAATCATAACACTAAGTAAACTATAACATATAAGATGAAAAAAATCAAGTGTATACTTGAAATAATATGATGTAATATATATATAATGATATAAATTCTAAAGATTGCAAACTTTTTGCAAATAAATGTACAAAGATATTTTATTTAAAGAAGTAGATACACTCCCAACTTTTACTTCCTTTATGAGAAATTTTGTTTACAAAGGCAAAAAATATCGTCTTGCATTGGTGGTCGAGAGGTCAGCGCGACTGCCTTGCACTTGCGAGGCAGTTGCCAGGTTGCGGGTTCGCGTCCCGGCCGATGCTATGACACTTAAAAAAAAAAAAGGCAAAAAATATAATAGTAACATACTTCTTTACTTGTAAAAATTATTCCTTATTTCTTAAAATATATATTCATTTGTTCAAATTAAAACATATACATTATTAAAATGTAAAAAAAAAAAAAAACTTAGGAAGGGTTAATATTAAGCACCAAATTTATTGTGCATTATGCAAAACACACACAATTTTTTTTTTTGTTGTTCTGTGATCATATTGGATGCTCACTAATTAGAAAGCAATGTTAAAAAATTAATGTTCAATTTTATTAAACTACAGAATCATTAATAAAACACTGATCAATATCACATCAAAATGACTGATGTTAAAAAGTATTTTTCTTTTTAGCCTAAAGTCACAATAACTTAAAATATTATCATACTCATTATAAAATGTATATCACAATTTTCAATTTAATGAAAAGTAATATTTAAAAAAAATAAATCATAACAAATTTGTTGTTTATACTGATATTTAAAAATAATTACTAACAAAATTGTTTAATAAATAATAATTACTGATGAGTACTGGTTCAGCATGAAATACATATATCGGATATCATTTATCTCTTTTATATGTATGTGACCATGAGTATCAGTTGTATAAGGTGGAAAGAATGATTGAAGGGAGCTTGCAAGTCTGGGTTCAAATCCCCTCTAATTACATCTAGCTTAAGTATATATACTATACTTGTATTTAAATATAGATTCAGCCTGTATTTTGCCTATCCCTCTTCTATGTATTCAAATGGTCTTAAAGTCCTACATATGAGGGGTCAGGATAACTTACAGTCAACATGGGATATAACAATAAAATTGGCAAACAAAAGCTTTGATCATGCCAAATATCAGATTTTCAATGATATAGATGGCTAAGAGTTGGAGAAGATTGAAGCCTGTCCATTAAAGTTTGAAGATTTGCTATCTTAATATATATATATACTGAGCAATGATTATATATGTGTAGGAAATGATAATCCAGTCCAACTGATAAATGCTGGTTTAGCATGAAACACATATATTGGAGATCATTTACCTTTTTCACACGTGTGTGATCATGTGTTATCAGGTTGTATAGGATAGAGTGGATGACTGAGGGGAGTTGAATATCTGTATTCAAATCAACTCTAATTACATCTAGCTTAAGCATATATACTATACTTGTATTTAAATATTATAATTAATAAATAAATATTTTTTATTTTAACATACAAATATTTTTTCTGATGTTTTAATGAGTGTAAAGTCATAAATAAGTGTTTCTGTGAATTTTTTTAAGACATATGTAAAATTTCCATTTTTCCACACATTGATATATTTATCTAAACTGGAAGTGAGTGCAGAAAATCTTGAAATTTTAAATCAAATTGTAATTATTTGAATTTTTTTAATAACAAATTTGCTAATAGTCTATAGTTTTAAATGACATTCTTGAATGCTTTTTAAATTTAATAAATACTAGTTAAATAATAAGTACTATTTTAGAATCTTTTATAAATATTTCAGAAAAATAATTTTGAAGTCTTCTTAATGAAGAAAAGAATGGATGTTTCCAGTTTATTAACAATAGTAAGCTCTTTAACATAACACGACTTTTTTTATATGTATTTACTAAGAAAAATGGTTAATTGTTAAAATATGTGATCTATCTTAAGTTTCACAATCTATTATTTAACACTTCAAAGGAAAAAGCAATAAAAAAAATTAATCTATAAGTAATAAAATGTATTTATACCCCCCCCCCCAAAAAAAAAAAACTGCCAAATAATAAAAAATGAATTCTTATTAACTTGAAGGATAGTAACAAGTGTGATAAATTTACTAATTTCAAAATGAAGAACTGACTTTTAAATTTTAACTGTTAAGTGTTTTTAATTTAATAGATCATCTTTTGAAATTACATAGTAATATTTACATTGCAATGGATTGGATCGTTTGTTTCAGTAAATACATATATGCATTTAATTTCTTATGGATTAATTTTTTATTGCTTTTACTTGGTTGTGACAATCTTGGTTTGAGGCCAAATGCAATTTTTTTTTTTTAAAAAAGTGATAAATTTAAAAAAAAATTTCATGTCATATAGGAATCGTTTACAATAAAAAATTTGAAACAAAATAAGAATCAAGATTCATTCATTGAACTTTTGACTGATAATAGAAATTATTGCTAACTTGAAATTACACTTCAAATGCTTATTATCATCACTTAAATTGTTATATATTCCTTTTTTGTTTTGTTTTGCAATTTTTTTGGGGTTACAAATATAAAAAAAGTGTATTTAATTTCTTACTAATTTTATATATATATAACTCATTTAAAAAACTTATTTGGTATCAATTACTTTCTTGTGGATTAATCTTTGGAACGTTTTTCTTTACTAAAAGACTGTGTATATAGCAAATCCTATAATAAATATTATTAGACATGCTGTGAAAAATCACATATATATATATATATTAGTCAGGGATAACTTTCTAACCTTGTGATCTCATAAAATAATGCCTGCACATGATCTTCTGATAAACTTAATTAATTAATTTTGATAAATGAAGACAAGTAAGTTTATTTAGTTCAAATTGGGAATAATAAACTGTATTTAATGGAAATAAACATGTATTTACATTTTAAAGCAAATCTGAATTATTTGTCAAAATGACAAGAAGTAACTTTATTTCATACAAAATGGCAACTTATAACTTTATTTATTGGAAATAAACGGATACTTATTTAATTTTTTTTGCAAGAAATGATGTTGCAACAACTACACATTTAGCAATATACATTTATTCCTATTAGAAAAAAAAGCAAAATATTTTTTGTTACAATCATTGGGGTGGACTGAAGTTTTTTTATGTCTGCAAAATATAAACAAAAGTTGGTTATGATTTACACGAAAGTGTTCGTATTCCAACAGCTCGTAAGTCATTCCTTTTATAGAATTTTGTGTTTTCTCAGGATAACATGCTACACGTACAAACTTTTCACAGATAATTATTCCAGTCCATGACCATTTTTTGAAAATAGTGGAGTGCATCATCCTCGATAGTGGGCAGTTCTCAAATTTTAATCATTTCATTGGATAAAAGTTGTTCAAAAAGTTAACTTGGCAGGAATTAGAGCTGTACAGTAAATCATATGTGCACCTTACTTTAGCCAGATGATTGGTTATCCCAGCTTTGTAAAATTAGCAGGGAAAACAACATTTTGAGTACCAACTTTCTCCTAATTGAAACATTATCTAATAATCACATAAAAAAGTGAGTATTTTCCTTTTTACGACATTGTAAATGTGTTTAATTCAGTCTTTATTCAAATATTTGTTTGTGCTGTCAACTTTCATCACAGCAGATTTAATACGTAAGTACCTTTATTTCATATGGATTGCTTCATTATTTTCTCCAATATAAAGTCAACCAGTAGATAGATTGTGAAACTTAAGACAGATCACATATTTGTAATAGTAATGAAAAATGTTCAATTAATATAAAATTAATGAATAAATATTAATCTAAAATTACTTTTAATCCTTCAAAGATATCAAAATGGCTACTGCAAAATTCTAACTTAGCAGCAAACATATTAAAAATAATGATATATAATAAATTGAAATAAATTATTGTGATATTTCTTTTTAAAACTTTATTTTAATAAATATCTATTTAATAAACATTATAATCTTAAACTTAAAAAAAAAAAATTTGGATTAAGAAAATATTTATAAATTTTGATTATTTATTTGCTTGTTTCAATATCCTTCAGTGACATTTAACAGCATTCTCTTTTACGTAAAACATTTTTAAAATCAATAATTTTAATTTGCACATTTATCAATATTGTTTTAGTATAAGCATAAATAACTTTTTTTAAAACAAACACACAGCTTATTAAATCAGCAGAAACTTTCTGATTATATTATTTCTTCCAGTGATCATTATATGTTACCTTCAACATTATCTTATTAATTTCAAATTGAAATTGGAAATGTTTTAGAGAGACTACATTACTTGAAAAAAATTTATGAAAGCTAATATAATGGGTTCATATTTAGTCCTACAATACTATATATTTAATAATAAATTTTCAAAACAAAAAATGATACATAATAATTTCATAATAAAGAAGCAATAAAACAAAAAACATGCATTTTAAGAAAAACAAATATTCTAGCTATCTATGATAAAAATAATATTCATTGAACTTTATTTTCATTTAAATTTAATAGTGAGAGACCCTTTGTAAAACAATAACAACAACAAAAAAAAACAACAGGATATAACACACAGGAGATTTTCATTGTTGCTCTATTCTAAAAAAAATTTTCCAATATATAAAAAATAAATATTAATAAAAAAAAATATTTATATATATTAGCCTTCAAGTTGTTTTACAATGAAGTGAAACTTACTAAATATGAAAATTAAAACTTCAGATTTAAAAAACATTTTATTTTTAAACTATTTCAAGAAAGGGTGTTGAATATCATTGAGATTCTGAAAATATTTTATCAATTTGAAATAGATATGTAATTTTTCAAGTTATATGAAAAGGAGTCTGTGCTATATACTCAAGCTACTGACATCATAGTGATAACGGAATAACTTCCAGATATGAAGGATAACTGAGAATAATAAATAAACAAGACCTCAACAACAGCATCTCTAGCTGCTTTGTAGAATAAAATTTGGTTCATCAAAGGTTAGTTCCTGTTTTCGATACAAAGTCTTTTCTTCTGCCTCTTCTTCTTTTTCAGTCACTTAAGTTAATGTTGAGATCAATTCTCAAGAGCTTCTCATACCATCAAACATCTCTCTACATTATCTGTAATAATAGGGTTGTATGTTTGTGCTGCCATTAATTACACCTGTAGCATTTCTGACCCCAATTCTCTTTTTCGTTTTTTGTGTAGCTGAAGCCATTGAGAATTAAGAAAGCAGTGACAGAGACAGCTTTAAAAAACTGGCAATTTTTAGTTGTGATTCTAATAATTAATATTTTATTTTGGAACTGAATTTGAAACAAACGTTTCAGCTGACAAAGATCATGTGTTTAGGCAGCTCGCTTTATTTAGAGATTCCGTTGCCTGCCTGGCTATAAATTAGTGCACCTGCTTGTTTTCTCAGCAGAAGATAGTGGAAATATTAAAGATTAATTACTAATTATAAATCTTTTTTTTTTTTTTCTAATATTAATGTGCAAACTATTTCTTCAACTACAGTATGGAGGCCAGCACTGGCATGTTAAGTATTTGGCAAGATTTAAGATCAATATAACTGCTCTTAATAAAAGTTGTCTTCCAGGGGGAAAGAATTTAATAGATTAGATGGATGGCTAGAAGTTTTTGTAAAAAAATAGAATGGGTCACTGAAATTAAAATGTATGCTGTTACATTTGCAATAAAGTTTAATTTAAAACCTATTCTTACAATTCCTCATTGGATCAATGAAATAATAATTGCATTAAAACTTAGTTTGTACAATGATATTAGGGCTTTATCATGAGTGTATATAATCCAATATTGGATTCAGAGAATTTCGACAGCATTATGACTGCAATACCATTAAAAGGGCAAGTGTTTCTTCTGAGAGACTTTGATGTATGTGTTGGTACAAATAAATAAAACTTTGGTAAAATCTTGTTAGGAATAATAGTATTGATGCTGGAATTTCAAATGAACTTGTATTAGAATATTTGCACACTACAAGGATTGACAATCACAAACACTGTGTATAGGCAGAAAATTGCTATAAGAGAATGCAGACATATCCATGCCCCAAACAATCACAATTAATGTTATATTATAATTAAGAATCAGAATTAAACCAGTAAATAACACATCACCATTTCTTATGCTTTCTCATAACTGTTGCTAAAACAGGCAAAACTCTCCATATAGTAGTGCCACTCAGTGCAAGCCAGAGTAATCAATGGATGCCAGAAGGCTTGTGCCCCAAATCCCTATCTACTAGCTATGGTTATTAAAGAACCAAAGACACCAAAAATGTATGGGTACTAAACTGAGTTCAGACCTATATGACTATATAAGCTAATGATCTTGGATTAAAAATATTGTGTTTTCAATTTTATTTTCATAGTTTTGTTGTTAAGTAGAGATAAAAGATGGCTTCTGGATGGTTGCATTAGATCCTAAGATCTAGGTGCAGTGCTCTCAGATCCAAGGCTCCTCACTGACGAAAGCCACAAGCTAGAAACTAGTCTGGGGATGTTGGCTGAGTAGGCACTAGATAGGGCTTTCATGCACAAGCCTTCTGGCATCCATTGATTCCTCTGATTGGCACAGGGTGGCACTACTGTATGGAGAGTTTTGCCTGTTTTAAGAATCAGAATTCAAGAGAAGTTCATATTATGTGAGCACTTACAAGCACAGAATGTTAATCAGTTCATAAATCAGTATGCTACAAGATTAAGATGATAGTTACATTAAAAAGTGCATCTTATTCCAATCATATTCACAAAAAAAAAAACTAATATTCACACTTTAGAACTTCTATAAGTACTAAATTATATTATCTATCAAACACTAACATTACTAATTTGGACTATCAGGATTGTCATATTAATGAAGCATGAAATTTTTAATGCAAGTAAACCTATTCTATTATTAATGACTAGATTAAAAGACAACATTGCTTGGCAGAATAAAAATTAATGTGCAATCTCATATAAAATCCTTATTTTATCTGTGATCTGAATGAATGTTTTTCCATAACACTTTTTATTTGGTTGCTTTAACAAATTACAAAAATGACAAATTTGACACCATCAAAAAAACAATAATAATAATAATAATAACTATACCTAACTAAATCATAATTGACATTACAAACATTTTAGGCAAAGGAAGTAATTCCACCTTTTATATTTAATAATCATTTTTACTACAAAGCATATTTTATGAGAAGGAAGTCATTCCGCTGTCAATAAAAAATGCTCTGACAAAAATCAGTATGTGCTTTTAAATACGGTACAGAACTGAATAGGTATAATATTTAAATCATGAAGAAAATGTAATTACATTATCTAAATTCATGTTTCAAATATAATATTTAGTGAGGAGGAAAAAGTAGATTTATAGTAACTGTATTTACATTTAGTTTTGGTTAGCATATAATTGAAGTTGCATAGTTTGATGCCACATAGTTTCATGCAATTCTGCCATTAATAGTTGTCCATAATGCTGCCAAATTCACATATCAAATATAACAGATATATTTAAAAAATTTAATTTTAATTCTGAGATTTAATTTGATTAAAAACATTTCATTCAAAGTAAGAAATTATATTACGAAAATTTTATGCAAAGAAAAAAAATTCCACCTTTTATATTTAATAGTAATTTTTATTACGAAGCATATTTAATGGGAAGTAATTCCATAATTAATAAAAAACAGAAAACAATCAGAACATATGCTTTTAACTACAGTTCAGAACTGAATAGGTATACTATTTAAATCATGAAGAAAATGTGATTACAGTATCTAAATTCATGTTTGAAATGTGATATTTAATCAGGGGAAAAAAATAAATACTATAGTAACCATATTTACATTTTTAGTTTGGTTAGCATATAATTGAAGTTGTGTAGTTTGATATGTAGTTCACAATAATTCTGCCATTAATAGATATCCGTAATGCTGTCAAATTCATATATCAAATATAACAGGTACATTTAAAAATTTAAATTTTAATTTAGAAGCTTAATTTGATTACAAACATTTTTTCTATCTATTCATCCTACAGATACTCCACCTCCAATTAATGATGGTTGGCTGACATAAGTCTTAATTGACATTGCAAAAATTCTCACACCTTTAACTCAAATAAAACCAACGAAACTTCGTTATTGGGATGCCTATCTTCTTTTTTTTTCAACAATTATCCCAGATCATAGCATTCTCACCTGTACAAACTTTGCCATTATAAAGAAATATAAAAGATGTAATCTAGAGCCAAAATATTTGGACTTTCTTCTAAAGCTAAATCTCAATGCCCTTCCAACAAGCCACTTTCTTGTGATGTATAGAGGTTTTTCATCTTTGGACCCTGTTTGCTCACTCTGCCATAGGGAGGATGATACCATATTTCACATTTTCAACGATTGTTCCTCTCTTCAGAGCTGTAGAATATTGATTAATAAAATTTATACACCAAAACATCCAATTATCAACACACTCATAAAAGGTTTTGCTTATGGGGATTTTGCAATTATAAGAAGTGCAACTTTCATCACTTTCTGTCTATGGTTTGTCAGATGCTTCCTAATCTTCAAGTCTGTTATACCTGATCCAACATTAATTTTTTTACAAAAATTAAAAGATATCAAAGAAAGAGATTTGAAGTTAGCTCCTCACCTAATAGCAAATTCTACATGGAATCTTATTAATATTGGACATTAAGTAATTTAATGGTTTATAAATGTATTGCCAAATTTAATGTTATTTTATAATTTTTTCTTTATTGTAAACATACTTGAATAAACCTTTTTTTGATACTAAACATTTTATTCAAAACAAGTAATTCTGCAAAGCAAAAAAAATATTAAAGCAATCAATTAAAAATGCCTACATTTCTCACATTTGTTTCTATAATATTACAATCTTTTGTTTAATTTACATTAAAAAAAATTGTTAAAGCAACCAATTAAAGAATAAAAGATGACCATATTAAAATCTTTTAATTTACATTAAATCTTAATTTTTGTTTGTTAAAGCAGCCAATTAAAAAAAAAAAACAGCCTTTACATATACCATGTACATCTTGTTTCATAATAAATATAGAGATCTAATGGCAGAAGTTCAACACAGAAGAAACTTTAAAATGATATATGGAATAAAACTGAAAAAAAAAAAATCACTAATCATGGTGATTCTATATATATATATTGAGGCATTGAAAAACAACATATGGACATGAGAATCAGTATCACAAGTCTATTAAATTCAACAATATTACTCTTGTATATATATGATGACAATGATATTTTGAACAGGTGAAAGGAATTTTGACTAACTTTTGAAGAATGATACAAAAAATGAAATGATGATTTTTAATGATATATCCATTTTATCTATTCATTTAAATTTAGATAAAATATCTACTCTAGTTTTGTGAAATTTAAAACATTTTTTTTTTTTGTAAATTTAAATAAGGCCGCAAGTCCTGAAGAAATGCCTGTAGAAGTTTTAAAACATGGTAGTGATATGTTAGTTTCAAAAATATTGAAATTTTTAGGAATATACTGTATGTTCCCATAAAGTTGTGCTATCAGATCTTAAGGATATTTCTATTGTTCCAATTTTGAAAAATAAAAGGAACTAGACAATATTGCAGTAATTATTGTGGAATATCAATATTATCCGTTATTACATAAAGTATTTTCCACAAGTTTGGTTAGTGATTTTTTTTAACAATACAAGCCACCTGATGGCGCTTTTTATGTGTCAGAACACATAAAAATGCCATTTACGTGGCCAAACTTACAGTCTCTATAATAGTTCTGTTCATATTAGCTGTTAACAGGCCTAGATGTCATTGCACACTAATCTTACGGCCCACTGATGTGCTTCACGAAGCTCTGCAAATGCACACACTTCACAGATGACTATCGTATCATGTGAGGGTGTCTAGAAATCAACTGGCCATAACTCTTTAAATGTACATTACAAGTAATGATCCTACCCTCTACCTGTCATAGTATTACATAGTAATAATTTAAAACATATTGCCGCACTTCTATACACAAATTTCAATGTTTTTAACAATTGTAAAAGGGTAAGGACAAGCACCATTACAGAGAACACACGTGAAAAATCAGCTTTGCACAAGAACACATATGAGACAAAGCAAATAGTTGAGGTTGCATTGCTACTGCATCTATTGAATGATCCTTCAAATCGTCAAAACCATCGGGTCCCCCCCTACACATTCCAGCAATGCGCACTGCCATATTCCTTCTTCCTGACCCAGAAATCACACAATTAAAAAAAAAGGACGGCACAGTAAGGTTATTAAAGTAATAGCGTGTTTTTAAAAGACAAAAGAAAAAAGAACTTGTTGTTTCCAATAATAAATAAGTAGATAAATTAATTTATACTTTGTTTTCAATCCAAAAGAAGTACAGCAATTAATTTATACATGTATTATTTATTTTTAATTAATTTCAAAAAAATACATGAAATTGGACAATAAATACAAAAAAGTCCAACACGGTAATGTTATTAAAGTAAAAGCGTATTTTTAAATTAAAAAAAAAAACTTGTTCATTTCCAATAAAAACTAAGTAGATAAATTAATGTAGACTTAATTTGTTTTTGATATAAACATAATACCAGACATCGGACAATAAAAAAATGGGACAATAATTAAGGTAGAATAATTTTTTTGGTAATACCATAAATCGGACAATAAAGCAAGGACGGCCAGGTAATGTTATATTTATGTGTATTAAAGAATGTAAAGCGCCATCATGTGGCTTGTGTGGTTTAAAAAATAAGAACCAAAGTTTGTTGCTTACAGACTTCTATGAATGGTTACCAGATAATATGATTGTAAAAAATCAAGAAGTTTTTCTTGTCAGGAAAATGCAAGAAAAATATCAGGAACAAAAGAATGATTACTATTTTGCTTTCATTGACTTGGTTAAGGCATTTACAGATTGATAGCATTGTTTGAAACTAATTGGCTGTGGACTAAAATTCATTTGTATTATATAGCTTGACATGATTGAACAAAAAGAAAGTGCAAAGTCTGAGACATTTAAAAATAAAAATAGTGGTAATACGTTTTCGCTCCAATATTATTTTCAAATTTTTATGACAGTTGTCTTTGGAACTGTTTATAGGTGGTTTAATTAAACTGGAGCAGGATGTGATTAATTTGAATGGAGTAAAAGCAAAACAAAAATTTTATCTTCTTGGATTTACATAATGCTGATAATCAAAACAGGCAAAACTCTCTATACGTATTGATACTCAGTGCAAGCCAGAGTAATCAATGGATTCCAGAAGGCTTGTACATAAAATCCCCATCTAGTACCTACTCATTCAATGTCCCCAGACTAGTTTCTGGCTTGTGGCCTGTTTTGATAACAGTTGTGAGCAAGCATATGAAATGACGATCATGTAAATGCTGATAATTCTGTCATTTTTGCCAGTTCAAAAGATAATCTGCAGAATCTGCTTAATGTTTTGAATATATTATATAAAGACTTGAGTTTAATAATTAACATTCAAAAAATGTGTATTCTTTATCAGCTCGAGAAGAAAAAAATCCTCAGCAACTTTTAGCTCGGATTCTTATCAACTTGAGAATGTAAATCAATTTAAATATCTTGCTAACTTTAAAAAGACAAAGGGCAATTTAGATGTTGAGTGTCATACAAATTTCAAAATGCTGCTGCTAGTTTTAATAAGTTAAAATAGAGTATTTCATCGCAAACAAATAATCGCTGAAACTTGGGTAAAGAGTTGAGACTTGGGTAGCGCAATATAAAGGTACGAGAACAGTTTAATTTAAGGATGCTCTGCAAAATTTTACAAATCAATATCAAAATGATAAAACCAATCAATATGTACTTCAACATGCTGGATGTGATAATATAACATCCACTATTGTAAATCGCATCTTCATTGAACTGTTCATGTAAAACTAAAGAACAATGCAAGACTTTCTAAAAGGCTGTCTTATAGTAAATCAGTTTAGTTTTATGGGAAAGGTCCCTTTTATAAGAATTACTTTAAAGATTTATTTAAAGAATTGCAATATTGATTGAGAAGATACTGGAGAGCAACAATTAAACATGGTGTTTAAATATTTTACAAAGAAAAAGTCTTCTGAAAAATATGAAATAGACCAACATGTTCTTTCTATACAGGACATATTTGTGATCCACAGATTGTTTGAATATTCATACCAAAACTCATCTTTTGAATAGTTTTTGTTCTTTTAACTTTTTATTTTCTTTCTTTTTTCCCCTTGAAGTTGGAATGAATGTTGGATTTTAAAAAAAAAGACAATAATAAAAATAAAGTAAATTTTTGAACTATAACAATTTTAAAGTAGTAAATAAAACTTTTTAAGAATATTGTTTTTATGTTTTCATCAATTAGGAATTGGAGCAAAAACATTATTATAGGTCAATATATTTTTCAGATTTGAAAAAACTTCTATTTCAATCCATTTCATTTTAAAAGAGTTCAGTCTAAAATTGCACATTTAATTATTGAAAGAATTAAATGCTTATACTAGTCAAGCGTTGGTAGCCTAGTGGTTAGCATAGCTGCCTTCCAAGCAGCTGGCCTGGTTCGCTTCCCGGTCAACGTATTTGACATATATATATATGCTTATAATACAAAATTTTTACTTTTTAAAATTAGTTTATTTTTTAAAGATAATTTCCTTCATAGTTAAAAAAAAATTATATCTCATATTAATTAAATGGAAATAAGTTTAAATATACTTGTTAAAATATATTGATATTAAATAATAAATTGGCATATATAAATATAAAATCTATCATCTGAACAAACCAGTTCCTTGAATTTTAATCTTAGCATAAACTATAAATAATTAAATAACATCTTTTCTAATACATAGAAATTTTAAAAAATTAATGAATTATAATAAATACATTAATATGTACATACATTTAAAAATAATTTTAAAAAAAACCCCACACACTTCAGTAACACATGTAAATTAGTAAGCCTAATTGATTCATATTTATTTTTTCTATTTTAATTAACAATGCTACTAAATTTATGACTGATATGGTCTACCTGTTGATGGGTTGTCATTCATATATGAGTATAGCAAAGCAAAATCTATTTGATATATTTTTCATAAAAATTCAAAATCTAAAAAAACAAATACATTTGAAAACATGAAAATAGTATAATTTATTTAAAAAACTATTATGAAAACATTTAGTAAACAAAAAATAACTGAAAAACAAATATTTTCAATAAGTTTGATCAATGCAAACATTCTATAAGAAATATTATTAGTGATTACATCAAATGGAATAATATAATGTATTTGACAATCTCAAAGTAGTATATAATAATCTAAATAAGATTGAAATAAACAACTAATTATATTTACAATTATTTAATTATCAACCTGGCTTTCGATCTCTTATTGAGACCTTTTCAAGATATAGTTTTATACATCACATGACCTATTAATTACATTTACTTCACCTATTGGCTATTATTCACTTTAAACAATATTAATACAATTAACATTATACATATAAACCTATAAATAAATAAAATAAAAATGCATAACACATTTTAGAACTATATAAATACATATATTTTTTATATATCTATACAAACAAATAAATATTCTACCCCCCCCCCCCCCAAATAAACTTTTACACACAATTCTACCATAATTTTTAAATCTTCCTAATAATGTCGACTTTCCACATAATTTTGCTGGATCTTTAACTATATTTATACATCTATCAGGCAAAATTAGGTAGAAAATGGGCATTAGTAGATAATTAAAAGATTTAAAAATTATAGTAGAACTGTCCATGAAAGTTTATTTAGGGGGGGAGGGGGCAGAATATTTATTTGTTTATATAGGTATATAAAATATTTATGTATATGTATAATTTTAAAATTTATGAGGCATTTTCATTTATAAGTCTATATGTATAATGTTAAATGTATTATTTAAGGTGAATAATGTCCAATAGGAAATGTAAATTAATAGGTCATGCAATGCATAAAACTATGTCTTGAAAAGTCTTAACAAGAAATAAAAGCTGGGTTGATAATTAAATAATTGTAAATATAATTAATTGTTTGTTTCAATCTTATTTAGATTATTATATTTGTAAAAGGATATAACAATATTGTGGACAAATAATTTTTAAACTGAATATTTGACTATTGTGTGTGTCAAAACATTTTCAATAAATATCATCAATGCAAATATTACTGAAGAATTTACATTAGGATTTGCTGTCATTGCTAATTTAATTTCTTAAGAAATGTTTGCATTGATCAAACTTATTGAAAATATTTGCTTTTCATTCAATGTTTGTTCAATGAATATATTTTCATATTAGTTTTCTAAATAAATTATATTATTTTCATGTTTTTCCTGGATTTTTTTTTTTTTTTTTTTTTTTTTTACAAAAATATGAAACTTGTCAAATAGCTTTTTTTTTTTTTTTTGCTACATTAATGTATGTGAGTGGGGTTTCATTAACAGAAACAGCAAAATATTTAATAAGACCTTAACATTTATGGTTACAAACCTCGTTACTTGAATAATTTAATAAAGCAGAGAAGGGATGCTATAATAATTGTTTATTCTGTTATCACAATCATTAATCATAGCCCCAACTAAATAAATATGGCCATTCTAACTTTAGAAGAGAAAAAAAAAATAGAAAGACTAATAATAAAAGTTTAAGATGAGTTTTGAGATGACTATACAACAACAACAGTAAAAAGAAAATATTGAAACAAGAATTGTTGTAATTCTACTTAAAGAATGAATATAGAATTACATAAACACAAACATACTATCAAAATAGTGATATGAGAAACAACTAGTGGCATTAAAAATTCACAATAAACAGTCCCTATACTCATTTAAGTGAATGAAGAGAATAATATATATATATAATAGAGAATGAGATAAAAGACAAAGTAAAAGACTGAAAAGACAATTTGTTTCAAAAAGAGTACTTACTCTCTAAAGATTTAATATTTTTATACAAAGTAGCAAGAAATTTAAGTATTTATTTACTAAATCACACACACAAAAAAATTACAGAATACTTTCATTGTTTGCTAAAAAAAATGACATTAAATAATGGGAGTCCAATTCTCTTATATGTAATTATTATAGTTTGTGAAATAGAAGAAAACCCCAGAAATATGTACTTTTATTTTATATACATAAATACAATATGTAATGCATATTTTTCTAAATATCACCATGTATATATTTATATAAAAATAATCAAAAAAATACATGTTAAATAAAAGCTTTCAATAAATTTAAAAAAAAGATATTGAAAATTACTTGACATTTTATTTTGAAGTAAATTTCAATACTTAAAAGTATGTCAATTTGTAATTTCCATTTGCATTTAAACATTAAACAATATAAATTGTTTTTTAAGTTTTCATGCCATTAATCATTGTTTATTATGTACCAATATAAAACAAGAAAACACAAGTAGTTTTATTATTATAAATATATTTAATATCAAGAAAATATTTGTATTGTATAAAATGAAGATATTTTGCTAAAAATTTAAATAATTATTAACTTTACTATGGCTGCTTTAAAAACATTGATGACATATTATGATGTGTCAGATGCACTTTCTTATACAATAACAATCCCAGCATGCATCTGAAAACCTTCTGGAACAAACTTCAAGTCATTAAAGAAAGAGACAAACTATCCTCTGAATCTATATATAAAGCCATATACTCTCGCTTGGGTCTACATCCAATACCATGCATGGTGTGATCAAATCTCATTCGCAGTAACAAAATACTTTTTTTCTTTCTTATTATCACTATATGAATATTACCCACACTAATATTCTTATTAACTACTCTATAAATGATGCCATTTCACAGCCTCTGTTAAACAATTATTAATATAAATAAATTATGACACTTATTATGACTTTTATGTTATGAGCAGTAACCAGAAGATATCATAATTTTAGATGATAAATAATGACAACCTTTAGGACTTTAAAGTTAAAAACAATGGCTACATGAATATTTAAAAAGAATCAATGAAAATGTAACATTATCTTTGATTATGTAAGTAAATTTATCCTATGTGTATAATTGTAATCATTGTAACAAAGATCATACATAACTGTTTGTTTGGGTTTTAATAAAGTTCCTGTGAAAATAAAAGGGTAAAAAGTATATTTCTGAATTATTATTATTATATAATTGTTTAATCCAGAAAAAGTGCTAATCTGGCTTAGAACTTAATGGTGCCACACTAACACTCATTTTAAATGTCTAAAAAATAAGCAGCCTTAAAAATCTCACTACAGTGTAAAGACATCTTCAACATCCATTTATGGAGAAATTGTAAAGAAAATAATATTCATTAGGGCAAAAAAGTCCAAGTGGTGATTATGTTTGTTGTTTTTTTTTAATTTTATTTTACCAAGATAATTAAAAATAGCTAAATAAACCTTTGCAAACCAATAATTAGATGGCTAGATAAGTTGCTATGTGCTAAAAAAATCCTAAACCTGTTGGAATTTGTAAAATGTCCAAATAGAAGATGCGCTGATCACTCAACCACAGAGCAATTTGTAAAAAAAAAAAAAATAATAACAATATGCCTAAATCATTAAATAAAGAATAGAATTTTAAATTTTATTAAAATGTAAAGTAAATAATAATAAATGAACAAACAATAATATAAAATTTACATTAAATTTTGACAATGAATTCATGCTATTAATAAGTTAATTTTCTCCCCCATCAAATTAAACTATGCTATTTTAATTCCGGGAGAGAAAAAAAAAATCTAAAATAGATATACGGATTTTTTTTTTTTTCCAACCTAATTTTTAAAAAATGAATGCATATTATTTTATTTTCCATATTAATTTTTTTTTGATATAATATTGCATAATAATTTAATTTAATAATGATTCTAAGCTAACAATAAATATATGGAGAAAGAGAATTTCCAACATAAACAAAAGACATCCCACATAAAACTTATTACTGAATTTGATTACCCTTTAATATACAATAATTATACATATTATTTTATCTATTATTAATTGAGAGCAAATATATAATTTTTATACATTTTATCTGATGATCAAAATTTTTGAGGTACTTTATGTATAATTTTAAATCTTAACAGAGCTAAAAGGCAGGTTCTATCTATTATTTTCATAGCTTATTGGCATTTGACTATTGATTAAGCACAGCTCAATTTATTAAACTGATGTTTCATCTGGCATTTGGGGTTGTCAAAATTAAGGCGTGGCTTTGATGCTCTGAATATTTAAATAATGATTTCAGAATATTTACACTATACATAAATCAAACTAATATAAAGATTTCATTCTGATTTGTAACATCAATAATCTAAGCTAACTGCTAACAGAGCTAATAGAATGTGTGGCATAATTCTAGTCTTTTCAAAGTTCATTGATGTTTGTTTGTTGGTTAAGCACAGCTTAATAGGAGTAGCAGTTACTTTGGTTTCAATTTCTTATCATTAAGCTATGATTATTGTCATATGCTTGACATTGTAACTGAATTATATCTATAAAAAAAAATCAACATATTTTTTAATATTGATTGTATGTGTTACATTTATATTTATTTCCAAATGATTTGAAATCTTTAAAAATGATCTAGCAATAGGCTGTGAAAGCACAGAATTCATATAAATTGCTTTTTCCATTACTAGTTTAATGTATAAATGGACACACACACATATAACATTTTATTTTCACAAAATACACTGACAAAAAAAAAAGAGAATAAGGGATTAGTCGATTACCTATATTGTCAAAAAATTTAGCACTAGCTTCAGATTATTACATTAAGATTTTATTTTACCATATATTTCTAATATTAAAAACAAGGAAGATTTCTCTGGACAACTTTAGCTTAAAAGACAGTTTTAAGGTCACGCTGTTGGTAAGTATTACTTTTAAAGATTAACATCTTGCGCTGGTATAGTGAATTTTAGTATAAAATAAAGCTTAGTAATATTTGAGTAGGTGAAAGTTTAATATATTTTCCTTCCACACAATTTTATATATAAGTGTATAAATGTACATTGATTGATAAGTTTTTGTATTATGAAAAATATTTTATCAATAAAAAATGTTATTGGCAATAACAAAAAAGAGATATTATTGTTTTATATATGTATAGATTGTGTCCTGTTATTCCAAAACTCTTGCTTCACTGTGAAATTTATGGAAATGTAATTATAAGGATAAAACAAAAAATATTTAAAAATCAAACATAATGTAAATGTAACATTCATCAAAACAATTAATTTAATCAAAAATATAATAAATTTAAATTTATTATTTATGGAATTAGGGGGAAAAGAAAAATATGAATTAATTTTTATCTTAGAAAAATATGAATTCTTTTTCTGATGAAAATATTAAGTTAAACTAATATATACATGGAAATATCCAAATGTTAGTACACTAGAATTAAAAAAAAAGCATGTTAACTTTGAATTAAAAAAATTGATTAGAAGTATGTAAACTTTCTTATAGACTCAATACAAGAAGTGATATTAATTACTGACGTATATAAGATATATGTTAATGCAAAATTAGACACAGAAAAAAAAAAGTTTTAACAATGTATATTCCATAACTTTCAGAAATACTCCAATGAATTTAAACTGATACTTAAATAATCATTTTAAAATAGTGATAGACTTGGAAGATGGTTTGAACTTAATTGAGATCAATAAAATGATAAAAAATACAGAAATCCATCAGTAAATTTTCAACTAAAACAAAACATGTATGAAAAAAAATATATTTTAAAGCGAGCTACTAAAAAGAACTGAATGTCTGGAGAAATGTAAATTAGTATAAAGAAATGGTTAATAATGATATAAGAAAATATAAACTGTAAATTGGCAATGAAAATTATAGAAGAGAATAAAAATTTTCAAAAGTATAAAACAAAATCCTGGTAATGTACAAAAAAAAAAAAAGATTGTTTCAACAATAAGAAAAAAAGATGGGACTACTATTAAAAAGAAGGGCAACATCGTGAAATTTGTGGAAGTGTTCTGTAAGGAATTGATTAACAAAAACAAAGCAACCACTACAATTATTATATCTTATGAATTGTCAAACATTTTAAATTAAGAGATGAACATGCAATTAAATCTTATAAAGAAGGAAAAAAATTCAGGAAATGAGGAATTATTATTGATATCTTTAAAAAAAAAACAAATGAAGAAATAGAAAAATTATTGGCTCTATATATAAAATGTCTAGGATGTACCAGATGGTTGGAAAAATTGAGTTATATAATTGATATTTAAGAATGATGATAAAGAAAATATTAGAAATTGTAGATATATTAGTTCTCTAACAATTCTATACAAAATAAAGCTTTAAGACATTAATTTCAACTCATCAACAGCAAACTTTAGACTCAAAAAAAACTGGTTTTGAAAATAGTTTTAACATAGCAGATCACATTCAACTTTGGGAGAAATTGTAGAAAAAAACATTTAAACATAAATTGCCATTACACTGTGAATTTGTAGATTATGAAAAGGCATTTGACTAAATGAACATATTCTGAAGAATATTTATCATGATGTAACAGAGGTGATTAGATTACATAGTAATAATAAAAAGATTAACATTAAGAAAGTGTCCACAGTTAGGTTCCATATCTCCAGAATCTTTTACAGTAATTTTATAAAAAGTTGGCTTACAATAGGAAGTTATGAAAATAAAAATGAATGGATCTTATATAAATCATCTAGATTTTGTAGATAATGATGTTTGTTGTTCCTGCAAATAATGTTTCACTCATAAGTTATCAAATAAAAGTAAGGAAATAGGACTAAAGAGAAATTCTCAGAAGAAAATAAGTATTAATAAGATGAAAACAAAATTAGAAAAAATGCTTTTGGTAAAAATAAGAGTATTAAAAGAAATAAGCCTAATAAGATGTCTGAAAAGGAAGATGCCTTTGATGAGTTCTTACTTATGGATCAAAAAATGGATACACAGAAGAAGAGTAATGCTACATCAAAAAAATGGATATATAGAAGAAGAGTAATGCTACATATCACATGATTCAAAGCAATGGCAATAACAAAGAATCAACATTTAAATATATGGCTGAGAGAACAAACATATATCATTAGCATCATTAAAAGAATTAAGACTGAAAAGAAATGCTAGACAGAATATATTTCTAGAAGAGATAAAAATAGACTGACAATTAAAGTCTTAAGCTAGATCCCAAGTAATTGTAAAAGATCTAGAAAGTGAATACATGTGAGATGCATGGGTATTGCTGTGATTCAAAGAAGAGAGATTTTGCATTGGAGAAACTGCATTAAATTTGAAGACTTTTATCTTGCAATAAATTGATAAAGATCTATATTTACTTCATTACCAAAAAATTTTGCATTTCTAAAGTGAAAGAAATTTGATATAGGAATAAAGATAGTATCATAATAAAATGTTTGAAAAGTATTCCAATAAGGTGTTTGTTAATTTATTACTTCAGTGAATAAAGCTTTTGAAAAAAAAAACAATTTAGTATAAAAAATTTAATTTGATACCTATTTACATTTACTTGATTGTGAAAAAATTTTACATTTATACAAGACAATCAAATTTTTTTTTTCATACTGTTTTAGAAAATTTGACGTAACAAAATGAGCACTTTTTCCTTTTTCTGTTAACATTTTGAGTATAACTATTAGCATAGAATTGTAAATTTTTTGTTTCTGGATATTATATGCAATTGAAAATTTCACACAATTTAAGAATGAGTTTAACCTCTTCATAAAAAAATACTGACATGATTTTTTTCTTTTACTCTGACTGATAAAACAATGTAGAAAGTTGCCACAATATGTTTAGTGCTTTCATTTATGTAGAAAGTAAGTTTTTAACATACAATAAAAAACTTTTTGTTTATGAAAATCAAATGCAATGTGAATTTTTAAACTTAAGAATAAATTGCTTAATTTCTTTATGAAAATATATTGTGATATAAATATAACCATGGTTGATACAATGCCATAGAAAATTGCTGTATATTTTTAGTATTTCCATTTATATTGGCAA
This sequence comes from Epiperipatus broadwayi, assembly GCA_028023455.1. Lineage (NCBI taxonomy): Eukaryota > Metazoa > Onychophora > Udeonychophora > Euonychophora > Peripatidae > Epiperipatus > Epiperipatus broadwayi. Next base: position 14,775,236 of record JAQFVV010000010.1, on the reverse strand, counting down.
TCAACTTTTAGTATAGAATTGCATATTTTTGAATTTCATACAGTTGAACATCACTATGGATTACAGATATTTGCAAGCATATGAATAAACTACCTTTTGACTTGATTTTTTTAACAAATCAACTTTTTCATATGTATGCACTATGGAAGTTGTAATTTTGTTTTATATTTTTTGTGATGCCATGTTGTCTAATCTAAATGTATAAAAAAAATAGTTTAAGGATTCAAATTCATGCAATTCAGAATAATACTTCACATGAAATCACATAAGAACATCAGAATGTGAAAATATAAAATTCAAAAACATCAGTAGACATGAAAATTCACTTCTGAATATTAAAAAATAATAATTTAACTTTACTTTTTTAAATGACAACAATAATAAAAGCCTCAGGGTAGTGGTAAATCTATTAACCCATTAAGCTCAGTATGGGGTTTAACAACCAGAAAGATTTTTCAAGTTGTTGAACATTTCCTAAACAAAGTCAATATTTTTTCTACTGGCTAGCTTATAATTGAATCAATTAATCATTTGTTAAAATGTAAAATAAATTTTAAATAGCCCATTACAGAGTAAAGATTTTTACAGCATTCTTATATAAAAAGAGAACAAGGTAGAAAACTTAGCTATAATTAAAAGGATTTATGGCTTAAACTTCTTTTGCCTTGCAGCTTAAAATATTTAATCTTCATTTTACCAATGAATAATTAGATTGCTAGCTGAGATTATTATTAACTGGTTACCTAAAAAATTTCCAACTTCCATTTGGATTCAAATTCTAGGTCGTTAGATGTCTAGAAGATACACCATCCAATATACAATGAGACCCTTCATCTAATTTTGGTTAGTAAACAAGAACCTAGCAGCTCTTTTTTTTTTTTCATATATCATACCATCCGCTAGTAACAACCGTCTGCAACCAACTGCTTGCTTGCAAGGCAGCTGCACTGGCCTCTCGGCTAACAACGCTTGACACCTAGCAGCTCTTTAATTACAGTATAATATTCTGGAACCATTAGATAAATGTTAAAACTCGAATTATAAAAATAACATGATTACAATATAATGTGAAGTATTATCACTAATGCTGAGTTCAAGGTTCATCTTCAAAGATCACCATTATGCTATTTAAAAAAGAGATGAAAGATTACAAGCGTATTGTTTTCTAGTAGTTGCACAATCATTTGCACATAATAAACCAAATTACAAACTCAACAAATATCACAGAAAATTTAACTCACTCATTAATAAATCATAAAATATTATGATCAAAAATGATTATCTTAAACTTGAAAATAATAATAAAAATATAAACATATATTACTTTTTTTTTTTTTTAAATCCAAACAATTTGTGAATTATTTTTCATCATTCCTGCTTTTAAGTGACAATTTCCACATAACAATTTTTATACTATTTTTTTTTATTTTTATAGATTGGGAATGTGAAAATGCTGATCTTGCAAGGACAGATGTAAATGACTGTAAAATGTGACAATTTAAAAACTGCCTGAAGTGAAATACATTTCCAGTTTATTATTAATTTTGTCTGTATTATTTTCTTTCAGTAAAGCATGTTTCATTAGCTAGAAAGATAATTTAAAAAGACAAATTTACCTTTCAAAATCAACTGTAAATCATAAGGAAGAGAAAAAACATATTTTTTTGTAGGAAATATTGGCTATGCCTAATAACAAATAATAAAAATTCAAAATATATTTAAGTATGTGTGTATATATAAAGCAAATAAAAAAAATTAATGAGAAATGTGTCAGGCAACTAAGGCTTAAACAATCATCATCATCGTTTTCAAACACTATCAATCCACTTCAAAATAAAGACCTTACTAACTAAATCCAACTTGATCCATAATTTCTCTACTCTATATCACTACAGCAAACTTTCTTAACTCATTCATCAATTTCCTATGTGGTTTTTTTTACAATCTCTCAAGATCCATTTAAGGTTTCAACTGCCCAACTGTTATCATCTCTTCCAGAAATGTCAACCCAGCACCATTTTAATAATGTCAATGATATGTGATGGTTCTCTCACCCAAGTATTTCGCTTTCATTCTTTTTTTGCTCCAACATAACTGAAATGTCCTGCTAAGTCTTAGATCAATATGTAAGAAATAGTAAAACACAATTATTAAAAACCTTATTTCTCAAACACATATTTTTTTATATTACGTTATTTCTATCAAAAGCATTCCATCTAATTTTAATTTGTAGATAACTACTAATTCATAATTATCATTTATATGGTTGAATTAACTTATTTAACACATGTTTGAAGTATTATTAGATTGAAAATTTAGTGCTAAAATATTTTACACAAGTTGAATATTATAGTGTAAAAAATGGTTACAATCATTTTTTTTTTTTTTTAAAGAGTTGAAATAATTCTTAGGTATTTATAAAAAATATTGAACAGAGTCCTTATCGGTCATCATTAAATGGTCCTAAAAAATATTCCAATGAATGAGAACCAAATTCTTATCTACAACATAATAAACCTGTGATATATATAAAATCCGTACTGTCCATGTCTGCATCCACCATGATTTTGCACTATTTATGACTGCATAATTATAGAACATGGAAAAAAAAACCATGTTTTATAAAACAAAACAGTTATGTACTGGAAATTTATAAAATACATCATTTCATAATGATGAAGTTTACAAAAAAAAAAGCAAGTTGTCACAAATAAAATGAGAATGACTTAAAAACATTACATATTGTATTCATTAATGTAAGATAGTAGAAGCCTTAGCTAATACAGTTTAGTACACCTAATAATTTAATATTATTATATTTATGTCTTCAAAATCACTTGCATTAAAAAAAAAAAAAAGGAGCCACACTTCATTTTATACATAAAACAAAAAATATTCAAACATAAAGGGGCAGGGGGAGAAATGAGGATGTTTCTTATCTTTCAAAAATTCAGTCTTATCATATTACATATTTGTATATAATTTTCAAAGTGCATTTCTTCTGTACTTACAGGTTTATTTGTAAAAGTTTCAAGCATCACTTGGAAATATAATACCATACCCAAAATTACCAATAGAACTTACATAAAAAAAAAAAGTCATTAATTAAATGAAAGGAAGATTATATTTAAAATTGTAAAAATTAAGTTGAAACAGTGAAGTGTTGGTGGCCTAGCGGTTAGCATAGCTGCCCATTCAGGATCGCTTCCGATCCATATGGAAAACAAATTAAGTTGAAACATGTTATGTGAATAAAAATTTAACAAAAGTTTACATACATGAAATAAATTTCTAATTAATAAGAGGATTGCAATTCAAAGCAAATTTTTAATATTGATTATGAAGGATAAAATGTTTGTGATTTTAAAATCAAGAAACTTTTGTATATGTGATAAAACAAACAAACAAACAAAAAAATAGAAGCTACTTTAATTTTAAAAAAATGAAAATCATGAAAAATAGTAGCACATCTATACCACCAGTTATTTGAAAACCTAATTTAAAAAACATCTTTATTTGGTGAAGAAAATGATTATCCTTGAATCATAAATTATTACAACAATTTAAACGACAAGAATAACATCAAATTGTTTTTCTTTTTAAACTGAATGTAAAATAAAAATTAACTTTGTTATTTTTTTAAATTTCCAATTGTTTAACTTATTTATTTTGCATATAACTATTTAACATTTGAGTTTAATTAATTCACATCTTTGTGATTTTAAATAAATATGCATACAGTACAATAAAATATTACTCAGACATTGTGACTATATGTATTATCATCAATAAATAAAAGTAAACATCACACTTTTATATGCTACAATGTCAATTAAAGATTAAAATTAATATGGGAATTTATTTGCTGAATAAAGAATTAAGACTTCATTTACCTACTTTTATATATAAAAAAAATAATGCATCAGTATTAATAATACTTTAGTGTATATATTTATTAAAAATATAAATATATGAATTAAACAATACTTACATTTTTTAAAATAAACAAAAATAATCGATTATTATCTTACTTTTTATAAAGATTAAACATTATCTAGTAGCAATTTTATACATAAATTTGAAAGCATGATGAGAATAAATTATTTTTTTAACATATAAATGATGTCTTCAGGATTAGATGTCTAAATAAGTGATATATTATTCTTTGCTACTCAAAGATTCACTTCTACAAATCAATAATGGCTTCATTTTTCAATATCTCTAATGCTTTGGAATGTATTTCCCCATTACAAACAGAAGTTTATTTACCTGGATAAATTTTCATTGAATCTTTATATGCATTAATACTTTCTGTATGAATCGTCCATAGTGGTTTTTTTTAATGAATTTTTATTTAATTTCTTTTTTTTTTTTTTTACTGTCTGTCTAAGACAACTTGTAACTCAAGTTTCACTCACTTACTAACTTTTAATCTAATTGAAACTTTGCATACATAATGTATTCCTGATGATAATACTTTTTTTTTTTTTTTGGAGTTTGCAAATAATTTTAGCAAAAAAAAATTTTAAATTTTTAATTGTATATGGCATTCACTACTCTATATGTTAATGCCATCTACCAGTATTAAATAATAATATCAAACTTTCTTATAAAATAAAAAATAGAAAATAAAAAAATATATACTTAAAGATACATTTTTATTCACATAAATACACAAAAAAAATTTTAAAAAATGCATTAAAAAGTGAAAAATAAATTTTATTCAGATTTTACAATATTTTTTGTATTTTTGTGATTATAATAAAGGCATGTGATGTTCATGTTTGGAAATATTCTTAGACTAATTTCTAAGAATGAGTACATGCTTTTACTTTGGTTATATAATATCAAAAATACTATGAAAGCTATGTTTTTGTTACTTTTCAATGCAATTATATTCAGTTCCATAGATATACTGCATATCAAATGACAGACAATATCCAAATTTAAGCCATAAGAATAATGCCTTTTTAACTTGCGAAGATATTAATATATTATAATTATGCAACAAGCACTGAACTGCTTATAAATAGTTATGAAATATGGTAATATTAGACAATATATTCTTTAAAAGAGTAACTATTGAATTTTTAAATCACCCATGCTTGATTTATTTATTTGTGAGCTTGAATATTGTGTTTATTTCAATAAAAGAGCGTCTTTTCTATAAAGTTTCAGTTTTGTGAAGCTGCTCAAAACTTTTATCATAATATTCTACAATTATTCAATCATAATTATATAAAATTTTGATAAATGAGTCCTATCCAAATAAACTAAATATACATTCTAAATAAATATAAATACAAACTATGCATTTCATTACTTTTAATATTATAAATAAGATTGGATGCTAAATGTTACTGAACAATAATAGTAATAATAAATACTGTAAAATAAATGAATGAATGACTTTGTTGTTTGGGAGGTGGTAAGAATATCAGAGTGCCGGAAGTGATGGCACTTTTCAATTTGACAACCCCATCCTCCAGGATATGATAATTTGACAGTCTCACAGGCAAATTCACTGAATACTTTTAAGAATCACAAATAGAAATCATTTAAAATTAATAAATAGAAAATATTAGCAATTTTCTAATTATACCGTAATATTATTGTACTACAAATAATAAGCTTTATAAAAAATTTTAATTTTTTTAAAAATTAATATACGTATTAATTAACTTTGCTTTTACATTGAAAAGAAAAGGGAGAAACTAGTACATTGTGAAAAAGTCTGGGATCTTGAATTCAGACTTTCAAGTTCTCAAAGCTATCCACTCCATTTTATACAATTGATATATATATATATTAAAAGCCTAAAGCTAAACTAGTCAAAATAATTTTAATTATATATGTATGAAAACGTCACATGATCACCATTTCTTATGCTTGCTCTTAACTGTTATTAAAAAAGGCAAAACTCTCTATACGTATTGCCACTCAGACAGTGCAAGCCAGAGGATATTGGATGAGTAGGCACTAGATGGGGATTTTATGCATAAGCCTTCTGACATCCATTGATTACTCTGGCTTGCACTGAGTGGCATTATGTATGGAGAATTTTGCCTGTTTAATATATGTATCTATAGATAAGGTAAATACTGATCTACAAATGTACCTAGCTGGTAATTATTATATATCAACAACAATGCTTCGCTTTCTGATGGGGGTCAACTAACCAATTCAGATACAATTGCTATACGTTACCACTTAGGTGTTTGAATATTACTTGATCTTTTGAACTATCAATTATAAAAAGAATTGGTTTTTATCATTATCTACATATAAATACACATTATCCAGCAAATGTTTGCATTATCGAAAAACATAGGCAATGGTGAATTTAGCAAATTGAGAAGATAATGAGAAAAGAAATCCACAAAATCTACTCCCCTCCCCTTCGGTATAAAAACAAAGTAAAAAAAATTTAAAATTTTATGGCTTATGATTTTATAATTAATATTTAAATGTCTGGAAAAAAATTACTTGTAAAATATTTGTTAAAAATATTCTTTTTAAAAAATAAAATTAATAGAGAGAGAGAGCAATTTATTTAAATTAAGTAATTATTAAACACAATTAATCTATTTTAGAAAAGATTTTAATTAAAATACAATTAAAAAACAAACAAATGTGAATCAAAATATTAAAATAGTATCTTAATAAATATTAATAAATCAATAATTATTAATGCCTCATGAAATTGTTTTATTATTAATAATTTCATTACTAAGAGATTCAATTAATCAACTAGGACCAAAAAATTAAGATAAATTTTAAAATACACTTAAATTGATAATTATTTATCACGGATTTTTATTTTAAGTATTCACATTGGCTACATTTTCTTACAAATGTTGCTATATGTCTATCATTGATTCTGTGTAACTTTCCCAGTGTTAGGGATACTTAGATGTGTTTATACACATACACACTCCTCACATGTACACATATTTGATGATCCAACTGTTCATGATGATTCTATTATACTTATAAGGATTTATCTTTTCTTCATTACATCCTGCTTACTAAAGATAAAAATATATTTTAGAACTGGTTTGCTTTTAATTTAATCTGATCCATCCCTTAAGTTTTGTATAAACTTAATGCATTCAGTGAAAGAAATCAAAAGGGTTGACTATTATATGATTATTAGGATATTTCAGCTTCTAACTCATCATCATTATTAATGATCAGCTGTGTGGCGAAGTTATCTCTAAATTTAATCTTTTTCTGATTCATAATTTCTCTTCACACCACTGCAGTAAATTCCCTAAATCTATTCAATTCATATGTGATTTCTTTCTAATTTTTTTATAATCTCTTGAAATTCAATATAGGTCTTTAATTGTCCATTCAAAATCATTTTTCCTAGCAACATATCAAGCTCAGCTTCACATCAATCTTTTCATTCCTGAATGGCATTTTGTGTAAATATTTTCCTTACGAGTCTTTTCTGCGAACACAACATATATCTTACCATGCATTCTTCTATTAAAGCATCCAAATAGCAATCTCTCAAGATAGAATACTTTCACTAAATATCTTCCCTTTTCAGGCACTTAGATGTACTTCCTTTTTATCAAGTTACTTCTGCAAAAAGGACTCCATGCAAGTTTCGATTCTATGATTAATTTCGTACATTGTTTCTATCTGTATTATAAATTTTATTTTAGTACTGTTTATTACCTTCATCAGATAATTTTAGTATATTTCTGGAGCATCATTTGTTAATACATTCACACTATACTATTTAAAATGTTTTGAAAACTAATATATTCACATATAATCTAATTATAATATCCTAGATCTATGTTACAATGTTCTAAAGTTATAATCACTGCAGATGATTATCATTTTCCTATTCTACAAATGTAATGCCAAATGATGTCTATGCTTTAATTACTTTTAAATATAGTCTTGTTCTCTTATACACTTTATAAAGATATTATTAAATGTCTGATACAAAATTAATAGAAGATTGATAGTTCTATAATTTATAATTACTCTTCTTTCATCTTTCTTAAATATCAATATTGCAAAGGTCCTTATCATTAAAATATTTAATACATAGCTTGCTAGAAATTTCTCTATTTCTTCATTTGCTTCATTTAAAATATTTATAATAATTCCATCATTTCCTAAGCCATTTTATTTTGCATACATTTAAATGCAAATTTCATCTCTTTATTTAAAATACAGAACATTTCAAATGATATTATAAATATTGGCTATTTTAACTTCCCTGCTCTTTATAAATAATAGTTGTTTTTTTTTTTTTGTAGAATTCATTCACACACTCCATAATGCTATTTATATTGCAATCAGTAATAACATATTATTGAAATAATTTCTCTTCTAATACTAAAATATCATTTTATATTTTTGAGACTTTCTCTTCTTTAGTTTCCAAATCCATTTCCTATATTAATTTTTATCAGAAAAAAATTCAGACAGGACTTTCCCCCCACAGATTTCTGAAGTTTATGCCTGTTTCCCTTTCATTTTTGCCTTCATTTCAATGGTTTACCCACTACATTTTTAATATTTCAAACATTTTCTAATTCTAGCATAAAATCTCTTATGTCAATTTTTAAAAGCATTCTGAATATCTACATCATCATTTCTTTATTGAAGCATAAATTTAAGGTAGCATATATCTTTCTGATGTAGTAATAATTTAGGAGGCACTTTGCTATAGTTGTTTACACTTGGGGAGATATGGAACCACTACTGAAAATGCCGTGATAAATGAAACAAATAGTTTGGGGGGGGGGGATCACAAATGAACATTTTTTTTAAAAAAAGGGTAATCTTTGATATATTAAATAAAATTTACCAAAAAAAAAAAATTATACTTTTTTTCAGAAATGATACTATAATTGATTAACAGATAAAAAATTTTGAAATTTAATTAAATAAATAAACAAGAAGTACAAAACATGATATGAGTTGTACAAAGTAATTTTTTTTTTAAAAAATAGAAGTTTACAAGGGAATAATGAAATTCTAGGAACAAAGTAAAGGAGTAGTGCTTAATTTTTCCAATTTATCACTGCTTTCAGGTCAAAACAGATTTTTTTACTTTGTAGAATTGGTCTTTTTTAGAATTATTGTTCAATAAAATTGTCAAGCATTGGTGGTCGAGAGGTCAGTGACAGGTGCAGTTGTCCCGGGTTAGTGGGTTTGCTTCCCGGCTGATGCTATGACACATAGGGGAAAAAAAATTGTCTAGCATTTTGTAAAGCAGCCTGTAATATTATTTTGAGAAAACATAAACATAAAATGATTATTTTAACTTTATTTCTTTGCAAAAAAAAACTACACCTAACTACATTATCTATTTTTCTTGAGGTCCTTTATACACAAAACAAAACCCGTTTGTCATTTTAAATGTAATGCTTCAAATATAATATTGTTTAGATTGAAGCACATTAAAAATTATTTTCATTTTATATTTTTTCTTTCCCACAATAATTTCACAAAATAAAACCTTCATGTGTCAAATTTTAATACTTGATAGTTGTTAGGCATGTGAAAACTCTAGTGGATGCTTGATCTAAATGATTATGTTATACGCTTTCAACATTCTGTCACAAACTTTCATTCATTTTTTTAAAAATTCCTTTTGTACAACTCATATTGTATTTTTGTTGTTTTCAAATTCAAAATGGCCACCGAGCGCGTACTGTATCAGCACCTTAAACATTACTTTTTTTAATTTTCATTTGTAAACAACAAAAAAAAACATACTCTGACTACTTGTTCTATTTATCATGTAGTATTTTCAGTAGTGGTTTGATAGCTCTCCAAGTGTCAATACTTGTTTCTAAGCACTTCCTAAATAGATTTTAAAAAAAGGCATATGATTAATTACTCAGAGTTCATAAGAAATTTGAGAGCCAGACCTGTGAATGCTAGAAGCGATCTTGCAAACTTCCAGTTCTAAGTCAGATGCTCTACCAATTATGCCGAACCATGCAAGGACCTCCTAAATGATTATTTCTGATATTCCATTCCACCTAAGTCATATGCTTTCTTAAGAAAAATGTGAAAGGCTGACTTAGAATTCTAAGACTACATTTCTTACACATAACACACATCTAAATTGATGTCTAGACTCATAACTAACATGCAACCTTTTATAATTGTGAAATCTTCTATTTATAATATACTTTTTTTAATTGCAATATGTAAACCATAAACTATGTCCATGAAATCAGGAATTCTGATACTTTTAAACACAATAATTGACCTTTCTCTTAGTGGATAACACTATGCCATATTTTCAGGTAACTTGAGTCATAAGGTAAAAGTTATTTTTAAATCATTTTATAGCAGAGAGAATTAAATTTTTAATTGCCTCTGTATGACTAATATATATATACACACATAAAAAGCTGGAAAAAAAAGTTTCAAATGACAAATTTATCACTTCACTTACTATCTAAAGATTCATGTGGCTGTTTGACATAAGTTCATATTGTACAATCAAAACACAATTAACATAAAGTTCAATTTTCTGTTATTATGAAACAAGCCCGAATTGTTTAGCTCAAGGCCTGATCTTATTTACCTTGATACAAAAATATATATCATATTTTTCAAAACACAATATAAAAACAAGTAAACACCCTCTCCCCTCACTATTTATCTAGCTATATAAAGGCCACACTTTCAGCCCTCCTGGCATTCTGATTCATACTTAAAAGCATTAACTAATCCAATATATCTTTAAAGGCTGAGTCATAAGCAGTTCAGAATTCTACAACTCCGTATTTTGACTATATATTTTCAAATGTAATGATTAGGTAAGCTTGAAAAATAATTACATATTAGTTAATGTTCATATATACATATAATTAATTAAACATTTCAAATAATTACATTTTTAGCATTTATTTACGTTTTTAATTCGGACTGCAATTAATGACAGCTATAGATAAAACTTTTATAAAAAACAACAACTAATAAGTGCACACAATTATAAAATATATACAAATAATTAAAACAATATATAGTATACCATATACATACACACCATAAAAATATTGGATTCAGTAACAATAAAATAAAAAAAATCCTAAAATTGTTTTAAAGTAAATCAATGGCTCAGAAATAATGAACACTGCATCATATAAAAGATTAATCTAGAACCACTACAAAATAGATATATTCCCATTTATTGACAAATAATTTGATGAATAACTTAATGGACTCCCTGAAAAAAATCATAGACTTGCTTAAAACTTCTCATTACAAAAAAAAAAACAACAACTAAAAATTGCAAGTAAAAGAAATATTTGCTACAAATTGCAAAAAGATATAGTCTTGCATTGGTGGTCGAGAGGTCAGCGCAACTGCCTTGCACTTGCAGGCAGTTGCCCGGGTTGCGGGTTCGCGTCCCGGCCGATGCTATGACACTTAAAAAAAAAAAATGCAAAAAGATATATAATTTTTTCTTATTAATATTGTACAATTTCCATTAATAAATGAATAAAACGTTCTTTCATTTCTTTTCAAAAGTGATCAGTCATTAAAAATGCCATAATATTTTTCCTTCCTTCCTATGATAATTAACTTGTTTTTAATTTATATGAACCATGTAATTTTTATAAAATTTCTATCCTATGTTTCAATCATACTTTATTAGATCTTCATCAAAGATTATAAATTAATAATTATTTTCCTTTTCTTATGGCACATTAAGAATATATTTTATTCTTAATGTACCATAACCAGATAAAGATAACTAAGGGTATTTAACCACTGATGATGATCAAAAATACATTTAAAACATAGCTCAAAAATTTTGTAAAAATTATACCCATATTAAATAGAAGTAGGAAAAAAAGTATTTACATATTTTTCTTATTTATTATAAATCTGAAAGATATTTACAATGTTGTATCAATAAAAAATGGTCTTGTGGTTCAATGGAAGCATATCTGTCTACACCATTGACTAAATGGATTCAAAAATAAATCAAAACTTAAAATTTTTACAGGTTCCAATCAGGCTTAGATATTTTATTTCATGTGGCTAGGTTAACCATCTAATATTAGTCAGTAAACAACTACCTATCTATTCTTGATTAGAAGATAAAATTTAGAAAATCAATCAAATCATCTAGTAATATGAAAAACTGATATTTAATACTTTCATCTTCACTATTCTTCAATAAGAAGCTGCTGAAGAAATATTTGCATTGCAGTGGGCTATTTAAAAGCCGGGTTTTTTTTAAAAAACAAATAATCTTGATAAACTTCAAGATGAAATCAAAAGTATTAAAATAAATTTGATCCGCAAGAGGTAATTTCAAGATACTTAGCTATTTAATAATTAAAATGTAAATTCTTGACCCAAACAATATACTATAATTTTTTTTTAATTCTATGTTGGGGATTCTTAAACGTTCCATAATCTTGTCACAAATATACCTTGAAATTATATGAGATCTTAAAAAAAAAAAAACATGTACTATTTAATTTTAAAATTATTTAAATTACATGAAAAATATACAGTAGGTCCTCAACTATTTCTTACAAGAGCAATAGAAATAAGGCAGCATGTTACAGAATTTTTAAGGCACAAAAGAAAAAGAAGAATACAATTATCTCTTGATAAATTTATAAAGAAAACACCAGAAACTAATTAATAAATGTTATTTATGTATATGCGAATACACCTCATTAAAAAAATAAATATTTTAAAAACACTTTTTGATGTTTTGTTTATATTGCTTTATTTTCATAAATGTCAACTTTCATAAACATTTCAGGACTAATTAGGTATGAAAGTCGGAGACCACTTGTGGTGAAAGCAGTATATAATAAAGTATTATGCAAAATTATAGAAAATTTAGCAAAAAAATAGTTAATTATTAAATTTTACCATATATCACTATTTGAAATATACATCTATTATCAAGTCATTAAAAGAATAGTAACATAAAGTTTTATTAAATTAGGACAAAACTATACAGGAAATGGATATGATGTCTCATATTTTATAAAATTTTAAAATCATTTCATATTTAAAATGTATTTTTATTATCAAATTAGAGATCAAACTGCATTTTTTTTTAACTAAATATTTTATAATATGGAATATAATAAGCAAATTCCCCCCCCTCCCATGTTTCAAAGCATCGGCCGGGAAGCGAACCCGCAAACCCGGGACAACTGCTTATAAGGCAGCTTGACTACCAACGCTTGACTATAATAAGCAATTTGTAGTCTAATTTTAAATAAATGAAGCAGATGCCATGACAATTAAAATGGGGAAAAAATAGACGTGTGATTTCGGAGAACAAACAAAATAAATTGAAAATGTATACAATATGTATTTTAAAAATAACACAATTACACAGATTATGTGACAATTGAACATTCAAATGGCAAGCTGAAACAGCGATTCCATTCAAGACATGAAACAGTTTTTTGTCATTGTTAGTGTTTCCTCAGATGAAAATTGATTCAGCAACTTTCAACTACTGAGTTCACCACTCCATTAAACAATATGAGGCATTGAAAAAAAAATGCTTAGAAATAAATGAATTATGAAAGATGTGCTAAGTAAATCATGAAGGGTGATATAAAAGAAGTTGAAAAAAAAAAATGCTTAGAGTTAAAAGAATAATTAGATAATCTTGTGTTGTAACAATGAGTTTTTTTTAAAAAAAGTTGAAAACTTGATGATACTATTGAAGGCAGTATATTTAAGTTATAACTGCTCTGCGCATTTTATGAAACCAATTTAAGATTGTTGTTGAATTTTGTATATGAAGCAAAATCACAGTAAAAATAACTGAACTATAAAATATGCTTTGCTAACCAAATTTATATTAACTAAATACACTAGTGTCTAAAGCAACAAATATAAGTAGCTGCAAAAACTTGATCAGTATAGTTTTTGATCATTTTAATATACATTGTAAAACAGACATTTATCGGTAATGTAATCTAGGTCTATAATCTAGAGCAAATGCCTCCAAACATATTTTTTAGAGCTAGTGCTCATTTTTTATTGAATAACAGGCCAAAGAAAATGGATTTTCTAATATAATTCCACCATAGCCTAGAACACACTCATTTATTAACTCCATAATTTTATTAAATAAATATAGAAAAGCTAATGCAAAATGTGCTACTGTTAGGATTTTCTGATTTTTTTAATGTCAGGTTTAATATGGAAAGTACCCTTTTATAAAAAGTCAAATAGATTGTTGATCTGCATTATGTAATCAATTTATTGATTTCATATAGTTCATATCTGAATAAATTTATTCACAAAGTTATGTACTTGTAAAAATAAGTAACATTTTTCTGGACTTTTTTTTTATTTTTGGACAGTTATGTTCTGGTAATAAGAAATAAAACTCAATTTTTCATTTTTATATAATATTTTCAACATATGATTTGCACTTCTGCAATAATTATTATGAAAAAAATCTTGAAATAATTTAATTTATTGTTGTTGTCTTTGAAATCAATAAAATCCTCCAAAATAGATTATTTCAGTATTCTAATATTTTTACAAAGTCATTAACAGAGAAACTAAAATTAACTATATTTTTATTTAGACTTTCACAACATGAAACATACAAAAAAAAAAAATTGCATCAGATGATTTTTGATTAACTCTAATTTTATTTCACAAGTTTTAACATTCTAATATAATTATTTAAGTTGATCAGATCTCTAAAATATCTTATTCATGTTAGTGAAATGTTGACAAATATCCATTAAAAAGGCAAACCAGGCACATGTGAGATCTAATATTTCTTATAAAGGTTTTTTTTCCCCTTCCATATAAATATCAATTTTATTTTTAAATTCTAAAAATCTCTTTAAAACATTTCCCGTATTTAACCTTCAAAAAGTAGAAATGATACAATAAATGATCGTATTCATTCTCAATTTCTTCAAGAAATGATTTGAATTGACAATGGTTCATACCAAATTTGCAAATAAAATTACTGTTGAGATTAAAGATATAATCATTAATCGGATTTAAAAAATCCACACAATTGCTAATGCATAGATTTTATAATGTTTTAAATATGAAGAAATTTATTAAATGAATCAATGAACCCAGTATTCATAATGACCATATTTTTTGTGCTATCTGTCATAATTGCCAATAACGACTATAATTCAATTTTAAGTTACCCATTATCTGCCTGAAGATTTGTGATGATGGTATATTAGATGTGATATGTTGGACTATTTCCATCATCTATCGGCAAATGTTGAATATATATAGAAAATTGTAAACTTTGTTTAAACTTTTCAATGTTAGTAATAATACACAAATAGACCAACATATTATCACATTTAAGTTACCCATTGCTTCTATTACATTGATATTTTTTAATGCAAATAATTCTTCTGTTACCTCCAAATTTTCATTTACACCTTGAATAAAAATGAGTAATTAAGCGATTTTAATTGCACATTCATTCTTATCTAATATTACTGAAAAATTTATTAAATCTTTATTTAAATTGATTGTTGTCAATTCTTCAATCCTTCTTGTAACGAAAAAATTTCTTAATTTCTTCTGTGAACCTCCTTCTACAACTGCAATACAATCATTTTACAAATTCACCAGTAGTAAAACACCTTTCTTAAGCAATTATTTAATAAGTTTGTAAACTAGTTTTAACAGAATTTAAATTTTGGTTAATCATTTGGTTGTTGCTAATTTTAAAAAAAATTCTTCTAATTTTTCTTTCCATACATCTTGAAATTTATTTTAATTAACAGCATTGCAACATAACTTCTATATATATTCTTTAAATATGGCTACAATT
This sequence comes from Epiperipatus broadwayi, assembly GCA_028023455.1. Taxonomy (NCBI): domain Eukaryota; kingdom Metazoa; phylum Onychophora; class Udeonychophora; order Euonychophora; family Peripatidae; genus Epiperipatus; species Epiperipatus broadwayi. The sequence continues at coordinate 14,759,419 of JAQFVV010000010.1, read as the reverse complement.
TACTACAAAGAAGACTCACACATTTATTATTATTGTTAGAAAATACTTTAAGATTATGCTACATTAAATTCTTGATACTCAATTTCCTCTTTTCTTTCTTTAAATATCATGTGGGATAGCTGAAATTTAAATATTTTAATAATCAATTAAAAAAAAAAACCCACCACTTTGGTTCGAAAATTATTCTATTTTAAATATATATGCATAAAAACTACAAGATTTTAATATCTTATTACATTTTATTCAAGTTAAAGAAAATTGTAAACAAGAAAGTGAATAATACTACACTTGTCTTATGTGATTCAAAAATAAATGACAAGTATTGGTAGCCAAGAAGTCAGCACAGTTGCCTTGCAAGCAGTTGCTTGCAGACAGTTGTTGTGGTTCGCTTCCCAGCCAATGCTTTGACATATGAAAAAAAATAAGTCTTTGTTTTGAACTTAAAGTTTGAATTTTGCATAAGCAAACTAAAACACAGCTATTGGATAAATAAGTTGAGGAATTTTGTAATGAAAAGAAAATTTGTTTTCTAAAATGTTTCTGATTTGTAATTAATTTTGAACAGTCTTAATTATTTCTTGGAATTATCTGGTTTACATAAGAAAAATAATAAAATGCTGATCTGTATCTTATAATAATACAATAGATACTAATTTTATTTATATGCTATTTCAATTAAAAATTTGAAATATATTACAATATTTAGAAAATAATTATTGAGAATACTTATCATTTTAAATAATTATTTAGTTTCTGTAAAAAAAGTTTATTTTGAATGTCAGGAGAATAAAATCTTAGAGACCAGATAAAATCATGTGCATTATATTAGTCCACATAATTTGGACATCCTTTACCTGAGCAAAATTATAATCCAACAAAAATATTTAAACTGGAAAAATATAATACTACATAAAAAATATAAGTATAAAAGTTAAAAAATGAATTCATTTAACTATTATACTTTACGAATTTGAAAAATATAAATAATTTTCCCCTAGTGAAATCTTTCTACAATAAAAGCATAAAAAAATCTTATGTATATAAAAAGCACAAACAGTTTTTGTTAATGTAAATAAATTCAAATGTGTAACTTCCAATTGCAATGGTGAAACACTATTCATTTGATCGCTATATACTCCTAAAACAATTGTTTAATTTGATGCAAAGTTTCCATTTTAACTTTACACTTAAAATTTGCAAAACATACAGCCTCTTTCTAATGAAAACTATAAATGAACTTTTTAAAGCATAAAAAGTCTGATGCATGTAAAAAACATAAACAATTTTTCTTATTATAAACAAATTGAAATGTTGTCAAGATCAATCATAATACTAAATGGAAAGCCTTTGAAACATCTCCAAGTGTATGTTATACCACATGGTGATCTTTATCATAGCATTTGCTTTACTAAATTTATCCAGTTCATATTTAGTATCTAAAAAATTGAGCATTTTCACTGTTTAACATATAAACAAAAAGATAAGTAAACTAAATTGGCAACTAAGCTTTACAAAATGTGATAAAAATGTCTGCTGCTACAGCGTTCATTATACTATATAATTATGCATGTTTAATGTTATTTTATAGAAAAAAAAGTGTTTTCTAAACAATTTGTTTGATGTAAAAGTGTTCATGGCAGCAGACCTCACTATATAAAATCAGGGTAAAAATAAAACAAGTTACAGACACCTTAATTGAGTTACTGTCTTCAAATCTTTATGCAACACTTACTTTACTACAACTAAGTACTTTAAGCTTATATGTCAATAAGTGCTAACTACCCATAGTTTTTAGTTAATATTATTATTACTATTTTATTTTTATTAAATGAAATGATAAATATTAAAATTAATACACAAAAACTTCATTATTCAAAAAGTAATGTAGAGAAGCTTCATATACAGTAATTGCTGTAGTTCAAGAAAAACTTTGAATACATGTTTGAAGTAGGGATGCATTTTTTTTTTCTATTCTATCAAGTTAAGAGTTTTCATAAAAATACACAAAATCAAAAATACATTACAGAGAATTTACCTGATTTTCACAAAAAATGTTGCACAGTATTAGAGGAATAATTAGGCAAAGAAATACTATGACAAAGTGATAACATTTTAGCTTCATCGTGAAGGTTTGACATTGCTTACCACCAATTATATGTAATTTGTTCTAATATCTCATTAAACTTTAAAGAGCCATTACATCATTATAATGAGGATAAAAAAATAAATAATACTTCTGTATATAATATAAATATAAAATAAAATAACAATTCATGTCAATTGTTAATACAGAGTTTCTTTAATATAAATAAAATAATAACAAATAATATTTCCAAGCGCTTTCAACTCTTACGAGTCCTTATCAAGGCAAAGTAAAAAAAAATTATTTTCTCCTAGGTGATGAATTTAACATTTCATTGTATTGGCCAGGAACAACTAATCGGAAAGCTGGTTAATTTCGAATTCATAGCACAAGATGAATTTTGTATAAGATATGTGAGTTTTTTATCATGTGTTTCTTGCATTAATATTGTAAAATCCTTTGGACTACATATATGGTCTGTATTATTTTGGTGAACATAAAAAGCTGAATAAACTATATCATCTTCTCTTGCTCTATTATACGTATATTTGTGTTGTTGAAGGCGATATTTAATATTTGTTTTTGTTTCTCCAACATATATTGCATTATAATTTATTTGTGGGCATCTAATAGAGTATACAACACTGCTTTTATTCTCCTTATTTATTATTTCCTTAGAAACAAATATTAAATATCGCCTTCAACAACATAAATATATGTATAATAGAACAAAAAAAAATGATACAGTTTATTCAGCTTTTTATGTTCACTAAAATAATACAGGCCATATATGTAGTCCAAAGGATTTTACAATAAATGCATGAAACACATGATAAAAAACGCAAGATTAAAGAACCATATCTTATACAAAATTCATCTTGTGCTATGAATTCTAAATTAACCAGCTTTCCGATTAGTTGTTCCTGGTCAATACAATGAAATGTTAAATTCATCACCTAGGAGAAAATAAAATTTTTTACACTGCCTTGATAAGGACTCGTAAGAGTTGAAAGCGCTTGGAAATATTATTTGTTATTATTTTATTTATATTAAAGAAACTGTATTAACAATTGACATGAATTGTTATTTTATTTTATAATGAGGATACTATAACAATTATAACTTTTCTAGTTTACTCTATTTTCTCCAGAAAAAAAATTTAACAAGCATAATGATATCTGCTCATTTCATGATTATCTTTTCATTTTTATTAAATTCTTAATCTTTTCTCTTGAAATTATTAGAATTACCTTGTCATTCATAACAATAATAATCTATTTATGACTAAAATCTCATTAATACACATGAAGATAAGATGACTGATCAGTCATAATACTATTAAAAGAAATTATAGATTAAAAATGACCAAAGTGGTATACTGTAGTATTATATAAATATATAAAAAGAGCATCAATATCTAAATGCATGTATTGATTTAATTAGAAGTCCTTTCAATGCATCATGATTTTAATTTTTTTATAAGTTCTGGCAATAATCTCTTAATATCCAGAATCATTTATGGGGGTTGAAAATGGTATTATTAAGGCAAAACTTCTAAAGCAACTATAAATTTTTATTTAATTATCATTACTTTTGTCATCTATTTGCTATTTTATACAAATAATTTATGTAGTTCATTCTGATATCATACACAGAAGCTTACATTACAGTGTAACATATTTCTTCTAGGTTTAAATGAAGACTTGCAAGAGGACAATAACTTTTAACTTAGAAAACTTTAAAATATTTTGAGATGCCTTAGAAGAGATGGAAAGGGGGGGGGGGGTTGATGCAAAAAAAAAGATAACTTAATTTTTATAGTGACCAATGTAAAATGATTTCATTCATTAGTATGCTTAAATAACATGGAAAATAATAATTAGATAAAAAAATGTGTAACTTCATACAACTCAACTATCTATATGATTACTGATGGTACATAGGTAAATAGCTAATCTTGATTGGATAAATTGATGAAAAAAATCGGCACTATATCTCTGTAAAGAGTTTCTTGAAAAAGATTCTACTGAGAGCCACTTAAAGATTATCAAAGCTTTTTAAGTAGACAGCTAGTATAAATTACTCAACACTGCATCATTCTTATTAATACTGTAATAGTGATATGGTAGTAATATAGTGCTCAAAAAACAATTGGACTATATTTAAATAAACTATATGTATATTCTCTTAAAATAAAATAGAAATCTAAAAAGTAAAAATCTATACAGATCATTTAAGTCATCAAGATTTTGCAGATGATGGTGTCGTTTTTGCAAATAATGTTCCAGAATTTCAGAAAATGTTACAAGAGTTATAAAATGAATGTAAGAAAAGAAGTTTAAAGATTCTCAAATGAAAAAAAATAAAATTAACAAAAAGTTAAAAATTACAATATATCTTGGTCAAAATATTAATATGAATGGAATAACATAATGAATAAAATAAATCATAGAATTAAATTTGATAAAGGGCTTTCATAAAAATAATATTAAAAATAAATATCCCTATGAATTTGAAAATGGTTTTTTATTAGTTCTAAAGACATGGACACTTAATAAAAGATCAAGATAGAATTTAAAATATTCTATGGAGAGATATATGTTGGAAATACGAAGAAAAGATTCAAAGTGAAATATTTGTATGAAAAAACAAACAGATATCATTAATACTATTAAAAGGATTAAAAAACTGAAATGGAATTGGGCTGGAATAGAGGAATAATAAAAGTTTTAAATTGGATTCCAAGAGATTTAAAACACCCAAGAAAGAGATCACATGTGAGCTGGATGGATGAAATAAGGAAATTTGTTAATGAGATGTAAAAAAAAGAGTATGGAGTGGAAAAATTGGACTAAACTTGGAGAGACCATCTTCCAGTGGATGAAGAAATAATATTAACAGACCAAAAAAATATTGCACAATGAATTGAATTTTTTTTAAAAAAAAAAAACAAGCAATAAAATCAAAATTGTTAGAGAACTATTAAATTATATGTGAAAAAATATTTCATTGTTGCTATTTTTTTCTCCCCCCCCCCCATGTGTCATAGCATCAGCTGGGAACCCGGGACCAACTGCTTGTAAAGCAGCTGTCGCTGACCTCTCGACCACCAATGCTTGACTGCTATTTTTTTTTTCTTTTTGGCCCATTTTTAAATGGTAAATTCAAAAAGATTATGCTTATAGTTTGTGAATTTGTTAATAAAATAAAAAAAATCTGGAAGATGGTTAATAATTTTTTATAGACAACTGATAATTATTACATACACAAATTTATATAGCTTCAAATGAATTTATAGTGTGAATAAAATAGCACTGCCTCAGTTTAAGATTTGTGTTGATGGATTATAGAAGGATTAAACAGTAGATATTTATGTTTATTGATAATAAAGTCAAGATTAAAAATAAAATGGGTCATATTTATGATGCATAAAAATAATGAATTAGCAACATGGATGTGGAGATCCAGGTGTTCAATGCCTGATCATTAGTTAGAATATAATGGAATTTGAGATATGAGGATTAAAAAAAACTGAACTAAAAAAAGCTTGGTTACAAATCAATACATATATATATATTAAACTTTATTTTTATATGACTTTTGTCATTATTAAATAAGAAATATTTTAAAAATTATCCGTTTTTTGTTAAATTTTTATTAATGTATGGGTAATGAAAAATTTAGAAAGAAAAAAAAGCTCTAAGTAGGTTAGTGAGAAAACATAATTTGAAACTGCTGCTCTATTTAATAGTTCACCTACAATTAATTAAGACTTCAAAAATATGGTGGATATAATATTTTCATTAAATTAAATTTATTAATAATGAAAAATCACTTGATTCCATAAGCTTTAAGTTCTCAAATCATTTCAACAATTGATTTGATTAATTTTTTTTTTTTCATGTGTCATAGCATGGGCCAGGAAGCGCACCCGCTAACCCGTGACAACTGCTTGTAAGGCAGCTGTGCTGACCTCTCGACCACCAACGCTTGACAATTATCACAATATTATTTTCTAATATGATTTGTATGTTTCTGCTCATCATATCTACTAGAGTTATGGCAAAAAAAAAAATGAATCTAATAAAAGTTAATTCCCAATGCATTAGAACCATTCTACTGGAACTAGATGTTAAAACTATTTTTATTGCCTTTTAAACAATTTTTTTCCAAAAAAAAAAAAACTGAAAAGACAAATCAATCTAATTTTCATTCAATATTTTTTGATTTGTTTTGTTTTTCAAATATAGAAAATTTGACAAGCGTTATTAGCCGAGAGGTCATCGCATCCGCCTTGCAAGCAAGTAGTTGGTTGCAGACGGTTGTGGGTTCGCATCCCGACCAATGCTATGATATATGGGGGAAAATATATATATATATAGAAAATTTTAAATTATGTTAGAAATAATCTTTGTTTTCAGATTTCTAAATATAATACATAAATATGAATGTAATTTTATTATATGTTTAAGATTTGGTTTACTATATTGAAGATCTCAGTTCAGTTTTAGAAGCATGATGTTTATAACTTATAGTTGTTGGACTTTTTAAGCATTTTACACATTGACTGAAAATTTCTAGTGTTGATTGAATATTACTAGGAATGACATTAGTCAATAAAAAGAAGACCACCTAGAACTTAATTAAACCATGTCACTGTTTCAAAATAATTCACATTAAAAAAACAACCTCTCACTTGTATATTTACCTTTATAAATAAATACATTTACATGAAATAAAACATTTTTTAATATTACAAAAATATTTCAGTAATCATGATAATATAACTTTGTCTTATTTGACATTTTAATTTCATCCACTATATATTATGGAGATGACCCATTTTAATGATCATTAACAGATGTCATCCAGTAGAAAATAACTCATTATAATAATTAGCAGATTTATGTTTCAACATAGAAATTACTATTGTTTTAGATGCGAGAAACAATGTGGTGCAATAAAAAATTCACTATATACATGTTCTAATATAAAATTAAAAATGCATAAATATAATATAATAATAAATTAATATGCTTATTTGTCACAAGTATATTTATGTCACTTTTGTGCCTTTTTTTTTTGGGGGGGGGGGGGGGCAGTTCTAAAAAGCAAAAATTCTTTCTAAGTAAGAAAAAAGGAAATGAAAATGAAAAACAAAAACTTTAATATTACATTTTTGAATGTTATATATTGTTTACAAAATATGTCAAGTATAAGGCAGTACAAGAAAGAAAAATGGAAAAAAAGTTAAGTAAACTTTAACAACTAAATCTTAATTTTTTTAAAAATGTTTTAATACAATATACAGTATTCATTAAAAACCAGTCAACACTTAAAAAAATCTCAATATCAATAACAATCAACAATTTCAAACTGTTGTCAAGGCATCTCCTTTTAACAATATAAGTGGAATTCCTTATATGTTATAAATGCATGCTTATTAAATAATAAAATTAACACAAATATATATATATATTAATTTAATGCATTTTAATTAATTCTAGTGTATATAAAACACGCTCATTATAATTAACATGAATATAATTCAATAAAATGCAATGTTCAATAAATTATAGTAATCAAACCTTTTTTAAAAAAGAAAAAAAAAGAAAATCAGAATAGAAATTCTGAAGTTTTTACATAATTATTAATAAAAGTCTAAAACAGATTGGAATTTTATTCAATTTAATTTGTTTATGAATGAGATTGATATAAAAAATTAGAATACAAGTATTAAAAGTTTTATGATAGTTATTAATAAAAATCTCAATACAGATAAGAATTTTATTCAACTTAACTTGTTTATGGATGAGATTTACATATAAAAAGAGTGAGCCTATTAATAATGTAATTAAACTTAATTGCTAAAAATACAATAATAAAAAAAGTTAAAAACTTTTACTTTCATTTAAACTTTAATCATATAAAAAATTATAACATATATAACTATAAAACAAACTACAATACATACATTTTTTCAAATATTTCTACTTCTCCAAAAAAAGATGATCTTATAAACATTCTTAAATTATATTTTTCTACTTTTCATAGCATAATTAACATTCTTTTTTAAAATTACTTATACCTACCACATATATTTTAATAATTCATTACTGCACAAAAAAAGCAAGAGTTATGGCTTTAAAAAAAAGCTTACTTTTGTAAATAATAAATGAAAAAATATTATACGTCTCCACATATACACTCTAATGCAAATTTTTTCTATATAATTCCTTTAATTTTCTAACAGTTTTGACTGTCCTATAGACTTCATCAGAGCTTTTGCATAACCTTCCCGTTTCTTTTTAAACTTATAACTGACTCTCAAAAAAAAAAAAAAGAAAGAGAAAGGTTATGCAAAAGCTCTAACTGTTAGAAAATTAAAGGAATTATAATCAAAAAATTTGTATTAGGGTGTGTATGTGGAGATTTATAAAAGTAACAGATGAAGGAATGCAAAAAAAGTTAATGAGAAGATATAAGAAATTTTACTGATGTAACAATAAACAGAAATTGATTATGTATCCTATGAATTTATCTTTAAAGATTAGATTAAATATTTTCCTTATAACATTTTTTTTTTACTGATGGCATCAAAAAATAAAAATCATACAGAATAAAAATTCAATAAAACATCTGCATATAATAAAAACTTATATAAATAACAAATCAAGTTATCTAATTTATTTCTATATATATTAGTAAATTAAACTTTATTATTCGATTTTTGCCAAGTCAGCTAAATACAAATATCTACATATATGCCATCTTTAATGTTTTGACTTACATTAATCTAACAATGTTGTAAAAAAAAAGTTAAATGAAAACAATATTATAACAAAGTGTTAATATAAACTAAAATAATCAAAAGAAAATAATAATTACAAATTAGATTTTTAAAAAAAAATATCAATTCATTTTGTTTCTATGCTGTTTGAACCTTTTAGTAGACAATATTATAAATTTTATGCACAAATAACACTTAGATAATAGCTATTACTTTTGCTTATACTTCAAACATTCAATAAACTTAGTGACAATTATGCGTATTATTTTAATAGTAAGAAGTCTTTTTTTTTTTCAATTTTCAGAATCATTCAAAATTACCATTATTTGTTACAATATCGTATATATTTTCATATCTAGTGTCCATTTTATACATGTCAAAACAATCATTTACTTTCTCCATCAAAACATTTTAAAACCACAAACATAAGTGAAACGTTTTAATCTTTTTATAATAGTTTACATATCAGTTAAATCTATTTATGACAACTTAATCCAGCTTATTTGTATTCTTTGAAATAGATTGCCATTCCATGGATCAGTGATATTGAAAATTGTATTTATAATCTAGCATTTTCAAAATTCTATTACATCTATTTGTTTTCTGAAAAAATAAATATAGCTCATCTGCTCAAATGAGAGATGTATGCTGGAAGACAGTCGAGTATTATCACCAATGATGAAAAATTGCATTGATCATCAAGAGCATTGTTTATGGCAATTTTTTGATAGAAAAATATGATCTCGCATATTTTATAAAACTAATTATGAAATATACATTCACTCATACAAATATTCTTATTCTATTAAAAATTTGCAACTGGAAAAACATGTGTTTACCATCAGTTTATATGTCAGATGTATTTTCTGGAAGAAAGTGACATGCACGACAATGTCTTTATCTGAGTTTGGATCCTTGTTTTTAAAACATGCATAGTCTTTCTAATACTATATGTTCTTAAAGTCTTAAGATGTTTTGATGTGTCTATATGTTTATCAATATCACATCAACTATTGAATCCAAGAAAAAATTTAGTGATGCACAAAGAACAAAATACAGTGTCATTCTCTTCATTATCTGGTTCTAGATTCATAAATCTAAATTCATTCTTGTATTAAAATATCTTCTTTTATGAAATTTTACTTTAATATCATAAATTATTTTAAATATTAATAAAGTTAGATCAACCACACCTTAACATATTTTTTAAGAATAAGGACATGGTGATGGTGCACAATACTGATTTCATGACATGATGCAAGTGGAACTTTTAGAATATGGATAGCAAGCAGCAGGAGCATTCATACACAGACTGAATCAAATAAAGTTACTCCCTATTTCTATGCAACATTAAATCCTGAAAAAGTCAGTTTGTGTTATGATATTTTTTCTTTACATTTGATATTAAAAAAAAAAAAGTAGACTTTTTGTTCCTTTTACTAAAGTACTTTGTAAAAGACCCAGAAAGAGATCACATGTGAGATGGATGGATGAAATAAGAAAGTGTGCAGGGGTGATGTGGAGAAGAGAAGCTAAAGATCAAAGAAGATGGATTAAGCTTGGAGAGACTTTCATCCTGCAGTGGATTGATAATGGTTGATAATGATGATGACTAAAGTACTATATGGACATGGTTAGAACCTTTAAAATAGAAACTGTTCATATTAAATTAATATATTTTCAACACAAATTTATTATGTGTTAAGTAATACTGATATACAGCCAAAACTGTTAGCTTTTAAAAAATATTGGTTAATAAATTGGTTTCTAATTATTTTTAAGTGAAAGTTCCAAATATAAAAAATTTGGGACTTTGACATAACTAGATAAGTGTGGATGCATTAATCATAAAGTAAAAACGTGAAATATGATGCAATTCTCACCAATCGTGAGAAAGGTGTTGTAAACCCGGATGAGTGCTAAGCTTATGGGTAATCATCTTTATATAATTCACAATACTTAAAATTTAATGATAACATTAGGGAAATTGAATTAAATATAGTTTTATATAAAACAATTTCAATTTAAATCAAAAATGTATAAATGTATTTCTTTTATTTTAACTAAAATAATAATGTTTATTATACAGTAGGATGATTACTTTAAACTTCTTGAATATAAATCTGGCTGTTTTTTTGTTTTTTAAAAAAAAACGATTTTCTTTTTTCCATTTAATCAGATTCAGATGGCTTATCTTATAAATATCAGTTTTAAAATTGTGATTACTAGAAAAATCTTTTAAAAGCTAAAGCAATTTTATAACTTTAGAATTAATTTTTAAAAAATAAAATAAAATAAAAATAGAATGATAATCTTGGCATTAAGAATAAAACTAAAAATTCAAAAGAGTTAAAGTATTCTTTTAAAAAAACTTTTCTGGAAAAATAAATACAATAATCAAATTACATATAAGAAATATAAAATTATAGTAAGATTTGCAACAAACATATTACGGATATTATTTATGTATTGCATTATATATATATACGTAATAAAAACACAGAATTACTTCTCTATAAAACTGCTTTAATATTTCAACCAGCCGACTGGTTTTTGCTTTCTGATGAAAACCAGTCTGCTGGTTGAAATATTAAAGCAGTTTTATAGAGAAGTAATTCTGTGTTTTTATTATGTTTTTATTTTTCCTTTAGTTAGTTCATATATTTTTTATTATTATTATTATATATATATACACACACAAAAAAACAAGTTTTTGAAAAAATGTATCAAATTTACTGACTGAATTCATGAAAACAAATTTTAAATAAAATAAGAAAATAGATTACATGAATAAAATACATCAAAATAGCTATATATTTGCACATACCAAAAAGAGAAGTTAAACACACACACAAGAATAAAGCAAACCATATATTAAAATGTTAATACATAAATAAAATAAAACTAATAAGTATACAAAAATATCTGTGATTGAGATAAAATCAATATTAAAATTAAAAGTGATAATCATTTTAATAATTTGAGTTATGTGATGGTATAGATAGTAAATGAAACTGTTACATACAAAATAAAATGGTTAGACCAGTGTTTTTCAATCAATGACCATTCACTGTCTTTAGAATGACATTATTTTGCCAAATTTTAAATATATATATTAATGCTATTAAATCTGGAACATCTAAGAAAAAACTTATTACAAAAAAAAGTATAAAATCTACTGCTAATTCTTTTTGTTTCAAACCTATCCTTATCTCACCCTATGAGTTGTTGAGAACACACAATATTGCAATGCACACTAATTTAGATCATGATCCGAAGCTGGGAATCAATACCTTAAACATTTTCATACTTATACAACGTCAATAATTGGTGTAACAATATTACAAATATTGAACCACATTAAAATGATTTCTTTACTAACAATTTAATTCCCCCCAAAAAAAATAATCTTGAGAGATGATTAAAAAATAAAAATGTTGTCACACAAACATACATTCCAGTCACAAATAAGCACATATAACCAATGGCATGAAAGTCTCATGTCAACAATACTGATTCCAATTTAAAAGAATGAAGACAGTAAAATAAATGAAAACAAAAAAAGTATATAAAAAAGCCTGTTTCAGAACATTCTGATGATGGAACATCTTATCCTATAAGGCAGCTGAAGATATTCTTTTTTTTTTGATTATCTGTAGTTAATTTTTATATCTGAAAGTCAGTCCACTGTTTCTATCAATGGACTCCACCAGTAATACTTGACAGAAAATCAACCAATCAATATACATATTGTTTCTAATCAAATGAGAAATTGCTTCTATTATTATTGATTAACTGACTGTAATGATTTTATAGTAAATGCATTTTGCTAAGTATGTACAGAAACAAAGGAACGTACACAAACTAGGTTTGATAATATACTTTCGTTTTCCTTAAAGAAACAAAAATACTAAAATTTCCAAATTAAATAAAAATATAATGTTTTAAAAAGTCAAACTCTCAAAAAAAAATTAAAATAATGATTAAGGAAATGAAAACTGATTATTTTGGATATACAAGTTATAAAAATCTAATAAAAGAAATTATTAATAAACTATGGTGTGTGTGTTCTATTGATTGGTAGTACCACTTTTTATATACCAATGTAGCAAAGTTAATTGATAAATTTCATATTTTTAATTAAAAAAACAAACAAACATAAAAACATAACTGAAAACAAGTAGTTTCAATAAGTATGATCAATGCAAAACATTCAATTTCATAAGGAATATTATCAGCAATGATGGCCAACTAAAAAAAAAAAAAAAATTAAAATTGAAAATAATATATTTAACAATGAATCTAAATTCAAATATTTTCAAAATGTGTGATCCATTGCCAAGATTATCTAAGAAATTTTATTAGTTAAGACATAAAAAAAAAAAAGAAAATAATATATGTAAAAACATGAAGAAAAAAAATTATTTATTTAGCAAATCAAACTGAAAATAAGATATTTAGTGAACAAATAATAATTGAAAAACAAATATTCTCAATAAGTGTTAACAATGCAAACATTCTGTAAGAAGTTAAACTAATGACAATGGCAAACACAAAATTTCTTTGCATGATAACTTCTTTTGGAAGGTTTGCATTTGTATTTTGTGTGTGTGTGTGTGTGTGTATGTGTGAGTTTGTGATTTTTTTAATTAAAAATATAAAATTTATCAATTAGATTTTTCTTTGTTACATTGGTGTGTGAACGATGCCTCCTTCAACAGGCAGAATATACTATACTAACACCAAAACTTTATGATAAAGAAAATGTGCACTAAAACTGATACGACTCTATAACAAAATGAGTTTTAATTTGATAATTATAAATCAAGACTGCATTTTACAATATAGATGCAATATTATTAGTCCAGAACCCTTGGTTCTCAAGCGTATTCAGATTAATGATTTTGCTGAATTACGGATAATTACTATATATTTTATTAACAATTTCAAAACATCTATATACTGTTGATAACCACTAAATATTAAATGTAAATAGGTATTAACACATATTCATATTGATAATTATAAACGAAGACTGCATTTTACAATAGAGATGCAATAGTATTAATCCAGAACCCTTGGTTTTCAAGCCTATATAGATTAATGATTTTGCAGAATTAAGGATAATTACTATATATTTCATTACCAATCTCAATTACAAACTTTCACTATCATTAAATCATCTATATGCTGTCTATAACTATTAAATATTAAATGTAAATATGTATTACACCTACATATATTTTATTTTTCATATTAAAATCTGTTTCTAAAAACTCATAAAGTATTGCAAGCATCATGTCAGTTTATTTAGAAATAAATATTTCTCTCCATCCCTCTCTCTCTCTCTCTGACAAGATGACAAAACAAAATGCCCACTTCAATGTAACTTACTGATGTACAGATATTTACTGAATTATATTTTTTCTATTTATAATAATTATTATTATTATTATTATTATTATTATTATTATTATTATTATTATTATTATTATTATTATTATTTCAAAAAAATGTCTATGTATTAAAGACTAAATAAAAATATTAAGTACTCACACTAAAACATTGTAATATAAGCATAAAAAGGTTCTTTATTTTTGTCAGGATCATAAAATTTTTCCAATTATAAGAGCTAAATTAACAATATTCTACCTGTACTTACTCCTACAATTTAAAATAAATGAATACAACTCTTTAAAATTATCTTTTCATATATATAGATTTGTACTCAACATTCCCAGCTTTGCAAAGATTTTTGCTATAAATAAATAATATTACATAAAATCTGATCTATAATATAAAATTATAGCTATATATATGAAGTAATTAAAGTTGAGAAAAACAAGTACTAGATCTCTCTTTTTTAAAATCATATATAAATATCAAAACAAGCACATCTTGTATAACTTTTTTCAAACTTTTATTATCCATCATTATAAATTTCAGATATTCACAACTATTTTCTTCTTATATATCATGAATCATCTTTATTTTCCTCTTTTCTTACATCTTTTCCTATTACTCAACATAGATCATTTCAATATATTTTTCCGAAGCATCAGTTGGTGCTACAACTCCTGATGATCATATGAATGGCATTTCTGTAGACTGATCTACTATAAGTTGTTAGTTCTGCTTGTTTGCAAAATTTTAGACATAATATATATCTAATACAATATAAAATATTTTTTCTGAAGAAATAATTGTGATCAACTATTATTAAAATGACCATATACTACTGTAGATGAATATAGATATTTGCAATAAATTATTGAGAAAAAAATAAACAAAACAGTAAAAGAAAAAATCAAGATAAAAAATACAAATTTTCCTCATAGATTGCTAAGAGAAAGAAAGTCAGATATAAAATCAATAGATAAAAACTATTTCCACATAGCAATGACATTTTTGATTTGCTAAATGCATACTCACTGGTTATAAGTCCATAAGATATTTGTTAAATATTAATATGTTTTAAATTCATTAATTCAAATTAAAAGATATCACAAAGCAATTATAAATGTAAATTAGTTATTTTTGATCTAATGACATCTAAAAAATATTTTGTCATTCAGCTATGTTAATTATCAGAAATTAAACTACACATTAATATTTCTTTCTGATTACAAATTAATTATTGTCATGAATTATTGTCAGTTTTTATTTTGACTATAGTTACATGCTACATGTGTGTATATATACATTATATTTAAATACTCAATAAATAACTTTAAAAATCAGCTGTAAATTAAGAACATACCCTTGCCCATTTATATAGCAGAATCTTTCTATGTTTGAAAAGAAAATTACATACTCATTAATGTATAAAAATCTAAGATTAAGCTTGAAGCATCTAATTCATCCGTCTTTTTCAAGCATGAGAAAGAACACGGCCATAACTGTGATTCGAATGCTGTTAAGAGTTATAAATGAAGAGAGAAATGATCGCAAATGTAAAATAAGAGGTGTGGTTCATTATGCAAAATGAATATGTAATGAACCAAAAAAATAATAGTGCTCAAATCAGTAAAAAGTTAATGTTTTCAGTAGACTGACCATGAGTATGAATGATGTGAAAACGTCGAAAGTATACTCGGTACAATAATATTATTAAAAATTTTATATTCAAACTATATTATTTTACATTAATAGATCAATATACATAGATAAGTAGATTTTTTTTCCTTAGTTCATCCAATCAATATTTACACAAAATTATATAAGAATTACAAGGAAAACAAAATTCTTTGTATCCATGATTTCTGTATTTGTTATTTCAGTTGTTTGCAAAAAAAAAAAAAAAAAAAGAATTAGAAATTAAGAGAAATTTTAAATTTTTAGTTCACGGTAGTAATTGATTACCACAATGTAATTTTTTTTTTAAAAAAAAAATCAAATTCTGTTGAAAATCTAAATAAATATTAACTATTATCTAAAGATAACAATAATTAACTTGCACCATCTGATCACTCTACTTGTAATTCTGGTGATAATAAAGAAAATAATTTCCAAATCCTTTTTTCTTTACTAATTTTACTTGAATTAAATAGTTATTGGACTAAAGTAGAAAAAATTAAAGAAGCCATTAATTGCAATTAAGCATTTACTGACCTTGTTTTGTTTTATTTTTAAATGTGAATGTATATACACTATTTTTAATGTGAATTACAAGCACCAAACTTCCAGCACTCATATCTTTACTACCTTGCATTTTAAATACATTAATGGTTACACTAGATTATAATACTATTCCTAGTCTAAATATAAATTTCAAACAGTTAAAAATTAATAAATCTGTGATTTTATTATTATACATCATGTGTGGCTAAACTTTTAGAGGTTGGGAGTGACTTTTTTGGTGAAAGTGTACCAAAAGGCAACTATGAACTAGAAACCAGAAAAAAATAAAGATTTTTGCGGGAATGAAAACCGGAATGGAAAAAAATAGTGATTTGATATTTTGTTTTTTTTGAGAATATACTTATGAATTTTTTTTTTTTTTATAAGGTCTTGTTAGGTATTCACAAATATTGATGATGTTTTTAGAAGATACTTATAAACTGATGATTTTTTTTTCTATATGATACGAACTGTCGAGGACATTCTATTATGACTACTATTAAATTACCTCAGCTCCCTCAAGTATTACAATTTGTCCATGCCACTTTATAAAATATTTACTAAATTACTATAAGAAGTGTTTTAAAAAGTTCATAATTTCTTTGTTTTAAAATCAGTTCATTAAAATCCTTGTTTTTTCAGGACAAGTTATTTTAATTTCTCCTCAGGAAAACGGCAATTAAATCTTTCTAGGAATTTTAGCTCTACCATTACACAAAAATAATTTAATTCTTTTCAGCTTCTTCCAACCTGCATTTATTTTTCAGATTGACAATAACAACAGGTGTTATTTTAAATTTAACTATTTCTAAACAAGATTAATTTTGAATTTTTACTTTCTATATTGTTTTTTATATTCAAATCAGCTCTGAATTTATCACTATAATTTGTCAATGTTCATGTCAGCTTCGCGATCAGCCTTTCCACTGCGGTCAACATCTTGGCCATCCCTATTACACATACATATTCTCATGATATCATTAATCGGCTTCATCTTTCTTTTTTCCATGTTTATTCTTTTCAAATATATTTAAAATCTCCATTCTATCACATTTTGAAACATGACTGTTCCAGAGATGTATTTGCTTGGGTTGTAATCCTTACATATGTTTTCATTATTTAGTTAGTTCTTTATTAATATCAACTCAATTACAATTTGAACTACAAATATTAAACTTTCTACACCCACATCTTTGAAGTTGTCCACTTTAAAGAGACTAATAATTATTACTAATCATTTATTAAGCTAGAGGCAATCATATCATCCCTAATTCAGTACTGCATTTCTAAATTTTAACACACACTTATAAATATAAAAACATCTATTTAATATTTTTGTTACTCATTCAAGATTTTCATCCCAACAAGAGGAACAAAATGTCACAGATTCAGGAATTAATGTATCTGCATTATACATGAATTAATAACAGTGCAGCAGCTGATTAATGTGAATATGATTATAAGCACTATGTGACTTCAAGTTCATGCTATCCCAAAAAAAAAATGTAAACAAACAAACAAAAATGTAAAATAAAAAACCATTAAAATTCACTAGTTGAATATTCAAGCAGCCTTTTTTCTCCCTCTGAGCACTGTACACAATTATATATATTAATAAAATGTCTTCAGTTTATGTTGAAAGCATACATTTTATTCTTTATTATCCTTCCTAAATTTAAAGTGCAGGATTTCATATAATAAATTTTAAAAAAAAATACAAAAAAAATATACAAGAAATTGTAGCTTCTTCTAATAAAAGAAAAAAGGTTATTAAAAAAAAAAAGAGAAAAACCAATACAGTTTACTTTATTTTAAAAATAAAAATAGTTTTTTTTTTTTTTTAGTCTTCTTGTTTCAGTGAATGCATGAGTGAACACACAGTAAAATATATATAAATAAATCATATTTTTGTAATGTAATTTTCACAACACTACTCTCATGTAAGTTACGGACTGGTTTCTATCAGCATGCGCCAGAGTGATGTAGTAAAAATTACACTACAGAAAACGTAAGTGGATATCAATGACTACTAAAAATTATTAATATACTTCAGGTGGTTTGTGTCAAAGTTGTAAGGACAGTAAGTTTGACACATTAATTAAATTGTAGTAATTGATTATATAACTAAACAATGAAAGATAGGTATAAGAGATTGTGGTCTGGGTCAACTGATGAGTGCTGATCCAATACAAAAAGTGCATCTTTGGATCATCCATTTTTTTCACATCTTTGGTCATATATTTATGATTACACCCCTCCGCAAGGTGTTAAAAGCAGATAGAAACCAATCCCTATCTTATGTGAGAGTAGTGTAAGGAAAATTACATTACAGAAATACTATTGATTAAGTGGATAATTTTTAGTCTAATGAATAACTAATAAAAATTATTAATATACTTCCATCAAGTAGTTTGTTATCAAAGTTGTGAAGGTAGTAAGTTTGACACATCAATTAAATGTAGTAAACCATGATAAAGATATGTATAAGAGATTGTGATCTGGGCCAACTGATGAATGCTGGTTTGGCATGAAATGTGCAACTTGAGGAACCATTTTATTCACATCTTTGGATATATGTTTATAATTATACCCACCTACAAGGTATTAAAAGTAAATAGAAACCAGTCCCTACCTTGAAGGAGAGTGGTAAAAATTACACTACAGAAATATTATTCATTAAGTGGATAATCTCTAGTTTAATGAATGACTAATAAAAAATATTAAGATATGTAAATGAATCTCTCTCATTTTTTTTTTTTACTAATAATAGTATTACTATTTTTAAAAAAATTTATTTATACATACATATAAAAAAGCGTTTGTGTTATATATAAGTGCATGTTGAAATGTACGATGTAGGTACAGTTCAATAAATAATTCGTATTCTATTCAATTCAATGTTTATCAACAAATGGTGAGCTATTGTATGCTATATATGTTGAACACAAGATGGACTTAGAACAAAACATAGCATAGTTTGCAGCGCCATTCTATTTCAAGAATTTTTAAATAAATTAAATATCCATTCATCTTCAATAATAGCAATACTTTATCTTATTGCAATTCAATAATTAAATTATTATAATTGTTATAAATAAGAATTGAGAAGATAAAAATAAATTGAGAAAAAAAGATTGAAAACAGGGGCAAATTAACTCTATGACTTAATATTATTCTACTGTCTAATTTATTGGCTTTCAGGTAACCTACTATAATATATATATATAACATGGAAATGAGAATTTTAAAAAAAAGGTGCTATCCATTTCACATATTGTGACCTAGAAATTAAAAGAGAAAACTCCTTAAAGATTAATTTATATCAAATTTTAATTCCAGAAGTTACTGACCTGATAATAAGAATTTCATTAATAGACTATGCATTCCAAATAAAGTACTAGGGCACAAACATATAAATGAAGGCAAATATATCTACTATTGTGAGCATAAATAATTTAATAAAAATAATGGCTTAATGTTATGTATAATATATTACAAGTTAATATTGAGAAAAAAAATCCCAAAAAATATAGAAAGTAATATTTTTTCATACATTCCATTTTTGAAAACCTATGGTTTACACAGCAGAAACCTCCCTATTGACAATAAATCAATTAGCAATCAAAAGACGTTTGATAGAGATTTTATGTATATATATATAGGTATAATAATACGTCATTTAATATCTTTATAGATTATTTTAAAGCAGGTGAGCAAATATTAGAATCTAATTACGTTTATTTATTACTGTTCTCTGCTCCACCTGAGCCAATATCTTTTTCCAAAATAAAAGCAATGTCAACGTATTTGGATTAAAATAAAAAATTGTGTTGACTTACTAGCTGGGTTAACTATAGACCAGCTAGCTACTGGAATAAATTCTACCTCTCTGCATTAGAAAAAAGAATAAGCAATCTCAATAATCACTATACTAAAAGTCCTGTTAATAAATACATAAAATTTTTATACATGTATTTCGCATATATACTGCATATAACTATTAGCTCATATTTTATAAACATTAATTTTAAAATGACAGAATATCAATATTGTCAACAATTGTTCTTCATTTGCATTAATATTTTCAATAACACTTCAATGAAATTTAACTCAATATTTTGTTCTTATAATAAATATTAAAAGATATGAATGATTACAGCAAAGTTATCAAGTTATTAAAAATATATTTTGGCATGCGAAAAAGGGGGTGCTTTGACAAGTTGAACAGTATCTCCCACTAAATGATTGATAGCTTGAAAAGCAATTTTCAAATGGCAAATGGAAGAATCTTATAAGGAAAAAAAAAGAAAGTACAAGCAGTTCTAAGTGTAAAAAATTAATTAAAAATTTCCACTATTCTCAAGTTCATTCAATCATAAATAATTAATGCAGGGAATACATATATAAAATATTTTTTTACCCAAGAAAAAAAAAACAATAGTATTCATACAACTATACATATATGTTAATTAAATTCTCCGGTTATAAGCATATTGGGTTAATTAGAAAAAAGAATACTATGATAAAATAATAACTATTGATCATCATCATCAATGGAACTTGCCATACTCTTTAACAATTTATTCTAGCATCTCATAACAAATTTTAACTGATTACCAATCATATGGCAATACTGGGTGCTTTGATTAATTTTAAGTGTAATTTTCAATATGAGACCTGGACAGGTTTTGATCTTCCAGAGCAATCAAATTAAAGAATTACTTGTAAGCAATGATTTCTTAATTCACACATATTTAAAGTATATAATTTTTAGATAATTTCAGTCATTTATTGGAAACAAATCCATTTCAAGACTGCAGATGGTACAGTGTTAAGTTAGTTTTTAATTTTAAAAACTCCTAATTAATTTTAAAAATTCTTAAAAATAAAATAATAATAAATATGCAAAATAACCATTTTAGCATCTTCCAACTTTACTTAAACATCTCTGGACTATGGTAAGTAATGTAAATGAACTCATCTTTTTATTTAAACAATGAGAGTTAAAACTAAATGTTCTATTACAAAAATTTAAAGAAAACGATGAATAAAAAAACTCCTTAACTCACTTTCTTTACAGACAATTTAACCCATGATACCTACCAACAAATAAATTTAAAGAAATATTTTACTATTACAGATGGGATCTGAATAACATGAAAATGCTCACCCCAAACTATGGCTTGATATAAAATAATTTAAATTATTTTGTTTCTTTTTCACATAAATGCACTAAAATAATAATAATAATAATAATTTCTGTGATCAAAATTAAAAGTGTAGGGCAAAGAATCATTTAAATAAGCTTGAAAATGATTCTTTGCCAAAAACCGGACAAATAAATTGGCACTGATACAAGAAAATGGATGCTATTTGCAAATTTACTTAAATGATTCATCGTCCCATGCTTTTATTTTTTGGTGCATAATACACAGAAATATTGTTTAATGTTGATTTTTTTTTTACTTTTTAATGCATCTATGTGAATAAAATAAAGCATTTCTTTACATTTTTTTATTTTCTACATATTCATCAATTTTATGCAACAAATTTACGTAGATACTATAAGTAGTAAAAACTAAAAATAAATATGACTGTTTGCATGTATCACAAGTTATCTAAACTCTCATATATTTATTTTTAGTTAAATAAATTATTTACCATTCATTTTTGTTTTGAATTATTCTTGAACAGGATTAAAAAAAAAACAACTTCAAATATATCATTATTTGGGATATTATTATTTTGACATTTCAGTCCACCCCCCACCCCCAAATTAATAATTTTATGGGTAAAAGTATTTTCTTTCCATTAAAAACTTTATATTCTTATGTACATGAAGATCCTTTTTGAATGAGCTCATGAATATTAATCAATGCATTATGCGCCTGCTATTCCTATAACTTAGCTAAAAGGTAAATACCCATAAATAATTATCACCAGGCACTTATCAATGTTTCTCTGTAAAGAAATACTCAACAGATCTATGTTCTGCAGTAGACTATGTAAAAGCTTTTATTTTATAATACATTTACATATATATATTTACAAAGATTAATGATTACAATGATTGATAGTATACTACTTAATTTTGATACCAAACACATAATATCTTTTTTTTTCTTATCTGGTATAGAAAAATACATTTATAATTATACATATAAATGCTTAGCTTGAGTTATGATTCTGAATCTAATGTTCTAGTTCCTCACTGAAAATAGCCATAGCTCAAAACTGGTCTGGGGATGGGAACAATCCAAGATAAAGATTTCAAATGCTTTCTCTTATTGCATTTATCATTTAAAAAAAAAGGATGTTTAGAACTATTAGCATGCTCTTTATTTATTAAATAATTATGTCTATATCTAGAAAAAAAAAAAAAAAAGTATAATTTAATGAAGAAATTAATCAATCAATTCAGTGAAAGTAAAAAAAAAGGCCGCCATTTTAAAATCTTGTTTCAAACTCAAAATTACTCCCACTTCCCCCTTAAAAACAAAAAAGTCTAATAGATATTTAATGAATGTGAAAATCAAATGAATATGAGTTAAAAATTATAAAAAATAAAACTGGTAATACATTTGATCACTAGTGTAGTTTGCTAATACATGTTATATCCTTGAGATGACTCAATCTAGCATCTCATTTTAGATCTATTTTTTAAGCTGTGAAAAGAAAAAAAAATCTAGCTTAGCCCCAAAATAAAGAAGTCACTTATAGCATTAAGATGCATATATCAATGAAAAGTAAAAATAAACAATGCATTAAAACAGCAGTTATTTATTTAGCCTATAATGATAATATCTGATTAGGATATCTGATTAATTGAAATAATTGTTTTAAAATAAACGTTCCTGATAAATATTCAACAACAATAAAAAATAAAAAAATGTTGAATCAAAACACATAAATTTTTATCACAGTTTTATCTAAAGATAATTTCTTAAAATGTTTTAATGCTTTTAGAAAAACTGTTTATTATTAAAGATATTGAAATTTTAAAAGGAAAAAATATGAAATCAGATCTTAAATTACTACATTAACTGCCCACACAGACAATCCTTTTTTTTTTAAAAAAAAAAAAACAGGTAAAAATAAAAGACGCTCATGGTCATCAACAATTAAAAAGATTCAAATACTGTACTTGAAATAATCCATCATGGAAATAAATCAAATCTAGAACTGACAAACTCTAGCAAAGGCAGAGTTAGATTAAAATAAAACTAACTAAAAGTCAGAATAATAAATCAGACTTTCGAAACAAATTTTTCATTTGCAGGCAAGTGAAAAATTTGGAGAAAATAAAACAAATACTGAATCCAATGAGCATAACACGATTCTTGAAAATAGCAGGAAATCATTGCTATACCAAAGAATGAATTAATAACATTACTACAGTCAATAATGAATATTTTAGTGTACAAAATTTTTAAATACTATATCTTACAGATAAATATCTAAAATGCATTTGGATTAATAAAGAGTTCTTAAATTATTTTTTTTCAAGTCATGAACAGGTTTAGTACTTTTCTTTCAGATAATCCATCCATAATCAAATCATTAAAACATCCAATAGTGATTGATAAATGGTTAACCAGCTGTTATTAGCTAAAGAGTAAAAGTTCCAGGATGCAGTCTTAATGACTGGGCGAGTGGGGGGGGGATATCAAACTCATCTTTACTTACATTAAAATTAAAATAGGCAAATCTTCTGGCATCCATTGATTACTCTGGCTTGCACTGGTGATCATGTGATATTTATTGGCTTAAAATCAATTCTGCCTAAGAGGATAGTGGTGGCTATGGTATAGGTACTGAACTGAGTTCAGACCTATATGACTGTATAAGCTACTGAGCTTGGATTGAAAACATTATGGTGTTTTCAATTTAAGACTCATAGTTTTGTAGTTAAGTAGAGATAAAAGGTGGCTGCTGGAGGGTTGCATTAGATCCTAAGATCTAGGTGCAGTGCTCTCAGATCCAAGGCTCCTCACTGGCAAAGGCCACAAGCCAGAAACTAGTCTGGGGATATTGGATGAATAGGCACTAGATGGGGATTTTATGCACAAGCTTTCTGGCATCCATTGATTACTCTGGCTTGCACTGAGTGGCAATATGTATAGAGAGTTTTGCCTATTTTAATAACAGTTATAAGCAAGCATAAGAAATGGTGATCATGTGATGATTACATTAAAATTATTCTACTTAACAATAAACATAGATGCTGTAATGAAATATTGATGAACATATAGTCAAATTTTAGTGAGTCACTATATGTGATGTTAATGGTGAAAATGGTAAATATAATTATCTTGTACTAAGACCAAGAATGAGCAACATCCAAAATATAAATAACAAAACAAATTTAAACAATCAAAATAAGGGCAAACAAGAGAATATCTTAGCTCTATAGATAGATAGATTCTCACAATGATATGTGCTCGCTTTCCATAAAATATCTGTGACATTATTAAATAAACAAAATATAATTATCTTATACTAAGACCAAGAATGAGCAACATCCAAAATATAAATAACAAAACAAATTTAAACAATCAAAATAAGGGCAAACAAGAGAATATCTTAGCTCTATAGATAGATAGATTCTCACAATGATATGTGCTCGCTTTCCATAAAATATCTGTGACATTATTAAATAAACAAAACTTTAAGAACCCCAGCTGTTATTTGGGTTCTCAGAAGAACATTGTCTCTTTTATTTATCTAAAGATGATATCCACCGGTCCATTATTTTTCTTATGTATATATGACTGGAGTTAACCTTGCCAAAGTTAAAAAAACTCATATAACATTTAATAATTAAAAAATCTAATAAGATATTCAATAATATGCAGACAATTATAAAAAATTTGATTCACAAAATATATATTAGTGAATAAATAATTTATACTTCTGATTAAATTGACAATCCTAACTGAGATGTATAAACAAGATGAAGTTCACATAAAATTTTACATTATAAAATTTTTTCCATCTCCATTCCCTCTTGATTTAATCATTTTTCTATTTATAGTATTTTGGAAATGTGATATAGCAGCGCTTTAATTGCTTGGCGTAAATTCATTCTCTTGTAATTATTTATATTTTTCACTTGCTGGCAAACACTGGAAATAAAACAGATTAATTTATTCATTAAAAACATCTCAAAATGTCAATATCATAGAACCTAATACAAAATGCTGAAAATAGTGATGATTGTTAATTTCTTTGTTCTCAAAGTATTCACGGCACTGCAAACGCTCATTTTTTATTCAAATCTTAGAATGAAAATCATATATTTTTCAATAGTCTGTGATTATTTATGCAAAATATTTACCTTTAATTGAAAATATAGTGTTTAGATTAAGATTTTAATTGATTTTTTTTTTTTTTTTTAAGAATACAAATTGAGAAAAAAGTAATAGCATAAAGCATAAAATTATGATTAATTAAAAAAGGATGTCCTCCATAATGACTATAACTATTATTTTTTGTCATTTTTAAAATAATTATAAAGGGAAATTTAAACCTTAAATTTAATTTATGTGTTCTTGACAAAATTCATTGGGATTTTTAAAATGGAATTCAAATGAATTTTATTTAAATTCAAAATAAATTTTTGTCGGCAAATGCGAAGTAACAAAATCTATTGTCCTGATTACATACTTCAGTTTATTACTTTTTTTTATATTTGCAAAGTTGAATAATGGTTTTTATTTTTAAACTTATATTTTAAAAAAATAAATTTAAAATTGGGAAATTATAATGCAGAATAAAGATTTTTTAAAATAAAAATTAAGTTAAAAATTTAGCCTAAATGGCTGCTAGATGTTACCAAAAAGTATGGAGAGTGAATGGGTCAATTAATTAAAAATCAACATTTCTATTTAAATGATTCTACTTTAATTACAAGTGTGGAATTCTTCATTGTTCTCATATATACTTCTGAAGCTTTTATAGTAAAATTAGTAACAATTACTTGATATTCTAACGCTTTTAATATGCATCAGCATACAAAGATATCAGGTAATATAAACCTCAATAACTACATGCCGTCAATAATACTGCTATTAATTTTCAAATGCCATAATTTCATATTATTTTTCAAATTGAACAGGTGTCCATCTTACAAAAATCAAATTAGTTTAAATTTACCTCATATGCCACTTTTTTATTGGAGTTTACCAAAGTCTACTGTGCATAGATGGAATGTAAGTAATTTTGTTTTTCCATTCTTTATCATCTAAGGCTTTTATTCTTTACTTTTTATATAAATATATTTTTTCTAAAAGAATGCATTCAACTGAATTCATTTATCAGGCTTATAAAAATTTTGTATAATATTGCTTTTTGTGTGTTATATTCCTGCAAAAAAAAAATTTCATACACGTTACAGCACTGGAAAATCTGAGATGATTGCAAATTATAACTTGAATAAAACATTGGCCAATTGCAATTTTCTTCCAAATGTTAAATATTTCAACTGTCAACTCATTCATACTTAGAGGAAATGCTCCTAATATATTTTAGAAGCATTAGGAAAATCTGAAGCTACAAATAATGAATGACAATAATGCAGATGATAAAAGACTCTAGATACTTATTTTTGTTTTAATTCTTTTAAATGCCTATTTAAAACTGTAATTATGCTGTAAAGTAATACTTTTCTAATAAGTGGAATCACTTTATCGCATATAGCATTTATGTCACAAAACTGCATGTAGCCATTGTGGATTAAAATGGGGATACTAAAAATCAAATATTCATCTAGCTAAACATTATAGTGACAGATTTATATAAAATTACATTATAGTTATAAAACAATGTGATGGTAGATTGATCTAAATGAATTAAGAAATGTCCTTTATATGAAATCCAAAAAAGTGTTTATTTGTTTTCAATGATTTAGACCAGAGGTCAGCAAACTTTTTAACACAATCATTTTGTTTAAATCTCCCCCATCCCTTCATTACATATCCACAAGGAAAGAGGTGAAAAACATGTTCATGAAAAATATGAATTTCTGCATGACTGTGGACATATTTGAAAATTTATTTTAGTAAAAATACATAATAGAATCTCTATGCATTGTAATAAAAATAAAAATTCTCTTAAAAACAAATAAACAAAAAATTACTTTGACAGTTTGATTTATTCACAATTAAATATTCATTATATATAATAATCATTATTCTATAATAAGGTGAATTCAAGAAACAAGACACCAAAATATTTATTTACAAATTACAAAAGGAAATAAAAAATATGTTTATATTTCAACAGTACTCTGTAAAGTGGACAGGTCCAAAAAGTAGTCACATCAATTCATCCATTTTTCCATTCCATTCCGTTCATTGCCCAGATCTTCAATTTCATGTAACTCTTCCCATCTCTTATGTCATCCAACAATGCCAATCTCTTCCATTCTTTCTTCTTACTTCTACTCATCATTCCCTACAAAACGTCTTTCATTGAACTATCATTTCTTCTTAATATATAGTGTATTCAATTCAGTTTCTCTTTCTCTCTCTGATTTCCACAATCAATCTTCATTTTTTAATTACTCTTTTCAAAACTTCATTTGTTATTTTATTCATCCAATTGATTTTTTCCATTCTTCTCCATATCTACAACTCAAAAGCTTCCGATTTATTCCTAATTTTATTACTCATTTTCTATGTTTCACATCAATACATTAATACAATCCATACATAGCATTTAATTAATCTTTTTCTTAATTCTCTCTTCAAAGGTTCACAAAATATTTTCTTTCTCACAACAAATGCCTCCTTTGCCAATGCTATTCTTCTTTTAACTTTATCTTCACTTCTTCCATCCTCATTCAACCAACTATTCAAATATCTAAATCTGTTTACCTGTTGAACCATTAGCATAGATTTCAACTTGCAGTCTTTATGTATTTATTCCTATTGATAAACAGTCTTCTTAATATTAATTTTCATTCCATATTCCATACATCCTTCCAATTTATTCAACATATTCTGAAGAAACTTTTCATCTTCAGCTATAAGAGCTATATCACCTGAAAATCTTATACATTTTATTATTCTATCTCGAACATTTTCTCCTCTGCAGCCTAAATAATTATTTAGCATGTCTTCTAAATAAATATTAAAGAGAATACGTAATGAACTGTATCCTTGCTTAACTCCACTTTTTATATTCACTTCATCTGTCTCATTATTCCCCAATTCATATTGCAAATCAACCTCTCTTTCCAAAATAATCTTTTATCTTTTAAGATGGTCATAAATTTATTCCAGATTACTCTATCAAATGCTTTTTCCAAATCCACAAAACATATTCCTTTATCTTTTTTTAATATATCTCCCTGCAACTATTCTAACACCACCAATAGCATTCACTTGTATTTTTCCCTCTCTGAAAACCAAACTGTTCTTCCCCATTATAATACTCTATACTTTTCCATAAATTCTTTTGAGTTAAAATCCTCAATCAAATTTTAGAATCATGGGATAACAAACTTATTGTTCTGTACTCTTCATGTTTAACAGATTTCTTCTTTTTAGCAATTGGAAACATTAGTGTGGTTATGTTTTATCACGATAAAAAGAGTCAAGAGATTGGGATTA
This sequence comes from Epiperipatus broadwayi, assembly GCA_028023455.1. Classification (NCBI taxonomy): domain Eukaryota; kingdom Metazoa; phylum Onychophora; class Udeonychophora; order Euonychophora; family Peripatidae; genus Epiperipatus; species Epiperipatus broadwayi. The sequence continues at coordinate 14,730,312 of JAQFVV010000010.1, read as the reverse complement.
AAGATCACATTTGCTCAAGAGCCACAGTTTGCCTACCCCTGTTCTAGACATTTAATGTTCTATTTTAATTTGATTAAGTTATTTTATGACATAAATCCAATAATCATCCAGTGCAAGTAATTGACAGTTCATAGTTTTGTCAAGAGAACTTCAATAGTCTTTTTTCCAATCCAAGCAATTTATTTTGGGGCAAAATCACGATGATGAACTAATTATTCTCCAGTTTCGAGTAGCCAGTTCAAACATTTTGATTTTCTCTAGCCTTGAAAGATTTTCATACAACTATACCTTCACAATGTAAGATCATTTACTGTCCTACTGTGACATTTTTATTCTCTTCTTTAATTTAATTCTTATATATAACTAAAATAGCTTAAATTGTTCAGAAATTGCCAAACAATAGATGTTTCTTTTCCCCCCAAATTTTTATTCATTTTGAGTGCACTTGATACTATGCCTTGTTGGTCAGTAATCTAGTTATTTTATATTATTTTTTAATTAAAATAAACGTTCCTACCCGTTTTAAAAATATTTAAAACTTTGATTTTTTTTTCTTTAGAATTGTATGTATTTTATTTTTAAAAAAGTATCTAATATTGAATTTAATACAAGCAAATATAATTATTTGATCTTGCCAAAACCTAAAACAGAATTTTCTTTTTAACTAATTTTTTTTTCTTTTTAAATCTACACACACACACATATATATATATATCATAATGTAGTATTAATTTTAATAATAAATAATTGTATGGCTTATAAAATATGTAATGCTGATAATTTGCAAGTTCATTTAAATAATTTTTTGGAGATCTTGCTTATGAATTATCTTACTATTTTCAGATTTGATTGTTCCATGAATAGATTTATGTCACATTATAATAGTTTTTCATGAAATGGATGATTGAATTGTTGGGTGATAAGATTGAAACCTGTCTATTAAAGATTAAAGAAATGGTATCTTAATATAAGCCAAGAATTATTATAAATGTGTGTGGGAGATTATGATTTGGCCCAACTGATAAGGGTGATGCATCTGCACAAAATATGTATATTAGAGATCATTTATCTTTTTCACATGTGATTGGTCATGTGTATCAATTGTCTAAATGGAGTGGAGGATGAATACAGACTGAAAATTCTACATTCAAATCCCTCTATTTTTTAAATGCATTTTTCTATACTAATACCTTCCTGCTTTAATAATTAAGTCTATTCTCCAACAATAAGATATCTTATGATTTTGCTTTGCCAAGACATTCCATATATTTCAATAAATAAAATGTTTCTCTAAGAAATATATGAAATCCTTTATGTTTATATAAAAAAAAAAACCCAATGACATAATTTATCCCTTCAAGAAGTATGGGAGTGATTATTATGAGGTCATGCCCATTTAATTCATTTAGAATATTATATATATATGATCATTTGCTAATACTTACTACGCATCATAAATAAGCTTAAATATGTTTATATATATTCATTCAAACCATAAATTAATGAATAAAACCATTCAGATAATAAATTCACTATTTCATCCTCGTCACTTCCTATTTTGCTGATGGAAGATTTAAACATGTCATACACTATATTTGTGTTCAAATGGTTACATCACATTAATATTCCACTAATGTGTGGGAAAGGGTTTCTACTAAATAATGCAATCTCATCTAGCAATTGCAGATATCCATCATTGATTAACTTAGTTTTTTATTCACCTTCACTTAAAATCCAACTAGTCCCTGCTCCATTCTCAGACTACTCTGCAATAATGGCAATTCTAGATCTGAATTATAGATTCTACTCAACTCAACATGATAAAACAATAAGGATGCTATTACATACAAAAACTACAGAATTTCTATTCTCAAAAATTTATATTCTTCTTGTCAAGCTGAAAGATAAACTACTTGACCCTTACAAAGATAGATATCATTCATATAAATAATTTCATGTACTATAAATTAAGGGTACTATACCTTCTACGAAACATGTGGTTTTTGCCTACATTATACTTTTTGAGGTATAAGAAAAATCTTGTCAAGACAGAAAGTAGATGTCAATTATGTCTCAAGGAAGAAGAAAATCAAAAACACGTTTTTTTAAAGTGTAGTAACCTACAAGATGTACAGTTACACATCATAAAAAAACTTCAGAAAAATAATAGTACAATTCGATCGACAATTTTTTCTCAAAAGCTTGCTTTGCAGAAATAAGGTCCATCACATTCATACATCAATGCTCTGTAGAGCACAAGATGCATAAGTCTTTACAACAGTGATACAAAAAGACATCTGAACCCATTTAAAAACAAACTAGATACAATTAAACAGAGATAAAAAAAATTACTCCCGATATATTTGCAACTACATGGTCACTTAGTCATCAGTGCTCTAACCTATAGTGAGATGTTCTAGCCATAATTTTTCAATATCTTATTTTTTGACAGGTATATCCATTCCAATATTGTATAACATCAATATATAATTTTATTTTTCTAATTCTAATAAAATTGTAAATAAGCATAAGTTCTTTATATATTACGTTTTTATCAATAAAATTTCTTTTGAAAACTTAAAAAATGCTATATATATATAAAGCTACATTTCTTAAATGTAAGAATATTTGCTGAAAGTATGAAATGTGTAACAAAAATAATTTCTTAAACATCACAGCCTTTTATTTTTTTAAAAAATGTCAACTTAAACTCTTGCTTAATCATATAAATACTACGATATTTATAGATTACATTTTATACCAATCATATCGCCAATAGATGTCAGCATAGTATATAATTGAAAAAAAAAAAAACATATAGTAAAAGAACTTTTCAAAATAAAAAAAAAACAAAAAAAAATTTTTTTGTTTTTAACTAACAGTTCCAATTTCATTAGATAAAAAAAAAACATTCAAAGGAAAAAAAAAAAGATATATATTTAAAAAAAAGTGAATGACTTTAAAATACTTTGTGTTCAAAGGTGCTGCTAAAGTCTTATGCCATATGTTTTTAGGCATCACCTAATGGATTCCAGCAGTTGTAATCAAATTAAAACGATTACAAACAGTGGTTGTTCAATCAGCTGATAGACTGCAACACCACTAACACAGAGAATAGCTAAAGTTGAACTATACATGATCATGTAAGAAAATATAAATTCTACAATTATACAATAATAATAAAAATCATATAGATGATAAAGATGGGAAAAAAGAAAATTACGGTTTTGTAAGTAAAAAAAAAAAAAGTCATCATTTATATTAAGCAAAAATTAATTGAAACCATTTGCTTAAATAATTATTAATTTCTAATTATGTTAATGTTTATAATTAATAAGTGTAAAATAGTGCTCTCTCTCTCTAGTATACATATAAATATTTATAATGTAGTTGTTTTGACGTGATCAATGACATGCTTAATTGTACCTATTTATAAAATCCTCAACCGGTTTTTCATATAAAATAAATTCTCATAAACTGCCTGAAACTATTCAAAACATCTCAATTTTTATCAATCTTTATTAAAAGTAATTAAAGAAAAAAATTTTAACACTGCAAAATTTTTATTACATTTATTATTTATTTCAAAATAAGATAGAGTAAAAAAATATGATTCAGTTTTATATATAAGCAAGAAACACTATATCTAATACAATTAACGATTATTAATAAATTATTTAATTAAAAGCAATGTCATTTTAAGAATTTTTAGATGAACTTATGTCCCATGTATATTTATATCTAGATATAATTATTCAAAATAAAAGATGTGGTAAATATATAACCAATCTGTTTACTATCATTCTAAATGAAAGCATTTGGAAATACACTAAAAAAATGTTTCTAAAAAACCTAAACCTTTTTCTGCCATTAATAACTGGTCAGTTATGACCAAAAAAAAAAAATGTTTGGTTAATGTTATAATTTCTTAGGGAAAATTACTTATTCCAAGAATTTCTTCTGCCTATCACACACTCAATAATTTCTTCTGTCTATCACACACTCGTTTCTAAGGAATCCTTAATTAATTGATTTATGAATACTAACTACTAGATATTAAATAATGATAATCAGCAATTTTTTTTTTAAAAAAAAAGTGAGGAATAATCAATGAGAATATGTTAAAAACAAGCTTCTTAGATTTATATTAAGATAAGTTGTCTAATTTTAATAAAGACTTAAGCTGAAATAATGGTAAATTAAGCTTATTTATACAAATCAAAATCCAATAATTGTTTAAATTTTATTTAAATTACAAAAATGGTTAAATATATTTAAAATCTATTGTTACAAAAATATGTACCAATGTATATGATATCTCCACTTTACTACATAAATGCATATAAATAAAAAGAAGTGTGTCTCTGTAAAACTTGCTGGCAGAATAATATTTGTACATTTATCAGAAGCAATAGCAGCTACTGTTAAAAGAGTATCATTATTTTAACTCAAAAAAAAAAAAAAACAACAACTAATGATGAGTTTGGCAATGATTTGAAATCAATCCATGAATCACAAATAAGACCACATATAAAATTAAAACAAGCTAATTTATTATTTTGATTATTTAATACTTGTAATGTTGTATTTTAAATTCCTTTCCTGCCAAACCAATCTTTCTGAAAGATTTCAATACCTTCTCTTCATTATACTCTATCTTCAGTCATACTTTCCCAATGAAAACAGTCAATAAGACACCTGTTTAGTACTTTTGAGTATAACATTAATGCCTTTCCTATAAAACCATCTTCATGTTCGGTATATTTATTCATTTCACATGGCCAATCTAATACAAATGTATTTTACAATAATCAACTCTAATGCAAGCTGAAAAACATTTATTCACACAGATGTATCTACAGGATATTTTGCAATTTTTAAATTGACAATAAAGGTTTACTGGAAAAAGTAACAATATTCTTTGCTTCTGAGGACTACTTGCTTATAGAAATTAACATTTTCATATTGTCTGAGTGTATAATTTTCAAAATGGTGTAATAATTTAAAAAATTGATCAAATTTCTATTTTGTCATTATTGGTCTTTTAAATTTTCTTAATAAGCATGGGTTTTATTTACAAAAAAAAAAAAATATTTAAATATTAAAATACAAGTCACGTGACTAACACCTGCTACTGTAGGCAGACTCCCTGAGCTTTTCTTTTGACTATTTATTTCAATAATCCACATAGATAAATAATTAAATATGTTAAACCAGTATATTAATTATTTATATTGACTACTTGCATGTGAAAAGTAATGGAGGAGGAGAATAGCAATGATGATCTATGAGTATATATATAATAAAAATTAAAAATATATCTTTAAATAAACAAAGTGATCAGTTATTTAACTGTAAATAAAAAGCACTAATTTTCATAATATTAAATGTATAACTCTATGCAAAATAAAGTTTAATCATGGTTTCAAATAATATATGTAATAAATAAGCAATTTCCACAGGAATATGTAGATAATAATAATGGCAACAAAATTAAGTATAAAAACAATATTTATTAACTGCTAAAAATATTTTTATATTTAATTTTGTTGCTATAATAATTATCTACATACTCATAATTATCCATATTCTCCTGTCGAAATTGCTTATTTATTACATATGGTCTGCAATATAAATTTCTCTTTTTTATATAGATATATATTAATAGCTCTTGCAATAAGAATGAAATCTGGTATAAGTAATAGAAATAAAACAAATGCAAACAAATTAATAATAAAGGCAAAAAAAAATTAAGTTTTTCTAATTAATTTTCAATATCACTTGTCTTTCTCACATACACAACCTTCTCTTTCTCTTCATTATAAGATCTAGTAGCAGACAGTTATTAATATTTACTCCAATTATAAAACTAAACTTCTTGGTATATATATATATAATATTAAAGCTATTTAGTAGTAAAGTTTTGATTTCATTTTTTCACTCAAATAGATGCACTGCAAACAAACACTCAGCCTAAATTGTACTAAGATGGATTTACTTGACACATTCTGATAAAATTTCAAATAATGTTTTCCATAATTATGAAAGAAAAATTCAACCATTTTATTTGTCCAGTAGTTAATCAGTTACTATGGTGAGATGCTTTAAAGTAAAAGAAAAAAAACATCTAAGCTTCAAACATCTATAATGCTTGCATAAAAACTAATACAAATTTACAAAAATAATAATTCTAATTATTCATCTGCTTAGAAAAAAAATAATGACAATGCCATGGTATGAATAAATATCTTCCCAGCTTTATTTACAATTTGAATGTATATAACATCACTAGTTTCCAAGAGCATAACATGCTTTTATTTAAAATGTATTTCAGACAAAAAAAATTTCTTAATAAAATTTATATTATGTTTGGTTAAACTTTATTAAATGTATACACATTATTAATTTTGATGGAACTAAGGTTGTCTTCTTTGAGAGAAATAAAATAAAAAGAATGAAAGAATCATTATTATGAAAAATTTTATGATTCTGAAGCAATTAACTTATTTAAAAGTTCTTTCAATATTAATGGTGTATGGGGAGTGGAACTGTGGGTAATATTTAGTTTAAATATGTTATTTTGTAATTCTTTACACTTTAAAAGTCTGTTAGTAACAGTGAACCATTGGTAGTGTTTTAGAGTTTATTTTCTTGGTTAATCTAGTAATTTTGATTAAATGCATATGTACAATAATAAAATTAACTACAATTATTAAAAATTAATTTTCCAATTAAAAAAAAAAAGCAATGATGCAATTACTAATACAGATTTCAGTTTCATATTACATATATTTTTGACAAACTAATTTTTTCCCTAAAAACCTAAAACAAAAACTATATGTAAATATCACAACTTATTAAGAAACTAATATTTAATAATTTTATAATAAAAAAAAACTCATAGAAAAATAAAATATAGATTTATTTTCTATCAACATTGAAGAAAAAGTTGCACAGGTGTAAAATTGTATTTTCTCTTAAGGAAATATGTTCTTTTTTCTAAATAGAAGCATATTTTCTTTTAAAGAGAAACTGTACTCTATCCTGTGATATATATTTTGTGGTTTCTGATATCTAGGCAAAATAATTGCTATTAAAATCTTAATAGTTAACCAATTTTTTTACTCAGGGCATGTACTTAATAAATTCTTATCAACGAAAGCATGCATTGTAGTTTGCAGAATCATTAGGACTTCTCTAGGATTCTGTATTTATAGCTAACAAAATAAGTGTATTGTTCCATATTATAACATTTCAAGAGTAATTCTTAATTACATTTGCAATGAGGCTTCCATTTCCTTAAACTCTTTCAGATTGATATATGTTCCACAGTAGGGTATTGTTAAGTGACACAACTGAGCATAAAGTGACTTACTTGTGGTGATTTTTGAGCCTTCAATTAATGATTTTCCATATATTTGATAATGAAAAATTAAAAACAAATGTATATTTATTGATAATAACTTCACTAAAAACTACTAGATATCAACAGTTTTCAGAAATTGTTTGAAGTTGAGGTTTCAGATAAAGACAAGGCAGCAAGTAAAGGAAAAGGTTTCTCATTGGACACAATGTAGTCATTGTACTTGTATAACTATGGCTTTTGTTTGAAATATTATTTATTTTTGATGACTGTATGGCATTTAGATTGAAATTGTTTAGATATTTTTTCAATTTACAAGAAAATACGTCAAATGCAAAAGTTCTAATATAAAACAGAAATTATTTGCTGAAATATTGTTTCGAGATCATAAAGGCTATTTTTCATATTTATTTTGAAATTATAAACTGAATTTTTAAATTCCAAAAATTATTTGAATTATTTGAATGTATTCTTTATTTAAATGGATAATATTATTTTAAATTTGGTTTCTTATTAAGATTTATTCATTCAAAAAATGTTTATTTTGCTACAGGGACTAAAACTAAATTGTTTAATCTAGTTATGTTTCAGTTCATTTCTCTTTTTCATTTATTGTTAAAACTAATATATTAAATTTAAGATTATTTTTCATTTATAAAGCTAATGTTAGAATGAATAAATTAAAAATATGCATAAAATTTATGAAGAACAAAAATTTATTTGGTGAAAATAAACAAGCATGAATTTCATAACTGGAAATATTAATATACTGAGAAACTATCATTACTTCAAACCCCTGGCTCTAAAATGGATTTCAGATTTGGAAATTTTTTAGAAATTCATAGAATAACACAAATATAAAGCTGTAATTATACTGACAAAATAGAAAATATTTAAAAATTAAACATAATATATTCAACATAACATAAAGTCACTTATTAGTGAAAGATCCTTTAAAAATTAATTGAATAAAAAATAAAATAAGTTAAATTTACTATTCATATTTTCTCGATTAAAAAAAAATTGCATTGGTGAGTGGCAGAAATTCAAATACTATATTGCAATAAAAATGAGCTAATTTTATGTCATAAAAGTGATGGTAAAAAGACAAATATCTAAAAAATTGTTTAATTTATTAATAAATATCTATATTGCTTTCAAAAATTAATTAAATAAAAAAAAATTAAACCTATTGCTTACTTAATATTTTTTTAAAAAATCATAATTTGGTCTATCATTAAAATGGTCACTTCATAAAAATTCTCTATCTGATTATATTTTGCACATAAATATTTAGCATAAATTTGTAAACTTTTTGATTTTATATTTCATACAGGGTTAAGAATGAATAACAAAAAAAACTAGCATGACTTTTTAAGAATTCAACATTTTTATAAAGAGGAACTGTATTCCAAGAACATACTTCTACAACAAATTACTGATGTAATCTTGCAATGAGATTAAAACTATCATTTTTTTTATACAAATTAATTCTTAATAAAGAATCATAAATATCAAGAAGTCAACTTTCATATAGAATTGCGAATAAACATTTAACCAGCTTAAATATAAATTAAATTGAATAAGGAAGTGTGTTATAGGTATGAAACCGATTTACCATGTAAAATTCCACTGGGTACTTTGGTATTAGTCGTGCAACATGGAGCATGTATTAGACTTGCTGTGTCTTTTCACATTCATATCAATCCGCTGATAACTCTGTAATTTTGTGATCTGACCAAAATAACGAGTACGGATCTTGTACACAATATTTTTCGCAAAATTTGCAAAAAAAAAAAAGAACGTGTATGTATATCTTGTACATGATATTTTCACAGGATTTACAGAGTTATCAGCAGGTTAATACGAATGTGAAAAGGCACAGCAAGTCTAATACATGATCGGTGTTGCAGGACTAATAAAAATAACTAAAAGTATAAAAAATAATATTAAAAATAGCATTTTAAAACAAATTTTGAGAAACAAATGGATAATAAAAAGATAATTTTAAAACAATTTTGAGGAAGAAATGAATATTAAAAAGACCGATTTTTAAAGTATAAAAAATATTAAAAACAGCATTTTAAAACAAATTTTGAGAAACAAATAGATATTAAAAAGTTGATTTTAAAATAATTTTTAAGGAACAAATGGATATTAAAAAGATCAATTTTTAAAGTATAAAAAATAATATTAAAAACAGTATTTTAAAACAAATTTTGAGAAACAAATGAATATTACAAAAACAATTTAACAAATGGTTATTAAAAATTAACATTTTTAAAGTATAAAAAATAATATTACCAAAACCACACTTTTCTTTATTTTTGCCGTAATGTCCTATAAATACAATTTATCCAAACTGCTTCAAAAAAAAAATAAAAGTTTTTTTTAAAAAAAATATTGATTTTCCATACACAAATATGTACAACTTTCACACTAACAACTTCAAAATGTATAATGATATATAAATTGATATTAAAAATAACATTTTAAACCAAAAATAAATTCATTTGTGATCTTAAATAAATGACGTCATTGTGCAAAAAAATGTTACTTCAAATACACACAAAGCAATCACTAAATTTTAATTTTTTAAAATAATATTTACAAGAACATGTCACATTGAAGTCACAAATTTGACATTTACTTCTAACACACATAAAATGGACATTTGAACTCAAAATTTTCCCCATCAAAATGAAGTTTTATTGAACACGTGATTCACAGAGTATGCCCGGGATTCATCACAGAAATGCTAATAAATACTTTTTTTTTTAAAGAAACAGAGCAAAAAAAAAAAAGAGGAAATTATTAAATATTTATCGTTATCAGAAAGAAATCTGGACAATAATTGAAAATGTCGAAATATTAAAAAAAAAAAACCCATTGATAAACATGTTTTCACATGACATCAAATAACATTGCAGGGATTATTTCATTTCAATATGATGTCAGTGCAAGATTATACATTTATTGCTGTTAGGAAAAGGACTCCTATCTCTCCTATATTGCAGGTCTAATACCAAAGTACCTTACATTGTGTAACTGAAGCAACTACTTTTAGACATTAAAATTCTCACATCATTTTCTTCTTTTATTTTATTTTTTTACAAAATACATTTTTAGTATAAATTTTGGCTGACACAGAATTGTGAATAAGTACATATTCATAATTAAACTATTTCATAAGTGCTTTAAAAATACTATTCTCTCTGAATACATGTGTCCTAACACTATATCTTTACTGATATCCTTAATTTTCAAAATGAATTTTTAGAAAAGTTTTGCAGTTTTTTTATTTTTATACGTTGCATATAGTTCAGAATGAATATGTATTATAAATATTCACATTGCATATGGATAAACACATTCTGACATAACTTTTTTTACTTGCTCAATATTTTTCATTTAATTTATGTATGAAGAGAATTGTGGTCTTTGTAAATATTTTTGCATAATCATGTTGGCTCATCTAAGACTTCTTAAAAATGGAAGATTTTGAAACCATACAATTTAGAACAAATGTATTCTAAAGGACTAAACATACCATGATTGAGTTACGCTACTGAGTTTAGCCTTTGTGTAAATGTAGTCTAGTTATATTTCCTAAAAAAATTTGATATGCTGAAAATAAATTAAGATCTCATATTTATTGATTTTAAAATAGTGACAAAATGAGGCTGGTTTAGAATATAAAAATTATGCTAAGAACAGGAGTCAATTTTTAAAATACTGGCAAAACAAACACGTTGTAGAGATCATAATCACAAAATGTACCACAAAATAAGACTTGAAAAATTGCAATAACCAAAAAAGATCTTTAGATGTTGAATCAACAGTATTTCACATAACTATAAAATTTACAATCGGACAATTAAGTCATAATGAAAACGATAAACAGTAATGCTATGAAGTCTTCTAAAACATTGCAAACAAATAAAAGAAACAAGTGAATTAAAAATCCACTTGTTTCTTTAAATTTAATGTGTTTTGGGAAAAATACAAATGTTTAGGAAAGCTGATGGTAAAAGAAAAAAAACCCGACTATCAACAAAAATAATAAATTAAATCATCACAAGAAAAGTTTATGAGACATATAAGATCATTTTAGAAAAACACCATTTTATATCTTTGCTATGAATATTTTGATTTGACTCATAACAAATACTTTAGCGTCTAATATAGAAGTTATTAAATAATAAATTTTACACAAGCAAATATAAATTCATTTTCAGTTATATATGAAATAAAATAATTCAATGATTTATGTTAAAATAAAAACTATACTGATAAAAGAATGAATTAAATGCTAAGAGAGGAAAAAAAGGGATTTTAATATTAGTATTTAAATATAAATAACATTTGCTAGCATAGATCTAAATAATTATCATTCATGGCAGCACTGTTTTGTTTTTTTTAATATATATAAAAAGAAAAGTTCACTTTTTAATTAAAATTCTTTTATCGTTTAATAAGAGTGAGAAAATATTTTCTACCTAGCCTACCTTTCAACTTTTACATACTCATATGACAGGAAAACAACACAGATATTTTCAATATAAAACTTTCTTTTTTAAAAAAAAAAAAAAAAAATTCACGCATATATACAACATTGCATAGTGTACAGATTATTTGAGATGCATTATTAAAATTCATTATCAGGTGGTTGCACTACTATTAATACAATAATTAATTTTTACATGATTCTTAATACTGATAAATTTTTATTTAGAGTTGATTATTATTCTATGCCATTAAGATAATTTTTTAATTTCAACTTTTATTTTAAACTGAATACATTTAGTTAAGGGCTATGCAAAACAAATAATTAACATATTAATTAAAAAAAAACTAATTAGTAATGGCATATTTCATTAATTTATAGAAGATTGTATGTTTGTAAGAAAGAATACTAAGTTTCCATTTCAAATTATTCTATAAAAAGTAGTTTTCATCATTGGCAGCCACCATTTGCAAATGAGAACAGCTGTGCTAATTTCAGAATTTAAAAAAATATAGAATGTTTTAAAAAATAAATAAAATAAAAAATAGACTGAAATCTAAATTGCTTCTCACGTAATTCAAAAATGGAAAAATATTAATTACTTTAAAATATTAATACAAATTATTACGATTTTATCAATCATAATATATGTATATAATCACTATATGGCTTTGATTGCAACTTTTTTTTAAAAAAGTGTCTTCACAAGCTCATTATCTAAAATTATAACAACAGTGATAACCATCACTTGGATAGTCTGTTTAATTTGGATAGTCTATTTAAAATAGCTGCAAGATGCAAAATTGTTGTAATACAAATAAAATAAATAATTATTTTTTTCCTATTAGATACTCATTTTGTCATTCACAAATAAATAAGGCCATTTTAATTCAAAAAAAAAAAAGCCAAAAAAGAAAAACAAAAAGAGGTGAGAAATGACTATAAAAATCTATCCACAAGAACAAATATAACCAGATATAACAAAATCTGTTTATTTAACATTTTACAAAGACATCTTTTAATCTTTTCCATTAAAACTTTTTTTATCTAAAAGACTTCAAGACATTGTCTAATTGTAATTCTTCATCATATTCTAGCAGTTTTCTAATGAAAGCAAATGTTTAAATGTAAATGGGATTTACTTCTCTGTGAAAGCCCTTCAGTTTCACCATAAAATATTGTTTTATGATATTTGTTGTTAGAATTACTTTATATGACTGTCTAATGTGCTTTAAATAATAGATTCAATATCCTTATACCAATCAAGGTGAATTTGTCTTATAATTTTGCCATTATATTTCAATAGATTCAATATCCTTATACCAATCAAGGTGAATTTGTCTTATAATTTTACCATTATATTTCAACAAATACAGCATTCTTAAAAGAGATTTTTCCAAAACCTTTATATTATTTATAATGAATCATTTCTATATAATAAATCTTGTCAAATCAGCCCTTTGTAATTGAAGTAGCTATATCATTATGATAAAATATCTTATCTTTTAATGTGATGAATGTAACAGCAGTTCTCTGGAATGTATAAAACACTTCAATATCCAAATCCAACATTTCTACCTAAATGTGTTCCAAGAACAATTCGTTAATTATTTCAATAATCAATATTCAGGTCTTAAAATACATCAAAAATGAACGTTTTTTGATAAAACTGTAGTATATGTAAATCTTGTGTATATAATGTTTCTGGTACTATAAATTATAATAATAATGTCAATTATATATCAATTATCTACATTAAATATAAAAATAAGCAGATACACATAAATCAAGAGTAGTAGATGACAGTACAAATTATTTGAATATTCATCACTGTGATTACTGAAAAAAAAAAACACCCGTTGTTTAGTAAATTATACTTTGGAAATTTTTTATTTTCCAGAGTAAAAATAATTAAATTAACTCTGCTTTATATATCCATGAAAGAAGTACAGGCTATGATATTAATATTAAAGAGGCTAAAGTTGTCTTCTTTGAAATAAATAAATAAATCTTTATTAAAAAATTATGATTCTGAAGCAATTAACTTGTTTAAAGAGTTTTTTTAATATTAAGGGTGAGTGTAATGTAACTGAGAATTGTGGGAAGTATAATTCAGCAAGAAATTTTCTTTTGATATAAGATAATGACACAGAAAAGAAATGTAAAAATAATAAAAGATGATGATGCATTTAAAAGAATTAAATATGTTAAATTCTGTAAAATGGCATAGAAAAAGTTAATGTCATAATATATGTGTAATATCTAAGAAAGCCTCAGTAATATAAAATCACTTTTTAGTGTATTGGTATGAAAATTATTTTGGTGATAAAAAGAAAATATAGCAAATTATTAAAAACTGAGATAACACCATAATGCAAAATGAGTGTGCTAAGAATTATATGGTAATAAAGAACATGAGAGTAATATAGATCAAACAATAACAATATTAATTAAATTCCACAATTAAATCTATGAAAATTGGAAGAGTTTCAAAAAGTTATAAAATGGTTATGGATATTTTAAAAAGTGCAGGTGAAAACAAACATTTGCAAATTTAAATATTAAATGACCAACTAAATGATAAGAATATACCAGATAAATGAAAAATACAATAACAAAAAAGATAGTAAAAAAGAATTTATCAGATAAATATAATCACTAAGATCATTACAAATTTTTCATAGAAAATACTGGGCTCTACCTAAGCTGGATTTAAAAGTAATTTGTAATACAGAAGATTATATTTGGATATTTAAAACATATAAGTGAGTAAGAATTGCTATTTTGTATTGGATATGCAGATTTTACAAAGGCATTTAATCCAATATGTAATTCTGGTGTGATAAAAACTTTTCTAGTATCATGATGCAGACTAACATTTGTTGGTTTTTTTTCCATATGTCATGGCATCGGCCGGGACGCGAACCCACAACCGTCTGCAACCAACTACTTGCTTGCAAGGTGATTGGCAATGACATTTGTTAAAATTATAAAAAAATATCAAAATGCAACAGCAACGATTATAAGACCATGTGATAACAGTGAAAAGGATTCATGAACTAAGAGAAAGGCAGGACATTTCCCTCCCTCCAAAATATTTTAAAGAAGTTTTAAAAAAGGTATTTTGCTGATTCAAGTAGAAAGTAAATTGAATAAAAAAGAATTAATTAAATCATCAGATTTTATTGAAATATTTTTCTTTTGTAAATATTACAGAATTGCAAAAAATATTAGAAGAGCTACAAAATAAAAGCAAAATTAACACAAGATCAAAAATAATAAAACTAACTATTTAATGGGTTTTCAAAAAAAAAAAAAAAAAAAGAAAAGAAAATTGATAGAAAAGAATTAAGAGAAAAGTTAAATTATAAATATCTTATCAACAAAATCACAGAATTAATCTCAGATTGAGGTTTTTGATATAAATCTTTTCAACTATTTTTTTTTTGTTTTAAAAAAAAAAGCTGTTTGATTTTTTAAAACTAAATGTGTTTTAATAAACATAGAAATTACAGGCTATATTGCAAAATATAAAAGATATCTTTCAAAAGAAAAATTTATTCACAAACCATAAGAATCATTTACAAAAAAAAAAAAGAACCTTTACATATCAATCTCAATGAAGACCAGTTAACAAAATCGGAGGTTAGGCTTGTATACATAGAAAAAACAATTAATTTCATATCAATTACATTAAGACATTAGTTATCACCAGATATTGAAGACATATAACTTCCCATTCCAGAAATCATAGTTGTGGCACATTTACATTAATCTGATCATATATGTCACATATATGATGGTGTTACACATATAAGTTTGTTTAATTTACGAACATGTGGACAATGATTAAAAACCATATTTGGCCATTTAGTCTATAGAGCTTTATCTTACTAAAATATAAAAGATATGTGTTAGGATTATTTTTTTAAAAAGGTGAAATAGGGTGAGAAAATGGAGACATTTCTGAAAGGGAAAAATACTGTGGGATTGGGTTAAATATATTGCTAAAAGAAATGATAATATATAGCCAACTTAAATCCTAAATTGGATTCCAAGAGATTTTATGATCTTAAAAAAGACCACTTGTGAGATAAATGGATAAGATTGATAGAATGAATAAAAGTTATTACATGAAAGCAATGGAATCAACTCGGAAAAATAATTCTTTAGTAAATCAATAATTGTTGAAGATGATGTATAAGATATCCACTTAAATTTATTTTTAATTAAAATGAACCAAAGCCTTAAAGGGTATTTGAAAATGTCATATACAAATATATATATATATATGTAGAAGACAAATACTACTAAAAATTTATTTTGCTATATCTTGATCTTGTTAACAGTTGAAATTAAGTGTTAAAAATTTAGATAGAAACAGTCATAATTACATTATATTTTGATTAATTCGGGGGGGGGGGGTACACACACACCCTCCCGATTTTTCTATATTTATCATCTGTTGTTATAACACTAATAGTGTAATTAATAGTCTATTTATATAGCGTTGACTGCGTATTAAAAAAGCGCATGAGAGGTTTGTTACCTTCTTTATATTATAACAATAATAATACATACTATTTATTAACACTTCACATTTCTCAATATTTGAAAAATAGCAAAATGTATTAATAGAGACATTGCGATTTTATTTTGTGAGATTAAATCAATTTACACAAGTCTCGATATCTTTCACTGAAAGGACTCATAGGTATTAAAAAAAAGACAGATGCACAGTAATGTTTGTTATCTAATTCAAATGACAGGAAAATGGCAAAGCATTCATTCAGTCTTCCTGATAGATGCCAGTTCACCGGAGAGAGGCTGTCAGGGATATAGATTTTAAATCAATTCATTAAAGATTGTCAACTGATAAAAATGCTTGCTACTAAATAAAAAAGAAAAGAATACTTAGCAATAATAAAATTTAAAAAAAGGCTAATTGTATAAAAAAACTACGTGTGTGTATATATATAACTGTAAAATATAACTATACTCATACCCAATATATTAGATAAAAAATAGTCTTGATTATGAAGGATCACGTGACGTTCGACACCACTTGAGCACAATAATCATAATCACAACACCATATAAAAAAGTCAAACTTTAATTATCAAATAAATATGAACTTAAAAAAATGACAAAATTATAAAGACCTTTATTTAATGTTTGCTCTAAATCTTTCTTTAAAAGCAAAATACTTTTACATCATTACCAACTGATGATTGCTGGTTTAGCATGAAATACGTATATTGGTGATTGTTTATCTTTTCAACATATATGTGTTTAAGTGTATCAGTGTTGTTAGATAGAGTGGAGAGTGGTGTAAAAGTCTGTGCTCATATACTCTATATACTACATATATATATAGACACAGGTATATAATAAGCCTGTGTTTCAGTTATTACATTGTAGAGATGTCTTCCCATCCTTGCATATGTATTAAATGGATTATGTCCTGTACATGTAGGGTTCAGATTGGCCTTAGGTCAACATGGGTGTGACAATAATCTTGGCCTCAGGGTGGCCTTTGAGCATTCCATCATCAGATTTTCCATTGGATGGACAATTGAAGAGTTGGAGTAGATTGAAGCCTGTCCATTAAAGTATGAAGATTGTCTATCTTAATATATATCTGAGCACTTATAGTATATATGTGTAGAGATGATAATCTGGACCAAATGATGATTGCTGGTTTAGCATGAAATACGTATATTGGTGATTGTTCATCTTTTCAACATATATGTGTTTAAGTATATCAGTGTTATTAGATAGAGTGGAGAGTGGTGGGTGGTGTAAAAGTCTGTGCTCATATACCCTATATATTAAACACAAAACAGAATTAGACCTTAAATAAAAGACTTCATTATTTAAGAAAGTAGTTTTAAACATAAAACACTAAATAGTACTAAAAAAGAAAAAGTAATATGTAATTATCATAGAAGGTATGCCTTGGTTTGACCATAAGTAAAATATTTTATATAGAGTTCATTAAATTTTAAACATATTTAACACAAAAACACTATGATAAATGTGAAGAGAGTGGACCTTTATGAAATACTAATAAGAATTTTAATTGTATATAAAATAAAATTAGAAAATCATAAGAACAATAATATTTTTAAACAATGAAAGTAATGAAAAAGCAAACATATTATCACACACTTCACTGTATATAATTTTTCCAGCTGTTAAGAATACCTTAGTTTAGACAAGAATGTTAAAATAATAGAATTCAGGAATTGTCTGTATGGTTTAGTGCAATAATAAAATGTCAGGCTCTGGAGTGAACAGCTTTTGGAAAGATTCCAAGTATGGCAGTTCCAGTGCATGGCAGTTCCAGTGCTCAAACTTGTTATGAAATGTCAAGCAATAAAGTCACTGAATTACTTATTTTATTTGGTACTTGTTAGTTTTCAACTAATCCAAGATGGCTGCCCATATTTTTGAAAAATATAGTTTCAAGAGCCTATAATCTACCGAAGATGTATTAGTTGTTAAATTAAAACAAAATTAATAAATCGATTGTTAAATCTTAAAAAAGAAATAAATCCTAATAAATTTCACCAAGAAGCTTTTATTTCATTTTTTTTAAATTTATTACTTATAATATAAGAAGTGACAAGACTCTCTTCGGCATATTTTTTTTTTGTCAGCAGTTTTTTTTTTTTTTTGATAAATTGTTATAATGATAAAAATTTGGGATTTTTCTGTCACAGAAACATGATGCGGCAGATTATTTACAAAGATACAGGATCCTGCCCTATTGAAAAGTTGTGTATTAATGATCACAATAAAATTGCATGCTACCAACATGAATAAAGTGTAAATATTGTATTCATTTATTTTAATTTTAAATACATTTCCTAATCATGCATTTTTTTTGTAAATATTTTTTGGTATCTTTTATTTTTATTTGGGAGGGAGGGAGTGAAAATTATGCAGTTTCAACAAAATAGTAAATTATCTGATATTATGTTAAATGTATAGTAATGAAATGACATAAAACAGATGATGACAAAAATCAATGACTTATTTATACTTAATGCTACATTGGTTTCAAAGTGGCTTAAATAATAATCAGCTGGCTTTACGATATTTGCTTTTGATAGTTTTGATGCAGACTCTAATACTGATTCCAGAAAGTCTGATATATTCAAGTTAATTTAAATTAATTAGGTATTTTATGCTTTAAAAGTCAGGTGGTTTTAGAGATGACTAGTTTTCTAAACAGAAGCTGAGGGCTTTGGTGAATCTACCAGATTTATTCTGAAACTTGTAATCTCTATAGGGACTTGCAGACTTAAGCTGGAGTTATTAAACTTCTACTCACAACAACAACAGCAAACGGTAACCTAAATCTAATATTACAGAATGTTTTTATGTATCCATTGTAATTTTATTATCTTGTAAGATCCTATTCTGCAATATATATTAATAGGTGTAAAAAAAAATTATATGTAAAATTATCAGATGATATTGTCATGTAATTGGTTTGTCATAATTAATAGAAGTGTTTACCATTGTTTGGAGATGGGGGAGGGATAACCTTAATGATATAATATAAATTGAAAGCAGATAATAGGAAAATCTTCTATATGTAAATTTTAACCAGCAAAGCGCCTGAAAAAATAAAAGATAAAGATATTTGATATCAAAACTCAGAAAACTAACTACATTTCATAATATATTATTGGATATCATTTACAGGAGTTTTTTTCTTTTTCTAAAGAAACAAATATATCAAATTAAATATTAATACATGCTTGCTGATGCTTTCTCACCATAGTTTTATATTCTAAAGAAGAATGAATCATGAGTTAAAGCTTAATATTAGTCAGATTTTGGAATGTTAGAAAGTGTTGTAATGCAGTTTTGAAACAGGAATAAACAATTTATTTTTTAGACAAAAAGGTAAAAAAAAAAGATAATCAAAAAGATAAATCAAAGTACTACATAGATAATTATCAAAAAAATATTAATTACATACTAAACAAAGTATACTAAATAAATTAAGGTGATGGATTGACAAGCAATGTGTTTTCTTTTATCTTTCTCACTTTGTTACTTTGAGTTACAAGAATAAAATATCTAATAATAAATAATATTTCTGTAGTGTAATTTTCATTATGAATAAAATATCCAATTTGTGATTTTCATTTTTTTTTTAGCAACAGACAAAAAAAAAATTAAAATAAACCGTAATCATTAACTTTTTAAAATATATTTTATTTCATTGCATTGTATTGTTTAAGCAATTATTATTAAGAAATTATTAAGAATATCACTGCAAAAAAACATGTTGTAAATATATATATTAAAATCTGACTCAAACATTATTACAAAAAAATATAAACATTTTTTTTTTTCACGTAAAAATGCTGTATAAATATAAAATTAAATTTTACTATACAGAAGGCTTGCAAATTGGATATCAAAATAATTTTAAAATTATCAGTTATTAATAAATAATTGTTTTTACTATTCAAATTTTCAGCAACTTACTGCATTGTAAAAATACGGTACACATGTAAATGCAGTGTTGAATTATTACTAGGTGACTTTTTACCCCAGCAAAAGCTTAATCTGGCAAGATTTAGAAACCAAAAGTGCAGGAATATTTACATTCAACTAATATTTAAAAAGCAATTACTAACTGGATTTATTGATCTGTTTAATAATTTGTTGATTGACAAAACAATTGGACTAAAAAGTAATTATATCTGATAAATAAAATTTCAAAGATGAAAAAAAGAGAAAAATCTATTCAGTTATAATAGAAAAAATATATAGATTTTCAGGAAAAATACCATGCAGAAGCAATTATTTTATATATATATATATTTTCCTCATGTGTCATAGCATCAGCCCGGAAGCGAACCCGCTAACCCGGGATAACTGCTTGTTCGGCTGACCTCTTGACCACCAACGCTTGACAATTATTTTATATTGCTGGAGCATTTGATCCTTCCTCTCTAAAAAATTCAACAGAAATGACAATACTGCTCTTAAAACTTTTTATAGTCGCTGAATAGATGAGTAAAAATCTAAATATTAAATCTAAATTCTACTGTTAGATTTTATACATGCTTTTTTAGGATACATATCACCTTGCTGAAAACAGTGTATAATTAACTTCTTAGTTTTATATTTAGGATAAATCCAATGGTATTTACATCCTGTTAATTTGCCAGCAATTTATTCAAATATATTAATAGATTGTAAAATTTATTCTCAGCAGAAATTTGTTTCATTGAAAAATAAAACATTCAGAAATCAAATCAAATTAAAATAATTTACAACATAAAAATATGGGATTCATTAGAGTTCATGATGTAGCTCTAAAATTGAGATTCTAGAATAAATTGTGTTATGAGGATAGTAAGAAATAACAAACCACCACTAAAAATTTACTAATCATCTTTTTGTCACGATACTTCACTGTTAATTATCTTCAAACAAAAAAAAATTGAAAAATATATCTATTATAAAGAATACATAATCAAATTTTTATACTTCAAACATAAGTTTGAAAATAATGTCATGATCAATCAGGTATAGTAATCACTAGGTTGACAAGCACTATATTAGTGCATTCATTATTTACCACTGTTGGCAAAATTTAACATCCTGTACTTACAATATCCACAAATGTAATTTCAATTATTTATGATTTTTAAAAAAATTAAAAATGAATAATAATAATAAAAATTAATTTTCTGCATTTTAATTTTTTTAGTTTGCAATGCATATACAGTGCATACATACATATACCTATAAATAGAAAATCAAGTAGAAAATCATATAACATTACAATACTAGTCCACAAAATTTTGCTACAATTCTTTCACAACCATAGTTTCATCTATTAACAAATAGACCTTTTCAAATGAAATTCAACTAGATACATCCAATATATATATATACATTCAAAACAAAATAGCTTACACATCACTAACTTCAAAAACCAACTTTCTTTAACATCAATGGATGTCTTATAACCTCAGATTGAAGAAAATTTGTCATCGGTCTCTTTTACTTTTCTTTTTACTTCACTTCTTTCATAAAAGATAACATTTCCAATGCTAAATAATATTTAGTGACATATATTTAATTCATAAATATATAAAGCTGACTTCTGATATCTATTTTTAATCTACTCTTTCATTCAGACTTAATTCATTTTGACCTATATAAGTTTTACAACAACTGAAAGAAATCTTATAAATTACACCACCAGGAATAGATTTACTATCAGTTAAACTATATATGTATATATTATACACATTCTCAACTGTACTTACAAAATATAAATATAGCCAAGATGAACAGTCAAATGCAAGGGATACAGAGGACTATAATACGTCTTTTATATATATAAAAACTACTACAAACAAAATCAGGTATAAAAGATATAGTAGGTAATTTTTTAAGAATAAAAATAAAGTTGCTGTGAAAGATATCATATGGATCATACATAAGCAGATTCATAAAAAAAAAGTATGCACTAAAAAATGTACAAATTAATAGCAAATCTTTAAGATATTTATCAAGATCAAGCAATTATAAAATATATACATATATTTAATAACCTCTAAACATAACTATCTAATATTTAAAGACATCATAATTCTTGGAATTAATTGTAATAGAAATCTAATTTTATATTAATGTTAAAGAACAACAGTATAAAAAATAAAATTAGTGTCTTTGGTATATTTAAATGGTATAAAAAAACACAACAATTGACCTGTAAAATATCTACGGAGACAATTTATATATATATATATAAAAAAGGAATATGAAAAATATATAAAAATGATGCATTAAGGATTGAATATTTCAAATTTTGTAAAATTGTGCGAAAAAGGGTTGATAATGATGAAAGAAAGTATAAATGTGATCTAGCAAGGAAAGCTATAGAAGAAAATAAAACTCTCAAGAGTATAAAACATCTTAGTATTGGTATGAAACTTATTTCTGCAATAATAAAAAAAGATGAAACTATTTCTAAAAAGAGAGATGACATCATAAAATGTGCACAAGAGTTCAATCAACAATTATATAGCAATAAAGAACAAGGAAAAGTACTTCCTACAACTACTATATCTTTAAATTGCCCAGTTTTAAATGAATAAATGAGGCATGCAATTAAATTTATGAAGAAGAGATAAGCTCCAGATAATGATGGAATTATAATTGATATTTTAAAAAAAGCAGATGAAAAAATATAATTTTTTTTGGCAAAGTTATATACCAACTGTCTAAATGATAAAGACGTACTAGATAATTAGAAAAATGCAGTATTGTATTAATATTTTAAAAAGATAAAGGTATTAGAAATTACAGATCTAACAATCTTTTATCAGTTCTATACAAAATCTCATTTACAGTGAACTTTGGATTTGTCAAGCATTAGTGGTCGAGAGATCAACGACGGCTGCTTTACCAAGCAGTTGTCCCGGGTTAGCGGGTTCGCTTCCCGGCTGATGCTATGACACATGAGAAAGAAAAAAAGAACAACTTGAATTTAAAGAGGTTTTAGTGCAGTGGAGCATATCCAAGTATTGAGAGAAGTTATAGAAAGGACGAATGAATGCTTTGGATTTGTATATTATGAAAAAGCATTTGATTCTATCAGCATTTCTTTAAATGATTAAAGAATATGATCATCAAGGTATAGAAACCAGGATATTGTCATATTCTGAAAAATATTTGTAAAAATGCAACAGCAACAATTAGATTACATAACAATACTAAAAAGATTAACATTAAGAAGGGTATATGACAGAATAATTCCATAACTTTTTACAGCACTTTTACAAGTGTGAATTAAAATGGGAAGCTAAGACATTAAAAGTAAATGAAGATTATTTAAGTCAATAATATTTTGCAGATGATGTAATTGTTTTTTCAAATAATGGTTTAGAGCCTCAGGAAATATTGCAAAAGTTATCATATGAAAGTAAGAAAGTAGGATTAAAGGTAGATGTTAAAAAGGCTAAAGTAATGTTCAATGGATTTCCTCAAAATAAGAAAATAAAGATGTATAATGATGAGTAGAAGATATTAACAACTACAAATACCTTGGTCAGATTATTATACAGATGGAAACATAAAGAATGAAATTAAATCATAGAATTAAATTTGATTGGAATGCTTTTGTAAAAATAACTAAATATTAAAAGGAAATGAGTTTGAAAAGCTTTTTAATAAATGTGTTTTATCAGTTTATGGGTGAGAGAACAAACAGGTGTTACTGACATCATTGAAAGAATTAAGACTGAAGTGGAGTTGGGCTGAACATATTGCTAGAAGAGATAATAATAGATGAACAGTTGAAACCTTAATAGGATTCCAAGATATTATAGAAGACCTAGAAAAGAACCACATGTGAGATTAATGGAAAAAATAAAGAAGTGCGCTGGTATGATGTGAAGAAGAGCCTAGAAAGGAGATGGATTGAGCATGAAGAGACTTTCATCCTGCAATGGATAAATAATGATTGAAAATAATGATGATTCTCCTAACCTCACGAGGATTGTCAAATAATAGTAAATGATAGTTTCCTGGCAACATCAAAAAGCATAAGTTTTGCTTTGTATTGAAATGTATTGTTAACTGTTGCTTATCCACCTCTGCTAGTTAAGTCGTCTGATATACAACTGATTTTTTTTTTAATTTTAAGATATAATATCCAGTTCAATGAATATTGCAGAAAGGAATTTGCTATTAACTGAAAGGAAACCTTTGATTCTTCTATGAGATTGTAAAGGAACCGAATATGGCAAATTCCTAATGTCAGCTCTATACATTCTTGTCATTGCAGTTAAGCAAACATGGATAGGTTGCTCATCAATGTGCATTAACCAGTATAGAGAGTTTATTGGCATTTAATTTCTGACTTTAACATCAAAAAATATATGGCCTTTCTTCTCAGTTGCTCGACAGATTTTAAATAAAATTTGTAGAGTTTTTTGATGGCAGGATGAATGTATGTGTGAATGATCTTTTTTACATAGACATTTTCATTCATAATCAATTCACTTATTCCCAAAAAACTGTAAAGTCACTAGCCAATGCCATGATGGTGGTTAAAAATGAATGGTGCCAAAAATCCTGCCATTGCAGATCCCCGCAAACATTCTTATGTTGACTTTTTATTTATGTACTTACAACTGCAAATCACTTTCAAGTAAAGGAAGATTGCACAAATTGGAAGAAGAGCTGTCAATTTAGAAAAAAAAGTGAAGGGAACAATTGATTTAAAAAGTGAACATCTACTTTGCTACAAAGGCACACATATTGAAAGTACAAGTGAAGTAGAAATCATTATAAATAAAATGCGAAAAAACAATATTGCAGAAATTGATGATATATCAGATATGACAAGATCAATTATTCAAATTAATAAAAGATACTAATTGCACATAATTCAGAATTATGTATCAAGAACTTATCATTGTTAGAAGATTTTTATATGGAATACAAATTGATTTTGATCAGATCTAATAACATTAAAAAAAATTTATGAGAGACTTTAATACTAGAATAAATGAATGAAAGATGAAAAGTGTTATGGTCAAGTTTAGTTATGATGATAAAAATGAGAGAAGATCTAGATTATGAATTTTTTCTTTGCAAAAATATTAAGCGAAACGACCATCAACATCCAAATGAAGATACAGCATGATTGTATTATATTTTGACTTTCAGAAAATATGTCTTTCAAGATTGTACTATTCACAACAGATTCAACATAGGAAATGATCATCATTTAGTGAGATGTGCATTACACCTTAATGCAAAAGTAGAAAGATGACAACTATAGAAAGATAATATTAATAATTGACATTCCTAAAATTCAGAAACACTCCACTGAATTTAAACTAGAATTTGCAAATCGTTTTAACAATTTAATGGACTTTGAAAATGATTCAGATATTACTGAAATCAATAAGAAGAGAAAGCTGGTACAAAAAACACCAAATTTTCCAGTGAGGTAAGACATTGTATAAAGGAAAGAAGAAGTATGAAAATTTTTAAGAATGATTTATTATGAAGAATTGAAAGAGTTTCTAAAATGGTACAAAAAAGAGTTAATGATGACATAAGAAAATATAATTGTGAATTAGCAAGGAAAGCTATAAAAGAAAAGAAAAGTCCCAAAAATATATAAAAACATCTTGGTATTGAAAAAAAAAGTATTTCAAAAATAAGCAATGACATCATGAAATATGTGAAACAAACAAAGAACAACAACAAAAAATATTCCATACAATTATTATATTTACTGAACTGCTAAATGTTTTAAATGAAATGGAAAAACATGAAATTAAATCTATGAAGAAAAGAAAAGCTCCATGAAATGATGGAATTACTATTGATGTCTTAATCGGGGAAGAAAGAAAAAAATTATCAAAATTATATAAAAATATACTTAATGATTAGAAGAATGTAGTAGTAATATAGATATTTAAAGAGGTGATAAAAAAGATATTAGAAATTAATCTTTATCAAAATAATTTCAACTCATCTACAGTAAAAAATTGGATTCAAATAAATTAAGAGAACAGGCTAGATAGAAAAGTGAGTTTAACATTGTGAATCACATCAAAATATAGAGAAAAGTTATAGAAAGGTCTAATGAATATGAATTGCCATTATGTTTTGGATTTGTAAATTATGAAAAATTATTTGATTGTATTAGCAATTTACAAGCTCATTATAAACAAGTGTTAAGAAAATGTAAAATAATTTAAATTTAAAAAATATATAGTGCTAAGCATGTTTTTGGCAATGGTGATTAAAGCATTGGATCATCGAGATGTAGATATGGGAAACTATCATATTCTGAAGAATAATTATCAAAATGCAACAGCAACAAGTAGATGTCATAGTGTTACTATACTATATATTGAAAAGAATACATGACAGTCTTTCAATAAATTCAAAATATTTACAGCAGTTTTACATGGAATATTTTATAGATTAAAATGAGAAGCTAAGGAAGTAAAAGTAAATGGAGATAATCTAAATCATTTAAATTTTGCAGATGACCTGATTGTTCTGTATATAATGCTTCAGAGCTTCATAAAATGGTGCAAAAATTATCAGATAAAAATTTTAAAAAAAGGACTAAATATAAGTGCTAAATAAGACTAAAGTAGTATTTATTGCATTTCCACAGAAGAAGAAAATAAAGATTGATAATCAGAATTAGACAACATTAGCAATTACAAATACTTTTATCAGATTATTAAAATAGATGGAAATATAATGGACAGAATTAATTACAGAATTAAATTTAGATGAAATGCATTTGGTAGATAACTTAGTATTAAAAGAAAATATGTCTATTTGTTTGAAAAAAGGTTTTAATAAATGTATTTTACTAGTTCTTACTTATGGATTTAAGATTGAATCATTTATTAAAAGAGCAATAGAGATTTCAAACTACTCAATGAAGTATGGAGAAATGTATGTTAGGAATAACAATGGAATATCAAAAACGAAATACACCTGGGTCTCTTTTTATGCGGACTTATTTAACACGTTTTCGAAGTTACGGGATTCGTGTTTCACCGGAAGTCGAACTGCGATAATGCGCTACTACTTTAAATAATAAATTTCCTGCACTTACGTTATATTGAAAGTAATAGCACATTATTGGAATTCGACTTTCATCTTAGTAATTTCAATATTTTCAGTGCTTTATAATAGTAAGATTTTATGCAATAATGAAATTAAAATCATAATTTCCACATTTTATATATACATACATTAAATTTTACAAGATTATAATGTAAATTTGTTCAAACATTGTACGTGTTAAGTTTGCATTTTAAATCACATTGTTTTTGCTTTTTTTAAAAAAAAAACGTAATCAATTATTAATCATTTAGTGTCCACGAGTTTATTTTTAAAAGGTCAGTAATAGCAGTGGGCACAATTTGATTTGACAATTAAAAATTAAAATCTGATTTTTAATTGTAATTAACAATTTAAAAATTACTTACTGCGACTTGAAATTAATGTGAAATTTGATTTTTAAACGGAATTGAAAATTAAAGACAAAAATAAGAATTTAATTTTTAGTTGTTAGTTTCATAAACAATTAATAAAATCATTGTCTCAAAGATTAATTACTAATTACGTTGTCACCAGAAAACCACTGTTACAACATGAGTGTAAAGTTGGCGCTAGTTGTTTGCAAACGAACGTGTTTTTTTGCAAATAGCTATAATAATTAAAACGTGTATAAAAAAATGTAAATTACTGTATTGTAAATTATGCATAAAAATATATTATTTTGAATAAAATTAAATATTATAATTAAAAAAAGTTTGTCTTGTATCAATTTTTTTCAAATTTGAAATTTTTTATTAGTCATATTTTATTTCCTTATTTTTTTTTTTGCGCGAATTTTAAAGTAATTTTATGTTGGTGCTTTGCTTTTACGCGAATTCTGAAAAATCACAGACCGCATCCCCCCTTTTTCAATGTAAGTTATGTCTATTTTTGCACGATTTCGTTTGTGCGTGTTTTCTGAAGAACCTATCTATTGCGTAAACAAGACCCAGGTGTATATGAGTAAGAAAGCAAATAAGATCACTGGCTTCATTGGAAGAATTAAAAAGACTGAAATGGAGCTAGGCAGGATATATTGCTAGAAGAGACAATAAAAGATAAAATTTGAAGTTCTTAAATTGAATCCAGAATATTGTAAAAGACATAGAAAGAGTTCACATGTGAAATGAGAATGAAATAAAGAGGTTTACTATTATGGTATTTTCCAGTATTGTTTCATTCTACTTTTTCAGTTTCTTATAATATAAAAGTTTTGCAGTAATTGCATCTATTATGTAACTCAATTTGTTTTTACGTTCCTTGACTATGAATCTTATAAAATGTTTCAAAGTATATATGCATTTAAAGCATTAATTAATTTCAAATAAGCTATTTTTAAGTACACATGTAACACATATATGTATCCATATTAAGATAAAAAAAATGGAATTATCTAAAATGGGTTAATTTTATATGACTATATATACATAAATTATATAGTAATAAAGAACAAGTACCTCCTATATCTATTATATCTTCCAAATTGCCCAGAATTTTACACGAAGAAGTGAGACATGCAATTAAATTTATGAAGAAAGGAAAGGCTCCAGGTAATGATGGAATTATAATTGATATATTAAAAAAAGCAAGTGAAGAAATAGAATTTTTTTTAGCAAAGTTAGATAAAGATGTACCAAATTGTTAGAAGAATGCAGTATTAATATTAATATTTAAAAAAGATGATAAAGAAGTATTAGAAAATACAGACCTATCAGCCTTTTATCAGTTTTATACAAAATTTTTACCAAGATAATTATGACTCGTCTACAGCGAACATTGGATTTCCACCAACCAAGAGAACAAGCTGGATTTAAAAGTGGTTTTAGTACAATAGATCATATTCAGGTATTGAGAGAAGTTATAGAAAGGTCAAATGAATATGAGTTGCCATTATGCTTTGGATTTGTAGATGATGAAAAGGCATTTGATTCTATAAACATTTCTTCAGTAATTAAAGCATTCGATCATCAAGGTATAGATCTAGGATATTGTCATATTTTAAAGAATATTTATAAAAATGCAACAACAACAATTAGATTACATAATGATACTAGGAAAATCAACATTGAGAAGGGTATAAGACAGGGTGACTCCATATCTCCTAAACTTTTTACAGCAGTGCTGCAAGAAGTATTTTGTGATTAAAATGGAAAGCTAAAGGAGTGAAAGTAAATGGAGATTATTTAAGTCATTTAGATTGTGCAGATGATCTAGTTGTTTTTGCAAATAATGCTTTAGAGCTGCAGGAAATGTTGCAGGAGCTATCAGATGAAAGTAAAAAAATAGGGCTAAAGATAAATGTTAAAAAGACTAAAGTAATGTTTAATCAATTTGCTCAAAATATGAAAATAAAGATTGATTATGATGAGTTAGAAGAAGTTAACAGTTACAAATACCTTGGTCAGATTATTAATACAGATGGAAACATAATGGATGAAATTAATCATAGAATTAAACTTGTTGGAGTGCTTTTGGTAGAAATAACTTGATACTAAAAGGAAACCTGCCTATATGTTTGAAAAGGAAGGTTTTTAATAAATGTGTTTTACCAGTTCTTACTTATGGATCTGAGACTTGGACACTTAAGAGAAGAGCAATACAGAGACTTCAGACCACTCAAAGAAGTATGGAGAGATGCATGTTGGGAGTAACAAGAAGAGATCGAAAGCACAATATATGGGTAAGAGAACAAACAGATGTTACTGACCTCATTGAAAAAATTAAAAGACTAAAGTGGAGTTGGGCTGGACATATTGCTAGAAGAGATGATAAGAGATGGACAATTGAAATCTTAAACTGGATTACAAGAGATTGTAAAAGACCCAGAAAGAGACAACATGTGAGATGGATGGATGAAATAAGAAAGTGTGCAGGGGTGATGTGGAGAAGAGAAGCTAAAGATCGGAGAAGATGTATTGAACTTGGAGGGAGAGACCTTCATCCTGCAGTGGATTGACAATGGTTGATGATGATATATATATTGAATTTGTATATGGAAATATTTAAAACATATATTTCATTTAAGTAGTAACTCTTGCAAAATGTTCTGCTAGTGATATACAGTTACAAATGTTTGAAACATTACAAGTACATACAAATGTTTAAAAACAATATTATGCTTACAACAATGTGTGTTATATCGCAAATTAGTTTATTTAAATTTGTGGTTTAATCACAACCATATACATTTATAATCACATCATCTGTTAACTGATGAGTAAAAGTGCTGCGTATCTTTTTTAACAAACTTTTCTTTTTAAAATTTAAATTTTCCAGGTGATAAAGTTCTTAAAAAATATTTTTTTCATAAGTAATTCCCATTAGAAATTATAAAAAAAAGATTTAATCCCTAAGCAATTTAAAAAAAAAAAAAAAAATCAACGTGTAATCTAATCCATATCTCTTCAGGACAAAATACTACTACCAGAGCTTTTTTACCCCCAGATCTTTTATGTATGAAAAAATCATAAGTGAAATGATATTTTTAATCTTTTTCACTTTTTAAAAATAAGATAAAATAAAATTCATAAAGCTTTGTTAATACATGGCATGTAATTCTACAAATGATTGATAATTATATCCAAGTATACAAGAGGATTTTTTTATTTGTTAAAACACTAATTCTATTAAATATACATACATATGAAAAAAGTGATCCTATGCAATTTGAATATATAAAATCCTCATTTTAAATGATTAACCGGTTTAAATGTGTCATCCCTATTAAAAAACAATCAACAATATATAAAAAAATGTCAATGGTAATGCTTGTTTTGGAAGAATAGTCAATTTTTTACACTTACTCTAAAGAATTTAAACTAATATATATATATATGCGCTGTATGCACATATAATGAAGCTAGAACGTAATATAAAACTATTAAATTATAGAGTTTAGCACTTTCAAGAGACTACTTGCTCTCATACTCATAGCCATTGTTGTTGTAACTGTGTTGTAGAAATGGAAATGGAATTTATGCAAATGAGTTATAATTGCCATTTACGATATTTGGGGTCGTTAGCTATGTGAAATACCTCTTTAATTGAGTTGGACATAGTGTCTTTCGGAGCATGTGACGCTGGCAGTAATGAGTTCAACTTTTGGCCTGATGCTCTTTCGTGTTCACAAAAGATTTTTAGAAAATGTTTGTCTGAGGATGTTTAATATTGGCATTTTATTTGTATTATTTAAATAATATTTAAAGTATATTAGAACAGTTCCAACATTTAGATGACTTGCTATTGTGGTTTAGAAAAATTCAAACTTAGTTTTTACTCATTCACTTATTAGTAATAAATAATAAGGTAGTACAGAACATAGCATTTTTCATGGTATTTTTATCCCCTCTTTTTTCAGTATTGCTGGCCTAACCAGTCTAATCTAGGAATTGAACCAGTAATTTTTCAGACTTGTGAATATTGTTTTAGGTGATATTTTAATTAGCTAAACTATTTTTTTTTTCTCAGTGATGAAATGTTTATTCATCAAAAAAAGGACAGATACAGTAAAATAAATGAAATTTCAGGAGCAATATGGTAAGAGGGGAAGGATACATGTAAAAAGGGAATGGGAAGTGGAGAGAGGAAATGGTGTGCAGCCCAGGCTGGTCAGAAATGAATGTCTTTGTGATTAAGTCCTATGACAGAGGCTGAGAGGATGGTAGTTGGAGGATTTCCCAAAAGTCTGTGTGAGAAGTGGAGGTGGTGCTAGTTTGGTATCTCAGGTTTTGAGAGTGCGAATTAGGTCCAAGAGCTTTTGATTGACTGAATGAGATGATGGCACATCGGTGCAACCAGAGAGCATAGATGAGAAAAACTGATAGTCTAATAGCTGCAAAGACCCCTGTTTCTATGGATTGTTGGAGGTTGGAGATGGTATTTCTGTGCGAGGAAAGGCAGGAGTTGATGACATTTCTCATGCCAAGCAGAAAAGGACATTTAAATAGTAAGTGCTGGAAGGTTTTATTGTCAGTTTTATAGAGCTGGCATATGGGAGAGATCTTGGTGAAACCCCTATGGTTGACCAAAAATTGATTTGTGGGAAGGGAGTGAAGATTTATTTTGAGGAGGAAATCGAGGAATTTTGCCTCAAGGGACCACCTTTTGAATTTGCGGATTGAGTATTGGAAATTTTGAGGAATGTAGGGAACACAATGGAGAAGTCTGCGGTCTGATAAAAACCTCCCAGTACTTTAGTTTGCTGCTGATGGATGGTATAACAAAGCCAGCCTTTTGTAGAATGTTGGCAATGAGAGAGGTCTATGACCTAGGCCTGCCACTGGGAGGAAGTGTCAGTGGGTGTGATAATCATATGCACGAGATTGGCAGGAAAATGACTTAGGAGTGTGAGAATAATGTTGTGAGATCTCTGGATCAGAAGAGGGTCAATGGAGTGCAGGCCCAACCCATTGAGTTTTTTAGGAAAACAAGTTCTTTTTAGACTGATGGCCACCACCTTTTTGCCCCAGAGAAAGCGGGTGCAAAGGAAGTTGATTTTGAATATAAAGGAATGTGTAGGTAGAACAATGGGGAGGTAGTATGCTATTTCAGGAAACAATAGAAGATTGAGGAGGGTGATTTTCCCATAAAGGGAGAGGTAGATGCCTGTGATAGCACAAAGGGTGGATGATATGCTTTGAAAGTGTGGTTTGGATCCGTAATCTCGTGTCCCTAGGGGACAGCATGAGGGGGAATCCGAGGAAGTTGTATGGCTTGGCATTGAATGTGGAAGAGATTTGTTTACCAGTTGAAAGTTGCCAGGCCGCTGATTTATCACTGCTAAATTCCAGCCTGTATGTTTTGGAGTACCAGGTGAGGATCTGTTGAAACCTGGGAATGAGATCAACTGAGGGAAGACAACCACCTCATCTATATAAGCAAGGCATTTGATGCTTTTGCTCAGTGTAGGAATGAAGATGCCAGAGAGGTCATGTTCTAGCCTGAGCAAGAGGGATTCAGAAATGCGGTGAACAACAAAGTGCTCAGCGGATAGCCATGAGGGATGGATATGTTAGGTGTGAATTAGCTAGACTATTCTGCCAAAATATAGCTATAATGCAAGGTATAAAAGAATAAATAAAATCTCCTGAATATAAAAAATTCCATGTAACATAGTGAAATGTCACTCATTACATATGCATGCAATTACTTTTCTACACCCATTGCATCAGCATATATTGTTTTATCACATCCATGATCTATTTTCTTTGGTCCCAAAGTCAGCTTGTAGAAATACGTTATGTTTTTTTTTTAAAAAATCCATTATTTTTTCACATCTGTTATTGACAAAATACAATTTCAATTTATTTATATGATTTCATATGGTGTTTTCTTAATGCTGAATTTAGTATCCAATCAAAGTTTTTTAATATTTTCAATATGTGTGTATAATTATTACTGAATTGACAAAACAATAATTATTACTGAATTGACAAAACACAATTTCAATATAATTAAGTTCTATATAGATATTTAGAAAAGAAAAAAAATTGAAAACAACACTTTTGATTGATTTTTTTTTTAAAAAATAACAATTATAACTTCTTTCTCTTGTAGTTCTTATAATTCAGAGATAACCATCACTTTCACTTTTTTAAAAATTAAAAATGATGAACTTTTCCTTTCTTTTTCTATTTACTTTTTTTTATAAAAAATTTTTTTTTAAATAAATAATTTTGTTTTTACTTTAAAAGATATACTAATAAATATTTTTTGATTTCAAAGAGTAAACGAAGCATAACATTTGTCCAAAGCAAAAAAAAAGACAAATTAATTTATGTATTTTAATTCATAGTTAAAATAATTAAATAAATTACTTTTTATAATAAATTAATGATTTCAAAAGATTATTAATTGAAAAGGGTCATATTATCATTACAATTAATATAATTCCCGTGATATTAAAATTACATATATATTATACTTTCCACACTATCACATATTTTGCAAATAATATATGTGGAATGTTTTGAAATATAATATCTAAGGTCTACTTATGGCTGATAGTTAAACTTTATTTTATGTATACAGTATTTTAGAAATATTTACTAAATTATTTCCTATCTATACTTTTTAATAGCTTTCATTCTACTATTTTATATCTCTCATTTATTTTTTCTAATAACATAAAAATAGTGGATTGAGAGTTCATTGCATTAATAAATATTAAGAAATAAAAATATTCACTGACAATTTCATTTTTTTTTAAACCAAAAATAAAATATCTTTAAAATTGACATATATTTTTATAGAAAAATCATATTAAAAACAAACTTTTTCATGTTATGCTTATCTAATTTAATTTGGGAGAGTGGTGCTTAAACACTATTGTAAAAAAATCTTATTATAAATGCGTTTTGAATCAAGCTTAGTGCTTTCGAGAATGACTTATGGTATCATTCATAGTAATGAGAATTATTGGGTGTGTGCATGTATATATATGCGAAAAGTTTATTCAAATGTATTCTAATTATTATGGCCCATTTTTTCGAAAGAGAGAAGCAGGATTCCTTCTTATTCATGGAATTGGAATTGTTGGCTACATTTTATGCATGCTTCTTTGGTCTTCCACATGACATAATTCTTAATGCTATGAATATGAGGTCATAGTAGTCCTTGAAAGTACTAAGCTTTGATTCAAAATGTATTTATGATAAGCTTTTCTTACAAGAGCATCAAACATTTTCTATAAATATGAATGACAAATCATTTAAATGTAACTAATTTAATGAAATAATTTTTAACACATTTAAAAATGAAAATGCAAAAAATATTTAAAAGATTTTGCATTAATAGTAATACATAGCAATTCAACTATTAATTTTATATATAGAATTATAAAAGATTTAGATGGAAGAATGATACAGAAAAGAAATGAATATATATTAATTAGCTAGGATTTTCAACTCCATTACAATAAATGGACTGCATACATCTGTGTGAAAAATCTAACAATAAAAATGTGTTAAATGTGAAAAAAGTGATTGTAATACAAATAAGTATCTTAAAAAAAAAAGGATATAAAAGTGAAAATGACAGTGATTATAAAAATTAAAGTATAACCATTAATATAATATATATATAAATAATGAAACAAACAACTATAATTATAATGCATCATATGATTTCCCAGATATCATTGTACAATTACAATGTTTCCAATATTGTGTGAAAACATTATTGCTGATAATCACAAAAATTTACAAACAATAATACATTCATTATTCAGTGGCATTTACTCCAGAAAATAATAAAATGCACAGAAATTTCTTCTATGGAAAAGCCATTTTATACCACATCATATAACAGTAAAAATTACCATTTCAATAAATTATTCAAAAATATAGATTGACAATTTTGTCTACCATAGGACAGTATTCCATTCAAGCCAAATAAATATAAATCAATCTATAACGTTAAATCAAAAATGAAATATACAAATTAAACTTTTATATACATATATAGCACATAAATAAGTTAATTTTCATAACTAATGTTTAAAAAAATTAACAAGACCTTATATATACAACTAAAGCGTGGTGAAAAAAATCCTATATGAAAATATTTTATGTAAATGTATAGAAAAAGTACATTAAGGAAAGTTATTCTATAAAGAAAGAAGAAAATCAACTATCTTATATATAAATTCAAATTCAGAGATGGGTTAAACTTTTTTTTTTAATGTTTAAATCAGGCTTTAGTTAAAACTATTTAAAATGTTTACTATAAATACTATATATTTAACAATTGAGTTTTAAAAATACCAATATAGCAATTATTATATAAACTGAATAGTTATATCTTTATTTTAAAAAATATCGATAATAATCATTAAATGACAAAATAAAATTTCTCAACTGTATAGTGGATCTGTGAATTTCCAGGATGTCTTATCTGTTTTCTTCTGCATAAAAAACATCTGTTAATTGTTGATGTATGCATGTCATCAAAGCTCAGTTATGACAGATAATCACTTTAGTTATATTATGATTTATTTCAGCTGGATTGATATAATTCCATTTTTATTTTTTATTTTTAACAAAAATAGTATATATTGTATTACTTAAATACAAGTATGGTAGATATACTTAAGCTAGATGTAATTACGGGAATTTGAACCCAGACTTTCAAGCTCCCTTCAGTCATTCACTCCATCCTATACAACAGATACACATGATCATATACATGTGAAAAACATGCCATCATCAGATTTTCAATGATATGGATGGCTGAAGAATTGGAGTAAGGAGAAGATTGAAGCCTGTCCATTAAAGTTTGAAGATTTGCTAACTTAATATAAAACTGAGCACTGATTATATATATATATATATATGTGCAGGAGATGATGATCCAGACCAACTGATGAGTGCTGGTTCAGCGTGAAATTCATATATTGTATAAGATGGAATGAATGACTGAAGGAAGCTTGAAAATCTGTGTTCAAATCCTCTCTAATTATATACTGTATATATAAAATCAATGAACCTGGGAGGGGGGAAGAATTAATATTAGAAAAAAAAATAAAACATGATAAGAATTTACTGCTACAAAAACTTAGGCTAAAGTCATACTTTAATTAAGAGAAAACCAAATGTCAGATAGTGTGTTTATATACACAGTAATAAGTGTAATAAAGTTCAAGGTTAAATGACATTATAAGAAATCATTAAAAACCAGTCAACGGCTTAGACAATCCTAATATCAATAATGATCAACAATTTCAAATTGTTGTCAAGGCAACCTCTTTTTAACAATAGGTATTAAAAAAAGAGATTGCCTTGACAGCAGTTTAAAATTGTTGATTGTTATTAATATAGGGATTGTCAGATTGTTGAATGATTTTTAATGATATACATAGTGTAAATTTGATTTAAAATTGGTTATTTTGCTTTGAATATATTAATTTCAGTTAATTATACTGCATTCAAATTTGTTTTAATATGGCTGCTTGTGTTAAATATCATTAAACAGAATATTTTTTGTTTTCTTAATGACTTTTTAATTCTATGACATTCTTGATTTCTATAATTGCAACCTGAATCACTGACTTCATGTATTGAATCTAAAAAAAAATTAAGTGAAAAAGATTTTATATACCTTCTTTACAAAGTGAAAAAAGATAACATAACAAAAGATATGGGTTTCTTTCAAAGTGCACAGCAACATATTTAAATATAAATAAAATTTTTAGATGTATATGAATACTGAAATAAAAATAAGAATATCAGAATTTGAATAATTCCACAGATAACTTATTTTTGAAGTATAGTACTTTTTTACATAAAAAGGGAAGGGGATATAAATAAAATAAAAAATAGGGAATAAATATTGTTGGATTGGAAATAAATATATATTAAATCTAAATTTTTCTATGGCTTGCAAATATTAAAAAAATATTCTTAATTAATTAAAAATTAGACTATTATACTGTACAGAATTTCATAAATTATTGAATGAATAATGATAATGGTACAAAAAAAATTATGGGATTAAAAACTCATCCCCAAATAAAAAAATGAAAATAACACATAATAAATTCTTAAAAACAATTTATCCAACCTGCTTCAAACACTTTTTGGCAAACTCTTTATTTGTACATATATATACACCTACGTTTCGACTGACCTGCAGCCTTCTTCAAAGCTATGATATAATAAACAAAACAAAATTAAAAACATAACCACATAATAACACCATAAAAAAAAATTACAATAAAAAACTAAAAACAACATGAAATATATATAATAAAAAGCTGAAATAAATAATCAAACCCAAATAATCAAACCCAAATAAACAATTAATATAAATAAAATGTACAACATAAATAGAAAATAAACATAAATTATACATGTGTATTTATTTCAGTTTTTTAACATATATATTTCATGTTGTTTTTAGTTTTTTATTGTAAATTTTTTTTTTTATGGTGTTATTATGTGGTTATGTTTTTAATTTTGTTTTGTTTATTATATCATAGCTCTGAAGAAGACTGCAGGTCAGTTGAAACATAAGTGTATATATATGTACAAATAAAGAGTTTGCTAAAAAGTGTTTGAAGCAGGTTGGATAAATTGTTTTTATGGGATATTATGGCAAAAATAAGAAAAAGTATGATTTTGGTAATAAATTCTTATTTCAACATTATTATTGTATATTTTTTAATTTTTCTAATTTGTTTTCATTTTGAATTTAAAATAATTTTCTGTCAATGTAAACCATTGTTTAAATGGAAATTTAAATTATTCTTGTAAACTTCAGATACAACAGGTTTTGCTATGTATAAATCTTCAGCAATTTTTGGCTTGTTGGGCTGGGTAATCATTAACTTGAGAATGTGAATTAAATTAAATATTCTAACAGTATTATTGGATGAATGGGATACATCAAACTTCAGGCTATTACTGCTGCATTTATAAATTAAAGCAATAAAATCAGTTGTATAAACAGCTATTTATGGGGATCAAATTTATTATATGAAACTAGATATGGTTATCAATCCAAATGCAATAGAAGATATTGGAAATTTTGAATTTAAGACTGATTCATAACATTCTGAAAGTACAATGACAAGATCATAAAACCATTCAGTATTTTCTTCAGGTTGCTGGATATGACGATAATGAAAAGACTATTATTACAATAGCAATTGTAAAGACGAAGAGTAAAATATTTTATAAAAATTATAGTAATCTTGAGCATAGTTTTTGTGAGAGAAACATGCTACATTTATGTTACAAAGATATCTGAAAAACATGCAATACTGATTAATATTCGTTGAGAAAATGTAGCTGACAATAGATTGCGGTGAAAAGCTGAAATCAGAGTAAGTCTTGAAATCTTCTAGAAAAAAAATGTTTGCTGCAGAAAAAGCATTGTAAGATGTCAAACATATCCAAAAATCAGTGTATGACGTATGTAGCTGTAATAGTATAGTTAAAGGATTGGCTTATATAATCATTGTAAACCTCATATCTATAACTTTTGGTTGTTTATCTTTTTTTTTCTTTTGAAATCAGATGATCATATTTCTTTTTGAGCAACTGCTAATAATAATTATGAAAAAAAATTTTTTTTTAAATTAAGGACTCAGATTCAGTGGCAGAAATTATTCATAGGTTAGAAGAATTTAAGAATGCATTCAACATTTTAACTTCATTATGTATATTTCAATTATATATGCATATGGATTTATATAATACACATTTAAATATTTGTCTAAAGGTTTGTAATGATGATATATTATAAGATGTGATATGTTGGACTATTTCCATCATTTATGAGTGAGTGTTGAATGTATAGAAATATGTTTTTTTTTTAAAAAGCATGACTTCCAACAATGTAACTATTCACTGCTTACATACAATCAAAACATACAAACTTTTGTTTTAAAAATCTGTTTACTACAAACAGTATAAATAGACATATAAATGAACAATATATATTACTAAATATCTTTGCAAATTCTCATAAAACCTGATTCAGCCTATCTAAATACAAATTTTTTAAGAAATTGGTTTGTAATAAAATAAGCTTGGTGTATCCATACTATGTATATCAAAAGTAAAAAAAAAAAGGGGCATAAAGTTAAATTGACAATTTTAAAAAAATAAAATTAATGGAAAATATAAGAATAAATGAGATTTAAAGTTAAAATCACAATAAAACAAATATAAATATGATAATGGCTGAAAAGTGAGAGAAAAACAAAAAAAAAAACAACTCAATTTTCAAGTGCTCATTAATTAATTGCCTGATTTCAACCTGTCATTTATAAAGTAAAGTATGTAGCACTAAATAAATTTATTGTCTGTTACTTTCATGTGCCATTAAAATTTTAAATAAATCACTTGAACAAGTTTTTTTTTTTTAAAAAGTCATTAATTATTTGGTTTTTCAATATAAAATGAAATTAAGTATAGTATTGTAACATATATATATACTAATAGTTCTGAATAAGATACTAAATAAACTGAAGGTACCAAGCCATATTAAAATATTGCTAATGATGTCCAACTGTTTATGCTTTAACATAATGCTTTATACCTATCTACATACAGACAACATAGATACAGTTACTAACAAAGTTTTTTTTATTGGTATGCAAATTAAAATAACTGGAGCAGGAATAGACATCCAGAAAGAATTATCATTCACATATAAAAAAAAAATAGCATAAATATTATAGAAATTCTGTTAATGAATTAATATTTTTTTTTATAAATAAATCAAGATAAGAGTAAATTTATGGAGATGGAGAAAATTTATGTAAATTCCAAGCAAGAGGGTACTGACAAACTCAACATATCATTGGAGACCAAATTAGTATGAAAGCATAATTGATATCAGATCAGAAAATAGATAAAAATTCAAAGTAGAACAAACTCCACTGAAAAGCAATCAGTAAATTATAACTACAAATAAATATTAGAAACAAGTAGACTAGTTCGCTGATAAGTTTCATGTCTGGGACACGAAACTTGAAAGAGTGTAAACTTAGTTTGCACAAAGACTTGAATAAAATGAGTTCCACATCAATTAATATAGCATTGTGGAAGCAAAGTATGGCTAGAAATAGTTTTGCATAAATGGCTACTGTTTCTACTATAGTGATTAAGAGATGAAACTGAACAGGTCTTTTTATACTCTTACAATTTAATGTGAGAGGGGAAAAAAATACCAATGCCTTTTTTGCTTTGCTGTTTTATTATCAAAAATTATCAATAAAAAATTACTAATCTTTTCTTTCCATTAATTCACATCATGATCAGAAGTCAAATAATTTATATCTTTCAATAATCCAACTATCTTGACAAGTGTCTGTATTAAACATGATGTATGAGAGTGAATTTATACTGCTTCAAACTAAACAAATTCTATATTTAAATTCAAAGCTGACAAAAAAAAAAAAAATGCCTAAATTAGCACAAGAATGTTTCAAGAAGTTTTTATAAATATACCCATGTGTTTATTCATGCTAGATTTCATTAAAATATTTTTATGTTGAAATTAGCATCTTTATTTCAGAACAATCTAAGCACATTTGTTAGTATTTATATATGAACTACTACAATGGAAAGAAAATTGCATAATATGGTAAAATATCATTGAAATTAGAAATACTAAATTTTGTTTTCATCAAACAAATTAAAAATACAATCAGTAAAGTGTATCAATTAATAAAGAATAATATATTACTAAAATAGAAGATCCTACAGTGACCACATGCTGCCCAGAATAGCTATGAACAAGACTTGATACAAAATTGTAAACTTAAAATATTATGAGATGTTTTTACTATTATGTGTCCCAATGTGACTAAAATAAATATGCTCTCGCTAATGCATTCATGGCTTGTTTTATGGTGGTGTGTGACTTCAAATATATTATCTTCTAAGCGCAGACAGAAGAATTGACAACATTGCACATTTTATGTGCTCGTGGTACCTTAATCATGTCATTTTTTGGCAGCATCTGTATTTGCGAGCAACTATTTTCAAGAATGCAACACATTAAGAGTAAAATTAGAAACAAATATCTTATAGGTAAACTCAAGAATTCACTGAAAATTGCAATTATTTCATTAACCAGATACTAATAAATTAGTTTCTCAAATTTATTGTCAAATAAGGATGCCTTCTTTTCTAAAAGAATATATTAAAAAAATAAAAAAACATCAATGACATTTTATTACTTAGATATGCACATTTTCTATATTAGTGTTCACAAAATTGGGGCTTGCTTGGCAATTAAGACTCCAAATGTGCTGCTGGGATAATTATGATTATTATGTGAAAACATTTTTGCTCATCTGTAGTGATGGATATCATGAAAATTATACCAGGATTTTTTTTTTTACTTATTATCTTTTGGTAGTGTTTGTGTATTTAATGTGTGGCCCAAGACAATTCTTCTTCCTCCAATGTGACCAAGACCCCAAAAGGTTGGATAGCCCTGGATTAGGGGAGAACATTGCTCACAAATAATTTTATAAAAAAATATCATTTGTAAATGTGCTTGGCCGCTCGTATATGGAACCTTTATAAGAGAATTTTGCCAGAGCAGCCATTATCAATTTGTAACTAGTATTATGGTTTAATAATCAAGTCTTTTTGTAACAATCTTTTTAAAAAATCACTTTTTTAAAATGGCAATTACATTATAAAACTAGTGACATCATAGGATATTGATTTCATCAAAGTAATTTACCCCTACCCCTAAAAAGTACTGAACAAGATTAATTCATTTTATAATTAAAACATTTAGATGTTACACAATAATAAATTGCAATTACAATAAATAGAATATATGAGTTACTTGCATATTCAGTATTCTTGTACTGCAATCTGAAAATAGAATTTCTGACACTTTATAGGCAAAAGTTATTTTGATTATCAATGTAAACAATATAAACAACATTTTATCCAACATATAATTGAAAATAAATCTAAAAATGAGTACACTAACTTGAAAACAATTTTCACTTAAGGAATTTCTAATTTTTATTTTTGTACCTATAGAATTTTTTAATTTCCCTCAAGCAAAAATGTGTCATCTTAACTGCAAATAATATTGGCACAAAAATAATAATGACAATAATAATAATCACTTTATTATTAAAAGTAAAGCAATCAACTATAATTACATCTGGATTTAAAAAATGATTGATCATTGGTTTTAAAAAAAAGTGTTATTCCATTATAACAACAATTCAATTTTATTAGTTAGACAATCATAAAAATAAAAAAAACATTGATGATAGTCATAAATCGCACCAAAAACAAAATGAAAACTACATTGTTATTATAATTTCTTGCTCATTATATGATGTTCTTAACTTATAAGATATTTTGAAAAACCACTTAAG
Organism: Epiperipatus broadwayi; assembly: GCA_028023455.1. Classification (NCBI taxonomy): domain Eukaryota; kingdom Metazoa; phylum Onychophora; class Udeonychophora; order Euonychophora; family Peripatidae; genus Epiperipatus; species Epiperipatus broadwayi. The sequence goes on along the minus strand of JAQFVV010000010.1, from coordinate 14,686,944 downwards.
CTTATTATACAGGTTAAAGTTTCATATCCCCATCAGAAAGATCATTGTAATATTTTGTTTTCGAATAATTGAATTTTGTACTAGTGATGCTTTAAAATGTCCTATCGTATTCTAAAGCAAGTCTGGAAAAGTTGATAATTATTATTTCTATGAGAAATTATAGTGTATAATAAAGATGATTTGCTTTACGTAACTATATTAATTATTGATAAGACTTTAAATAAGCATTACAGTGATGAGAATCAATATAAAATTGGTGTTTTTGGTTTTATTTTTTGGTTCATGGCCAGTATGCATAAGCTGAACAAATGAAAATACATATAGATTTATACCTAGACAGCGAACTCAAACAGTTGCCCAAATAGCTTGTAAATCAAGAATCTTATATAAGAAACAAACAATATTAATGATTTCCTATGGCAAAAAATTTAACTCATTGTCCAAGATTCAAAATATATAATAAGCATTAAAAAACCAATAATTAATGAATAAAAATTGCATTAAACATATTATTACTAATAAAAAGTGTTCAACCTGTGTGTAAATACACTGTACAATAAAAACTTCATAGACGCAATAGTTTCTTTAAAAGATCATTTATGATCATTTTGAATTTTCTATATTAGACAATATCGATATTCTGCTAAATCGCTTCGTTGAATTAAAATAAAGCATACAGAAATGCTGAATCGTGATTTATAAAATTAAAATTGAGCACATGGAAAAAAAGTTCATGTAATAAACAATTTTCAGTTTATTTTTAAACCAAGTTATTCTTCTGCAATCAATATTTTGTAATTATTTAACTAATAAACTAAAACTATGATTATTATTTTTTTACTGCAGATTGCTAATAACTATTTTTTTTTATTCTACTTAAGAGGATGCATTTTTATTTGGGAGAAATTTAAATTTCTATAGATATAAAAATATTAGTTAGAAATTAATTAAATAGAAATTATTTTTGAAATTATGTGGTATTTTTTGGCTTATTTTTAATTTACTTTAAATCTATTTTTAATTATGAGCAGAATAAAATTTGTACTTTTACTTTTGCAAATATTTACATTCATGATAAAAAATATCTTTGCCTCAAGTATATCAAAAATCCTGTTTTCAAACTGCAATATGAGGATACTGAAATAAAATTATGGAAATAAGTCAGATTTTCTAACTATTATAATTATAATTCATTATTGTAAAACATAGTTTTAATTATATAGTGAATAAATCTTGTACTTTTTATTTTTTTAGATATTCTTTTTTTAAAAAAAATTAGGAAAAAATGTTTAGAAATTGCTGTGGTACAAATAATTGATTGTAAATCAAAGTAGTGGATACAAGTTGATGATGACTGCTATGGAGAATTCTTGTATAAAGGAATTATTTTCTAAATTAGATGACCTCCAACCACATCTATAAGTAAACTTTATGCTAAGCAACTGGGTTATCTATGAATAGACAAAGCTAATGCTACATATTTTTAAAATAATTTAATAAAATTTCTTATTATAGAAATGACAAAGCTCATATATGGAGAAGTCCGAGTTAAAAAAAACTTAAAAAGTGTCATAAGTATACCTAATTTTTTCCACCTAGCAAATATTATATCTCTTATCAATGTTGAAATCTTCATTTTTCTTACTCTAACTATCTTTATAAATAAAATAAAAAAACAATAAGTGAATTGCTTGAAATCAGTATAATAGAAATATGATAATTATTAGTTAAACTTTTAAGTATTTTATACATATTTATACAGGTACAAATGAATCTGATAAAGAATTAGTACAGATATGTTCCTTATTACAAGATCTCTACATTTTCAAAAAAGTAAATAATATCCCCCACCACCACCACTCTACACTTGATGAGAATTTATATGACGATTTACCATAGTGATTAACATCAATTTGTACTTAATATTTCAATTAACAATCAACTATTTGCTATAGTGATCTTTAAAAAATTTTTTGATTTTCAGATGTATCATAGGGATAGTGACTTCATGAAGGCAATAATGTCATTAAAAGCTAAATAATGACATTCATGCCAAAAAAAAATACAGTATAGAAGTTAAAACAGGCAAAACTCACTATTTATAATGCCACACACAACAAGCTAGAGTAATCAATGGATGCCAGAAGGCTTGTGCATAAAATCCCCATCTAGTGCCTACTCATCCAATATCCCTAGACTAGTTTCTGGCTTATGGTCTTCGTCAGTGAGGCGCCTTGGATCTGAGAGCACTGCACCTACTCTCAGATCCAAGGTTCCTCACTGACGAAGGCCATAAGCCAGAAACTAGTCTGGGGATATTGGATGAGTAGGCACTAGACTAAGGTGCAGTGCTTTCAGATCCAAGGCTCTTCACTAATGAAGGCCATAAGCCAGAAAATAGTCTGGGAATATTGGATGAGTAGGCACTAGATGGGGATTTTATGCACAAGCCTTCTGGCATCCATTGATTACTCTAGCTTGTTGTGTGTGGCATTATATAGTGAGTTTTGCCTGTTTTAACAACAGTTATACATAAGCATAAGAGGTGGTGGTCATGTGATGTTTATTAGTATAGAAGTTAGTTGTTTTATAAAATTATTATTCTGATTATGTGATTAAAATATGATAACTATACTTATCTCACTTTCATATACTATCCTAACCAGTTTGTATGATATATCCAAGGTAAATAAACGTTTCATTGTAAATGGCAAAAAAAGCAAAAAATACAAGCTTTAGTCACTACAATATACAATGAAAAATATATATTGATTATAAAGTGTATTAATAATAAAGTTTAAAATGTATACATTGGCTAAAATATATTCACCCAATCAATTTTGTACTAAAATTTTCTTAAATAGTAATTCCGTTTAAGCCAAAAATGCAATCATCATAAATCTAGATTATTTTCACTAAAAATAATGGGAAAAATTATTTCATGCATTATGAAATTAATAATAAACTTTATATAACCAAACAATATTAAAGATTGATTGAGAATATCATTTTATTTGTTTAATTTTTATTCAGTACTCTCATAATCCATTTCTGTCATACAAATGCAAAAAAAAATGTCAACAAAAATACAAATTTCATGTAGTCACTCTGATCTAATACAAAAAAATGTATTAATATTAAATTTTAAAGTTCAAAAGTAGTTTTTATTTAATTAATTTCTAATCATTATTTTGATACTTGTAGAAATTTTAATTTCCCTCGGACAAAAATGATTTATTCTATATTAAAATAATATCGGCAAAGAAAAAAAATCATTTATATTATTAAAACTAAAGCAATCAACTGTAAATCCTCTTTCTTGATCTAATTTTTATTTAATTATGATTGCATCTATGTACAATATATAAAATTGTGAACAATTGCTTTAAAAAATAAAAAAAATTAACAGTACTGCAAAAAAAAATCAGTTTTATTGGTTACATAATTAGAAAAATAAATATATTTAATAATAGGATATAAAATAGGCTTAAAAATAAATTTTAAAATGTACATTACATTAAATTATTTTTATTATTTTTTATGCTTCATTTTAATTTAATGAATTGTGATTCAGGTAAAATCATTCCTAGTCTAGGTAAGGCTCAAAAGGTGATTGCAACAAGTAATTATCATTTTAAAAAAAATTGCAGCCTCAAATGCTTTTATTATTTAGTATATCTATCCACAAGTTAATGGGTTTTAAAAAAAAAAAAATGCTTAGTACAGTATTTATTCATTAATTATCACTTTTCCCCCAGTTTTAAGCTATATTTTTTAAAATTGGATATTTGACATTTTTTATAGTTTGAATATAGAATAATAAATTAAATTTTTTGTCAAAAGAAATCATTTTAATTGATTTTTATATATGAAAATTTTTATTTATGAGGTATTTTGAAGAATCAAGAATGAACTTGTTCTCTGAGTAAAGTTATATAAAATAATTTATGGGGGGGGGGGGGTTTAAACCAACAACAAACCAAATTTACCTTTTATTATAAATTATATGCTAAAACAAATAAACAAGCAAAAAAAAAAAATCAATTAAAAAGGTCAGAAAAATAAATACAAAGGATCTTCAATAATTATAATCAATTAGTTGAGAAAAATAATGCAAAGATTGAATTTGTGATGAATAGTGACTAAATTCTGGGATCACAATATAATAAAATTGTATAACTTTTATATTCTAAAGAAACAGACTTACACAGATTGATCATCACTTATTTAAAATGCAGATGAAGCAGTATTATCCTTCATCAAGTGGATCACAGCATAGCTGATAAAGAAAATTTATCCAAAATATACTAGTCATAGATCCATCCACACACTATTGGAACAACACTAAAAGAGGTAAGTATTTATCAATACCCCTAATCTAAACATTAAAATATAGCAAACTAACACTATACAGATTGCTCCAGAATTAGATTAGACACATTCCTCTTGAATGATCTTTAATATCTCCATATTTGATTATTAATTACAAATTCATTTTTTTTCTTAACAAATAAATTTGGAAGTATTTAATAGCATTAATAATCTGACGCCATTGACTTCACTTGCAAAAATATTTTAGAACAAATAAATAATAATTATTTTACTTCTGCCAGGATCAGCAAATAAAATTGCAAAGTGATTATTCTAGATCTTTTCTAATTACAGTCTAATTTCCATGGATTCAGACAATGAGCAATATTAGGCTAATATTATAGATAAAGTACAATTACAATGAAAAACTAAATGTTTGCACTATCAAATCCAAAACTGCTGTCAAGCATTGGTGGTCAAGAGGTCAGCGCCAGCCATTTTACAAGTAGTTGTTCCGGGTTAGCGAGTTCGCTTCCTGGCTGATGCTATGACACATGGGGAAAAAATTCAAAACTGCTTTTATAATAAAAATACAGAATATAAAAAAGCACAGACATAATCCATTTTCAAAAGTAAAATATTTTTACTGATAATTCATTGACTGATTAAGATAAAATAAATATTATATATATATATGAAAAAAAATAATTCCATAACTATAATTTCCATGCAAGAAACTTAGATAATAATGTTATTTCAACGTCAACTCTTCTGATATGAATAAGCAAAATAAATAAACGAACCTACAATTTGTGCACATGTGCAAATTATTAAGAGAGATAGATTAAATTAATATTAGAACCTCATCTAATGTATGTATATTCATCAATTTCATTCAATCTTCTCTTTTTACAAAAAAAAAAAAAATCAAATTTAAAAATATATTAATAATAATACCACTGCATTTATATTTTTTATATCAAAGCAGACAAAATACAAATATATTTGCCTGAAGGTTTGTGATGATAGTATATGACATGTGATAACATGTTGGACTATTTCCATCATCTATCAGTAAATGTTGAACGTATGGATAATTTTAAACTTTATTTTTTCAAATGCAAACACCTTATTAGTAATAACACACAAGTGGACAACACAGGTTAGTAAATATATGGAATTTCTACATCTGTTTCATTTGACAGAATAGCTCATTTGGTTAGAGCATTTGCCTTAAATTCGATATTCCAGAATCTAAAGGTGCAAGTTCGACTCCTATGAAGATGATGATGATAATATGATTAGAAACTTTGGGTCATTACTAACCTGTGTTGTCTATTTGTGTGTTATTACTGATAGATGATGGAAATAGTCCAAATATCACATCACATAAAATACAATTACATATTAAATGACAGAATCATTTTAGAGAAAAGATAAATAATTTTCCTTCTTGTTTAAAAAAATAATACTATCTTGGAATGTTTCCTTAATTAACTAATATCTTTTTTAAAATGTCCATAGAAATAGAATATTTTAAATGTAAGCAATTAACACTGATGAATCCATAGAAGTAAAATTCTTGTGACTTTAGGCAGAAGTATTTCCTTTTAAATATTCTAATGGAAAATCCATTAAATTTCTACTACTTTTATTTATTTTCAGTGTATTCCAAAATAAACTTTCCTCAAAATTATCATTTTTACTTTACTAAAGATTGACATATAATTGGTTTAAATGGTTTTTTTTTTCCCCTCATGTGTCATAGCATCAGCCGGGAAGCGAACCCGCTATCCCAGAACTGCTTGTAAAGCAGCCGTTGATTTTTTTTTCTTTTTTTTCTTTCAAGTGTCATAGCATCGGCCGGGACGCGAACCCGGGCAACCGCCTGCAAGGAAGTCGCGCTGACCTCTCGACCACCAATGCAAGACCAGCCGTTGATATTTTACTCCAAATATGAGAGATCTGACAGCTTTTTCTTCTAAATAAAACCAACAGTAGTTAAGTAAATTTTACGGAAATTCTTCATTTCATTAAAAAGTTATAATGGAATTTATCAAATTATGTACTTATCTGCAGCTTGTAAAGCTTACTATTTGATAAATTTCTTTTCCCAGAAATATTTTACACAAGACAATTTTTATAGGCATATCTTTTTGAGAACAAAAATAATAATAGTAGTCTTGCATTGGTGGTCGAGAGGTCAACGCGACTGCCTTGCACTTGCAGGCAGTTACCCGGGTTGCGGGTTCGCGTCCCGGCTGATGCTATGACCCTTAAAAATAATAATAATAATAGGTTACTTTTTCCATGAGACAATATTTTTTTCAGACTTTTTCTAACTTAATAGTGCATTTTAAGTCTCAAAACAAAGATTCATAAAGTAAAAGTTACTTTTAAAGTTTAGAACAATTTTCGGATATTTTTTTCCCTTCATTTAAAAAAAGAAAAAGAATATATCGTCTTTCTAGAAGATTCTTGACGTTTAAGTATTGATAACTTTAGATACTTATATATGCAAGACTTGGGGCTTGATCTCTTCTTGTATTTTAATAAAAATATAATAAAACATTTTCTTTAAATAATTGTTTCACACAACTATTGAGTTAAAAAAGATAAATCTCGTATTATTTCTTTATTATAATATTTAAAAAAAAAAACAGTGTTGAAGATTTCTATAATTATCGCAAATATGTATGTGCACATACAAATAAAACTTTCTACTTCATTCATACGTTTACACAAAGAAAAAAGCATATCTGCTTTCAGTCAAAGATCATTAAATCTGAACTATAAATTAAGAAATTAAAGAAATAATTGTTGGTTTTTTTAATTAATAAATATTATTTTATAAATATGAAGTATTTTATTTGTATGATAGTATATTTAGTATGTTGATAATAGATGAACAATTAAAATCTTAAATTGGATTTCAAGAGTTTGTAAAAGACCCAGGAAGAGACCACACGTGAGATGGATGGATGAAATAAGATAGTGTGCAGGGATGATGTGGATAAAAAAAGCTAAAGATCAGAGAAGATGAATTGAACTTGCAGAAACCTTTATCCTGCAATGGATTGATAATGGTTGATGATGATGATGATGATATTTAGCATGTACATTCAAAAATCATTACCCTTATCTACTTTTTGATACATTTTTTTTTTTAAATTTCCATAAACAAAAAGAAACTAGAACTAACAATTTCATACATTTCAGCTTATTACAGTATATATAATGTATGAATATAAATATTAGTTCTGGAAAACATTTTTAACATTGGTTAAGGAAAAGATTTATATTGTATCTTTGTTTATTAACAGTAGTTGAACATACTTATAAGTGCTATGTCCAAAGCATGCTCAGCTACTGTTAATATATAAAAACACGAAATAAATCTTTTCCTTAGCCAACCAACATTAGAAACATTTTCAGCAACTAATTGCAAACAAGATAAGAAAAAGGATAACTTTGAATATTACATTAGAATATAAATATTGTAATACATTGCACATAAATTTATTTTAAAATATAGACAAAAAATGGGGTTTATATAACTGTAAATGTTATAAGTATTAGGTACAAATAAAAACTAAAAAGAAGAAATATAAAAATTTAGGAATTACAAAAAAATTACATTCTAAATAAGTTAACATTTATTTAATTAAGAGAATATACTAATGTTCAAATACTATTGATTTCCCTTATTGAAAAACAAAAAAATAATTCTTTGCACATAATTGTTTTTTGTTTTTTTTATTAAGGTAAAAAAAACACAGGTGACTGATCACCCGCTACATGATATTATAGTGTTCAATGTTACAAGGCAAAAACAAAGTACATACGCTCGATAAATAACATATCCACAAAAGGGTTGTATAACCTTATTCAATGTGTATCTATATATGGACGAGCACAGATCTGCACTGCCCAAAAACAATCCATCAAGGGAGCACAGCAGCCCATCAGAGCGGGAAAGGCGCTGAAAACTTTGACCCTGTACCCTCCCGGCAGGTATTCCAGAAGCGGCAATAATCGTCAACAGCCCGCACCCCCAAACCAGACCCCCAACGACCACCATCATCAACCCCTGTGAAATAAATGAGGAGTGCAGACCTGTGCCCTCAAATATTACAACAAAACTCTATCACTGTTACAAAAATATTTCTAGCTGGAGTGTATAGCATCCAGTTTGTCAAATGAATTTGTCTGTGGTTATGATCTTGATAAAAGAATTGTTCACTTTTATTCCTTGAATTTTTCAATCATTATTAAAAGTTATTCATTAGGTGACTTCGTTAAAACAGTTGTTTCATCTTCCTCATCCGTTAAATCCAATATATTATTATAAGCCTCCTGCATAACGTTATTTACCCCATACTTTGATTGTAATGCCTCTTCATACTTAAATTCTTGGTTATTAACATTAAATCATTTGTTTGACTTACTTCTCTCATTAGTTTCAAATTTCAGTTTTATAGATTTGTTATTAATCTGATTCGCTTTTAGATGTTTTCAATTTTAAACTTTTATTAATTGGTTTCACTTTTTAGATAATGTTTTCAATTTTAGACTTTTCGAAACTTTCATCGATATTTGCTTTCTCTTTCCCTTGTGATATTTTGGGTGACATATAGTCCAAATCACCTGAGGTGTTCTTTTTGTTAACTGGATTCTCTTCTTCCATCAGTTGTTTATCCATATTGCTGTTTTCTTGAGTCGCATTTCCCCCTCTATTCTGCACTTGATTTGATACGTTCTCTGCCAATTTTGTTTTCACAACTATGTCAGTTAAAACCTTGTTACTGTTAGAAAACTAAAAGTTTTCTTCATTTTGATAATAACACTTAAAGGTAATGAGTTTACCCTCAGTCTAGCTTCAGGTAAAATAAAATAGCAATTTCATGGACAAATGTGAAACAACATTTAAAGAAAATATCCTTTTCTCTACCAACTAAAAAAAAAACATTCTTACCCCATTATATATCTGTTTAAATGAGGAATTGACATAACAATCATCATAAACTTGTGTCTAGGATTTTGAAAAACAAAATAGTGATCTTTCAAAAATAGTGAGCCATTTTATAATACTATTATAGCATTAAAAGCAATGTGTTTGCCTCATATAATTAATTGGTAAAATTCATGTCAAAAAAAAAACAAAAAAAAAAACATTTCATTAATCACATAATTTTTTTAAAAGAAATGATAAACTGCATAAAAATAATTTGAAAAAATGTACATTTTCTTACTAATTCTTATTTTAATACATTTATAATAATAGAAAGCTTCATGACTCCATTATAAATTTGAATATTGCCATCAAAAATAAAACATTGAATAATATCTAGTCTAATGAACAACTAATAAAAATAATTAACAAAACATTGAAGTTTTATTTATTATTTATTGTAATTAGAGAGAATTTGAACCCAAATGTCCAAGCCCCCTTCAGTCATCCACTCCATCTTATACAATTGATACATATGAACACTCCATCTTATATTGGAGATGATTTATCTTTTTCACATATATGTGGTCATGTGTATCAGCTGTATAAGATGGAATAGATGACTGAAGGGAGCTTGAAAGACTGGGTTCAAATCCCCTCTAATTACATCTAGCTTAAGTATATATGTTATAAATGTATTTAAATATTATTACTTGTTGGTAAATTTTTAGTTAATACAATAAGTGCACTAAAAATAAATTGGAAAATATACACATCCTATTAACTAAAATATGATTTACTTTTTAATTTTTATTAAATGTATATAATATTCACTGAGATAAAAATAGCTCAGTTAGTTAGGGCTTACCTTGAAACTCGATATTTGAGAATCTACAGGTATAATTTCAATTCCTATGCAATACTGTCACTGGTCAGGTCAACAACTGAAGAAGAGTGGAGAATGCTACTACTAGAAATGTTGTGTAATTACTAATCTGTGTCCTCTATTCGTGTGTTATTACTAACAAATTGTTTGTATTTGAAAAGTTTAAATAAAGTTAAAAAAATTTTATACATTCAACATTTACTGATAGATGATAGAAAATGATATTATTATATAATTTTAAAAAAACTTTTAACCACATAATTAAATGCCCCAAAAAGAAATTGGAAATGTACATTATTAGCTAAATAATATTTACTAAAGCTGTAACCTCAAGAATATGCACGTAAAAATGCAATAGTAGGGACTTCTACAGGTCTTAACCACAAGCTTACATTTTTGAAAGAAAAGAGGGAACCCTTCTTTACTTCAACATTAATACTCGTGAAATCTTTCGATTTACAACAAGTCAATGGAAAGATCTTATAGTTAGAAATCTATTATGATAATTTAAAGTTGTAAGCAAGTTTTCCATTTACTTGTTTATTTTTATTTAAACACATTTGCAGTAACAATAGGATGTCAATGTTTACATCAAATGATTAAATCCCAGTTTTCTGCAAATACAAAAATACACATGCACACACACAATATATAAAATACATTGAAATAAATTAGAAAATGTATATTAGTTAGCTACAATGTGGTGTTGTTGTTTTTTACTTTTTAAATGTGTTTTATTTAAATGTTTTCCACAATAATAAAATTCCAATATTGCCATTATATGACGAGTTTTCAATTTACAGCAAAATAATAATTAAGTTTTATCAATATGTAAATGCCAAAAAAAATCAATTGCTTAATTACCAAAAAATGTATTAAAATGGCAGTTGAAATACTTTTTATATGTTGTTTATTTAGCATGCACATAATTTTAAGATATCAATGTCATTTCAAGAAATATGGTTGCTGCATTTAATATAATGATTAAACATATAATAAAAAAAGGCAAGTAATTATGCTGTCTGAATAAACAGCTTATTCACTCATAAATTAATGTTTTTGATTAAAAATGTTTACTTACATGCTTGTTAATTATTATTGACATTCAATTTTCTTTTTATATATATAAAATATGCAACTTTTTAATGTGTGGTAATGAATTATTTCCTTTTCCTGTAGAAAAATGTAATTGTTAATTCTTTTGGTGCTTGTCTTATAGCTAAAGATGCCGATGGATGGCGCCGTTTTCACACTAAAACTATAAAATATGAACATTCACAGGCCGTTGATTTTAATCATTTTTATGTGCTTTTTTGTAATGCGAAAATAAAAACAAAACAAAATTGTCTTATTTCAATATTATTTTTTATTAACGTATACAATTTAAATGATAATAATAAATGTAAAATAAAATCAACAAATTACAATTTGATTCGTGTTTTTTATCAATTTTCTATCGGATATTTTTTTACTTGTGTTACGACTTTTTTTGTTGTTGTTTAACTAAAAAATAATAATCGTAATAAAAGTAAAAGTTGTTACGGTTAGATTTAGGGTTAGTTTTAGGGTTACGTTTAGGGTTAGTGTTCTGTTGTTTGTAATGCTAAAATAAAAAAATTCAAAATCATAAGCGTACTCGGACAAAAGAAAGAAACTGAAATTTTTTTAAACAACAACAAACACATACAAATGTCTTCTTTACTTATTAAACATGTTTATAATATTTGCTTTTTATGAAATTTACAAAAAAAAAACTGTATATTTGGATTTTTCTTACTGGATATTTTTTTCGTACCGCTCTTTTTTACTTCAAAAATATACAGATGGTAGAATCTTCTTTGTCTCGTGGAATGTTACTAACAGTACGTTACTTGACTCGTTATCTAATTGCAACTCAATAAAAACATAGATATTTAACATTTTCCCAAATAAAAGTTCAATACGGTACGTTGTAAAAAGTCTTATAATTATTGCATTAAAAAATCTGAACATTTCAATAGTTTAAAAAAAAAAAAAAATCCAATGAAAACAACATTTCAATACAATTCAAATACAAACTCTCTCATCAAGCCGTAATTATTTTATAAATTGTGCGAATTCGTCAAATGTATTTGCTGTTATGCAACATACATGCTGTACTGCGACACGACATAGCGGCCTGCATTCTGTAGCACAACAAAAAAGTTGTATTATAGAAAACGCGGGTTCGAACGTGCCGGCCACGGAAACAGTATTTTTATGAGTTTTGACGCGAAAACCGCACCATAGAGTGGCATTTTTAGCTAAAAGATGAGTACCATTCTTTTATATTGGATTCTGATTTTGAGCAACATAGTGCATTCATAATTTGGAGTAAAAATGCTTGACTAATTTATCAGACTATCAAAACAAAGATAATAAAGATTTGATAATATTTTAGTATTTAAAGATTTTTACTTTTATAAAATAATAAGTTTCAATTTTTTTATTACTGTAGATATTATGTCTTCTTTTGATACTTAAAAATTATAGGCATATTTTCTGTTTAAAAAATTTAAGAAGCCAGGAGACAATATCACACCACTGAAATTAAAAATTTGCTTTAGATTATAATCAGTTTTATAAATAATTTTTGGAAAGAATGAATATATTATATATAAGTGAAATGATCTTGAATTTAAAATGTTACAATAAACAATTATTAAAAAGATTGCAAACAATGTCAAATTATCATTAAGAATAATCAAATGTTATCATATGATTATAGAATTCTAACTTGCCATTGGGTAAAAAAACATACATATAATAAATTACATATTTCTGCAGTAAACAATTACTATTTTAACTTCAAATATAGAGGGAAAATATGTTAAATCTAGTAATATTTGATTATATGAATTATATAAACTTATTTTATAAGTGCTATATTTTAATGATCTAATAAATAAATATTAATCATTTCTTAATAACTTAAAAATTATTATTAAGGTTATTTTTTCAATCATAGATACAGATTAAATTTAAAAGGATAATTTTTCTTCTATCATTAATTTCTTTTTATTTGTGTAGTCACAACTTCCATATTTTTTATTCAGATATTTATACACTATGTACAAGATTTGAAATGTAGGCATTCTTATACCTGGAACTTAATTGTTAGGGTTAGGGTGCTGCTTCAGCACAAAATACGTAGTGATTATTTATCTTTTCTACGTGTGTGTGGTCATGTGTATCAGTAGTATGAGATAGTGTGGACAGCTGAAGGTTGCTTGAAAGTCTGAGTTCAAATCCCCTATATTTATGCTACATATAAATAAGTTAGTATTTGCAAGAGAGATATTTTTTGAAAAAATATATAAATATTGCTAGATAGTCTAAAACAATCAAAAAATTATTACATTTTTTTTTTATTTCCTGGGGGCAGGGGAGATTAATTACAGTAAAAAGTAACACAAATAATGTTATATTTGTAATTTTGAAAGACTCCTAAATAAAATGGTAAGTAGTAGATTACTCTGAATATTTTTAAATCAATTTGTACTCATGAATTCAATTTTTGTTAAGTTTTCTTGAAAATGTAGTTCCCAATATTTGCTATGAAAGTGGGAGGAAGGAGGTGTCTTAAAAGAAATTCACAATTATTTAATAGCAAATCTGCAGGTTGATGAATTTTAATTGTCAATTATGACTTCCCCATTCTTAGTTTATTTACTTGCATCACAATATCTCATTTATCTATAGATAATATTATCTGCTGCTTCCATGTGTCAATATTATTACAGAAAATATGAGCTTATTTCCAATAAACATGCCCATAATATAGTAATTACATAAATAAACAGCTTTCTAAGGAGTATATTTTTAGATGCCTGACTAATCAAAAATTTTTTAGATCTACCTCATACTTAGAAGTATCATTATATATATGCATTTACCAAAGTCATATCAAAGTTTATATATATAATAAAAATCTTTTCCAACATATAAAAAAAAACAATCCATGATTAAAAATATTGTGTCATTAATTTTTCCCTAATGATCCCATCAGTCAAATGGAATAAATGCACACACACATACCTATCTTTGAAAATACTTTTGTTCAATCAATTGCTCTTCTTTTTCCTTATATAAACATATTTTCCCCATTTTTTTAAAAAACTAATCAAATATAGTTTCACTTTGGCAGAGTGAGATACATGTTTTGATTGATTAAACTAGTCAATATTGACACATCAAGACTCTGCATGCAATAAGGAATCTTCAGAGATAATAAAAGACTTTTCTTGTTTCCAATATACTTCACTCAATATCAAAAAGCCTCTGTAAGCAAAATAAAACTTCCAAAAACAAATAATGTAAAATATGGAAAAAATTTCAAATATATATATATATATAGACTTTTTTTAAAAAAAATCTCTTTATATCTATAAATAATCCGAATGTTTAGAAAAATGTAATTGTTTGTAAAATATTTTCGTAAGTATACTGTTCAAAATTCATTACTAAACAAGGACTTCAGGCATATAAAACTTTTAATATGTAAATTACATTCCACATATAGTGAAGCTACAATATGTACTATACCAACATTTATTAATTATATGCTAGCCAAAAAAATGCAAATAAAAATATGTAAATAAGCAAGAAATAAGAACAATACAATTCTTAAATTTAATAAAGTTTCAAGAAATTGTCACAAACAGTAGGTCAGTTGTTATTTTGATGACTTACAATGATTTCATTAAATATAACATTTTGTTTATTAACTAAATTTTTTTCATGTTAATATATTGAAAGATCAGACTTTTTTTTTCTTCCAAAAGTTTGATATAGTAAGAATTCCAATTGATAATTTTTTTTCAATAAAATAAAAATTATTGATTTGTAGTGAATATATATATATTAAAGAAGTGGTCTTTATGTCAAAAAAAAAAAGAATCATCAATATATTAGAGAAATAATAAAAAAAAAAACCATTCTTCACTTTACAGTTGTTTTTTTGTAATCCTGAAATAGCTAACTTATAAACCATATTAAAATTAATTTTTCGGTAAGGCATTACATTTTTGGATAAAGGATATGAGCCAATACAATCCTTCTGGTAGATATTATAGTATTACGCTTGTAGACCGATTGTGATCCCTGCTCATTTGGACTGCTAATTGGGAGGCAGAGGTATTCAGAATGGTCTTGACATGGCTCGGCTATGGTTCGAGAGTCTATTGCTTGGTGAACTTGGGCTTTGGACCTTGCTGCCTGTTGTGGTAGTTGGCACAATGCTGGACTTCACCTATTCAGCTGAAGCATTTGAGTCTTCATTTCGGGGCCCCAGGGGTGGAACCACTGGATGATGGTTAACTTCTCGATGGCCGGGCCATGTGGATCCACATACAGATACACATCACATTACAGCAATTTTTATGAATGTAATTATTTTTGAACATATGTACATTTTACCTTGTTACATTGAATTCAATGGGTAAGTGTACCCAAAATTTTTGTAATCTTTTATTAATAAATATTACTTTGAGGGAAAAAAAAGTCTACAAAGATTTTGATACTTCATTGTCAGTTTTATTTTTAAAAACTAAAATTATGATTCAGTAACTTTTTTATCATTTTTCTATTTTTTTTTTTTTTTTCCATATGTCATAGCACTGGCCGGGACGCGAACCCACAACCGTCTGCAACCAACTTCTCTTGCTTGCAAGGCGGCCGCGATGTCCTCTCGGCTAACAGCGCTTGACATCATTTTTCTATTTTTAAATAAATATAAATGAGTCCCACACAATAAATATATATTTATTATTAATAGTTTTGCTTATACTATAATTTTAATTTGTATATGCATATAAAAAAATGGCTACATTACAAATATATTTCTATGTTGAAATATAATGTATATCTATATTACAGTAAATAATAGATATTGTATTGTAATCAAAACTTATAAACAAAAATGTGAGAAGCTATCTGCTATATAAGATGTACAAATGTTGGGCTTGGAACAAAATATAGTAAATAATGCAGCTCCATTGTATTCATTTTATTTATAAACCTTCTATTCTACATTCTTATATATATATATTATGATATAACAGTTCCATCTACATTTTGACCACATTTTATTATCATTTTCAATTTTATTTTTACAAATACTATACATACAGATTTATAAATTATTCAAAATGTCACAAAATCATAATTATAAAATAATATTAATAAACTCTTTATAAATCCATCTAATATTATTTCTAATTTATGATTACAAAAATAATCTTTCTAAGTATAGACTTCTGAAAACCAAAAATATCTGTATGACAATAAATTTATGGATATAAAAAAAATTTAGTTCATATAATAAAAAAGATTTGAAAAAAAAAAAAAAAGAGCATGCAAAATATAATTTATACATAACTTAATTCTAAGGAATAAACTCCTTTACTTTGTTTATCTTATAATCAATAAAATATAATATAAATCTTTATTATATTATAATAACAACTTATAAATACATCACATAATAATTATATATAAACATGCAAAAACATGGCTACCACACTTGGTAAAATAGTGGCAAATCATGCCCAAAAAAAAACAGTTATCATATTTATTTATTTAGATCAGCACACTTTGCAAACCCAGAATGCATTAGATTTTTTTTTCTTTTTTCAATAAGCTGAATTTTTTTTTTTAAAGTTGACTGTGATTAAAGTTTTTGTAATGTATCATATGTTTATTTGGCTCTTTATGATTAACCAAATGTTTGTTACTAAACATTGTTTTTTTATTTTAATAATTTCATGTAAGTAATAAAATATAATAATGTAGTACACATTTTTTTAAAAAAATGAAACTTCAGTATAAATTTTTTTCAGCGTAAAGTATGGAAGAACATAAAAAAATTGTTAAATGCTAGTTTAGTTACACTTTCTCAATTTATTTTGCTGTACTTTTTGGACAGTGAAAACATGCATTTTATTTTCTAGTGATATTAAACAATTTTTTTTAGAGATTCTGTTTAAAGCCATCATAGGAATTAATATGACCACGAAAAAATAAAGAAAATCTTTGAGCTTGGAAATCAAACTGGATAACAAAGATCGGTGTGTAATTGGACCATAGGAAGTAACAACTTTAAGCTAAGTATTATTTTTCTTTTTATATAGATTTAAGTTGCATTGTCATATATACATAAATACATATTATAAATGAATACGTGCATAATACACACAGCACAGTTTACACAAGCATATAATGTACATTAAAATTTTTTTATATATATTCGCTAAAATATTTTTTTAATGCAACATTCCCAACTTATAGAATAATTTCCCCATAGACCCCCATTATAAATGCTTATTCTGTGATGAGTTTTGGGGGACCAATTGCCTTCACTAAGCAAAGTAAAGGTGTATTTGAAGATAATTCATTCTAGGCCCATGTCTTAAACCACAGTTATTATCCAAAACAACCATTGAAGTAGGAAAAATCAAAAACATAAATCTAATAATATAAATAAAAGTAATTGCTCTACATAGTATACAATTAGATTTAAATAAAACATTAATTTTTTTTAAAAAAAACACCATAAAAACAATGTTCATATTCTAATAAAAATTCAGATTGTTGATTTAGGAATTTCTATTTTCTTATAAGATAACATTAAGCAGCATTCCCATCTATGTTAGCGACTTCACTATATCTTATAATGCTTTACAATCTAATTCTTTTCCTCAATTCAGTGAACCATATATTTCTAGAAATAAACACTTTTGTAGGAATTGCACTCAATACTAGGAGATTTAACAAAAAATTCTTTAAATAATTGCCTCACTTTTTAACAAATGATTATCTTGTTGATGCTATTCCAGAGTCATTTGCTTTTAATCAATTCACATTAGTAATGGATTTTCATTAGTTCTATAATGTTACAACATAAATTGTTCAAAGCTGGCAATATTTTTCACTATTTGTGCTCTTTTTAATTTGTCTTTACCTTTAAAATAGTGCAAATCATTGATTTATCTCTAGCATATTAAAAATTTAAATTGCCAATTATTTTACAATTTTTCTTTCAAATATCTTTTTTTTTTTTTTGATCTATTTCTCTGACTCATGATTAAAATAATTATTTGTACATAGTCAAAATGAATAATAAAAAAATAATAATAAAATTGAACAAATTTCAGAAAAAAATTAAATGCAAATAAGCTCAAGATATGAGAATGGTATATAATGCTTTATTCAAAGCAAATATGTTCTAAAGAGCCTGTTAACAGCTTTCATCAATTTAGTGATGCCATAGTTATTATTTATGCGCTTTTTTCTATACTTTCATTATGGAAAGACATCGCAAATTAATCAGCTTTTAAATTCTTATTTTATTGCTCATGACCAAAATTATTATAGTATACATACCTAAGAAAATATTTTAAATCAAAAATATATACATTTTTGTTAAAAAGAAATAGAAGGGAACTAAATTGACAATACTTTCATTTTGATTTTTTTTTTTTTTTGACATCAATATTAATCAACTTTCAAATTCTGTTTTTATGACACATGGATAAAATTATTACAATACGGATACCAGAAAATACTTTTAAACAAAAAATATGTTTAACTTTATTACTGTCCAAGATAGAAAGAGGTACGTGAACTAAATTGATAACCATGATTTACAAGATAAAGATATCTATCATAATGTCCATAATACAAAGTCTAACTGATGACAACTGATAAGTAGTTGAGTAATATATAAATAACTGATCATACTCACTTTTATACCCTCTAATACAAATTATTTAAATATTATATGGAAATGATAACCTATATCCAGATTGGTGATAAAAAGTTTCCACCTATTTTTTAATAATTAAAAAAAAAAAAATTCTGCATCTTTCTCTGTCTTCTGATTTATTTATATTTGAAATATTTCAATTATTTCAAATAGTTCATTATTTTCAATCTACAAACAATCCAACTGCATATATATATATTACTGTTACTCATAGCTTTTAGCAGGTGAAAGGGTACAACTTAAAATAATCAAACATTTCAAACAGTTTTAGTAATAAAATTATAAAAATGTAAAATATATATATTTCTAGGTATATTTTACTTTTACACATTTTTAACTATTAGTAAAAAAAAATTCTACAACTCTTCCTTTAGTAATATTTATTTTTTATTTTTTAACTAATAATCAAAGAAGGTTCAAATGAAAGTCAAAATATTAATGAATTTCTCCATTTTATTTACTAGAATTTTGTTTGGAAGAAGTTATAATTTTATTTCATTTCTTTTGTGAATTGCTTACAGAAAAAATAAAAACTTGTTTCAAGTCAATTGGTGTCTCATTAGAGAACTAATTTTATGTATCTCCAATGAAGGATATATATGAGAAGAAATGAGAAACTATCAATTATCAATAAAATTATTATCATGTACTATTATCTGTGAAATATAAGCATGAATATCCCTCCATATAAAAAACCAATCTTAAGTGACAATAATAGTGTCACCTAGTTTCAAAACAAATAAATAATAAATATCAGTTGTTATACCTTGATAATACCAACACAATCTCATTAGATAAATAACGTTTTTAAATACATATGTGTGTGCACAGATAAAATTATTAACTAGATTTTAATAGAATATTTAAAACTGAAAGGGAGGGGGGATTCACAGCTTGATTTTGAAATTTAAAAGTTGATAGTCAGCTTCCATAATAATTATAATATGCAACCAGATGCTATTCATGAAAAATTCATATTGCAAAACCATAACTTACAGGAGCGGTTTGACAACCAACCAAAAACTTCATAATAATCACTGCTTAGAATATTGATGGTAGATTTTACTTAAAATAAACTGGCTGTTATAAATTATAGCTCTAAAAATAATTAAAAATTCGGTCAGTTTATGAAAAGAATACAATAATGAAAGAGGAAATTAAAATAAACTAAATATGCATTGTTTTATATCATTATTGCTAGTAAATTTATTATAAATAAAAAAATTCATGGTATATACATATGTGCATATACTTAAAGCCAGAATATGTATTTGTGCTTTATTTAAATTGCAATTAAAGCTAATCAACTTATTTTCTTACTGCTTCATCACACTGACCTGAATTAAATCAGATCTGCTTTCTTGAATATCATTATAAATCTATTTTAAAAGAATACTTAAATATATGTGTGTGTGTTATTTTAAAAATAATTGAATAATTAGTTACTTAGCAAGTTGTCAAATATTAGGCTATTAGAAATCCAAAAATCACTAGTTCTCTAGTCCATAACTATACCCCTGCACACAGCTAAATTATATAAACAAATTATTTAAAAAGTCAAAACACTTGGTAAATATTCATATATTAATAGAATAAAAATGTAAAGAAATGGTTAATATCATCTATGTTCTTTATTACTTTTATAATGCTTTTTTACAACCTAATATGACAGTTTCAATTGCCCCAGCAATCTTCTTCAGAAGTGTAATTTGATTATAAGATGATCTTATAATCATTATATATACAAAATGCAAATTTATATGTTCGTGTATATTTATATTCATGTATTTGTATTATGTTTGTTATAGTTCTGAAAAAGATTGCTGGGAAATTGAAACTTTCATATTAGGTTGTAAAAAAAAGCATTGTAAAAGTAATAAAAAACATAGATCATAGAACATAGGGCATGTGACATATGACTTGGACTTCTTTGTAATGATATTAATATTATATGGATTTGGCAAGGCAATAGGAAAGATAAAGAAATGGTTACAATACAAAGCAAAATATTATTATTTTGTTTGCATTAATATAATCAATATAAGAGGGGTGACTTTAACCCTGATTTTATGGCTTATAAAAATAAATTGACTGTATTTGGGATCCTAATAATATAAGTTTTATATATGAAAAGAAAGTGAAAAATCAAAAAGGCAAGAAACTTATTGTATGATAGTTTAATCAAATAACAAAACTTTATCCAGAAATAGCTCAACTATTGGAATTTTCCAACATATTTTTTTTTTAATTAAAAGGACAATTCTATCCATTGTGAAGTTCTGGATGACGATTATCATGAATAGTTGTAAAAAAAAAATTATAGCATCTAAATATACAAAGGCACTAAATATTAAAACAGAGAGAATAAATATAAGTTTGTGTAATGTGGCTTTAAATATTTGAGATTCTTGTTAAAATGATTATTTATTTTAATAAAAATGATTTTTGGTTTTATGTTTCCCAGAATACCTAAATTATAATTCATGTAAACAGCTTCAAAGGTCCCATGAAAAGAAACGAATATTACAATAAAAATCATTAATAAGAATCAAAATATTAATTATATTCATAATATTATGTTGTCAAATAAACATACAATATTGTAATCCAAACTATCTATGCAAAATCACCGGCTTTAATATATATTACTGCCAAACGTATAAGCAATGTAATTCCAAAGTTTAGAAGAATAAAATTTCATGTACATGTATATGTTAAATTTTGAATTAGTGACAAAACATGAGATTGTATGTTTCCTAATCTACTTTTATCTACAAATTAATATTCTTTTTTAAAAAAATTTTTTTTAATGTTAACACAAACTAAATTATTGTGATGAAATAAACAATGAGGATTGCCAATTCCTCAACAAACTTTATGATAAATGTTTAGCTAGAGAAAGCACTTAAAATATCTGTCAGCCCCCTCCCAACCTCTGACCATGGCTTCGTCCTCTGGCACTCCTCAGAGAGGTGCTAGGTTAGGTTCAGACACTAGATCTAAAAACACCTACCCTAGCACCTCTCTGAGGAGTGCCAGAGAACGAAACCATGGTCAGAAGTTTGGGGGGGGGTCCTAACAGAGATATTTTAAATGCTTTCTCTAGCTAAGCATTTATCCCAAAGCTTGTTGAGGACTTGGCAATCCTCATTGTTTATAACTTACAAGCTTAAGAGA
Source organism: Epiperipatus broadwayi (assembly GCA_028023455.1). Lineage (NCBI taxonomy): Eukaryota > Metazoa > Onychophora > Udeonychophora > Euonychophora > Peripatidae > Epiperipatus > Epiperipatus broadwayi. The sequence continues at coordinate 14,664,837 of JAQFVV010000010.1, read as the reverse complement.
ATAGGGTCATGTGATTTATAACTCTTATTTTGATTGTGATGAAATGTTTGTAATTGACTTTAGTATTTTTTAAAAAATAATAATAATAATTTGAAGCAATTAATAAGATCATTAAAAGCTTTTTTAAATCACTTAATCATAGTAGTTATATATATATATTTAAAACATCATTACTTTCTTACTAATTACGCATATAAACTGCAAATCAACTTGCTTTCACATATAGTTAGATTCCTAAAACTGAAAACAAGTAAAGAAATAAAATTAAGGTATAAATTTTTAGATAAACACTCATAAACTTTGTATCAAAAATCTTGAATAATGAAAACAACACTAACTATTAAAAGTTTGTAATAAATAATGAAAACTACACAGAACTTTAAAAAACATTATAAATGCAAAATTATTATAAAAACTCTATGAAAAAATATTTAGTGGGCTTATTGATTCCAAAAGACTTTTTTCTAACAGATGTGATTAAGAAATTTAAAAAAATAAAGCCTATAATCCTAGTAAACGACAGTTAAACTATCTATTTCCATATAATTTCATTGAGTTTTTTAAAATTCCAAGACTTTTTTTTTTCAAGATTCTGTTCATCAAGGTTCATTTAAACAACTAATTTAGATAACAAATTATACAAATAAATATAAGTCTGAAGCATTTGAAATAAATACTAGTGTAAGACAGAGATAAGTACTAGTACCATTTTCATTTCTATTTTTATAAGAGTAATTTTTGAAACAGTTTATAAATAATATCATGAAGTGGGAATCATAATATGATGTGGTGATTTTTTTAATTTAAACTGATTAAAATAAAAATAAAAAGTTCCCTATCTTGACTTTTTTGATTTATAATATGATGATGAAAATAATATTTTTACCAATTTTTATAATCTATAGCATATTCTTTAATATTATAAATACAATTCATAAAATGCTATTTTAGCACAATGTTAAAAAACTCGGGTGCTTTTAAAAATCAGTAATGAAAGAAAAATCTTTCAGCAACCTTTATCTTGTCAGCTATATAATGTGAATTAATATCATAATTGTTAGTGGAAAAATTGGATGTTGAGGCAGTAATATAATTTCTTTAAATAAATTAGTAGTATATACGTATGTTATCCTGCAAAATTTATTTTAAGAGAGATATTGATCCCTACCATTGTAAAGGCACTGATCTGGACATGTGAAGTGAATGTATATTAAAAATTTCCTAAAGAAGTATTACAATATTTTTTTTTTTTTTTTATGAATGGCAGATTTTGTTTATGTTAAACGGATTAATTCAAAGATATTCTATAGAGATGCAGTTCTAATTGCTTTTCATTGGGAGGATAAAACTGAAAATAGAATACAACAGCAAGTCATGCAGAAAGACAAAAACTGCTGCAGAAAATACTAAATAATTGTATCACAATGATTCATGGATTGGTTTATATAATCATTACAGACTCATCCATAATCTTTTATCATTGTACTTTTTTCTCTGTTAAATTATAATAGCCATATTCATTTGCCAGTAGCAGCTAATGATGATGCTATTAGAGCACATTCATAATGCTTACGTCATTGATTCTCTTTCTACATAATTCTTTGATTAAAAAATGATAATGTAAAAGTATTATTAAAATAATGTATTCCATTTATGATTTAAAAGTGGATTGCCCGTTTCTAAATTACTTTGCTCTAAAGATAGATATGAATCTAACACACACTATATACATTAGCCATTTTCAGAGATAAAAAAAAAAAAAAAGTATACAAATTCCCTATAAATATGTACACACATACAGTACAAAATATGGCAATCAAAGTAAAAAAAAAAAAGTATATGATTTTAAAGCAATCAATTCTAATTGTTGAAAATTAACAAATATTTCTACTCAAAAATAAATTGACAAAGATATGCAAATTAATCTTAATAAAAAAAAATCGAATTATCATCACTAACTATAGTAATTGTGAGTGCAAAATACCTGAGAAAGATAAAAGAAAGAAGAAATTATAATAATGTTAATCTAGTTTCCATTATAATTTAACCTGGATTATAACTTAGTTGATTATAACATTACCAAAAACGTCCTTTACAAAAAAAAAAAAAATCATAAAATCACTATATAATTTTAGATAACTCTTCAGTTTCAATCACTAGCAAAATAAATGCTTTTCCTAATATCACAAATTAAAAAATATTACATCGAAAAGGATTACTCTTTTTTTCACAAACTATTTGATTGAAATATACTTTAACAATTTTAATCATATTTCTTTAAATATTTATTATTCCAAAACAACAAAAATCAATTTGAATTGAGCAAAATAAAAATAGTTTTGGCGCATCTGTGAATAGGTGCATTAGTCTTTATGGAGAAACAACCACTTTTTATGTGCTAAAACTTCACAGCTATAGTTCGATATGAATGGATAGACTTATCAGAGATTAAAAGTATGACAACTTTAACTTATTAAAAACAAAAAAGGATCTATTTTTTACATGAAGAGAAGAAATACATATAAATACTTAAATATATAAATATCCAAGGTTAATATTTTATATACTTTATTTAAATGTTCTTTCAGTAATTAATAATTCTTATAAATAAAAATTACCATAATATTATGGAGTGTTATTTTATAATAACAGAAATGCCCATTATCACATAAGTTATCAAATTTTTCACTATTTTTTGAAATTGTTATTAAACCTTATCATCTAATATCAAGGTTAAAAGTTGCTATTATAGTATTATCTTTTAAGGTCAAAAATATTTATGTATTTAATTTATCATTTTAGTTAGATAAACAACTAAATATTTATTTACTCTCATATATACTTGAAAAAATAAATAAATACAGACACTATGATTTTGATTTTATAGAAATGAAAATTCTACACATGGCATGAAAGAAAGTCAATCTTGTACATTTAAATCAATATATAAAAATAATCTTCAAAATTTGCCTATACCAAATAAAAAAAAAAATTTACTATAAATTATCATTATCAAATACATACCATTTAATAGTTTCCCCACAATAATATAAAAATTATTATTTTTTTATCCTTATAATTACTACCCCCCCACACACACTGATTACAGTTTCTTCCATCACATCTTTTACATTAGCTAATTTCATTGATTAATATTCACTTTTTATCCTTTGTACCTAAAATTTGTACATTATTAATAATTAAATTTTCTCCAAACGTACATTCAAAAATCATTATTCTTGTTTCCATTCCTTCCATTTGACTGACAGCTGCAAATAAAATTTACTGATATTCTTTTTACACTTAATTACACAGCCATTAAGTTAATTTTTTCTCTTCATTTTTATCAGCCTTTTACTCATACAAATATATTAAATAACCTCAACATTATCACATATTCTTTTAAAATCATACAAATAAAGATATAATTCAAAATATAACCTTTTATATTTCTCCATCATCAATTAATCAATTTTTGAACAGCACAAAAACACTAATCTGCTCTATAACTTAACAATTAACTATTATTTTTAAATTTCTATCTGCCTTCATGAATTCAGTTTTACTGGCATTCATTTTTGTACTAAAATCATATTTCAATTCTACTTGTCATTTTATTAATTTCACTCTCACCATTTTCAGTAAATCTAACACAATGAATTATTTTTCCTCCAATGCTAATTCCATTGTGATCAAATCACTAGCATCTTATCTAAATATGGGGATAAACTGTCCTATACAGTATACATCTTCACCTACAATTATCCACTAATATAAACAAACAATACTAATGCATTCTTTTATGCAGTTAACATCATGTAAATACAATATTCTATTATATTTAAATTTCAAAAATAGCTGATAGTTTGAGCTGTCCAAAAGTTTCTAAATATCATTATTATGCAGTTAACATCATGTAAATACAATATTCTATTATATTTAAATTTCAAAAATAGCTGATAGTTTGAGCTGTCCAAAAGTCTTCTAAATATCATTATCATAACAAAAATTATATTTAAAAAATTGTTTATACATATTAAAATAAAATCAAAAACCATAAAACAATACAATACTAGATAAAATCCAAAATTTTTACCAAAATCCTTACATGACAATGATTTCATCTACTACAAATAGACCTTCTCAAATGATAATCAAAGACATCTTTTGATATTAAGGGAAGGTGGGATTTGAAATGAATTATGGGAAGGTTTGCTTGTTTGTATATACAGTATCTATGTTTGTTCCTTTAGCTTGATTTTCACCTGAGAAGGTCTATTTGTCATGTAAGGATTTTGGTAAAAAATTTGGATTTTATCTAGTATTGTATTGTTTTATGGTTTTGCATTTTATTTATTACTAGTATAGTGTTAGACAGATATGCTTAATTTAATCCATCCATTCTGTAAGTAGGCAATTTAATTCTAAAAATATATTATCCTTTACATACAAATTTCTTCAAATCTTCTTTCTCTCAGATCACTATCTTTACAATATTTTCTACAAATAACCAAATTCATTGAATCAAATGCTTTTTAATGTTACAAACAAAAAAAAAAAAAACAATACAAGTTAAATGTTAACATAAATTACTAAGACTTCTAACATTTTATAATGCAAATTGATTTCAAATTAATCAAAAAAAAAAGGGGGAAGATATAGTAAAATTATAACAAGTGCATGCACATTCCATACTAATTACATAAATTAATTAATGAATAATAATAATGATGATAACATCAACACCTTGATACTATTAGTATTATATATATATTAAATCTAATTTCATACCTTAATAAAATAAAAATTAAAAAGATAGTATTGCATAGCATAAAATTAATTTTCTTTAAAAATGAATAAACTTTAGAAAAGCAATTTGGGTCTGTATGCTTTTTTCCAAGATGTGGTTAATTGCTGTGAGGTCACATGATTTTCAAGTATCTAAGTAAGAAGATGATTACATTTCCACTGGATAGACCAAAGTACAATTTTTTGAGTATTTGAGTATTAACTAACCTATGGCGTACTACACAACCCACCGTAGATATAAATGATGAAGAACTATAACAATGTTAAAATGAAATAATGGCAAAAACAAAAAGCTGTAAGGAGCTTGAAAGTCCGAGTTCAAATCGCCTCTAAATTACAAAAAGTTTTTAAAAAAAATACAGAGAATGTATGTTTAAAAACAGATTATATAAAGTAACAAATTAATACTAAAACATGTTTTTAATAAATGATACCTCAAAAAAAGCTGTCTGTAAAGCACTGTATCAAAACATTTTTTAAAATATCTTTAACTTCAAGAACATGGGATTTTCTTTCTTAGTAACATATCATATATATTTAAGTCTTAATAACAAATTTAACATTAACCATATTGTTTTGTTTGGTTTTATAAAAAAAACAAAAACAATATTAATCATTAAAAATATTTTGTATTAAATGTTTTAATTAATCTATTTCCATGTCTGTTTTCAAAGAGATTAAAATCTCACTGATATAAAGGATTATTTTTTGTGTGTTAAAATATTTTTCATGTTAATGAAATTCAAATTCTACATTAAACTTTCTTTTTCAAATATGTTTCAATAATAATTCTCACAACTCTAGATCTTGCTCCTTGATATTCTAACTACACACTATCCCATTTATAAAAACATATCTAAGTTGCTAGAAATCTACCTATTCAAATTGATCAACAAATATTTCATTTCAGAGAAAAAACACTTTTTAAATACAAATAATATACACATGCATAAACACAGTTTTGCTTCATAGAATTCAGTTGTATTATAAACATTTTTAGCAAAACAAATTCCAATAATTCAAACACTTCAAAATATATATATTTAGGTGAAATCCATCACATGGTTTGTGCTTAAATAGTTACTACATGTTAAATGATTAAAGTAATTTAAAGCTTTACTGGCTAATAAATAAATGATACTTTGGTATTACTCCTGCTATGATATATATGCCCAATAATATTTATTCAAAGTTTCAGTTTGGAGGTCCTGGCAAATAAGAATCCTGGCATGTCTAATCCATGTCAAATAAACTGATCCTTTCCTTTCCATTTTAGAAGATATTAACTGGTTTAGTTTGCCACAGACCTTTTTTTACCCTCCGCAATATAATACATTTCTCACATCATTTGTAAGTTAATATGGTTTTTATATTTAAAAATATACATTTACAGCTAAAACTTTATATATTGTGTTTTTTTAATTTCTAAAACTTTATATATGTTGTTTTTTTGTTGTTGTTTTTTTTTAAAAAATTAAAATATAACATTAAACTTATAGATAAATTTTGTTACAGCTAATCATTTAAAAAATGTTTCAGAGTTCTTTTTCATATTTCTCTTTTGTCCATAATGAATATATCTCTCCCTCATTGGAAATAAATAAAATATGTTGCCTTTTTTTTTTTTTTTAGATATGAATTTTGGTATTACATGTGCTGGATGCATTTGAAGCACAAAGTGCCACATTATTGCCAGGAAGGAGAAAGATGGCTTTGATGATAAATGTCGTTATAAAAATTCACAAAAAGTGTCATATTAAAAAGTCACAACTATTTATTTTTATTTAGTATAGTAATGTGATTTTTTCTTTTTTTATACTGAATATATCTCTCCCGTTTTTTATTTATTTTAGATTTGACCTTTCATACTACTTGTGATTTGACATGTTACACCCGATGATATATTATTTTAAATTTGCAATATCTTTAAAATAACACCTCCACAGGATCTGCAAACAAATTTTATCAATTAAGTTTGTCGGTGTTATTTTAAACATATCACAAATTCAGAATAATATGTCATAGCAGAAATAATACCAAAGTACCTAACAAATGATTGATATTGCAATAGGCCTAGCATAAGTATTATGCTTTCTGGTTTGAAAATTATACTTCATAAACATTATTTATTAAGTGGATAATCTCTAATCTAATGAATGACTAATAAAAATTATTTTTTTACAAAGTTATGAGGATAGTAACTTTGATACTTAATTAATTAAACCATAGTAATTGGTTATCTATATATATATAATGAAAAATAAAGATATTTGTAAGAGATTGTGATCTGCGCCAAGTGCTGGTTCAGCATGAAATGTATATCTTGGAGATCATACATCTTTTTCACATGTCTTTTGTCACATGTTTATGGTTATACCCCTCCACAAGGTGTTAAAATCAGATAGAAACCACTCCATACCTTGCATGAGAATAATGTAGAGAAAATTACATTATATAAATATTATTCATTAAATGAATAATCTCTAGTCTAATGAATGATTAATAAAAATTATAAATTCACTGTATTTTGTTCTTAATATATTTTACTAATAATAATCAATCAGTTGTAAAACAGAAGGAAATGATCACTCTTTTTAACATCAGTAAAAAAAATTAGAACATAAGAAATAAAAATGTTTTGAATTAAAAGAAAGTATTGATAAACTTTTTACTTTTTCCTTCTAAAATTATTTAATATCTTTAACAACTTCTTACAAATAATCCTTTAATAATCTGAAGAAAAGTATTTATCATGCAAATAAATAATTCTTAAGTGTCATAAAAGATTAAACAATTTTATAACAAAAACAATAAAAAAAATTTTTTTGTTAATTGATAACGAGATCAGTCAGCTATCCTTTATGATTTAAAAGAAAGAACAAAGCTGTTGTGAGTGAAAAAACATCTATTTTTGCAGCTAAATTGTTGTCCTTAAAATAAAAAAAATTATAGAAACCTGATGATATAAAAGCCAGCCTTGAAAAAAACGTTATACAATATTAAAAAAATGAAATAAGTAAAATATAAAAAGTTTTTCTTCATTGAGTAGAAATTATATTCTATTCCTCATGAGTTCCTTTTTTTTTTTTGCCTTTGATATCAAACTACGTAAGCTAGGCAAAAGCAATTTTAAACATTAGCTAAACCAAATGCTAAACAATGAAGAGAAAGCTCTTCTAATATCCTCTCTCTACTATATCTGGAGCAGGTATAGTTGGCAACTCTTACAGAAACACACAATGATAAATGCAATTTCAAATTGTTTTCTCTAACCAATACAGCTTAGACTCCAGTTTAATATATTGAGTCAAGTGATAGAAATGATATCTCTGTAATGCTATCTCTGTAATGCCTGTATTCTTCATTTGCCTTAACTCTTTAATATATGATTTTTATTTTTTCTACAATACAGGCTTTTTCATACCTGCACTCAGATATGTAATATACAGGGGGTTTGAATTCAGACTTTCACATGACCCTCAACTATCCACACTATCTCATACTGCTGACCCACTTGATCACACACATGTTGAAAAGATAAGTAATCATCAATAAGCAAATAATAATATAAAAGACTCTTCTAATAATGACTAGATTAAATTTCAAACTTTTTAATTCATCAAATTTATATTTTTTCTTTACTATAACATTTCAGAAATTTATAATTATTTGTTAGAAATATGAGTGCAAACCAAATTTAATCTTAAAAACATTAGTTTAGTTCTGCAAATATAGAAAAAAAAAAAAATTGAAATACATAAGATTGATAAGAACAGCATCTTTATTTAGTCTTATTGACCAATTATTCACATCCTTGATAAATAAATATAAAAAAATCACCAATTAATGAAATTCTATCTAAAATTTAAAATAACATTTATGGTTTTTAAAAAATAACCAAAAGAATTCAACAGCAGTCAATATAAAAGCATTCTTTTCCATTCAATTACAAGCTGCTAAAGTATATTATTGATTTCTCTTGAATGATCTTTTTCTAAAAGTTAATATAACCTAAATATAATTTTTTTTTTTTCTAAAATAATAAATATTACAGAAATATTTTATGGAAAAAAATCATAAATATGCAAACAAACCATGAAAAATATAAATTTTCATTTTTGAAATTGGAACAAAGAAAGAATAGTTTTACAACCAATCACAAACACTGTTATGTGAAGAAAATTAGACACTACCAATCATTGACATTATAAATAAAGATTCAGCTTGTTTATAATAACTTTAATTTAAAATCCAGAAATTTTGGGGTTTTTTTTTTAGAACCAAAAAATTCAAGATTATTTTAGTTCCAGATTTGCTATGCTAGTGAACACAACATCAGTGGAAGATTGTTAAAGATAGCCATATTCCAAGAAAATTGCCTGAAAGTTAGTCTGAATGTATCTATTTTTAAAGAGGGAGTTAATTAGAAGTATAAATATCTGCAAATTACTATATTGAAAATCCATCAATTACAATGGAAAAAAGTACACAGACTTTTCAACTCAAACTGTATGTGGTAACTTAATTTAAATTACTTATAAGAATAAATTAATCACAAATTACTTGCAATCAAAAAATGACACATATCAAATGCATTAGAATTTTCACTTTTTTTTTATTCTATATAAACAACCTTACCCCAGTCAAGAAGTTCAATTGGTTGGTTCTCCAAAATGCCTCATAAATCAAAAATTTTACATAAAAAATAATCAAATATAATGAATTCATATGAAGGGGGAGGGGTAGCTTAAGTTCAAAATACATAAAAACCTGATTAAAAAATAAAGCTTTCAATTATAAAATGTGTTAATTAATGAATATTTTAATTATTAACAATAATACGACAATAATAATCTAATGTATGAACCTGTGAAAAATATATTATATAAAAATATTTCAATAGTTATTTTTTTAAAAATAGAACATTTCTGCATTGGCAGACCATCATTTGCTTCTTACATAGCCAGACAATATTTCCTGAATCATATTAAAATAAATATTATATAGAAAAAAAAAAAAAAATTAACACAGTGTACGCTTTAAATTGAATTTGTGATCACTTTATGTTCAATTACCAATGTTTTTTTTTTTTTAATTTTGTAATATCTAACTTGTAACATTGAATTTTTTAATTTTTTTTTAGAACAAGTATACAAATTCATTTATTTTACCTGATTATGGTTGAAATTAAATAAAAAATTAGATTTAAAAAATATAATATACAGTTGATTAATATAGTTTTGATAATGCGATTTTTTTTTTTTTTTGCCAAATACAATCTTTTTTACTGTTTATGATAAAAGTCACCATTATCTTCAATATATCAGAAGCAAATTATGAAATTATTAATTTAAAATTCAACAAATAAATAATTATTGAATTATCTTATGTTTAGCAACTTTTGAGTATATAAAATTGATTTTTTTTCTCTCAAAAAAATTTACAATTATGATAATCATATTTTTAGCTGAGGGGAAGTAATGTTCATAAAAATTTCAATCAAAAAATTGATTAAATGAATATATTTTACTTTATCTACACATTTTAAATTTATTATTAATGCATTTCATTATTATATGTGATCAAAGTATGTTTTTGATTATATACAATAATGGAAAAAAAAAAGACATTAAATTGTTTTTGTAGATGATAATGAAGAAAATCTTTGATTACGTCATAAATGAAATCATTGATTTTTTGCAAAAATACTGGATAAAAAGGCGTAAGAAAAGTAATTATATTTTAATTCTATAATCAAAACATAATGTTGCATATTGTATAATGAATAAATTTACTCTGCGCTATATATTTTTTGTGTGACTGTCATCTATTATCTTCGGATAACATAATTTCAAGGAAGTCACTATCCTATAATGCCACTAATCTTACAAAATGACTGCCATTTAAAAAAAAAATGGCAGATATTTTTAAAAAACAAGATTTGAAATTTTTTGTAAAGATCATTGTAGTTAATAATGGATTACAAATCAAAATAGTGGATACAAATTCATGATGATCACTATGGAAAATCTCACACAAAAATCTGCTAAATTAATAATAAACTAACACAGTCTTCTATTTTAAAGAGTAGCCCATTAATTTCAATATATATATATAAAACTAACCACTCGCAAATTTCTTTATAAATTTTGATTTATTATATGAACTATTATAAAGTACAAAAAATACTCAAACATTTCAACTATATTCTAGGGTAAAGATATAATTATGATAATTTTGGTCTTTATATTTTTTTAATATGTTTTGTATATTTTTTTAAATTGTACGTTTATTAAAAACCAAAAACTAATACTTTCATTAATATTTACTAATCAATGACTATATATATATGTGTGTGTGTATGTCATGTATATTATAAACTGTGCTTATATATGGATTTAAATGTAGGTTAAATAAGTAATCTATTTTTAGTGATGCAAAAAAGGAAATAATATATATGGGAGTATGGACCAGGTTGGTAATACATTTATACAATAGTGAATGTTTAATAATATATTTTCTATATATTATACAATAAATTATTATTATTAAAATTAATTGTGTTTAAACTATCTTCAGGTAAAACATTCAACTCTTACAGATATTACATGCTACATGTAGGTTAATAATTAAATAATCATTCAGTCCCTGGTTTCATGCCCTCCACTGAGTTTTTGTTCTAGGGATGATAGTAGCACACAAAAAGCTGAAATGATTTATTTCTTGGCAGAGTCAATCAATGTGAACTCAGATTGTGGCACCAGTAAATTAGTCTATCCTGGTTACAGAGAGAAAAGAAATGAACTGAAATTTTCAAGTGAATGATTGACAGGTTAAGGTTTTTATGGACAATAATTGATATTCAGTCAGATGTTTCAGAGAAAATATCTCTATGTATGCTAATCTAATTTGATACTCCAATGAGAGCATGATTATCACCACCAGAGGTGGTATAACATGTTATTTAATTAACTATAACATGGTTTATTGATCAATATTGGACTATGCTTCATAACATGGAGTGTGATAAAACTATATTTCCAAGGGAAGAACTGTATATAATTAGCATACGAATAATGTAGAGTATATGTGTACTGATGACCTTCCAATCTTTATATTATCCATCTTAAATGATCCTTCTCACCGATTTATCCATTTTATATAATTGGAACTATTTATATGCATATATTTGTGTATATCACTCTTGGATTTTTTAATTCCTAATGTCAGGCTGATCATATACATATCTTTACGTTACTAGAGATAACATTAATGTCTTAAATTTAATATAAAAATCTTTCACATACTTGAACAATAATAGATCAGAAATTACTTCATAAATCGGAAGCTTCAAGATCTTATAGATTGCAAAATAAATCACTTTGCAAAGCAGAAATTTAAAAAAATGCATATAATCACAAAAATATATATCTATATATTATATGAGAGTAATAAAAATGGATCCATTTGTGGGCTTTTATATGACCACAATTCATCTTATACTACTATAGATATTATTATGCTATACCAAATTTTATCTAGTGTACTAAGTCTTCAATATCATCAAATTAAATAAGAAAAAACTGTGTTTATGGTTTAAATTTAAAACAAGAAGTTAACAAAAAACAGAAATAGTAATTGAAATGGAAATATTACTCAGAATTTAAAAACATTTGCATCCATTATCAGGATTTATCTAAGAAATAATGAGCAGTTGAAAACAAAGTCTACAACAAACTTTTACCATTTAACTGTTAAATTAAAATAGAAAAGAGACAGTATTAGGAAGTTAATTTTCATTTTATTATTTTTTTCATAGTAAGTAGGCTTTTTTTAAAGTTTTATTTATTAAAGTAACTATTCAAAAAAATTAGGATATTCAGACATTTTGTAAGATAATTTTATTTTAGTATGTTAAAAAAAAAAAAAGGCTTCAGTGAAGACTTCTATAACTATATAGATATAAATTATTACTTTAATTTTAATAAATATTTTCCACTAATTTGTGTGTGTGTGTGTGGGGGGGGTGTCAAGATGTTATTTTCATTTTTATGAGTGAGTTCAAAAAGTAGAATAAATAGCAGAAGCTAGCCATGTATCTTCATTTATCACTACTTTCTACACTGACTAAAGTGCCTTGACTATTTTCCACCATTGTTTTTTCAATCTAAGGAGATATGGTCTAAAGAGAAAATGGTTGTGTAAAGCTTTCAGAAAGAATAATTAAATATCTATTAGCTAAACAAAATTGAATAATTGACTAAGATGGCTGGCAGAAAAAATTTCTAAGCTTTTTCTTATATCAATTCAATTATGTAAAAAGTTCAGACTTGAATTATAGATTGCAGGCATGGATGTTAATATATTACTATTATATCAGTATCTCTTCATTGTATCACACACACCTATATATATATATGTTGGTATTCTATAATTGATCATATAAATATAAATTCAAATATTAACTCTTGATAAATATTACTAAAATAATTCTCAAAAAAATGTAAGCTAAATTCCTCTGCAGTTAATTTGAATGTCATTGTAAACTGGTATTTGTTTTGTTAATACACAATTTTATGGACAATATTATTAAATGATATAACATTTAGTCACCACAAAAAGAGGAACGAGCTCTTGCTTGAAGTAAAAATGTATGAAATTCTCATATTCTCTTCATATTAAAAGATAATAATATAATTCATTTAAAAAATGTATGATGTCTGCAAAGAATGTTGATGAAAGAAAGAAAAAAGTCTAATTATAAAGTGCCCTATCTCATAATAATGAGTGTGTTGTTGAGCAATCTAAAAAATAAATTATTCTGGCAAAAGGCTATTCATTTTATCACCAAAAGTAGACACCAAAATGATGTTTTCTAATAAAAATATATATGTAATAAAAAGGAAATCAACTGTTTATTTTCTAACTGTAATATTGAAACAGATTTTCAAATTACATTTTGTTACTAACTGTACCTTTTTCAAATTCTGATTTTTAAAACAAATTTAAAAATATCTAACATATTTGATATAATCTCGATATGTGTACATTATAGTCCATAAATCTCTTTGATGATTAAAAAAATATCACTGAATACATTAAAAGCTTTCTGTAACACTTCTTATTTAGATATAAATCTAGATAACATTTCAACTATTTTAATGGATATTTGCTTAAATATACATTCCTCTGTGGATTTGCTCCTTTGATGACTGAATCATTTTAAAGAATGACATCTTTTTATTTATATAATATTTGAAAAGCTGGTTCTTTATCAAGATACCAATATTGGTATCATTTGGTATTTTCAATGCTCTAAATCAGTGGTAGTCAACCTGGTCCCTACCAATTCCAGCCTTCATGGTGGGCGGTAGAGGTTTTGTTGGACACTGAAGCACTTTCTTTTTTTTTTTAAATTTAATTGACTTTTTAAAAAAATTTCATAGAGATTTATATGCTTTAGCTTGCTGTAACTCTGCTTTATAAATTTTATAAAGTAAAGTTACTTCCTTACTTTATAAATCACCATTACTGTGGAACCGTGGGCGATTAGAAAATTTTACTACTAACAGAGATATAAAAGTGGGCGGTAGGTAAAAAGGTTGACTATCCCTGCTCTAAATTATCCAATCTTTTTGCAAAAATAATTATGTTATCTATTAAATGATTTACAAGCATTTTCGTTTTTGCACAATTCAAGACTACTGTTTCTTCAAAATAAGAGTCATAGATCACGTGACCCTACCTCTTAAGCTTGTAAGTTATAAACAGTGAGGATTGCCAATTCCTCTACAAGCTTTATGATAAATGCTTAGCCAGAGCCAGCACTTAAAATATCTCTGTCAGGAACCCCTCCCCAAATCCCTCCATGGTTTTAAGTGCTGGCTCTGGCTAAGCATTTATCATAAAGCTTGTAGAGGAATTGGCAATCCTCACTATCTACTGTTTTTTTCTTTTACTATATGGCTTTAAAATTGAGATGCTGGAATAAATTATCTTAAAAGAGTAAAAATAGCAAAGAACTACTGACGAGTATATTAGATTGTAGCACTTTGATGCATGATTAACATACCCTTCTTTGGATAGAGAGCTTTAACTATTTTTCACCAAATAGTTCCTTTATTGTGAAGTCTCATAATTTTATTTTTATTTTAACACACTTTCTAGCAATTTTTTCATAAAGTATATAACACAAATTATAAAATATATTAATAACCTGTTGTGCAAGATTCTGAAATTTAAACAAAAGTGGGAAATAAAAATATTTTACTTAGCATAATCTTTAAATAATTATAGATATTACTGAAGATTCTGTTGTTGTTTTTTAAGGTTAAGAGGGGAAAAAAACTGGAAGGTGGGGATAAAAAAATATTTATTTAAATGAATTGATAATAATTAGAAAGATTTCAAAAGTTTATCTGTTATTTTTTTTTATACTTAATTATATATTACGTTTTGACAATCAAATATGGACTACTAAGATTTATTTGTAATTAGGTAACATATGAGTAAAACACCTAATTTCATTAAAGTTTTGCCAGACAAAACTGAATGATGCCTAACTTAATAGGAATTTATTCATGCAGACATGTTAATTACATTACTGTGCCTAGATTAATCATTAAAAAAATATCTATATGTATATTTACAAATTTTTAATTGATATATACAATGAATGCAGATATGTGATTTGAATCACATATCTGCATTCATTGTATATATATATAAGATTATATCAATACAGAACTTTTTTTTTTTTAAATGCACTTCCAAATCTGATTTTAAAACAAAAACACAAATTAATTAATAGTGCAAAAGTTGTAACAACTTACTGTCTCCATTTGATTTGCACAGTTTTGCTAACATACAGTCAGAAATTAATTGATTAAATTTTAGAATGCAACATTAATCATGCATGATTTTTTTTTTTTTAAGTTCTTAACATTATCATGGTTGGGAATGAAAAAAAAATAATAATAGAAAATATTTTAACAAACGTGAAATAAATAGTTCTATTTATTAATTACAAAATGGTCTTATACTATAGTGCATCTATCTATAAAGCCCATAAACTGTGTTTGAATTTAGGGCAGATATGGCTCCAGCTCATAGCAAATACAGCTAACTAACCAGTATTAATTAATTATCTAGCTATTTTTAGCTAGAAGAGAGTGAACATTTACAATCTAGGAATTATCAAGCCTTGTGGCCAGTGCCTTCTCTTTACACTGGGCTATATAAAGGCTGTTTTACCTTTCTTTTTTTTTTAAAAAATTTTATATCCCCTCACTTCTCTCTCATCTGCTTTTATATTTTCAACTTTATTACCAAAATAATCCAAGAATGCTTACACAGTTTAGATTAGTATTGAGATCCAAGAGCTAAGATTCCTGGTTGATATGTTTAAAAAAAAGATTGTTCAATTGGAGTGTTTAGCTTACCATTTGCTACTCAGTAGAGCATCTGATAGTCAACTACTTAGAATTAGAATAAACTGAAACGAAAGTAAATAAAATCTGGAAAAATAATGGATAGCACAAAAATATTAAAAGTTCATTAAAAAACATAAACACAATTTTTATATACAATTTTCTTCTTTGTTAAATTTATTGAAATACAAGGGGAAAAAATTATATGTGATGATAACAGAAACTATTTCAATCTCTTGCGATATTCTGTAGTGCCATGGTTATTACAAGTCTTATATCTATTAAATAAATTATATTCATTCCAATGTTTTATATTTTTGATTAAATGTGAGAATTAGTATCCAATAAATGACTATATACAAATATATATTTTAAATTTAAATGTGTTTTGGAGTTTTTTCACAAAATATTTTAGCGCTTTAAGATAAAATATAACATTTACTTCTAAAAAAAAAAACATTAACAGAATATTTGGAGTTATACGTTGGGATACTTTCATCATCTAGTTTTATAAAAAAGTTAAATTTTATTTATACTTTTCTAAATTTCAAAATATTAGTAATCATCGTTTTATTTTTTTGTAAGATAGCTAATTTCTGATATATGTCCTTCCACATTTATTTTTTTGTAAGATAGCTAATTTCTCTGATATATGTCCTTCCACATACCCATTATTTTATATGATAATCCCTATATGAATAAACTACAGTTCCTATTATTGTTTTTTCCCCTTCAAAGTGTTTTTGTATTATTATCTATTTAATTTTATTAATAATAGTAAGTGAATAACCATTCTTCATGAAAATTTGTTCAAAAGTTGAATTTTCTTTTTACAAATCACTGAGAGGGTTGTGTTCATTTCAATGTGCTAAAGCACTGAAAAACTATTCTGATATTATATTGATTGCAGATTTTCTTTAATGTGTCTAACATATATGTGAGTTCTTTCTTTTTTGTAATAATCAATAATATCAATTACAATTGTAGCAATGAATTTATAAATAGGGAAAATGATTATTGATTTGTATAAGTTTGAGAGATATAGTAGCATCCCTCTCAGTGCAGGTAAAATTTGATTTGTGTACACTTCTGGGATCTCTTAAATGTTTTATTCTTTCTCAGACTTAATTCTATTGGGGTATTTTGCTGTCTAATCATTTTACTTACTGAAAAAGGCAATTTCACAGTTGTAATGCATATTATTGATTATTTATTACAACAATTGAGGGAGCTCCTCACAATAGGTCAATATAAAAAAATGGCAAAAATTCCACATTACCTACAAAAACTAAGCAATAAATCTTACTCAAAAATATTACAGATAAGAGAATAATAAATTTCATTAATGTCAGTTCTAGAAAGTTCCCAAGTCAAAATATGCCAAGATTCCTGCTCAACCTTCTTAGTTCTTTGGCATGTATTTTGAGAAAATTTTGTGAAGCTCAAGAATTTGAAAATAAAATTAAAAAACTAACATCTTACTAAGTTCTGATGTAGAAAGTTTATTCATAAATGTACCAAGTGATGAACCATTCTATTGTAAGAACATTTTTACTGAAGATGACAGCTTTCCCATTGATAGTATCATAGTATAATGGATCTGTTAAAAACATTTTTTCAATACAATACAGAATTCTTCCAATACAATCAAAGTGATAGATTCACCACTTATCATCCTTAGCAAGCCATATTTAAATGGAAAAACTTGAAACCATAGCTGTAAATACTACTTATCTCCACTCATAATCTGTTTTCATTATATTGATGTGTACATCATATGACCACATGGTGAAGCATTACTATAAACATTTCTAGATATACATAATTCATTCAGTTAAATTCTCAATATAATTAGAATAAAAATAAAAACTGGCATTTGTGTGTATGTATGATTAATATTACTTCATGGTAAAATCAAAACCATTGTTTACAGAAAACCAATATAACAAAATGTGAAATTATACTATAACTATGAAACAGAATAAAGAAAAAACTTTTGTTAGAAGCTAAGGAGTCTACTATAGAATAAATTCTCATAAAAAATGATATGTTCATCAGCTATTATTAAAAAACTTTAAATAAACAATAAAATGAATATCAAAAAAACAAACAACAAATAACAGTAAGTAAAAAAAAAAAAAACAATTGTAACGATCCGGAGAATAGACTTAACGTAATCTGCACTACAGGACGCCATCTAGGCATTTGAACCTAGAAAAATTTATAGAGTAGGCAGATATGTAAGTAAAAAAAAAAAAAAAATTTTTTTTCTTCTTTTTTTTGCATCCGGTCGTTAGCCCATGTCACTAGCTCAGTGGAATAGCAGAGATTTAAAAAATAATATAAGAATATATATATAAGAGGAATAAAATAAGCCACTGCCAGTAATTAACATACAAACATTTATTTATGCACATATATATAAGATTTAAAATTATTTTAGTATTAGTTTTACATTTTAACATTTAACATTATTTTTAACTTTACCTTAGATTTTAATTTACATTTTAATTTCTATTATATTATAAGTTTACATTTTAATTAAGTTCGCACAGATAAATTTATGAAAGTTTGTTTATAATGTTAAATATAGATCGGTTACATAGATTTCATGGTCAAAAACATTTCAAAATAAACATAAACGATCAAAATACAAAATTATTGATTACTGACAATTGCGGAGGGAAATTTATACGTAACCCAATAGTATTCACCATAAGATACTTGCATTGTCACCAATAACTTAGAAGACATCCGAATAAATACATTTTAGATACTCACCAGTAAGGTATCATTATTTATCGAATGTCTATATATTTTGATCAAATATGAAATCCAAAACATACCTAACCGATAACCAATCCATGCAAGCGTCTATAAACAACTTAAATTTGATGCATTTTTATTTAGGGTCGAGTATGAATAGACTACGTAGATTTGCATTTGAAAATAAAATATTATATCCCTATTTAACCTTAGGCTAAAATTCGCAGTCAAACTGGCATCAATTCATCTGATACATCGATGTATTCAATGTAATACGGAATACGACAGCATCAAAAAGATTAAGAGAAGGCATTGACTCTCATCAGATAGGGATATTACATCTATCTAATGAGAAGAACAATAAAAAAAAACTCCATAGACAGGAACTGCATTCTCCGTCTTATAATTCCTTTCATAGGCAAACGGGTGAGTGCGGCGTAAATATAAACGATTCTGCCAGTAGCAAATCTCCGACTACATCAATATATCCAATCCATTGACCCAATCTAACAACGACATAAATAACCTAAGATTACCCTCCCCTAATATAACTTTACAAATCTATACAGCCATTCATGCCCGACTTAAGTTTAACATTTATATAATTAATTTAACGAAAAACAAAAATCATGATAAAACTTAAAGAACAAAAAATAAATAAATAAATGGAAATGATTTTAAATATATATATAAAAAAAGAAATACATCAAATAACATTATTAATAAATTAAGTTGGTCAGATAGGATAATATTGCAATCATTTAAATTTGGAAAGTTTTAATTTAATGTTCATTATTTATAAAGTTCTTACGGTTTAAAATGTTCATCTTTTACAGTTGCTTGCCGTTTGAAATCCAGCGTTAAATTTCCCGATGATCCTGTGGTCCTCTGAATATAAGAAAAGCGATGTTTCATTTTTCCATTTTATAACAACTGAAGGGATTGAACGTGCGTCTTTTTCAATCCCTTCTTCTTCACTTCCGCACTAACACATATCTGTCACATAGTAAATAATCATTAACTAACTAATAATTTCCAAACTTGTCCTTTTTATATTAATGTGAAGGATTGAGTTTACATTACGTCACCGATGCGATGGTCCTTTCGCTGCGGTCCGATTCCATAGGGATTTCTTCTTATTTGCTAACAGTTTCTATTGTTTTCCTATCTGACCGATGTTTTTACATTTAAATGCCCAAGGCTGGTTTACATTTAACTAATTAACAATCATTTCCATTTCTGATTAATTAACCAGTTTTTTAAATCAAAAATATATTTAAAGATAAATTTAAAGATATAATTTTATCTCCAAATCTTTTTAAAATTTAGTTTTAAAATACTTTTTTCTTTAATAAAGTTTTATTTTAATAATTTTTCATTATCTGTGCGATTTAACATATACGAGTTTAAGATGATATTTAATTTCAATTTTTAATTCTTAAAGAAAATTTTTAAATGCGAACTTTTTAATTTACTTTCATGTTTAATAAATAAAAAAAAAACCAATGTAACGAACGTCTGTGCTCGTTACAATATGGAGATGTCAGACAAATCAAAAAAAAAAAAAATGCAATCAATATAATATTGAAACAGTTGAAAAAGAAGAACTACATCTGTGAAATATTATATGAATATACAAAGAACATATACATTCAATTGGGAAAACAATAATATTAAGCAAAGAACAAAAAGTAAAAAGAAAACATTTAAAGAAGCTACTCACATGACAAGAAATAAAATATGTTAATCTATGATAATCCATAATATTTGAAAACCCCTTATTGTCTTTAATACAAAAAAAAAATAGACAAATCATGTCTCTCATAGATAAAAATATAAAATTCCCAAGGATATGATCATTGTCAAAATACCCTACTTAATTAGTGCCATTTTAAGTCCATTATTCATGAATGTAAAGGTCACCTGTTCAATTGACTAATTGGGCCAGGATACCCAAAGAAAAAACATTGGGTTTCATATTAACTTAAGTGTTTTTTAATAGCTGAATGCATTTTAAAAACTGTAAATAAAGCTTGAATTTTTCTAAAAACACTTAACAATTCAATTAGAACATGAAAATATTCCAACATGTGACTGCAAAATAAAATGCCATCATCATTAGCAGAATATTTAAAAATATTTTAGTGTTTACAAGCACCGGTAATTATTTCTGAAAATGCTTATTAATATATATATAGGTGGCTACATCTCTCTCATTTACTAGCAATTAGCAAGTGTGATTATGCTTTCTCTACTATCCTCTACAAGAAACTGGGGGCCTTTTGACCTCGAAATACTATTAAAATATATTTTACTTTTACAACTGCATATATAATAATGGTATATAAAGTTCAACTGGTATATAGATAAAGTTTTATTAATATTTTTAGTAATTGAATTGTATGTGCTTATGATTTTATTCCATTATCGATATTTATTTTCTTATTCATAAATATGGAAAATGGTTTAAGTTACTCATTTCTATACAAATATTTTACTATACATATATTTTTAATAAAGCTCAAATAATTATTTGAACACCAGAGGTAACAAGGTGAGTTCTGATCCAGGAACCTCTAGCTCCAAGCTAAATCTCTCATGTTTTTTGCCTGATTAACTAAATTCTAAAGATAAAAGAATGGATTATAAATATACATTTTTAATAATAATTTAATAATATATATATGGTTTAAATGTGAATAAATTTTAATATTTTTTAACATTCTTAAATTGAGCAATGGTGTTTAATGTAATATTTAATGCAATTAAATGAAAGAGAGAAAAAGGTTAAAAATTAAAGTTCTTATAAATTAAATACATAATAAGTAAATAATAATAATAATCAAATAGTTTTATTGCACAAGAGTTCATAAGAAATTCAAGGAACCAAAGTCCCAGAATTGGAATCAATTTCAAAACCTTAAATCCCAGAGTCTGACACCTTATCATTGCACTAAACCAAACAGGTCACATATAAATAAAAATACTACAAATTTAAAATAAAGATTATTATATTAGTTAATAACAACCAAAAATATTATAATAACTACAAGGTTATTTCAAAATCTTGCAAAGATCATTGATTAAAAATTTTAATAAGAATACCCAAACTCTCCATAAAGTAGTGCTACCAAGTGCAAGTCTTCATTAGTTTTACAGTTAATCAAATAGGTAAAAGGTGGCTGCTAGAGGATTGCATTAGATCCTAAGATCTAGGTGGTGCTCTCAAATCCAAGGCTCCTCACTGATGAAAGCTACAAGCTAGAAACTAGTCTGGGATGTTGGATCAGTAGGCACTAGATAGGGATTTTATACAAAAACCTTCCTGCATCCATTGATTAGGAAGGTTTGCACTTGGTGGCACTACTGTATGGAGAATTTTATACTTTTATTAGCAGTGTGTATAAGCATATGAAATGGTGATCGTGATGTTTTGTTGACTGAACATGCATATATACCAGCAAGCATCTGATTCTATATCTCTGATCAAAAAATATATGCCAGTCTTGTCAATAGTTTTCATGCCATTACAACTCTGAGTATTAAGTTATGATACATCTTTAAAAAACTAAACTTTTTTTTTATCGGGAAAGATGCATCGATACATATACATTAGTAAAGTTAAGGCACATTTTAGAAATGCAAAATGTTTGTTTTACTTTTTAAACTTTTAGAAAAACAAATAAATTAAACATTCTCTTCAAAATAAATTTTGAGAATGCAGAGAAAAACCCTCATTATTATCATCAATATATATTTTGATTATTGAATGTAAATGAGTCTCAAAGCAATTAAGATTTCTATCCAGCTTTTCTATAAATGATGATAACTGTTAAAATTTTATTATAATCCTATTCAAATGTCAAACTTTTGAATACAAATATTTTAATATTTAACAATTCTATTTCAAGGAAATGAAACACATGAAAACTTACAAATGTTATAAGTTTATCATTTGTGTTAATTTCCTTGGAGGGGGGGGGTAAATGTGATATATGTTTTACCAATTACAATACAGTAAAAAAAAAAAATGTATGTCATTTATCAGTATGAAAAAGCATTTCATGATTTTAATCATGTAGACAATTAAATATAATAAAATATGCACTTTTAATTTTAATTTTTTTTTTATATTTCCTTCTTATAAATTATACCAGCCATTTATATACACAAATAAATATATATATGTAAAGCAAAAAAAAAAATCTTGGTAAGCTTATGATCATTATTAAAACAAAATGACAGATTCAATGTTCTGCAATTTGCATACTTAACTCGCACACAAAACAAATTATAAATTTATAAAAAACATTTAAGATTATATATAAAGATTTTCTAATATAATTGGTACATCATATTGCCATGCCTCTGAACTGAAGTTCAAAATATGAGTGAAATTTAAATTTTTTTTCAAATAGCTAATCAAAAATTAAGGGAGCTTAATGTTTTTTAAAGGTACATAATCGTGCTCAATTTAGCTAACCACTTAATTATTAACAACTAACTATATATAGCTATTTTTAGGATCAGCTTTACACTAATTGATCTGTGTGCATAAGTGGGCCCCATATAGCTTGAAAAAATAAATAAAAGAATATAATGAGCAAAAAGTTTAAACTTTGTGGCTAATTATACTAAAATATAAAATATATAAAATGCCACACGAACACACAAAACTGAAGAGAAAGAAATATTAATACAGATAGATACAAACTAAATATCTGTATCTACATATGCGGTTAAGTGCTTTCGAGGGTCAGGGTCCTCATATTCATAGCCATCTTGTAACAATTTAATTTCCTTCTACATTCATCTTCATATTCTTAGAATTTAATAGATTGTAAAACAGTTTAATGTTTAATAACTTGCCATACAGAAAAACAATACCATTATATAGCAAGTGGTCTTAAATCAGTTGTTTTGTCAAAAACTAAAGTTCATTATTCCTGAATTATATTTATGAAATTTTGTAATAGTAAATATAAATACTGCATTAAAATATAATTTACAAATGAAATAAGATTTCAATTAAATTTAATTATATTTTTCCAAAAATTACTTATTACAGAAAATTATTTTTTATGGGAAAACACCAAAAATGAATGGCATAAAGAATGAAACAGGCATTTCAAAGAAGATGGAGTAAAATCATGGTGTGGATGGAGAGAGAAGCTTATTAAAGTTGAAATAAAAAAATACAAATAAACTAGAATAAAATATTGATGAAAACCAGATCAAAAACAAAAAAAAATGATGAATACAGAAAGCATAGAGGATCCTCCCGAGAAAGAAGATAAACAAGAAGCCAAAGCAGATGAGGAATCAGAGAAAACAGGGGAGACGTCTACGTTAGCCCAGTTATTGGAAATTATAAAAACAGACCAAAAGAAAAGAGATGAACAAAGAGAAGATGATATCAAACAAAGAGAAGAAGATAACCAAAAAAAAGATATCAAAGAGAAGATGATATCAAACAAAAAGAAGAAGATAACCAAAAAAGAGATAAGCAAAGAGAAGAAGATATCAAACAGAGAGAAGAAGATAACCAAAAAAGAGATAAGCAAAGAGAAGAAGATATCAAACAGAGAGAAGAAGATAACAAGCAAGCAATAGAAGCAAACCAAAGAGTAGAAAAACAAATTATGGAAGCAGTGGAAAATCAAAATGAAAAGTTCAACCAGTTGATAAAGGAAATAATTCAGTCTAAAAAATTGGATGAGGAGGAAACTTTGGAATTTCCAACCAAAGATATTTTAAAGGAATCACAAATTGAATATCCTATTACTGATGAAGCAAAATTTGAGATTGTTAAAAAGGAAGAAATTGAAATTACAAAGGGTGATCTTGAAATTGTCAGTCTACCTTCAGGAAAACTTCTGATTGTGGAATATACCTCTAAAATTGAAAAGAAAGAAGTAGTATATACAGAAGCTGAGACTGAAGTATCAAACACAGCAAAAGAGTTTCAAATGGATGAAAATAAATCTAATTAAGCAAAATTAAAATCTTCTGATCTTCAAGAAGATGAAAAGCATGAAAATGAACATAATCAAAAACTTAATTCTCATATAACTAAGGAACTGTCCAATATAGAAGAAAATGTTTCAGAAAAATTGTCTGATATATGCTATGAAATAGTAACAGAGATAGAGAAAGAAACCATAAATTGGAAAGAAAAGTGTGTTAGTCCTCAGCCATATATAAAAATTATAAACAAAAGCTCAATAAACTCAAATCAAAAATTGAGTACAGAAAAAAAATATATAAAGACAGTTATTAAAAATATAGTTGCTTACGCAGGAAAAGACACCAAAAAGGAATCTGAAAACTCGGGATTTATCAGTGTGAAAAAAAATTAAGCAACAAGAAACCTTTACAAATACCAAAAAAATAATTACTATGGCAGAAGAACCATTTAAAAAGAAACTTTTATGTAAAAATGAAGTACCACCATGGAAGAGGAACAGGAGAAAATCCACAGATGGTGTTCATGGTCCATATCGGACGCATATAATTAGAAGATCAAACAGTAACAAGGATCTCCAAAGAAAATACAGAAGTGAAGAAGCAAGACACCACAGTAATGTTAAACATGATAAATTTTCAACAAAAAGACAATCCAGAAGTATGTCACCTCATAATACAAAAGAGGACTATAGGAGAACTTATCATGATCCTCAGTCTCCCAAACCAGGTTGCAGTTATAATTTAGAATAAAATAGAGATAGCTGATGGAAAAAGTTTGTGAGTGTGGTGTAGTTCTTTTCACTTGTCTGATTGAATTCAAAAATAGTGGATCCCAAGAGAAATGAATGAATAAACTGTTGTGCTATAAGAATTAGTATAAAGAAATGATGATGATCAAGCAAAAAGTGAAATAGAATCATTAATTAGTCAAATTACAAGTTTTTGATTTTATTAATTTTCTAGCACTCCTTATTCTTTTAATGAATTTTATGAATAAGGAATCTCAGAATATCTTGGTTGTTGCTACGGACTTTTTTTATCCTTTCAAAAGTTTTGTACATGATTAATGAACTTAACAAAGACCTAGCTCTGTTGAGCCGATATTCAAGTCTCCAATATTAAAGGCTTATAAAAAATAAAAAAATTATTTGATTATAAATCTGCAGATAAATCTTTACCAAATCTAATATTAATCTTCAAAGTGTAATGAATTGAACAGCAAATTGGTAAAACATTATGGAGCTGAAAAAGCAATTTTCAGGACCTGTCCAAGAATACATAAAAAATACATAGCACATTTAAAAGGGGCATAAAAAAAAAAAAAAAAAATACGCTAAAGCCACAAATCTAGTTGATATAGATGAGTATATGTCACAACAACAGATATTTAAAACCCCATGAAAATACTTGAATTCTTTGTTTGCACCAACAGGTCTATTACATTTACAAATTTATTTATTGATTTTTCTTGACTGTTCATAACTGTGGCATCAGGAGAAGTTTTCAAATGTGAAACTGATCAAATCTTGCTTGAGATCATCAATTCACCAAACAATTTTACTAGTTTGACAATTATACCTATTGAATCTGAAATCAGGTCTTTAAACTTAGACAAAATTCAAAAAGACTTTATAGCGAAAATATATAAAATCTTTTTTTTTAATAATAATGATATGAAAGGACTTAGAAATAATAATAAAAAAAAGATGCATTCCCGACAATTTTTTACATTTATAGTTTGCCCCCCCCCCCTAAATAAAAATTCATCCTAATATTTTACTAAATTAAATTATTTTATAGTCATTAAAACAAATGACTTTGTAACTACAATATAGTATTTACTTTTCAAAGACAAATTTTGTTACTAAATTACTTAGATTCATTTAGTTCATTAACTCACACAGACTTTTTAAGCAAGTATTTCAATTGTTTTCCAATTTATGCATTCTATAATAAACTTTACATATTTATAATTCTACAGACCTTGCAAAAAATATTCCCAATTGGGTCTCACAAGCTCCTAAAACCAGCGTATCTTCACTACTTCTCTGAAAAGATATTTACCTTCCTTTTACAAAAATATATAAACATGTTTTAATTTATAATCAGTTACTGGATAAATGTTAAGTTCAATACCTTAAGGCATATTGTATGACAACCGTTTCCATTATTTTATCTAACTCTTGTTTATATATTATGTGTGTGGGTGTAGTTTAATACACATACATACAAAAAAAAAAAAATACTGCCATTGGTTTGGTTTTTCAAATGATCTATATATTTTAACCCTTCCTTTCATACTATTATGCAGTAGCAGTATAATATAAATAAAACTTCCATGGACAAACAACTATTTTCAATCATTGCCAACTCAATTAATAAAAGTCAAATGCTCATACATTGTTAAAAATTTTATAGGAGAAAATTAATTTGAATTTTTGTTAATTTTTTATAAATGAATATAATTTATTTTTAATTTATCAACTGCATAAAGTTTTTTTAATGAAATTGCATTTTTTTAAAAAACAAAGATGATTTACAGTTTTACCTATTATAAAAGATTTGGGGGGAGGGGGGTTGTTTTAACATAAATCATCCAAAAATGACTTGGAAAATGCTTTTTAAATATTTTTTTTAAAATCAAAATATGACTAGACTTTTAGCAAATGTTTGTTAATTGCTTTAAAGTTACAATTCAATCCAGATTTCAATTAATAAAAAAAAAACACTGAAGATGAATGACCTTTCATTTAGCAATAAACCATTTTTTATAGCTACTTATTTAAATATATTTTTTCTTTAATTTTATTTTTAAATGTATACTGTATATATTTATTTATTGTTTTGCTTTTATTATTATTTTTAAAACAGGTATATTCAAGATTAAGTGGATGACTAAAGCTTGCAAGTCTGAATTCAAATACCCTCTAATTACATTTAGCTTATAAGTATATATATATATTATACTTGTATTTAAATATTAAATATTACTTAAGTAAATTGTAACTCATATTAAAATAATTGTGTGGCACTCATGAAAATTTAATGGATCTCTTCATAATTTTGTCTAGATCAGAAGTGCCCATTTCACATACTACAGTGGTTATTAATGTGGCCCAACAGAAAATCGTAAATTTATTTAAAACATTATAAGTTTTTTTTTCTGATTACATGTCACAATATAACTATAATAAATGTACATACGCTCTCACTATTTGTATGTATATGTAGCCTGTTTTATGGAATGTATGGATTCCACTATGTTATCTTTCAAGAGCAGCTAGTAGAATTGATAACATCAGACATTACGTGTACTCATGGTGACTTATCAATCAACTTACCATGCAATATTATAAGTTATTTAGAAGTTAGCTATGTATTCTTTTTTGATTATTAAAGATGCTTCCACAATTTGGTGTATCTTACAGGTGCCGCATGCAATATGTTCATTTTCTATTTTAGTGACCATAAACTTGGGACCTGCATGATGATTTTAAAAATCTCTCCAAATAGTCACTGCATTATTATGCGAGAACTTTTTTATTTATCTGTAATGGCAGATATTACAAAAATTATGCAAGGACCTCTTATTTTTGCTTATTATAGCATTTGTGTATTTAATGTCTGGCCCAACACAACTCTTCTTCTTCTTTCAATGTGGCCAAGAAATGTCAAAAGGTTGGACATCTATGGTCTACATAATAGAAGATGAGAAACTAATGCAAATCAGATTGAGTATTTTACTGTTTTCACAAAAATGATTTCAAATCTTTTCTGATTCTTTATTCTTCAATTCTAAAATATTCTTTCAAACAAAACTACACTAATAGATTCGATTATCTAAATAACTTACAATTTCACAATGAATTGTAAATAATTTCTGATAATGATTAATAATATTTAATAATTATTAATAACAATCAGAAGCACAACAAGTTCTGAAAGTTGATTTTTACTATATTCTTAAAACTATTCCATTTACTTCTGATGCTATTCTACAAAACAGTGAATAAAGAGATTAAGTATTATATTTTTTTTAAAAAAACTTATCACATTATCATCCATCTTTACAAGTTTAAAAACCCATTCAATATAAGTGAAATAATTGAAAAAAAATTCTAATACAAATAAAAATTTTTACCATAAGTATTATTTTTTCTAAAATTTATTATTTTTTCTTAATACTTGATTCATATATATATATATAAATAAAAATGTTCATATAATAACTATTATAGGCCAAAAAAAATGTAATAATCAGTTTATATACCATTATAACAAAATAATTTATAAATTACATATGGCTCTTAATTTGTCTTCAATAGAATAAGCTTTCTATTCTAAGATATTTGTAAACAAAATTACTACTATTCACTTAAATAATGATTAGAATTAGTTAGGGTTATATTCAGGTATGTCCCAACCTATCAGACTTTATTACTTTTTGTCATGTGATTGGGAGTTGACCACAAAATCTTGTCATTTTGGTTAAGGCTAAAAAGATGAGAAGAGAATGGGAGCAAAAATCATATGTTAAAGAGTTTCTGCTGTAATTCAAAAATTGTCTAATAAAAAAAGTTAGGTCAAAATAAAAGTGACAGTAATTAAGACATCATTTTATAAATGGACTTTCAAGTCTTTATTAGCAGATTAGAAGCACAGACTTTTTGAATTCAAGAATTTTTACCTCTTGATGGTAAACTCAAAATCACTCAGATAAAAAAAAAAACAAGCATCCAGGTAATTAGGATTAATGGGTTTTTTTTTTGTTATTTATTTGTATATGTGGACAAAGTAATTTATTTATTGTAAAAAAAAATTAAAAGCAATGTTTGAAATTTTCTTTGGATATATAGAATTTTTTGAATAATGATGTGGATTAATGGTATTCTACATATATTATAGTGGCAAAGGAAGCATATTTTCTTTGAAAAATCATTAGGAAAATGAATTTTTAAATAAGTGGGTATATATAGGGCATATGAGCACAGACTTTCACATGACTCACCACTCTATCTCATAACATTGATACACCTGAACACATATAAGTTGAAAAAATAAATAATCAAATATTTCATGCTAAACCACCAATCATCAGTTGGTCCAGATTACCATCTTTTCAACATATATATGTTCAGGTGTATTAGTGTTATGAAATAGTGTGGAGAGTGGTGGGGCATGTGAAAGTGTGTGCTCATATACCCTAAATATTACATATATAAACACAGGTATATAATAAGCCTGTGTGTTTCAGTTAAATAAGTGGGTATGTAATTAATTAAAATTATTTTTTGAAAGTTGTTTTGATTTTCTTTCTCTTAAGTTACTTTTAAAATATTAAGATATGAAGATGATAATTAATTTATATATTTATATATTCAAGTTTTCTTTTTTGCATTTATCAATGCATACCTAACCTCAACTCTTTCATAGTGCAACCATCTACCAGTACAGAAACAGATCATCCTTTCTCATTTTGCATCCATTTCTTAAACAACTTTCACTAGCCAAATATCTAAATTTCCATGCTCACAATGATAATTTATAAGTTTTACTTATTTTTTCTTTTAGATCACTCTTTTTAAGTTAATAAAAATATAAGAAAAAAAATCGTCAATTTTGTGTTAATATAATAATACTATATGTTTGACATATAAATACATACACACACATATATATACAAAGAATGTTCTTCATGCAAAAAAAAAAGATTTTTAAAAAGTGGAATGCAGTAGATGTTTTACAGATTATTGAATTATTCCTTGATTGACTAAATTAGTAAAGGAAATTGTTAATCCTTATGGCAAAATTAGATTCATAGGAAATTGCTAAAGCTTATTTTTAAAATAAATGACCTTAAAAATATGCAATAACACTTTTTACATAAAACATTTAAGCTTTTTAACACTTTGCACTTAAAATGCAGTAATGTAAATATGTGTGTGTATATATATTAAATGTTAATAAAATGAATATGGCTGATAATCTTCATTGGCAGACTTTTGGTACTAGTATCAACAAGAAATAGATCATTACAACATAATATCCTATGCAAATTAATGTTCAGTTATTTTATGTTTTTATTTACAACAACTTTGACACCATCCACCTCAGATAAATACAATAATGATTATTGCTAATCATTTACTAAACTAAAGATTATCTCTAGCACAAATATAAACTTTAAACCTCAGTTAAAGATTAATATATCTGATTTTTTAATTATTTTTTTTAAACATACACACACATGCAGTTATTCACCTTTCTCTTTCCCATGTGTAATATCCTTATAGATATATTAAACAACCTCCATACTTCCCAATTCTTTTTAAATTCATATAAATAAAGATACAATAAAAAAACAAATGACACCCAAGATGCATTTCGCGCTGAACCAGCACTCATCAGTTGGACCAGATCACCATCTCCCATATATTACATGAAGAGTATTTATCTATAGTAAATTGTTACATTTTTTTTAACAGTTGTAAATAAAAATGTAACAATTTCTATAGATAAATACTCTTCATGTAATATATGGGAGATGGTGATCTGGTCCAACTGATGAGTACTGGTTCAGCACGAAATGCATCTTGGGGGTCATTTGTCTTTTATTGTATCTTTATTTATATGAATTTAAAAAGAATGGGGAAGTATGGAGGTTGTTTAATATATTTATATGTTTTATAAATTTAAAACATCCTCCCAATTACAAATATTATAAATGATTTGTTTTAATAACATTACATTTTTTCAAATATAGTAAATCATTATTAGGGATAAAACATAAAATGCATTCAAATAAAAATATTATATGTTTATAAAAATGTATTTGTTATAAAATATCATTATTTGTATACTGAAAAACATGATCAAATTGACATTACTTCTTAAGACTATAATCATTGTAATACTAATGAAACACTAAAACTATCCCTAATTATACCAGCAGGTACTATATCATTGGTTATTTGAGAAGGGTTTAAGATAAACAATCATAATATAAAGATTTAACTTATATTTCCAAATCTTAACCCTTATATACTCCATGCATACATTCATATATATATATTATTTCTTCTTCTTTCTTATTCAATCGCTATGTCCAGTATTCTTTATCTTCTTTATGAAGCATTATAACTTTATCTTTCTTATTGCATTGCCAAATCCATATAATATTAATATCATCCATATTCTTTATTACTTTTTTACAATCCATATAAGTAAAAGTTCTGAAGAAAATTGCTGGAGCAATCAAAACTGTTAATAGTGGGTTATAAAAAAGCATTGAAAAAGTAATAAATAATATAGATAATATTAATATTATATGGATTTGGCAATGCAATAAGAAAGATAAAATTATATATAAAGATTTATATTGCTTTTAATTTTCCCAATTGAAAATTTTAGATACAACTTCTGAATCTAAATTAGATTTAGATTCCAATGCTTTAAAAAAGTTAACATTTGAATATATATATCTTAATTCAGTTTTTAATAATATTTTTCTTTCTTTCTTTAAAATCTATTTTAGTAATTATAAATGGAAAAGCTGCTGACTTTTCTTTTAAGAAATATAACTACAACCCTGTCTGCTAGCAGAATATACAAATTTAAACCATATGAAATATGTGATA
The DNA here is from genome assembly GCA_028023455.1 of Epiperipatus broadwayi. Lineage (NCBI taxonomy): Eukaryota > Metazoa > Onychophora > Udeonychophora > Euonychophora > Peripatidae > Epiperipatus > Epiperipatus broadwayi. The sequence continues at coordinate 14,632,229 of JAQFVV010000010.1, read as the reverse complement.
ATTTTATTAAATTATTCATCATTTTACTTTAATACTTAAAAGAAATTACATAAATTATATTGTAATGAATTATGAAAATAAATAAAGCACTGAAATGGTTGAAAAGTTTTAATAATTTACTCAATATTATACATAAACATTTACTTAAAATAGTCTTTTAATAATTTGAATAGATACAAAATTATTCTTAAATGATTATAATTTTTACTTTAACACTTGTAAATCTTTTTTTTTTTTCATTTTAATTAATTTCTATATCTTAGAGATTAAAGGCTGATAGTAATTGATTAAAAATAAATAAATAATAGCAATTATAAACTAGGCAGAAAGCAATTAAAATTTGGCAATTTGATAAGGCTTGATTTACAAATTAGCAACAACTAGTTTTCCAGACTGAAATAAAGTGTTATCCTTACATGAAAAAGGGTGACTTTTCTACTAAATTCAACAGTAAATAAATATATAATCCTAATTTCAACTCAATCTGGAAATTGTAAAATTAAAAAAAAAAGTTGTCTAATATAATAAAATACAAAATGTTCTGTATTTGTATAAATTATTTCATAGACATATAACTGAAGTCAAACAATAAGCTAAATGAATTATGATACCCACATATCAGAGTAAAAATAATAAATCATTCTGCAGTACATATAAATTTCATGTAATAACCCATCATCAAATAAATGCCTTGGGACTGAAGACAATCTTCCTTGATCAAATTTTTTAAATAAAAAGCATCTTTGATTCTATCTAAATTCAAATACAGCATATTGGAAATGGCTAATTTATAGAAAATAATCACAACAACAAATATTTATGCTCTAAGAAAAAATCCATCAATACTTTGTATTAATATAAGACAAGTGATTGTTATACTTGGTGGAAACTTAGCTTCACTTTGAGGCAAATAATATTTATTTGAAATGAATACATAGTTGATTTGACAACTTTTTTTATGCTTACGGTAATTAAACAATAAATGTTTGATGCATAGAATTTAACACAATATCTCCAGATTTCTTTATATATTTTCAAGGCATGCTTATATATACATACATATAAGATATTTTTCATTGTCGATTAAATACAAATAATTTTATTATATATAGTATATATACATTATATTTTTAGAAAATAAGCAGTTTTCTACTTATTTAAGTTCAACAAATGTAAATCTATATTTAAGTAAACAAAAATGACATTTAGATATATAGTAAACTATAGCTTAAATTAAAAAATCCCCTAAATACTAATTTTTTATGATATAAATCTTGTAACTACAAAAATTATTATTTCTACTATTACATTTGCTTAATATATGTAGAAATTTTGCAAAACAAATATTTTAAGTATGGAATATCTCTCAGAACTGAATCTATAATTATGAAAGCGAGAAAAAATCTAAACTTAGTTTTAGCAGCAAACTCATTTTATTTCTTAGTCATACAATTGAAACTTTTTTTTTAAATATAGTCCAAATGACAAATATTTTTTATTTAAACAAAATTATAAGCTTCACAAAAACATTTTCAATATGATAACATTTTTTAAAATTGATCATTAAAAAAAAAAAACATTCTTAATGCATGCCACCAATAATAAAGATTTATAATTTTTTTATCCAGATTTTACAACTGGGTAAAATAAAAAGTCAGAATGTAGTTTAATCATGCTATTAGATGACTCCACCGTTTAAAAATTATATTAAATAAAAAAGTGTAAATTAATTGTTTGTTAAGCAGTCATTATTTTCTTATTTCATCACTCATGAAGCTGCGATCACAACTTCGGGACTTGTATTCATGAGAGAATATCAACAGGGAATTTGAAAATTAAAATACTGTTTAGAATGACTCAAAATGCAAAGCTAATATTTGTAACAATATTAAAGAACATTGTGGGATGTTACTTTATACAAAAAAAAAAAAAAAATTATGATGGAAAAAAATAGTATACTGAAACTGGAAGACATTCAAGAAGAATGAATTATCCCTTCAAGAATTTTTTTTTAAAAAAATTGTGCTCCTGAAACTACAAAAGTTATATCCACAATATATAATAAAAATTTTAAAAAAGCAATAAAGTTGTGGATTGAGGGTAGGAATAAAATGAATGTTCTGGTAGACGATACCATGCTATATCAAAAAGTGTTGAGTCAATATGAAGACTTGCAAAGGATCCACTAAAAAGTAACTCAAGGACATTTGCAGAAGCAAAGGATGATTGTACAAATTCAGAAATCAATATAAATTAACAACAATCACTTCATGACATATTTAAAACTTGATAAAAATGCTATCACCACTAACTTTGCATTTTGGGATATTTCTAAAGAAAATTTTAATTTTCTAATTCATAATGCAGTAACTGCTTCCGCATTTACAAAATCAACTCTTTACAAGCACGTATGACATTAAAATTTAGGAATTTAATATTGTTTAGATTTTCTACCTTTTGCATTTCATAATCACTATAAACTTTCATTAAAAAAAGAAAAATAGTAGTTTGACTGAAAGTGATTGAATGAATTTATTCACATGAATGCATTTCTGAACTCAAAATACAATACATACTCTTAATTTATTAATACTGCATTCTATTTTGTTGCTAATTGTTTTTGTTGATATCATAATATGCACAATTTTTAAAATAATTTGTATTACAGATATGCACATTCAGTATAAAAAAAGTTAAAATGTTTGATTACCTATATGCTAAAAATACATGTAGTAGTTGTTACTGTCCATAATTTGTGGTATTGATGTAAAAGGTTAGAAACAAATACTGATAGATATCAGACAAACAATGCATAAATAACTAAACTATAAATTTTCTGTATATTAAAAAGAAACAAAATTTCTAAAAATAAAATAAACAAATACAGAATATAGTAAGTTCCCTAATTCTTTTCCATATTTCATTTGTTAATTCTTAAAACCAATTTAAAGATAGAAGTAGTTTCTTATATGAAAGCATTATCTTTCTAAAAAAAATCTTCAATTATATTGATTTCCTTACAACACTGGTTTTTATCAAGTCATTGTGTACAACACGTATCTGGAAAATTGAGCAGTCATTTTTGAAATCATTCCAAAATTATGCAAGAGAAAATTTTGTGGCATGGATTAGAAAACAATTGAAACTAAATCACAGAATATGGTCTGATTTTCTAATTTTAAGAATCAAATTTAAAGATCAGATATATGTGCGTGTGCATCTATTGTTAAGTTAATGTATATATAAGGTGTTCCATAAGTTTGGCATCACAATTAAAAAAAAAAAAAAATTAAACAAGGCAAAAACAAAGACTTCTATGTACAAACTTTGTAAATGTTTTTTTTTTTTTTCTGCCACATAAGTATGTCATAATTCAAACACCTTTAAGAAATCACAATATTTATTTTTATATGTCACGATAATATTCCTAATATAATTATTTGGGGTGAGTGAATTATTACTTGAATTAGTAAGAATCTATTGAATAATTTAATTAGTGTGCTGGTTTTACTAAGCACCAATGATTTTTTTTTTGTACTTACTATTTTTGCTTAGTGCATACTTCTTTATTAATTACTTTTTAAGAAAACATGTTAATATGAAGATTATAAAACAAGATTCATTATCTTTTACAATGTACTATAATTTATATGATTTATTTTGGGAGTTTTGGATTAGTCTACATCAATAAGTTTAAATTTAGACTATAGGCAAAAAAATCTTGATCTATAAACAAAATCAAATTTCCAAACATTAGGTGAAGGGAGGGTACATCTTTTATGATGGTAAATATAGAATTTAATAAAAGCATTTTTTATATATAAATAACAACATTATTTATTAATATGCATTACTTTGGGGTTTTTTTTAAACTTGATTTTTAATCATAATTACTAAAGTCAATTCAATGTTTAATATTTTCCAAAATAGCTATTATTCTGTTAAATTTTAACAGAATAAAAGCTATTTTGGAAAATATAACAGAATAAAAGCTATTTTGGAAAATATTAAACATTGAATTGACTTTAGTAATTATGATTAAAAATCAAGTTTAAAAAAAAACCCAAAGTAATGCATATTAATAAATAATGTTGTTACTTATATATAAAAAATGCTTTTATTAAATTCTATATTTACCATCACAAAAGATGTACCCTCCCTTCACCTAATGTTTGGAAATTTGATTTTGTTTATAGATCAAGATTTCTTTGCCTATAGTCTAAATTTAAACTTATTGATGTAGACTAATCCACTTTAAAAATTATATATATATTTTAACAGTTAAAATATATATATAATTTTTAAAGTTGTAATTATAAATTTATTAAATGCACATTGATTATGTAAGTAATATTTATCAAGGCTGTAACCTCAAGAATATGCGTGTAAAATGCAATAGTAGGGACCTCTACAGGTGTTTAACCACAAGCTTAGGTTAAACACCTATAGAGGTCCCTACTATCGCAATTTACACGCATATTCTCAAGATTACAGCCTCGGTAAATATTACATATATAATCTTTGTAAAATCGGAAGCAGTTAAGAAAAGAATCTTCTAGTTAAATTGAATAGAATTACCAAATAATTGTATTGTTTAATGAGTGATTTTAAATTCAGAATAATAAATTAAACCAATTCAAATCTAAAAGTAACATCAACAACAAATTGCATAGATGTGTTAAATTCAAAAATAATACTCTTTCAAAGACATACATAAAAGTAACTAACTTTTAAAATGTACTAAGAACTTATTCATATTCGTAATTCCACAAAACATTTTATTTTTATTTTTTTGTGAAAAAGTCTAAAACAGCAACTAATCTGATTATACCTTATTTATATTTTACAACTTTAAAAACAACAGTAAATGCAATAAATACAGTATATACAGATAAATTATTTTGTAATGGCTTGTATGATTAAAAATTTGACTGTCATATGTCTATTATTTATTGAAACAATCTGACAGCAAAGTTTTTTTTGTTTTATTAGCCCTTTTAATATAAAAATATATATGTAAAAAATTAAAAATCTCTATGTTAATTCACTAATTCAATTCAAAAAAATAATGGTTTAATTTGAAGAAATTAATGATGAAAATAAATAAATAAACTATAGAATAATTTTATAATCAAATTTAAAAAAATGGTAGAAGCATTTATCCCTTGGATCAGATGTATAATTTGTTCACAATTTTTTTTTTTTTCAAAATTAGGAATTTAAATAGAAAATTTCCAAATTCTTTTGCAAGCTACTACAATCATATTATATTATTCATTTGTTGATTTAAAAATCACCCAAAAGATCTTCTCCCTAACCAAAAAATATTTGAAATTAAATTTGTTTCACAAATATAACTTATTTGTATATCACAGTTATATAAATTATAACAAGTAGTCACATATTTCAATAACATTTCATTTGAAATTGTAGTCAAACGTTTCAATAACATTTCATTTGAAACATTTCCCCCCCATATTTCTCTGGAGTTTGGTAATTAGGTAAAGGTACAACAATAAATTAAAAAAAAAACACAATTATTTTCATTAGCCTTATAAGCAGTTGTCCCGGGTTAGTTAGCGGATTCGCTTCCCGCCGATGCTATGACACATGGAGAAAAAAAACCTATTCTTTCTTAACCTCAAATCAATCTACACTTTTGCTTATTTTCAAGTTGAACATTAGTATTCTTTTTGCAAATGATTTCTTGCAAAATCTATTTGTTAAGACAAGGAAAATATATCTGGAGTCAGTTTTTTTTTTAAAAAAAAAAAACAAACAAAAAAACATGTTATTAAAATCTCTGGAATCCATTTTTTTTTCTTTTTTTAGACACATATTGTACATATAAATGGGTAGTGATATTCCACTTTATAAACTATTTTTTCTTTTCCTTTTCCCTTTTATTATTAATGAATAGTAATATGTGTAAATTAAGAGCATATGATGTTTTGTTGACCATGTAACATTTGAACTATTTTTATAGTATATAGAATTCTTAAAAAAAATCATTATAGATGGTTATTCTTCTTTTTTAAAAAAAAAAGTAGTAGTATTTTATTTTCATTGCATTTTTTTTTTAAAGAGAAAAAGTTTTCCTTTGATATTTGTCTTTTATAAAAAGTTTTCAACAATTGTGAAAAATATATAATAAAAGGTTTAATGAATAATAAGAAACGGTAAAACATCACTTAATTGTAATCTATTTTCTGAGTGAGTAGGCTGATATTAAAAAAAAAAGGCAGAAAAAGCATATATATAGCATATTTCCTTTCTAATTTTTTTTTTAAAAGTTAGTAAATTATTTGTAAATAATAATTACCTTTCATATGAATGCATTTCATATGTTTTCTTGTCCCCATCAATTAATATTTAGTTGCTTTTTTTAACCTCTTAAAAAAATTTAAAAATCTTTGTCTACATTTGTTTTATAATATTGAAAATTGATTAATAACTTCAATTTTAATATGTAGTTAAAAATAAAACAATGACCAATAATAAAGGTAAAAAAAAATTTCATATACATATAAGCAAGTAATTAAAACATTTATTACTTTTTTCAGATTTAAGTTGTATGTATAATAAATTGTTAGAAGCCAAATATTATTTTTTGAAAAAAAAAATCTGAATAAAATAAAAAATAATGAAAGATTTCCAGGAGTTATGGAAACGCATAACTAATCAACATGTGAGAATAAAATTGTTTCTAATAGCAGTTAGTAATATATAGAATTAAATATAATTCCATTAATCTGCATATGTTAAGAAGTAATTCTGTTACATGGCTGTCTAATTTGATTTTAAAAATAATAAATATTTTCTAAAGCATATGTTTTTGCTTTATAAAATAAAAAATAAATTAATTTTAAAAATTAAAAGATAAAAAAAAAGATTTCTTCTTATTAAATTTTGAATGTTTGTTCCAAAAATTTATTCTTTTTTCCATGATCTGTATTAATATAAAAATCTTGGTATTTAAAAACTAATGAAGATATTAAATGCAAACAAAAATATCAATATAAAAAAAGATTTGTAGATTCAAACATGTACTTTATTATAAAGGCACATTAGCACAAGTGGAGTGGGATTCATTATAAATAAAAAATGAATGAACATTGTGGAGATATATCAGGCAAATTAATCATTCATGACAGATGGAAACTATAAATAATTCAGACTTATGCCCCCAACAAATTCTAATTCTAATAAATAAGTATTAAATGTGTATTAAGATAAGCTTATAATTTTTGATAAAACTAAATCTTGAAATTGCCATGGGAGATTTTAATGCTAGAATTGGAAAACAAAAAAATAAAAGTACTGTAAATGAATTTGGATATGAGCACAAAAATCTGAGAGAAAGGAGATTTACATTTAAAAAAAAAAATCTGTATATTATGAATTCTTTGAGTAAAATCCAAAAACAGAAATGGACATAAAATTTTGCATTCAAAAAAAGGCATAGCAAAGTTGGATTATGTTTTGACTAATAAAAAATATGTATTTCAAGATTATAATATACTTAATATAACTATACAGAAAGTGATCATTGATTAGTCATCATATGCTAAGATAAAGCTAATGAAAAATAAAAATAATAGTTAATATTTCTAATCTTCAGAAATATTCCAATGAAATCAAGCTAGCACTTCAATAATTGCTTATATTTCAATGAGATCAATAAAAAGTTATAGTATAAGAATTTATAATAAGATGGTTTATAAATTTTTAACTGGGAAAAAAAAGAAGGGGGGGGTATTAAAATATTTCATAATAACCATTAAGAAAATTTATATTTCTGGAATTTTGTAAAATGGTACACAAATGAATTAATGATGATATAAGAAAATATAGTTGTGAATTTCAAAAAAAATTCAACAAAAAAGAATGTCTCAAAACTAGAAAATATCTCAATAATGGAAGAAAGATTTCAACAATAAAAAGAAAAAAATAGTGCTATAACTAAAGAGATATGAATGATAAAATGTGTAGAAATATTCTATAAAGAACTACATAATAGTAAATAAAAACAACAAAGTAATCCTACAATTACAGTATCTTCTGAAATGCCAAGGACATTAAGTAAAAAGATGAATATGCAATTAATTCTATCATGAAAGAAAAAGTTTCAAAATATGATGGAATTATTAAGGATATCTTAAAAAAATTAGATGTAAAAATAAAGAAATTGTTAATAAATTATATAACAAATATCTAAATGACAAAATATGTAACAATTGAAATTTAAAAAAGGTAAAGAAAATGACAAAAATTATGAACTTATACTGAGACCTCTAAAAAAATTTTATAGAAAACTTTCAACTTAAATCAACCAAAAGAACAAGCTAGATTTAAAAGTCATTTTGCCATAATAAATCATATTCAAGTATTAAAAATGTTATAGAAAGTTACCAATAAATAAATAATTACAATTATGCTTGGATTTGTAGGATATAAGAAGGTATTTGATTTTATAACTATTTTTGCAAAGAGTAAACCTTTAGAACATTAAGATATAGACCCAAAATATTGAAAACTTCTGAAGAATACTTATTAATTACATTATACCACTACAAAGATTAACAATGATAAGACTATATGGCAAATATTAACATCATCTATGTTCTTTATTACTTTTTACAATGCTTTTTTATAACCCACTATTGATGGTTTCAATTGCCCCAGCAATCTCCTTCAGAACTATAATAAACATAATACAAATACATGAAGAAGATTGCTGGAGCAATCAAAACCATCAATAGTGAGTTGTAAAAAAGCATTGTAAAAAGTAATAAAGAACATAGATGATATTAATATCATATAGATTTGGCAATGTAATAAGAAAGATAAAGTTATAATACTATATAGCAACATAACGGGAAATTAAAGAAATAAAAATAAGAAAAAGTGAGCAAAGTTTTGCAGCTACTAGTTGCTTTTGAAACAATGCTTTAGTTTTAGAAAATGTTGCAAAAATTATCAGATGAAAATTTTTGATAAATATTCTAAATTTTTTTCACAGACACAGAAAACAAAGATACTCATAAATTTAAAAAGTAACTACAAAAAAAATATTTGTAATTATTGAGATTATTAATGCTGATGAAAGCATAATGAGTGAAATTATTCACAGAATTACACTCAAATGAATTGATTTTGATAGAAATAAACTAATATTAAAATATATATATACCTATGGGGTGGAAAAGGTTTTTAATAAATATATTTTACCAGTTTTCGCTTCAGACAACACAAATAAATAAAAAGAAATTGAAAGTAAAAACAATTGTGAGAATAAACAGACACGTCATTGACAGTATTAAAAGTCTGAAATAGAATTGGGATGGAAATGTTGCTGGATGTAATAGCAATCAATGGATAATTGAAGTCTTAAAGTGAATTCAAAAGATTGTAAAAAAAACACTAAGTCCATATATGAGATGGAATTATTTTAAAAACTGGTTTATTTTACTATATACAATAAATTTGTAGATAACTAATAAAAAAAGAAAAAGCATATTTAAAATCAAATTGTAACAAATTAAATTTAGAAAAAAAATTGATGTATTTTGTTGATTATTATTTTTCTTCCAGAACTCTTGTATTACTATTTAGGAAATTGGTCGTTAATGATAATTGTGCAGTTCTGAATCCACATTTCACTTAGAGCACGATCATAGTGAATCCCATGAATTAAATAATCCCTGTGATCATATTCTACATTTTTTTAGCTGGTATTTTAATTCTCTATAATATTAACTTCCACCAGAAATAATGTAATTATTAAACAGAATAATAATGTTTGATTTGAAGAATTGCCTTAGATTAAGAGACATATTAATCTTAAAAGTTTGCTGGAATTATGTAGAGAATCTTGAGTTGGGAGTTTAATTTGGAGAGATCTTCATCATGAGAAGATAATTAAGAATTAACAATGATGATGATGCAGTTTTCATATACATCGATTCAATATTTTTTCTTTTTCTTTTTTTATTGGATACCTAACAATTTTAAAAATTAGAAATTATTCCACTTCATATCTAAAATTAACATTATCAGAACAGAATAATGGAATCCTTGATTTAAATCAATTTTTAAAAATAAAATAATTATACAATAAGTTATATCATATTTAAAGCCTCAGAAAATAAAAAACAAGAAAAAGACTGCAATCATCAATTTTATTACCCAAAAACTGAAAATATGGTGCTGCTAATTCTGAGAAAATTGCACAATTTCCAGGGGGGGGGGGGGGGGGAACAAACAGAATAAATAATTATTTTCAAAGGTTGAAAATAGTACTTATTAAATAATTAATTTCAGTGATATTATGTCTTTTGAAAATGTGTTTGTGTTTTTTTTATTTCATTATAAAATTAATGATTTTTTTTCTATATTGATGTACATCACAAGTCAATAGCAAAAAAAATGTTTATGAGTTCAAAATAAGTTTTCTGGCCAATTAGAGCAATACTAATAATTTTATAAAAGATTTTATAGTGGTAAGACTTTTTTTTGTTTATTCTTAACTTTTTTTTTTTAGTAATTAAATAATTTTGTTTTTTCTTATAAACAATCTTAACTGCCTCATTGAATTGATACAATTTTTGCATGTAATATAGATATTAATGTATGCGTGTGAGAGAGTATTTTGAGTTAAAGTTATATTTTAATAAAAGGAAACATATTTTCAGTGTTTTCCTGAAGATTTGTGATGATATAAATACAAATATTATATTTTTAGTGGCTTGCTAACTATTGATAGCTTAATGATGAGTATTTGATTAGTTAGAATTGGCATTAAAATAAATCTCAGCAAATATTATACTTTTATTAATTTTATTCCAGTAGTATAATATATGTGGATAAGTACATTGCTTTCATTTTATGCACGTATACTTGGATATATATGTGAGTATGCGAGAGTGTAATACTGTTGGTATTATAAACAAACTTATTCTTATGTGAAAGTAATAGGATAAAATTAACTGAAAAACACAAAGTAAAAATACATAAAGGACATGATAATAAGTTATATAAGATATTAAAACAAACAAAGCTAGTAACAGAATATTATGAAAGTATGCAAAATTGCACATATAATAAAATTTAATAAATGGACAAAATGTAGTACACTGATTACAATAACTGCATTTTAAATATTCAAACAAAATTAAAATTCTATGTACTATTTAAAAATTTGTCACTTATTGCAAAGAGAACCAAGAAATTTGATTTTCCTGTATTTCATTACATACACTTATTTATTGATTTTAAAAATTAAATTATCTTTCATTATCGAATTCTATATATGTTTTTCAAACAGGGAAATTCACGTCCAAATTATATCAAAATTTCCCAGTAATTTCACTTATCCACAAATTAATCATTCCCAACTTTAAAAAAAAACACGAATGACTGATTCCTATATTTTCCCCTGAAAATATTCAAATTTTTTAAACTTCTGATCTTATTACTATGATTATTATGTTTATCTGTTTATCATATTATTAGTTGCTTGAATATGATAGGCTGACAAAAAAGTTTCATTCAATGACAAACTTTTTTTTATACGTTTATTTCAATCTTAGCAATAATATATGCCATTATTATTATTATGTTAATCATCTGATTAGTTGTTTGAATATGATAGGCTAAAAAAAAATTTCATTCTATGACCAACTTTTTCTTTTTTACTTTAATCTTTGAATCTATAACTCTAACCACTATACAAACATACTTAGGGTAATTATATAAATTGCTTAAGGATATTATAACTATCTGCTCTATCAGTGAAATATGTGTGACTCTTCTATGAATAAATGTAAACAATCCTAAATTATAGTATATATAGATAACACGTGTCCAATATTTCCCATATATGAATGCATTGAATTATTTTCCGGACACAAATATTGATATTGCAAAATGACTTGCCTATTAATCAATCTGCCAAATTGGTCTACCATATGCATATATTGATCTAATCAGTTTTCAATTTGTATTGATGTATAATAAATAAAAATGCAATGCTTTTTTAACTTTATTTCAAAAAAATTTTTGATTTGCACTTGAAAAATAAACAAAAAAGATATGGTGATGAACTGTCTACAATTATCTTATTAGACATGAGTAATAAATAACAAGGCAAAAGGAAAGAAGGTAGATTAATTTAAATAATATCCTATATTATTTTAAGTATGCTTTATTAATTTTAAACATAGATATAATAATCCAGTTAGTTGTTCAATAACAGTTAGTAAATGGTATTTGACTAAAAGTAAATAAATGATCGAATGGCTTTATTGCTTAAGAGTTCGTAAAAACATGGAGCACCAGAAGTGGCAGCACTGGAAATGATCCAAGGAACTTGCAATCCAAAGGCTGACAGCTTACCACTGCACTAAACCACACTGGGAATATTTATTTCAACCTTGGCTTAGAATAAAATTAGATAGGAAAACATAAAAATATCATCCAGCAACTGATTAGCCTTATGAATGGAGTAAAAAAAGATTTAATTAATTCTATTATCCTACACTCAGATTCTCTACTTTCATTATTACGACCTAAATAAAATATATAAAAATCTTTAATCCATTTACATTTAATTGTCTTCCATTCTTCAAATCTTTGATTCTGATCCTTTTTTATCATGCTACATTTAAACAATAAATATTCAATAATCTTTCTCCCATCTCCAAATACATTACATTTACAATCCAAATCTTTACTCCAATTGTGGTTTCTATCCTTGGTATCTAAAGTTCCCGTGCTTGCAATAAATAGCAATAAGATTCATCTAGTATTATCACATATTCTTTCATATCTTATATAACTTTAAAAACTTTTTTTTTCATTTTTGTTTTCCAAAACTCTCCTACTTTTTTTTTCTAACCAAATTATCTATCTTCTTTTCTTTGATTTCTCATAATTACATTCCCTACATATTAATTCTATTCATTATACAAGTAGACAGAAGTAAATTTATCTATTATCTGTGCATATTGTAAAAATTTTCTTGCTCATTATGTTTATTGCCCTATCCACACAATCCTATTAAATACTATCTTTACTAATCAAATCTTTCCAACATTTTCAATTCCTTTACTAAAAAAAAGTTTCCTCCTTGAACAGATTGTTTGCTATTCACAATTCACTACTTCAATGCATATCTACTTACTTCTTTTTGTATTCTCTGTTAAAAATAATTTCTCAGATTCTTGATTAATATGACCGTTTCATTTTCAAAATTTAAAACAAGTACCACACTCCCTTTCAAAATTATAATATATACCTGACATTTAATATATGAAAGTAATGCCAGATTTAATTTTTTTTTTCTCAAATATAATTCCCAACTGTCATCATAATTCCTTTTTCCATTTAAAAAAATATCTAAAAACCATATCTCCCCTACTTCTTCAAGGAAAAATATCTCCTATTTTCCATTTTTCAGTTTTATTCTTTTTCAAAAAATGATTCACTAATTCTGACTTTGGAAATCCCTACCTCTATGCCTAATATTTCAAATTCAATCTTTAATTCTCTTAGAAACCAATTAAATAATAAAGATGATAATAAATAATTCTGTTTCAATCCATTTTTCATATTTAACTTTCAGATTCTATATCCCTCAATTAATACAACTAAAATTCTATTCCCATATTTTCAAGACATCTCTATAATTTATTCCTATCCATGCTATCATAAACCTTTACTGTATATAAAAATGCAATAATCAAAGAATTATTTTTTTTAATAAAAAACACATTTCAGCCAACTAGATAAAATAATTAACAATCCATCCTGAATCTCTTCCATGATTTTACTCTCATCAATTCAATTTCTAACTTTATCTATTAATATTTATATAAAATATCAATGTTAAAAACTAAACTAGTTAATATAATTAACAAAGCATACCAATACACAATTAAATCACTAGCCAAAATTAAATTACAAATCACTTTTAAAGGCAGACTAAGTAGTATAATGAGTAGTGTAAAATTTTTGTTGTAAGTGTATTTTTGATCAGTTATTTAATATTGTTTTGGATGATAGTATTTGTGTTGTATATATATAATTGGATAATAGTATATATTTATTTTGTGTCTGTTACTTTGCATTTAAGAATTGGTAGTAGATTTTATAAATTTAATTTGATTAGTGATTTAACTGTGAATGGGTGTACTTAATTTAATATATATAATTATTTTATATTTTCTAAACTATAAAAACTATTGCTACTAGTCTATAGTTTATAACTTAAAATCTTTTCCCTTTTTTTTATATATATAATAATTATCATACCATTCTTTTGGAATCTTACTACCATTTATAATTTTATTAAAGCTTTCATTTAAACCCACCCTTGCATATCATAAGTCCCCACATCCACTATCATTTCAGCTATCATATTATCCAATTCATTTTCTTTTCCTTTTTTTAAATTTATCTATAGCTCAATCCAATTCCATATCTATTTTCTCTTCAATTAAGCTCTCTAATGAATCATATCCATTTACCAACTTCCCCTGATGGAAAGATTTTATTAAAATTCAGTATGTATTTTTTTAAGTTCTTCCCTAGTATTTAACAATATAACAACCTTTCTTTAATTCCTTTTTCTCCTCTTCTATATTTGCAAAAAATGCTCACAACCATCTCTTTCGATACTGCTAATTTTTTTAGTGAGTTTATTAATTTTATTTTAACTATTTATTTTTCCCTAAGTAGCTATCCTATCTACCTCATCTCCTACTGGTTTCTTAACAGTCTTCTCACATTTTCTATATGACGTCTTCATTTATTCTTTTTAAAGTATTTTTCTTTCATTTTTTTCTTAATAATCCTATTATTTTTAAATAAACACACATTTACAACTTCCTTCACCACATAGACATTTTATAAATGTAAAATTCACCAATATTTCATAATTCTTTCCAAAATATTATTAAAACAATTCATTTTAGCCTTGCTGCATATTTTTAATTCTATAGATATAAAATTATCACTGCTATATTCTTTTGCTCAAACACAGTGTAATTCCAATTCTGTCTCAACTACATAAACCATCCATCATATATTTTAATTAAATTTGCAATTTTCTATACACCTTTCTAATAAATTCTTTGTATTTACCACTTAATTAATAATATTAATATGCCCATTCATATCACCTACAATCAATATTTTACAATATTCTTTCTAAACTCATTCATATCCACATGTAAATTCTCATTCATCCCTGCCATATCCTCAACATTTCATGTAACTACATATACAATGCCATCTATTTATTTTTATTTTTTAATCTAATTTCAATCTAACTCACATATGTTCTTTGAAATTTCTAAAATATCCTTCTTACTAATAATATTTTCCTTTCTTATCCTCGGTCACATCTATTTAATCCTTTCTCTTCATAATCATCATACTTGTATAAAAAGAAACCAAACATTCTAAATACGATTGGCAAAAAAAAAAAAAAACTATCAAAACTGATATTTGTTTGCTTACAATATATTTCAAAAAAGAAACTTCTTATTAAGTACTTAAATACTTTACGCTAATCACATTTTTCTGATTCAAAAATATGTTTTAATAGTCACATCCCATTAATAACTATATATAGATACACATATAGATATCCTATTAAGATAAATTAATATATACAGGATTAAATATGTCCAATAAACAACTGTCATTCCTAACAGCTTCTATAACCTAATAAAATTGGGCTATTTCCAAATAATAATGTATTACAAGATCACAATTTATTCTTTCATAGTAATAATTATAAAGATACTGCAATTGACCTCTTAACTCCCTATTTCTAGAAGAATTCAAAACAAGTTCTTGTAAATTCCATAAAAGGTTTTATATATAAAATATTTCAATAACAAATGAAAAACATTTCAGATTATATTTTATTAATTATAATATAATTATTTAATAAATTCTTTTATACGCATTGCATATGTTTGCATTGATTACTATTACTGTTCCTTTTACGTCAACTTCTTAGATTAATGGCAATCTAGTATAGCAAATCAGTTTGCCAAGTTTGTCATATGACAAACCTGACCATGCCTATACCTGCTTTATTTCTAAACACTTAACTATTTAATAAATATGACAACCTTTACCTCCCCTCCTTAAAATCAATATGGAAGATGATAAAACACCTTTCGATTATACCTACAACCACTATTCAAAATTAAAAAAACAATTTAACTCTCCCACACAATCACTAAACAATTATGTTAGTTAGCGGAACTGCAACCAGTTCGATATCACATTAGGTACAACCCAGAACCATTTTTGGAAAATATATGTAACTAAAGAAGATTGATTTTTATTATCTTTTACAACTAAAATTAAAAATAGTATTATTATATAAGATATTAAATAACCTTATAAAAAATGGCATTCAAACGAGACATCTGAATAATAATTATATACAAATAAATAAATATAAATTTCAAATTGTACTGACAAAATATAAAATTATTTATATAAATAATATATGTTGTATAGAAATAAAATCATAACATTTTCTTTCAAATGTGAGGTCGCTGATAATCAATGAATTACAGCAGCCCATAGAAATTCAGTAACGTTATAAAAGTATTGAAAATATATATACTTACTGTTACTCGATTTAAGATCTCGATGTATTAATGGAATCGGTGCTTCGGCATGTAAATAGTACATTCCACGTGCAATTTGTATAGCCCAGTCTACTAATACATCAGGTTGTATTCGCCTACCATTCAAAACCCTATTAAGTGAACCTCCACGAGCATACTCCATAACTAAGCATAAGTTAGGCTCCCGCAAACATACTCCTCTAAGAGCGACAATATTGGGATGGCTTAATAACCAAAATAATTTTGCTTCCTGTCGAACATTTTCCGCAGTAACACTAATATCTTCATCCGGATCTTGTCTTGCTGCTTTTACAGCTACTTCTTCACCCCTCCAGATTCCTCGATATACCTTACCAAAACCTCCTACCCCTATAACCTCCTCCAATTCCAGCTCATCAAAGTCAATTTCAAACGGCCTATCGTCATTTCCTTTCGGCGATACATGGTTGACATCTGCCTGCGTTACAAAATTTGCAGGAAAAATTCCTACTTTATCTCTTATTTTGCCAATCCACCACCCATCGTCTCCGGAGATTTTAGAGTCTTTGGACAATACCTCCACTTGGTCACCGCGTCGAAGAGTGAGTTCTTCTTCTCCAGCAGCTTCGTAATCATAGAGTGCAGTCCAGAGCGACTTGTCTTCACGACCATTCTCGCTCCGTATGGCCGCCTTGTTTGGTTCCATGGAAATATATTCTATACTAGGCATTCGTCAGTTTGGAGATAAAACCCCCTTGACTTGGGTGATTGGTAGTGGTATTAGGTTGACTGCGAGTTGCTGAAGCCTGAAGGCTTCTCAACTCATTGACATTCATCCTTGTTTTTCACACTGAAATTTTCAAAAAATTCAAAAATTAATAAAAGTTAAATTATTAAAATACTTTAAAAAGTAATTTCAAAATGTAAATAAAATATTAAAGCATTCTAATTTTTTTTTTCAAGTTAATGCTTACCTTTGCTTTGTTTAGGAAACAAAACCGTGGTCCGCCATTTTCTGTACTTTGACCTTCAACCAAAACAGGGTGTGACAAACAATCCTATTGGTGAAGTCTTACCACATGATAGTAGAATCTTTAAAGCTTTAAAGACTTTAATCGTATTATATTATTTATTATTTAAAAATTTTACTATTTAATATTTTTAAAATATGTTTTTATAAGATTATAAATCTTATATCAGTTTTTATTTTTTCTCTCTCGTATAAGCATAAAGTGAACGTGATCAAGGCTCCAAAATGGCTCCAATGAGTTTATGTTTTCATTGACTATTAACGTTTCGTGTAGTTTTTGTATTTATATTGTATATTTAACGTTTAGTACCATTATTATTATGGGATCACATACTTTAGAGATTCTTCGTCAAGGTTTATGGGCTTCGCTTACTGGGGGGTGGTTTTATGATCCTCGCCAAGATCGTTTCTGCAACACTTTCCATTTATATCTATGGTTATTCCTGCTATGTTTTCCTTTTACTTTATATCTGGTAAGTATGAAGTTTATATGCATCAGTAAGAGTTTAATTGCAGAAATTATTAAAACAAATAACTTATTAAGAATGTTGATTTATATTATTTTTGATAAAACAACAAAAAAAGAGCTTTTCGATTTTGTGCATGAACGTTTGTTCCGTATGAGGAAGGAAGTCGATTTTTAATTTTTTTTTTTTTAATAGCAAGATTTATAAACAATTTCATATTAACTAATGCTGTTTTAATTTATTTTTACATTTTTATTTATATAATGATTTACTTTTTGTTTGTATGTATTATAGTTCGAATTGTTACATACGTATACAACATTTGTTTAGCCGTGAACTTTGCCCCTTAATATTTACTACCTGTGATATTGTGGAAGAAGTTAGTTTTTTTCCCTGAAAATGTTTTTGTTTTGCGTTTTTTAAAATAAAGAAAAAAGCGCTTATAGTTAAAAAAAATATATGATTACAATGATGTTTAAATAGTAAAAATAAAGTCTGTAAAATATAATGTATGTCTAAAATTTTAACGTGCACTAATATTGCAATTATTAAAATTGCAATAAGCTCAAAAAATTAATATAATTAATGTTAGTAATTATGTATATGTAACTTTATGAGCTGCCTTTAAATATCGAGATGTTAAATTGTTATGCTAATAGCAAACTATCCTCACTGATGATAAAATGTATGGTCTCAATATTCTAATGCTTTGTTACTTCAATCTGCCTTCGCCCAATGAACTTATTTTGCACTGAAGCATTATTTATGGAATGTCATTACTACTTTTGAAATTACATGTGCTTATGATGTCTAGTACTTTTTCTCTCGTATATTATATATATGTAAATAAATATATTTTGTTTTGTTGATTGTTTATTTATATATAATTATTAATTATTTGATTTTCAGTATTATGAAAATGAAATTCCACAATGTTTTGTTCAATTTCAGAACAGTATAATTTTTTTAATAATTAGTAATTCATATTTAAAATTTTTCTGAGTTGTATAAATTACATTTTGAAAATTTTATTTCTACATAATAAAAACAAATCTGGTTGATTATTATTGTTTATAAAATCTTTTGATGATTATAAAATTGATTATTTCATAGTGCTATTTTTCTGCAACCTTTGCCCCAAGTGACCTATATTCAGAAATATTTATTATCAGTTATATTTTTTATATGTTATTTTTTATCTAAAGTAATCTGTTATTCTACTTCCATTTTAAAAATACTTCAGAAAGTTGAGAATCAGTAGGGAGAATAAATATTGATGGGGGGTGGGGTGCAAAAGAAAGGGTGAGAAAAAAAATTATTAATAAGAATTGAATTAGTCATGTTCCTAAAGTTATAACAACTGTGATGGATAAGCTAGGAGATCAGAAGAGAATGAAAAAAAGAAGTCATAATTTTAAAGACAAAAATTTAGTGAGTAGTAAAGAATGGTACAAGGATGAGGGGTTGTTTGAGAAAGTATTTTATTCTGCTTGATAGTATATAATTAATATTAGTGACATTTTTATTTTTTGTAGAGCCCTGAATAAATTATAAATTAAGTTTTTTTTACTTCAAAACAATCCTCATAAGTAGTTGAAGAAAAGTTGTATATGCAAATTGGTTATGTATATTTAAAAAATATAAAATAATATTAAATATAAACTTTCATGGTAGGCTGGGAGAGAGAATTACATTCATTTGAAATAATGTATACATATATATCTAATATGATCTCACTTTGATTTAGGCGAAATGTACTTAGAAATGCAAATTAATGTTGGAATTCTTATAAATGCCATTTATTCTTAATTTTTGATAATCTACTTTATCAGAAAGAAAAAAAATTGAAAGTGTTAGAGGAAAATGCATAATCCAAATGATTTGTTTATTTTTATTTATTATCAGTTTTTGAAATATTAATAGATATTTATGCATCAAAATGATTAATAATAATTCCATTCAAATAGTTGGACTGAAAGATATTTACTTTATTTCATTTCCCTCAATTGAGATTGATCCAGAAGCTAACGAGCTCGTAGTACAGATCAACAATGGATATGGGGGGAGACAATATTATAATCTATAATATGAATATTAAGTCTGATATTAACTAAACTCTGGAATCATTTTATTTAATGAAAATGAGTGGCAAACAAAGCAGCCAGAGTATGAATTAATATCTATACAAATGGCAAGAAATAAGACATTGAGATGGGTAAGTTACCAAAGAGAGCTCAAAATAGAGATTATCAAAATGAAATCATTAAATATCTGAGGAGAAAAAAATGATTTTCATTAATATTGGTGAAGAAAGTGGCAAAGTGCACTGAATGATAACAAAATTTGCTATAAATATATATTTTATATACTATATTGTTAACACAAAGATTACAAAATTTTATAAACATTAGCATGTTTTTATGACAAGTAATATAGTGTATAGTCTTAATATTAAACGAAGTTTAAGACTAAGAAAATATTAAGGCAGATATTCAAAAATATTTTTTTAATAATTGATAATATATTTTAGAATGGGATTAAGATTGAAAAGGAAATAAAATGTTTATGTGAATACTTATATTAACAGCTATTTGTTTTTGCATTTAAAGTCAATTTATGATATAATAGTGCATAAGTAAGAGAATTATTTTTTATATAGTTTTTTAGATTAACTGAATCTTTATTAATAATGCACCAAATATTGAGATGCTAGAATAAATTGTGTTAAAGAGTTAGCAGCAATAACAAAATATTACTTGCAATGATTGTTGTTGTAATACTCCATTATCTATCTATTTTTACATATTTATATTCAATGACTTCACAGCGGAAACACAAAAAGTATTTAATACATATTACATATAATGAAGTGAAAACAGTCTGGTCAGTCCAGAGTTCTGATATATGTTATATATTGAAGAACAAAGAACACATACTTTTCTATGTTCATGTATGATATACTTTCAGATTCTATGATATTCCTTTCTCAATTCAATTCTAAAGTTTAAACTTATGCTAACTTGGTAATCTAAGTCTGTAATTGTAAAGATTGTCCAGGGTGCTAGGAAACATGGTAATAAATTTTCTTATTCCTTAGCCATTCCTATTTTCATATAATCAAAGGTACCAGATATAGTTCTAAACGTATCTGCACACTGTTTTCCAATTGTTGACCTCTCTCAGTAGGATAAAAGCATCTTGCTTTCCATTGTGGAAACCCAGTAAGTAGAAATGTTTATAGACATGTCTGTCAATTGCAGATTAACATTATCAGTAGTAAGTTTATTTTTTTTTTTTTTTGCAAGAACATTCTGCATTTTTCCATATTAGAAAATTTAAAGAAAGAAAAAAATTATAATTTTAGCGATTCATGATGAATCTCATAATAATTTAAAATAAAATTTCAAAATGTAATAATTTTCTTTTTTTTTTTTAAGATAGTGAAAATCAAAAGATAGAAAAAATGGAAATTTTTACTTTTTTATTTTTTTAAGCTAGATTTTAACTTAAATGCAAACTTGTCTCATTATTTCATTTGAATTATTCTGGCTAAAAATTTAGTATCATATTTAGACAGAATTTGTTAAAGATAATTGTTTTTCTAGTTGCTGCATCCAAGATGCTAATTTTTCTTATCTCAATCAAAAATTGTACCTTCTGATCTCATCTTTAAATAAGAGAGCAAACTATCCTTTTTACTTTTTATTATTGCAATATATTGGTTGTTTCTGAAATATAAGCACATTGTAACCTTGTCCTATGTGACCCACTTAAGACACGTGTAATGTAAAACAGTAATGTAACATTCCCATGTGCCTATCTTGGATGTAAACAATGAAACCATGTGAATGTTTTTGATAAAACTACAATAAAATAAATTTTAAATATAAGCTCATTATTAGCATATTTCTAAAGAATATAACATATCATATATGCTCTGATTTGCTTAAAGATGTGCATTATAAAAAAAT
Source organism: Epiperipatus broadwayi (assembly GCA_028023455.1). NCBI lineage: Eukaryota > Metazoa > Onychophora > Udeonychophora > Euonychophora > Peripatidae > Epiperipatus > Epiperipatus broadwayi. Next base: position 14,610,127 of record JAQFVV010000010.1, on the reverse strand, counting down.
ATTTCTCTCAAATGTTAGCAATTTATAAATTATAAACATATCACTTCTATTTTTGTGGGCACTACTAAAAGATTATTAATAAATGATCATTTATTTTTTAACTTTATGGACAAAGGTGCATAATAATGAAGAGAATTCATTTTTTTTTTATGTATGTTATACTGCATGCAACAATTCAATGATGTATGTTATCTGCCAAAGGCAAATAAAGTAACCAGGCAACAGATTATTATTACCAAGTGATGGCTATTCTCTTAACATAATTCATTCTGGCATTTCAATTTTAAAATTACGTCCTAAATTTTAATTAGCCCATTTATCATTTTATTTATTATACCAAAATTTGTCTATTAAATTGTAATATATAGGGTATATGAGCACAGACTTTCATACGACCCACCACTCTCCACACCATCTCATAACACTGATACACTTGAACACATATGTTGAAAAGATAAATAATCACCAATATACATATTTCATGCTAAACCAGCAATCATCAGTTGGTCCAGATTACCATCTCTACACATATATGCTATAAGTGCTCAGATATATATTAAGATAGCCAATCCTCATACTTCAATGGACAGGTTTCAATCCACTCCACACTCCAAATTTTCAACCGTCCATCCAATTGAAAATCTGATCATATGTGTTTAAGTGTATCAATGTTATGAGATGGTGTATAGAGTGGTGGGTCGTATGAAAGTCTGTGCTCATATACCCTATATATTACATATATAATTACAGGTATGTAATAAGCCTGTGTGTTTCAGTTACTGTATTAAATTGTGTGGATTTTATTGTTTCGGCTTAGGATTTGTTTGTGTATTCTGTATATGATTATAGACACATAACATAAAAATGCTTTTATCTATTTACTCTTAAGGTTAAATGTATATCTGAATGGGAATATGTGTGATGGTCACCACCTTTTCTACTTGGTATTTTATTCAAAGTCATATTGTCAGAATAGGGAACTATTTTGCTTATTACTGATATCATTCTTAGAAGCATAAAATTTAATTACATTTAATATAATGGCAGCTATAACATTAATATACATTTATTTTATAATTATAGTGATGTGTTATATTTGTTACCTAAAGACTATTTGGCATATGTTAACTATAGTGTGCAGCCGTTACAGGTGATAGTTCCCCTATTTAACATAATACTCTTTATTTTGTTATATTTCATTAATTGTATGATTTTTCTTTTCACAGTTTGTTTTTCAGTAAAGCCATTGATGTTATTGAAATTATCATCTAATTTTATATTAATATTAATAAAAATTTAACATGTAATTTTCTTGATAGGTTAAAAAATGTAATTTGTATTAATTCTACTATATAGCAATTTATTTGTGAAAGTTCTTTTTTCTTATAAAATTATCGCTGAAATTGTTTGTACAGGTGCAATAATTCCATTAATTCATGTAATTCTGTAATTTTTACTTTCTAGATATAATTATAAATATGGTTTTTATCATCTTTATTAACTTAGCATGAATTATGATTTACTAAAGTACATTTGTTATTTAATTTGTAATGCATTAAAATAATAATAGTAATAATAACAAATACAAAATAAATTAATTAATATATATACCAATTTAAAATAAAATGAAAGAAAAAAAACATTTAAGTAAATACCTGTAAATTAATAAACTTATTGACATACATATCATATTTTTATTTATTTTTTTCCTATCCAAAAAAAAAAAATTTTCTTCAACTAATCCAGAATTAAAGCTCTTTGAGATAAGACTTGTTGTGTGTGTAAAATATATTTCTAAATCATCTTGCATAAAAATTTTTTAAAGAATTTATTCACGCTGGCAGGAGAAGCTGTATTAAGTACTCATATAAATCAATAAATAAGTAACAGCTGAGCTCTTTCGAAGCATATTGCCTCATATTCATAGCTACAATAAAAAATAATGCAGAGTAGGTTGTAGATGGTAATATGCAAATTATATGTAAATTGTTTAATTGGTCCAATGCTTTAATTAAAAACAATTTTTTGTCAGGTTTCCCACATGGGTCATAATAATTTTAAATGCCCTTTTCTTGTATCAGTGCCAATGTATTCATCAGATGAAAAATGATTTTTTTAAATCTGATGAATAGATTGGCATTGTTACAAGAGAGTGTGAGTTATTTGCACATTTATTTAAATGATTTTCACCCCATGATATTAACTATGAAAACTTGAGAAAATTTATTTTTTATTTTCGACATTTTAATTTTATAGTTGATAAATCATTCAGTTTTAAATTGCATATAATGCTACTAAACACTGGTACCATTAATGTTACTTATAAAATTAAAAATTTAAATTTTTCAGTTTTTTTTTTGCTATTATTTGCAAATGCTAAAAAAAAAAAAAATGTATTGTCTTCAGAAACATATTTATGGAAAGCGATGAAAATTGATTACAAGATTTTATTCAGACAGAGTAAAAAATAGAATAGGTTAAATAAAAGCATGTAATAAAAAAATATTTTAACTTGCTGACTGAGAATTAAAAGAGAAGAGGGCAGATGGGTTTTATGGGTCAGATTAGGAATGGAAACATATCTAAATCAGCTTGCAACAGTTTTTAAAAACAGATTGCTATTAAATTGAGAGAAGAAAAAAAAGTTAGATCACCAGTTTAATTTTTCTGTATATTTATAGCCATTTGGTTCCAAGCCTTTGTTCAAACATTTTGAGTCTGCCAAAAATTCTAATATTATCAATCATAATGATTAACATTAAAATAGTATAAATAGTTATGAAAAAAATCAGGTGTTTTCTTGGTATACAACATTTTATTTTTTCACTATTAAATCGGACATTATTTCATCGAATAAAATTTCCATAGTTAAAAATATTATTCGTTAGGGCCATTTTAAAAAAGGAAAAATAATAATTCCTAACTGCAATACAATGAGTGTTAAGCAATGCTTTCACTATTATCATATCTGACTTTGCACACCCTTAAGGTGTGAGATGAGGAAGTAGCTGGTAGAGTTGAATCACTCAAAAATGTGCAAAGGAAGAAAAAGAAAAAAACATGTAAAGTTCATTTGATGATAATTAAAAGCATAATCAGATAGGAACTCATGAGAAATTTATTTTTTTAATTTTCTTTATTTAATATTTTTTCAATCCCTAGTTACAGAACATGCATTTGATGAGCCTGCAGATACTTGAAGGAGATCTGAATATACAATTTAAACTAATAAATATATAATTTTTAATATTTGTTTAAATTTCTAGCAGCATATAGATGCTTTACAGAAGTAAATTTATTATCATTTGCCTCGTCTATCATTTCGATGATGGTCGTCAGTGTGAGTGAACCACGTCCAAATAATTTTTACTTCATCTATTAGCTTCCAATATATGTTACTCATCGATGGTAGTCTTGGTGATTCATACACAAATTCCAATCATGACATTCTTTTCTAGTTTGTCCACCTGACTCACTACATGTCCAAAATAGTATAGTTTTCTTCACCTTACTATTTCCAACAATTGCCTTTGTGCAACTGCCTTTTCCAAAACTCAAATTACCTAAAATATTCTTCAAAAACATTGCATTTCAAAAGCCTCAATTTTAGCCATTTCCTCTTTTCTCTCTGTTCACACCTTCCATTCATACATTGTAATGGATCATATCAAAGCCTTCAATAGTCTATACTTTATGGACGCTAATTATGTAAATGCTTTTAATACCAATAATATCTGTGCATTTATCTTTGTATGCCATTCTTCATTTTAACTTATCATAGAGAATAATAAATATATTTTTGAAGTAACTTTAATACAGGAAAAATAACTAATTCAGAAAATTAAAGTCTTTATATTAGAATAAACTATTGATATTTTGGACTTGCTAAAAAAAATTTTTTTTTTATTTTTTTTTGAGCTTTGCTTTTTGTAATGGAAAATTATATGAATTAAAGTAAAATCAAAGCTTTGAATTATTACAGTATAAATTTATTTTGTTTATTGTGTGTGTATGTGAAGTTTAGAATGTTTAAAAACTACATAGTAAATGGGACAACAAGCCTTGAATTTTGGGACATTCAGTTATATTAATTTTTATTTATTTCTATATAATTAACAAAGCTCATATAATTATATTTATATTCAGAACTTTTATAACCTTTGTGAATCATGCCATTTTCTATCTTTTTTTTACTTATGTGAATCTAGTTCTGAGCTTATAAAAAGAATATCTATCTGAAATATATTAGAATAACATTTCATCAGGTGTATGGGAGTTTGGGAGCTCATTATATACTTGAATTATTTTGTTTACTATTTATGATTTGTCTGCCTGTTATTTTTAGGTAAGCAAAGCTTTCCATCTAATTTGCATAAAGTTTTCATATTAGTATTTTAAATCAGTGCATTTATATTTATTTGATTAATCCAGATTGGCCAGAAATTTATTCTTCAGCTAAGATTAATTAGATACTCATTTATCTACTAATAATTGATCGGTTATTTGAGTTGTTGTGAGTTAACTGCCCAGGAAAAAACTATATAAAAGTTTTCAAGCTATATTTAAATTTAAATCCCAGAATTGTGTTTATGGCAGGTTAACCAATAAACCAAATGGCTATTGGAGAGAATAACTAAGAAGCTGATAGGTTTGTTAGTTATTTAATTTTTATATTTTATTTAAACAACCTATAAACCAAATTGATTTGTATCAATTTATCACTACTATCTGCCATATTTTCATAGTACTTTTTCACTATTCATACTTAAAATAACATATTTCACTTTAGCAAACAATTCTTTTATCTATATTTGTTAAATCCATTTCTTTCAAATTCATCAAAACTATTTCTGCTTTATAAAGAGATCTTTACTGAGAACCCTTAAACTTTCTAAGCAATGTTTTGTTCCAGTTTGATTTACTATTTTTAAAGCCAAGTTTACGATATTGCTGTAAAATTAAATTTTGTTTTATTTTTATTTTATTTTTTTTCCTTAGTGATTTTGTTTTTAAACTTGAATTGCATTTTGTTTGTTGGTTTTTTTTTTTAAAAAAAAAAAAATGCCTCATTATCTATTTATGAAATTTTACTAATTCAATATTATTATTCACTTTGGAAATTAAATCATTTTATCATAACTTTAATACTATATAAAAAAAATTTGACCTTTTTAAAAAAATTGTTTACCAGCAACATACTTTTCAACTTTTACAATGTGACGACTTTTAAAGTCATTGATTGATTGAATATTTAAGAACTGCATATATTTTTGGATTTCATTGAAATGCTGGTGACTGTTTTATGAAGATTTCTAAATTTGTAAGATAATTATTTTTTGATATTTTAAGCCTTTCCATTGTAATATTAAAACACAACTAGCATCCTATTATTCTGTGATTCCAACTAATATTAAAGCTGTTAATATGTTTATATCTTGAGCAGTATTCTTGTTAAGAGACAAATAACCAACCTTCATTTTGGACACCATTAGGAGATCTTTATATTCTAGGCTATATTTTTTTTAAAATAAGGTTCTCATGTATCAGACCTGTGATGTATTAGACCTACTATACCATTTCACATTCATATCAATCTGCTGAGAATTCTAATCTTGTGATCTGACCAAATAACATGTACATTTGGATCTTATACAAACTTAAAATGATAAATTCATCAACCACATGTACATGATGTTTTTCCAAGATTTACAAAGTTATCGGCAGTCTGAATATGTATGTGAAATGGTGTAGCAGTTCTAATATGTGACAGTAATTGCACCAGACTAAATCTAATAATACTAAAAATATGAATTTCACACAAAAATAAATCTGAAAAAGTAATATGAATTTTACACAAAATAAATCTGAAAAAGTCTTATGCAATTCCCAAATGTTACTTTAAATACAGATAAAACAATCACTAAATTACAAAATGCTTTAAATATATACATAAAGTACTTACCGTGTAATATATAATAGGAATTGTCACTATAAAATAATCAATTCGTCTATTTTATTTTAAGTGGATTAAATTTTGTTTTAAAATGGAGACTAAATTTTTTTATTTTTCCCAAAATGGGGACTTACTTGATACGTAATTGTGCAATATAATGCCTGCAGGGGATTTTCACTAGAAGTGTTAATAAGTAGTAAATGTATTTTTTCAAACCAAAAAAAACACACACAAAAAAATTTAAATTACTACACTTTTATTCTTTCTTCAATGTGATGGACTGATTTTTTTGATGTCATCCAGTATGATTGACACAAAAATGGTCGGAAACCGGCAGCTTGTAATTCAGCAGTTTTATAAGCTTTCCAACAGTGAATAAATTGTCGATTCCTTTTCCACATTTTGTTTGATGTCTTCCATTACAGTTGCTGCTGTTCTACCATGAATTCTCATGATGAAACATTCGTCAGTCTCCCTGTTCTGAAAGAATTTGTCCAGTTTGGGTTTTTTTTCTTTTAAGGCAAAAGTCTCTCAATTTCAACGGGTTTTTTTTAGAGCCTCCAATTTTGTTTTTCTCTGCTAAACCAAGCTCTGTTTTTCACTATTCTATGGATGTTAATTTGCGAGCCCAGCTGTAAATAAATCAGATCGCTATCAAAAATGGAATTCTGGATTTCTCCAAACACATTCCTTTATAAAAAAGGCCTATTTTATTATTATATCCTCAAATGTTACAATGCCATTGTTTGTCCGAAGTGTGGATGTACTTGACTGCATTGATCTCAGTAGCAGATAAAATGTTCATTTTGTACTGTTTTTTAAAAAAAAACAAAGAAAAAAATTGTAATATTAATGATAAAATTGGAAAAAAGAAATCAGCACTGAAGTAAAAAAGACTTTCCAAATGAAATCTGGACAATAAATGAAAGTATAAATTTATCATGTTATTATATGAGATCGCAGGGTTTATTTGATGGGATTGCAAGGTTAGACATTTATCATGAATGTGAAAAGGCTCACCATTTCTCCTACATTGTAGGACTAATACATAAGTACCAAAAAAATATTTAAACTTTAGTGTTTACTTTTGCAAATATTTTTTAATTGATGTCATTCTTTTTCTTGAAAGAATCTAATTATCTATATTTTTTTAAATGGAATCATTTTTTAAAAAATCATTTTACTAATGAGTTTATTATTGATATTAAGATACTCTAAATTTATTCAAATCAAAATTAAAATAGTCTATATAATTTAAGGAGGAAAGAAAATATTTAAATAAAGAAGCTTTTGTAGTTGATAAATACTTTTTTAATAAAAATATTTTTTTGTAATTCAGTTGTCTTTCCTTGGGTTTTTAATTTTCTATAATCACAAATACTCAGAATTTATTATCATGATAAAATACTATTTGGGAATTAAAATGGAAATTACTGTCATCAAGAAGTAAATTAACAAATAGTTTTCAAATTTAAAATGTCCATATAAAAGATTAATAACTCTAGTTTCCATGTAAATAATTCGTAATTATAATGTTGTAAATATTAAAATAGAATTGATTTATATGAAAAAGCAAAAAAATGTTTATAAAAATCAAACTAAAGAACATTTAATTCAATAATGGAATACAATATAATAAACAGAAATATATTTTGCAAAAAATTTATGAGACAACTTAGAAATTCTCAGATGTATTCTAATATTTTTTTTATTTTCAACATAAAATCACAAAAAAATTAAAAATTATTCATATCTGTAATAAGATATTTACTTGCTGAACCCATGATCCAGGATTCAATGTTCAGACCAAGTGAAAGTTTGGAAATTTTTCACTTTACAAGTTTTTATACTTAAATTTCAAGTTATGATCTCTATAAATAGATGCGCTATCACAAATATGAGTAATTCCACTGTATATTTTTATATTGAAAAAAAAAAAAATTAAAATAAACATTAGAACTACAGTGACAATAAAAATTCTGGAATTTTCTGACCAAGTTTTTACAAAAATATTTGTGCATAATAGATACTGTATACAGTTTATTGAATTAAAAGTTTGTTGTTTTTTTGTTTACTATGTGTTTGAGTTAACTATTTTAATCTTGGAATATTTTATCACTCATTCTATGATATATTTCTACCTGCATGTAATGAAAAACAACCTTAAATAGCCCAGTTCCAAAGATCTTTTCTCTGTGGAATAGTGAAAAAGAACACAATGCTCATCAGCATGACAACAGTTGAATGATAAAAAATTTAAAGATTTTCTTTATTTTTCTCTCTAGCTAATAATGATCAGGAATCCATTTTTCTGATCAATAATTGGATAATTAGCTGAGTTGAATAGCATTTTAAACTTCTAAAAGAAAAGTAGAGAAATTAAAGCAAAACATTTAATTGAATGTGAGTCCAGAAGTACATAAATATAGCCAGTATAGAAAATGAGTGAATAATTCAATTTTCACTGGATATAAAGTTTTCTTTTTTTTAACTGCGAATTGCAATTAATTTACAATTTATATATATCGAAGTAATACAATGTTGGCTCGCTGAAGCAGTGGGATCATTGATTTGCTAGCCATGAGAGTTTAAATATCCATAGTCTACTTTAAACTGCCTAATAAACTATCTTTTGCTCATTGTGAAATATTTGTGCACGGATTGGAAGAAAGCAACAGACAGCTGATGCAGAGCTATTTTGAAGGTGCTATTCAGAAGCGGCGACGAGCGATCTATATCTGCATTAAGGAAATTGCTTAAAATGTATGAACTGTAATCTATGTAGGATTCTGTCGACTCACAAAATTTAATTGAATTGATTTAATGAAATTATGTTTTGTTACTCATTACGATTTTTTATTTTTAAAGCCTATATATGTAATGTTATTTATTTCATTCTTACCACTTGGGAAAGTAAAACTCTCCAATTCAGTGTTTTGGAAGAGTTCATTTTAGAAGAGCACAAGAAAAAGGAGGGAAGGTTAAGTTTAGCCAAAATCTTTTTATTAAATAAAATTTAGGTTTATTCCCCTTTCTTACTACTTGACTTTCACTCGTTATCATTATCTAGGACTGAAGGTAAGAATTTTACTTATAGCATATTAATTTCACACACTTTGACAGAACAAAGCTCTGTTATTCATTGTTTGTTAACTAACAATTGTTAGTTTAGATTTTATTCGGTATGAACGATTAACCCTCTGAATGAATCTACTTACCTGTCTCATTAGGAATTACATTTGACTTAGTGAAGGAAGGAGGTCTTCAGACAAATCAATCTGCAACAATCGGAACCAGACCGCGATCTATATCTATATATCAAACATCAACTTAATTTAGCTAGTCAGATCCGAATTCACTAAAAACAAACTTATCATATTTTTTTATTATTATTATTACCTTATACATAAAAATGTTTTTGGTATGAGACTCTATCATCGGGATGATGGGATAAATAACTATAGATTATTAAATTGTTGACATGATAGATGCTCATTATTGACATTTAAACCACATGTATATATATATTTTGTTATCTACATTTGTAAATACTGCTTAAACTTTTGGATCTATTTAAATTTTTAATGTTATCATTTTTTTGCCTTTTACAAAATAAGTGTTAACAAGACATTTATTTTATATAGTGCGATGTTTTTATAAACTGTAATACCAATAAGCTAATGCACATGTGCTTTGTAGATGTCACTATATAAATGAATACTCCCACTTTTTCAAACACAATATAAAGTCTTTGGGAAAAAATAGAATGAATTCATCTATCTTTTCAACCCAAACGTATATGTATGGGCAAATCTTAAGTGTTTGAAAATGAGAGCGTGAAGTTGTTAATTGATCACTTTAAATTACTTTTTTACTACATGAATGAATGAATCTGTTGAATTGATATAGTCTCTTTGGTTTATTAATTAATCGTTACATTCATCAATAAAGCCTATGCCTAGTATATACGCACACACACATCACTCTTTTATTATTATATTAGAAAGGTCTTAGGTAAATGCATTTCACTAATTGTGACTTTAAGTCTATATAGGTACATTCCTTTTAATAGAGTCAAAAGCGAATTCTCCCAGAGTTCGAATATTGAAACATAATGGAACTGAAAGAGGAGGATGAGTTGTGGATGAATTGACCCAAATTGCATCTAGATTTAATAAATGAGTGTTGAGCTGGTCTATTGAAGATAGGTGCAGTCATAGGTTGTGTGTTTCATCGCATCGTCTCCAGCATCCTACCGAATACCCTAGGTCCAACTGTAGTTAGATGTGACCCTCTCTTCCAAATGACATCGTCTGGACTGTTGCAGTAAATTGGTCAGATAAATGTTGATGCAATAATTGTAGAAACAGAAAACTATGGTTTTATTATGATGTTGCCATTAACACTGATAGGGAAATTGTTATATTCCTAAATATGTGAACTCATAGTTTATAAACAATAGGTGAGAGAAAAAAATTATAGAATTAATAATATTTTATATTTAAGCAACATTGCAAAGAAAATTCTATCCAAAATAGTTTTATTTATATCCAAATCAATCAGAATTTAAGTAAATTTTATGAAAAATACACATGTATCCTAGTCAGTACTGAGAATTTAAGACATTGTAATTATTTTAAATCTTTTTAATAATTGGAGATTCACATATAATCCACTATTTATCATTTATTCCTAACTTTATAGATGAAATCAAAATAAAACATTTCAAATTAATGATTATTAATAATAATTGAATGATTTAATGCTTAGGAAGTAATATGACATTCAAATAATGAAGTGGCAAGATTAAACTTTTTTTCCCTCCACTATAAAAACATATTTTTTTAACTTATCATTATATGTTTGAAATTGTACTCATCTTTGAAATTGAATAACTTTGCTTTATTGTGAATCTTTTAAGAATGTGGCAACAGGTTTCATTGATTGAATATGAAAAATTTAAAGACTTGAGAAGGATATATTGTGCAATAATCCAGACCCTATTTAAAATAGTCTGTCTATACAAGTACTTGACCATGCTATAGAATGGTTATGTGAAAGAAAGAAGTGGTAGAATTAATTTCTGTTTTAAAAAGGTTAAGTAGGATCACCTTGTTCCGCTATCATATATTAATTGTGATCCTAATGCATTTAAAGGGGTTTATGAAAACTGATTCTTGGGATGAGGCGACAATATATAAATAATAGTGTCTTAAAGAAATTTAAATGGGAATTCAGATATTTCATTTATAATCAAAAATTCTTAAAAAAGTTTAAGATATGAACAAAAATATCCAAGTCTGAATTAGTTTTTTTTATTTGTAATGTTGCAATTCTATTTCTGTCTGTCTTATCTTGTGATCTGTAAAGAACATATATTTTTTAGAAAAAAAAAAAGTGAAGGAATTAATTAATCTAATTCATGTACTTGGATAATCAAAAATAAATAATATATTTAATTAGGATAATTTAAAAGAATTTATTTCTTATCTAGTGTTTCTGCATGTAAAGAAAAAAGGGAAAGTTAAATTTAGAAAAATGTTAATAAGAATGAATGTAATTAAGTAAAAGTACAGATAAAAATTATTTCTTTCTTATTTTTTGTAAAGATAATAACAATTAGTTAAAATTAATTAGAAATTGATATTATGGATATCTTGATTATTGTATGCTATTATAGGATAGCATTGCATATAAATTAGAGGAGAGCTAATTTTTATTGTGAACAGAACTAAAACTTCATGCAGAGACCTCAGGAAAGGAAAAAAACTGAATGAGAAAAATTAATACATGATTTTTTCATTCAGCTAAGAAATTTTCTTAATGGCATTTAAGAGAATTGAGCTAATCAGAACAGCCTTGCCTAGTGATTTAAGGAACTATTGAATCATGAACTCTTGATTAGTTTAATATGGAAACCCATGATTGAAAATCTCATCATGGTGGGATAAAATGTGTTATTAATAGGCTGATCATCAAAACTTGGAACTATGTAGCCGCCTACCAATTTTAGAAGTGTGTTGCTCCTGCTCTTACCAACCATTGTTGAAATAAGATCAATAAGTTATCTTCAGATTTTTGTAGACCTATCCATAATGAACATGCAATCCATCATTATAAACAGTTAATAATGGAAAAGAACTAAAGAAAGTAATGGATAGGTCTACAAAAATCTGAGAGAGAAGTGTTGAACTTTACATGATAATGAATATCTAATATATCAAATATCCAAAAGGTTCGAACCTATTCTATTTGATTTGTAGTAACATTAGAATTCTGAAAGTATTGGGTAAGATACATTTTATGTAATATAATAGGCCTTTAAAAGTGATTACTACAAAAATTAAAATTTATTTTAATTTTCTCTGCTTAATATTTGAAATTATTAATATCTTTTAATAATCACCGTGTAATTTTTAAAAATACTTTCACATTTATTTTAATTTTTGCTGCTTAAGATTTAAAAGCTGTTAACGTGCATATTTTGATATATATTTTCCATGCCTAATATTTATTATTTATGATAGCAGATGTATTAATATTTATTTATATGTCTGTTAATTACTCTAATAATTACGTGAAGGTAGGATCAATAGTTTACATAAACATATTAGAATTTATGGATTTAGTTCATTCAAAGTAAATGATGTTTCTCTGATAAGAATATATCTCTATCTGAATATATATATACTTATATGCATTTGATTTATGTAGAAATAGACTACAACAATTGTAAATATTGTAGTCATAATAAATTTTATAATTTTTTATTCATATTATTTTAAACCTCGTCTGCTTTCTCTTTCTCATTCCAAGCCTAGTTAGAAATAGTTTGCCACTATTGCCAGAAGAGTGACTAATTATATACTTTCAGCAATGAAAATGGTGTGTAACTACCTATAAAAATGTTATAAGACATGAGAGCTTGTTGCTTTTATCTTCTGAGTATCACTATGATGCAAGATGGTCAAGGAAATATAACCGATTATAGAGTTGATCATCATCATGCAGGTTGATACAATAATATATAGTCAAATGAAGCATGATATACACACATTTGATATATTTATGACCCGGCAGCATGATATTCAGTATATTTATTGACCATAAAGTATTGGCCTGAATTATAAGTAGTGGAGGGATTTCAGAAAATGTATGGCACACATTAAGTATGCTTGATACATGTATAAAGGGAATTGGGTATAATTGCTAATGATATTAAACAAATAATAAAAAAAAACAATTGAAAGATCTTTTTTAATAAGCATTAAATTTGAATGGAAAAAAAAATCTGTTATTATGGATACAATTAAGAATTGTATTTTTAGATCAGGAAATTGTAAATGTGCACTTAACAATTTTTGTTCATTTGGTTTTACTTATTTCCACTACTAGCAACTCATTCAAAACTTGTTCCATTAATAAACAGAGCAAAACTCTCCATACAGTATAGCCACCACTATCCTATTAGGCAGGATTGGTGTTTAGCACAGGTGGCAATACTGTATGGAGAGTTTTGCTCTGTTTATCAACAATTAATGTGCTAGTATAGGAAATGTGATCATGTGATGCTTAACTTGTTCCATTGTTGTTTTTATAAAATCTTCATGTTTAGTAATTCTAAATAATGATTCATCTTACTGATTGATCACAGAATATTTTTCACATGATTGATTCATTTATATTTTTATAAGTTGTTAACACTCGCAAACATAATAATCTCTATAATACATAATTGGTTCATCAAATTTTGCATTCATCAAAAATTGTCACATAGTGCAATTATTGTCAACTTTTTAGACTGTTTATAAAAACAGGCAAAACTCTCTATACGTATTGCCACTCAGTGCAAACCAGAGTAATCAATGGATGCCAGAAGGCTTGTGCATAAAATCCCCATCTAGTGCCTACTCATCTAATATCCCCAGACTAGTTTCTGGCTAGTGGCCTTCGTCAGTGAGGAGCCAGAGTAATCAATGGAGAAGGTTTGTGCATAAAATTCCCATCTAGTGCCTACTCATCCAATATCCCCAGACTAGTTTCTGGCTAGTGGCCTTCGTCAGTGAGGAGCCAGAGTAATCAATGGATGCCAGAAGGCTTGTGCATAAAATCCCCATCTAGTGCCTACTCATCTAATATCCCCAGACTAGTTTCTGGCTAGTGGCCTTCGTCAGTGAGGAGCCAGAGTAATCAATGGAGAAGGTTTGTGCATAAAATTCCCATCTAGTGCCTACTCATCCAATATCCCCAGACTAGTTTCTGGCTAGTGGCCTTCGTCAGTGAGGAGCCAGAGTAATCAATGGATGCCAGAAGGCTTGTGCATAAAATCCCCATCTAGTGCCTACTCATCTAATATCCCCAGACTAGTTACTGGTTTGTGGTCTTCATACTTTTTTCCAAGAACAGCTGGATCATTTAGGAAAAATGCATAGCGGCTTCGATATGTAGAACAGTTGTTGGGTCATTATGAATCACTTTGGAAAAGTGTGTAGCAGTTTGGATATATAATTATTATTAGCAGTCTTAATATAAATAGAATACTTATGCATATTGGAAACACATTGGTTATTTGAAAAGAGTAGAGTGAAAAAATATAATTTTAAAATAAATTGATGTTTATAAACAGAGCAAAACTCTCTATACAGTATTGCCACCTGATCATGTGATGTTTAAATTGATGTTTATGAGAGTGGAAACTATCAATGATGATGATTAAATGTTACTGCTTGGTTGATTGCACTTATGAATTGACTAGTTATTTACCCAGACTAAAAGTAAAGGAGACTGAAGCCTAAGGTGAGAAAAGGTATACTTGTACATGTTTGACAAGAAGAGCAATGGATAAAGAAGCTTGGATAGTCTGGAATGACGGATAGGATTTCACTTTAGGTCTTAAAATTTAATATATAAATTAATAATGAAAGCACCATCATATGCATTGTTTAGAAATAAATCTGTATGGAAGTTATTTTTGTAGAGCTCTAAATAGTGAATTTTTATTATGGTCCTTGTATATTTTCACTATATATATTATTATACGTAATTATCCGATTCATTCAGTGAACTAATTGTTTCTTATATAAGCAAATAGAAAGATTTGAATTTAGTATTTTTTAGTTTATATTCTCCATTCCATCTCACAACTGAGACTCATGACCACATACATGCAAAAAACATAAATGATCCCCAATATATATATATATATATATTTCATGCCGAACTAGCACTCATCATTTGGGCCATATTATAATCTCCCATAAACATATATAATCAATGTATATTACGATAGCAATTCCTTAAAGTTTAATGGACATATTTCAATCTTCTCACCCTTTCAACTATTCAACTGTCCATTTCATTGAAAAACCAATGATGGAATGTTCAAAGTCCTTGGTAGATATAATATTGTAGTCATACTCATGTAGACATTATGTCAATCTAACCCTTCATTATATATCCATATATTAATAAAAGAGGGGTGAGCTGATCTTATAAATGTAACCTATTTTCAAGGCAATATGTAATTAGCTTATTTTGAAAATAAGTTACTTCTATAAGTTCAGCCCATTCCTCTTCTATTAATATGTGGATACATAATTGTTTGTTAATATGAGGGATTAGTTTGATGTAATGTCTACATGGGTATGATTACAATATCAAATCCATCAAGGGCATTGAGCATACCCTTATTAGTTTATCATTGAAATGGATAGTTGAATAGTGGGAAGGGTTAGAAGATTGAAGCCTGTCCATTAAAGTTTAAGGAATTGCTATTTTAATATAAACCAATCATTGATTGTATATGTGTGTGGGAAATTATGACCTGATCCAACTGATGAGTGGTGATTCTGCACTAAATACATATATTGGGGATAATCTATTATGTGGTCATATGTGTCGGTTGTTTGAGATGGAGTGGAGAACAAATATAGATTGAAAATCCTAAGTTCAAATTCCTCTATTAATTATATTCTTATTATAAGCTTTTATCAGCAGTTGTTAGGAGTATTGCACTTGAAAAAAGTAAGATAAGTTTTTCAAACTAAAAGCATAATTTTGAAATAATTTGTACCTTTATATGACTCCTTGTATAACTTGAAGTAAAAATATACTTAATTAATTGAATTTATTCAAAGTATAATTGTTGTGGCTAAATATTTTTTTCTTCATTTATTAGTACTGATTTATTAATTATTATTTGTGTATAATAAAATTTGAGCTCAAATTTGAATTTCTTAAAGGTAAATTGAGAAAGGTTGGATTTTTTCACAATTTTGAAATTTTAAACAGAAAATTTTACATTTATAAATAAACATAAATATACAGTAATTATTAGCAATGAATTATGTTTTTTTTTTTTTTTAAGTAATGGTTTTTATTTCGTCTAAATGCACACACAATTAAAAAAAAGGAAAAAAGCTTAATACCTGAACTTCAAAAGAAAATGTAAAAGAAAAAAAACCCATTAAATACCTGTAAATTAATAAGCATAATTGCTTTTTTTTTTTATAATTCCATTAGATTCCAATAAGAATTAACTTGAGTAAAATTATTATTGGGACAAAAGTCTATTATCAAGATAATATACTAGATATTCTAAGTTGAGATAATCCCAACCATGTTGGAGTAATTGATTCTGAATCAATTACAATGTCTTTCAGATATTTTTGAATTATTTACATTTATTGAATTTAATGTTTTATTACAGATAATGATTAAATTTTTTTTTTAATTTCGAAAAATTTTGTAAGGTATCTGAAGAGATAAAAAATTTATTTACGTCAATTGTGAGACTGGTATTTTTGCATATATATCACATGGACAGATTCAAATACTGTAGTAACAAGAGCACAACAATTTCATTCAGTAGCCAGACTAAAATTCCTATCTTCTAATTCAATTTTCAATATAAAATTATGAATGGCAAGATTTATATGAATAATTACAGGCAAAATTTTGTGTATGATATTTTCATTGATAATTTATTATTATTTATGTAAAACTTTAATTTTTATGTTCATTTTAATCTGTATTTTATTTCATTTTAATATATATATTGTGCCAGGCATTATCAAATGTCTGTCCATGCACAAAGTTTGCTGTAAAGAAAATTACAGCAGATAAACATGTAAATTTGTATATATTAAGCACAACAAATATATAAATGTGCTATATTAATAATGGAAGTTGGGTCTGAGCATTAGAATACCCACACCCACAAATTTAAAATATTGTACACAAATACACATATAATAAACTGATTGTATTCTTTGTATTTTAATTTTATTGTTTGTATATTTTCAGTATTTATCATTTTATGTATTTTGCTTTTCTCTGAAAAATTCAAATAGAGAAAAGCAAACTTTATTAAACAAACGGGTCAAATGTTGGAACATATTAGTAAAATAAATAATTAAAGCAATTGTTCCAACATACTTGTATATATATTTAAAAAAAAACAAAACTGTAATCTTATTCCATAATCAAAAAAAAAAAAAATGTTAATTGCTTTGGCAAAATGTTTGATAATAAATTTTGTAATTAAAATATTGTTTTTTTTTTTAAAAAATAAGATAGAAATTTTTTTGAATTGATATCTGTAATGAAGTGTCTGAGTATTCAAGATGGAAACCAAACATTATATCAAACCCTAAAATGTAGAATTTAATCAGAAAAATAGAAAGAAATGTTATAATCTGAATGATAAACTAAATTAAAAGGATTGGCTGATTCATACTTCTCAGGGGAGGTACCTGAATTGGTTCTGTATGAGAGGGGTGATAAGTTTTAGTCAGTGCTGTGGGATTCATTCTTTCTTTGGCATTCAAGTAGTTCACTACTTTGGCTCCGGAATTCTTCAATCATCTAGCCACTTAGAGATTAATTTATGGACTAGACTACTGCTGATATTTTCTAAGAAGAAATCCATTATACAGTTCTTTTAAGAACTCTTGTTTTCTTACGGATTTAATGAACCATTCAAGATAGCGAATGAACATTTAATAATAATTATGGTATTATAGCAGATGGAAAATATGGAGAAATCTACCAGAGCTTCCACTAAAATGACCGTGGGGTAGAAAACCAGCCAGCCACGCTGATGACAAAAGCCGCTGTGTCTATGCCTGAATGAGATGAAATCCTCACCGTACAGCCAGTTGACTTGAAGCCCACTCAAAGCCCAGTCAGGAGAAGATGACGACGCTTACATAGGTTTATTTTACAAATATTTTATTAACATTGAAATAATTAACTGATATTTCCGATTAAATATATTAATATTTTGTATTATTATTATTAATTGTTTTAAAAAAGAGAGACAGAATTGTCTCTCGCATATATATATTGAATTTACAGTTATTACAGGCATAATGATACAGCTTTTACTTAAATCTGTTAATTCATGTTTCTATCCCAAATTCTAGTATTTTCAGCAAAGGTTGCAATTATTTTTTTTTTTTTATTGCTGCTTGTTTGTTACTCCTGAAAATTGTCATACGTAAACATACTTGTGTATATACGCCCCACGTACACTTATAATATTCAGTAAATATGACACCTTATGTTGAGTGTCGAAAATGTATTTATCCGTATATCCTCATAAGTTATTTGTTGTCATTGCTGCACCTTATGATGAGTGCAAAAGGGTTCATTATTGTAGATTTCCCGTAAGCAAGTTCACAAATAACTTTACATTTAGAATAGTAATGAGTGTATAATTGTGCTGCATGTATATACATGTATAAGAATTTATAAATCATAAAAAAAAAGGAAATAGATACAGCATCTTATGTTGAGTGCTATATGAGTATCTGAGCTAAAGCAACCTTATTGATATGTTGTAAAATATGAAATTAATGAAATATTTTATAGTGCAAATATAAGTATGCATAGTTGTTGTTTTTTTTTTTTAATTATATTTGCTATCAATAAAACAGGTTTTAAAGTCCTGGGTAGAAGTGTATGCTTGTATGACCGAAAATCTTTTATATGAGATATATATATCAGATCACACAAGACATAACTTATTTCTACAGGGTAAAAAGCTCAGACCACTTCCATTCATTATAAAACATTGTAAATAGCTTTAGGAGTTTATATATTTTCTTATTCATTTAAATTGTATTTATATATTTATCTATTTCAAAGCATCAATATATATACGGGTTTATGATAATAATTCATTTATTTATTTTTATTATATCATTTTAAGTATGAAACGGTGGTGGGTATCTGGGATTAAATAAATATTTGATCATAATATTAAACTTGTTTCATTTTCGTATTATTATTTATTTGATAAAATGTATTCTTTCCTTATCGATCACATACCTGTAATAACCATTTAACTTACCCATTGAAGACCCTAGCTGTAGAGTACTGAGCTAGCCACATGGGATATTGCTCTACCGGGATGTTAAATCTTATTCTTATGCTCCACTGAACATATGGTATTGCACATCCTTCTAGGAGAGGGAAAAATTCATTTTTTATTCTTTTCTGGAAGTGGCGTGCAAAAGCTATTTTGGAAATGGACTTTTCAAAGATGTGTATTTACCATAGGTCCTAAACATTCGGGCATTCAGGTAAGATATTAACTAAAGGGGTTTTTAATTGGCCGAGGCCTGTTAATTCACTCTTTCTATCAGTTTATCTGGAACTACCAATATATATGAATACAGACAATTGGCTAAATTGATATCCATTTCTTTCCCTGTTAAATCTTAATCACTTCATACTCAGTGCAAGATTAGGAGCAGAATTCCGCAGGGAAGTATAGTCCGGTACAATATATTATATTAATACTCATACATTATTTTAAATGTTTCATTATGCTATTGTTCCAATTAAGCATTAGTATTACTTCTGTAAGAGTTCAGTTTCTGTATATCATGTTATTTATCCAGCCAATCAATTAGGATAAAAAAAGCACCTCTATAAAACAGCTGCAATTATAATTTATTTATTTTTGTGTTCATAACATATGAAAGTTGCTTTCTAAATACTATTTCAATGAAAATGATAAATAATAATAAAATTGTCATATTCCATCAAGCGTATATTTTTTTAACTATATATTAAGCATTTGTGTTCTCAGAATACATCTTGTTTAGATGTACATAATATTCAGAAAAGTTTAATCTATCATAGTCATCATTTTCAACCATTATCAATCCACTACAGGATGGTTTCTCCAAGTATTTTCCAATTTCTCTGCTCTCTAACCTCTTTTCTCCACATTATGTCTGCAAACTTCTTTATTTCATCCATTCATCTCACATATGATCCATTTCTAGGTATTTTATAATCTCTTGGGATCCAGTTTAAAATATCAACTGTGAATATATTATCATCTCTTCTAGCAATATGTCCAACCCACTTTTAATTAAAGTCTCTTAATTTTTTCAATCATGTCAGTAATATTTTTTTGTTCTCTTATTTATGTATTTTATTTTGAATTCCTTTTTGCTATTCCTAACATACATTTCTTCATACTTTGTTGAGTGAGTGGTCTAAAATCTCTGTATTGCTATTTTGTTAAGTATCAAAATCTCAGATCCAAAAGTAATTACCAGGAAAACAAAATTGTTTAAAGTCTTCATTTTTAAATACATAAGCATATTTCCTCTTAATATTAAGTTATTTCTACCAAAAGAATTCCATCCAAGATTAATTCTATAATTGATTTCATTCGTTATGTTTCCATGTATATTAATAATCTAAGTTATTTATAATTGTTAACTTCTTTTAATTCATCATTATCAATCATTATTTTCTTTTGGAAAAATCCATTAAACATTACTTTAGTCTTCTTAGCATCTATCTTTAGTCCCGCTTTTTCATTTTCATCTAATAACTCGCAACATTTTGTGAAGCTTTAAAGCATTATTTGCAAACAACCACATCATGTTCAAAATCTAGATGACTTAAATAATCTTCATTTACTTATACCCTCTTAATTTCCCATTTTAATCCACAAAATATTTATTATAAAACTACTCTTAAAAGTTTTGAAGATATGGAATCATCTTGTCATACATTCTTCTCAATATTTATTTTTTTAGTATCATTGCTGTTGCATTTTCATAAATATTCCTCAGAATATGACAATATCCTGGCTCTAATCTTGAGATCCAAAATATTAATCATTGTAGAAATTCTTATATAATCAAATGCCTTTTCATAATCTATAAATCCAAAGCATAATGGTAATTCATATTTGTTACCCTTTTATAACTTCCCTCAATACTTGGTTATGTTCCACTGTGCTAAGACTACTTTTAAATCCAGCTTGTTCTTTTGGTTGGTTAAAATCCAAAGTGTGCTGTAGATCAGTTGTAATTATCTTGATAAATTTTTTTGTATAAAATTGATAAAAGACTAAATAATAAAATATTAAATCATCTCTGCTCTTTATTACTGTTTTACAATGCTTTAATTACATCCTTCTATGACAATTTTGATTACCCCTAATCTTCAGAATTTTCATTTCTTTCTCCAAATCTCAACTGCTTAATTCAAACTTTAAATTTTACAATTATATTCTGTAATTTTTAATATCTATCATTTTTTTAAAATATTAATATTAGTTCTGCATTTTTCCAATCATCTGGTACATCTTTATTATTTAGACATTTCGTAATAACGTGAAAGGCTGAAACCTTTTACAGAAGCACCTTAAAAATGCTTATATGATAGCCAATCAAATGTAATAATGACTGCATAGGAAACTCTCAATTAGACATAAATATAATTTTTCCAACAGTTTTTCTATTTCTTCATCATCGTTTTAAAATGTTGATTATGATTACAACAATAAATATATGCAGCACATATATAGCAAAGCTTTAATGATTTTTGGCTTAAATTTTCTTAGCTAGCTTTCAGTTGTTATTCATAGATATAGCAATAGTTGTAATGGGGAATGGATGTGTATGTATATTCATGCTAATTTACATAAATGATTTATATATTGTAATGGTCAGATACATATAGTCAGCTAAACCTATCCTAGAAACCAAGCAATGATCACTAACGCACATGTCCTTATGTAACATCAATATAAATATCACAAACAGCACAAAGTTGAACTCAATACCTATGCCCTCAGGACCATTCCCACATGAGTGACGCATCTGATATTAGCGTATATGCTCTTTTTCTTATATCCTGCTAGGTCAGGGAGATACAAAAATTTCTTAAAACTATGTGAAATAATTGTGGTAAACAAGACATAAAATGCGAAAAGTAATATGTAATAAAAATTTATTAATAATAATAATAAAGTGAAATAGAAACTCATATGTTTAGGTTTAAACCTAAGATTATATTGTGTTTCTTACAGGTTACAAAAAAATCAAGTCATGTCATATGACCTAATTTAATAAGCTTGTGTTTACAAATGTTATATATAGAGCTCGCAAAACAAACTCTTAACAAGATTTGTAGAATACCCCCAACCTCAGACCCGTTTCTGTTACTGGCATCCTCGGTGAGGTGCTAGGATATTCAGTCATTAGATTAAAAATGCCAGGACAAGCCCAATACTAGTCTGAAATTTTCAGACATTCATATGTTAAAATAAAAATTAGTCAGATTAAATATTGCGACTGTAAGCTTTATATGTCATCTCTTTATTTAATAATAGTTCCATCTTTTCTTCTTATAGCAGAAATAAGTTCCTACCAATATGAACGTGTGTTTTACATTCTTAAGATTTTTATTCTCTTTTATAACTTCCTTTGCTAATTCATAATTACATTTATATTGTTATTAAAATAATCTTTTTTATACCATTTTATAAAACTCTAGATATTTAATTTTTCTTAGTGAAGCATTTTTTATATATTTTCACATTACTTTTTTATATTGTCTTATCTCACTAAAAAATTTATTGGTAAATTTCTGGGTTTTTTTTTTTTGTACCAGTTATCTTTGTTGCAGTTCTTAATAGTATTCATTTATCTTCTTCTTATTGACTTCATTCAAATTTGAATAATTTTCAAAATCTGTAAGTATTTTAAATGATTTGCAAATTCTAATTTAAATTCGTTGGAATATTTCTGAAGGTTAAGAATATCTCCAATAAATATTGTTTTCTTAATAATTTTTGTCTCTCTAGTTTTGCATTAACATGTGTCTTACATCTTACTAATTGATGATCACTTCTTGTGATAAATCTAAAGAACATTACAATCTCGAAATACATATTTTCTGTTAATTAAAATATAATCCAATTCTGATATACCTTCATTTGGATCTGTTAATGTCTATTTCCATTTAGCATTTTTTCAA
The DNA here is from genome assembly GCA_028023455.1 of Epiperipatus broadwayi. NCBI lineage: Eukaryota > Metazoa > Onychophora > Udeonychophora > Euonychophora > Peripatidae > Epiperipatus > Epiperipatus broadwayi. Next base: position 14,586,879 of record JAQFVV010000010.1, on the reverse strand, counting down.
AGAAAAAATTCATAATATACCGTTGTTTTTTTTTTACAGTCTACAAGACTGTGTCCTCTCTCATTTTGACCTCATAACCAAATCTATCTACAGCATTTTCATCTTTCAATCATTAAAGTCTCCTATAAAAGATGTTTGGTCCAATCAAAAGCCTTTTACACTACCTTTTAAAAAATTCTCTAAGTACTTTATTATAATAAGAACTTGTTAGGGTGTAAACTTGAATTATCTGCATTGGATGTCTTTCATTAAGTTAAATAGCTAATCTTGCCACTCTGTCTGATACATCACCAATCTCCATCATATTAGTTGCTTATGCTTTCAACATTTACGCCTATGTAGTAAAATAAATGTTCACTTTTTAAATCAATTGTTTCTTCACCCTTCTAACTTGATAAAGTCTAACAATATCATGTTTAATATTATATAGTTTTTTTTTCAATTTATGCCATCTTTCTTCATTTGAAAATGATCAGCAGTAGTAAAGGCTAAATAAAATATCATCTTTAAATGGTAGCCTAGGTTTGCATTCAGATTTTTAATTCCTTCCAGCTGCCAAATTTATCTTGTCTGAAGATTTACATCTTCCTGTAAATAAAGGCTATAATTTTATTTTATTTATTATGATTATAAATATCAATAAGAAAAACACACACACACTCATTCCACCTTCTAAAAAACTTAACTGATATATTAATTAAGAATTATCCAGCAACTGAGTAGAATGGTCATGGAATTGCTGTCTTAAACTCTCACATAAAAAGCCAATAATCCCATTGCCCTGGTTCATGTGGTTAGTGAACAACTTATCCATGTTTGCTTACCATATGAATAATCATATAGTAACATATTATAACGACCCGGAGAATAAAAGCTTAACGTAATCTGCGCTACAGGGCGCCATGTAGGCATTTGAACCTAGAAAAATTTATAAAGAAGGCAGATACGTAAGTCAAAAAAAAAATTTTTATTTTTATTTTATTTATATATTTTGATATCCGGTCGTTAGCCCATGTCACTAGCTCAGGGAGTAGCAGAGATTTAATAATATAATATCTTATCTAATTATATTTCAATATTAAAAAATAAATAAAATAAGCCATTGCCAGTAATTAACATACAAAAATTTATTTATCACATAAATATATGAGATTTAACATTATTATTTTAATATGTTTACGTTAACACTTAACATTATTTTTACTTTTATTTTAGATTTTTAATTTACATTTTAAATTTTATACTATTATTAGTTCGCACAGATTTGTTTAAAAATGTTGAATATAGATCGGTTACATAGATTCCATGGTCAAAAACATTTCAAAATAAACATAAACTATCAAAATACAAAATCATTGATACCATCAATTGCAGAGGGAAATTTATAAGTAACCCAATAGCATTCACCATAAGATGCTTGCATTAACACCAATAACTTAAAAGACATCCGAATAAATACATTTGGATACTCACCATAAGGTATCGGTATTTACCGAATGTCTATATATATTTTGATCGAATATGAAAACCAAAAACATAATCAACCGGTAACGAACCCATGCAAGCGTCTATACCCAACTTAAATTTAATGCATCTTTATTTAGAGTGTCGAGTATGAATAGACTACATAGATTGGCATTTGAAAAGAAAATATTCAATCCTTGTTTAACCTTAGGCCAAAGGTTTGCAGTCAAACCAAACTTCAATCCATCTGATATATCGATGTGTACAATGTAATACTAATACGGCAGCACAATTAGGTTAAGAGAAGAAACTGCTTCTCGTCAGATAGGAATATTACATCTATCTAACGATGAGAGCAATAAAAAAAAAACTCCGTAGGAAGGAACAGCGTTCTACGTCTTATAATCCCTTCCATAGGCAAAACAGAAGTGCGCGGCGTATAAAAGCGATTCTGCCCATAGCGAATCTCATACTACATCTACTAATTACACCAATATATCCAATCCATTGACCTAATTCAACTATGAAATGAATAACCTAAGATTACCCTCCCCTAATATAACTTTACAAATCTATATAGCCATTCACGCCTGACTTAAGTTTAATATTTATATAACTAGTTTAATGAAAAACAGAAATCATACTAAAACTTAAAGAACAAATAAATAAATAAATGGAAATGATTTTACAAAAGAAATACATTAAATATAATTAATAAATAACGTTGGTCAGATAGGATTCTATTTCTTAATTATTTTAAATACGGAAAGTTTTTAATTTAATGTTCATTAATTATAAAGTTCTTACGGTTTAAAACAGTTCATCTTTATCTGTTGCTTGCCATTTGAACATGAATTCCCATGCCGTCCTAAAAGATTGTTTGAGTTGGCCATTGTTTTTTTATTTATTTATCCGGAGGTCTTTTAGTTTAGTTGGTCCTTAATGTAGAAAAAAAAACGATGTCATTTCTCTTTTTTTTTTTTTTAACAAAACTGAAGGGATTGAAGAGTGCATCTTTTCAATCCCTTTTCCTTCAACTCCACACTAACACATATAGTCACATCGTAATAACTAATTAACTCTTTTATTTTCAAACCTTTCCTTTTATAATAATTTTGTGGATTAACTCAACATTACGTCATGATAGTGAAAACCTTTTCGTTGAGGTCCGATTTCCCAATGGATTTCTTTCATTTGCTAAAAGTTTCTATTGTTTTCCTATCTGACCGATGCTTATACATTTAAATGCCCAAAGGCTAGTTTACTAATTAAAATAATCATTTCCATTTTACAAAAGATTAATTAATTTATTTTCAAACTTAAAACATATATTTTTATCTCTAAATCTTTTCTGAAAATTTAGTTTTAAACTACTCTTTTTTTAATAAAGTTTTATTTTAATAATTTTTTATCTGTGCGATTTTATATATATGCGAGTTTAAGATGATTTTTTAATTTTCAGTTTTTAATTCTTAAAAAAGAAATTTTTATTGGCGAACTTTTTTTTTTTATGTTTACTAATAAAAAATAATGTAACGTACGTATGTGCCCGTTACAATATGGAATGAAAATTAGAAATTTGCCTTGCTCAATGGGTCATCTTTCAGTTAACAGCAAACTCCTTTTTAAAATAAAAAATTTGAAGAATTGAAATTATATTTTGGATTAAATACCTTAGTTTAGTGATATTTTACATCTTCTATCTTGGATGTAAATGAATTTCCAGAATCATTATTTTATTAGAAACTTTCTTCAAAGAAAACTTCAGTTTGATATTATATTTAATTGCTATTTTTTTTAGACTGAAAAACTTTGAATGCTCTAAAAAATAATTTAAAAGCAATTGATCTTGAGTATTGGTATCAAGTCAGAGTGGCCATATTTTGAAAATTGTTAAATGGGATAACTCAAAATAAAATACATAATATGATTCCCCCCCCCCTTTAAAAATTCATTATGTTTACAATTAAAATGTATTTTAAAATCAATTATTTTCTTATATGATTTATTAACGTGTTTGTCTTATATAAAATAATTTTTTTTTTGATAGCTGTAGTATAAGTATTTTTATTTTATATATTTTTTCTTTCTGATGATTTAAGTATTTAAATTTAGCAAAATGTATATCTTAATAAATTCAGAGACTCATTTGGTTCAAGTGTAATGTTAATATTTAAGAATCTAAGGGTCCAAGTTCGATTCCCAAGTTAATGTTGTCGCTGGTCAGGCTAGCAACACCTGAAGAAGAGAGAATAATATTTCTTGAAACATTGTGCATATACTAAAGTTGAATGCAATTGGAAGATATAAATAAAGTTAAATTTTTCTAAAGGCATTCAATACTTAATATTGGATAATGGAAATAGTTCAATATATAAATGCAATTATTGTTAATTGTTTTAATTTTCAAAATTACTTCACTTTAACAATTCAAAAAAAGGAAACTAATTTGAGAATATTAAAATGTAAACAATAATGAGGAAATGATAATGTAAAGAAAAATATCTCAATTTTCTACCACTTTAGAATTGAATTTTAATAGCTTTACTGAATTTATGATTTTGATTTTTTCCTAGAAAATAGTAACTGAACAAGTTGAAGAAAGATTAAATCTAACTTTGTAGACAACAAATTACTAACTAAGCTGTTCTCCATTAAAGAATAACTTAACATATTTAAAAATTCTAGTTGTAATTGATCTTTTAAAAAATGATTAAATCTAATTACTAATTGGAAGAAAAGCAAAAACAAATCACTGAATAAGCTGATCTGCATTTTAAACAAGGAAGTGAAGACACAAAAAATGAAGTAATTAATGTTTGTTGTTGTGTTCATGTGATATAAAAATATTTAATAAAATCTTAAAATTCATAATTATAGTAATATTATTACTTAAATGAATTTACTAAAGCAAAGGGAAAACCTAATTTGTAAATATTTATACTATAGATATTAAAAATTAGTATTTAAATTTACCATAGCATGGGAGTTTATAAAAATAGGAAGAAATGTGTTATTGAATTATTTTTTATTATATGTTCACTTAGTTCAAAAAAGGTAATTACCTATGAAAGCTCAGGAATTGAATGTGTCAGGTTTATGTATTTATGAAATTTTTCTTTCAATGTGTTTTTCTTTGATTTTTTATCATTGGTTATTTTCTGTTTTGGTTTTTCTTTTAATTCCTTTGTGTGTGTGTGTATGTGTGAAGTTGTTCCTTGCTATTTTACATCTTATAGTTATTTAAATATAATAATTAAAATATAAAATAGTTTATTTAAATACAGTTTCCTGATACCTATATAATATACATACTACATTTGATTTTTCTTTTAGTTTCTGTTGTTAAACACTGCATGGAGCTACTGAAACCATACTGAGATAATTCATCAATAAATTGAACATTTTGGCGGGAAATTGGATTCTGTAAAAGCACATCATATTAAAATACAAATTAATTTTAATTTTTTTTTTTTTTATAATTTTTTTATTTGATGCTTCATATTTTTTTAAGTTTTTATTTATCTTTCTAATCAATCAACAATATATGGTTCAATTATAAATGTATAGTTTAATGAAATACATTAGTAAAAGGTTAAGTCCATTATAAATGACATATTTTGTTGTTGTTTTTTTTTTCATCAAAGAAAATATGTTGCTTAATCAATAGATACTATAATAAAATAATGAACAGGCCTAGTAAATTAAAAAAGAGATTATAATATGGCCCAACTGATGAATGCTGGTTTGGCATGAAATACATATATATTATGTTATTTTGATTACCAGTGATAAACAGAATGAAGTCCCAAAGAAAAGCTAGAAAGAAGTTCCATTTTGCCACTGGTTTATTGTTGACACAGAATATGTGACCCAGATAAGCCTATTAATTCAGGAGATATGCTATCATTTTCTTCAGAATTTGATTCCAATGCAGGAATGCTTGGGTGTTTATTTCAATCACAGATCATCTCATGCTTTTGATGGTTACTGACAGTCCAGCTAATGTCTTATTATGGGAAAATGTTTCATTTTTCAAGGGTGAACTAATTAACACATTTAAATATTCAATAAACCGAATACTTTATTATCACATAAATGCAAACAGATTTATTTTGAGATTACTTTGTTAAAAAATCTATTTCAGGTTACAGAAAAATATTTTATTTTTTAATGATAAACTATGCATAATACCTATTCAATTTTTGCAAAGGGTTTGCATTTTTTAGATTACTTTATAAAAAAATATTGCAAAAAAAAAACTACAATTTTTATTTAAATACAGATAAATGTTATAAACATACAAATCTATGTTTATTTTTAGATTACTTTATATAAAAATGTAGATTCACTATTTACATCTCTAAATGTCAAAAATTGTGATGAATCTTCAGTTTATTGGTGAGTTATCACAGTACTGCTTCAGAAGCTCCAAGCAGTGTTTAAAAGCGGAAACTAAGTGGAAAATGGAATGTAGTATGCTGATTATATCGTACCTAGTTTCCTATTAAATAAGATTATTTATTCTCAAATTTTTCTTCAAATGAATAATACAAATCTATTTTTATAGACTTTTGAGTAAATAAAAATGTTCTTTTTTTTTTTTTTTTGAGTAAATGAAAAATAATCATACTTTTTTCCCCCATAACTGAACAAAATTTTGTATTGTTCATTTTTCTCCATTATTAATTAAAAATTCAAGTGTTTTAACTATTTTATATTACAAATAAATTAACCATGGTGAAGGATGATTAAACTAGAAATAGATTTTTTTAATATATTTTGTAAAGGCACATCAAATTTTTATTATGATTGAATATTTTTTTTATTGTAGCATTCATGATTTTATTTTTATTTTATTTTTTGATTGACTAGAATTAAAAATAATCATTCTTAACTGTTTGAAATCCAGGTGGCCATTTTTGATTCTTAGAAAAATTTACCCTAACTCTAATAACTTAGATATTTTATGTTTGAATGTAATAAATATAAAAAGACATACATTACAAGAAAGGTCATTTATGAAAGAATGTAATGAAGCTGTTAAAATAGTCATTTCATAAAGAAAAAAATTAAGAAAAAAAAGATTTTTAATAGTTTTAAGAATGTTTATTTTTTTTTTTTGCTGAATCACAAATCTTAAATTTTGAAATTCAAATGATAATTTCATAAAAGGCTTCATCACATCCGTCACAAAATTACAAAAAAAATGGTATAATGGAAGTCTTATCTAAGGTAATTTTTCACTGAGAAAATTACTAAAACAGCGCCTTTGCTGTAGTCCATTTTCATTTTAGAGCCAGATGTGTTCATTTGTGCAAAAGTATCTATTAACAATATGAATGGTTTTTAGTGAGAAATAAGTAACACAACAGTGTATTCAAAATATATATATATATATATCAAACTCATAAAAAATAAAATGAATAAAAATAAATCAATAAAGATTAAAAAAAAATTATTATGAACAATGATTATATATGTGGAAGAAAGATTGGGTTCAAATACATGGTGCTGTAACACAGAGTGGATGGATTGAGGAAGCCAGAAAGTCTGTATAAAATGTCCTATATTATATGAGATTCCAGTTGTGTAGAATAAACTTGTATATAAATATATTTATTATTTTGCATAAAAGATATGAAGAAAGGCTGAGTTCAAATACATGACACTGTAACACACAATGGATGGATTGAGGAAGCCAGAAAGTCTGTATAAAATTTCCTATATTACATGAGATTCCAGTTGTGTAGAATAAACTTGTACATACATAAAAATACATTTGTTTCACCTAAAACTTCAAAAATCATGAGATTACAAAATTGCAACAAGAGTACAATGTTACTATAATCATGTGATAAATGAACAATCATATAAATAAAATAATAGGCCTGATTTTATAAATTCAATCAAACTTATCACTAGTAATTGGTGGCATGGTTTTACTATCACTAAAATGTAAATTGCCTAAAATTGATGTAAATCGATTGCGGGTCATAACTTTAGCAAGTCCGAGCTGATACAAATATTCTTCCATAGACCAAATGAATTCAAACTTGGTCACATGTGATACACTATTTGTATTTATAATCATGCCAAAAAAATTCATCTAGCTCACAGGGTGACAGATTACCTCAATCTCGAACTTTTTTCCATTCAACAGCATATTTATTTATCTCAGCACATATATATTCATACATTTTTTTTATCAAATAATAAATAAAAAAATCAGTAATTGCATACTCACGGGTGCCCTTGAATGTTATCCAGAAACGTATCAGTCTGGTCAAGATGAAGGTCCAGGCATCAGTTCAATAGCCATCCTGACATTTCTTACTGATGACTTCATTTTTTATTTTTGGGTGCTGCAGCTACTTCATCATCTGGACTATCAAAAAGACATTCATTAGATGAGCTGCTAGAAGAAGGCCCAGAATCGCAACGTCTTCAATAGGAAAATCGGAATCAGAAGTAAATTTGCCGGTATTCATTGTGAAATAACGTGAAATAACTTTTTTACATATCTGAAATGATAAAAATCAAAAAAAAAATTTTAAGTATCCTTCGCTAAAATATTCATAAAAAATCTAAAAATTATCAATGAGAAAAAATTCTTACATATTCTCATAGAAAACAAAATGGCACAAAAAAAGAAGTAAGTTCCGTATGTATGACGTTTACCAATTACATGCAAACTCAGCTGAAAGTAGTAATTTCTGGTTAGTCGAACAGAAGTCGTGTTACTAGTTATGTTTTGAAAAAAACGAATTCAGCTAATTTTTCCAAAAGTTTCATCAATTTAATTAAATAATGAAAATTATTTTTAAGTAATCATTTGTCAAAAGTTTGGTCCATGTTAGAAATTATTGGAGAAAGCTTGTGAGACTAGATTATCAAAGAAAGTATTATTCATGAATAAAATTAGTTCATCTATATAACTTGAATTAAAATAAAGTATAAATAACACAAGTAATAAATTGTTATAAGACTAAACATTTTAATCTTCCAAAAAAAAAAAAAGAATATTTGTAAAACAAAGCTTTGTTCAGTTTGGAATTGATCATGATTAAAAAAAATAATTTTAATGAGGAAAATTATAATGCATCCACGTTTTATTTAAAGAGCATGCAAGGAGAATTATCATTAATTAGAAAATCTGGTGATAAATAGTTCTACTTTGAAATATATATTCTGATAAAAATATTTTAGTTTATATATGTGAATGTATACTTAATTGTAAACAATTAAGAGATGCATGTTAGGAGTAACAAGAAGAGATCGAAAACATAATATATGGGTAAGAGAACAAACAGGTGTTACTAACCTCATTGAAAAAATTAAAAGACTGAAGTGGAGTTGGGCTGGATATATTGCTAGAAGAGATGATAATAGATGGAGAATTGAAATCTTAAACTGGATTCCAAGAGATTGTAAAAGACCCAGAAAGAGACCACATATAAGATGGATGGATGAAATAAGACCGTATGCAGGAATGATGTGGAGAAGAGAAGCTAAAGATTGGAGATGGATTGAACTTGGAAAGATCTTCATCCTGCAGTGGATTGATAATGGTTGATGATGATACGTAATTGTTTAATCCACTTGATATGCAAAACTTAAATTAATTACTTTCTGAAATATTTGTTCAAAAACTTAGTTCATATTTGAATTAATAGTTTATATACATTGGCTCTTAATTTGAAAACTATTTAAGCAATATTTTTCATAAAATTACTAAAATAAGATTTTTTTAATTTTCGAAAATGTTTCCTGAACATTGGATTCTAATTTATTAACAAAAAAAAAAAAAAATTATTGACACTTATGACTTTTTGACAATCTTTAAAAAATTAAAGAATGTTAATAATTAGCTATAATATGTTGGACTATTTCCATCATCTATGAATGAATGAATGTCGAATGTACAGAAAATTTTAAACTTTATTTAAACTTTTCAAATACAAACAATTTGTTAGTAATAGCACACAATTAGACAACATAGATTAGTAATTACACAATGTTTCGAGTAGTAGTATTCTCCACTCTTCCTTGGGTGTTGCTGGCCTGATGTGCACAGTATATTTGCATAGAGGTTGAACTAATTGTGTGTTATTACTAACAAGTTGTTTGTATTTGAAAAGTTTAAGTTAAGTTTAAAATTTTTTCTACATTCAACATTCTCTCATAAATGATAGAAATAGTCCAACATATCGTATCTAATAATATACCATCATCACAAATATTAATAATTGTTTAGCAACTCATCAGTTGTAAATATGTCCAAAATCCAATTTTCTTCCAAATGTTAATGGATATTGTTTTGCTTTCATACTCTGTTGTTTGCTAATCCTATCTTGTTATAATGTGTTGACATTAATATATTTTAAAGATATCTATCAAAATTGAACCTTTTTTCCATATATTTTTAAAGATTCTTGACTTTGTGTGTGTGTGTGTGTGATAAAAGATTTGAATAATAATTAAGATAATAAATCAATCACTTTAAAATATATTTTATTTAAAGATGATGAAATATCTTTACTGCTATACTGACTTGTAACATTCCATCAAAATTCATTAATTGTTTTGCGGATGCTTAATATTTAACATTTGCTTTTAATACCTAATGTCTATAAATATTAAACTATATATGTCTTTAAGTATTTCAATTATTAAAATATTATCTTTTTTTTTTTTTTTTCATACGTCATAGCATCGGCTGGGAGGCAAACCCACAACCGTCTGCAACCAACTATTTTCTTGCAAGGTGGCTGCGATGACCTCTCGGCTAAGTATTTTTGATAGAGATGCTCTAGTGAAATGCATCATCTGCTCAATTTATTTCCAGTTTTGAATTAGAGTTGCTAGATCATGTTATAAATTTTTTGAAAATTGCATATGAGTACCAAAGTTGGAGTTAGAGTGCAATAATTTTATTCAATTGATTTGATTAATTTTTTGGTTCTTTTGTTTTTTTATTCATTCCTCATTTGTAAATTGATTCTTCCAACTACTCTGTTCAATGTGCTAAATTACAAGAACAATAGTTTGAAAGTGAAATATTTCAAAATTATTGTTTCATGTAAAGCATCACTTTATTTATATTATACAATTAAGGTACTACTTTGAATAATTTTGGGAATTTATAAATCATATTGTTTTAAAATTGGAATTATATATATTCAGTCTTCCATGATTTCAACAACCATGAGTTAATAAACTACATTAAAAAAGTATACATTAGAACGAAAATTAAAATAATAAAATTTTGCAAATTAGGTTTAAAATCACAATGCATGTGAATGTTATATGACTTGTCTATATATCAGCAACCATTTCCTTGTCTTGCAATATTCTTTCTTAAACTCATTCTTGCAGTTTTTGTGTGTATATTAAATTTTTCTACTAGCCTTTAAAAATTTGAAAATTAATTTATAAAGACTTCAAAGCTTGAAGTAATGTTAGCAATTCTTCCAAGCCTGAAAGAAAGCATTACTTGATTTATTTATTTTTTATGTGATAAAATAGAGAATAATTGATTTTGTTTTGTAAGATAAAAAAAATATGTTCCAAAAACTTGCCAGATATTCAATAAGAACAAATTGTTACTTCTCAAATTGTAAAACAAAACCAGTAAAGAGAAAAAAATACATCCAAAGAAGAATTGGAAAAAAGAAATAGAAAGAGAAGTTAGAGAGGAAGATTTATGGATCGGCTGAAGCATAGTGATTGGGAATCAGAGAACTGGGAATCAGAGAACGTCATTGGTTGTTATAAACAAATATTTATAATATATGTAATTTATAAAGCTGTAAATTTAAGAAGAAAGTCAAATTTATTTAATTACTCTGCATGTGGTCTATTTTTTCTAAAAGAATGTTGAATTATAAAAATGTCTTATTCTCAGACATACATGTTTTTGTTTTTTTTAAAGAACATTCATTTTATTAGTCAAATTTACAAAAATATGATTAAAATAATTTGTAATTTTTTTTTCCCTGAATGTGCAAATATAGTACATATTTTCAAAGCAAATTAAAGTAGTATTTTAAATGCATGCATGTATATACATACACACATGTATGTTTTCTTCAATTAGATGATCTTTATTTGTTTTTAATATGATGGGATTTTATAATTGCAAAGTCTGGAACAATTATATAAAAATGAAGTGGAATAAATATAATCTTAAAAGATCTTTTTTGTCACCATTGAACACAAAATTCTGAAATAATTCTTTGGAATATTTGTTAAAAATTTATATGCAGTATTGCTTTGTTCTTTAATTTTGCAAAATCTTATTTAATTCAAAATAGTTGCAATTGAAGCATCGCCTCAATCTATGTATTTCAGATTATTCAAAAAGCCTCTAAAAAAAAGTGTCAAAAGTTATTTTAGTAGTAAGCATAAAGTGTTTTGTGTGTTATTAAAATTAATTCGTAGAGTGAAAGAAAAATTAGTTTAGAATTTTATTAAATAAGAAGAGTGATCAATTGTAACAGAAAATTTGAGAAAATATTTTTTTGGGTAAATTGTTTAATCCCTTGGTATTAAATTGAAAGTATTTTATTCTTGAAATGGAAGAGTAGTCACTTTCATTGAATTAATGAATTGATAAAAGTTACAATCCATATTTTAATTAACAGGCAATATAATCTTTGTCACCTATTATTTAAAAAAACTTCTTGGAAAACTGTAATTAAGAAAGAAAAAGAAAGCAACAGTTTTTCATAATACAATTAAGTTTCTATAGTAACAAACTAATAACAAAAAAAGAAAGAAAAGATAATTAATTTAGTTCTCCTTTTTTGTTTTTTATATAAGAATAGAATTAAAAAGTAGTTATTCTATTCATTAATCATATAATTAAGTTATTGAAACTTAATTTCTTTTTATGAATTTCATATCGTAGTAGATATATAAATGTATTGAAAAGTATAAACCCATCAAATGTTTTGAATATACTATGTGTATATATATATATTGCTTATCCAAGTAATAGTAATAAGCAAAATAAATCTAGACCGATTTTAGGCTACAATATGTTGCTTCCATATATCTGTTGCCATTAATTTATAACATATGGTAATACTTATATACATATTGAACATAACATATACAGTAAAATCTCATTTCATTCTTTTTATCTATTTCATTTTTTTTTCACATATTTGATGCCTTTGGGTTTTTTTTCCAGAATTACCAGTATATAGTTGTTGTTTTTTTTTTCATATGTCATAGCATCTGCCGGGACGCGAACCCACAACCAACTACTTGCTTGCAAGGCAGCTGTGATGACCTCTCGGCTAACAATGCTTGACTACCATTATATAGTTGTTGTTTTTCTTTCCTAGATCAGATATAATATTTTCTCACATAGAAAATTGTATGTTTTCAATTTGAAAAAAAAACACAGGTCCCTATTGTAACGTATATAAATAAACGTCTAAAAACACGATCGTGGCTGATGTAGACGTAAGTCACAAGTATGTGACCGGGTAGGCGGTTACTGAAGAGGGGAATAACATAGCCCCGAGTCCTTATCCGCAGTATATGAACATAAGACCGTCTTTAAATGCTCGTCAGACTATTTCTAGCAGAGATCCCAATAAAGGGGAAGGCGGATCAAGTTGGACCAAGTTGCCACGAGCCTGTAAGACTCAGAACGATGAGCAACGCTCGTTTGTGCTTATAACTTGGGCTTCTTATTGTTAATATTACACTAAAGCGGATAGGACACAGATGAATGTTGAAATATTTTCCATTCCCGCCGTGTTAGACCTAAAAGTGGGCATTAAAGCCGAACGTCGCTTGTGAATGAGTCTACACAATATATCAGCACGCTACTACAGAAAAAAAAATACGAATATGAATTTAAAAACTTAAGAATAAAATTAGTGTAAACCCCTATTTTATTCTCATCTCCTGGCACTGGTGGTATTGTAACGTTTATTTATATACGTTACAAATATATTGGCATTGGGTAAAAAAAAAACTAAAAGATAAAAGTGGATTTAAAATTTTGTTGAGTAATTTTTTTTTAAAAAAAAAAAACGTACAATGAGGGTTGAATTATTCTTATTTTTTTTTTATGTGATTAGTAATAACAGTAATTGGAGAGAACAAAAGAATTCCAAAAGCAAGTAAAAAAAGATAAGCTGAAAGTAGAAATACTCAAATTAATTAAAGATGGCCGAAAACTTGAAGAAAATAAAGACTTTATTACATAAAATTTATAAAGACTGGATAAGATTAAAAAGGCATGGTACTAGCATGCGCAGAAGTCCTGAAAACTGGATATAAAAAGGAGGGATCCGGTTGAAGGAACGTCTTGTTCGTTTTGTTTCTCAAGTTGGTCTTGGATAACATTAATATATCCAAGATCGCTCTTCACTGAAGGAATTCGGCATGTCGCAGTGAACCGGAGCTTCTGAAGACATCGGACCTAATGATGTACACCAGGAAAAGCCTTCGTGACCGACGGAAATGGACCACAAGATCAAGCAATAACCAAAAGGCCGAGCTCATTATAACCAAAAAACTATGCATAGTTATCTACTACTGAATTCATGAAACTTACCGGTAAGAATAATTATCCTGATTGTGACAAAGTTAACTATTTAAAACTACTCGTAAAAATATACGTATAAAAGAATCCCGATAGTGACTTTAATTTTTCTATATGAGAGACTCTTATTTAACCAAGAACTTTTTGTTTATTTTAACTGATATTTATATTTTCTGGATATTTCCCACCTGAATTAAATGTGTTCTCTCCAAGGTATTAATTAGCTACTTAACATGAAGTATTTTAGTTTGTCAAAATTAAAAATATTTCTAATATCAATTCTCATTTGTGCGTTATTAATAATAGTTATTATTTTTTATTATTAAATTTATTTTTAGTGTAATAAGATTTAAACGTAAGTTACCTTTGTCAATATGTTTCAATACGCCCAGGACTAATAATCGTAAAAATCATTAATTCTCATTACGGTAGAATTACCGCCCCTTAAAAAATAATAATAAAAATCTTTTTATTTTTTTTTGTTTTACAACTTGCGAGAGGTGCTGGCGACATATTTCAGCGGATTCTTAGGAATTCTGGCGCCCATATTAAATAAAATTAAAAGTTGATTTTGTCAATAGCACAATTCGTTACAATTAATAGGCTGAAGTTGATCACGAAAAATAGCTGTGTTTTTAGAATAGAAATACAACTTTCTTCTTTTTTGACATAGCTTGATCAACTCACGCGCAGTTTATATTAGCGTGTAAAGGCCTAGCAAAACGAAAAACGTTACACTATATTTAACTTAATTGAATCTAGAAATTGATCGTTATATCATACATTTCTTATAGCTTACACAGAGATAAATGTATTTAAGGATTATCTGTCCAAAACCCATTGTCTAAAACAACTATTGTACAAAATAATACAAAATCAAAAATATAAATGTAAAAAATACCTGTAAATTTAGTTGCTGTGCATATTATACATTATAGTTTTTATAAAAACTAATTTTAAAGGCAAAAAATAAATATATAAACAAATTTATGCTAATAAGAACATAATAAAATATATATATTTTAGGAATCATTTCAGGAAGCGATTATCAGGCTTTTTCAATCATTTAAGTTCTTCTCATTTTATAGTCCATACAGTTTGCATTCACTCCTCTCTCCGTAGCGTGAATCATTCACTGTTGCTGTTGTGTAGCGTGCTGTGGACAATTCTACCTCGATCGACTCTTAGTCATATCATATTCAGAACTTTTACTTTTATGCTTGGAAATTGCTTTTTTTCAATACACCCGGGTTTCGGGATTTTTTTAATGCAGTTTTGAAGTTATGCAATTCATGTTTCTTAATAACTTTGTATGCGTTTTTCTTTTATGCGATAAAAATTATTAGATCAGAAGTTGAGCTCCGATAATGCGCTATTACTTTAAATATTATAAATTTCATGCACTCACATGTCATATTTAAAGTAATCGCGCATTATTGGAATTCGACTTTCATCTAATAATTTCAATATTTTCAGCACTTTATAATAGTACTGTAATAGATTTTATACAATAAAGAAATTCATAATTCACTTAAAATCAGGATTTCCCCATTTTATATACACACATTAAATTTTACAAGATTATAATGTAAATCTGTTCAAACATTATAACCATTAAGCATCACATGATCACATTTCCTATACTAGCACATTAATTGTTGATACTGTATGGAAAGTTTTGCTCTGTTTTTCAAACATTATAGATACCTATACTATGCATGTTGTTGTATTTGGATTTTAAATCACATTCTATTTTTGCTTTTTTAAAAAAAAAGAGTATATAATCAATTAATCATTTAGTGTCCGCAAGTTTATTTTTAAAAGGTGAGTAACAGTGATGGGCACAATTAAATTTGACAATTAAAATCTGATTTTTAATTGTAATAACAATTTAAAAATTATGTAATGTGAT
Organism: Epiperipatus broadwayi; assembly: GCA_028023455.1. Classification (NCBI taxonomy): domain Eukaryota; kingdom Metazoa; phylum Onychophora; class Udeonychophora; order Euonychophora; family Peripatidae; genus Epiperipatus; species Epiperipatus broadwayi. The sequence goes on along the minus strand of JAQFVV010000010.1, from coordinate 14,570,935 downwards.
CCGAAATTAATGTGATGTGAAATAATGAAATTTGATTTTTAAATTGAATTGAAAATTAAAGATAAAAATAATTTAATTTTTGATTGTTAGTTTTAATTAAATTTTGCCCAACAGTGTAAGTAGGTGTCTTTTTATTATCATAAGTCTAAGTTCTTATTTTTATTTTAAACTTTTAGTTTACCCTAATAGAGAGGAAAAAACACCTAAGAAAATGAATTTCTTTGGAAACAAAAATTTCAATTTTAGATCACTTAGTGGAATGGGAAGGATCAACAGCGATTGGAAAACATTTTAGTTTGGGTGAGTCCACTATAGTTGTATTTCCTCTTGTGACGAATCTGGTGTCTTATCAGTTCACAAACGAACCTGCATATCGTCAAATAGCAATAATGATTAAAATACTGTAAATATATGAAAAAATATAAAATACTGTAAATTATGCATAAAAATATATTGTTTTGAATAAAATTAAATACTGTAGTTAATAAAAAAAGTAAAAAAAGTTTGTCTTGTATCAATTTTTTTTCAAATTTGAAATTTTTTATTAGTCATATTTTATTTCCTTATTTTTTTTTATGCAAATTTTAAAGTAATTTTACGTTGTTGCTTTGCTTTTATGTGATTTTTGAAAATTACAATACGTATCCCCATAGTTAAGACTATTTTTGTGTGATTTCTTTTGTGCACGTTTTCTGAGGAACTTATCGACCACATAAAATGAGATTCAGGTGTACTTATTGTTTTCTGGCTTATAGTTAAAATTAAAATCAATTTTTTCAAGTGTAAGCAAACTTTTTCCAATAAATGTAATCATTTTTAGTTATTGAAAAAAATTTTCTTGATAAGACAAATTCTATCTTTTAATTTTTTCCCTCCAATTGGACACAATGGTGCATAGTCACATTCTGGTCCCAGTGAAATTCATCACATTATAATATGCTATGATATTAGATTTTCAAAGTCTGAAGGTTTTTATAGCAATTTATGCTTTGAATGATCCTATTTTAGCCTTCATTTTTACCTATAGATAGCAGAAATAATTAAAAAAAATAGGGAGGCATTAAAGTTTACCTATTGGTATGAGAATTTTGGCAGACATTGTTTATGTTATGCCAAGACACAAAAAGTAAATGTTATTTTTTTTTATTTTAAATATTTTTTGTTAATTTAATACACAATAAAATTATGAAAATAATATATAATTAAAAATATATGGTTTGATGTGTCTAAACTTAGGCATTAGAAAAAATATTTTTACATTATTCTGATTAAGTTACATTGTTATGAAGCTGTAAGTTTAACTAACAAATATCAAAGTGTTTTCATTAAGAACTACTAAATTACTTATTTGTAAAATAATTTTTAATAATAAATGAAATAAAAAGTATTTTACTTTGCTATAAACTTTATTCAAATTAAATGTTACATATTTAAAAAATTAACCTTAGGATTTGAGCCTTGATTTTTTTCTATTTACATATATATAAAAGATTAAAAGTATAAACAAATTTATACTAATAAAAATTACTTTAAATTTTTTTTTGTGTGTGATTTTTTTTTTTTTTGATAACTTTAATCAACTTTCTAAGTCTGTTTTTTATAAGGACCTAAAACATTTTTTGTAGGCATGTTCTTTGTCAGCCAATAGAATTCACTGTGGTATTTATGTTCATAGATAGTTTTACATGTTTTTTGTTTGGATTTTTTTCATGTCATTTTTCACAGCTTTGTAATTTTGATTTTTAATATTATGTTTAAAATTATTATATGTATTCAGTAAAATAATTTTTTTAAAAAGTAACTGCAGAATGTTCTCGCAACTAAAGGTGCAAATAAACAGGTAAGCAAAGTAAATTGATAATATAAAAACCTTATAAAACATGACAAAAATGTCTTCATTGCAATATTTGCCTTCGTTGTACAAATCTTAATTTAGTAAGAAAAAATGTTTGTTATACAATTTGCTTGCTATTCAGCTTGTAACCTGCCCATCCCTTTTCTCTGTATTTAAATAGCCAAGGTCCTATACATGAGGGTCAGAATGACTTAAAGTCAACAAAGGCATGACAATAATATTAGCATTTAATAAGGGATTTAGAGGTTCCATCGTCAGATTTTCAATAGTATGGATGGCTGAAGAGTTGGAGGGTGGAGTACATCGAAGCCTGTCCATTAAACTTTGAAGATTTTCAATTTTAATATAAACTGAGAACTAATTATATATGTGTGTGTGTGTGGGAGATGATAATCTGGACCAACTGATGAGTGTTGTTTAGCACGAAATACATATATTGGAGATCATTTATCTTTTTCATGTATGTGTGGTCATGTGTATTAGTTATATGAGATAGAATGGATAACTGAAAGGAGCTTGAAAGTCTGTGTTCAAATCCTCATATAAACTCCAAGTATATGAATTATGCTTGCATTTCAAATATATATATATATATAGTGTATTTTAAATAATTTCACATTTTTTTCAAAAAAAATTGTTTTTGTAGCTAATAGATTGTTTTCTTCTTTTTTATATATATCTAAGAAATCTTGGAAATATAAAATATACTTAGAAATATAAAAAAGAATCTCATTGTCAAAAATTAATTTTTGAAGTTTACTTATATTCTTTAAAAATAGATTGCAATATAATTCTCAGGCCAAAACAAAACTTGCTTCTCTTATTTTGAAGTTGCTTTAGATTAGCATGTAAGTGCTTTAGTAAATTAGCTATTGCTACAGTTTGAATTAGTAGGAGGAGGTAAAGAATAGTCTAAAGCAGTGGTCTTCAACCTTTTCACACCTGCGGCCCTGCAGAAGTTTACAGATAAATTTTAGTAAAGATGTAACCTGCTTAGCCTTAGATAAGCATAACTGTTACAACTGACCAAAACAGCACAATAGTTATTGTGTATGGTAATGGTGTTGCTTACCTTCACATGCTGAACACAGAAAACAGTACAATACCAATCGTTCTCATTAATGTGCTTGCATTTCTATGTTTATTATTTCATTGTTAAAACATTCAAGAATAAAATGTTATTCACCTGAATGTTGGGAAATATCATAGCTAGTGTAATTACATGGCAATGATTATGATAAATGTAATATCTGTATTTAATGTTAAATATACGAGATGGTTATATATACATGGAGGTTGTCTTTTGATACTAGTAAGGGCAAAATAGAAATCGCGTAATTAATCACTGTACTGTCAAAAAAAAATTCACCGTATTTTAAATCTGAAAAAATAAAACGAAACGTGTAAAAGTCTGAAATTTTGATGTTATTATAATTTTTTTTTTTTGTGCTGGTGTGTTGAAAGGATCAAAAAATGTAATTAATAGGAAAAGTTTTTTTTAAAAAATGGTAAAATAGATATCACGTAATAGAAATAAAGCCAAAACAAAAAAAAAATCGCAAAGTTATTTTTTGTTTGTTTTTATTAACAGAAATTGGTTTTAAAAATAAAAGTTTTAGTATATTAGCAGTATACAAATAAAACCAAAAAATATCGCCTTATAGGCCAAAAAAAAAAAAGTGGGCGTATTTTTAAACGAAACTTGAAAAAGTCAAAAGTTTTGATCTTGTTTTAACACATAAACAATGCTGACAAGCAACCGTGATTGCTATCCAAAGACAACTGGAGTTTGTTTAATAAAAAACCTTTTTTTTTTTTAAATTTTGAATTTTTTTAGAAAAATAATAAATTTAATTCTATCTCTCCATAAACATGTGATAAAACAAATTAATTTATGTATGATTGATTCGATTTCGTTTTTGTTCTGTTTCTTATTTTTTAACTGAGTAAAAATGCGATGAAAAAATAAATAAAAACTGTTTATATTAATTAAAAGTTTAAAATCTTATTATTTTGTTATTACTAGCTTTCTTGCCGGTCTAGCGCGATCCGGCAGAAAACTTCCGCGGCCCGGTGGTTGAAGACCACTGGTCTAAAGTTTGCATAAAACAAAAGTTAGTAATTTTACAATTTTTTTTTTTTTTTGTTTTTACAATTAGGTACTTGTGTATAATTCAACCGATGACGTATTACCCTGAAGGCATATCAGTCTAATCTTGCGATTTTTAAGATAACGTCTCCAAGTGATTTGCGGACACATGTAATCGCTAAAATGTGTCCGCAGATCACGTGAACACGGTACGTTAAAAAACGCAACATTAGACCGATATGCCTTCAGGGTAATACGTCATCGGTTGATCACGTGGTAAAAAACAAAAAAACATGGCAAAAATATAAAAATTTAAAAAAAAATTAAACATAAAAAAAAGAAAAAAAATGTGACGCAGGTCACGTGATAAAAAACAAAAAAAAAAGGGCAAAAATCTGACGCAGGTCAGGCAAATAGTAAAAAAAAAAAATAAAAATGTACATGCATGTGTCAAAATAATTTAGAAAAAACTATATTCTAATTTATAAAACCACCCTATATTATGCTCAATTATAAAAAACAGCGCGTAGCGCTGGAGTTGGCGGGGGGGCCCTTTGTGTTTTTGACAAGCCGTTAGGCTTGGCGTACACCTATACCTTGTATTACTCTCATAGCTGTAATTTTTATAATTGCCCATGAATTTACGAAAAATAATTTTCTGTATGATATAATTCAGAAATTAAAAATTGCCGATGAATTTACGAAAAATAATTTTCTGTATGATACAATTCAGAAATTAAAAATTAAATTAAAACGTAATTCAATTGTAGAAATATTAACAAAAATTTTTTGTAAATTTTAAATAAACAGCTAAATTAAAAAGACGCGATTTAATGCAAATCTGGTATTAATGGCGTCGCACCCTGTAATTTTTATAATTGCCGATGAATTTACGAAAAATAATTTGAGAATTGTAGAAATATTAACAAAAAGTTTTTATAATTGACGATGAATTTACGAAAAATAATTTGAGAATTGTAGAAATATTAACAAAAAGATTTTGTAAATTTAAAATAAACAGATAAATAAAAAACAGTTTACCGGAATAAATTACGAAAAATAATTTTCTGTATGATACAATTCAGAAATTAAAAATGAAATTAAAACATAATTCAATTGTAGACTGATATGCCTTCAGGGTAATACGTCATCGGTTGAATTATCCAGGTCACATGCTAAAAAATATTCAAAAATGAAAAATATCTGACGCAGGTCAGGCAAATACTAAAAAAAAAAATGTACATGCATGCGTCAAAATATTATTCTCAATTTTAAAATACAGCAGCGCGTAGCGCTGGAATTGGCGGGGGGGCCTCCGGATGTTTTTGTCGGGCCGCAGGCCCAGCGTACACGTATATCAGACATTGTATTACTCTCATAGCTGTATGATATAATTCAGAAATTAAAAATAAAATTAAAACGTAATTCAATGTAAGTTTGAGAATTGTAGAAATATTAACAAATATTTTTTGTAAATAAGTTTGAGAATTGTAGAAATATTAACAAAAACTTTTTGTAAATTTTAAATAAACACCTAAATAAAAAAGACGCGATCTAATGCAAATCTGGTATTAATGGCGCCGCACTTTTACATGCATTTGGTAATTTTAAAAACGTACTGCATATTGCAAAATTGATTTAAAAAATTATTTCAAATTATTTACACATTAAAAACGTAATGTAGAAATATTAACAAAAAGTACTTTACCCGAATTAATGCGAATCTGGCATTAATGGCGTCCTTGTTATCACATGCATTTGGTAATGTATATTCAAAATTTGTTTTAAAAAATTATTGAAAATTATTTACACATTAAACGTAATTCAATGTAAGTTTGAGAATTGTAGAAATATTAACAAATATTTTTTGTAAATAAGTTTGAGAATTGTAGAAATATTAACAAAAACTTTTTGTAAATTTTAAATAAACACCTAAATAAAAAAGACGCGATCTAATGCAAATCTGGTATTAATGGCGTCCAGAAAACGCCGCACTTTTACATGCATTTGGTAATTTTTAAAACGTACTGCATATTGCAAAATTGATTTAAAAAATTATTTCAAATTATTTACACATTAAAAACGTAATGTAGAAATATTAACAAAAAGTTTTTGTAAATTTAAAATAAACAGATAAATAAAAAACACTTTACCGGAGAATAAATTATTTACACATTAAACGTAATTCAATGTAAGTTTCAGAATTGTAGAAATATTAACAAAAACTTTTTGTAAATTTAAAATAAACAGATAAATAAAAAACACTTTACCGGAGAAGTTTGAGAATTGTAGAAATATTAACAAAAAATTTTTGTAAATTTAAAATAAACAGATAAATAAAACACTTTACCCGAATTAACAGCTCAAAAAAGTAACTGTGATGCCGTGGATAGCAAAATCGCAATAGACAGAAAAATCAAAAAATTTCCCAAACCTCTCTACGAATTTTAAATCTCGCGGGTGAAAAAAAAAAAAAATTGACTCTCTGATGGATTAATCACGCCAGTCACTTGGTTACCATGACAACGTTGTCATGCAAAAAACGTCGATGTCTACCGGAAGGGAAATCGGTAAGTCAAAAACGTCATCGGTTGAATTATTCACAAGTACCTAAAATTAAAATAAAACATGATTATTAGTTAATAATTTTTATTAGTCATACATTAAACTAGAGATTATCCACTTAATGAATAATATTTCTGTAGTGCAATTTTCACCACCACTTATGCAAGATAGAGGCTGTTTTCTGTCCGCTTTTAATACCTTGTGGAGTAGTGTAATCATAAACATATGACTACAGATATGAAAAAGATGTATGCATTTCGTGCTGAACCAGCTTTCATCATCTAGCCTGAATCACAATCTCTCACACATATCGTTATCATTGTTTAGTATATATAGATAGCCAATTAGTACAGTTTAATTGATGTATCAAACTTACTGCCCTCACAACTTGGACACAAACCACTTAATGGAAATATATTAATAATATTTATTAGTGATTCATTAGACTCACGCAAGTTTAGAGACTGGTTTCTGTCCACTTTTAACACTGTGTGTAGGGGTGTAATACGCATATGACCAAAGACAAACCAATCCCTATATTGCATGAGAATGGTATGGTGGAAATTGCACTGAAATATTAATCATCAAGTGAATAATCTCTAGTCTGATGAATGACTAATAAAAATTATTAATATACTTCCATTAAATAATTTCTGTCAAAGTTGGGAAGCAGTAAGTTTGACACTTGCCAATTAAACTTTAGCAACTGGCTATCTATATATGCTGTATAATGATATGGATATGTGTGAAAGCTTGTGATCTGGAACAGCTGATGGGTACTGATTCAGCACGAAATATGCATCTTGGGATTATATATAAATTTGGTTATATGTTTATGATTACACCCCTCCACAAGATGTTGAAAGCGAATAGAAACCAGTTCCTATTTTACATGAGAATGATGTGGTGAAAATTGCACTACAGAAATATTATTCATTAAATGGTGATCAGTTTTTTAATAAATAATGTGATATATGACTTTTTTATTTTTTATTGACTATTTATAGTCTTTGCTTTAAGTCTTAAGTGATGTTATATTGCTAAGACTTCTAATATATGGTTTGGCTGAAGATCTCTCAGTCCATATAGCTATTTGAGTTAGATAGCTGGGTTTGAAGAAGTGTCTGAAAATTTCAGATTTCTATTCAATGGTTAACTCTTAGATAAATTCTGGCTTTGGGTTGGTATTTTTAGATCTAGTGTCTGACACTATCCTAGCACCTCTGAGGAGTATCAAAGCACAAAACCATTGGTCAGGGGCTTGGGTGTGATTTTCAAATAGAGATATTTTTAAATGCTTTCTCTTGCTAAGCATTTATCACAAAGTTTGTTGAGCAATTAGCAAAGCTCTTTGTTTATATAAAAACTAATCTCTTGTCAATGTATCTACTCTCCAGCCTTTTGTAATGAATACATTAAAAACTATTGAATAAAAAACACATAGATTCAAAACATATAGTATTAAAATTTGAACAACTCATTATTGCATAATTAAATAAGGCAATTTTTTTTAAATAATATTGAGCTAAAGATAAGTTAATAAATTCATAGTATCCAGTTTTAAAATAATTAAAAAAAAAGAATTTAAAGTATTTTTGTTAAATAATATGCAAAATGATTTCATATATGAGCATCAATATTTTATTAATTATATCAAATTATATACCTTTCATTGATGATGAGCGATTCCAAATAAAATAAAAATTTATATTTTAGATTTAAAAAAAAAAGATAATTAGATATTCTATCTAGAATTATGTATAACTTTGTAATGTCTCATCAATTTTGCTATCCAATGATGACTCGGGATTTTGTCCCCAGATATTCATAAAAATTTGGAAATAATTTTCCAGACACTGGTGTGAATGGGTGTGTATTTTTATTTATAAACCTGCACAGCCTGTCAAATTATGTATTCTAAATGATAAAGCTAATTATTAAAAAAACTACTTGATCTGTGAATATATTCATTTTACCAGATATTAAGTTGGTCAAAAAAGAAGAAAATTAGTAACAATTGAATATTCAAAATGAGAGAGACTGTAAAAAAAAGAAGAAAATGTTTTATATCCTTTTGTTATTGAGGAACTATTATTTACACACATATAAATAAAAAAAATGTTCAATTTTTAAAAAAAATTAAAATAGTTTGCTTTTGCAATGCAATTTAGTTAAGATTTAAAAAAAAACAATTCATGAAAAACACAAATGAATTACAGTTTCCTGGGACATAAAATTTAAAAATTATTACAATGTTGTTTGACAATAGGTTAGTTGAGATACATATATTTCTCTTTTATTGCTTTTAGTATGGTCATTTGCTAGTTAAAATGATTAAAGATTCCTGGCTTATTTTTTTTTTAGTGAGTAGAAAATAAGCTTGAGTTGTTTTTCTTATAAAAGAAAAAATATAACTTTTTTTAAAAAATAAAATTCTTTATTATAATGCAGATTGCATTTTGTTATCCTGAAACCCTTGGTTCTTGGCCCTTTATGGATTCAGAAAATTCATGAAAATGAACAAAAGCATTCAAATCCATATTTGTAATTATAATGGGGAAATGTTTAAAATTACACATAATATAGCATTTAAAAAAAAATTAAATTAGGTATTTATATTTACTTTGTTTTGAAACCATTTTGCATTGCTATGTGGCAAAAATTCATTACAGTAATAAAAGTTGCTGTATTTTATAAAGGGTGGCCTTCATAAAATTGATAAATAAAAGGCTTGAAAAATATTACTACACTTGTTAAATTTATTATTTAATATTGCCTTTAAAATAATTAATTAAATAAAAAATAAATTTATTTTTATTATATACTTAAGATTTGCTTAATTATGAAAAAAAATTGTATTACATATATGGCAGCAAATTCTTTATATCCTGTTTTATAAAATATGGTTTAATGTAAAAAGAACTGATGTAATGTTTTTTATTGACATTTTGAAGATAAAAGTTTAGCATAGAATTCCAAACTTTTGTTTTTATGTTTCATGCACAGTTAGTATCAGTAATGAATAAACTGACAATTTTTTAGCAATTAAATTTTTTCGTAAAACAAAAGCTATATTCTGAGCATAAGTTTTGCATCATTTATTTAGAAGGATGTAATTATGCTCAGATATTAAAAATTTCATTATTTTTCTCATTTGATTTGAAAATGAACTTTTAGCATTACATTGTAATTTTTTTGCTTTTGAATCTTATACTTACAGTGTGAATCAATAAGAACTATAAATATAAATTTCATAAAAGCATGTGCTATTTATACAATATTGTTTGACAAGGGTTTAATCCATTGATGCAACCATGTTTAGTCATGAAACTATTGCCATATTTTTTTTTGTTCACATTTGATTCGAAAAAAATATATAAAATTGTAAATCATGTATTATTTTCATAGCTTACAAATAAATATGCCATAAATACAAAAATATTTTACATTGTTTTGTTACATTGAATGCTGATACTATTGTGCATGAACATTTAAAACTTTTGCCATATTATTTTTATCCGCATTTCATATGAAAATTAATCTTTAGTGTAGAATCACAAAACTTTTGCTTTTTGATATTCATATTTGTAAACTAATATATTCACATAGTTATTGATGAATAAACTTTTTTTCATAAAAATATATTACATATATTTTTTGACAATGTGTTTTTGTTTTTTTAACTAGACTGATTTAATAATTTCACGGCATTTGAAGCTATCACAATATTTTTTCTATTGCAATTTATTTTGAAAAAGAACTTTTAGTGTAGGATTTTAAATTTTTTGTTTTTGTATGTTTTGCATAGCTGAAAATCATTATAGCCTATTTTAACTTGATTTTTTTTTTTTTTACATTTCAAGTTTTTCATCATTTGCATATTATACTAAGAAAATTGTAGCCTTTACATATATTTTTTTATGTTTGTTGACTGTTCTAAAAGTGCTTGGGAAATAAGATTTGAATTTATACAGTTTAAATAACAGCGACTGCCTGCATTAACTATTTCGTACCTAGTTGCTATTGAGTTATTCATTTCAGAGCATTTTGAAGTGTTACAGTAGCTCTATCACTTTGACTTTTCTTCACTATTTTGCAAGTATTTATAACGTTAGTTTGCCACTTTGCTTTTTTTTTACGTGTAACTAAAATTAGTAGTTTTTAAAAAAATCTGAAGATGTCAGTATCGTATACACCTCATGCAAATTTCCTAAATCAAAAAAAGCCAATAATACCCTGGTAATAGAAGGGAAACGACAACATCACTGATTGGTGGATTATATAGTCTCGGGCTTTTCCAAATCTGTTTTGTTTTTTTAGTATTATGGAAAGAAAAATAGTAATTTTCAATACTTTACATATTTAAGTTTATTTATCACACATATTTGTAAAATATTTATTTTAAATCAAAAAAAAAATATGTGCTTGCATTTATATATTAAAAAAAATGTTTTCTATTAATTAAGATATAAAGATTATCAATATATGATATAGAATAAAAATTTAATTGTAAAAATAAAATGTTGCAAATATGACTGAAACAGCCACTAGATCTTTTTATTAAAAGAGTGGGCGGAGTTCTGAGCAGACTAGTTAAATTTTTTTTGTTGTTGTTCAAGTTCTATATATAATGCAATACTACCACTGCTTAATGCTAAACTGAAATAAATATCCAAATATTAAATCACCCTATTTAGCTAAGAAATTCAGCACCGGCCTCTGTTAAATAAATATATTAAAGTCCATCACAGAGGGCAATGATAAAACTTCTTAGCCATGTGGTATGATTTAATATGCAATACTTATTACTATTGCTAATTTACATATATGGAAATCTACAATGTGTGCTAAATCAATATACACTAACTTTTTAAAAAATGTAAATAAACAAAAAATATTTAAATTTGCAATTTTACGAATTTTTATGATATGGCAGCAGCCATTTTTTTTTGTCTTCAGTGCACAATTGAACACTTTAAATATTAAAATTTTAAATATATATAATCCCATTTATGAGTAATGTTTATTTGGGTTATGTTGAAAGCACATACATTTAATTTTTTTGCTTATTTTAATAATGTTTCATGTAATAAGGATAAAGCTAAAATCTTTATGAAATTTAAGAAAATTCATGAAGTATTTTTTTAGGCAATAAAACAGAAGTCATAGAGAAAAAAAAATTGTTAAATGTTCTTAGATTGCTTGAGAATCAGAAATGAGTAATTGATAATGAGGATGACTGTATAGTTTCTGAAATGAATATAGACTTAAAAACATCAAAATGTGTTTGTGTCTACTGATAACAAGACAACTATTACATTTTCATAGAGGATAAAAGTTATTGAAGAAATGGAATATTGACCAGAACAAATGTTTGAGTTATTCTAATAAGTCATCAACCTTGAGAAAAGTGAAGTCTTACACTTTTTACTTTTTTTGACAAAAAGATACAATACACTAAGATTTTTATTATTTTTTGAGTAAATGTAAATGAGTGAACACATACCAGAAAATTTGTGTAAATGTATTATGACAACTTATTATTATTTTGAATAATCTTAATTTGTATTTGTATAAAAAAAACATCTGTGTTATAGATGTATATGGGTGCCTTGAAATGTACTGTGAATTTACAGTAATAATGCATATTGCAATCAAAACTTATCAACAAAATGAGCTATTATCAGCGATATACAATGTATATGACAAGCTTTGAAAAAAATATACTAGATATCACAGCTCCATTCTACATTATAAGACACTTTGAGTGTGTGTATCTATGTAAGTTTGCAGATTGTGAAATGATTATATTTACTTCTTTGAAATTAATAAATATTTTTGTGGAAATTTACATTTGCTTGCTTATGAGCTTGTGAATTTATTTGTTAAAATTATCTCTTTAAAAAAAGGCAAGCTATGATTGTCTATTCACACAGAAGAAGGCTAAAAGAAATGCTACTGACATATGGTAGCATTTCTAACATATGCTTTATCAAAGAACATGCTTATATTTTTCTATAAGAATTAAATAATTCAATAAAGACAGTAAGCATGTGGGTTAATGCAGTTCTTGTTTAGAATCTTCTTTGATTCTTTCAAAAACAAAGGAGTAATATATATGCTTATTATCTCTGAAAATTGCTTCTTATAGTAGACTACTTTATTACAGGAAAAACGTTGAGTACTATGACATCTTCCTATTGATTCCAGATAAGGTAGTTATCACCTTTGTTTTATACAGTTTTTTTTTTAATTGCCCATTAGTTTTACATTTTAAATAATTAAAGGAATTACTTTTATCTTTATTTCATAATTCTATTTCAAAAGGAAGGGGGTTATTGAATTATATGAATTTATTTGATATGTTAATAATTTATAAATGAAGTCACTATCTGTTTAAGCTCATTATTGTAAGCAGACAGTATATACAGTACTGTTTTATCAATTTTGACAGGATGTCATGTTATTATATTTAAACCATGATAAGTAACCTGAGAATACACTAATAATATTTTGTTTCATTTAATATTACAATAATAAATCAAAATATCTTTTTTTTAAATTGTTGAGTGGGAACTACTCAATAACTTGTAATAAGTATTCCCCCTGATAAGATGCAAACATGAGTTTAAAAAATTATTATATTTTAAACACATGAATTCATTATTCAAACTTCAATAATTTCAAGATTATACCTATATGTTTTATTGCTTTTTGATTTTCTCTGAAATCTTTGTTGGAATGTAATCAAATGTGTAGTTTTTATGAATATTAATCTAATTGATTAAAGATATTTATTTCTAGGAAGGAAATTTACATTTCACTACATGTAAATTGAGATCTAAATACAGTATAAAATAACAGTTGCATCATGTAAAATTATTTTATAATTACAAATGTTCATATTATAATGACATTAAAGTTAAATATATACTAGGATACTTCTTATACAAATTTTTATAACTACAAGCATATATTTATATAGCTAAATTATTGTCAAATTTCATATAACTATGAATTCTCTATCTGCATTTTTAAGGTTTTGCATTAGTACAAATGGAAATGAGATCGAAATACCAGAATTCATTGAAATCTGACTGATATAAAATTTAAATACTTCTTGTTTTATTTTTTTAATTAATGGTTGGCAGTTTAAAAATTCATTTTTTATTATTGTATTTAATTTTAATACATTAAGAACTGAAATTTAATTATTATTTTAAATATACATATAAAAGATAGGGTTTTTTTTTACGTTTTGAAGTCTCAAACTATTTTTGTGGACATTAGATTCCTATTCTAAATATATTCAGTGTGTGATCTTTTTTTTAACTTTTATTACCCTTTTAAATAATTATGACAATCCCCTCTAGAGATTTTTGGTATCATTATTGAAAAATATTAAGTAGTTCTAAAACCAAGCCTTACCATATTAGCCTTTCCCAAAAAATTTGAAGTCTTAAGATTTATTTTCTAGCATGTAACTTAACATATAGTCATAAAATAACATTTCTACTTAGAACTTTTAAATAGAAGTTTGAATTTGCCTAACAAATAGTCATTTTAAACATTAGAGATAGTCATCTCTAATAAATCAAGCATTAGTAGTATTTCATACTACATTATAATAATTTTTTTTAACCTTTTTTCATCTTATGAATGTAATTCAACATTTATTTTATGCCTTAAACAAAAAATTATTTTTATGTTATAGCAGTAAAAAGTTAATAGTATTATTTCACCCTAAATATCATTTAGAAAATTTATAATTTTCCCATATATCAGAATTAAATATATGTTACATAGATTTTCATTACCACCTTTATTAGGAGGGTTGAGTTTTATTGAAAGCAAATCAGTTATTTTCATCTTTTTCAAGATTATACCCCCCCCCCCATAACTAATTTTGTATGTTATGGATCATACTCTAAATATAATCATATTATATATATATCAAAGCTATTAACCATCTGCTAGCTAAAATTCTCCATCATGATTCGTTTGAGATGTTTCCTTTTTATATTCCATCATTTTATTTTAAACCGCTTATAAACTCCACATTTTGTATTTTAAAAAAACAGAGAACTGCCATCTTCAAGAATGTCTACGTAAACTAAAGTATATATATATTGCATTCTTTTTCTGCCTCCCCCCTCCCCAAGGAAATGTTAGGTTTTCTTCTGAGTACAATTAAATTGCAACATTTAATAGAAAACTTAATTTTAAAAAAACTTAATTGTGGGTAAAGAAAATAGTTGCAATTTCTCTCATAAAATTATAGTTTCATAGTCAAAATGGATTAGTACTACACTCAATATATGTATATAGGATCCAAAAATCTATTAACTTTATGTCAGCCATGATAAGATTATTTTTACATCTGGAGACAGTATTACTTTAGATAATTCCAACAAACAAACCTTCTCCATACAGAGAACATTTTCCAACAATTCTAATACCAATTAATCTAATGACAAATAGTAAGATAACTTTTCCATAAGATAAATGGGCAATATTGGAAAATTCATGCTCTTTTATGTCTGAACAAATGAAGGGGTTGATACTAATAATTGATATTAATAATAGGCAACTGATAAGAAGATTTAAGTATTGGATTCTTGAGCCAAAATATTTCTATTTTTTGCTCAAAAAAGATATGGTCTTTGCATACCTTATACTTTTTGAAGTATATAAGTAATCTTAGCCACACAGAAACTATATGTCAATTATGTCTCAAGAAAGAAAAAGATCAAACACCTTTTTTTTTTAAAGGGTTGTAGCCTACAAGATGCCCAGTCATATATCACAAAAATATTTCTGAAAAATAAGTACAATTCAATCGATAATTAACTTTTTCCTAAAAGCTTGTTTTGCAGAAATAAGGATCATCATATTTATACTTCATCCTCTTGCATAAGATGCTTATTTCTTTACAACAGTAATACAAGAAGTCACCTGAACCATTTAAAACAAACTAAATACAATTAAACAGAGACAAAAAAGTTACTCCTCCAGATATATTTGCAACTACATGGTCACTTATTCATCAGTACTCTAATCTATAGTGAGATGTTCTAACTATAATTTCCCAATATCTTATTTTTTTGTTATGTATATTCTTTACAATATTGTATGGTTAACAATATGTGGTGTTTTATTTTTTCTAATTCTAAAAAAAATTGTAAATATGTAAAGTTTTTTATATTGTTTTTTTTTCCCATTCCTATTGTAATATAAGTTTTTATCAATAAAATTCCTTTTGAAACTAAAAAAACAATTATACTATCTCATTTTTTTCCAAATTTTATATGAAGAAATTCTTGCCTTTTAATTTTTTTGTAATTATTTCTCAATATTTAATTTACTATTAAATTGCACTTATATATAAGTATTTAAGGACTTTTGCATAATAACTAACTGACCAGCTTGCCCTATCTATTTCTAGGGTTTGAATCCTGATATGATAAACTTGTAAATTATTTTTTTTTAATGGAGCTTGTCAAGCCATTCAATATCAAATGATAAATAAGTATTTAGCTATTCTTAGAGGGTAAATTGTGAATTGGAAATCTTTAAAATCCTAAAGCATTTGGCAAATCTGATCTTCCATGAGTGAAGTGTATTGAAGATGCCTTTAGTCTTTAGTGAAACATTTAATGACTTTTATCTCTCACCTATATATAAATATAAAATTGTCATATATTATTTTGAGAAGAAATTATTAGAAATATTACCAAATTAATTTATATAAGAAATTATTAGCTATAAATTTATACAATTCTGTATATAAAAATGTAAATTGTTTAGCTAGATAGCTTTTAATTATTAGGATTTAGTTCTTATGTCAGCATAAATCACCAGAGGTCACTATTTTTATTAAACAATTTTGCTTGAAGTCTAATCGTCTTTTAACACAGCTGGAAGCTATTTTTACTACCTAGGAAATCATTAATATTTAAATCCTTTCTAGAAGATATTTAGTTATCTTATCAGGTGACTGAGCTTTTTATTTAGTCTTTACCTTTTCTGCATGTAGAATCATAGCTTAGTTACAGGTCAATGAAAGGTAATTCAGAGGCAAGGCTTATTATTTCCTAATATTGAAACCATTCATGTTAATTAAATATTGGGTTTTGGTAAATAGGCTTTGACTTTAAAAAGGAACATTTATTTTATTATGTAATAAATAATAAATGCAAAATTAATTTGTAATTTTTTTTTTTAATAATTTTTGTGCATGTATAAATCTTGTAATCTAGTGTTTTTACATCTGTTATTAATGAATGAATTTCAAGTACAGTACTATATTCATAATTATTTTTCTATGCACGGTTCCTCGAAAACGTTCTGCCAAATTTATTATTAACTATATTCTTTTTTTCTCTAATATTTACAATTAAGTATTTTTATTATTACAAATAAGGAGAAATTAAAACCACATTTATTATGCATATATATATAACTGTACAATTTTTTAATGAAAAACTATAGGACCATTAACACAATGGGAAATCCAGATGTTTGATACCTTTAGCTTACCTGATGAGTGAAGATTATTCATAAAATGCATTCATAGCGAGAGAATGGGTTGAGATTCTGTATTATTGGATGGTTGTGGTGTGTTGGAATTTAGATGGATCCCTTGCTAAAAATCAAAAAGATTAGAATATATATATATAGTTTATTTTTTAAAATGGCCACTGTAAAATTTTTATGGATGTAAATTTCTTTATTTAGTTTTTTTTTTAAAAAAAAAAAAAAATGTAATTGCATTATTAAATTTATAATAAAATTATATTACAAAATCGAATATAGTAGAGCTGTAATATCCACTATATTTTGTTTCAAGCCTCTCCCCTCTTTCATACATCATAAATCGCAAATCATAGTTTATATTTTGTTGCCAATAAACATCATATGATCACCATTTTTTATGCTTGCTTATAACTGTTATTAAAACTGACAAAACTCTCAATACGTATTGCCACTCAATGCAAGCTAGAGTAATCAATAGATGCCAGAAGGCTTGTGCGTAGATCCTAAAATCTAGGTGCAGTGCTCTCAGATCCAAGTTTCCTCACTGACGAAGGCCACAAGACAGAAACTAGTCTGGGGATATTGGATGACTAGGCACTAGATGGGGATTTTATGCACAAACCTTCTGGCATCCAGTGATTACTTTAGCTTGCATTGAGTGGCAATACATATGGAGAGTTTTGCCTGTTTTTATATTTTTGTTAATAAGATTTGATTACAATAGAATGTGTATTATATAGCATTTTGCAATATGCCCATATACATAAAGCAGATGCTTTTTTATGCATGTAGTTAATAATAAATTGAGGGAACACATATACATACATATTTACTGTGTGTTCTTTCATTTACTCGAAAAAATAATAACTTACTTTAGTGTAGTCTTTATTCTTTTAAATAAAATGCCTAGCAAAGTGTCAGACTTTCATCACAAATAAACATGCTCTGGACAATTTTTTTTTTCTTCAATACTTCTCCCCTCTCCTAAGGAAACATAATAGCAGTCTCATTATTAGCAGACCATGAGTTTATTAGTTGCTTTAATGTTTTTAAGTCAGTATTGATTTCAACATCTATACAATTATCCCTACTTGCTATTACCCATTTCAAATTATCAGTTAAACTCTTCAAACATCAAGCTTTTTGATGCAATACAAAATGTTTTATTTTTTTTTTTTTCTACCTCCACTAAATTGATATCTTTCATTTTATTGTTTAAGAAAGTTATTTTGTGGATTTTTTTAAAATTTCATACAACTTTTCATTTATGCTTAGAAAACATGTTATTACATTAAATATATAATATCAAAGTTCGAAAAAAATAAACTTTCAATGTAAACTAAAGAAACGGGATCACATACAGCTTTCTGAAATGGAAAAATTATCGAATCATAAAATTTATTGAAAATACGAATTTCAATGGGTTTTTTTTTTTTACATTTTTTTTGTATAGCATTTAATGGAAGTAGTATAAATTGAGGTAATGTATAATGCAGTTTCACTGTATATATATAAATATTAATATTCTGAAGTTGAATGAAGCAATTTATTGTTCAAAAGGTATGTATGATGTTTTTTTTTATATACAGGAGGTTCTTAGTAAATGCCATTATGGTGGTTACTTTAATTTGTTTCTAAATATAGTAACCAGGAGTTTCTAAGTTTTTGTGAACTTTTAAAAGGCAGAGACCAGGACTTAAAAACTACAGAAATATAACACTTTAGATTGATATAACTGTTCTTTATGAAATTTGTTTTTCAGAAAGTTAATAGAAAGGTAGCTAGCTACAAGTTGTTGTTGTTGTTTTTTGATAGAATAGATTATCAAATGAAAATGGATTACTCAGTGTTGGATTTGATACGAGGTTAATTTAATCTTGAATTTTAGAAATATTTACTCAATGGCATCTGTGCCTATTTTATCAATGAGAGGTCAAAGAAAAAAGCTTTTATTCTTTGCTGGATAATATTACATCAGTATCATTAAAAGACTTTGGTGGGTTTTTTTTAATAGAAAGGCAGATAGTTCATCATAATAATATAACTTCTGCAAGACCATTATTTAGCCCAATTTATTGTATTAGATCTGGATCTCATCATCAGCATATCAAGCATTTGAAAAAATTTACTTAAAGATATTTTGTAGTATTTTAAGTATGTGATGGCAAGATCATAAGATTCTAGACAGTATGTTCTTTTTTCTAGATATAATTCTATAGACCTTACTATTATAAAGATCTTCATTGGACTGGGCATGTGAAGCAAAACAATGGTAATAGACTTTTTTAAAAAAATATTTTATTGTGAATTTTAGAATTTGATTTTCATGGGAGAGGCATATACCATTTAAGTTGTAAAAATTAACTCAAAGAAATTGAAAAATTGCAACATTAATTATTATTGAGAAGATATAGTTGAATATAAAATACATTGCATAGATATATTTACCTCATAAGTCATGTTCACTACAGATTAAAATGCCATTGTTTCACGAATTTAAATAGAAAGATTAAAGAATCATCAGTGAATGTATATATTTGTGCTTCATGGATTGTTCACAAAACTCAATTCTAATGTATTACTTTTATTTTGTCTTTCTATGTTTGTTTTGTTTATTAATGGCTACTAATGATGATGGTACAAATCATTAATTGATCGCAGATGGTAATTATATTAATTGAATATATTTATACTTTTCAACAAGAGCGTACATGTTGCTTCATCTTCTGTATTTAAATTCTTAATTCTATTTATAAAATATTTACAATGTGTAGCAAACATAAATACATAGTTTAATGCATAATAGTCATATTTTGAAGCTTGCTCCCGCTCGATCAGTCACTTCCAATTTTTTAATTTCTTATGAGCTCCTGAACAATAAACCAATCAATTATTTTTTATTAATAGAATAATATATTAATAAATATTTAAACATTGGGTTAAATCTCTACAAGTGGAAAACTATATTTTTGATTTATAATTCTAAGCAAATATTAAAAATTACTTACTTTTAATTACGAGAATTATATATATTCAGTATGTTTTGTACATTCGACATTATAATGTTATTTTTGCATCTGTAAACCTATTATTATAAAGCGCTGAAAACTTTGAAATTATTCAAATGGAAGTTAATCTCCGATAATGCGCTATTTCTTAAATATTAAAAATTATTTAATTATTTTAAATTCTTACTGGCGGGAAAGTGCGCGGAGATTTATAATATTTAAGAAATAGCGCATTATCGGAGATTGACTTCCGTTTGAATAATTTTGCATCTGTACTATATCTTTATACTGAAATATATATATTTCATTTTCATGGGGAAATGTTCATGCCAGCTTTTTTAATAAAATTTTATGATTAATTTTTTTTTTTTTTACATTTTATTGTAAGTTATTATATTAAAATCAATTTAATATATTTAAGAACTTACTGAATAAAGTTATGTTTCCATTTTTTTTTTTCTACTTGCCAATTTTATAACTAAATGAAAAATTATTAGAGTAGTTGGATAAATTTCTTTTATACCTCAAAATGATCATTTAAAAAAAATTAAAAAAAAACATATTCTCAGATTAATCCAGGCATATCAATTTATTGATTTTACCTACACAATTGTAATAAAAAAATTAATATTTAGAAAAAGAGCTTTATTAATGATTTGGTAGTATATTTTTTAAATATTATTTAATAATTGCTATAAATTATATTAGTTTAAAATAATATAAGATTAATATTTTTATAAGCACTTAATTTCATTCATTTTTTAATATAAAATATCAATTCAATGGTCTGTATTTAATATAACCTGGGGAATAAACTTCAATATACCTCTTGATCATACATACAAATTGTAAAAAAAAAAAAAAAAAGATTATATGAAGACATTATTACTATGCTTTGAAACAATCAACAATAAGTAACGATTGAGGCTGTGCTGAAGAAATATAAATGACGTCTCTTATTTTTCAAGAGGTCAGAGAAAATAAATAATACATTTCTAGAAAAATTATAGAAATGCAAATGTTTCTGTTGTTTTCCTGGGTTTGAGACTAACTCTGGAAAACAGAGGATAGAGCTTTCACCATAATCAGAAAAGCATTCTGTCATTCATTTTGTGTGAGCAAAAGTAGTTCCATCTCTTAAGATATATTAGTAAGAATTGCAATGATAATAGTATTTAGTCAGGGCATTTTTTTTCATAAAAAATTGCCAATTGTTATATTTTATGGTGTTTCAATAGATTTGAAGTGATTACATGAAAAAGTAAAACTCAAAAATTATTTACAAAATAATTCATGAGAGGATGATATATCTTAAGGCTTAATATTTAGGTTAAATGCATGAGTTTTTTTAAAAAAAATTGTAAGAAATTTTATTTGTGAAAGAATTGTTTTGAATTATAGCTACTCCACACCCATTTTTTACTCATATGCTATTCAACATGAAATGACATGAAATTTTCAAACTTCTTAAAATTTTGAAACTAGATACATTTGCATGTTAGTTACATAGGCTTAATACTAGATAAAGTGTATACAAAAAATTATTTTTAAAACTTTAAATATGAATAAATTTATTTGCAGATTTAAATTTACTAATTAATCAAATACACTCAGAATAAACTTCAAAGTTAACAGTTAAGCATAATTTTTACAGACATTTAAATGTGAGCACCATTAGTTAGACAAAATATCTAAACTATTCTTTCGTTAAATATTGTGAGAGACATACACATAATTTCATATACAGCTTTAATTTTTTATTTCAAAACATCAATACTGTCCATTGGAACATTGTATTCATGATTTTTGCTAAACTGCTAAAAGAAATCGAATATACTATTGGTTGATGTAGGTAACCAAGGAATTGTCCTACCACAGTCAATCCATTTGTTTGCCTGCTTGAGAATTTCTATAGAAGAAATTATAAAAATTCATAGTTCAGTATAGCTGAAAATCATCTAATTCGAGAAAACATTAAATTGTATTTCTTTTAGAAGCAAGTAGATAATATTTTTTAATATTTTAAAACAATTTTTAAGTTTTGTTGTATGATTTGATCAAAAAAAAAAAAAAAGATTGCATCTAGTTTTATTTTTAAAAAAACTATGAATTTTTACCCATTATTTTTACAACTAGTATTTCTTTTAGTATTATTATTTTGGATTAAAGTTATAAACCTAATTTGTAAGGTATATATACAAATTATTTTTTACAACTTTAAACATAAGTTTAAAGTTTTAAATTTATCAATTAGTCAAATTCATTCAGAATTACTGTCAAAGTTTTTATCAGTTAGACATTAATTTATAAATATTAAGATAGGGTATCTACTTGTCAAACTGAGTATGTAGATAAAATATATTCAAAAGTGGATGAATGCATATATAAAAAGTTTCCCATCATATTAATACTTTATATTTCTAATCTATAGCTTATATTTCTTAATCTTGAACTATATAACAGTATGAATGCTCTTTATTTGTGTAATAGTTGAAGATTGTATTTGTAATATTACAAGAAGAAAACAATGATTTTAAATATTTTAAAAAAAGAATTATTTAAAGAAAATATGCAATTGTTTCTATTTGTTAAATATTTATATTCTATACAATAGAATTTCTCAAATTATGATCTATGGATTTATCAAAGGTGCTGCAAAAATAAATTTCCAATTTTTAAATTATAAATAAATAATTAGATTTATTTTTATATACATATTTTTTTAATTTTAATGTGAAAATTTACACATTTCACTGTATAGTGTAACTATGTAATTACTGTTTATTTTAAAAGTCACATATGCCAGCACTATAAACACTAGGAATACCTAACTTGTGCAGTTTACAAACTTCATCTTTGTACAGTATCATTGGTACTAGTGAGCTTGATAATTCTTCATTGAAAATTCAACTCTGGAATGGATGTGATTAATAAAAGCACAATGTATTTGGTATAGCTCAGCTAGTTGAAGGCAATGATGACACCAAAGAATCCTAATAGCAAGCAATGGTGTTTTATATTTTACCAGAACTGTCTCCTTCATTTGCGAAACTATCTGTGGTTCCGAAATATCAAACCCTTAAAAAAAAAATCCTGTGTGCAATGATAAAAGAAGAATAGATAATATTGCCAACAATATTTTGTCCATATTACTATATTTGTCATACAATTTGATGAATCAACTGTTAAAACATATGATGCTAATAATATTGTATTTTTTCATATGTATAATTTGCAAATTCATGAAGACCTGCTATTTGAAAAAATCTCCCCAGTGTAACTAAAGGAAGATTTATTTGAAAAGATGAATAATTTTTTTTTTATAGAAAATGAACTTTAATTGCAAAAGTGCATTGGTGTTTTCACTGGTAGAACTGCAGCCATGATTGTTAGGGTTTATAAAATAATTAAAAAAGGTTTGTCCAAATGAAAGATATGTTTGTTGCATTATCCATAGAGAAATCTTAGTACTGTACTTTGACATATGAAGTTTTCAGAATAATTAATTACATAAAAAATAATGCCACTAATATAAGACTCTTGAATTTTATGCTAAGAGATAAACTTCAATTATAAATCTCTTCTATACCATTCATAAGTAAGATGTTTTTCCCGTAGTAAATTCTGAAAAGTATTTTAATATTAAAAAATAAATTACAAATTCTTTTTCTTGATAAAAATCCTTATCTGATAGATTTTTTTAAAAAAAACTAATCTCTGCAAAAACAAAAATATTAATTCATTAATGTAAATACAAAATTGCGTTTCAAAATGAACTTTCTGGTTGGTCAAAAAGTTTTAGGGATTATCATACAGAAATGTTTACTTCTCACCATGAATTTCTTGGTTTCTTCATTTTATTATCAGCAGAAAGTAAAAATAATAATAATTAACCACTTCACAAATTACAATTTTTTTAAAAAGATATTTTCCTAACTTAAATGAAAATAAAAATATGACTGGATAAGAATGCTATTTGCTCCATCTCTACAATTTAGCAATCTCCCATGGTCATCTCAAAAAGACTAATTGGACTTAAAAACAGATTCAACTCTAGAATCGGAATTTTGTAATAAGGATTTGGTAGAAATTTTGTATCCAGCAACAAAAAGAATATTCTTCATTGGAAGACATAGCCTTAAATATTGTGGTTTTATTCACATCTTTATATTTTTTGTAATGATCCGGGGAAGAGCTTAATGTAATCTGCACTACAGGGCGCCATCTAGGCATTTGAACCTAAAAAAATTTATAAAGTAGGCAGATACGCAAGTCAAAAAAAAATTTTTTTTTTTTTTATAAATTTTGATTCTGGTCGTTAGCCCATTGTCACTAGCTCAGGGAGTAGCAGAGATTTATATTTATAATAAATTCTTATCTAAGAATATATAAAAAAGAATAAAATAAATCACTGCCAGTAATTAACACACAAACATTTATTTACGCACATATATAAAATTTAGCATTATTTTAGAATAACTTTTACTTTGGATTTTAACTTGATTTTAGAATTTAAATTTACATTTTAATTTTTTATAAGTTCGCACAGATGGGTTTATAAAATGTGTTTTTAATGTTGAGTATAGATCGGTTACATAGATTACACGGTCAAAAAACATTTCAAAATAAACATAAATGATCAAAATACAAAATCATTGATACCGTCAATTGCATAGGGAATACAAGAAACCCACTGGTGTTCATCATAAGACACCGCATTGACACCAATAACTTAAAAGACATCCGACATAAATACATCTTAGATACTCACCGTAAGGTATCAGTATTTACCGAATGTCTATATATTTTGATCAAATATGAAAACCAAAAACATAATCAACCGGTAACGAACCCATGCAAACGTCTATACCCAACTTAAATTTAATGCATTTTTATTTAGTGTCGAGTATGAATAGACTACATAGATTTGCATTTGAAGATAAAACATTCTATCCCCATTTAACCTTAGGCTAAAAGTTCGCAGTCAAACTGGCGTCAATCCATCTGATATATCGATGTATTCAATGTAATACAAATACGGCAACACAAAATAGGTTAAGATAAGACATTGACTCTCGTCAGATAGGAATATTACATCTATCTAACGAGAAGAACAATAAAAAAAAAACCATAGAAACGGATTGCGGTCATTTTGCCGACTTACGATCGCATTCCCTAGGCAAGAGGAAGTGTGCGGCGTATACCAGCGATTCTGCCCGTAGCGAATCTTGCATTATATCTACTAACTACATCAATATATCCAATCCATTGACCCAATTCAACAAAGACACGAATAATCTAAGATTACCCTCCCCTAATATAACTTTACAAATCTATACAGCCATTCACGCCCGACTTAAGTTTATCATTGATATATTTTAATTTATCGGAAAACAGAAATCATAATAAAACTTAAAGAACAAAAAAAATATAAATGGAAATGATTTTACAAAAGAAATACATCAAATAACATTTTAACTACTTTAGTCAGATAGGAAATTCTTATATTTATAAATATTGAAAAGTTTAGTATTTAGAGTTCTTTTGTTTAGAAATGTTCATAAATTATATATTTCTTACTGTTTTGAAAAATGTCCGTTTTGCTCTGATTTCTTGTAATGGAAAGTATTAATCCCACGAAGTCATAAGGAGATCGGTGTGCAGTTAATCGCTAGTTTTTTATGGTTGATGGTATTCTTCCGGGCCTTGATGTCCTGTGGCCCGCAATATCGGAAAACGATGTTTCATTTTTTTTTTTTGAACAACTGAAGGAATTGAAAGTGCATCTTTCAATCCCTTCTCTTTCAACTCCGCACTAACACCTATAGTCACATTGTAATAACTAATTCATTCTTTTATTTTCAAACCTTTCCTTTTATAATAATTTTGTGGATTAATTCAACATTACGTCATGATGGTGAAAACCTTTTCATTGAGGTCAGATTTCCCGATGGATTTCTTTCATTTGCTATTAGTTTCTATTGTTTTCCTATCTGACCGTTGCTTATACATTTCGATGCCCAAGGCTAGTTTACATTGACTAATTAAAACAATCATTTCCATTTTCTGATTACTTAATGTGTTTTCCAAAATTAAAGATATATTTTTATCTCTAAATCTTTTTAAGTTTTTTTTTTTTAAATATTTTTTTTATTTTTAATAAAGTTTTATTTTAATAATAATTTTTTTATTATTATCTGTGCGATTTTATATATATACGAGTTTAAGATGATTTTTTAATTTTTAATTCTTAAAAAAGTTTTTATTTGCGAACTTTTATTCTTTTAATGTTTACTAATAAAAAATAATGTAACATACGTGTGTGCCTGTTACACTTTGCAAACTACATTTTCATCATTATTATTAATTAAGAATAAGTATATTTTGCTTATCGATGGGTTTATTGGAAAATAATCTAAGAATGTCTGAGTCAAATTATTGCTTTTTTTATATAGCAATATTCAAACCCATAACTTTAAAATCTCCTTTGTTGTATTATTTTTGTTACAATTATTAGTAATGAAATCTGGGTTTTATGTTTCATGATATTTGTAATATTTTGTAATTTTTTAAGTATTTTGTTAGAAAATAAGGAATGCCTAAGGAATAAAGTAGATGATGGCTTGTACTTTATACTATGTATAAGATAAATATGAATCAAATGGCTTGCTAAGAAAACCCTTGCAGTCCATTCTGGGCTACATGGCACTCCATAGAAGAAGAAAGTGAAGTAATTCAGCCTGCATAACATAGTATGAAGAATAAACCTTGTCTATTATACATGAATAGTTAAGGGTGCCTTACCAGTAGAGAAGAAATATTTATCAAGAATGACCAGAAAACTATGGATTAATCATTGAAGAAATATCAAGATCTATTTTGTTAATTGGAAAAATCTACAAGCTTTCTAAAAATCACATGGATAAAATTGTTTGATCATAAACTACATAAGAGTAACTAGTGAATTTAAGAACTCATTTCAAACCCAGGAAAAATGAAATATAATATTTTAAAACTGTGAACAGATGAGAAATACTATTAATGGGAAGTAAGAAAAATCATTCCAAGGATTATCATTGCTGGACTAAAATTTCAGTTTTATTGTATAACTATGTTTTGCTGACAAAAGATAGTGGATAAATACAAAGGTCAAAAATTAAAAGATAAGAACTAGAGTTAAGAGTAGCTATTTATTTTGTCACTATATTTATAAACATATATTTTTTTTTCTTTCAGTTAATTATTAACCAATATCTTTTTTTTTTCTTGATATTATTCCACCTATTCTAAATATTATATATGTGTTTCCTTTAGAGTATTAATTTTTGTAATTTTTTTTATATATATATGTGCATTATCTATTTTCTATTATGATTGTTGTTTTGGGTTTTTTTTTTTTTTTTTCATGTATAGAATTTCAACCTAGATGTAGCATCTGAGTAGTTATATATATATATTAGTATGTCTATTTACTTAACTTAAAAGAAAAGATCATGTACTATTATTATTACCTAGTGATGCAGATGCCTTGTCATGATCGGTAATATTAATTGTTTTAGAGGATGTAAAGACAACTTACATGTTACTACCGAAATAGAACTATTATTGTTATTGTTGTATCTGTTTTGCTTTTTCACTTTTTATTTATGCATTTCATCAAGTTAACTAAATAGTGCAACATTACTGGCAAGTTTCATGAGCCCCAGGGCTATGATCCGGAGCTAACAGGATATCTTCAAAGGATATAAGTTTTTGGGTCTATAATAATATTACCAGCCAGAACTAATAAATATTCTAGTAACCTTAGGTAGCATAATTTATATACATATGATGAGCAGGAAATATTACTGCTTGGAGTTAGCATTATTAGCAATAGGCTTTAAGCTGATAATGTCTCTCAGTATACTCTCATAGTGTATGATTGGATTAGAAAGTCAGTTATGGTTGTGACTAAGTGTGGCCTGGCCGTCATAGTGTAGAGTGGTCCACATTATAATATAATCACATCTTAACACCATACTCTCATTTGAGTAAAATCACGATTGAAATTTTTTTATATTTACTAGTTGTTTATGAATTTTTAGTAAGAAATTTTTATACATGTTCATATCCTAGTAAAACATTCATTAGGGAAATGAACATGTTTTAAGCAAAGCATTGTCATTATGAAAAGTTAACAAACTCACTTTTTTATATTCTGCATGATACATGGTTAGTTTTATTCTCTAATCTCTAATGAATCTGCCCCTATCTCAAACATATATCATACTCCATAATGAACTGAAATGTGTATTATAAGGCCTTTTTTTTAATTCTATAAAAAAGTGTCTTTATTCTTCAGAATATATTAATGTTAAGAAAAGTAAAAGCATAAAATAATAAATATACTTAGTTTTATATTTGTTTAAAAGCAAGCATATAAACACACTTTAAAAAAAAAAAATGAAATAAAGTGATTGTAATCTCTGCATAATATAAGGCTAAAGAATAAATATTATTTTCATTTACACACAAAATATTACTATCATTTAGTTATAAATATTTATCATATTGTAATAATTTTAAATATATATTTTATTATATAGTTACTCTGATTTTGCATTTGCTGGGGGGGGGATGGGAGAAAATTAAATAAATACGTTGTTATATACATAATGCAGTAATTTTTATTTCATTGAGGTCACTTCAATTTGACTTTATAGTCAGGATTTTATAAAATATTTATATTTTTTTAATTGTATTTACATTTAAAAATATATTGGATGTTCCTTTTAAATTTTTATTTCATTTTTTTTAAAATTAAGATGATAATTAATTTTCCAGCTCTTAGATTGCTTGCAGCATTGTATTTTTTAAAAAATTTAAGTTCTTTAGTAAAAAAAACAACTTATTTTTTTATACACAAAATCACTTTTAGTTAAAATAGTAAACATTTGATTTGAATGTTAAAACTTTTTTTTTTCTACTTTTATGAAATGGTGGAATATACACAATGTTATGTAAACTATATCAAAAATATCAACTCAATAATTAACAAGTCATATGATTAAAAGTGAAAAAAAAAAAAAACCACCCACCTAAAAGTAAAAAATAAAGTATTAAACTGTATTTAAAATTATAAATTCAATAATACAAAGCAGTTAATCCATCTGATGGATGTAAATAAAAACAAACTTAAATGCAAGTGCAGGAACAAAATATACTGATAGAAGCAACTTATTTCTAAAGCTATGCACCATCACATTTGCTTTATAATGCTCAAATTCATTAGCTGAGATCATTATACAAAATAAAATTTATAAAGGTTCACTACAAACGAATCATGACTGGTTTCTGACAATGATCATATTATTAGAGATTTAATTAAAAAGAAACATGACATTTTCTACTAGGCGAAATAATAGATTACATGTGGAACTTCATTATAAATATAAAGATTTGAAGGCAGAAGTTCAATAACTGACAGGAAGGTTTAAAAATCACTGGTGGATTAAAACTTTAAAGAAGATATAGAACATTCGCTGATCACGGTCATTCTAATCTTTGTTTGATGCATTGAAAGCAACATATGGTCCTGAGAAACTCACACTCTCTTATATAATGACAATGATATTTTGAAAAGATAGAATATTTTGACTATCTTTTGAATAATGATACAAAAATTGATGTGGTGATTTTTAATGATATATTCATTTTATCTGCTCGTTTAGATTTAAAGATATCCACCTTAATGAAGTCAGTATAGCTCCTTATGATCTTAAAAATGGAAAACTGTAGATGTTAGCTTCAAAAATATTGGAAATTTTTTAGGAATATCTGCACCTATGAGGTTGGGCTTTCCAATTTTAAGGAATTATCATAGAATATTGTTATTATTCACTATAGCAAACTGCTTCCAGTTATAGATGATTGATTGCCAGGGAATCAAGAAGCACTATAGATATGTTTTTTAAAGCCAGACAAATGCAAGAAAAGTCATGAACAAAGGAATGATTTATATATTACTCTTATTGATTTGGTCAAGGCATTTGATTCAGTTAATAGGATAATTTATGACATTGTTTGAAATTAGCTGGTTGTCTATTGAAATTTATTTGTATTATATACCTTCTACATGATGGAATGAGAGGAAATAATATTACTCCCCAAGTGGAAAATGTTAAGCATTTGAAGTGAAAACTAGTGTTAAACAAGGATGTATATTTGCTCCAATATTGTTTTTAATTTTTATGATTGTAGACTTTAGAATTGTTTATAGGCAGCTTAATCAGACAGGAATCAAAATACCATACAGTTTTGACGGGGAATTTTCAAATACTTGGAGAAGTTTTAAAATGCCATTAGGGACATGTTAGCTTCAAAAATATTGGAAATTTTTTTAAGAATATCTGGACCCATGAAGTTGTGCTGTCCAATTTTAAAAAATTATCATGGAATGTCATTATTTTTCACTATAGCAAAAGTACTGTCAAGAATTTTGTTAAATAGATTGCTTCCCATTATAGATGAATGATTGCCAGAAATTCATTGTGGGTTTAGGGAGTCAAGAAGCACTATAGATATAGTTTTTATTGCCAGGAAAATGCAAGAAAAGTGTCTGGAACAGAGGAATGATTACTATATATATATATCATTTATTGATTTGGTCAAGGTATTTGATTCCGTTAATAGGGTAATTTATGGCATTGTTTGAAATTAACTGATATGTCTATCGAAATTTATTGGTATTGTTCATCTTCTGCATGATGGAATAAGAGAAAATAATACTACTCCCAGTGGAAAATCAGGCATTTGAAGTGAAAACTGGTGATAAACAAGGATGTACGTACTTGCTCCAACATTGTTTTCAATTAATATGACTGGTTATAGGAGGCTTAATCAAGCATGAATCAAGATATACAGATTTGACAGGGAATTTTTAATTTGAATTAGTTAAAAGCAAAAACAAAAACTTTATCTTGGATTTTGAATTTGCAGTATGCTGATGATTGTACTCTTTTGCCAGTTCACAAGATAATTTACAGAATGTTTTGAATGTGAACTGTAAAGATCTCTGTTTGTTAGTTAACATTCAAAAGACTTAAATTCTTTATCTATCTGTGATTGAAGAAAAATCCTCAGCAACTTACAGCTTGGTTGGTTATCAACTTAAGGATGTAAATCACATTAAATGCCTTTGTAATTTTATAAGTAAAAAAGTGGATTAGATGTTGAGATCCAACACAGACTTCAATGTGCTGTTGCTATTTTAAACAAGTTAAAAGATAGAATATTTTGTCATAGGGAAATAACTACTGCAACTAAGTTAGCTGTATATACAGCTGTTGTTTATCTAATTTATTATTAGTATGTGAAACTTGGATATCCTATTGGCACCACATAAATGTATTAGAAAAATTTATTTAAGGATTCTGAGTAAAATTTTAAAAAGACAATGGCAAAATCATAAAACCAATCAATGTGTTCTTCATCTTGCTGGATATAATACTATTGAGTTCATTATTGTAAAATTATGTCATTGAATTGGACATGTAAAATGAATGAACAGTGTAAAACTTCCTAAAGGGGTTTTTATGGTAACTTGAATATGGGTTTCATAGAAGAGATGGACCCGTATACATTATAAGGATTATATCAAAGACATTCTAAAAAAGTGCAATGTCAATTGTTTCCATATAGCAGAGAATGGAGTAAGTACATTGGAGTGCTACATTTAGACATGGTGCGGAAGTGTTTTAGAAAGAAAACTTTTCTGTTGAGGAAACTAAAAGACAACATTGGAAATATCAAGTAAACAGAAAAATGGACCAACATACTTGTGGGTCACAGATCAATTTGTATAGTCATCACAAAACTCATTTTTAAAATGATTTTTCCTTCTTTTTTTTTTGAGTTGGTATAGCTTACTCATTTTTGAGTGGCTGTTTGTTATTATTATTTTGCAAGTATAATATTGTGAGAAAGAAATTAAAATCTCAATAAAATTGTATTTGTTCTTTTGAATAATAATGACAGTGAGAAGATTGGATACTTAAATATTTTCCCATCGACCATTTTAGACAAACAACACATTTAAAAAGTTTTTAGTTAATGTTATCCTGATTATATTTATTTCACAGAGAGAACATTAGACTAAGGTACAATTTTATGGCTTATACATTTAGCATTTGTATTGTTTATCTGAAATAGTCTAACATATAACTTCAGCCTATATATATATAGTTAAAGTATTTGATTATTAACTGTACTATACCTTTACACAACTACTAATGTTTTCAATGACAAATACTTATTTATTGTTTTACTGAAATTTTTTAATAAATAACTGATTTTAATTTTTCAATCTCTCATTATAGTAGTAAATTAAATTTTAAATTATTAGAAAAACAAGCCTGACTGTATATTAGACTGTTGCAAATTCTTAAACTGTTTGTTAACAATAACTTGAAGTGGTATAGGAAAATACATAAATACCTAAGATTAATTTGTTGGAATGTAATTGAATTTAATATGGTACTCATACTTATGACAATCCATCCTGCTCGATGGCACTATTTCCATGCAAAAGCACAAATATGCTGTTTACGCAGCCAAACTTATGGCCTATAGAACAGTTGTGTTCATATTAGCCATTGCAGGCCTAGATTGCATTGCACATGGCCCACTAATGGTCTTCGCCACACTATACAAATAGCGTACACTTCACATATCGCTACTGTACGATGTGAGGGTGTATAGAATTCAACTGACCCTAACTCTTTTAATGTGCATTCGAAGTAATGATCTTACACCCTACCTGACATACTGTTAATAGTAATAATTGTAAGCCCGACACCATGCTTCCCTACACATCTTTGAAGGTGAATTTAATTTCAAAGAGATAGGTTCCAGCACCATTTCAGAGAATTCACGGGAAAAGTCACGTTTGCGCGAGAACAGCTATAAGACTACTAAAATGGCTGTGGTGGAGCACTACGTGCTGAAATGTATAATGTAATTTAATAAGGTAATTATTTCATTCTATTAAATAATATTATTTCGTAAAGAACATTATGAGACAAATCAAATGTTTGAGATTGCATGTCGTTTTAGAAATCCTAAGGTTGGTTTGATCAGAGTAGTGGATTTATTGGCCGATCCTTTGGATCAGCAAAAACAGCATTCACACACACACCCCTGCACATTCCAGCGCTACACACTGAAATATATAATGTAATTAAAAACTAATTTAGAAAATAATGTTTTTTTTAAAAAAAAGGAAATGTATTTTGAAAGAAATTCAATGTTTTATATCTAAAAAAAATGTAAATCCCCCCCAAAAAAAGAAACCAGTGAAAATGTTATTTTAAAAAAAATTAAAATGTAAATCAGCCCGGTAACATTATATCTATTTGTTTATGACTAGCAACAGCGCCATTGAGCGGGATGGATTGTCATTAGTAACCAATCATTAAACACACTTTTTGTTTTTTTATTCTTGGAACTTTTTTATTTTAATTTTCCTCTAATGTTTCAACCATATTATGTAGTCATTGTCAAATATATTTTTATAAAATACATATGTTACAAAGAATTTCTGAAACAACATATATATAGAAACATGATAAAAAATATTTTAATCACATAAATTACATTTTTTTAAAACTAACTTTTACATGCTTCTATATTCTTGTGCATTTTAATTTTTTTATATACTTTAATTTTTGTTCTTATATAAAATATCCTTCAATTATTATAATTACATCAGATTCTTAAAATGTTCTATTCAAAACTGGTTTTTTTCATTTATCTTACATTTTCCAAACATCTTTATTTCAAAATTTAAATGCTTAGATGCTTTTATATGTAGGTGTCTGTTAAGATTTTTTTCCTATTGAATGCTGTTTTAATCTAATTTTCAATTTGTTTTTTGTTGTTGTTTATATATGTGAAACATTTTTAGATTTTAAGAGAGATAATAAAATGTTTTTGAAATAAAGATAATGGAAAATATCAGATTATATAAAGAATAATTGAAGGATATTTTATATAAAACTGTAAATTAAATAAGAAAAAAAATCAAGTGTAAGAGGATGTAAAAGTAAGCAAGAAGTTGTTCTAAAAAAATAAATGTAATTTATGTGATAAAGTATTTTTTATTATGCTTTCATTGTATTATTTGGAAATTATTGGTAATTTCTTTGCAAACATAAATTTGTACATATGTTATAGAAACATCCTTAATAATGACCATATAATATGGTTGAAAGATTGAAGGAACGTTGAAATAAAAAAATGATTTATAAAATAGAATCAAAAAAAAACAACAAAGATTTAAAAAATGTATTAAAGGATTTTGTTAAATATACATGTAAATAAATTCTCAATAAATTTATATTGTAGTTATGAGGTCTTGGAAATTTTTGATTTCTATTGCATATAAACTGATAATTCAATTTCAGTTCTTTTTATTTTTCATGTTGTCACTTCAGAATTTATGTTTATAAGCTTTATATCAGATTTTAATTATATATATATCAATACATAATTATTACTATTAAATAAAAAGCATAATTCTATTTATAAGTATTTGGATTTATCATATAGTTTATTATTTTAATCACACATTTTTTTCATCTACACGTATAACTCATTCTTATCAATCTTTGTTCAATTATATACTTGTTAAGACTAAATTAGTATATAAATTGTGAATCTTCTTTTTTCTGATATAATTTTTACAGATCAATCTATACTTCTGTTGAAATTATTTGCCTTATATCCAATTATTTATTCATATCTTAATAAACTATCTATGCTGAATTGAATAATTTATTATCCAATCAAAAGAGGGATAATGTTTTTGTTCCGAATTATGTAAATTGAGTTTTTACTCATTTCCAAAATATTTGTACTTCTTTGGTTGCAAAAGCAACTGATATGTTGTATTTGTTAATAAGAATAGAAAACATTTATGGATGATATAATAGAAAAAAAATAATTTGGAAAATCATATTGTATGTTCTGCAGTCAGCTTACTATATTTAAAGCAAATCAAATCAGATATTATATGTTGTTTTTATAATAAAAATATTTTGTTAAAATGGAGATAGTTAATTATTTGATTAAGAAATCACCTAGTTGAATTGATTTTATTAAATATAATAATTAGTTATTAAAAGCAATTTATCCACTCTACTTTGAACACTTTTTAGCTAAAATCTTTTTATGTACATATACAAATTGCATTTATGTAAGAAACTATAACAAAATAAATGAAGTGGTGAGTTTGGTAGTAGTTTTTAAAAGTTAAATATAATGAAAAATACGATCTTTTTAATAATTTTATTTATGCATGTTCCACAGTCTGAAGTTTGATTTCTCGATTCCAGTTCTGATTTTTTTTTCCTGTTTAAAAAATGTCAATCTTTCTATATATAATTTAATTTCAAAAATTATCAAATAAAGTTTTTTTTTTTTTTGTCATTCTTAGTTTATTTCTTTAGTCTTTCCTAGGTTATTAGTCTATTTTCTGACTATTTAAAGATTGGTTTTATTATGCCAGTTTTTTTTTTTATATATAATCCATAATGTATATTAGCAACTATAGACCTATTTCAGTTATTTTTTAACTACTTGAGAAGGTAGTTACGGATAAAATATTCTGAATGAGCATAATGTGATTTCTGTGCATCAATATAATTTTATTGACAATGATAAATAAAAATAACATGTTCATTGGATAAGAGTGTTAAGACTGCAATTGTGTATTTGGATTTATCTAAGGCATTAGACTGTTCTCCATACTGTTTTTTTTTTTTCAGCATTTACATTCATATGGCTTTCAATGTCATTTTATCTCTAGATTAGGGAGTTATTTAAAAGACAGAAAATAAGCAACCAAAATTCATGTTACTGTTAGTAATTTAGGACTAGATAATCATGGAGTTCTGCAAAAATCTATATGGGCTCTATATTATTTTTATTTTATACAAATATTACCAATATTTTCATTCAGCCCTTGGATTTGCTGATAATATTGCTCAATTAGTAAAGGTTCGCTTTTAATTAGTAATTGGAATATACTAAATTATTTAACATTTAAGTGTATTAAAACAAGCTCTATTTTTTTTCTATAAATTTGTTTTATATTTGCTTAATATTTCAGTTTATGGTAATATTTTTGTTGATAATTATTGTTCTTTTTTGTTTTACTTAGTTCATTCTTTCCTAGATCTGCTTTATTGATTACTAATAATGAGTAAAATATCTTTGATTATATCTCTTTGAGTTGATTGTACTGCTTATACTGCCGTCTTTATTAATCTTAGTATGAGATGTGTAAAATAGTTGCTGTATATTTTCTGTTCCTCTCCTCTATAAATATTAAGTGATTATTGATATATATCATTGACCTTTTTTATGTAATGGAAAAGTTGGAATGATGAAATTGTGAGGATATGATTGGAATAAAATATGGCTAAGATTTGTAAATTGATGAAATTCTAATATAAATACTAATTATATTGCCAAGAAATGAATAATTGCTTGAAAGAAATTGATGGGGGAAATAATAGAAGAGAGAAAGTGTGTTAAATCAGTCACACTGCCCTATTCTTTGCTTTATTTTTTTTTTAACAAATTGTTTAAACTTATATAAATTTATTGATTTCTCTTACTGCTAGCATTTATATATCATTTTAATTTTTTTCAATGGCTGTAAATGATTAGTTTATTATATTGTTTTTAATATAACATGGCATGACTATTGTCAATTTTATATTATCATAAACTATTCAAATATGCTGTCTGCTTTCTGTATGTAAATATGACATAGTAACATTGTTGCTGAGTGTAATGCTTATTTTTCTCCTCCATATTTTATGTATGTTTGTTTTATAGAAGGAGTGTGAAAATTTAATATTTAAACTTGGGAATGTTAATATTATATAATTTTTATTTTATTTAAAAATTTTATTCCCAAAAATTAAAATCAGTTATTACTTTTTTTTTGTCTCTTAATAGTTTAATTAATCAAGTTAGTTGTCATTAAAATAATCCTCAGTTTTACACAAAACTTTATTACTTTAATTAAGTAAAGAAGAAAGAATGCATTAATTATAGATTAGAAAGTTAAATGAGATGATAAATAAAGGTTACAAATGATTTATTTTAAAGACTATTAAAATATAGTTAATGTAAAGAATGAGATATTTTTTTGTTGTTCTTTTGTACAAATCTATGTATGTATGTGTTTGTATTTATATATTTATAAGAAATTATTTTTCTTGAGAAAAACAACTTGTGTAGATAAAGTGATTGTTTTAAAAGTAAGTTTTTTTACTATATACAATAAATTTATATGTAACAGGGGAAAGCAGCACACTGCAAAATTCATACTAAAACTTAACAGATTATATTTAGATTTTATTAGTTAATTAATATCTTTCTTGCTTGCTTCTCAATGTAAGTACATAATTGTATTACTACTTAGAAATTAGGGCCAGTAAATATGGAAATGTTGAACCAAATTACTGTTGGGAAAATTTGAGATACATTTTGAGAGCCATGTAAAAATAACTTTTTGTTATTTTTCAAAAAGTTTGATGTCAAAATATTGCTTAATGGGTTATTCAAGAATATTAAATTTCATTTTAATTTTTTTGAAAAGAGTACAATCGTTATTAATATATAGAAAATTTCTTCTTGAAAATTTCTTCTTGATCCGTATAACTTACAAATTATGTCAAGTGACCATGCATGAGTTTTTTTGAAAAATGTAGTTGGGGAAATACCATAAAGAAATTTGATGCCTACATAAGTCAAAGGCTCATGACAGAAAAATTAATGTCAAATGGAGAGTCACTACACTGCCATATGATATATATGTTAATTTAATATCATTTTCACTTTTTTTAAAAAAAAAAAAACTGCATTTAAAGCACTTTTTTTCATTTTAAACTTTCTCATTAAAAAAAATGGACATTTATCATAAAATATCAGGTATTTGCTATTAAAAATTATAATTATGTTTTGCATTGACTACCTTAAAAATCTTGCTAATTATATAAAAGGATTTTTTTTTTTTTAAAGTAAAAACTGATTGGATGTGTGATATTGCCATAAAGGAAATAACAGATGATTTAATATTTATTTTGTATGAAGAAAAAATTACTGAATTTGTATTTGTAATTTTTTTTTAAATAATTTAATTCTTTAGTTTTTTTTTTTTTTAGTTTGTGCTTTATATTCACTTATATTTTATTTTAAAGTTTATCAGTATTTAAATGTTGGATTAGTTCCATTTCCTATTGCTTAATCAATTGAATAAATATGTAGACTTATCTCTCTTGAATATCAAAGAAGGAAATAATATAACCATTCATTAATTTAATCAAGTTTTATAATATAAAATCTTTTATTTTTCTCTTGCTTGTTTCTTTTTTGTTGTTGTTGTTGTTTATATATGTATGGTTTAATAATTTAATGCCTTTAGCCAGAAAATCCTTATTTATAAGTGTTTCTGGATATATATTGAGCAATCATTATTAATTTGTCATTTGATTATACTTTTGAGAAACATAGAATTGTTTTTATCCAACTCTTCCAACACACCTTTGTTGCCATTACATTACATTACATGATTCTAACATTCCTTTTTTATCTCTCTCTATTTTTCTGTTGCATAGTCAGATACTTCATTTTTTTTATAGTTTCTAAGATGTAGATTTTATGCTTCTTCATATTTTACCATTAATTTGATCAATCTGGTTAATAGTCTTTAGGATTTATTTCTCTTATCGATTTATTATCATGGCAGTCTTTCTGTATATTATCTTTTGTAATTAGAAATATATTTTAATTTTATATATATAATTATATATTTATTATACAGATGCATAATGTTTTATTCAATTCTTTTAATTTATTTTATTTGAAAATATTTCTAAAGTTGTTTTTTTATTTTTATTTTAGTGTCTGCCTCCATCTTTGTTAATTTGGACGATCTATTGCTGTGTGATTGCTGTATTGTTTATTATTATAAAAACTGTAAATTATAGGCTTCATCATCTTTTCGATACTAGTGAATGCATAGAAGAAATTAGTGAAGAAACAAGCAAATCTGAAGATGATGATGAAAATAGTAGGAGTTCACAGAGCAAAAAAAATAGAACGTAAGTTAATTATCTCATTCGCCTTGTATAAATTAGTTTTAGTCTCATCTAGTTATGTTTTCTTTTTTAAACTAAAAAAAAAAAAGAGGTTTGCTTTTTATGCTGTTTGAATATACTGATTATCATTATTGAAAATTATTATTTGCTTTGTCATTCTTGTTATTTTTTTTCTTCTTCCTCTTCACTTCTCAATCTAAGAGTTGATGGTTAGCATGGACTCATTCTACTTATTTTTGATCTTTTAGTAAGTTTAGTGTTATCCAAGAATTTTGTTCTTGATTTAGGTCTTAAAGTTTTCTAGCTATTTTGCCTTCTAAAAATTACTTTATGAACAAATGTATATATGTATAACAGCTGAATATTAAGGGGAATAAAGACTTAGTTTCTTATGACTTCTAGATACAATTAACCAAAAAATTAATTTAAAAAATTGTTTTTAATAATAATAATAATAATAAAATTATTTATGAAATAATAATATAATGTTTAATAAGAAGATATTAAATAATGATCATTAATAGGCCTTGTAATATGATAGTCCTTTAATAATTCTCTTTTATTTTTTATTTAGTCATAATTATCAATTAACTGTTATTCACATGTAACCATAAAGTATTACCAAGTCAAATAGTGATAGGATTATTTTTTACAATATTAATTGCATTAATTCATGAAATATCAAGATAGTTTCTGTTTTGTTTTTTCTTTTATTAGCTCTTAATTTTGGTTCCTAATTTTTTTTATGTAACTATTATTTTAAAATATCAGCAAATTTTAGTCATAAAATTTAGTAAAACTATACTTCAGGTTTAAGAATAAAACAATAGTTATAAGAAATGGAATGGTATAAAAATATAGTCTTTCATCCACAGTATGTGACATGCTAATCAAATAATAATTATAGTACAAAAAAGATACATGATATGTACAAGCATTACATAAAAAATATTGAATTCTAGAATGAAAAAATTAATTATTATATTAGATAAAATTCTTTTGATACTTATGAAATAAAAATAGAATCAGACAAAAAAATAAGAAAGCAGCTAGAGTAAGTTTTTTATAAATGAAAATCTAATTACCTCAAAAATTTATTAATCATCAAGTGCATGGAGTGTATGTAATATGGTTTGCACTAATGTTTATGACCAAGGTATGACAATTTGCTATACTCCATTAACTTTACAGAATATGTAGATTTGTCAAGATATTTTGACATAAAGATCACATTTCAAGATACTTATGACTTTAATTTGGATAACTTAGGCTGTCTGATTTTGAAATTATTTGATACTTTTTTTTATTACTTAATTAGAATAATATAATTATATTTGTAGTTGGAAAAATATTATTAGAGAATTTGCAATTTGATTATCAGAGGAAAAGATGTGAGTAACTCTTTTACATATTGGCATTTTGAAAACTTGAAAAGAAACATTTTAAGTCTGCTGTCTAGATTTGAACCCAGGTTGTAGATATAACAGGTGGTTGAGATTACATTGCACTTCATTAGTGAATAGGTATATATGTTTGTTGTTCTTTGGTTCTTGCATATGATCAGACATTATACATTTCATAAAAAGCTCAGTAGATGGAGGTTAAACCACTAAACATCACATGATCACCACTCATACTAGCACATAATTGTTGTAAACAAATGCAAAACTCTCCATACAGTATTGCCACCTTGTGCTAACAAGAGTAATCAATGGATGCCAGAAGGCTTGTGCATAAAATCCCTATCTAGTGCCTACTCATCCAATATCCCCAGACTAGTTTCTGGCTTGTGGCACAAGGTGGCAATCCTGTATGGAGAGTTTTGCATTTGTTTACAACAATTATGTGCTAGTATGAGATGGTGATCATGTGATGTTTAGTGGTTTAATACCAATCCTGCCTAATAGGATAGTGGTGGCTATGGTTGTTTAAGAGCCAAAGACACCAAAATGTATGGGTGCTGAATTGAGTTCAGACCCATATGACTATATAAGCTATTGAGCTTAGATTGAAAATATTACTCTGTTTTCAATTTCATTCTCATAGTTTTGTAGTAAAGTAGAGATAAAAGGTGGCTGCTGGATGGTTGCATTAGATCTAGGTGCAGTGCTCTCAGATCCAAGGCTCCTCACTGATGATGGCCACAAGCCAGAAACTAGTCTGGGGATATTGGATGAGTACACACTAGATAGGGTTTTTATGCAAAAGCCTTCTGGCATCCATTGATTACTCTTGTTAGCACAAGGTGGCAATACTGTATGGAGAGTTTTGCATTTGTTTAGATGGAGGTTACTAAAATTATTTAAATTATGTTTCAATAGCATTTAATTTTCTCTTGAAGATGTTATGATTGGTTTTCAAAAAAGACATCAGGATTTAATGAATAATATTGCTGTAGTGTAATTTTCATTACACTCCTCTTATGAAAACTAGAGACTGTTTTTTATATGTTTTTAATACCTTGTAGAAGGATGTAATCATAAACATAAGACCAAAGATATGTGAAAATATTTATGATCCCCAAGATGCACATTTCGTACTGAACTAGCACTCGTCAATTAGTCCATATCATAATTTTTTATATATAACTTTATCATTGTTCAGTATAGTTATATAGATAGCCAATTGCTACAGTGTGCCAAACTTATTGCCTTCACAACTTTAACACTTGATTGAAGTATATTAAGTATTATTAGTCATTTCATTAGTCTAGAGATTATCTACTTAATGAATAATATTTCTGTAGTGTGCATCTTGGGATCATACATCTTTTTCACATGTTTTTGAGCATATGTTTATGACTACACCTCTCTATAAAGTGTTAAAATTGGATAATCTCTAGTCTAATGAATGACTAATAAAAATTATTAATAGACTTCTATCAAGTGGTTTGTATCAAAGTTGTGAGGCTTTATCGATTAAACTGTAGTAATTGGCTATCTATATATACAGAAC
This sequence comes from Epiperipatus broadwayi, assembly GCA_028023455.1. Taxonomy (NCBI): domain Eukaryota; kingdom Metazoa; phylum Onychophora; class Udeonychophora; order Euonychophora; family Peripatidae; genus Epiperipatus; species Epiperipatus broadwayi. The sequence goes on along the minus strand of JAQFVV010000010.1, from coordinate 14,528,776 downwards.
AATGATAAAGATATGTGTAAGAGATTATGATCTGAGCCAACTGATGAGTGCTGGTTCAGCACAAAATGTGCATCTTGTGGATCATACATGTTTTTCATTTGTCTTTAATCATATACTCCTTCACAAAGTATTAAAAGTTTATTGAAAATTATTTAAAAAGATTACTTATTAAATGGATATTTTCTAATCTAATGAATGACTAATAAAATTTATTAATTGCTATGAAAAAAATAGCATAAATTATTAAAATGTAGGTAAGCAATTTTGATTATCATGCATAACTACAATAATGATCAGAATCGTCCAACTGTTGTTTTTTGTTTTTTTTCCACATAAATGGTCTTATGCTTATATTTAAAAGAAAACATGAAGGAATATTTGATATCCATGGGATGGTTGAGAGAAATTAAAAAGATCCAAGAATGCTGTAAATAAATACTTATAAATAGTTCCATGTTGAAACATCTTTTATTTATGATGGACGAATTGTGAGAGAAATTAACAGAGATAATAGAGAGATCAGATGATCAGTAATGTACATATATCTCAGTATACCTTAAACCTTGCATTGGGAATGCCAATTATTTAACTGTCAATAAACCAAGTTGTACAAACTAAACATTATTAAAATTAATTTAAATAAAATGTTAATCCAATTCTGGTGATGGTGATTAGGTTCATATTAGAACATAAACCAAATACTAGTGCTTTCTATAATAATATACAACTTCACAAACAACTATCCCACTCACTATCTATAAAGATATTAATACACTGAATAATACTATGTATATTTCTTTTAATTCTCTCATTGGAACCAATTTTTACTTTTACATCAGCACAACAACATAAATAAGTATTTCTGAGCTTCTCTTATGCTGCTATCAATTAAGGAATCAATGATCACTTAACTGCTAATCTGATTTTTATATGACCACATTGATATAATTTCATGACAATTTTTTTTTATCTTTTATCAAGAAAGTAGTTGTAGATCTTAATGTGACTGATAATGTATAAATCATTTAAAAAGAAAGACCTTAAGAATTACATATATCTAAAATATGTGAATTTGTATTTTTTTAAAGTAATAAAAAAATATTTAATGTCATTTATTATTATTATTCCAATTTATCCAAATTACTTCAAACACTTTTTAGCAAAAACTTTTATTATACATATATACACGTACACCTATGTTTGACTGTCCTGCAGTCTTCTTCAGAGCCAGTTTACTTTTAAAAGATTAAAGTAAACTGGTTCTGAAGAAGACTGCAGGACAGTCCAAACTTAGGTTACGTGTATATATGTACAATAAAAGATTTTTGCTAAAAAGTGTTTGAAGTGATTTGGATAAATTGTATTTGTATAAGATATTACAGCAAAAATAAAGAAAAAGATGATTTTGGTAATATTATTATTATTACTAATATATTGTTTTTATTTATGATTTTGATGCTTTACTGATTAAGTCATTTTAATGGGGGTATATTGTGCTTGCTTAATTTTAATTAAATACATGAGGTATGCTCGATAGGGCTTTAATATGAAAAAGATCCATTTTATAATGACATTTCAAATATATTTTATTTTAGATATTTACATTTATAAAAAAAAATTAGTATTTGAAGTATTCTGAATATATGCCTTTAATAGAGGTTCTTTCATTTTGATGTTTGTCATCTATTTCAAAGTATTTCCCTTCATGCAAAAATGGGTATTTTATAACTTTTATAGATGATAATAGTTTAAAAGGATATAAAAGTGCAATATAGAGCCTAATTTTTATGTGCTTTTATATTTAGCAATTGCAAATGCAAACTTAAATATTCTCACATATCAATTTCTAATTTTCATTACAATAATATATACAATTAAGTATATTATAAGAATGCATGGTTAAAAAGAATGCAAAAAAAAAAATTAAGGAGATACTATTGACTTATTTTCTTGGTACATTTTTTTTTTTATAACTTGTTTTTATATATAATAGTTTTATTTATTTATTTTGTAGAGAACCTGAAAGTATAGAGATGGCAATACTTAATTGCAAGCACACTGGTGGTACGCCTCCTTTGGATTGCTGTTCCCATAATTCTTTCACCGAAGGCCATTGCCGCAAAGAATTAGCTGTAGCTGATTCAATGGAATACATTAATAAACTTGTTAGAGATGATATTACTAGTAAGGCCAGAAGTAGTACAATAGGTAATGAATGATTATACATAAATATGAACATTTTTAAAAATTATTTTGCATTTAAATTATTATGGGAATTATTAGAGAAAGATATATACCAATAATTTTTTTAAAATATGTAATGTATGAAAATGGAAATGAAGAAAAGATGATAGAACATGAGAAATTGATAAAAGCTCCATAAGTTCAAAACTTTATGGAAAAATTAACACTTTTTAATCAATATTTGTAATCAATATTTTTAGAATAAAATTGATCTCACAAAAATTAAGGACTGTTTTTACATATCTTGATTGTGAAATTCTAATAATTAGACCTCCTCACATCAAAAACTTTGAAGATTTTATGAGTCATTCATGGGCATTGACTTCAATTGATGAATCATGAATACTGCATTCTACATGTTTTGATCAGTATTTTACAAAAGAAGACCTAAGTCTTTTAAGTATAAGATGGCTGAAATGATTCACAAAATTGGAGATTAACCATGCATTTTTTTAGGTTAAGTAAAATTATTCAATTAAAATATTGATCTCTATATATTCTTAATACCATTTCTTTATTTCAATTAAAGTATATTTTTATTGTGTGTAACGTGCCATATTAATCATTTATGCATTTGGTTGAAGTTGCAATTTTTACAATAAGTAAATAATATTAAAAATAAAATATTGTTTGTTTTGTGAAGTTAGCATAGCATAAAAAATGAATAAAGCTGACAAAATATAATAACTATCATAAAATAAAATTAAAAAATAACAAATTTAAACATTTTTAAAGTTATTAATTTTGAATTCATTCATAAACTGTTAAGTGTTGTTAGCTGAGAGGTCATCGCAGCTGCCTTGCAAGCAAGTAGTTGTTTGCAGACAGTTGTGGATTCGCCTCCCGGCTGATGCTATGACATATGGGAAGAAAAAAAATAGAAAATTGTTAGTAAGTTTGATAAAATTTTAATTGAAGTTATGTGGCACCCTTTTTGTAATAATAATGGAATTTTCTGATTTTATTTTTAAATCAAGACCTATCTATAAGAATTCATGATTAGCGTCTTTGTTTTCAAATATTTATTTAATAATAACATTGACAATTGTAATCTAAAAGTGCAAATAAACTCACATCCATATATATATACACACATACACAAATATATATTTATAATCATATATGAGAATTATGGTTAGGGAATGTCTTTTTCCCCTAAGAAAATAAATATTAGATTATGTTATAATTTGTTTTCAAATGTTTATTTAGTAATGGCATTAATAAATTATCATCTAAAAGTGCAAATATATTACATTAATAACACAAATACATATATATAAATATAAGAAATAGTAATGCATGAAATATAGAATCTTGACGAACTCTATATATGTTTTTTTTTGCTTGTTACTCAATACATTTCATATTTTTGACACAAGGATATGTATTACAGTATTTAAATAATTTTTGAATATCTGAGCAATTTCCCTGTAATTCCATCATTTTTTAAACTATGAATCGATCGTTTATGTTTAGTTTATGTCAAATGCTTTATAAAAATCTAAAAAAAATATACTTACATATTTTTTATCATTTAATGCACTATTAATTTTATCTATAAAATTCTCTAATAACATAGTGGTGTTTCTTTCTTCTATCAGTCCATATTTTTATTTACAAATTTTTAATAATTTTATGAATATTTGAATACAAATATAATTTATATTCTTGGAGCTTAGATTTAATTTTAGGAGATTTGAGCACTGACTTTCCTGTCAGCTATCCACTCTAACTCTCTCATATAATCGAGACACATGTGAAAAAGATAAATGATCTCCAATATACCTATTTCATTCATCAATTGGTTCAGATCATCATCTCCCACACATATATATAATTGGTGTTGGGTTTATATTAAGATAGCAAATCTTCAAACTCTAAAGGACAGGCTTCAACTTCCTCCAACTCTTTAGTTATTCATACTATTGAAAATCTGATGATGGAATGCCCAAATCTCTTGTGATACCAAAATTATTAATATGCCCATGTTGACTTTAAGTCACTTTGATCCCTCATGCATAGGATCTTGTCCATTTAAATACACAGAAGAGGGATAGGCAGGATATAAGCTGTATCTAATATTTGAATATAAATATACTTTATATACTTGTAGTTTAGATGTAATTGTAGGAGAGCTTGAAAGTCTGTGTTCAAATCCCTATAATTTTATGAATATTAATTTCTATCGTTATCAAAATTATTTTCATACTCAGATTTGAAAACTGATCTTCCTATAGATGTTATTAATGTAGGAAATTCACTACTAATTATTTTATTAACTATGTAAATTATAATATCCGATATTATATCATTATTTTTGATGTCTGTTATTCTTATTTTATCTATATCTGGACTTATATTAACTTTATATTATTTCATATAATTTTTATTCATTTAAATTTTCCTTAAATATTGGATGAGATTGATTATTATATGTTTTTGAAATATTACTAATATGATTAGATATTTTTTTATTTTATTAATTCTTTCTAAAAACATTTCTAGAAAATAACTCATTTATACTAAATTGTTTTGTTTTTTTTTAATTTTCTTCATTTATAGAATTGGTAAGATCACGCGATCAATCATTATTTTCTTTAACTAGCTGAATGTGATACTATAAAGCCCATTATTGTAAAATTGCATCTTTATTTGATTGATTATGTGAAAGGAATGAACAATGTATAAGACTTTAAAAATATATATATATATTTATAATGAACTGGATCATGGTATTTACATTTTAAAGATTATAAGTTATTTTAAGGTAGTATTATAAGTTATTTTAAGGTAATATATTGTTTTCATTGAGAGGAAATGGTTTTGGGTAATAATACATTGGGGAGTTTATGTTAGTCATGGTTCTGAAGTTTTCCAAAAAGAAAAGTTTTCTGCAGAAGTTAAATGACAGCATCATGGAATATCAGATAAGAGAAAAACAGACTAACATATATTATTTATTGACATATTTGTGGCTTATGGGTTGGTTTGTATAATCCTCAGAAAACTCATCTCTATAATTTTTTTTAATCTTTTTTTTTATTTTTTAGCTGAAATAACATACTATTATGCTTGATGAGATATATATATATGTGCAATATAAGAGAATTAGTCTAGTTAAATAATAAGTAAATAGACTTTGTTTGAACAGAATAAAAGTGTTCTCTAATAATTTTTTAAAAAAAAACTGCAAGTGGGCTTCAATACTTTTGTACTCATGATTAATTACGATTTTCCTAGGTTTGATGCTAAATAATTTACAAACTACACTTGCATGGAAACTCATAAAAAACAATATGATTTTAAAATAAATATGTTCTGTCTGTTATAAAGAGAAGATGGCTTATAGCAAAGCATAAAATGTTTAAAGATTTTAGTTTTACTGCTAGATTATAATTTTCAATATTGTTAAATAATATATTTTTTATTTTATTATTTCTATATAAACTTTTTTAGTGATTTTAAATAATATTTTATCTTTTTTTTATATATCTGTTTTAATTATGTTTATATTGTAACGATCCATATTCCCTTAAGGAATGAGGATGAACACATCTAACTACGGTCAGACCTGGGTCTTCATGTAGTATGCCATGAATGATGTGATAATTTAATGTTTAAACATTCAGTACAAATACAACTTAGACCAGTTCATCCAATCTTCACCTTTTTATTATTCCATTATGCTTAGTATTCGAACTCATGGTAATTTTACACTTAACTCTCTTCAGGGATGAATTGATATCCTGTAGCAATAATAATACTTTTATATAAGTTCGATAGATTCTCAAAATTCCTTCTAACCAAGGGATCATAATATTATGTCAGGATGATATGTATATAGGTATTCAATTCTATTAAATAGAATAAATAATTTAAATAAATCAGAGACCTCCTTAAATTTAAAATAAATTTAGTAATATTTATTAATTGAAAACAATTTAAATTTATTTTTATATAACAAAATGTTTGATTATGGGTGTTTTACACACATTTTTACCATATTAGTATATAAATTTTAAAACTATATCTCCCATATCCCATAGAAGATATGCATCATAACACAAAAAATATTTAATAGGTTGTAAAAATAAATAAAATTTTATAATTCCAAAGATTATGATAACGCTATCTAACTAAATTTAAATTAAACAGTATAAATATAAATGAAGACCTTTGTAATATCCAATTCTTTTGAGGAAATTCCATTTTCTATAAAACCTCCCATCTTTGCATGGTCCCTATCGTTGAAAGAAAAGATCTTTCATCCAAGGATACTAGCCATTTATATCGAGTAATAAACAAACAAATATTACTATATTAATTAAATCAATAATAAACAAAAATTCTGTCTTGTCATAACTGAATGAATTTAATATGAAAAACAATAAAATCTTATCATCATATTAAGTTTAATCATTAACCTGGTCAAGTCGCTTTGTAAGGAAGACCTAAATTTTATTAAATAAAAAAAGTCTTTAACCCAATGATCCTTCCACTTTTTTCATCTAATGATTTTCCAAATGGATTATTCCAAAATAAGTAGGTTTTAAAGCAACAGAAATAAAATTTAAATATTTATAGATGTTGATACGCGAAGATGATATGATGTGTTTAAAGTTTATGATATAGTCCTATTCATTTTCCACAATTTGAGTAACAATGTTTATTAAGAATAAAGTTCTTTTATTTCTGGTCATCAATCATCGATGAGGCAATCAGTATACTCTCCTGTTTCATAAATATTCCTCTTGCATGACGTTGACATCCCTTTCTTCAAATTATCTTGCTGTAAACCAAAGTTGGATATTGAATTATATAGATGATATATATATATTTTATTTATTCATATCTTTTTTAACAAATAATAAAGATATGATTTCAAATATATTCGATATCTGTTAATGTTAATTTTATTGAATTTTGGGGAGAAAATTTAAAGATTTTATGCAAAGGGAGATTCGCCAAGCAAATAATTTTTTGACAAAATTTTTGCTAACTAACTAAACTCAATATGTATTAGTCAGATAAGCATTTAAAATTAATTGTTTAGCTTGTTATTGTTAAATAGATTTTTTTCCAATAGAGGAAGTAAGTATTAGTCTGAACTTCTATAGAGATGAAACAGGTTATAATATATATTTCATCTGAAATATTACTAAAATCACCTTTTCCTTTATTTTTGCTATAATATCTTATAGTTAAGGCTTTACTTCATTAGCGTTTGAAATCAATAAATATATATATGTGTGTGTGTGTGCTTTGCGCACAAATAATGAAGCTGTTAAACATAAGTAATATTATAAACTGTCCTGAAAGCGCTTGGTGGTAACTTTTGGATAATATTACTTATGTTTAACAGCTTCATTATCTGTATGCAAAGCACATATATATATATATTTATAATATCTTATATAAGTCCAATTTATCCAAATCACTTCGAATCCTTTTTAGCAAAAACCTTTTATTGTACATATATGCATGTACAGCTATGTTTACATTTTTTATTGTATTTATATAGTTATGTATTTTATTTTATTTTGTTTATTATAACATAGCTCTGAAGAAGGCTGCAGCACAGTCAAAATGTAGGTGTATGTGAGTATATGTACAATAAAAGGTTTTTGCTAAAAAGTGTTCGAAGTGATTTATATAAATTGGATTTATATTTCACCTGTTACTAGTTGTCATAGATGTTTCCAATATCAAAATAGTATTTATTCACTCAATTAATAATAGTATTGTTGTTTTGTTTTTCTATTCTCTGTGATTTTTAAGAGCTTTTTTTTTTTAAAGTGCTAATTATGATGCTGCAATTTGTTATACATGGATGGACCTACTAGAACATTGTTTTTTTGTTTGTGGAGCATGGGAGATTTTATTTTATTTTACTTTTACACTTGATGTTTGTTTGAATAGTACAATTAGAATCTATAATGCAAAACAATACTCTCTGCTAAGATCATTCATTAGTCAGAAAATATTCTGGAAAAGTATTGTAATATGATATTCATCAATTACTCATGATTAAAAGAGTTTGAAGTTGATGAAGTTTGGTAAATACTCAACAAATGTAGTCAAAAGAAGTGATGGATTGCTTATGTTTCACTAGTCTACCAATAAAAACTTTTCTGCAGTAAAAAACAATATAGATAGATTTTACTAATTTCTTTGTGCTGAATTCAAAAATGTATATTGTTTTGCCATATTACATCCGGTTAATTGGCAATAATTCAAAATGTTATTTTGTCATTGCATAAAATTTTCAATAATACTGAGTGAATTGGATGTATTACATATAAATGTTAGTATAAAGCATTCATAAACAATAAGTCAGTTTATATGGTGTTTTTATTTATATTTAAGCTGATGATATTGAAGCAGTAAACGTGTCTTTTAAACCAGTAGTGCCAGTAATACATTTAAATTACTAGTTCTACTTGAACTAAAAATTACAGAGTTAGCCATATTAAAAAAATAATCAAGAATATTTGAGGAAAAAATGATACTTGTAGAATCTATATATGTATGGGAAAACTAATTTTTAATAAAGCAAAAAATGAATCCAAAAAAATATTAAAATTTTTATGCCTCTGGCAAACATACATCTGAATATGCTCCAAAATGCTGTTTAGAGAGGATATTAATTGCCTGAGACTTCTTGAAGGATTTCTACAGGTATGAGTATATTTTTTGACATTTAAAATGATTTTATTTCAGAAATTTGCCAATTTCATCCTTAGGTTTCACTCTTGAAATACAAATTATGCATACAGAGAAGAGACATATAATACACAAGCAAAACAAATTAGCAAGCAAAGTAAAAGTTACATAATTGACAGCTTATTCACATTACATTTGTTGGAAATGTCTATTAGAATTCCTGTCACCTTTTTTCTTTCCTGTGCTATTTGTATGTTCTTGAAGTTCTTGCGTGTTTTGTGGACGACTTTGTAGATACTACCTTCTGTGCACTCCTGCTACACTAACATGTGATCTTAAAATATAATAAAAATTTCATGAATAAAGATTAAAATTTAGTTTTTATTTTCACAGTAACACATGCATGAATACAAGTGAAAGTAAAAGACACATAGAACTCAAACCTGTTTGGTCGAGTCTTAAGGTTGAAAAGAAATGTCAGCTAACATTTTCACCTGAATAGGATATGGGGATTTAAACACTCCTGTTTATATGAATGGTTGAAGAGAAGTATCTGGCCTTTTATCTATATTCAGGCTTCTGTCATGCTCTTCTTACTGCATATCTAAAGAGAGTTTATTATGAATGTACCAGGCAAAACTCAAGTACAATGTAACAATTAATATGATTGCAATACATATTAAATAATCATATGCACACAAACAATCACAACTAATATATAATTGTATTATAAAGAGAGGTGCCTGAGAACATCTCTCAATGTTACATTTTATAGCTGTAGACACGAAAAAATCAGATCTCCCACCCACAAACTAGACATGAAATGAAGAAATTAACATCACTTTCGACTCCGAGCATTGATTTCCATTATCATAACCTATTTTCTATTTTAACACAAAATCATGTTGACTAGTATTATCAAAACTCAGGAAACAACTAGAGAAAACATGGAATAAGTTCTGTTAGCCCATATTTTTTTTAGGGGAAAAAAGATTCTAAAATAAAAATATTTAAATATGGGAGACAAAAGAAGATATTAATTATGCTGTAAATGGTTGATAAAAAGTCATTATACAGTTAGATAGATACAAAAATAAATTGTAAATTGATTTATTAAATATATATTGTATATATTTAATTAGATTTAAAAGTTGATGTTCATCGTAATAATAGCTCAGGAAGTTCAGAGGATACATCTATGAAGCCTGTTATTGAAGCCATGAGAAGGCTCAGCTGGAAAGATAGTTCAGGTAAAAAGTTTAATTTGTTGGGAAAATAATAATTACACATACTTTTTTTATATAATAAATGAATAAATAATATATTTATAATGTAGACCATAAAAAAAATCTCAATTCTAATAATACAGGAATAGGCTGCTCTCAGAAATGTGAATACTTTGTAAATTCATTATTCCATTAGAGCAGTTGAAATAGCTGCATACAAATACAAACATTTGAAACTACACATAAACTATGGATATAATCATGAATAAATTCACAATGAAGATTACTATTAACTTTTTTTAAAATTTAGATTAGTTAGGAAAAATTAAACTCATTATTAACTTTTGATAACTTTTTTTTAATGCATGTCTTATTTTAAGACTTGTATCCAAATCTTCATTATATGTAATGTAATGGTCAGATTCGTCTATCTCGCTAACACACTGCAGAATTCAAACCTCAAACACGAAACCGAATACTCTAGGAGGGCTTGCCTTCTAGATATCCTAGGTTCGAATCTAAAGTCTAAATTCCACAGCGCCACCTACGTGATAATGCATCTGATGCTACTAATAATGTATCCCTTTACCGGTGCCTGGTGGTCAGGGAGAAACAAAGAGACACTATACTACGAGATAAGTTGGGTTGCTAATTAACGTCTATGGATGATACAAAAGAAATGTATAAAATAGATATGTAGACTGAGACAGTGATAGGGATCAATAAAATAAAAGATCAAAATTAGTTTTATAAGATTTAAAAGATTTATTTATATTGCAAGAAATATATATAACGCCCACTGTCTGCTTATATGAGACAGGGACGCTTTCTAAAATGGCTGTTAGCACAACATTCCATAAAATTACATTAAAAGGTTAAGTACATAGTCTATACCTCGGGCTAATATAATATTACGATAATGTGCTTAAAAGAGATGGGAAGATGTGCGAGGTGCTTTGAGTAAATTATAAAAGTTTAATAAAACATTTGCACATTAAGGTTTAATATAATATTTCTTGATTTCGAGAATAGCACAGACCAAAGCTTAATAAGCGATAAAGTGAGGATGTGATCAAGGCATTTATTTTATAATTATAATTAAGTGATATTGGGAGGTCGATATTGCCAATAAGGTATTTATTAAAGGATGGAGGGTGTGATACGTTTAAATCACGGGTGCTTTGTAAAATATAAATAAGTAAAATTATAGTGGATATGTGAAACGACTACGGAGAGAGTCTCGCCGTTGATCCGTAGGAATGTGTTGTCACGGACAGCCGAAGTCTGGACTTATCCAAAACTTAGCGACTGGGTGACGGCTGCTTCTAATTCCCAGGTGTGACATTCGAGTACACACTCTGCCTGTGCACCGCAGAAAGTAAAAAAGGGGAAACGGTCTTGGCCGTTTAAAGCCCTTGAAAAGAAACAAAGCGGTCTCGACAACCAATACCCTTACTAGCGATACTCGACTAATGTATATAAAGCATACAAAATGGATTTACTTAGATTGAGAAAATGCCTAATCAATTCCCCAAAAATTATTTAAAGAGAGTCTGCCCATTCTCGACCTCAAATACGAACTTTGAAATTAAAGCAAAATATATTTTAAAATAGGAAAATGCATGCTTGCGGGTTTGAGAAGAAAGCATAGATATATTTATGCAATCATGCATTTATGACACATTTAATCATTGACCTCGCACATACTCTCATAATAGGTTAAAATCGATAAAGTGTGGATTTTAAACTATAAAATTATTATACATATTGACTAAGATTAGAATAGCCCTTGAACATGAGATTCACGAGATAATAAAATGGGAACTATTTATAATTTTAAAATGCCTTAATATCAGCGTCTTGCTTTCAACAAAGGGAATAATTCACTCGGTCAAAGACTACTCTGGCACACTATCATAATAAAATAAAGAGAAAGATTAATAAATATAAAATATTAACCCAAGGATAGAGAGCAAAATTATTGATTACATTAGAATGTTTTAAAGGAATACATGATAAAATAAAGTAAAATTGAAAACAATTTAAATAGTTATAGCGTATTAATTATAGGAGAGAATCACAAGAGCTCTTGGGTTAATTTTGGGGTTACCTCTGGAGAAGCATTTGCAGGTAGATTGATTGTCGGTAGGTTTTATGCGACTCAGCAGCAAAATCTGGTATTGTTCATATTTCGGCAGCAGCAGCAGTTTCAGGGTTTCCTATGTGGCTGCATTTGATGGTATAGAGCAGCGGCCGGCCATTCCCGAGTGGAAAATAGCCTTCTTGCCGGCTCTACTCCGTCATTTCAAAGCTAGCAATTTTAAAGTTTGGGTGATTCATAGATATTTCAAGTGGTATTGTAGAACACGGTAAAATTTATTTGAAGACGAAAACTCGGCTTCAAATACTTAAGTTTGCAGGCACGTAGCTAGAAAATCTCAGAACAAATATATATTAGAAATCTTGCTATAATAGAATAATACTAGAATACTAGGAATCTTGCTAGAATAATGCTAGAATATTAGAATATTTGCTGGAATATTACTAGAATGAAGAACAAAAGAAAACCCTCCTATATATAGTGAAATTGCACAATACAACTGCCCTGGAGCGTTACAAAAATATTCCAAACTTTGCTCACTTATCAGCTGTAATCAATCCTATCCGAATGTCTAAAGGAATTCAACAAAATTTTAATTAATTTCTATTGTTAATTTCCCTGTTGACATTCGGACTACAACTTTGATCTAATTAAAACAAACTTTTGCTAATTGAAAGAAAAGACCTTAATTAAATAATTAAAACCATTGTTCCTACCAGCCCTCATTTATTTTAAACAGAAAATATCTGGCGTGATTTTTATTAAATGTAAAAGAAAATTATCTTACTTTTAATTTTCAATATTTGAATCTATTTACGAAACGAATATAAATTTTATTTTAAATCAAAAACAAATATTACGACTGTAATATATTTTTGTAAACAGATTCAAACAAAATAATTTTAAATAACAATTTATTATTATAACAAGTTTTAAAATACATATCACAGTGTGTGCGCAATTACGACCTATATAACCTACTTTTTAAATAAATCTAAATTATGTGAACATACACATAATCCATAACATTTTATTTATTTGGGCATGAGTTATACAATTATATATAACACGCCCGTTGTACTCTTGGTTTAAAATTGGGCAGGATTTTCGGTATATAAGCGCATTGCAGACACACTACGATACACTGGGGGTTTAAACTAAGGTATGAGGGTAGGAAAAGGTGAAACGAAGATAAAGCAGATCTTACTGTTTCAGTAATAAGAAACTAATTAAAAATTATTAAAATGGTAGTGTAAGCTTTTTTTTCATCCACATTTTATAACTAGTCAAATTAGGTTACTCATTTACAAACTGGTTATAAATTAATACATTTTTAATTCATATTTTATATAAAATTATTATGATTTAATTTAAAGATGGTAGCCAAACTTCATACATCACAATTCTAATCCTTCCCAGATAAATATTTAAATGATTATAATTAATTTATTACATTTATATCATTTTTAGCCCATATATATATTATAAACTTTAATTAAAGATTAATTAGTCTTAATAATGAACACAGTCTCAGGGAATAATTGATTCAACTCCATTCTACTTTATCACTTTGATTACATGAATAGATACATCTGAAAAAGATAAATGGCAAGATGCATTTTATCCAACCAATATTCTTCAGTTGATCCAATCTCTCACATATTTTTTGTCATTTTGAGATGATTTATTTATGTTTTTAAAGTATATATGGCAAAGTGGATAGTTATAAGTGTATTTTAATTTTTTTTTATTTTTTTGCAGCAAATATAAATTTATCAATTTTTTATCTTAAAGGAACATTTTTGTGTATTACCTAATAGTGTAATTTTAAATATATAGATATATTGCATAATTGTGATATATATTTTCAAGCTTATTATATATTTTAGAATAATTTTATTTTTAGTAAAAATATATCCGAAACTTATGCATTTTGAGATTTTTAAGTATAAAATCAGTTTTTAATAACATAAATTTATATATAATGTGTCTATGACTAAATTAAAATAATTTTTATATATTAGTAAATATATTTATTTAATCATATTTTGATGTGATTTTTGTGCAGTTTTTCAACATTCATATTTTTTATTTTTGAAAAAAAACCCAGTAACATCTATTTTTGTATGTATTTAATATATATATAACAATAAATATAATGGTGATTAATTATTATGCACATTCTTTCAATCTGCAGAAATACTTTCAGTTAATTACTTAACCCTCTTCAACTGCCATTGAATTCAAAAAACAATGGAAGCAAACATCATCAACTCAAATCCCAGGAAGGTTAATTACTTAACCCTCATCAACTGCCTTTAAATTCAAAAAACATAATGGAAGCAAATGTCATCAATTTAAATTTGAGTTGAGGATGTTTGCTTCTATTATGCTTTTTGAATTTAATGACAATTGAAGAGGTTTAGTTGATGATGTTTGCTTCCATTATGTTTTTTTAATTTAACAACAGTTGAAGAGGGTTTACTAATTAATAGGATTTGAGTTGATGTTTGCTTCCGTTATGTTTTTTGAATTTAATGCAGTTGAAAAGGGTTAAGTAATTAACCGAAAGTATTTTTACTGATTGAAAGATTGTGCATAAGAATTAATCACTGTTGTAAATTATTATTTTTGTTATTACAATATTTTTTAATTAAAGGACATTTTATTTGTATTATATATATGTAATTATAATAAAAATGGTAAATTTAACGGTAATTTATTATTTTATTATAATTACAATTTTGTTTTAATTAACAGACATTTTATTTATATTATATATATGTGTTTGTATGAGAGATAAAGAACATTTCAAGTTCAAAATGTCTGGGTACTGTTATTCTTAACTATTTTGTTTTCTTCTCTAATGCATTAACATCTTCATTGTTGTACTGCAACTTGATAAATCTTTTTTTCTTGTTAGTGCTGGCAACTAATCTATTAACATTTTTAGCTTTGCTGTTCTGTTATATTATATACGTGATCTTTTCATGTAAGATTTTACTTGGAATTTTTACATTCAGATTGTGCTTATGATTATCAGAGTTTTTTATAACTTTATTTTAAATTTCAATATATGTCCTACTCTTGCTAATTGTCTTTAGAAATCAGTTTTCATTGATATCTATTTCTTTGTTGTTTGTTTTAATATCTTTCTTATTTAACATTCTTAAATGGCAATACTCATTAAATTTATTTATAGATATATCATTTTTCAATTGAGATGTGTTTACTCTTATATAGTGGTCTTACAAATGTTTTAATTATAGTTTTTTTTTAATTATATCTTTTCCTTGGATAATGTCCTGACCTAATACCATGTATTCTTACTGCCTATAATACATTAAAAGTATTTGAAGGACAATCTTTAAATCTGTTATACTCAATTTTCAAAATTTACATTTAATTTTTATATGGAATACTCCTCAGGGCTTTTTTTGATCTTATATGTTATGTCTTCTCTTTTTAAAATAATGATGACCTTATCATCAACTAAACTTAGAATATGTACTGTAATTCTGAATATATGTAGCTTTAAAAATATTTTTTAAAAAATAAAATTTTCTTTTAACTTTTTTTTTTTTTTTAAACAAATTAAATTAAAAGAAAAATGTATATTTACATCAAAAATATTTCCATTTAAAATAATTTCAAAACAAATCAAAAACATTAAACACAAAAAGCAGTTAAAGACAGATTTTTGTTTTGGTCAGTTATCTAAATTTTTAAATAGTCTGTAATGTCAGCTTATTATATTTTACTTAGTAGAGATCTATTATTATCATTTTTGTTGAAAGATTACAAAAAGAACTTAGTTGTTAATTTTATTAAATTATTATTTATTTATATGTAACTTCTAAAAAGTCTAACTGAATACTCTTTTTTTTAAAAAAAAAAGGGAATATAAAGATTAGCTTATTTTGTTATGAAAATCCAGTTGCCACTCTTATTGAAAACGTCTGGGTGAAATAATTAAGTCATTTAAATTCTGAAATAACAATTATTCATTAATGGTTTTGTAATTATTTAAAATTTTTAAAAACAATTTTTAACCAAATTAAAATGTTTTTCAAATGTAGCACTGTTTTGAAATTTGTAAACAAACTCAAAATTTGATATCTATCTGATTTATAGAATTACAAAGAATTAAACAATAGAATATTTTAATAATAATAAAAAATTCTGAAAAATTTATTTAATTAATTTAAGTGTTTACATAGAAAAAATATATACACTTATTGAAGCCTAAAATATAAATAATTAAACCATTAGACTTAACATGATCACTAATGCTTATACAAGATGTTAAAACATTACCAACTCTCTCCATACAACAGTGCCATCCAGTGCAGCCATAGTAATCAATGGATGTTAGAAGGTTTGTGCATCCAAACCTAGCACCCATTGATATTATGTCTTCCACTGGATGGCACTACTGGTATAAAGAGAATTGCTACTGTTTTAATGTAAATAATTACATGAGCAAGTGTTGCAGATTTTTTTTTTTTTAGTCTTTAAATATGATATAGATATGCAGGTACATAATTATAATTACTAATACTCAAACTAAACATTTTAATTTATTATAATATTTTCATTATTAAACTAATATACAAAATTAAAAGCGTTTGAAACGCTTGAAAGAGAATCTATAAAGATTCAAAAATTATTAAACGCTAAGCGCTTTCGAGGCCATTTGCCTCATATTCATAGCGATAATGCTAGATGCAGAACAAGGAAATAAAAGCGATATGCAAAGCGTATGCAAATGATTTAGATAGTCCAATGTTTGGAAATGTCAAAGCAGGCGTCACGTCTATTGATAGAGTTGTTATTGCCATTAATGAAGTATGCTTCTCTGATTTTCCGTTTGATGTCGTTTTCCTCAATGCAAACTATTTTGGGGTTGGAGGCTTCAAACATATGGCCTGTCTTCTTGAAATGTTCTAAGAATAATGTGATCTTCTTTACTTAATTAATTTCTGTTAAAAACAATTTATTCTATTCCATAGACATTTATTGTAAGTTAAAGTAAATAATATTCACTTGGTGATAGCTACACTATATTTCTAGGCTAGACTTTGATTATTGACTACCTAGTTTGCTCTTTATCAAGAGTTAAAAGTTAAAAACTTGTAGGCAAATCTGGATATAGTATTATCATCTGATTTATATTTATTACTAAAATCTACAATAGCTGACTGACGAATAAAATAGAGTGAATTACTAGTATTAATGCAGATCATAATTACTGGATACCATTTGACTATTTTATGTAGTTAATTTATCTTTTCATATAAAAATATGAAATTGAATACTATTTTTTTAATTGGAGAGCACCTCAGTGCTCTTCATTATATACCAGTCAACACTTATTCAATCCCAATATCAATAATAATCAACAATTTCAAACTTATCAAGGCAACCTCCTTTTAACAATAAGTATGTTTAATAGCTAATTTTATAATAATTATAATTGATCAGCTAAAAAGTTCCAAATAACTGATAATTATTATTTGAAATAAATCTAGTAATAAACCAACAAATTATGACAATGTATCATATTGTTATTAACTTATTTTAGAAATTAAAATTATAAATAATCGTGACTATTTTTTGAATGTGAATAAATATTTTTAATTTACTATCAAAAGTTTCACAACTAGGATATTAAATTCATATATAATTTGCACTGATAAGAATAGTCATTTATTGTTTTATTCTATTTTAAAATATTCTACAAAACAGACATTTTGTGGAATTTTAATAATAAACATTGATGTGTGATACATCTCATTTGTAGTATCTATTACAATTTTTACAAGCCTGAGATACCAAATTGGCATTATTACTCTTCTTTTAATGAAGGGGATTTTTGTCAAAACAAAAATTTGAAATATATTAACTAAAAAAATCTTCAAAGTACTAATATCTTCAGTATTAGTAATCTGTATATCCTTCACGCCTGGCTATTGATTTTTATTTTATTTTTAAATAATACTCATAACTAGTTTTTTTAGATCATCAATCTCAACTTTTTTTATTCTATTTCTCTACTCTTCACAGAATCTTTTAATTAATATGTTCTTCATAAATTCCTCATCATCATCAACCATTATCAATCCACTGCAGGCTGAAGATCTTTCCAAGTTCAATCCATGTCCTCCGATCTTTAGCTTCTCTTCTTCATATCACCCCTGCACATTTTCTTATTTCATCCATCCATCTCACATATGGCCAGTTTAATTTAATTTAATAAATTTTTTATTAAGCAATGTTTTCATTATCCTTCCAACTTATCTTTTTTATTTTCCTCCAAATTCACAACTCAAAAACTTAGCAGTTCCTTTACTTCTTTTACAAGCTATACAAGGCTCTATTCATATGAACTATATTATAAACAATCCGATTTTCCTAATTATTATTTTAAAATCCCACAATCTGAACATACTAACCTAAAATCAAGTTGTGAAATATTGATTATAGTTTATATAACACAATTTTATCAGTGGCATAACTACAAAAGTTGTTTCAATGAGCAAAAAAATCTCAAAAATTCCTTCCCCCACCTAAGTTCAAAATGCTTAAAATTTTATTTATTTACATTAATTTTTTTATTATGTAAAGTAAATTAATAAACTTGCCTGTTTTAAAAATTCTTTCTTCTCATCTTTACAATTGCAAAATCATTAATTACTTATTCAAATTCATTTATAAACTTCTTTGGAAATCTTTTATTTTTAATTTATTAAAAAAAAAGTTCAATTCTTAATGTGTGAAGAATATCACAATAACATAAAAAAATTAGGTATTTCATTAAATTCATTTTCTAAACAACCCTGCTTAGTAATTAATAATTCTGACAATTTTTTGATTAGATTTTCTTTCAATAAATGAAATCCCTTGAACTGTTTATCTTATTATTCTGAGAAAAGATTCAAATTGTAATTATGATTTTTAACTCATTAAGAATGTGAAAATATGACTCTGAAAAACTTATAGCATGAGAAAATAAATGTTTAAGTTTACCAAGCCTTTGCTTGCATAGACTTGCATGTAATCCCTTGTGATTTTGAATGTACACCACTGAATTGACCCATGAAGATACGAATTATCTTGTAGTTTTATATTGTTGTGTTTAGTATTTTTCCGACTTACCAGATTATTTTTGTTTTCTATTAATTCTACACTAATTATTAAAATAAAATAGAAATTAATATAACATTACAATACTAGCCAAAAAACATTTTATTACTAAAATTCTTCCCCAACTGTGATTTCATCTACTAACAAAAGATAAAGCTATGATTGTTGAAGAATTTTAGTAAAATTTTGTCTTTTTGGCTAGTATATGAATTTCTATTTTATTTATAATTACTAGTATAGCATTACGCATTATTTAATTTTTACTAGTTATTAAAATATATCATTATTTTCTAAAGAGTTTAAGCCTATCATAACAACCTGGTCATTTTCTACAAGTTTTTATATTTTATGTTGAACTCTTTAAACATATATTACCATTGTCGGATCAGTTTTTCATTTCTTACCTTTCTCTTAATTGCCAACATATCTTTTATAATTTATCTTAATAAACATTTTATAATTGGTTTTAGTTTTTTTATAACTTGACAATTGGAATTTCCTATCTGAAATTTTTGTTTTACCTGGATGTTCATTCTGAACAAAGATTAAATAATGAGAAACCAGTTAGAAGAAAGGTGAAAGCATAGATTGTATTAGCCATTTTATGTCTAATTATACTAAGTATCTTATTGCTACTTTTTAATATTATATAGGGAAAAAAGATTGTTATAATAACAATGGATTTAATAATATTTATATGAATTATATATGTTGGAGTAGATTTTTCTGAAATGTAGCTGGCTGTACCTATAGCCATGTTTTAATTTAAGAAGTCCCTTGTTATGTAATGATCAGCACTTACCCCAAACTAAGATACAATACTGGACGGAACTTGTCTGAGACTTTCAATGCAAGCTAGCCCTTTCATGTGTTGATTAATAAATAAGTATTTTATTTTTTTTAATCAGTGATAAAACAAATATGGAAAATTGCTTAAGCTTTCATCAATCAGACATTGATTAGTTATGTAAATAACGTTTTTTTAAGTTAAATTTGAAAGGATGCTGGAACCTTTTAAGAAGTGGTTAGTGCCATTAAATTGTTAATAAAGTTAATATTTAGCTTTAATTACAGCTAAATTTAGATACATTAATATTATAAATTGTAATTTATTTAAATTTAAATAATGTTTGACTGAGTTCATTCTGTAGAAATATATATATATTATCCATTTTTTTATTTAATACATAGAAAGTCTTAAGCCTGGTGATAGTCAAAGTATTCCTCCTCTGGCCATATTAGATGAAAGCATGGTAACTGAGGGACCAAAGATTAGTACTAGTGAATTGGATGTAAATGTGCACCAATCTTTTCATACATCAGGTAATCTTATTATTATCAATGTAGGATAAATGCTATCTTTTTTTTTTTATCATTTTTAACTAATAGAACAATTTAGTCACAATTTATTGTGCTATGAAAAATTATATATAGAATTATCTATTTTAATTCTCATAATAATCATGGACATCAATAACATATTTTTTGTTTGGTCATATAGGGGAAAAAACTTATGCACCTTCAATCTCAGATTAAATTCATTATGAAACGACAGTGGATTGGTAGCTCTCTTTTCTTGGCATTTTTATTTTCAAAGTAAGCCATAATAGTTCATTGTTTTCTGTATATAGAAAACACACTCATAGTGACAGATATTGTATATGATAAAATAAAACTATTTACAAGGGCCTTTCTTCTTTTAGAAAAAATTCTGGCAAGAAAAATGATATACGATGTTTTAAAAATAATTGTTTGTAACACTACCACTATAAACAGAGCAATATGCCACATTCAAAATTCCAAAAGAAGAACAAGAGAAAAATATTTCCATTAGGATATGCATTATACAAAGAGACTTACATATAAAATTAGTCATGCGTTGAAATTCTATAATATTAACGTAATATTCTTTATAGAACAAGAAATCTATAATATTTTGATCAAATCTAAAGATGCAATTTCTTTTGAGACTCAAGGAATCTAATATTCTATTGGAGAGATCACATATATAAGAATAAATAACAGTCGCATCAGTATTAAAAGAGATGAGCATGGTTGTGCTTTCAGACATTACTTATTATCTTCAACACTTGCTCTATATCTTAGATACTAGCCAATAAATAAATTTCTCCAACATCATGCAATAATCATCATCTTATAATATTCAAGAGGGTATAGAGATTTTGGAGAGAGCAAATTGTATTAATAAATATGATAAAATAGCCAAATTATTCTGTAAGGAAAAGTTTATTTTCCAACCACTTCTCACTCTTTATTTAAATTTGGTTTTGTTTGGGAAAAATATTTTTTTACTTGTTTTGTTTATGTTTGGTAAAAATATCTTTTTACTTGTTCTGTGAGTTCATAAATTCTGCTTGGTTCTGTGAATTTTTGGTCTAATTAATTTTTTGTTTTTAGTCATACATCAGTTATCTATGCCTTTGCAATGATGGTAAAATAACCTCTCTACCCAAGGAAAATATTGTCAAAAGTCAAAACATTGGATGTTTAATATTTTACATTAGTAGTTATCTTCATCAACCATTGTCAATCCATTGCAGAATGAAAGTGTCTCCAAGTTCAATCCATCTTCTCCAATCTTTAGCCTCTCTTCTCCACATCACCCCTACACACTTTATTTCATTCATCTCTCTTGCATGTGGTCTCTTTCTGGGTCTTTTATAATCTCTTGGAATCCAGTTTAAGATTTCAATTGTCCATCTATTATCATCTCTTCTTGCAATATGTCCAGCCCGACTCCACTTCAATCTTTTAATCCTTTCAATGAGGTCAGTAACATCTTTTTTGTTTTTCCATATTTCTTTGAGTGGTCTTAAGTCTCTGTATTATTTTTCTATTACATGTCCAAGTCTCAGATCCATAAGTCAGAACTGGTAAAACACATTTATTAAAAACCATTCTTTTCAAACACATAGACATTCTTCCTTTTAATATTAAATTATTTCTACCAAAAGCACTCCAACCAAGTTTAATTCTATGATTAATTTCATCCATTATGTTTCCATCTGTAGTAATAATCTGACCAAGGTATTTGTAGTTGTTAACTTCTTCTATGTCATCATTAACAAATTTTTATTTTCATCTTTTTAGAAAATCCATTGAACATTACTTTAGTCTTTTTAATGTTTACTTTAAGTTCTACTTTCTTACTTTCATCTGATAACTTTTGTACCATTTCCTGTAGCTGTGAAGCATTATTTGCAAAAACAACTACATTATGTGCAAAATCTAAATGACTTAAATAATCTCCATTTTCTTTTATTCCTTTAGCTTCCCATTTTAATCCATAAAATACTTCTTGCAAACCTTCTGTAAAAGGTTTTGAAGATATGGAGTCACCCTGTCTTACACTCTTAGCAATGTTAACCTTTCTAGTATCATGTAATCTAATTGTTGCTGTTGCATTTTTATAAATATTTTTTAAAATATGACAATATCCTGGGTCTATATCTTGATGAGCCAATGCATTAATCACTAAAGAAATACTTATAAAATCAAATGCCTTTTCATAATATATAAATCCAAAGCATAATGGCAGCTCATATTCATTGATCCTTTCTATAACTTCTCTCAATACTTGAATATGATCCATTGTACTAAAATCATTTTTAAATCCAGCTTGTTTTTGGTTGGTTGAAATCCAAAATTCTCTGTAGATGAATTGCAATTATTTTGGTAAAAAAATTGTATAAAACTGATAAAAGACTGATAGGTCTATAATTTCTAATATCTTCTTTATCATCTATTTTAAATATTAATACTGCATTCTTCCAATCATCTTACATCTTTATCATTTAGACATTTGGTATATATCTTTGCCAAAAATTTTTCTATTTCATCACTTGCTTCTTTTAATATGTTAACTATAATTCCATTATTATCTGGAGCTTTTCCCTTCATCATAAATTTAATTGCATTTCTCACTGCTTCATTTAAAATCCTGGCCAATTCAATAGATATAATATTGGGTAAAACATACTTGTTTTTTATTACTATATAATTCTTGATAGAACTCCTACCCATTTCATGATGCCATCTTTCATTTTAGTAATAGTTCCATCTTTTTTTTTTATTGCAGATATAAGTTTCCTACAATATCAAAATGTTGTTTTACACTCTTGCGACCAGTGTTCCCTCTAAGCTGTGCGCGCGCAAATAAATTTTAAACATAGCGCACATGAATCCATATAAAAAAATAAAATGAAAAAAAATTGAATCAAATGTAGTTTTAGATTTAAATAAACTGCCAACTATAGTATTTGTATATAGGTATAGATGGCAGCACATTTATCGTTGATGAGAAATGAGGCTGGGAATTACCGTAACGCTTGTACGCCATACGTAAAGATTGCATCATCGTTTATCAGTGTTAAAATTGCCATATTTTTGTTAAAATCTAAATTCAAAATCATTACCAGCTTTTATTATTGAATATATGTGTTTCAGTGATATAATTTTGTGAAAATAAATATTTTTAAAAGTATTTTTACAGGATAGGGTTAAAAATGAGTTTGAAAAGAAAAAGAACAGCTAATGAATTTAAAATTGAGTGGCTTAATGAATTCGTGGTAACTGATACTCCGAAAAGTCATGATAAATTACAAATTCACTTAAAAGAAATATTCGTATTTAATGAAAAAAAGGGTGTAATTTGTAATTACTGCCGAGACGGAGAGGTATGTAGTGATTTTGTTAGTGGAAAAATGTGGGTTTGCGTGTGGAAATTGGACTTTTTAAAATGGCATTTAATTAGTAAATCACACTTAGAAAGTGTACAGAAACTGAAAAATAAGAATGCTTCATTATCAACAACTGGTTTGGTATGGTTTTTAAAAGAAACACCAGAAGATCGCGAGAAAAAGAAATCAAATCCTGAGGAAGTAAAAATTTTAATTGATAATCTATTATTGGCAATTAAAATGAACATATCTTTGCTTTCGGTTCGAGAAATAAATAACCACATGGCAAAATACGTCCATATTCCAGAAAGTTAGCATAGTAAAAACTATGCTTTTTCATTTTTGGAAGTGGTGAATACTGTTGTAAAAAATGAAATAATAAATAAAATTAAAATGGCACATTTTCATACTTTAATTGTTGATGAAAGCACAGACATTTCTACAACCAAATGTTTAATTTTATATTTTAAGTTTAGAAAATCTGATCAATATAAAACTGTTTTTGGTGGGATAATCCAATTAAAGACATGCGATTCCGCTTCAATTTTTTCTGCAATTTTACAATTTTATGAAGATAACGAAATTGATTTGCAAAAGCTGGTTATGTTTTCATCTGATAGTGCATCCGTAATGCTTAGAAAACGAAATGGTGTAGCAGCTAAATTAAAGCAGAATGTACCACATTTGGTGCAACAACATTGTGTTGCACACCGAGAAAATTTTTATATTTCGGATGCATGGAAAGAAGTAAAAGCCACAAGAGAAATTGAAACAGTGTTGAGAACTGTTTATACATTATTCACGAGATCCGCGACAAAAACAAGTAAATTTAAAGAGATTATTGAAGCTTCACAAAATAAATCTATAGCTTTCCAAGCTATTAATGAGGTGAGGTGGTTGTCAAGACATTTTGCAATAAAAGCAATTATTACAAATTATGAATCATTAATTGAATATTTTAAACCAGATAAAGATGATCCAATTTCCAAATTTTGTTTGAAAAAGTTAAGCAACATTGAATTTCAAATAAATTTAGAACTTTTGTCTTCAATTTTAGAAGAACTCAGTGCTTTATGTCAAATTTTTCAATGCTGTGAATTAACACCCATAGATGCTTTTCAATTTGCTCGTGCAAAAATTAATAAAATCAAGGAAAAACATCTTGGAAACATGGCATGGAACAATAAAATAAGCGTGCTTTTAAAAAAGGCTAATGATTTAAATATAACTATAAAAACAGATGATATGTTAAAATTTAGTAATTTATTGTGTGAAAATTTGGAAGAAAGGTTTCCAACGGATGAAGTAGAAGATTGGATATCCTTTGATGTTTCCAGTTTATTATCCTGCGATTTTAATTACGGACTAGCGGAAATTGAAAAATTGGGTTTAAAATATAATGCTTTTCTTACAGATAAATTTGTTATAAGTGAACAGTATAACAATTTTAAATATGCAGTGCGGGAAAAAATTAAAATTAAACAAATAAAAGATTTTGAAGAAATGATTATGTTTAGTTTGAATAACGAACAATTTTAAGATCTATCCCAATTACTAGATATCGGAGGCACTTTTTTGGCCAGTAGTGTGGATTGCAAGTGCAGTTTTAGTTTGATGAATTTGATTAAAACGAAACAAAGAAATCGATTGCAAGAAAACCATATGGATATGCTGATGAGATTAAAATCATATATGAATGACTGAAACAATGCAAATTTAAGTAAAGTTTTATGCAGAATGGTTTAAAGACAGGAGAGAGAAGTTATAAAATAAATGCCATTAATAACAAATGTAATTCTTAATTCTAGAATTGTTCAATAATAAGTAATTTTGAATTGTTCTTGTTTGTTTGTTTTGACAAATGTGTTATTTGAAAAAATTAGAAGCAGACAACGTTTTTATATTGTAAGTATTTAAATTTTCTTATTTTTTATTTGAATGGAAAAGGGAAGCCACAGTAATCAGCTAAATTCTGTCTTCACGAACTAATGATTTGACTTGATTTTAGAGTAGTTTTTTCATTGTGTTCCGTTGTTATGTATGTAGTACAAGTGGTATGCTGTAAGATCGAGTCAATGCGTATAATAAGTAGGTACAAAATTTGGCTGAATATTAATACTATTCTTGTATTGTCTTTTTTTTTATTATATGCGCTTTTTTAAATTGCCGCACAAAATTTTTTTATTTTTGAAAAAACTGCACACACTTGAAAAAGTGCTCACACAGGTCACAAAAAATTAGAGGGAACACTGAATATCAGTATCACAAACTTTCAAACAAACACAATGTAAAGATGTGTTTTTATTTAGCAGTTTAAATAAAATATGACATATTTAAAGATTTTAAATATTATTTTTAAAAAAGTGTAATATGTGTGCATGAATAGATAGCAGAATATTATCAGAAAAATTTTATGTTAAACATGCATTTCTCTGTTTATATATGTCTAAATGTTTTAATATTTTAAATACTGTAGAAAAAATGTATGCATTAACTGTTATCGTAGGTTTATAAGAAATATCATTTGTTAAAGAAAACCGTATATATTTTTTAAATTTATTTTTCTTTAAAAAATACAAATAAATTAAAATATATATTATGTAAGTCCATGCAGGTACAATCTTTTTCTTTTTTTTTTTTGCCTACATCTTTCTATAAAAAATTAACTTTGGAATCTGATATTATTTAATCAAGTTAGATATTGGATATTAATTCTGGCTATATTGATTTTATTAAAGATAGAAATGTATAAACACTGCTCCATTAATGGTATTCAGCTTGGCCCTCTTTTAAGATGAGAATTCTTTCATTGGTTATTGAATTACATATTCTGTGAGAATTTAGTTATTACTTGTATATAATAAAGAAGATGAATATGTATTTTTAAAGATTTATATATATATAATACAGATAAAAACTTGCTCTATTTTTTTGATAAGAAATATGTATTTTTAGAAATATTTATATATATAAATATTTAATTTTAAGTCTTCACATTCGATAATCAAATTTATAAAATAAATTAAGCGTATGTCACGCTTGAAAGTGAAGCTACAAAAATATAATAGAATTAATATACGCTAAGCGCTTTCGAGGTTCATTACCTCATATTCATAGCGGTACTGTGAGCTGCAAAACGTAAATAATGGAGCAGGAGAAGTGGTATGCAAATCATATGCAATGGATTTTGGGGGAGTCCATTATTTTCAAACCGCAACTATGGTTAACCAACTATTAATCGACAGCCTGGGCTTTGGGAATTTTTCTGTTAATTCATCCTTCCAGGTCGTGGAGAAAATCAAAAAAGCCACTATCTGTAACAACTTCCGAATGACCACCTTTGACGTCAAAGATTTGTATGGATCCGTAGACAGAAATCAATCTATTCACATTATCCAACAGGAACTGGCCAATACAATGTCACCTGAACGCATTAATTTCATCATTGCATTTTTAACTTGGATAGATAAGCATATATACACAACTTTTGAGCACGCTTGGTATAATATGAAAAGTGGATGGCCTATGGGCCTCCCCCTTAGTGGAATCATAACTAGCATTTTTCTTAATTATTACGAAAAACTAATAGTGCCTAAGCACCAAGCTGATAACCCACACACTTTATACATGCGGTATGTAGATGACATACTTATTCTATCCAATCAGCACACCACAAACAATATTATACAAGAGCTAACGCACAGCACTAATCTTACCTTTAATTCCACATCTGAGGATGCTTCCCAAATCCTAAATTATCTGGATCTTAAGTTAACGCGCGATGAACCATGTATAAATTATTCAATGATCATAAAGCCTTTTGAAATCAGAGGCTTCATACATCCACTTTCTAACGTTCCTAACTCTCACAAATTGGCTGGATTACAAGCATTCCTACTTAGAAACATGCAGCTTTGCAAATTCGAAGCAGATCGGAAGAACAACATACATCTCTATACTAAAGATCTGCTACAGGCAGGCTATAAACTCCACACTATCAACAACAAAATCAAACAGTTTCATACTAAAATCACCACTAATAAAGACAATATCAAACTCCCATATATCACTCTTCCCCACATACCCAAAATCTCCCACCAATTAATCAAGGTTTTAGACAACAACTTTAAAATCAGCTTTCATACACCCCCTTGCACTAACCGTCTCATCAATAACTCCAAAGACAAATTAGAACCTTCTCAGACCCCCCATGTCGTCTACAGCATAATTTGCCCACAACCCGGTTGCCGTGCCATTTATTTTGGAGAAACCAAGGCTGGCACAACCATCCGGACAGCACAACACAGATACACATACAATAGAGCTATAAAAAACAACGATAACTCTTCAGCATTTTTGGAACACTCCAAGAAGACTGGGCATTTATTTGAGCCTTCCCACCCTAAAATCGTATGTATCGAGAAAAACGACATTAAGCGGAAGATCAGAGAAGCGTACTACATCAATAATAATAACTACTCCATCAATAGACGTGACACCTGCTTCGACATTTCTAAACGCTGGTCTAATTAGTCCATTTGCATATGATTTGCATACCACTTCTCCTGCTCCATTATTTACGTTTTGCAGCTCACAGTACCGCTATGAATATGAGGTAATGAACCTCGAAAGCGCTTAGCGTATATTAATTCTATTATATTTTTGTAGCTTCACTTTCAAGCGTGACATACGCTTAATTTATTTTATAAATATATAAATATTAGAAAATACAGTATTTCTGATAAAAAAATTTAGTTATCAATATCATATATTTCGAATCAATAGGCAAGTTTCATTAAGAAAATTTATAAAGGTATATGTGATATTGCATTTTATGCACCACCTACATTAAATAAATTAATAAATAATTCAAAAGATAAAACCTTATTACAAATAAAAATTGTATCATTTACAAATGGACATGTAGGTGTGGCAGTGGATATATAGATGAGTTGAAGTGCACATTGGAAAAAAGAACAAAAGAGCACTTGTTATTATTAAAAAGGGTTCAAAATACAAAACAAAATTATACAAATAATGATAATTTATCAGCTTCCGTCTTTTTATGATTATAATAAATCATGTATATATGGTTTTGATTTTAATTATAGTAATGTAAAAATATTGGAAACTGAAAGAAATAATAATAAAAGAAAAATTAAGGAAGCGATGTTAATATATAAATACAAGCAAGATTTAATCAATAGGCAGGCAGCAAACGTTAAGATCACGGAATTATGGGAAAGTTGACATGGAATTATGGGAAAGATGATCTTTTAAAAGTATTAATTGACAAAAACTACAAGGATAGTTGAAACCGCTCCTAAGTAACGTTTATATATATATTTTATAAATTTTTAAGTACTGTATTTTTTAATATTTATTTATAAATTTACGTATATTATTTTGAAGAAATACAGTCATCGATTTGTAATATTATTATTATTATTATTATTATTATTATTATTATTATTATATACATATATATTGGAAATATGAGATTCCTCTGCTTATAGTCATATGGCCATGTATATTTTTTTTTTCCTAGATGAGGTATCAAAAAATTGTAGCATTGTAATTACGTACGGATAGTTATAAATAATTTTGAATAATCCTTACATGAATGATTATAAAATATTTGGAAATTTTTCCTTAAGCTCTTAAGCTATTATTTGTTATAAAATTGTTTCCACAAAGATTGAATACAAAATAATATTGTAATTGTTTATAAAAGAAAGGGACTTTTTTGGTTGTTGATAATTATTTCAGATACTTCAACAATTATTGTTATTATTATTGTTTACACTTGTTCAAATTTTTGTTATTATTGTTAAATTTTTTAATAAATTTCGTTAATTAAAATTTTTAGAATTAATCTCTTTCACAGTAGTTATTAATTTGGTTTTTTAGTTTTATGTTTGAAGTGGGCATAGTATATCATGAATTTACTTATCAAGAGATATGGATTGCATCAAAAATCATCATAGGATATTACAAGGTGAAATAGGTAGCACATTGTTTAAAATATATAGCTAACTCATTCTTTTGATGTATTGTTAGCCAAGAATGTTTGGAATGGCAATCTGTGAATGATCTGAAGTTCATTTCTTATTCCTCAAGATGATGTTCCAATAGATATTTCATTATATAACCTGTGAGGAAAGAATTTTATATTGTTCTTATTGAAGTTATTGGGTAATTATTATCATATCAAGTTTAGGTTATACATCTCAATTATGTTTTTTTTAACAGTTCATTCATATGAAATCATAAGTCCAGCCATAAAATAGATCCTTATTGGAATGATGAATATATAAATCTATAGGAGAAATTACATAAATGTGACTCACATCCTTATTCCATAAAAATTAATTTGCGTTTTAACTTGGCATCCAACTTTAGTCTTCCATGCACATTTTTTTTCTCATTTAACATGAAATACTTCATTTGGATCAATGTTTTTCGACCAACTAAATGCTGTGGACTTAATAAATTTTTAATTTTTTTTTATTACAGACCAAATGAAGTATTAAAGAAAAAAAATGGAAGAAAGAATAGGTGTTTTTATAGTAAAATATAATTAGTGTAGTGTTTAACAAATTTAATATATAAATATACATATTTTTAAGGACTGATTTAAAAAAACAGAATAATCAATAAAACTATATAAAATAACTGAAACACAAGCTAATTATATACCTGTGTCTATATATGTAATATATAGGGTATATGAGCACAGACTTTCACACAACCTACCATTCTCCACACTATCTCATAACAGTGATACACTTGAACACATATATGTCGAAAAGATAAATAATCACCAATATACATATTTCATGCTAAACCAGCGATCATCAGTTGGTCCAGATTACCATCTCCACACATATGCTCAGATATATATAGATAGCCAAACCACATACTTTAATGGACAGGCTTCAATCTACTCCATACTCCAACTCTTCAACCGTCCATCCAATTGAAAATCTGATAATGGAATGCTCAAAGGCCACCCTGAGGCCGAGATTATTGTCACACCTATGTTGACCCAAGGTCAATCTGACCCCTCATGTACAGGACATAATCCATTTAATACATATACAAAGGATGGCAGACATCTCTACTATGTAATAACTGAAACACAGGTTTATTATATACCTGTGTCTATATATGTAATATATAGGGTATATGAGCACAGATTTTCACACAACCCACCACTCTCCACACTATCTCATAACACTGATACACTTGAACACTTATATGTTGAAAAGATAAATAATCACCAATATACGTATTTCATGCTAAACCAGCAATCATCAGCATATATGTGTGGAGATGGTAATCTGGACCAACTGATGATTGCTGGTTTAGCATGAAATACGTATATTGGTGATTATTTATCTTTTCGACATATATGTGTTCAAGTGTATCAGTGTTATGAAATAGTGTGGAAAACTATATAAAAGTAAATTAACTAATAAAATATTAAATTAATAATAAACGAAAAACAAAGAATAATATTTATATAACTGAGTGAAAGATAATTATTATTATAAAAGCAAAACCTAATGCAATTGTTGTTGAATCTTTTCAGTAATTCACTTTAAGTCTTGGAGATATATTTATGACTACTAAGTGCAAAGCTGGATTTATTTATAAACGATTTCTTTCTTTTGATTTTATGAGTATCATTGCTGAAAATGCCTAATAACACTCTCTAAGGTTTTTTCATGTAATTCCAGATATTCACTTTTAATTTTAACCCAAAATTAAATTATACTTGTCAAAAATTAAATAATAACGTTAATGTACCATCACAACTTAAATCTGTTAATTTTTCATGGTTCAAATCAGGTTATTTTTTTGTTCAATAAACAGATTTAAAATCCACTATTGCCTTTCTGTGTGTCTTCTTCATATGGATAATATTGATCAAATGCACAACAAAGTCATGTTAAATGTCAGTAAATAGTATTTTTCAGTTGCCAATATGTATATCAACTTTATTTATTAGTTCTGAAAATGTATGAAACATATCATAATTTTTCTTCTATATGCTTAAACCATAGTTTTAACTTTTTTTTTTGAATGCCTCAATTTTATTCCATAAATTCAAAATAGTATGATTTCTTTGCAGGCTTAAATTTAGTTCATTTATTAATGAAAATGTGTCTGAGAAGTAAACCAGTTTGGAAAATATTTCTCAATTCTGAATTTTTTGTTTTTAGAAATGAAGTGTGCTTGCGCAAAATTGTTCATGCAACAGTTTCTATTGTGAGAAGATGGATACTAGGAAATAGAAACTTTTTTGTATTTCTTGTAGTGTTTCGTAGTTTATTTTCTATGAATAAAATAACCTACAAACAAAAAAAATATCTTAAACTGAATAAAAGATAAATTTAATAAAATTAGTCATAAAAGATTATAAAAAAGTGTGTTATAAATATGAACAAATTTATAAGCTTGTTGCGGACCACCGATTGAGAAACACTACATAAAATTAATATTGGTAATGTATGATTATATCTATCATCCATGATTATGATCAAAAATTGTTATATATAATTTTGTGTTCTAATGTGGAACCCAATCATATTTCATTATGCTATATGCAATTGTTTACAGGAAATTTCATATTATATGATTGATAATTTTTTACGTAATAGAAATGAATATGCTTAACACAGTGTATCTTAGTGAAAAATAATGATTGGTTCTCTCTGCAAGATCCCTACAATAACTATCTCTGTATCAATGTGTGTAGTAAATAGTGCCATAATTTAACTATTTATCACAAATTTTCACGTGCTGGCATGTCTGGGTTATGAATTGCCACATAAAATAAGACAGTGTTTCATGTCTTAACCCATGGTGGAATAACACGCTAATATTAAATTTTATTTTAAATTGGGCCAAATAGCTACTGAATCAGTTGAAATTATTCAAATTGCATGTAACAGTGGACATTTTCAAATATTTCCCAAAATTTCATGCTGGCTGGGGAGAATATTGAAGATGATCTACAAAAGTGTGAAACAATATCAAATTTCATGTCGTGGCTCAAATATGCTAATGTCTTACATGGATTGATTTAAAAGATGATGCTGCATCTAGTTTGGTGACAAAACTATTTGCTTTTTTTACCAGGACGCACAGTAAATTTTTTTTAAAAAAAAAAATTGTGCTGATGTTGACCAAAAATTTCGCATCAAAATATACTTTGTTTAAAGTTTATTGTTTCTTAGGTTTTTAAACTATTAAAAAAGTATTTTGCACTAAAACATCAGATATATGTAACCATAAACTTTTCCATCTAAATGGATGACAGTAATTTAACGAATTTGTTTATTCAAAAAAAATGTACATTTACTAATGTTTTAGTGTGTTTGCAATATATCTTTTTTCAAAGTTTTAAAACCTAAGAAAATGTAAAATCAAGAAAAAAATGTATTTTGATGGGCAAATTTTTGGGCCGCTTTAAAATACACGATGGAGAAATAGAGCAGATCACAATTTTTTTCAAGAATATTTAAGTACAATCAATAACAATAATCAAAATACTTTCAGACATTTTCCACAGTTTCTCGTTAAAAAAAAAAACTGGAAGAAGTTGTCTATTATGTGCGAAAATAGTTGGGTGCTTATATGTATACATACATCTGTGTGTTAATATTGTGATCAATAGTTTTCTGATACTTCTATTTTACAAATTAATGTAATTTTCTTCAGCAATCAAATATATTTTATTATTAAGAAAAAATAATGGGAAATATTCACTGGGGATATAATTTTTTGTTATGTAATGCAAAAGGTCATTGGTAGAAAAATGATCACTTTTTATACTAAAGGACTTATCATTATCAAATTGTCTTGAAATTAGAAATTTTTGAAATTTTTTAGATTTTATAAATTACTTTTTCAGTTTCCTATCGATTTTGCTTAACAGATAATTACTATGCTACTAACATCACCTGACCACAATTATTATGGAAATTGGCGTTGCTTAACTTTTTAATAAGCAATAAGAATAATTAAAATAACAACTCATATTTATTTTTTCTATGATTTTTCGTAATATATGGGTTTAATTATAAGTACTTTCACCAATTTATTCTTTTGGTTAAATTAAATCCAAAGTTCTCAGTAAATGAGTGTAATGATCTTAGAAATTTTTTACCTATGCAAACTGATAGGTCAGTAATTCTTAATATTTTTTTCTTTTAAATATAAATATTACCATTGAATTTTTTCAACCATGTAATTTATTATTATCTTTTATGTAAAAATTTAATATTATTCAATATTATATTATTCAGAAAGCAAAACTATATATAAATCAAATCAAACCCAATCAATAAATGATACACCACTTATCAAACACACCACATATATATAAAATGGCTGGTCTCAAATCATTCTTATATAGAAACAACAGTTTGTGCAGCTTCAAAGCTGACAAAAGAAATAATATTGAAATGTATAGAAATGAGCTTATTAATGCAAAATATAAAAGAGCAATTGACAATGTTATTAGGAAATTTAAAAGGGGGCCTATTTATGAGCTGAGGCAGAATAAACCCCGTGTCTTGCTTCCATACATAAAAATATTCATAGAGACTTGCATACAATCTTCTGCTCAGATTTTAGTGTGTGTTTCCGATCGCCGCCTAATTTTAACAGAAGTATAAACAATACCAAAGACCATATTCCCCCAGTGCACGCGTAGCAAGCGGTCTATAAGATCACATGTAGCGATAACAATTGCCCAGCTGCATATTATGGGGAAACGAGAGCATCTGTTCAGACAAGGTTGTCCCAGCATATATATGCGTATAATAAGGCCTTAGTGGACCCATCTCATCCCTCTATTTTTGTACAGCACTCGGTGGCTGTGGGCCATCAGTGCAGACTGGATAGGCCGAGCGTTTTGTGTAGAGAGTGCATGAACTGCGTAGGAAGGTGAAGTGTGTTATATCATATCAGATGAACATGCGATGAATAAAAATGAATCATTTTATGCCATATCGAAGAAATGGCAAGTTTAAACGTTCTCATCCTGATTAGCATATTTTGGCTATTTTGCATAATTTCACCTTGGAAAATGGGGAGATTTTTGTACTTCTTGAAAATGAAGGTTATACCTTCGAAAACGTTAGAAGAACCAACAAATTTTATCATTTATTGATTGGGTTCGATTTGATTTATATATACTTTTGCTTTCCGAATTATATGAGTATGTGTATTTCTAATATTAATGCAAATATTAAATTTTTACATGTAGTATTGTCTAACACACATTTGAACGTTATATATATTATCTTTTAGACATTTGATGTATTATTTTACCAATAATTTATCTAATTTTTCATTTGCAACTTTTAAAATATAATAAGCCCATTGTTTTCTGGACCCCCCCCCCTTGTGCCTCCCCTAATTTTAATAACAATCTCTTTTATATATATTGCTGAAATAATCTTTCTACCATTACCAAGATGATGTTTTAAATATCATTGGAATCTTTATTATTATTTTTTTTTCTATAGCTTTTTTTGCTGTTTTACAATTTATTTATTTTTTATTATGTTAACTTTTTCATGAAATTTTACAGAATTTACTTATAGTATTTTTTTTTCTATACATACATATACTGCTATATCTCTGTAGAAAATTTATTGTTGAATTGTTTTTTATTTCTATTATCCATATAGGGTTTTAGATTATTATCTTATTATTTCATAAAAATTTGAACTATCCTCAGAATATTTTAACATTTCCAAATGATTTAATTTTTAGGCGAAATTTATTGTAACATTTCCATATAGTTTGATTTTTAGCTGATGTTTTATTAGCATATTTCTGAAATTTAGGGATATTAATTGTTACTTATTATGTTCTTAATAAATTTTTATCTTTAAGTTTATATTAATATTTTATATATAATTCTTAAATATATCTTTATTATTAATCAAACTGTAATACAATTATGTTATGTTTTTAGGTTTCTTATGAGTATTTAATTAAAACTTTAAATACTGCAGAACATTTTATTAGCTATGCTGGAGGATTTTCTGCAAACATCATACTTACACACACATTATATATATTTTAGATATTAGAGTAGTATTAATATTTTTTTTATTTACTTTTTTAGCTTCGAAACTCATAAATGAAGGAGCCACACACAGCAACACTGAATCCCAAACTGACATAACTGGAGCCTCTGCCACAGTGTCACTTGATAGGGTGCCTTACAGTCTTATTTCCGTAATTTCTGACTTTCAACGCCAAAGTGGGACAACATGCTTCCAGTTTGATAAAACGCCATCATGGTTAGGGCGCTTAAAACGTCGAGATAAAAAAGTAGTACGTCGTACACATAGTGCTCTTGAAACTAGGACTTGTGTAAGGACCTTGTCCCAACCAGGGCTAGAATTGAGAGGACATTATTCTCTTAATCATGCTCTGGCAACTGTAGTATCTGATACTGTGTGTGCTACAGTACATGATAATTTAGTGTATACACTTAAATATATGGATGGTGGTGAGAGTGGGAATACTTCCTCTAAAGTTTTTAAACCCTGTGAAGATATTTCAAAAAGTTCCCAGTGCCGGACCTATTTATCTAGGCATGAATCCATTGATTCCCCTCAGCGGGAAGACTCATCAGATGTTGGTTTTCACGAAATGAGGCCACGGACTGTTTTTACTAGCAGCAGATCATCCGATAAATTGTTTGCAAATTATTTTCCTGAACGGGTTACTTCTTATCCTATTGTTGAGTCACAGTCAGAAGATAAAAAACAACATAAAAAAAAAACGTCTTCTGAAAATAGCTTTGAATCTGCATTAACAGGAAGTGATACTGCAGGGTCTTACCATACTTCTCAAGTGAGTAGAAATTCTAGCGCATCTGAGAATCCTGACCATCCTGTTAGTATTTCTCATCTGAATGCAACTGTACCATGTTCTCTTAGTGTAAATACAAGCCCAGTCACTTTTTCAGCAGAAGTCGATAAAGAAAAATCTGAATCTAGTTTGACTTTAACTGAAAAAAATGTTGCAAAATTAGCTAATCGGGTATCTAATGCAGGATTACCTGCACTTTTAATAGTGGAAGACAAACAATTCCGAGGAAGTTTAGCAGGACTTGATTGGCTATTTGGCAGCCAGGACCGGGAATCTTTAACATCAGGTGAGTATTTTTTTTTATTAAAAATAATACATTTGATTTGTGTTATCTTGAGTAAAAATAGCAAAAAATAATAATAATAATATTTGTACTTAGCAAAAGAAATTGCAATCATCAAATGCTATTGCTTAATCGAATTATTATATTTTTTAATTCCTTGTAAATGTCATACAACTTTTATAGTTGTCTGAATCTTAATATTAAACAGACAGTATATTACATTGCTGTCCAACATTAATTAGAATCAGCAAATAAAATAGATTTTATTTTTCACTGATTTATAGTCACTTGAATAATATAATTTTTATAGTTTTGTGTACATAGATATTTAATGGTCATTGCAAAAACAGAAGTGATATTTCACTATATATTAAAGGAATTTTTACAAAAATAATAAACTTATATCTATAGTTGCAGTAGATGTAATCAAAGAAATCTCTTAAACTTACATAGAAAGAAGAGGAAATAATTCAGATATAATTGTGGATTGTTAATCAAGATATTAGCATGGGGATATATTTTTAAATTGTATTATTATTATTCTTTTATTGTAGAAATAATTGGTTTATGTGGAACTGCTCATGCATGCATGTTTTCACTGTGTTAATTAGATGTTTTCCTACTCCTTATTTCTAATTAATTTGGACACAATTATGTTTGGAAGTCGTTAAATATATTGTCAAATTAATATTAAGATGTTAACTATGAAAGTTATGAATTTAGTAAATAATTGGCTCATTGGTAGAATCATTTCCTAGTGAGCAAAACTTTCTAGTTTAATTTTTACTACTGGTGAAAAGAAAAGAAAATCACTTTTGTGTTACATTGTGAGAATTATGTTAGAAGTAGTAGTCTAGATAACTGGTAAGGTCTCTGTATTGGGAATGATCTATGGACCATAATTAATCTTCGAGAGAAGAAAAGCTGTTAAAAACTAAGTAAGTTATCAATGAATGAAAAATGGCGAGACTTAGTATTACACAGAAATGGATGTAGACGAGGGACTTTTTTTAATAGTCATACAATTGTAATGTGAAAGAAATTAAATCTCACTATGGCAACGTGTAATAAATCATCCTTAGCTGGAGAAAATTAATATTTTAGATATTTTTTTTTTACATTTTCTATGTTGCCTTGAGATTGATTGAGATGTGTACTATTTTATAACCATTGGTCATCATTGAAAATTCTCAATTTTGAAATATCCAATTCTTGGCAATTAACTTGATCACTATCAAAATGTTTTGATAATTTTTTCACTATCTTTCTTAAGAAATGATTTTGGTCATATAAAGTATTTAATATGATATTTTCCATTATACTTTTGTAATCAGACAGATAAATGTTCAATATATTAGTAAAATATTCTCTTTTTTTATCATTAATATTAGTCTCTCCTCTGAGTATCTCATCTTTAGAAGTAGTAAACACTTCAAATTATTTCAGATGTTAGTAGTTTTTAATATTATTTTTGAAAACTTTTGTTAACCCATTGAATACATTATGGCGACCATCTTGAAGTATCTAAGGTGATAGAAACTGCAAAGTATGTGCATAGGACAAATACAAGGATCTAACTTAATCCAAAAGTACATGTGTGGTTTGCATTACATGGATAAAGAATGAATAATACACTATCCAGATATATTGGTTGAGGCCCATATTATACAGATAATCCTAAATTTTTCCAATTTGATAAATATATTCTCAAAATTATCCCAAATCCAAAACTCAACTAGAGAAGCCAAGAAAATAAAATCTAAAACACTACCAATGATTTCATTGCTACAAGCAGACTTCTTAATAAGTGTAAGGAACTACAAAATAACAACAAATTTGAACTAAAACATTATCCACAATTTCATTTACTTCCCATCCACCCTTAATATTAAAAGAACTTTTAAATAAGTTAATTGCTTCAGAATCATAAAATTTTAATAATAAAGTCTCTTTAATTCTTTTTTTTTTTTTTTCTCAAAGAAGACAACCTTAGCTTCATCAAAACTAACAGTGTGGCCTGAATCTTTTTCATGGACATACAAAGCAGAACTAAGATATTTATTTCTAACCCTACTTTTATGTACCTAACCCTAAAGATACATAAAAGTAGGATTAGAAATAAATATCTTATTCTGCTTTGTATGTCCATGAAAAAGATATAAGCCCCACTATTAATTTTGATGAAGCTACGGTTGTCTTCTTTGAGAGAAATGAAATAAAAAGAAGAATTAAAGAGTCTTTATTTTTAAAATGGTATGATTCTGAAGCAATTAACTTATTTAAAAGTTCTTTTAATATTAAGGGTGGATGGGAAGTAAATGGAATTGTGGGTAAGGTTTAGTAAAAATATGTTGCTATTTTGTAGTTCTTTATACTTGAGAGGTAACAGTGAAACCATTAGTAGTGTTTTAGATTTTATTTTCTTGACTAGTCTGGTTGAGTTTTGGATTTGGGATAATCTTGATTATTTATTGACAAGTTTAGCTTAATGCTTTTAATATAGGGTATATGAGCACAGACTTTCACATGACCCACCACTTTCCATTCTATCTAATAACACCGATACACTCAAGCACATATATGCTGAAAAGATAAACAATCACCAATATACATATTTCATGCTAAACCAGCAGTCATCAGTTGGTCCAGATTATCATCTCACACACATATATACTATAAGTGCTCAGATATATATTAAGATAGACAATCTTCATACTTTAATGGACTGGCTCCAATCTACTACACACTCCAACTCTTCAACCGTCCATCCAATTGAAAATCTGATGAAGGAATGCTCGAAGGCCACCCTGAGGCCAAGATTCTTGTCACACCCATGTTGACCCGAGGTCAATCTGAACCCCACATGTACAGGACATAATCCATTAAATACATATGCAAGGATGGGCAGACATCTCTACAGTGTAATAACTGAAACACAGGCTTAATATATACCATGTGTCTATATGTAATATAGGGTATATGAGCACAGACTTTCACATGACCCACCACTCTCCACTCTCTCTAATAACACCGATACACTCAAGCACATATATGCTGAAAAGATAAACAATCACCAATATATGTATTTCATGCTAAACCGGCAATCATCAATAGGTCCAGAT
Source organism: Epiperipatus broadwayi (assembly GCA_028023455.1). NCBI lineage: Eukaryota > Metazoa > Onychophora > Udeonychophora > Euonychophora > Peripatidae > Epiperipatus > Epiperipatus broadwayi. The sequence goes on along the minus strand of JAQFVV010000010.1, from coordinate 14,488,385 downwards.
TATCATCTCACACACATATATACTATAAGTGCTCAGATATATATTAAGATAGACAATCTTCATACTTTAATGGACTACCTCCAATCTATTACACACTCCAACTCTTCAACCATCCATCCAATTGAAAATTTGATGAAGGAATGCTCGAAGGCTACCCTGAGGCCGAGATTCTTGTCACACCCATGTTGACCCAAGGCCAATCTGAACCCCAGATGTACAGGACATAATCCATTAAATACATATGCAAGGATGGGCAGACATCTCTACAATGTAATAACTGAAACACAGGCTTAATATATACCATGTGTCTTTATATGTAATATAGGGTATATGAGCACAGACTTTCACATGACCCACCACTCTCCACTCTATCTAATAACACCGATACACTCAAGCACATATTTGCTGAAAAAATAAACAATCACCAATATACGTATTTTATGCTAAACCAGCAATCATCAGTTGGTCCAGATTATCATCTCACACTCATATATACTATAAGTGCTCAGATATATATTAAGATAGACAATCTTCATACTTTAATGGACTGGCTCCAATCTACTACACACTCCAACTCTTCAACCGTCCATATAGTCTGAAATCAGAAAAAGTTATTTTTGAATAATATGTCATGTGCAATATTTTTTTAAGGATATGTTTAGCATGACTCATCAGTATTCAAGCACTATTTGCAGATGTGTAATGATACATATTGTACTTACTATCTGGCAATTGATAGTAATTATGTTTTAGATATTTTATATTTTGAATATGAGATAGACTTTTTTGATAATTGTGTGAAATGTTCCAATCGTCATGAAGCCATCAGATAATTCTTACCATAGTATAGATTTTTCTTCTTTTTTTTTTAATTTGTTGATAATTTGGCATAAAATATTTTGAATGATTTTCCTATTTCTTTCTTGAAGATATTCAGAAAGGAGGAGGAAAATTATGCAAAGTTTTGTTTTGTTTTTAAACTTTAGGGGGTTATGCAATGCTCCCAAATCAAAATGTTTTAGATTTGCCTATATAATTAAGAAAAATAGGTTAGAGATAAGAGGGTCCCTCTTATCTTTATAAAGTAGAATCTCGTGTTATGATTTGTAGAGGTCTCTCTTGCTAAAATTAAGCACTCAAGGCGCATGTACTAAAGTTTTAGCTTTATATAAGTATTACGTGCTGACATTGCGCTTAATAAGAATTAATATTTATGACATAAGGTAAAATAGCAAATGTCAAAGTAAATGTATATCAGATTGACCAATTTTTTTATGGTTATTCATAGCTAAACATTTGTACTGTTATTTTTTATTAATTATCATCTGCTGACAATTTATAGAAGAGAAATATTAATTCCCATGGGAATCATTTTGTGGATGTTTCTGTTAAAATATTAAACTGTTTCTAGTAAAATTAAAGAAACAAAGACATATATATATATAATATCAAATATAATTTTATGCATGATATAAAATTATATTTATTGTACCAATATTAATCGCATAAAAAATATAACCAATTTACAGTGTATCCATTATCTCTAGTAGAATATATATTCTATACATAGAATAACTTGCTTTAAGTTGGTATAATTAATATCAAAAATTTTATATGGTTTATTTCAATCACATGTAATTTTATAAATATGTATTGCAAATTCAACTTATTTTAAAATTTAAAATCAATGAATGTGGGTGTTTACTAATACTTATGCAGTTTTGTTTTATAAAAAAAAAAAAGAATCTAGAACAGACACTCCAGATTCTTCAAGTCTATCCACCACTACCGATGGAGATGCAGAATCTGAGCTCGCTCAAAGGCTGCTCAGTGAAAGTTCATCTTCACCTTCTCCTGATGATGGGACTTATGAAGATCGATGGAAAAAGCAAGGTGCTATTCCTAAGCGAAGAAATCAATCCCAGCAGCCTCAGCAAAGTATACCTCAAGTACCTCCTCCATCAGGTTAATACTTTATCCCATATTTAAAATTAATTATAATTTTATGCATATTCTGTTTTTTAACCTTTCTATTTATTTGTTTTAAAAATAGTTTTATATGTATTTTCTATTGACCTTTTTTATTCATTATTAGTTATTATACGATAATTTTTTGAAAATTTTAGACAGTTAACCTTTATTCAATATATTAAGACTAAATGAATTATGATTATTAAAGAAGAAAAAAATACAATATTATATCTTTTTACATGCATTTTTTTATTTTTAATATATAATCTTTCTTCAGATTTCTTAAGAATAGATTGTTTTTTTTTTTCACAAATCAAGCATTATAGATAGCATAGATTTACAAAATATACATAATAATTTTATTAAATCAATATAATATAACCAATAATTACATGTTTGTAATATGTTTTCATTTTAGTAATGATTATTTAATTCAATAATGCAATTATAATTTTTAATATTATGTGATGGGGGGAGGGGTATTTTTATTTTGATATGTTAATTTTTAAAAACACACAGGTTTTTACATTATTTTATATTTTGAATATATAAAACAATGCTGAGAATAATAAAAAGAAAATATCATATGATTTTCTTATGTTGACATGTTCTAACTAGTTTCTGTATATATGGGATATAGAACTGCTATCTACTGTCCATTGATTTCTCAAGCTTATAGGAGATGGCTCTGAAGTAGAATAAATTGAATGAATTACTGCTTTTAAAAGAATATGAAATAAAAAGTGATATAATAAATTACAAAAAAAATCTACTACTACAACAATAAAATGAAAAATTATAAATTTTTCTTATGCAAACCCATATGTTTTTATTAAAGTTAAAATTCATGACGATAAGCCATTGAGATTATTATGTAATTTTAGTGATTTTATTTTACAGAAATTCTGTAAATATTTAAATAAATGAATTGTAAATATTATATATAGGAAGTGGAGAAATTTGTATGAAAAATAGAGATAGTATTATAAACAAATTAAACAATATAAAATTGAATAGATTCCAAAGTATTTTTACAACGGATATAGAAAAAATGTATTCAAACATTCCAAGAGTTAAAAGTATAAAAATGTTAATACAAAATTTACATCAGTATATAAATGATATTGAAGCAGTCGGATTTAAGTTCGATCCTAGCTTCATGATCTTTCATATGTAGCCAACTTCAAACCCGTGTACTAACCTAAAATTTCCGATGCAATGGGGCTTTATACGTTCAGTCCACGCTAGTTTCCTTAAAGAAAAACTATTATAAATGTGTGTTAAAATTAATTCATTTGATATTAAACTAATCATTTCTATTAATAAATTCATGTTAGAATTATTCATGAATTTATATATATTATAAATGCGTGGATTGTGCGTATATACTTGTAAATATTAAATATATATAAATTGTTCGAAAGTTTCATTGCGTCGGGAATACTTGTTTTTTTTTACTTTTAAATAATTTGTAAAGTTTCGTTGATTAAAAGCCACATTCCTTCGATAAGCTTTAAAATTCTTAAAAACAATAGTAAAGTTTTATTAATGAAAAAAGATAAGGATTCATTTTCTAATTAAATTATTTTCAAATCTTAAGAATTCATTTTCAATTAGAGAAGGAATTCAAGCTAATGAGTTTGAAAGCCTTATCGAAGGAATGTATCTAAAAACAACTAGATTAGGAAAGAAGCGCTAGCCTAAAGGCATCAGATACAGTATAAAGAGCCCAGGAAAAGTTTCCAATCAGCTATTATTCCTCATTAAGAGAAGCTATATATATTTCATTAGAGAAGAAGCCGCTCAGTTAAATTATGAAGTAAAATAGTGTTTCTACCATGGTGGGGGGGGGGGCTTAACTTGAGGAGTCTGACTACAGTTCCTGAAGTCCCCTGAAAATCTTCAATGTGGCTGTAATATAAAAATTCATATACCAATCGTAAGCTGCGTAAACCTTAGAGAAATCCTTCAAAATGTCATTCAAATAATTTTCCAAAATGCGCATCTACGTCTCATCCAACTGGACTCTGCCGTGTGTAATTTAAGGAGCCAACCATGAAGAAATGGTAATATCTTTCTTATATGAACCGCTACTTTCTTACCGGTCTTCGAACTTTATTTTACACTACCTTTAAATTAAGTACTGTTAAAAGCTCTTCTCTTTCCTTAATGTATTAATGCTATTTTAAATTATGTAGTAATTCTCTATCTTAATCTCTAGTCTTTAAATTTAATATTTGTTAACTTTCTCTTTTCTTACGATGGCGGTTCATTATTATATTATATATATTTATTGTGTGATTTATTAATGTTGTTTATTTTTTATTATATGCCAATACTAACTTCAACTCGATAATAATTCCCTTCGTTGCATTTGCCTTGTTAAATAATATTATATTTATTTTTACAGTAATTCTTACCCACTAGAACTATTTTGATACAGTTCTATTAATTATCGAGTTGAATGATTTGTACAATTTTTGCTATTTTATTAATGGCTAATAACAACAAATTATTAGCTCAATTTTTAACCTATGCTCCCGGCCACTTTACTGAATTTATAATAGTTATTTATTCACGTTAATATATTGTTTCGCAAAAAGGTTGATAAAGGAATTAAATGAATATATATTCTAATTCAAATGTTATACTTTCTATTAATATTCAGGGAGGGCGTGAGATTTAGGGTATAATTAAAGTATTTTCTAATTGCATTAAATATTTGTTGATTAAAGCACGTTTGACTTTAATTTAACTTGATCAGGTCATCACGTAGAGCATTCGTTATATAAAATGGGTTTTATTATTAATTAAAAGATGATTACCAAGTCATCATTTTTCGGAACGTTGCTGACGCGAGCCATCTCCTGCTTCACAGGCTTGTCCTCGGTGATATTACTGTTCGTTAAATTACATAGGAAGAAAGTACTTCCTCACTTGCTCGTTTTATATTTGGAACACCAAAGGTTTGAGGCTACGACCCAACCTGGTTTTCCGTGTTCTATGGATCCTTCGTATAGGGCATCAAAGACTTGTCGAATACAAGCGCCCTGCTATTTTCTCAAATCACAGACAAGCCATTATTTTTCATATTTATTCTTATAGCTCATAAGTCGTCAGTACCGTTTATTTCTCAGTTCAGGTAAAGCCCGCTCTCATGCTCGTAAATCATGATGAATTGATTTTATTAAAGTCGAACAAATTCATATTTATTTATAATTAAATAAGTTTTCTATTAAATATTAAAGTTATGCCCTAAATACGTATCTTGCTCTTTGTGAATTGATTTGCGAATGTGAAAATAAATCTCACATTCTTTCCTTTAGAATCAGAATAATAATTTCAGTCATAGCCAAATACCTTTATCTACCTTTATTTTCTTGTCGGGGGCATAGACATATATTTATCATATAATATTGCGTAATAGTATTGGCATATAATAAGGACTGCCATTCTTGTTGTAAATATAAATTCCGTTTAAAGACTAGAGGTAATCTATATAATCACAATCTAAAAGTTGAACAAAATTATAATTATTATTAAACATTTTATTAACACATTTGGTTTTTTTTAACTTTCTTTCTTATTCAAATTATTTTAATATTAATGCTCACTGTCTGTATTGGCAACCCGAACATATATATATATGAGTTGACTTATAAAGATTGTTAGTTATTTTATTATACGTTATTAGAGGTAGATCAGGGGTCTCATTAATCATCATCATCCGTTGAGCTAGTTCCTTGGCGCATAGTCATGTACCGTCGATATATGTCATCCATTGATTGGATCTGAGCTCGTGAGTTGGGTTTGAATTCAGTTTGAACCGCCTGAGTTTGAATCCGACTTTGAGTTTGGGTTTGTTGATGTGTTGGCTTCTTTTCGACCGGTACAATATAAACATAATAAATATATAAGATTTAACATTGATACATTTATAGTTTATATCTTAAATACAATAATGAATTAGAATAATAGTAGAGCCATGAAGTATACTGTTTTTAACTTATATGATTCACTTATACACTATCCAAAGAAAAATGTAAACAAACAAAAAAAAAGCCATTAAAATTCACAAATTTATGATATTTGAGCATCCATTTTTTCTTCTCTGAGTGCTATATGCAATGACATTTTTTAAAAAAAGTAAAATTTGTAAATAAATCTTACAATATGCCAATAGCCATTTTTTGTTTCACATGGAAAATTTTCGTGTACGGCTTTAGCTCGCTGTAAAACCACTAATTTTTACGTTATCATAGTGAATTTATGGTCATTTTAAAGAGTGCCATCTAGAATTATTTTATAAGTGAAAAATCAATATTTAAATGTAAAGCTCTAACAATGAAAGAAGGGTGAACTTTCCAAGGTGCTGATTGGTTGTTTCTTATTTTCAACAAAAGGGAGCACTTGTCAACAATTTTGACAGTTCTAGCTTTTTTGTTTTGATTTTCAATACAAAAATGTATGTTTTATAGTATTTTTTTTCATATTTATTATGATTTTTATAAAATATGTGTGAAAATATAATTATTTTAGAAGAATAGTTGAGAATTTAGCAAAAATTATTTACTTTTTGATGAAAGTAAATTGAAAAAGAAATCAATGAAGTAAACTGCATTTTGTAATAGGTTACAAAGCATTCATTTTATGTTTTCCGCTATAGATTATTTTTATCAATTATAAATAGAAATTTATTTTTGGAAAAACTTTTATTTACTTTAATCATCTGACAAATTATTAATTTGATTTTTACAAACTAAATTAAAATGGAATATAATATTAAAAGACAAATATATTTTTACTGCTGATTCTGTAATTGACCAACTTAATTCACTCAGCCAATAAAATATTCTTCTGTTAAGCACGGTGAAAGGGTTAACCTTTTAAACAAAACAATCCAAATTTCAAAAATAATTCCTCAATCTGTGTTTGTTTTATAGACCATGACATTTTAAATTCCAACCATATTAAATGTATATATTTTTAACCTGCAACTTAAATCTGTGGATGACACTCTCTCACATATCTTGGATTACTGTCCTATCTTCATTAATTTACATCTCATGTTGTTTCTTTCAAAACAGAATCTTTTTGCTTGCATTTTGCTCTAAATCTTTTTTTTTTCTGAGTTTGTATAATATCTTACATTTGCCACACTTATTAAATCTATTATTTTGAAATTTCCTTATGAGTATATGACATTTTTAGTTATTAAAATGATCCTAAAGTTTTAAATACAACTTCAATTAATATTTATGCCTTAAATATTTTTACTCGATTTTTACACTGAAGAAAGCTCATGGATAAATCACCACACACTATGTAAACTGCAATTCTCTGACATCTTATTAAGTCTACAAAGAATACAATGTTATAGGGGTCGTACTCTTCAATTTTATGAATCCTATATTTTTTTTGTTATTTCACAGAAATCTGTTTGATGTTTTATTGCTTACACATATATTAATTTTAGTAAATTTATTTTTTACCAAAGATAGTAAAACTTGAATGGTTTATAAATTTATTTACATCTTATATTACAAATAATACATGGATGTGTATACATAAATTGTACTGTAAACTTCCTTTAAATTTGAACTGAATAGATATTTTAATATATTTAAAGGAGAGTTTGATTTGCTTTCCCTCAAGTAATTTAAAAATATTTATTGTGACAGAAACTCTTGATAAACAGATCAAAATCTCTATAAACTGCAGCATATGGTTTTTAGTTAAAATATGAATTTTAGAAATAGAATAATTGTAATAAGAGAAGCACAGCATAGAAAGAAGTTCAGAACAACAGATTAGAAAAATTATCTCGGCTAAAGGTATTGTAAAAATGAATGGATAGAAATGTATCATCTTCGAATTATTGTTTTCATGTAACAGCACGCAAATTCCTTCACAACAGTCTGGGCAAATTCATTTGGTGACGCTATCAACCTTTTTAAAATAACACATTTGCGAAATAGTAATTGAAAGATCTATAAACCGAAATATAATTTGTATTAGTTTAAAAGTTAGAGTAAATATTTGAAAGTATAAAAAAAAAAGTTTTACAAACAATCACCTTTTAAAACAACACAATTTTGAAAGAAATATTGGCAGACCGATTTTTAGCAGTTTTGAAAGAAAGATTGCAGTAAAAAAGAAGTCGTAAAAATTACCTTTTTAAATAAAGAAAAAACATTTTTAGAGAAAAAAAAGAGATCGATTTTTAAAAGGAAATAATTTAAAAATACATAGATTTATCAGAGAGTGAAATTCAATGTAACAGTATTATGTCTGAAAGCAAATTTAAATAGTTGTGGTTTTTAGATTAATCACACCTTCACATTATATATGCTATCGATCTTTTAAGAATGTGCATATAAAACAACACTACCAAGTGAGTATCAATATCGCTTCTAAGCGGTGCAGTTTTTCTGTGCAGACGATGCAAGCTATATGTGTTTACCTATGGCTATCAGCGCCACCAAGTGGGCAGTAGTGCTGGCAGCTACTTGGCATAAGGTTCCTGCGCATATGCATGGTGAACAGCGCCATGTAGCGGCTGGAACTTGCATCGCTGCTTTTGGCCCCCTACTCTGAATATTTCTGTGGTTGACACAGAAACAGCGACTCTTGCGGCCACATGGGGCGTAAGTCAAAAGTATTTTCTTAATTTATCTTCTTTAATGAAATGTTTTAATATAATTTTATTATCAATATCTACTTGAATTTCTATATCTAAATATTTAATTTTATCTTTAAATTCTACTTTGTAAATTTAATATAATTAAATTCATTATAAATATTATTCATAGTGCTTTTAATGCTAATTATGAGAATATCAACTACATATCCAGACTAATGCAATACTTCTTGATGTATTCTTTTTTTAATTGGAATATTTTCTAATTCATCTATAAATAATAATATTAACCATTAATTATGCAACCCATAACCCATTCTTTATTAATAATAGTGTAACTGCGAATTATGCTATATTTTGCTCCAGCCTCCCCCCTCCTCCCGCAGATGCAAATGGATACAGCATATAATCTCATATTTTATTTATAAACATTAATTAGAATAGAATGCATATTGTTTATTAAAATGAAAGTGTACATACTTTTCAACAAGGACATATATATATAACAGATAATATTTTTTTACATGTATAGTAGACATTTATAAATTAAGATTATAGAATACACAAAATTTTAAAAAATAAAAATTATTATTAATAAATTGAGGAGACATTTTATTGAGTACGTATTCACTTATGCATTCACTAAAGCAAAAAGAATAAGAAAAAAAAAGGCTAACTACAGTACTTTTTAAAAAAAAGTAAATAGCCAAAGGTCTGATTTTCATCACTATTGAATACATTCTGGATAGTATTCTTTTTTTTTGTTGCAAGAATTGTTTTTCTCTATAGAAACAAAATAGTCATCGTTATCAAGAAAGTAGGTTTTCTCTAATTGGTTTGATATTTTAAATCAGTATCATCTTTTAGTATGTTAAAATTTTTTATAAAACATTTTGCATTGTGTTCATAAAATATTTTATTACACAAAATACTGCACATCAAATTCGGAAAGAATAATAAAGCAAGAATAAAAATGTATATCCTTTCAATGTAAACTGAAGAAATTTTATTAAGAAAAAACATTGCAGTCAACTGTATTTAAATTATTAAGAGCAACACTGAATGTATGAGGGTCCGTTGAAATAGCTATGAATGTTTGATGCTTATGTTAGGCTTGTATACTGTTAAAATTAAAACTATTAGTCCTCATAAATAATTTGGAAGACACTGCCTGTCAAAATTGGATGATCGTTGAAAATTAGATATAATCTTAATAGCCTAAAATTCAGAAACCTGATAGTACTGTCTTTGCCAGTACGCTGTTTCTTTCTTTCATTATTGAATTAGTAATATCACCACAACTTGTAAAAATAATGTTACTTATTATAAGAGCTTAACAATGAGTTAATTTGTTTCATAATTACACTGTTAAAAATTTTATTAATTTTGGTATAGGATATATCTAGATGAACGTCTAAACATTATGAAAGAATTTTGAGAAAAGTAAAGGCAATACTTTTTTAGTAGATACTTTTCAAGCTCAGGATTTATCAATGAACGCTGAAATCTAATTAGAATTTTTGCAATAGATCACTTTATTTACTTTATGATAGAACCATCAAAATGAGAGTCATGTGGTGCTGGATACAGTTGAGAAATGAGTAATTATTTGTTCAGTAATTGAAGGTTATTGGTTTATCATGAGATAAGTACATTATCTGCAAAAGCTAATGAGTACATATTTATTTTTAATAATGGTAGAAAAAGTTTAATTAAATTTGCATATTAAAGTAAAACAAGATAAAAGAAATTATTTTTATACTGCAGTTTTAGAACTTTAAGTAAATAATCTATGTATATTGTATCGGTTTCGAATATGAGAGGTTCGAAACATCGGTCTCTTAGGCAGAGAAGAACATACTCAGAGAGTATGTATGTCCAAATGATAGCTATAAGATATATAACTAGCGTTACATTTCCAGGACATAGCTTCTTCTCGACTGTTGAATTCAACACTAAGTTCAAAGTACTTTTTTGTTTTGTATAAACACTGGCGCCAGCTATTCATCAATAAGATAAATAACGCACTTTGAACAATGGCCACTAATTCAATGCCTAAGTTACACCCATAGACTAGCTCAGCTACTTGTAATCACTAACAGATTATACAAAATTAGTGGTGAAAAGAATTGATCGACAAAATAAAGCTTAAGTTTAAAGACAATTTATTTAATTAACATTTATATTCTAACTTTAAATATTTTTATAAATCTTATTTACTAACATAATACTGGTATTTTAAATATAATAATCATGCACATATTAATTCACACACACTGACATATATAATAAAGCATTAAATAGTATAAAACACATATATTTAGAACACACAAATTAATAGTTCATTTTTATGTGCTATATAGAGTTCTTTAACTTGACTCTTTTACGAATGTTTACGAATGTGATGGCTACTTTATAGAGGAATATAAGAGAAATGTTATTTACCTAGGATTTTAGAACGTATACTTCTTCTTGTTGTTTGCTGTTTTTGATGAAATATTTCTAACCGGTTAGATTTGAAGTTTCTTGAGGAGGTTTAATGCTTATTCGTTGGTATTATTCTTGGAGACAGTTAAACATTTACGGAGGATTTCCAAGCTGTTAAACGCAGACATTATTTCACGGGCAGATCTTGCTGATCTTATTGATCTAAGGGCTGAAGTAAGATCGTATGTTCCCAAAAGCTGCTCAGCACTGCATTTTTGTTTCTGGATACATAATAAACTGAACTGTTATCTGAACTGACTGACTGAACCAACTGAACTGTTATCTCTGATGCAATTAACTCGACTGAATGTCAGATAAAAAATTGGCTATTTATCCATGAAGCGTGTTTTCATTTTGATATCCTCTGGCAATATCTGTTGTCGAAGTTCTTCTGATATAAGCTTATAATCCTGTTGTTGGAGATATTAATTAGCAGCCATCACAAATGTGTTGTTTTTTTCTTTGTTTTTAATTAGTAGCCATCGCTGTGTTTTTTAAATATAATTTTCATTTATTGCATTTTAATATTTATATGCATACATTTATTTATTATTTACAATTGCACATATATATTTTACTATTACGTTCACATTAATATGTCATTTACACATATATATATAACCCAAGATCAATTTACTATTTAGTTTTTTTAAGATGACCTTTTTTTTTCTTTTACTTAAATAAAAAGAGATTTATATTCTCTAAACTTGAAAATCAACTTTCAACTAATAATAATAAACTCTTTACTTCTTTTTATAAAACTTTTAGTTTAACTTTTCTAACCAAAACTCCCCTCCCCTCTTTTAATTAATTAATTGTAACTTTTATTTCAACAACACTTAGACTTTTAATTTTATGTTTACGAAAACAAACTGCATTTTGTTTAATAAAGAAACTTTAGATTTTTATAACTTATTTATTGATTTGTTGATTTCTTATTTTAATAATTTTTAGATAAAATTATTTTATATATGTGCCAATATGATCTTGGTACATTACATATAAAAAATTGATAGAATTTTTTAGTTGGATAAGTACAAAATACATTAGATCCCAGGAACTATAAAGATAAATGCTACTTTATAGTTAATACTGATTGATAATTTGGAATTAAGCTAAATGTTATTTCTATCAGATCTATGAAAATTTTTGTAAAGTTGAACTGAATCTCAGAAAAGCAAAATTCAATGTCATTTTTATTATATGTCTAGTAAAAAAAAAGTAGTATAAAGGTTCTCAATAATATCTGGATTAAGTACTGAAAAGAAATAATCAAAATTAATTGTGTCACATTAATCAAAATGAATGGAGAGTAGAAAATCTAATCTTGAATCTAAAAATCAAATAATAATATAATATATAAGGAGTTATTTATTTATATAACGCTATATTTTTAAACTGTAATAATAATTAGAGATCACGTCACTACACATGCACTCTTTTCAAAAGACTTCATCTTGTGTTTAAGAAAAAAGAGTATTTATTAAGTGTTTAAATTTATAAAATGCATGTGTAATGAAATAGTCTCTAATTATTATTATAATAATATAATAGGTAATTTGTATAATTTAAGTTAAAAAGTAATAAGAAATGCAGTGATCTGCCTGACAGGTCTAAACAATTGCTTCATCTTTTTTATTATAGCATCATATTATATTTTTGTGGAATTGTTTTAAGATACGATTTTCATAATCTATTTGTATTTTTAAAATACCAAGATGAAATATATGTTGATAGAAAGTTTAAAATACCAAGGCATGCAATGAAGCTAACATTGTAATTTAAGAATATTTTTAATATTATTATTTTTATGTTCAATCTAGTATATTTATACATATATTTACAGATAATTGATTCCAAACCAACAGTCTAGAACAAAGTAACCATAGAACATAACTACTTAGACAGATAAATTATAATACAAAATTCAAAAATATAAGTGGAAAAATAATATAATTTTTTTTTATTTAGCTTATATATTCTACATATAAATTTGAAAAGCAAAATAATATTTTCCTAATGAAAACTATAATTGAATTTTCTATAATTAAAGTATAAAAGAAAAAGATTATGCATTTGAAAAGCATAAATAATCTTTATTTAATGCAAACAAATTGAAGTAGTATAACCTCCAATCACAATGCGGGAAACATTTTTTATTTAATCATTGATCTCTTAATATAAATTTTTCACTCTAACTTTTATCACATGTCAATTTGAAAACTATAAACAACCTTTACTTCATGAAAACTATAGTCAAACTTTTAAAAGCATAAGAAAAATTTAGATTAAAAGCATAATTTACTCTAATAAAAATCGTGAACAGTCACTTAGAGGTGAAAATTGTTTTTTTTATAACATCTATACTAATTAGCTTTGTAATTGTTTATCTGGTTCATAGCTAAAATTATATATGAACATAGAAGAATAATTTTTCAAAAAAATACATTATTGTAATTTTATAGCTGAAGATGCAGATATAGATGAGCAAACTAAATTAATAACTAAATTTCACAAAATATGACAAAAATGTCTGAAATTTTGCTCACAGTGAAAAAACTCTGAAACATCTTGCACATGCATTGGATGTAATAATTGTATTCTAAAAATATAAATTCTATTATATAACCCTTGATATGAGATCAAAGGGAAAATTTTATAGAGAATTGAGTCAGGAAATATCTTAGAGAAATAAAACTGAGTTTGAGAAAATAAACAGATAGGAATATATAAATTAGAAACAAGGTCAGAAGATACTAAACCAAATATTAGGCAAAATAAATGAATTACACAGTTTACATATGAATTACGTATATAAACAAGTCAAAGATTCTAACATCTTATATAAATTTAAACTAAATCTTGGAAAAGACAAAATCCAATTCCTAAATTTGTATATAAACTAAACGTAAACGAGAGAATAATATAAGTTTGGGCCAAATGGGGGGAGGGGGGGCAGACTTAGAGATTTGGGATTAAAACCAATTCTGGGATAAAATAAAGATATACTATTTTATAAATTAGTTTTTCTGATACTAAAGAAGTCATATCTTTATTATTATTATTGGTTATAGAGAAATATGAACAAATCATTGAATAGGTAAAAGCTATATTATAAAATTTTCTATCTATACATAATGAATAATGGTGATATAGAATCCAATTTTGTTAAAAGTTTTAATTTGTTTGTAAATGTAGCCAATTTATTTGTTGTTGTGTACATGTAAATTTTTTTTTTTTTTTAGTATGTATGTTTGTGAATCTTAACATTTCGATTTTAAATAAAATAACACAGAATTTTCTTTATTTTAATTTGAGATAGTAAATTAGAAGTTATGTGAATTAAGTATACTGACTTTTTTTTTTTTGATATGATTAATATATACATATGTTGTCTATGGATAATTAACATGTATATGTTCTTCCATCTACAAAGGCAGTAAGTAAGAATGACTCATTGTGGAGGGTTCTTCCTCTTTTGAATATAATAGCATAATTTTTATTTAGTTATTAGCTTGATTTTTTTACATTATCTTTTTTTGTGTGTGTGAAATATAAAATGATAATGTATACAAGCTGTAAATATATTCCAAATATTTAACAACTACTACACTAATATAAATTCATGAATAATGTATGTCCTCTACTCAAAAAAACAGATGAAATTTGTAGGGAATAGAGAACTATGATTAAGTATTAATAATTAATCACTATTGGTGGTAATTTCTCATTGCTTGCCGTTCTTAAGACTGGTTACAATGTTTCACTAGTAATAATAAGTTTGTTTTAATGAAAAAATTTTATTTTAAAAATATTCATATTTGTTATATTTCTATTGTTGAACCAAAGTCATCATTTTGATTGATAATTGTAATAATTTTTTTAATTTTTTGATGTAGAAGAAAATGCATATTTGTAAGATTTCGAAAGGGCATTTTAAAAATGTTTGCATTTAAATTTAGTTTACAAAAATTAAACTTTAGGAAATATCAGGTTAATCTTGAAACTGATAGGTCCTTAGTCTTGGATTTTTTTATATAAACACAAACATACACTCATATATAAATGTAGATTCATGCTAACTCATATATACTCACATAGATAACATCATTTATGTATATTTCATTTTCTGATCTAGACAATTATTTAACATTTGATATATTTACTCACACACAAACTATTTTTATGTGTGTATAGAAATAATCAGTCTTTTCATAATAATTATTATTACATTGAGTTCATTTACATCTCTTCATTACAAGGATTCAGAGTGTTCACTGATGTTTTGAAACTCTTGGTTCTTATCCTTTTTGAATATTAAAAATATACAGAAATGGCCTAAATCACACAAATAAATGCTTGATTTTAATTGTAGCAGTAAAAAAGAAAAATGCTTTAAAATTAAATGAATTGTGTTAATGAAATTTAAATAGACCTTATTAGCAGATATTGCTTCAAAAAATTTATTACAAAATAAAATAAAAATTTATCTAATTATAAAGGAATTTTGCACTATTAAGTGTCAGAAATTCAATATCGCAATAAAACTCACACCATTATTATTTTTTATAAAAGTGGTCGTAAAAAAAAATGCTTAAAAGTGTTTTATTATATCCAAGGGGTAACAATTTAATTTCCGGAATGGCCATGTGGTGTCACCCATGACCTAATTTTATCGAAATCGTATGGGTATTCATGTTTGAATATGTTTGAATTAACACATGCCTAAATTTTAAGCTGATAGAATTAGTTGTTAGTTAGCTTTTGGAAAGATAATAAATATCCATGCTTTTGTTTTGGTACAAAAATGAGTGATCGAAATTTGAGTAACATATTAATATCAATTTTTGTGTGAAAATTGGCAAATGTGCTGCTATAATGTTACATGTATTGCAAGTGGCATATGGTGATAATAGGTTCAAAGATGGGTGGCAAGATGTGATGGATGGTGCCAGAAATGGATAGCCAATAACAACAATGACTAATGTTAATATTAATAAAGTGCAAGATGCAGTAGAGTCTAACGGACAATTAAGGGTGAGATTGATAGCTGAAGAATTTCAGATTAATTGAGAAACAGGTTAATTTTAAATAAAAAATTGGACATGAGAAAGATTTTTGTGAAGTTTGTCTCTCTGATCTTGATGAATGAACAGAAACCACATTGGTTCAATGTTGCAACCAATCTTACTTCAAATACGTGGGTCCTGAAACTTAGTGCTTCCAGTATGACCCAGAAACAAAATGTCAGATCATGCAGTAGAAATCCCCAGATTCGTTGTGCCCTAAAAAGGTGTTTCTTTGATCACAGGGGGGTGGTTCACCAAGAATTAATTGAACAGGGACAAACAATCAACCAACAATGTTATTTAAAAGTTCTTCAGAGATTATGATATTCTATTCAAAGAAAAAGACCTATATTATGGCTAACAAGTGTGATCATTGTGAGAGACTTTTGGGCCAAAAAATCAATTATACAACTAGACCATTCTGCCTATTCACCTGATTTCACTCCCTGTGACTTTTGGTTGTTTCCAAAATTAAAAACTGCTGTGAGATGACAAAGATTTTTTACTACAACTGATATCCAAAAGAAAGTGAGACAGGTGTTCAAAAATATTCCTGAAAATGAATTTGAGGTTTGCTTCCAGAGATGGGAATGCTGGTTTAATCAT
The DNA here is from genome assembly GCA_028023455.1 of Epiperipatus broadwayi. Classification (NCBI taxonomy): domain Eukaryota; kingdom Metazoa; phylum Onychophora; class Udeonychophora; order Euonychophora; family Peripatidae; genus Epiperipatus; species Epiperipatus broadwayi. The sequence continues at coordinate 14,471,612 of JAQFVV010000010.1, read as the reverse complement.
TGTATAGATGCATAAGGGGCATTCTGCACCTTTATAAAGTATACATATTGAAGTGTACAAATTGTCACAGCTTGTATTTATATTTACTTGATTTTGAAAAATTTTTGTCTTATATAAACTAGAAAATTCATAACAAAAGTTGTGATGTCGTTTTTAAAACTGTGATCTAATATTCAATTAACTATTTCACTGACTATTTTTCTATTGAAATTTTGAGGATAATATTTAGCTTGGAACTGCAAACCTTTTGCTTTTATAAATCATTCTCAACTGAAAATCATAACGAATAAATTGACATGATTTTTTAACAATTCAACTTTTTCTAAAAAAGGTATGACATTTTGAGTATATGTTTTGCTGATGCAATCATGCTCTGATATTAAAATTGTTGAAGTATTTATTCCATTCTCATTTGTTTTGAACATGAACATTTAACACAGAATTGGAACATTTTTTGATTTTATACGTCAAGTATAGTTGAAAATATGTATTACAAATATTTACATAGCATTCAGATAAACACATTTGGACTTGATTTTTTTATTGATAAGAGACTTTGTGCATATTTTTTGAAATACCATATTGGTAATCTAAAGTTGCTCAGCAAATAGTTTTTGAATTCATAGTTGCAGAATAACGGTAATCTACCTGTATATTTTATATTGTAATTTATAGTCTTCTCACTATACTAATAAATGTTTTTCTGTGCCATTAATTCATTCTATTCTAAAATCATTATTCTTCGTAAATTTTTATTTTTTTCTTAAGTTATGTTATAATAATTGGTTATTTTAACTGTAAAACTCAAATGGAAAATTTATTATATTAGAAGCATTTTGTATAAAAATCTGACTGAAGATTAGTGTGCCAAATTTTATTATTGTTCTTTTATTGATCATTATAAAAATAAATTATAATAATTGGGAAAATGTATGTATCTTATTACATCAAATTCATTGTTTAAATTATGTGTCAATTGTTTGGATACAAATCAAAGCAAATAATTATAAAATGCAATAATATATTATAACAGTTTTGAAGTTTTGGGTGAAAGTGGAGTGATGATAAATTATTATCAACCCCAGTTCGAAATAAATATATTTCAAATAATGAAATTTAATATTAAAAGTGATGAGCATGAGAGATCAGCTCAGTTAACTCACTAGAGGAACTATAAACATAATTAAATAAATTCACCAGAATTATAAATAAGTATAAGTAATACTCATCATTATAAGTGATTAACAATAAAATAAATCAACAGCCAATCTGGTGACTGGCTTTGAAATGGTTCTACTGTAGACCAGGCTAACTATTTAGCCTTTACCAGCTTGGGGCAATGCACCAACTTAAATGCTAATCCATCAGAATATATATATATATAACAATAAAAATAATTATACTGGGATATTAAAACATAAACATCACCTGATCACCATTTAAAACATGCTGATCATCATCATTGTTCTGGCCACATAGTACCATTAATGTACTGACCAACTATAAACTTAGGGTCTAATAGAGACTAAACTAAATAAAATTTAGTGCATGGATTTTAAAGAATATTCTCTTTGCACCAGGATAATTATCATTAACTAGATGCACATACACTAGTATACACCCCTTTCATATAATAGACTTATGCATGAATCTAGTTTAAAGAACATAAGTTCTATAATTATTATTATGAACAGGAGATGGTGCAATACATAGTATCTTAAAAATATTTAGAATTAAGTCACTAAAATAATTTTAACATTAGAATACAAGTTTATTTATAACAATAAAAAAATGACATTATGATCTGCAGAATATGGCTATACACGAATGAATTAAGTTCTGATTTTGATTAACAAGAACAAAATTCAAGTTATTACATTGCTTTATCTATATGTTCCAATGTAAAACACCTATACATCTATATCTAGATGTAGTTATAATTTATGAACATATTTGGATCATCATATAAAAATAAAATAAATGATTAAAATTTACATATACATATGTATCTGTCATGCATTGGTATATGCATACAGACGTGCAATACAATTGATGAATATATTTTGATCGTCATATAAAATAATAAAAAAATTTAAGTTATCACATATAGATACCTCATACTATGTTTACATAAAACATATATATATATATCATCATATAGATGCATTGTATAATAATTGATTAACATATTTGAATTGCCAGATAAAAATAAAATAAATTTTAAGTTATCACATTTTAATGATACAGATACCTCATACTAGGTTTACATAAAACACATATATCATCGCACAAATGTGCAGTATAATAATTGATTAACATACTTGAATTGTCAGATAAAAATAAAATAAACTTGATATTGTACAAATAAAATTCATTTTCTATCATATTACAATTTGTCAAAATGCTAAATTTATTAAAAATATCTTCTTTCATAATTAATTCCATTTGGAAAATGCACTTAAAATTTGCACATACTTGTGTATATATAAAGATATAGATGATATGAATTAAAATTATTAATTAGCTGCTCTTTTATGGTCAGTAAAAGTTTTCTTATCTAAAAAGATTTTCCTTTTTTCAAAATAAAATCTATGAATCAATCATTTCATTCAAGCAAATTTTTACTTGTTTTTCTTTTAAAATATATAGATTTTAAATGTCATTTTCTTTAAATAAATGATTTAAAAGAATATTGTTATTTCTAAATATGTCACTTTTTACTCACTAGTTATGCTTCATATATCTATGCTTCTCTGCAGATAGATAAAACATCATATGTATAATTCTTCAGCCAGCTGATGGATTTCCTTGATTGGATCCAGTCTGGGATTGTCCTCATTGGCAAAGATAAAATCAGTAACTGCTGACATTCAATAGGTTTCACATATACTTCAGGCCAGCCATCTAATACTATGTCAGGTATGGAAACAGAAGTTGGTTGGATCTTCCTTCTACATGAATCCAAACTCCAGCACAATGAACTAGTCGCAGCCACTGCCTTTAATTACATCTTCATGGTAGCTTTGTATAACTGGAAACCAACTATTCTAAGATCTCTAGGAAAACTAACTAACTAATCTTTTTATCAATGCCTTTTATAGCCAGTATATGTGTGGGGGGGGGGGATTTATTAATTAAAAAATGTTTTTTTTATTTTTTTAATGTTTTCAAATCACTTCAATCTTTTTGAAATCTATTTTTGGAATTTTATCATAGTATGATCTACAAATATTTCAAAAATAGATAACATTTTATCAACTGTTATACAAGTTTTAATTTTAAAAAAATTTCTAAAATAGATAGTGGATTTTTATAATTATTAATAGATCTATTTTAACATAAAACATGCTTATTTTAATTTCAAAATCAGAATTCAATAAAAATATTTATTTCAACCTTTTTAAATGTTTATTTCATAGTAAAATTTTATTTTAAATTCAAAATTATTTACACCTTTGTGTTATTCCAGTGTACTTGTAGAAAATATCTACAAAAAAATTTTTCTGTGTTTATTTCTACTTTTCCCTTCAACTTTATATATATTTGTGTACACACATTACTATGTTGTTGTATGCTATGAAACCCATACAGTTACAATATATAATTGTATATATATTTTATGAAAATTGATATATTGATTTATTTATTATATTAATATTTGCAGTTGAATAAATTTTTTATGTAAATGTTTAGAATTAAATAATAGTTTTAATTTATTATTTACAATGCATTAGATCCACCTCCTGTTGTTACTACAAGTGTTGCTGTGGATAATGAAGATCGAGCTGATCTTAGCATGAGATTGCTTCAGATGCTTGATAAGACCGATCCTCAAGAATGTGAAAGACTTTTTCGGCAGCTAAAACGAGAATTAGATATGAAAAGTAAATAAATTATATATATATATTTATATTCTCCCAGTTCAAAATTAAAAAATTAATGAGAAGTATGTAAGTCTATATTTCTGTATCTATTTATCTCTTTCTCTTTATAATAATGTATAATATATAGAAAAGTATTTTTGATTACTTGAGTCACAATCTTTATTAACTGAACTTATGTAGATTAGAACAGATGTCACGTGATTTCACAAGAATTGAATATTTTAGTATTGACTCATTACAGAATCTTTAAATTAATTTATAAGAATTGCCTCTTGAATTTTTTGACTTATGTAATTAAAAGTATTTTTATGTGAACTCTACATTATTATTATTTATTTGAATCTTTATTATAATTTAAAATAATTACATGTAATATATTTTAAGTGGATATGGTAGACAAATTGATTTATAAGAGCATATTATTTAGTAAATTTTAAAAGCAATTACAATTTCTTATACAGATTTTTGATAATCTTTTATCTTTTTCAATTCATGTGATTTAATCTTATATTTTAGAAATGCTAATTATTTCTTTTTCTTATGTTTTTTTTTAATCTCAATATCTGTAGCATTATATTTAAATTAAGAATGAGGATTAATTGTAATTTCTTGAAGTAAAAATATGTGTTTAGGTTTATCAAATTTGAGCATATTCTTATATTTATATCATATTTTTTTATTTTGAATAATATAGTTTATTTTATTTTTATATTTTTATTTCTTGAATAAATATCATTATTTCTATAATTAAATATCTGCCAAAAGGTAGGTCTAAATATTTCAGGCCAATAGTCTTTTAATGTCATTTGTTTGTAGCTCTACATTTGAAACATTCATCACAAAGTTGTTGTTTTTTTAATTTGTCTTAACTTCTTTTCTCTTCTTTCACTTTTTTTTTTTCATATAACTCTTTTTATAATTGCTTTCCTTCTCAGTATATGATCAAATCTAATTTATTTCAGTGGCATTCTAGGATTAAGTCTTCTATAAATGATCAAGTCTTAATAACATTTTGTTAAAAAAACTTATATGTAAATAGATATCTTTAACATTTAATTCTTGTACATTTAAAAAAATTATGTTACATAATAGTGACTTTTTTTTCACTTTTTATAATAATTTTAAAAATGCATTTAGTAATCAACAAACCACCAGGTAGCAGTGCAAATTTTCTTATGACTGGTGTCTCACTAATTTAGCTGGTAGGTTTTGCTAATATTTTATCTGCCACAATCCTCAGATTGTAAAACATTTTTGAAATTTTTTGTACTCGAAGACAAAATGTAACATTTAATGAAGTTTCGCATTAAACATTTAGAATGGGCTACATTTTTATTCAACTCATGATAAGACCAATGACAAAGCTTCAAAATTATAAGTATTATATCTAAATGTAACTTTTTATATTATTGAAATGGAAGTTCCGGTAATAAATATATAAATCATAAAATACTTCTGTGTATTTTCTTTCCATTCAAGTAATATACAATGGTTTTAGAAAAACATATTATTGCAACACTCTTTATTATTATTCTCTGTACTAAAAACTTTATTTGCTTCATGCAGCACTAATTAATATAAATGTTACTTATACTAATATTAGATCTGCTTTTAATTTACTCACTCAGAGGTATTTAATTGCCACAAAGCATTCCTTATAAATAATCAGATATTTGCTTATAAGTATCAAAAAACTTTCTATTAATAATTTATTAATATCAGTAAAAATTGTTCTCACAGTTTGCAGCATTTCCGCAAGACATATATCTAGTAAGTATTAAAGTTCAATTATGCTATACAGGAGTTACTGGCATTCTATCTTGGTTTTTAACTTCAAGTTCTAAATATTTGGATCAATTATATAGTAATGCATTATATCGAAAATATTTAATACATAGTCTGCAGAAATTATGATATTGAAAGCCTATAGAAATTATATAAAAAAGTTTCACCGCAACGCATCAGCATGTTATTAATTACATATATATATATGTATATTAATCGAAAAAGCAAGTCATATATCGCGTGACTTGTTTTAAGCTTGTTTACAGATATGTAATATAGGGAGCATACCAATAGTTCTACCAAGCTTTCATCGATAAGTGCCACAAGAGAAAGCATTTAAAAATCTCTATCTAGAATTATCCCTATCCTCAGACTAGTTTTGAGCTTTTGGCTCACCCCAGTGAGGCACTAGGACATTCAGACACTAGATCTAAAATACCATCTCAAAACCAGCACTTATCTATTACGTAACTATTAAGTAGAAAATCTGAAATTTTTCAGACATGTATATGTCTTCGAATCCAGCTATCTAACTTAAATAACTATACAGGTCTGAAAACACTTCAGCCTCACCATATATTAATTGCCTCAGCAATATAACATTGCCAAAGCCCCAAGAGCAAAATTTTAATAATCGAAGAAGCAAGTTATATATCATATTACATATCTGTAGTACAAGCTTAAAACAAGTCATGTGATATATGACTTGCTTTTTCGATTATTATAATTTTGCTCCTGGGGCTTTGTTTATGTTATATTATGGTGAGGCTAAAGCATTTTCAGACCCATATAGCTATTTAAGTTAGATAGCTCGATTTGAAGACATATACATGTCTGAAAATTTCAGATTTTCTACTTAATAGTTACATAGTAGATAAGTGCTGGCTTTAAGTTGGTATTTTAGATCTAGTGTCTGAATGTCCTAGAAGCCTCACTGAGGTGAGCCAAAAGCTTTGAAACTGGTCTGAGGATAGGGATAATTCTAGACAGATATTTTTAAATGCTTTCTCTTGCTGCACTTATCGATGAAAGCTTGTTAGAGCTATTGGTTCACTCCCTATATTACATATATATTTATATTACATATATACTTATTACTGAAGACATCTGGAAAAGATAATTCTTGAAATACACTCTCCAATTAGTCCAGGTCACAATTTTTTGCACATCTCCATTATATGTTCAGTTTCCAGCTTTGTGCACTCACAACTTTGATACCATCTATTTTCAGACAAATACCTTAATGATAATTACTAGATCTTTTATTAAACTATAGATTATCTCTAACCCAGATTTAAACTTTTAACCTCAATTATACAGCTATACAAGTAGATTGTATTTGTCTTCAAATTCTTAAGATTTTGAAATTTTACATTATTGCCTTAAATTATATAAAAAAAATAAAAGATGTTAGTGATTGAATATATAGAATCCAGTTCTCACTAATGAAGATCAATTGTCACCAACTAATTTGATGATTTAGATAGCACTCCTCTTGATCTTTATTGATTACATATGATTATATAAATGACTCTAGAAAAGTGACAATTTAAAATCTGAGTTCTTTCTTTTTTTGATTCGTGTTTTTATTTTGACTTTTCTTAGTTTTATTTCCTTTGGCAATCTGATTTACTGATATTATTTTCAAGATATGGAAAACTTTTGGTCAAATCTAGTTTATTCCCATCAATTTTTTTTCCAAGCATCATTGTTGTTTTGATTATGATTATATGTATTTCATGGTATTTTATTTTGTTCTTCAAAATTTTTAATGTTGATTTCTGTGTGCATCCTCTTCAATGATTAATATCTTTTTTTGTTTTTTTTTTATTTAATTCATTGCCTTTTTTTTTTTACATAGATATTTGATGACTATTTTTAGTGAGACTGGATTTTTTTTTTGTCTAAAATTCCAAGTAGTTTCTAATTTCTCGTATACACTCATAACAATTTTTAAATTGTAATAAATGTTTTTTACATCTTTAATTAGTTTAATATCTGTTTTTATATTTTTCATCTTTGATCATTGCTTTCTAAACAGGCAAAACTCTCCATACAGTAGTGTCACTCAGTGCAAGCCAGAGTAATCAATGGATGCCAGATTCTGTATAAAATCCCTATCTAGTGCCTACTCATCCAATATCCCCAGACTAGTTTCTAACTTGTGGCTTTCATCAGTGTGGAGCCTTGGATCTGAGAGCACTGCACCTAGATCTTATCTAATGCAACCTTCCAGCAGCCACCTTTTATCTCTACTTAACTACAAAACTATGAGAAGAAAATTGAAAACCCAATAATATTTTCAATCCAAGCTCATTAGCTTATATAGTCATATAGGTCTGTACTCAGTTCAGTACCCATACATTCTGATTTCTTTGCTTCTTTAATAACCATAGCCACCACTATCCTGTTAGGCAGGATTGGTATTAAACCACTAAACATCACATGATATGCTTGCTCATAACTGTTATTAAAACAGGAAAAACTCTCCATACAGTAGTGCCACTCATTAGATCCTAAGATCTAGGTGCAGTGCTCTCAGATCCAAGGCTCCTCACTGACGAAAGCCACAAGCTAGAAACTAGTCTGGGGATATTGGATGAATAGGCACTAGATAGGGATTTTATGCACAAGCCTTCTGTCATCCATTGATTACTCTGGTTTGCACTGAGTGGAACTACTGTATGAAGAGTTTTGCCTGTTTTAATAACAGTTATGAGCAAGCATAAGAAATAGTGATCATGTGATGTTTATTGGTTTAATCATTGCTTTCTACTCTATACTTATTAATATTTGGTCACAAGTTTCAAAATCTTCTGAAAACCAATAAAGCACATGTTTGCTTTCTTTTCTTCAGACTATCTTTGCAATATTCCTATCCTTTCTAAATCTAGGTATTCATCCTCCAAGTTTTTTTTTTTTTTTTGCTTTAAGCCTTTAACATTTTATTTAAAATATTTATTAGGCTAAACACTGATTCTATGATTTGCTTAACTGATTTTGTCCATTATTTTTAATTATTGTACTCCTCCACTCCTTACAAATTGATTATCTTTTTAGCTATTCTGTTACTGCAAGGGGGTTTTTTCTCTGCCTTTTTTCAACTTTTTATAGTGAATTATTATTTTCACTAGTATAAGATAGTAGTGTATAACCTTAGTAAGCTCTTTTTCTACTATTTTCAATATATATATAATTCAGAGCAACACTGTTGATCACTTTTAAAATTGAAATTCATTCATGCCAGTTTGCATTTTTATTTTTTATTGACCTTTTTTGACTGCTGCTCTTATTAAGTTTTCTCATCTTGTATGTACCAATCATAATATTTTTCTATGGCTCTTCACTTTTCCAACTATTTTAATTTTTTTTTTTAATAGTTTTCTTTATCTCATTGATTTGTATCTATGTTATGCAATTTTCTAATTATCTTGTCTTTTCACTTTTCCTGTACTACTTTATTTGTGTGATGTAGTCCTTTCCAATCTTTTTCCTTTCACATATAACTTTCAATAATGGCTTTCCTCTAATATTTTAATGAAATTTACTTTTAAAATAGATTTTTTTTTTTTTTTTAGTCTGTATTTTTTTTTATTATGCATTGCTTGTTATTTTATTTAGATCTTTTCATTTCTGAAAATGAGTTTTTTTTCAATTTTTTTAAGTTTCTGCTTGATATTTGTAATTACTAAACTATGATTTGAACCTGAAAAATTATTCATTATTGTACTAATGTTTTGACCTTTTTTTAATAATGACTGTGCATGTTCTCTGTTTTTTCATTTTCTGAGATCGTTTAGACAATGTAAAAGCAGATTGCAATGTCTTTTAATATTTTATTTTCCTTCTCCAAAACTATGTTTGTGTCCTTTAACACATATAATAATAGTTATAGCATTCTAATATTCATTGATGATAATACCTTTATGAGGTTCCCTGTGAAAATGTTTTAATTCTTTAATTTTATTCTTTAATGTAGAGCATATACTTAAATAATTGTGATTTTAAAAGTTTGCTTTGAATCTAAATACTAGCATTCTAACAATGATAATAGTATATTTTGTTGATTTCTTATTTAACTCAAAAGAATTTCTGCTATTTAGCTTTAATTCCAAACTGTTTAATCTGACTATCCTTCTCCTGTCCATAGCTTGCATACTTAACATGTATCATTTCTGTTTGTTTTTTTTTCAAAGTACATATAGTTTTCCAGTTAAATATGAAATCGTGGAATCACATAATTAAACATCTAAATCTTTTTTTTTTTTTTTTAGTCATTAGCTTTTTGATGTAAACCTTATCACTTGATTGGAATTGTGATCTTGTTTTTGCAGATGATATCTAGACCAGCATGAGAAGATTGCAGTTTTGTTTTTGTTTTTTTATGATGAAGCAGTTTGAGTTTTGTTTTTTAGAGACCTCTCTAACAAACAGTTGTTGCTGAAATTGCTATTGTCATTTGCTAGAATTGAATGGCTTTTGATTTGCCTGTCTCTTCCTCCATTGAGATAATAAAGTATCTTATGTTAGAACATTGTTATATGGGGCCAACAGTGATGGAGTTTAATATATGTCCAGTTATATTTTGTAAATCTTTTTGTTTTAGGTCTGGCTTTTTTTTTTTTTAATCTTTTTTATAAAAATATTTTGAGATTTTAAAAAAAAACCATACTGTTTTTGTTGTTGTTTATGATTTCATTTGTAGATAATCTCTAGTAATGAAAAAAAAAAATGGTTAGCTTTGTAATTTCTTAAATAAATTTTGCACTTAGTCATGGAAGTTAATCTTTTATAAAATTATTAATTAATGCAAGTCAAAGTCTGAATTTTGCAGTCTTTATATGTAAGAAAGGCATTGAATTTATGTATACGAACAAAATTTGCTAAAAAAGATTTATGCATTTTCACCATTGTTTTTTACAAATTGACTGAAAGCATATTAATAAGTGATCAATCATATTAAAAATTATATTATTGGCATCTTTGGGAATTTACATTTTACAGTTGACCAGTTTCTTATAATGAGATGCGCACTTCATTAAATCCAGTATGCTCTGTAAAATGTCATTGTGAAAAGATATATATTTTATCATCTGCAATTGGGATGACTACTAACTTCATCTGTCAATAGGATGATCTTTTGCCATCACATTAGATAGAGACGCACGAAAGAAGGAAACACCTTTTTATTGTGCTACGTTGGTTTAACCTTTATCATATGATTTGATAATGCAGATTAGGGTAATTATTGAATTATTTTGTAGGATCATGCTTAGAGTAATATAGATAGGAACTGGAGTACTGCATTGTCGAGAGCCATGTAATCATAGCAGTCTAATTGAAAATTTTACAATTTGAGGGATTTCCCTCTCGTATGCAATTTGTTTAGTTATTTGTGCAATATTTTGAAAATTGTTTAAATCTTTTTATAGCATTTTTGAAGTTGTAATCCATGTATATATTTAAAGATGAGTGCTCATGTGTAATATATATTTGTTTTAGGGAAAATGGGTTCTGAAGCAGAAAAAGAAACTGATAAAGAAACAAAAAAGAGTCCTGTAGAAGGTAGATGAGTTTGTTAACCCTTTTTTTTTTTTTCAGTTTTGTATATAAAATTATAACTTAACATACTGATTGCTAATGATGAATTTATTTGCTGACATGTATTTGATTTTATTGTTAATTATGAATATTGTCTTAATAAATAGGATCAATTAAGAGATATTGAGGATGTTGAGTGAGAATAAAAAGATCGTGCTATCTGTCATGAGTATTTTTTCATTGCTATTAAAAAGAGTCAGCTGTTGAACAATATTTATTTCAATCCAATATATAAAAATAAAGAACGTTTGAAAACAACACACTGTATATCTCCAAATATCAAAATAAAATGTATAAATTATTCGTGATAATTAATTATTTCACTAAAACCTATTTTGTCTTTACACTGTTCAGTATAAAATTGAATAATGATTTCAAATGGATTTTCTATAAAAAGCAAAATATATTTTGTAACACACAATACATCACTATCAATCAAAACTAAAAGTATGTATTATTTAACATAATCAAATTATAAGTTTATGAGAAAGCATTAAGCCTTTATGTTTAGAGACAGAGAGAAAGAAGATTATTGCTGGTAATTTTTGAATCGCTGTATTACGCAAAGAATTGACGTATCTTTGTACTTTAAATAGTAATAGCATATTTTATTTTATTTTTTTAGGTGTATTTTGCATGTACAATGCTCACTTGAATGATAATTTTTTTGAATAGATAATATAAATTTTAAATCATAAACTTCAACTTCCATTACACTTTTTTATTTTTGCCGGCATTTTATCACTGATCAAAATTTTTGTAATTATTTCTTGAAAAGTGATACTTTTTAAAACGTTAAGCTGGTGATTTTATGAAAAAGGATTTTGCATTATGTATATGTATCTTTTTAAAACATTTTTCTGACAATTTGATAATCTTTCATAGAACTGTAGCATCTGACAATGTCTTATTTTCAGATAATTTTGAAATAAATTTTCCTTACGTTCACTTTTATTGAAATATGTATATTTACTCTTTAGCTAAATTGTACATATTAAAATAGATTTTTTTTTTTTGTTTTTCATTTATAAAAAGGTTTTATTTATTTTTATAGATTATTCCCTGTGTATACTTTATAAATATTGCAAAATTGCTTTATCTTAGAGATCATTTTGCCATTACTGTGTTGTAATGAGATATAGTTTACTCATAACACTCTCTTTTAGTCTTTTTTTAAATTTACCCTGTCTGCTTAAGGATATTTTTTTCTGTGTTTTCTAAGAAATAAATTAATTATGAAAAACAATAAAAAGAATAATTCAACATTTTAACAAATTGATCTTGATTTGTTAATGATTATTGTTGTTTCCATGAATAATTTTTCTATCACGACAACAAATGATGAGGATATACATATCAATTTTGTTGTTATTGCTGTATGTTTTTAGCAAAAATAAGCTTTGTTATGAAATTAAGTAGTGAATATAATTTATAAATAATGTTCTAATTATAATAAAAATAATAAATTCAACGGTAATAAACTATTAAAAAAAAACAGTCTTTAAATCTGCAGAAGTACTTTCGGTTAATTTCTTAAACCTGCCTCAACTGCCATTAAATTAAAAAAAAAACCAAAGCGGAAGCAAACGTTATCAATTCAAATCCCATGAATTCCTTATTTTAATGTTGGCAGCTTGTCTGTTTATTAAATGCATTTTATTCCTATTTATAAAAATTGCCTCCTTAATTTTTCTTCTATTATTAGGTTTCTCTTTTCATGAAGAATTTTCACACTTTCAAAATCAAATTTAATTAACGGACATTTTATTTATATTAAATAATGTTTTAAATATAATAAAATACTTTACTCAGTTTTGCATAAAGGAGGCTTATTCCAAAACTTTTGGTATTCAAAAGGAATGGTACAATAACTTCCATTATTTCCTCACATAAATTTTGTTCCCAGTTATTATTTAAGTATAGTTTTTTATATCATAATATTAAATCTACTTTAATTTTTGATGTTTATTTTATACTCATACCCCGTATTCCATAAATGTTTTGAAACCAAATTTATTTCTTTTAAACTGTATGTGTGAAAAGTTTCCCATTGGTTAACTATTTTATAGAAGAATTTTAATTAGGTTTTTTTATTAGTAATAGTTTTAGTTTCTTTTACAATTTGACATTAAATAATTATTGAAACTATTGTTTGTAACAGAATTGCTTAGGGGAGGAAGGGACTTATTTGAAATCACTATTGAAAAAGTTTTTAGTTAGTCCTACTGTTTTTGAAAAAGTGTGTGTGGTTTTTTTTTAATTAATATATTTATGTTATAAATTTTGCTTTTAATTAAACAAAGAATCGGTATAATTAGTAAATAACAGTTATAACAGTTTTAATTGTCAATTTATTTTTATTTCAAGTATATGTTTAATATTCATGGCATATTTCTGAGGTAATATAAGCAAATTAATTATGGGAATTGGCAGTCCGATATTAGATTGAGTGAATTTTTTTTTTTTTAAATGTATCTTTAAAAAATGCTTATAGAAATGCCTTTATTGTATTTAAAGCAATTAATTTTTAAATAATTATTCACAATTACATCTGTATATTTATTTTGATATTTTTCAAGTGAGATAACAGTAATGAATATATAAATAAATAGAGGAATTTTTTTATTAAATACAATTTATCCAAACTGCTCCAAACACTTTTTAGCAAAACTCTTTATTTGTACGTATACATACATCTACATTTCGACTGATCTGCAGTCTTCTTCAGAGCAAGTTTATTTTGATCTTTTTTTTAGAAGATCAAAATAAACTTGCTCTGAAGAAGCCTGCAGGTCAGTCGAAACGTAGATGTATGTATATGTACAAATAAAGAGTTTTGCTAAAAAGTGTTTGAAGCAGTTTGGATAAATTGTATTTATAGGATATTACAGCAAAATGAAGAAAAGTGTGATTTGGGTAATTTATATTTCCTTAAATTTCTATCTCTAATGCCCTATATTTTGGTAATTTTTTTATTAATATTGATTTGATACTGGTCAATTGTAATGCATTATTTTTATTTTAGCAAATTCTCCCAAAAGGCCTAAATTGACAGCACGAAGAAGGCGTCATCTGGCTGGGAAAAATCCTCACAATTCTGAGTTTTCCACCAATTTGCTTAATCCTGGTACTTCTGAAGAAGCAAGGCAATCAGAGTAATTATTGTTATTGTAGATGAGATGTGATAATTTACTTGCATGGTTAATTTATATTGTATATCAATAACATATTTAATTTGTTGTCGATTGAAATATAAATTTGGCAATTACATTATTTAAAAATTTGAACATTATTTTTTTGTTTGTAAAATATTGAATTTTTATTAAAATTGATTCTGTAATTTATATATTGTAATAATACAAATGGAAATGGCTGGCAGCACACCATTATGTACTCAAATTAAGAAATCAATTTATCACATAACTAAAATTAAATGAAATGAGAGAAAAACTCTCTGATCAGTCTTAAAAATTGAGGTAGAAAATTAACAGTATATAATGCCCAAGAGACAGACACTTTACTAAATCTAATCAAATTCAAAATTCACAAAGTAAAAAAAAAAAATATGTAAATAAATTGAATAAAGAATTATGTATATGCCCTAGTTTTAAATCCTTTGCCCCCATACCAATACAACTTAAAATAGGATGGAATGATAAGGAATGCTAGCTTTTGTGGATATATTATAAATTAAAAGTAAGGATTTAAATATATTAATTAGATAAAATTGATGTGAAATAATAATGTTTAAACCATATGCTAGTTAAAATTCATTGATCTATATCTCTTTCAATACAAATTATGGTGTCCTTAAATAATTGAAGTCAGTGAAACTCAGGACTTCTAATTTAATAAAATGACGACAATTCTATTTACACTAAATAATAATAATGCGCAAATAAAATTAAAGGTGTATTATAAAATAAAATTCAGTGTGTAGTGATCATGTGCATTTTTGTACTTATAGATGGTTCTGAATGAATAACTTATTTATTTCAAAGTCAGAGGAAAATATGCATTGGTTGTCAAGAGGTCAGCGACAGCTGTTTTACAAGCAGTTGTCCCGGGTTAGCGGGTTCGCTTCCCGGCTGATGCTATGACACATGAGAAGAAAAAAAAAGTATGAATTTCACAAAGAATCCTTAACTGATTTGTTACTATAAAGATACTAACCAAACAAGTTATTCAGATAAAGTTTAATTAATGATTATTTATAATTTTAACTAATTATCAAGATTTTCCCCTGATTACATATATGCTTATTCATTTGTTCTGTAACAAACAAGCATACATTAAGTGACCGTTCAAGTATACGCATAATAAAACTTAAAATAAAACTGAACAATTGCAATAATGGTGAAATACTTGATATCCCAAGTCCTATTGCACTCTAGATTTTATAATGAAGTCCACATATAATCCATTAAATAACCAATAGCTATGGGTAGCATTAATACAAAAATAATGCTTGAAATCTTATTCCATTAGGTTATCAACTGTGATTTTATCAGAAAAGCATTTTAGACATGTTAATTCATTTTTAGTGCTCATTGCACAGTACATTATCTTGTAGTTTAAATCCCACTAATGTATATGCTTTATGAAACATTGAATATCAATAGATATTAATTTCCATGGGATTCATCCGATTTTTGGTATCGTAGGTTTTTTTTAACAGTAATTATTATTCTATCCATCACGGTATCTGTAGGCTCTGTAATATATGTTTGTAAACATGATATAAATTTAATAAAGGCTTTTATCAATTTGTATAAAATAAGATGAATCCAATAGATGACGTTGGGAATGTAATGACAAGAATATAAAGATCAAACTTTAGCACTTCTTTTGTATGTATGGTTAAATTAGATATATTAATCTTTAACAGATTTAAAGTTTATATCTGTGCTAGAGATAATCTCTAGTTTAGAAAATGATGAGTAATAATCATAATTGCATTTATTTGAGTTGGACGGTGTCAAAGTTGTGAGTGAAGTGAGTTTGACAATGGTAAATAAAATTTAGCAATTTAATAAATAATTCTTTTATTAGTTTAATACATTGATATTATATTATAATGCCTTTGACATTATTGATTTTTATCCACTGGTATTTGTGTCGAATTCCAGGCACATGCGTATATATTTTACTTTGGCCTTAAAAAAGCATTTTGGAAATCTCCAGTGAA
Source organism: Epiperipatus broadwayi (assembly GCA_028023455.1). Classification (NCBI taxonomy): domain Eukaryota; kingdom Metazoa; phylum Onychophora; class Udeonychophora; order Euonychophora; family Peripatidae; genus Epiperipatus; species Epiperipatus broadwayi. The sequence continues at coordinate 14,455,154 of JAQFVV010000010.1, read as the reverse complement.
AATAAAGAACAGGCTTTTAGAATGTGGTGGCAGTTACACTTCAGCTGGTGTTCAAGTCTTAATTTACATCTGTTATTCTCAAGAGCAGATGCCAACTTTCCTTCTAGCAATTAGTTTTTCATTGAACATCTTCATCAATACATACATTACGGTTTTGTAATAAAAAAATGTTTGTCAAAAGTGTAGCTTTGCTCAAAATAAGTAATATATATATATATGTAAATTGAGCACAATCCATAGAAAAAGAATAAAGCAAAAGGCTCCAGCTTGACAGCATAGATTTCTATATAATTTGTTTAAATGATGTAGTATATATCTCTGTTACTATCTGATATGCTCAAGCTGCTTGTTTTGTAAGATTCATCAAGTGATTATTAGAAACAAATACATTTAAAATATCATCTATATACACAAATATTATACCTGTCTGAGTTTACAGACATTGCTTCTATGTGAATATTTTTCTTTATTATATATCAGGGGAGGCCAAACTTTTAGATGTTGAGGGCGATTTATTTGGTGAAAATGTATCTGAGGGCTACTACATTTTTTTCAGGGCTTCGAATTGGAAATCAGAAAAAAAACCTTATTTTTGTCAGAACAAAAAAATAATGGTTTGAAGTCCAGTTTTTTTTAGAATGTACTTACAAATGGGTGTTTTTTCTTATAAGGTCTTTTTAGTTGCTCGGAAATATTGATGACAATTTTAGAAGATTTGAAATGATGAATTTTTTTTCAAAACTGTTGAAGACATTTTATGTGACTACTATTAAATTATCTCATCTTCCTCTAGTAATACAATTTGTCCATGTTGCTCACGAGGATACTCATATGCAGCTTTAACTCACTCTCAAACCATTAATTTTTACGTTATTTTGCCAATTTTACGTTCATTTTATCAAGAGAAATGTACTATATGATGTTACCGTCTTTATAATTATTTTACAACTAAATAATCAATAATATTTAAAATTATAACAATGAGATAAGACCTGTCTTCCAAGGTGCTGATTAGTTGTTTACATTCTTTACAAAAGAGAGCACTTGTCAACAATTTTGACAGTTCTAAGTTCTTTGTTTTGATTTTCAAAATGAAAATGTATGTTTTAGATTATTTTTTTTATATATTTATTATTATTTTCATAAAATATGTGTGAAAATATAATTATTTCAGAATAGTTCAGATTTTAGTAAAAATTATTTACTTTAATTGAGAAAGAAATCAATGACGTAGACTGCATTTTGTAATAGATTACAAAAAATACATTTTATGTTGTCTGCTATAGATAATTCTTATCAATTATAAATAGAAATTTATTTTTGAAAAAACTTTCATCTACTTTAATAATCTGACAAATTATTAATTTGCTTTTTAGAAACTAAACTAAAACAAGTTTATTTTTACTGCTGACTGTAATTGATCAATCAAAAATTTAGAGCTTTAATTCACTCAGCCAATAGGTATTTGAACAATGTAACGGTTAAATTACAATTATTAAATTACTATATGAAATGTTTTAAAAAGTTTACAACTTCTTTGTTTTAAAATCAATTCATTAAAATTCTTGTTTCTCTACAACAAGGTATTTTCATTTCTCCTTGGGAAAATGGCAATTAAATATTTTTAAGAATTTTAGCTTTAGCATTACACAAAAAATAATTTAATTCTTTTCAGCATCTTCCAACCTGAGTATATTTTTGAGATTAACATTAATAACAAGTGTTGTTTTAAATTTAACTATTTTTAAATGAGAATAATTTTGAATTTTTCCTTTTTTTATTTTTTATATTCAAATCAGCTCTGAATTTATCACTATAATTTGTCAATGTTCACATCAGCTTCGTGATCAACTTCCAGAGCTTGTGGTGGATCGCGGTCGATGTCTTGCCCCCCCCCCCCATTATATATTACAAAATATATTAAATTTAAGCATAAACAGATAATTTTATAATAACGTGAAAGCTAAACACCTTCAAATAGATACGCTTTAAAAATGCTTAAGTGACAGCCAATCAGATGGAATAATGGCATCACATGGGACTCTAAATTCTAAAACACAAGCCAGAACTATTAGAAAAAGATGGGACCCATCTTAATCTATGCCTCAATTATATTTAAATAAGCCAGACTCAAGCATTTTGAACTAAGAGTGTGAAGCTTAAATACCTTCACATTTAATCCACTAAATATTATATATATAAATTAACAACGCGAAATCATCCGATTGGCTGTCACTTAAGCATTTTTAAAGCGTATCTGTTTGAAGGTGTTTAGCTTTCACGTTATTATAATATTATCTGTTTATGCTTAAATTTAATATATTTACATTTATTAATATCATTTCATTAGATTTAAAAATATTGCTTCGTTGTAAATCGGATGATTTCGCGTTGTTAATTTATATATATAATATTTAGTGGATTAAATGTGAAGGTATTTAAGCTTCACACTCTTAGTTCAAAATGCTTGAGTCTGGCTTATTTAAATATAATTGAGGCATAGATTAAGATGGGTCCCATCTTTTTCTAATAGTTCTGGCTTGTGTTTTAGAATTTAGAGTCCCATGTGATGCCATTATTCCATCTGATTGGCTGTCACTTAAGCATTTTTAAAGCGTATCTGTTTGAAGGTGTTTAGCTTTCACGTTATTATAATATTACAAAATATTAAAAATCATGTATATAAAATAAATTTTAAAACTTTTTAAAAACCATAATAATCATTTGTAAAAAGTAAAATGTGTTGTCATTTTTTTTTTTTTTATAGAATAAAGAATGTTAGTATAGAAACCATTAGCAAATGACTGGAGGAAAAAAACCACTAAGTTCATCTGCTTTTCCAAGAAAAGGGGGGAATGATTGTTAGTTCTTCTTGATTGCATCACTTATGTTATAGAAATCTGTAAAAATGGTATTTAAAGAAATATCATGCATTTTCTGAGGTAAAATCCTCCAGAATGCTTTCCCTGATCTTTTCAGCATTGTAGTTGAATATGGATCTGTAAGTAAAGAAATGCCTTAAAATTAACTTTGATCCTGCCAATCTGTTCATCACTATCTAATGTTGAAGAAATATTTGAAATTTAGTTGCTAAATTAGCCATCTAAACTGATTATCACATAGAAATGTACTTCTATAGTTAGCCTATGAATCTACTTATTTTGATGCTCATAGGAAAATTACAATGGAGACTCATAGGAAAACTGGCTGGATTAAATCAAAAGAAGTTAAATATTAGTATTGCTAGCAGACATTTAAAATTAATGATTTTATTGGCTATATATCCACATTTACAGAGACAGAAATATATGGGAGCTCACAAAGATATCAAGAACTTTCTCCATGAGTTATTATAAAGCTAGAAATATTTTTTCCTCTCACATGCTTCATATTATTTTAAATGTAAATATGTGAATATTTATTATTATTCTATTTGTTAATTAAAGTTATTGTTGTTATTAATAATTTTGTTATGTGATTATTTCTTGTCCAAAGTCCTGATTATTTATTTTATTAATGTAATAATAGTATTAGATGGAGAGGAGTAACGATCAGGAAATATAATTGAATCTACATAGAAACTTGTTTTCATATACATTCAATTTGATCGTTGCTTGTAACTATTATTGATTTGCCAATTAAAAATAAGTTGTATGTAGTCACTCTACCATGTACATGGTCACCCATTAGTTATCTTTAAATTCTTCTAGACTAAAATTAATTTGCAAATATTATTATTACCAATTGTTAATAGAATGGTTATCGTTACATATATAAACTCATTCATGTGAGAATGTAACCCATTATTTATTTATTAAAATCTTCTATTGAAATATGTATATAAGAACAAGCAATATTATTTTGGCAAAATATTTTTAAAATTGAAATGTTTTAAATCTTTTTGATTGGGTTTTTTTTTTTAAAAAAAAAAAAGCTAAACCTTACTATACATTGTTTTTATATTAAAATAAAAATGAATCGCTAACTTATTTTAAAAGACATAATAAAATAAGTCGAAATTGTTATTTTGACTTCTTCAAAAAATGTCATTTATTATTTATCTATTAGAACTTAAGGTTTATAAAATACATATATATCACTATTTTTATTAAAAGGAAAAGATAAGTGCTTTTTTTTAAATTATAAATAACTTTCAAACTTTCGAAGAAATTAATATTGTAGTATTTGTCTGAAGGTTTGTAATGATGGTATATTATAAGATGTGATATGTTGGACTATTTCCATCATTTATAAGTGTATGTTGAATGTATAGAAAATTTTAAACTTTATTTAAACTTTCCAAATACAAACAACTTGTTAGTAATAACACACAAATAGACAATACAGGTTAGTAATTAAACAATGTTTCGAGTAGTATTATTCTCTACTCTTCTTCAGGTGTTGCTGGCCTATATGCACAGTGACAATATTTGCTTAGAGGATGAACTCGCACCTTTAGATTCTTGAGTATCGAATTTAAGGCAAACGCTCTACCAATTGAGTTATTCTGTCAAAGGCAACATATAGTAGAAATTTGATATATTTATATATGAGGGTTCAAATCCTCATGAGTCCTTCAATTATTTTTTTTTTTAATAAGGCTAATTATTATTATTATTATTATTATTTCCTAAAAGCATGATTAATTAGAGGCTTCCATACATTGTGTATTGACACACTGGGTTGACTTATAGGATTATTTACCATTGTCATATGAGCAGCTTCCTTGAATTTTCTTCTATGCATTTTTTCCTCTTTATCCAATATCTTTGTATTTTCCCACTTAAGCATATGGTCATTAGTACATACATGATCTATTATGGTAGACATATCTGTTTTTTTTTTCTTTTAATTATTAGTTTGTGCTCCTTCAATCGCTGTTCAACCGGGTGACAGGTCTCACCAATGTATTTCCTTCCACATTCACATGGTATTTTATAGATACAGTTTTTGTTCTTCAGCATTTCCAGTTTAGGCTTAATAGAAGTAAGCATTTCTTGAAGTGTGGTATGGCTTTGGAAAGCAGTTCTAATGTTATATTGACTGCAGATTTTCTTTAATTTGTCCGCCATTCTTGGTACGTATGGATACACTATCGTAGCAGTAGCTGTTTTCTCTTTTGGTGTCTCTTTGTGTTGTCTATTGAAAGTTTTTTTGATGACTGCTGATGGATAACCATTCTTCATAAGCATTTGTTCTATGTGAATCTTTTCTTTTTCCAAATCATCGGCTTCTGAACAAACCTCCTTAGCTCTGTTCTATAGTGATAGTACAATTCCTTGTTTAGTGCTTCTTGTATGATTGGATGTATATGCCAAGTATTTGCCCGTGTGTGTTGGTTTCCTATACACTGTTGTTTTTACTTTGCCTTGAGGGAGTCTTGTCACAAGAACATCCAAGAATGCCAATTTTTGCAAATTAAAGAAAATCTGCAGTCAGTATAACATTAAAACTGCTTTCCAAAGCCATACCACACTTCAAGGAATGCTTACTTTTACTAAGCCTAAACTGGAAATGCTAAAGAACAAAAACTGTATCTATGAAATACCATGTGAATGTGGAAGGAAATATGTTGGTGAGACCTGTCGCCCGGTTGAACAGCGATTGAAGGAGCACAAACTATTGATTAAAAGAGAAAAAACAGGTGTCTACCATAGCAGATCACGTATGTACTAATGACCATATGCTTAAGCGGGAAAATACAAAGATATTTGATAAAGAGGAAAAAATGCATAGAAGAAAATTCAAGGAAGCTGCTCATATGACAATGGTAAATAATTCTATAAGTCAACCCAGTGTGTCAATACACAATGTATGGAAGCCTCTAATTAATCATGCTTTTAGGAAAAAATAATAATAATAATTAGCCTTATTTAAAACAACTCAGGAGGATTTGAACCAACCCTCATATATAAATATATCAAATTTCTACTATATGTTGCCTTTGACAGAATAGCTCAGTTGGTAGAGCGTTTGCCTTAAATTCGATACTCAAGAATCTAAAGGTGCAAGTTCAACTTCTAAGCGAATATTGTCACTGTGCATATAGGCCAGCAATACCTGAAGAAGAGTAGAGAATAATACTACTCAAAACGTTGTGTAATTACAAACCTGTATTGTCTATTTGGGTGTTGTTACTAACAAGTTGTTTGTATTTGGAAAATTTAAATAAAGTTTAAAATTTTCTATACATTCAACATACACTTACAAATGATGGAAATAGTCCAACATATCACATTTTATAATATTGTATTATTTTTAAAAGATAAAGAGAAAAGCAAATCTCAAATTGCTTTATATTCTAAAATATTTACAATAAGTGGGGGAAAAAATAAACAAAACATCTTTCTCAATCTTATCAAAGTCATTGCCTTCATAGAACGCAATTAAAAAAGATATCTATTGGCAAGTCTAATAATTAATAATCCCATAAAATAATGATTTAAAATTAAAATTTAAAAAAAAAGTTTGCATTAACATGTGGTCATTGTACCAATATGGTACAATATATATTCTTAATTTAAGTACTTTTTTTATGTCTGTGAATGTATATATATTTTGTGAAATGGTCATGTACAAATTATTTTTAACATGATTTACAAACTTTTCAATACTCGAAACAATTAATTTAAAAATTAGTTCAAACATTTAAAAAAGATAACTCATTATTATTTAATATTTAAAATAAATAAAAGCATATAAGAGTTTGTTAATGAAAGGATTAAAAGATATTTTCTTTAAATTAAAATTTATTTAATGATTTGATTAGATAAAATCAATACAACCATGATATTAACTTATAAAACATGTCATTATCCTATGAATATATACAGTGGAAGGAATCTAGTTTTCACACATGCCCTTGACACAATAGTGCATGTATTAAGACTAGTTTCCTTCCACAATATTATATTTATATATAGCTATATGTGTACTAACAAAATAAAAAAATTAATCTTTTATAAAAATTTATTAAAAAGGAATTAAAAGAAAATAGGATTTAACTATTTATTTAATAAATGATAAATTAGTCTAAATTAATAATAAAAAAACTTATTTGAATTTAAAATTGCTTTAGTTCTATCACAAGAGGGCCAATTGTTAGCTTTAAATCATATTACATGAAATGCAAAAATAAAATAAAAATAATAGTTCTTTTTTTTTTTTTGAATGAACATTGGGAAAATGTTTGCTCATTTTTTCAAACTCATTTTACAGAATTCTTGATATTTTCTCTATTCTGAATTATAAATGTAATGATGTTTACATAACTAAGGTTGATAGTGAGTTATTCTACTAAATTCTCATTTGTCTTTGTACATTCTGGCTTTTCTCAATATAAAAAATAAGTAAGTGGGATGAGAAATATGCAGTATTGGCTGACAATGGAAGCAGTCAGTTTTACTATATTCTGTTCAAATGTACTACTCTTTTATAGCAATATTTTTCATGACAGCAATGAAACATTACGGTATTATTTCTTGCTCTTTTCAATTATCCAACATATATGAGCAGTATGTCTCCTTTCTAGATCTTTTCTGAAACCAACTTATATTTCTCGCAGGTTTTTTTCCCCAGTATAAAACTGTATGTAGTAAATTTTCACAATTTTATTACCATACAACACAAGAAATATTATAGAATAGTTTGTACCATCTATTAAAGTTATTTCATTGTTGTAAGAATATAAATTGATTTTTGTCCAATCTTTAGGCTATTGAATATTTTTTTTACATTAATTGACATAATACGGTCAGTTGCTACAAAATTTCTCATGTAGTGTCATTATAAAACAGTCTTTAAACAACACACTGTAATACAAAAGCTTCCCAGCAATCTTCTATAGACAGTCAAAAGGACTATACTCATCAGGCTGGACAAATGTCAGATAATGTGAATTTACAATTTTTGATACTGTATTTTATAGTTAAGAATTGGTGAGTCAAAAAAGAAAAGATAAAACACAATATATTTCTAAAATTGACTGGAATTTTGAATCGTAAACAATAAATAAGTTTATTAATATTGAAATTACCTTACCTGTGCTTTTATCATTTCATTAAATTTTAAGCATGTTTTCTATCAGATTTTATAAAATAAAAATACATTTTCATTTTTTTTTTTATATTTGCAAGGCATTTTTTCAAGTCATTTATTATTTCTACTATCTTGACAGAAACTTTTACCAAGAAAATAAATAGTATTTTTTATCATGCAGTATAAGTAAAATTTAAAGTTAACCAAACGAAGAATTTTTATGTCAAAATAAATTTAATAATAATTCTAACTATTTTTGGATATTCTTAGTTTTAGGATTTGAATCCAGAATGATCAAAAAAGAACTGAAAATTTTTGGAATCTTATATTTCAGAAAAATATTAAAGATTATATAAATAAAAACAAATTTGAAATATTTCAAAAAATGAAAAATAATTTGAATCACATTTGTTTCAAATATCAAAAATCATTAATTGATTTATTTTAGACATATGCATTAAAAAAAAAAGTCATAGGTAAGAAATGAATATTGATAGATGAATTTGAATTAGAGATTGATTTTGAAAATATTATTCATAATTCTGTGAATTATATACATGGTCTTCATTGTTCTTTTCTCAGCTAGAAGTGTCATGTGAAAAAGTTGGTGATTGTACTAATATGGTCTAATTCATTTAAGATTCGGAATGAATTTATTAGACTTTTATAAATGTTAGTTTAAGTTTGGTATTTGATTTGTCTCATATCATGCAAAATAAACAATATATATTATTGTATTTTTATATTGGACTATTTCCATCATCTAATATGTGTGTTGAATGTCTTTAGAAAAGTGATTTTATTTTAATATTCCAAATGCATTCAACTGTTAGTAATATCACAGCAAACAGGTTAGTATATGCACTAACTGTTAGTAATATCACAGCAAACAGGTTAATATGTGCACCAACTGTTAGTAATATCACAGCAAACAACTGTTAGTAATATCACAGCAAACAGGTTAGTATATGCACCAACTGTTAGTAATATCACAGCAAACAAGTTAGTATATGCACCAACTGTTAGTAATATCACAGCAAACAGGTTAGTATATGCACTAATCTGTTTGCTGTGATATTACTAACAGTTGAATGAATTTGGAATATTTAAATAAAATTAAACTTTTCTAAAGACATTCAACACACATATTAGATGATGGAAATAGTACAATATAAAAATACAGCTAGAACACCATCATCACAAACCTTCAGGAAAACACAATATATATTATTGTGTTAATAATTCCAGAACAATTTCTCAGAATATGAATAAGAATCTAATGGCTTCTTTTTTTGTGTCAGTTTTAATAGCTTTCACTAGTTTTATCTTTATTGCAATTTGACAAATATTTTTCCAGATATTTTTTGATTGAAAAAGCATAAAATATTTGCTATCTCTTATAATTTCTTATTTTAGTTAGGTATATTTTTTTTTTTTTTAATTTTTAATTACTTTATTTTAAATCATTTACATCATATCAAAGATTACATTCTATTAGCCTAGCAATAAATTGTGGAGGTTTTGAATTTGAATTAAATAAAGACTATTTAATAATGAATAGCAAAAATGATTATATATTTAGAATGTACATTATTTGTAGAAAAGCTCTTTATATCTATGATATAATTTATTATAAAATATTATATGTTAGATTCATATTGTATAGTTATATCACAGGAAATGTACAATTTGGTTTTATATTTAGCACATGATTTAAAGTGGAGCACTATTACTTGAGCCTTATGGAACTCTTTATCTTAATTTTGAAGGAATGTATGTTGTACTAATTGTGAAACTTTTTATTTTGAATACTTGTGAATCTTATTAAGTTTTGATATCTTTTGAAATCTTAGGTTCTTTTTTTTTTAACTCATTAGTTTATATAAACATTATTAAAACCAAATAAATGATTATTTAAATTTTTATTTGTTTATATTTTAATTTTTATCTTTTATTTAAGTAGCTAATGTATAATTATGTTTTGAATATATTATAGTACATTTTTTTTTTCTTTTTAATAATTATTTGAATTGCATAATGACCTTTTCTGATGTTTTAATTTATATTTATTCAATATAGAAATGTGTATATGGTAGTGTGTATTAGATTTTTCCATGTAGTGCCACAACAATTATGTGCTAGTATAAGAGATTGTGATAATGTGATGTTTAGTGGTATTACAGATATGTGTGCATGAATTTGAATATTATGTATGTGTATACTTATATCTGCATTTTGTTATTATTTAGCAGTGTGGTATCTGTAAATAGAATTAATAGGAATTCACCTAAAAGGATATCAGGCCAAGATGGGTCTCATATAATTTTTTCCCAACCTGCCTCCAGTATTCATATCGCTGCCTCACATGATGACACATCTGAAGGTGCTGTTCATTACTTTCAAGATGAACATGGTAAATTTTACAAATTTTTAAAATAGAATAACTATCCAATTAGTTTAATAAGATGTATGTGACTATATATTTATCAATAAAATTTTATTACTAATGGTATGTGTAAAATTATTATCACCATAATCTTTTATTTTAGGAAATTGGTTATCATATACTTTTGATGGTAATAGTTCTGGTGTAGCTACTGGCATGGAATTACATATTTCATCAAAAAGGTTGGATCGTAAATGGTTAGTTATTTTCCTTTTTAATTTTAAAGTTATTTATTTATTTAAAAAGAAGTGATCTAATTAATCCAGTCAAGTTTTTTTTCAAATGATGTTTTTAAAGATTAATAAATACCATGACTGCTTTATATCCTAGCTATAATAATACTGATGAGAATACATATTTTGTTGTAAAAATTTACAATTCTCATCAGTCCAGAAATTTAATTAATTGGTTATAAATTTTTTTCTGTTACTTTTTATTTTATATAGTTGTTGCTAGTGTAAATGATTCATCAGTAATAGAGTTCGGCAAAGTTTTTAATATGAAGAGCCATATACACACCCACTTAGCCCCACCCTTCCCCAAAAAAAAAAAAGAATTGCATGGAAAGAGATGAAAAATATGAATTTCTGAATAGCTGTGGATATTTGAATACTTATTTTTAGTAATAAAACATAATAGAATCTCTGTACATCCTAACGAAAATAAAAAATTATCTTAAAAATAAACAAATAAAAATAAAAAATTATTTTGACCTTTTGATTTATTCATAAATTTGTAATATTTAAATATTAATCATATACAAGAATTACTATTTTATACTAAGGCTGAATTCAAGAAACAATGTTGTAAATTGCATTTTCCTCTTCTAGAATCATCAAAATATTTATTTACAAATTACATGAGCTCATATTTATCATGATAAAAAAGTGCCATAAGATTGGGATCAAAAGGCAGCATATGGTTTGTTTTCTTAAAACATATATTTTAACATGTTGTGTTATAAAAATTATTATTCTTATAGGACAAAAAATGGTAATTAAGGGCAGAATATAACCTTGTAAAATTACTACATTTGATTAGTAATAATAACAAACTCACTAAAATGGCGAATAAAATATATATATAGAAATTAACATAATAAATAATAATCATTTTTTAAAATTAAGGAGAGAAAAAAGTATATTTTAAAAACATTTTTAGTAGAAAATGTCAGAAAATAATTTTTTAAAAGATAATGGGGGAAGGGTGGTATTTTTAAAAAAAAGTCTGATAAAAGTGATTATAAAAAAATGACTAATTTTTTTTTTTTTTAAATTCTTTTGATTATTTTTTGGAACTATAATAAGAACAGTATTCGATATTTTTTATATTCAGAAATGCTAATTATATAAAAAGCTTTTATTTATTTAAAAATTATATATACTGTTATAGATCCTACTACTATTTTTTATAAAAAGAAATATTAAAACTCTTACTTTTAAAAAGTACTTGTTAAGAATATTATTATTAAGACAGAAGTAATAGAATTTTTTTTTCTTACAAATTATTCAAAAATAATGTCAATTTTGACAATATTTTTTCAATAGAAACACTTAATATGTATATATAATGAATTAAAGATACTGTATATTCAGAATAAACATTGAAGTACTAAATATATTCCAAATGCATTTTCAATACTGGGCACATTTGTCAAAAAAAAAAAAAATTACATTCAAACCAATAACTAATAGAAATGAGAAATTTTGCATTTAAATGCACATGTTCCAAAATGCACTGAGTTTAAACTATTATTAATAATTCAAGACAAGTTTTTTTTAATTTATGTTTTCTGTTATTTTGTTCAGTGCAAATCATTTGTACTTTTTTAGGATTAAAGACATGACCGATTCTTTCATGATTTAAAAATATTGGATAATATTGTAGGATCTATTTTAGCTCTATTGCAAATATATATTTGATGTTTTAATCTTACTTTTGTGTTAGTACTTATGCCATATCTCACCTTGTCTTCAAATAAAGGCTAGTCCAGATTCCATCTTATCTAGATCGAATTGAGCATTCATTGCACTAACCAATGTGTGTACAAAGATATAATGTATATCCAATGGCAAGAATGGGCCAATAGGCAATGATGCTCACTGAATTCGAAAGTTTCTATTAAGGATGGGGATCTGGCAATAAGTAGTCAGTCTTTTTGAAGGTAAGGTCAGGGAGAACTATTGTCACAAAGCTGAAAGACAGAATCCTTGTTCTCTCCATCAATGATCACATAACTGAATGACCGTACATGCGTTCACAGAGAACTACTGTTAAACCTAAACAGCAGTATATAAGTTCTCCAGACAATAGCTAACAAAGCTAATAGTTAACACTGAGATAAGTTCACAATCAGGAGTGGAAGTTGCTAGAACCAAATTTTGGCATGAGGCAAACTGTCATAATACGGCTGGAAGTGATAGGGAAATTATAAGGCAAATACAGTCCCTTCTTTTGTAGTTCACACTAGAACTAGGAGCTATATTTTAACAACAGTATCAGGCAGAGTATAGCCATTGTAAATATGAGTGTATATTTGTATTCATGTTTCACTAATAAATATATATTATAAAACGTATTCACACAACTATGTGTTCATATATAATCCAGACTAAACATCACAATTTAATACACTGTAATAAACATAAGGGCAATTTGGTTTCTGATATTTAAAATGTGTGGACATTTTCTGGGATTAATTTTATCTTTACTATTATTGATTTCATGTGACTGGGGAACAAATATATACATTAAAGTCTTTTTTACATAATTTCTTTATTTTTGTTGCAACAGAATGTATATAAGAAAGAATCAGTCAAGATTTATTACCTGCAACTTTATTTTTGTTACAGCTTAACTTATCATAAATCATTTTACATATTTAAACAATGAGTATTTCTTGCACCCCTTATATATTATCTTTTTTATTAGAATTTGCATAAATTATGAACTTCATATAGCCTTTTGCCATATTTTGTATACTCCTGCTTTATACAATTTTCTAAATCTAAAAAAAATATATCTATTAAACAATTTTAAAATAAGGATGATGATAATAATAAAACTTACAAAAATAGTGTGGATTCTTTTCAGTTTGAAACTATAAAGAATATTATAATTTAAAATATTTATGCAAAATTATTGATGACTTATACTCATTGAATGATTAGATGATAGTTGTTATATTATCTGTACTGCATAACAATTCTTTTTAGTTATGAATTTGTAATTATAATTTATTCTGGTTAAACCAATGGATGGTCATCATTTTTACTAAGAAAATTTGTTAGTAATTATTTGTAGCCTGCATTACTTTATCATTTATTTCATAATATTAGAATTTAGAATTTTAACATGTGATGATTTATATTTTATTACTTCACATATGTGTGTGTGTGTATGTATGCAAAAATAAATGTTTTTTATGGTTGATTAAAAGTATTTGGTTTTTCATATGATGTATTGGCATTTGATACATCACACATGACATCATCTGGATAGTATATATAGTTCAACAGCTGATATTCTTAGAGAGACTTAATGATAAAAGATAGTCCATAAATTGTAAATGAAGTACATTTTTTTAAGCATGTATACAAAACTTTATTAAATAAAAGAATTATTTGTTATTAAGTAATGTTTGCAATTTTCAATTGCAATTAGATTTTTTTATTTAAATGAAAAAAAAATAGTTAGATCTATCATTTTTTAACTTGCATAAATTTTTTTATTTTTAATTTATATATGTATATTTTAAGGGATAGCACTTCTTTAAGTTCGTCAAGTTCAGACTCTACTGTAATTCTGGATCAGCCGTCAGTATTGAGGCCCATTAAAACTCCTGCAGATATTACAGTTGAACTAGGTTTACCTAGTTTATTAATACCTCGATCATCTCGCAATCCAATGCATTTGTTTGCTGAATCATTTTTAGATCGTACCAGGGTTTCAACAGAAGTCAGCCCTCCTTTAGCAACTAGTTCTCATACAGACACAGATTGCAGTTTATCTAACAAAAGTAAATTTTTAGAAGATAAACAAAAACCTCGACATTATTATAAATACTGGTTATTACCGTGTAAATATATAAAAGTTAGATTTGATCGATTAGCACTCCTAACATTATTGGATAGGTAAGTAAGATAATATTTTAATTATTTATAAAATATTTGGTGTTATTACTATACTGTTTTTCCTGTCATCATTATTGATTTATTTCAGTGTATTGTCACTGTATATTATTAGTACATTGTTGCAAATTATAAAATCAGACAGTAACTTTGCATCTTATCTTTTCTTTTCTCTTTTTATTAAAAGTAAATTTCTCACATAGTTATTTTCAAACAATTGAATCAGTCATGCTTCTTAATTGAATTGTCCATCATTTTTTTTATTTACACCTGGGTTTCGTTTTATGCAGTAGATAGGTTCCTCAGAAAACGTGCACAAAAGAAATCGCACAAAAATAAACGTAACTTATCTTGAAAAATGGGGGATAGGTTCCGGTAATTTTCAGAAATTGGCATAAAAGCAAAGCAACAAGGAAAAATTACTTTAAAATTTGCATTAAAAAAATAAGGAAATAAAAGTATGACTAATAAAAATTTTCAAATATTTGAAAAAAAATAATATAAGACAAACTTTTTTTTACTTTTTTTATTAACTACAGTATTTAATTTTACATTTTTTACATAAATATTTTAATCATTCGTTTGTGAACTAGTAAGAAATCAGATTCGTGACGTGTTGTACAACTAGCGCCATTTCCAGTCTTGTGCTGTTTTTATATTAAAAAAATGAGATTGTAATCAAAACAAAAAGATTAGACATTATCATTCGAAAAATTATTTTCAGTTTATAAAATCAATAAAATCTTTGTTATTATTTATTTTAAAAATCTAAAAAAATATTTATTTCTGTTAATATTTAACAAAATACGTTTTAAAAGTTTAAAATTTTTGAATATTTATTGTGATATTTTTATATATATGTATAAATCTATTATTATTATTATTTACTCATTAGTATAAGTAGGTTATTTACAAAGAAGCTAAGATCCTAAATGCAGCTTCAAGCCGTATTATCGTAAGCTGCTAATATAACATTACATTTTTGAAAGAAAAAAAAAAGTATTTCAAGTCAAAATAAGTTATTAATAATTTAAATTTCTTGATATCTAATAAATATAGTGAAATATGAAGGATATTAAGAAGAAACATGAATCGCATAACTTCAAAATCGCATTAAAATAATCCGCATAAAACGAGATCCAGGTGTATTTGATAAACTTTTTGCATATAACAATTTAAATCTTAAAGAAGGTAATTGATTAATTTTCATTTTTCAATCTAATTACCTATACACTGGCTTTTTCATTCATTTATGACTTCATATAATACTAAATCATCCATGCACTTTACTATTGTTACCCAATGCTTTATTTACCACCCTCTTTTACAGTTTCGATTGCCTCAGCAATCTTTAGAACTACAACATAATACAAACATATAATTTACATTTATATTCATGTCTTTATGAATATTCTTCTTTTTTTTTTTTTTTTGTTATTATCAAGCAAATTTTTTCAGTAAAATGCTCCCATCAAAAATTTAGATTCTTTAAACATATATTTTTCTCATTTAAGTGTGAATCATTTGAAATATTTTTTAAGTAAAATAAATTATAAGTTTTCATAAAATGCTGGCATTTGCAATATTTACATTTTTTTTCCTCACCCAACTATTGTGAATTATCAAAATATTTTTGAATTGTTGATTTTAATGGTCAAAATGTATTATATTCAAAAAATTTAAAGTTTTAATGTCAATTAAACATTTTCGTGACATTCATTGAATTTTCAAAATATGTGATTAAATTTGCATTTATTTCAGTCTGTGATCTTATATATCCTATCCATCATACACTGACTAAAACTATTCTTATTAATAACAGAATGAGAATTTTTTTTAAAAAAAAAAATTACTCTTTTATTATAAGATCTTGGCTAATGCATTTATCTGCTGTATCTAAACTTGAAGTACAAATATATAGAGTTTGGAAATTTTTTCAATAGCTAAGCTTATCATTCTTTTAATTAGTCAATTTAGCTAGCTATCCACTGTTGGTTTGTAAATAGGTTTTTAAGCTAACTGAAGAAAACATATTTTATACACTTTCATTTAACTTATTCTATTTTTTTAGTTTGACTGCTAAAATCTTATAACTCAATTTTCACTCACTTCCCAATTATCAATCTAGTTGAAACTTTGTATGCATATGTATTACCAATGATAGTACTTTTTTTTTTTACAGTTTGCAAATAATTTTAACAAAAAATTAGTGAAAATGTTAAAATTTTATATGGGATTCAGTATTCCTTATGGTATTATCATTTTGCAATATTTTTTTAGCTATAAAACTAAAAAGTAGAAATTATAAAATGTAAAAAAAAAATTTTCAGTTTTCACAGCATTTTTAATATTATGTGACTATAAATAAAAGTGGGGGAACAAGAAATTATTTACATAAACTCATAACTAATGCGTACTTGTTTGTATTAACATCAATCTGGTGTTGGTACATAAAAGTAGGCAGTTTTATTTTTGGTAGTATAATATCAAGACCGCTTGAAAGCTGAAAAAAAATTATTTTTTAATGCATTTATGTGAATAAAAGCATTTTTTTTTAAAAAATATTATAAATTTTTTTATTCAAAAACAAGATCTTAATTGTAGTTTGGATATTAATTAAATATAAAAAGGAAAGTGAATAATTTTTAATTATAATCTGTTTAACCTTTATAATTACTCAATAATGTTTTAATTACAAGTGAAACTTCTACCATAAATGGATTTGAAATTAGTGTTTAATTTCACTGCTTATTTATAAATTAAAACTAATAAACAATATTTTATATTAATATAATATTGAACTTCTTTGCTTCTTTTTTTCTTTTTTTTTTTGCCCTTTTTCGATTTTTAGAATGCTTTTTATTACTATTATTATTTCTCATAGTTTTGACCATCTAGCATGTTTTTTTAATGTTTCCATTACAGTTTTGTCTTTGTGACTGTACCTTACTATTTTTCTATAATATTCTATTAACTGTTTATTCTTTTTGCATTATTTTTATGTATAATTAATTTTCAGTAATAATATTGGGTATTATTGAAAATTGTATCATTCTCGATTAAAATTAATGCTTATATTTACATTCTTGCCTTTTATTTTATTACATATGTAAAGAAATAACAGCAGTGTTCAAACTAAGAATCACAATCTTCAAAATTGATTGCAACATTGTTATTAGTCTGTTTCTTTTAAAAGTTATAACCAGATCTTAAAAGATTCTTCCTGTTATATTTAAATTCAGACATGAAATCTATTCAAAACAAAATTTCATATTAATAGTATTACATGCGTAGGTCTGAATGCAGATTTATGTCTTGTATATATATATTTTTTTGAACACTTTTTTTTCAAAGAATGATGGGTAATAGTGTTTATCTCTCTAATTCTTCTTGCTATTCAATTGTCTATTAGACTTGTTTAGAGGAATTACAATGTAAAGATAAGAATTTAATAAGCATGATACTTAAAAATTTACTTTTTAAATATGTTAATTTTTTTGAGAAAACTTCTGACTGCAGCTTAAAAATTATGTTGATAAAATTGAGACAGTTCAAATGGTTTTATAAATGTATTACATTAGCTGAATTTAAACAATTTATTGTTTAGTATATATATATATTTATTATAAGGTCAATATAATAAAAATTTTCTAAAAAAAAATTGTTTGAAAACTATATCATTTGAAATTAATTCAGTATTTTATAATTTTAATGAAATTGAATTCATTGGGTTTTTTTTTTTTGTTAGTTTGTTTGACTTACTAATTCATTTCAAATCAAATTATATGTCATGTGATTTACTTCAATTGAATATTAAAGTAGCAATAATCATAATTTATAAATATAATTATTTGAAGATATGCAAATAATATATACCAAATTTTAACAAATATTGGTGAAAAATTCTACCTTAATCTTAGAATTTACATATTTATCAAAATATGCATATTTGATGAGTGTGATTAAATTAAAACAGGTATATAATAGTTAATAATATTTGTAACATTATTTGCTATTAGTTCAGGTATAATCAATATCATATTTTACAGTAATGATGTATCACATGATCACCATCTCTTATACTAGCACATAATTGTTTATAAACAAGGCAAAACTCTCCATACAGTAGTGCCATTAGATAGGGGTTTTATGCACAAACCTTCTGGCATTCATTGATTACTCTGGTTGATACAGGGTGGCACTACTGTATGGAGAGTTTTGCCTTGTTTATAAGTAATGATGTATTTATGGTGATTTTATATGTCTTTTATTTCATTTTTAAATATCTTATTTTTATTAAAATAAATTTCTGTGAAAGGTCAACTGCAGTGTTTGATGATATCAAGAAAGTAATTTTCTTGTCATGGTTAAACAACACTGCAATATAGTTTTCGATTTGTATGTTTGAATAAATTTACAAGTGTCTGCATATGTGCGTACAAGTGGTGTTGAAATAATTGAAATTTTTAGGAAACATTTTTTATATATATTGTGTTAAAAAAAATTTTTCTCTCTCTTTTTTTTTTTTTATAGGAACACTACATTTTTAGATAATATGTTTACTATATTACTATCAGTAGGCGTTGGAGTCTTAGGGGTGTTACTTCTGTCTGCTGGTTTTTTCCAAGATTTTTGGATTTTTCTTTTCTGTGTAGTCATTGCTAGTTGCCAGTATTCTCTTCTAAAAGTAAGTTTTTATTTTACAATACTTTAATATTATTATTATTAAGTAATAACTTGTAGGTTTATGACTTTACGCTTGTCCAAATTATGATAATAGTAAATAGTGCTATCACACTTATAATGTAAAGCTGTATAATTAATATCAATTATGAGAAGTCAGTTTCTCGAAAGCGCTCAGCGATTTTAATTGAACAGCTTTACGTTATAAGTGTGATAGCACTATTTAATATTATTATTATTATATTTTCAAGAAATAATGATTTATTTATTTTTATTTTGCTGTCTTTACATATATTTTCAAATGAAATAATTTCTAAACTTTTCAAATTGCCACTATTCACATATCAAAGTAAATAAGCAGATTCTTATCATTAAGTTTGATGTTTTCATATTGAAAATAATTTAATATCATTAGAAAAAAAACCTTATAAAATTATATATCTTATGGATTACATTGTAGTTCTTGTTCATTTTGTTATTCTACTTATTATGGAATTGGATTTTCTCTCATTGCTAATTTAATTTCTTCCCGAATATTTATATTGATCATCCTTATTGGAAATATTTGTTTTTTGATCATTTTTTGTTCACTAAATATATTAATTTCAAGTTTATTTTCTAAATAAATTATATTATTTTCCACTTTAGTGACTCTTATATCATACCTATAATTTGAAATTAATGTATATTTTGCCTTAATGCATTTTCTGACATATACAATATTTAGTTTGCTTACTTTGGGAAATTTAAATTTTTATGAATTCTCATTTGTCAGTTATTTTTATATGGATTACATGATTTATTATTGTATTGTTGTTTTGTAATTTATTTTATTGTAGAATTGCTATAGCTCTTGTCATTATTTTTTTTCCCCTTCCCCCAGAATTGTATTTGACCTTATCAGTAATTTAATTTCTTCCTTGAAAGTTTATATTTATATTGATCCCTCATTGAAAATATTTGTTTTCAATCATTTTTTGATCACTAAATATGTAATTTTAGGTTTATTTTCTAAGTAAATTATATTATTTTAGTGCTACTTTTATTACTACATGCAATTATCACCAATAAATCTTTCTAAAGCAGGCAAAACTCTCCATACAGTAGTGCCACTCAGTGCCAGCCAGAGTAATCAATGGATGTCAGAAGGCTTGTGCATAAAATTCCTATCTAGTGTCTACTCATCCAATATCACCTGATCAATTTCTGGCTTGTGGCCTTCTTCCGTGAGGAGCCTTGGATCTGAGAGCATTGCACCTAGATCTTAGGACCTAATGCAACTCTCCAGCAACCATCTTTTATCTCTACTTAACTACAAAACTATGAGAATAAAATTGTAAACACAATAATATTTCCAATCCAAGCTCATTAGCTTATACAATCATATAGGTCTGAGCTCAGTTCAGTACCCATGCATTTTGGTATCTGGTTCTTTAATAACCATAGCCACCAGGTGCAGTGCTCTCAGATCCAAAGCTCCTCACTGACTAAGGCTACAAGCCAGAAACTAATCTGGGTATATCGGATGAGTAGGCACTAGATAGGGATTTTATGCACAAGTCTTCTAGGATCCATTGATTACTCTGGCTTGCACTGAGTGGCACTACTGTATGGAGAGTTTTGCCTATTTTAAAAACAGTTATGAGCAAGCATAAGAAATGGTGATTATGTGATATTTAGTGGTTTAATAAATCTTTCTATTGTTAAAGAAAGAAATTTAATATGTATTTTGAAAAAAAAAACAATGAAGAATATACAATTTTAGTATTGTAATTATTTGATTTAAAATTTTGTTGATTTAACTAATTAATTAATATCTAAATATCTGGGATAATTTTTCAAAAAACAATTATTTAAACATTGTCCTGTATATTTAAAAAAAAATTTCATACAAAAATAAGTAAATTAAACTCTTATTTTAAAATATTGTTTTGTTGTTGATGTTATATATACATTTTAAATTATTATAAATTCAAATGTAAAATTTTTAAATTTTAAATTAGAATTTAAATATATTTTATTTTTATTTGATTTCCTTTTTTTTCTTTTTTTAACTTTATAAATTTTTTCCTATTATTAATAACTTGTAATTTATTGTGATGTTATCTTCTAATGTGAACAAATGTTTGTCATTAATTGCAGTTTTAAATTTCATCTTTTTTTTTATAAAACTCAAATTTCTCCTTAATCTTATTAGTATTATTCTTCCACTCTATTATGAATGTGATGATCCCCCACCACCACTACTCAGTTTGTGTATATATCTTTATCCTGATTTACTTTGCTATAGGTTTACTATTCTTAAGTCACCTCATTATGATTTATAAAGAGCAAATTTTTTTTTTTTTTGTTTTACTATTTTTTCAATAATATTTTTTTTTTTTTAATATTGATGTTTTTAATATTTGCAATTCATTTGGCTAATGCAATTATCATATTAGTGCTGCAGGGTTGCTAAAGTTACATATATCTAATATCCCAATTTTGTAATAATTGCTTTTTTTATTATTATTAAGTCCAAATATTACATTATATCTGCTACTCTGAATCATTCTGATCATTTCTTAATCAAAACTTTGCTGTTTATTTTCCAAAATTTTTAGGAACACTGCTGCAAAACTTCTCCAGTTTTTTAAATCTGTTACTAGAGTGGTCTTTATTTTCATGGACTAATTGTGTTTCAAGTCTAACAATGTTGTTTTTAAATTCATTTCTACTTACTGATCCAGATCTAAATTATATTTCAGAAAACAAAATTCTTAATATAAATTAAAAACATTATCTTTATTAAATGGATAACACACTGTGTTAAAGTGGATTTATTATTATAAAAAAAAAAAATGTAAATTTCTTATTGACCAAACCAACTAATCATTTGTCAAGAATATTTGTAATAAATTTTAATAATTATCCTGTTTGTTGACTGCAAATCTTTTAATCCTAATTGAAATATTTAAAACATCTATCATTTTATAAGTAATTCCATTATTATGTTAGTTAAGTCGCTGTAGAACATGAGGATTCATTGTATTTTTTAATTCCTTCTAGAGACATTTATATAAGATTTGTTCATGGATCTGGCCAGGGATTTTATATGTCACAATAAAATCCATCTCAAATATTTTAATTATAGTCATTTTCTAGCACATTGTAGATGATTTTCCCAAAACCTATCAGTTTTTTTTATACACAGATGATAAAATCCTCAGACGCGATTTTCTAAAGTAATTAATTTTATAATAATATTATTGAGCATATAAATTAAGAATTTTTTTTATCAAGTGCTTTATAAGTTTCAAAATATTAATATATTGTTATTACTACTCTTTTAACAGTTGAATTTAAAATTATTTTACACAATATTAAAATATATAATATTTTAAATGATCCTTAAATTTATTATTAAAGTATAAATGATAATAAGTATTATGCACACACATGCATGCCCATAAGCATGTAAACAACATCACACATTTTCACTATTATGAATTGATTATTTTTCAACATATCCTTTTTTTTATTATTATGTTCATATAGCTTTATTCTTCCCTTGCTTTGTAGCCTATCTCCAAAAAGTAAATATTTTCTGCATTATACCCCCTATTCCTATTTACTATTAAATAACAAATGATAATCATGTGAAATGACTGTATCATTTTAACATATATATGTAGGTTTATATTTTTCCTTCAACATTTTCTTTTATTTTTAATAGAGTGTTCAGCCTGATGCATCTTCTCCAACACATGTAAGATTTTCGTGGGTTTTTTTATTTAAACATTTAATTTAGATTATTTTTAATATGTTTTTTTTTTTTTAATTTTAAAAAATAGGGCTATAATCGTATTGTAGCCTTCAGCCGTCCAGTCTACTTTTGTGTGTGCTGTGCTTTAACTTTGGCTGTGGATTATGGGGGTCGCCTTACCACACGTACAACTCTTTCTTTATATGGAATTTCTATTTCATGGCAACCTGTTTTGATATTTACTAGAGATATTCTTACTAGTAAGTGAATTTTAGACAAAATATATTTTAGATATAAATAAATAAATTATCACAGTATAATATGATAAAATATATATATGAAAATATTTTGCTAAATATTACTCTCTTTCAAAAAAATTAATAAAGACAAAAAAAAAAGCAAATGATTTTTAAGATATATATTTCCTGAAGTAGGTGATATTGGTCCAATCTTCAAACCTTCACATACATCTTTATCAATGTTCATTATTTATCTATCATATTTTTGTTATGACTTAATCTGCAAATGTGCAATTCATGTACAACCTTAATGATGATTTACCATCTTTTAGATAAATTTATTTACTTATAAATTTTATTAATAATTTAAGGCATTTGGTTTACAGTTTATATTTATAATCATTAAATAAATAAAAATAGATAAAATTTCTACTTTTTATATTAATGCTGACAATATGGAAATCAAATTATGAATCCAAATGACTCTATTATTATTAAAGAACATTTTCATAAACATTAGTACAGTGAAGCCACAAACTGTGCTGTATCAAAGTACATTTTAGTTATATGCTATCCAATAAAAAAAAATTGTAAATAAACTTAACAAAAAAAACATTAAAATTTGTAAATTTAGTACATTTACAATATGTGAACGACTCTTCTTCCATCTCTGAGCATCATATGCATTCATGTTTTAAAAAAAATTTTTAATTTGTAAATATATTTTATAATATACCTCAAAATGCCATTCACATTCATATTAATTAATTATATAAATATGATTTGTGCTAAAGATGCTTAAACACACAAAACTGATTTTTTTAAAATTCTTTATATATTAAAACAACAATGCAAGTGTGGCTGAGTACTTTCAAGGGACTCACAGCTAATCTTGATGAACAAAGGCTATTACTTTCATATTTTCCGAATGTGCATAAAAAACTTTGTTTTATTTTCAATAAAAAATACCACTTGTGCTTTCACACACAACCCAACTCCAATAAGTTAATCAGTAACACTAAGGACAGATTACCACCCTTGTAGACACCTCAAGTGGTATACAATATTGCCTGCCCTGTGGCAAATTGTCAGGCCTCATACATCGGTGAAACCAGAGCCTGTATCTACACGTCTGTCTCAACATATATATTCGTACAACAAAGAACTAACAGATCCAACTTGTAACTCAGTTTTCGCCCAGCATCGCATCTCAGCAGGGCATGATTGCAAACCGATTGACCCTGTGGTTGTTTGCAGGGATCGCCATGACTTTAAAGACACACCCTACAATATATTCAAGAAATGGAATACATAAACTCATTTGCATTACTAATTTTGTTAATTACAATATGGCTATAACTATGAGGGCTGGGTCCCTTGAAAGCGCTCAGCCACACTTGCATTATTGTTTCAATATATAAAGAATTTTAAAAAAGTCAGCTTTGTGTGTTTATGCGTGTTTAGCACAAATCATACTTATATAATATTTAACTGCAAAGTTTAAACATCTCGCTTATTTCAATTTATTAATTATATTTCTTCAGTTTATATTGAAAGCACATATATTTTATTCTTGTTATTATCCTTTCTGAATTTGATATACAGTATATTGCACAATATGTTTTTTAATCTTAATGCTAAAAGTTTTACAAAATTTTAAAACATGCTAAAAGTTGATCATGATTTAAAAACATCAAAACAAAGAGATTCTAATTTTTTGGTAACAACACCACTATTATGTTTCTATAAAAGAAAAAATCGTTGAAAAAAAAATATATCACCCAGAGCTCATTTGATAGTGACGAAAACCAGATATTTCTCTCTTTATTTAAAAAAATAAAAATGCAGAACAGTTACTCTGTTTGTTTTTTTTATTCTTATTGTTTCATTGAATGAATTAGTGAACACATACTCAGTAAAATATTTGTCAATTGTATCCCCTCAATCTATTATTAATAATTATATTATTATTATTTTAAATTTCTGTTTGTATTATAATCTTAATTTATATAGGTATACTATACATATAAAAAAGCATCGGTATTATATATATGTGCATATTGAAAATTACTGTACACTTGCAGTTCAGTAAACATATGTAGTTTTTTAAATCAAAATTTATCAGCAAAACATACATTTGTATGTGAGGGGGGATTTGGAACAAAATATAGCATAGTCCATGGCTCTACTGTATTCATAGTAAGTTTATCAATGTCTGTATAGTTATCAGTAATAACAGAATATTTTGTTCTATTAAAAGAAGACTCAGTTATGTTTTTTTTTTTTTAGCATAAATTAGATTTCTAAAAATAATCATATAATTAGTTACTTGAGATGTTATGTCTCTGTTGCATTCAAGCATCCATGCAGCATGTTGAGCTAGTTTTATTTATTTAACTAATCCAATTTTTTTATTTTATTCGACTGAGAATTAATACAGGATTGATTACCTACCTCTTGAATTCCAACACTGCCATTGTAGTAAAATTGCACAGGGGCCCAGATTTCAAAATATCTCAGCAATCACATAATGATGTATAAGTCAGAAAGAATTATTAACCATTTCAGTCTCCAGCTAGTTTTAAAGAATAGTTAGATATTATTCAGTTATAAAATATTATCATCTTCTAGTGAAATCATTATCTATGATCTTTTCTTTCAAGCATTAAAGTTTTCAAAAGTAGTTCCGCATATATTGTTTTGTGTGATTCCATTTCAGAACTCAGATATAGAATGTAAAAAAAGGGTAAAAAATGAATAATAATGTAAAATATTGTAATGAGCACAGACGTCATTACATTGTTTTTTATTATTAAACATAAAGTTAAAATAAAAAGTTCGCATTTAAAAACTTCTTTTTTTTTTTTGTTAGATATAAAAATTGAAAATCTTAAACTCGTATATATATATAAAATCGTGCAGATGAAAAATTATTAAAATAAAACTTTAATAAAGAAAAAGTATTTTAAAACTAAATCTTAAAAAGATTTAGAGATAAAAATATATCTTTAATTTTGGAAAACACATTAAGTAATCAGAAAATGGAAATGATTATTTTAAATGTAAACCAGCCTTGGGCATTTAAATGTAAAAACATTGGTCAGATAGGAAAACAATAGAAACTTTTAGCAAATAAAAAGAAATCCCTATGGAATCGGACCTCAGCGAAAGGACCATCGCATCAATGACGTAATGTAAATTCAATCCTTCAAATTAATATAAAAGGACAAGTTTGAAAATTATTAGTTAATGATTATTTACGATGTGACAGATATATGTTAGTGCGGAAGTGAAGGAGAAGGGATTGAAAAGACGCACTCTTCAATTCCTTCAGTTTTGCCAAAGAAAGAAAGAGAAATGAACTATCGTTTTCTACATTGAGGACCAACTAAACTAAAAAACCTCCGAATGAATAAATAAAACAACGGCTAAATGGATACCAATCTTTTTAGGACGGTGTGGGAATTCACGTTCAAATGGCAAGGAACATATAAAGATGAACTGTTTAAAAAAACGTAAGAACTTTATAATTTATGAACATTAAGTTAAAAACTTTCCATATATAAAAAATACAAATAGAATCCTATCTGACCAACGTAAATTAATATTAATAATGTTATTTGATATTTTTTTTTATTTAAAATCATTTCCATTTATTTATTTTTTGTTCTTTAAGTTTTATTATGATTTCTGTTTTCCGTTAAGTTAAATTATATAAATGTTAAACTTAAGTCGGGCGTGAATGGCTGTATAGATTTGTAAAGTTATATTAGGGGAGGGTAATCTTAGGTTATTTGTTTCGTGGTTAAATTGGATCAATGGATTGGATATATTGGTGTAATTTAGTAGATGTAGTACAGATTCGCTACGGGCAGAATCGCTTCATATGCCGCACTCACCCATTTGCTATGGAAGGAGTTCCTTTCTATGGAGTTTTTTGTTTTATTGCTCTTCTTCGCAGATAGATGTAATATTCCTATCTGACGAGAGGCAATTTCTTCTCTTAACTTTTTGTGCTGCCGTATTTTATTACATTGAATACATCGATATATCAGATGAATTGATGCCAGTTTGACTACGAATTTTAGCGTAAGGTTAAATAGGGATAGAATGTTTATTCTCAAATGCAAATCTATGTAGTCTATTCATACTCGACACTAAATAAAAATGCATTAAATTTAAGTTGTTTATAGACGCTTGCATGGATTGGTTATCGGTTAAGTATATTTTAGGGTTTTCATATTTGATCAAAATATATAGACATTTGATAAATAATGATACCTTACGGTGAGTATCTAAAATGTATTTATTCGGATGTCTTTTAAGTTATTGGTGACAATGCAAGTATCTTATGGAGAATACTATTGGGTTATTTATAAATTTCCCTCTGCAATTGTCAGTATCAATGATTTTATATTTTGATCGTTTATGTTTATTTTGAAATGTTTTTAACCGTTGTAATCTATGTAACTGATCTATACTCAACATTATTAAAACAAATTTTTATAATTCCATCTGTGCGAACTTAATTAAAATGTAAACTTATAATATAATAGAAATTAAAATGTAAATTAAAATCTAAAGTAAAGTTAAAAATAATGTTACATGTTAAAATGTAAACTGATACTAAAACAATTTTCAATCTTATATATATGTGCATAAATAAATGTTTGTATGCTAATTACTGGCAGTGGCTTATTTTATTCTTTTTTTTATATACTCTTAGATTATATTATTTAATCTCTGCTATTCCACTGAGCTAGTGACATGGGCTAACGACCGGAACCAAAATATTTAAAAAAAAAAAAAAATTTTTTTTTTTTTTGACTTACGTATCTGCCTACTTTATAAATTTTTCTAGGTTCAAATGCCTAGATGGCGCCCTGTAGTGCAGTTTACGTAAGTCTATCTTATCCGGATTGTTACAATATAAAAGATATTATATGATGTATATATAAAATGTAAATTATATGTTCATTTATATTTATATTCATATGTTTGTATTATGTTGTAGTTCTGAAGAGGCAATCGAAACTGTAAAAGAGGATGGTAAATAAAGCATTGTGTAACAATAATAAAGTGCATTGATGATTTAGTATTATATGGAATCACCAAAATAATAAAATAAGCCTCTTTTTTTTTTTTTGATAAACAAAGTTCTAGAATTTAAATTCTTTAAAAATGAACAAAAAAAATATATTAGGTTGGGGAAAAAAATACAAAACGTTGTTTTGCAAAGAGTTCTCTCTAAAAAAAAATTGAAAATAATTTATTTATAAATTTTTTTTTTGTAGCTGAAGAAAAAAATATTAAGTATTAAAAACTAAATTTATAGATTAAATAAATTTAGACAACTTAGAAGACTCATGATTGTAAATTCTTCCTAAATAATTTTATTGAAGGAAACATTTTGGATGTCCATTATATTGAATGAATGTATACTTATTATAAAATTTCCTTTTGTGATGGTTTTGCAGTGAAGAGAAAAGTATGTCTTCACAAAAATAATATAGAGATTTTAAAAATGTAAAACTATTAATGTTAAGATTTATAGAATTAAACTAACAGTAATTAAAATATTATCAGGTATAGGCAGTTGTTTTTTTTTAACTTTTTAAATGAAATCTGAGCTTTTGGCTTTAAAAGTTGATTATTAACTTATATAACCATGATACTTATAAAGGAGATTTTTCTAATATCCATTCTTAAATAAAGGGATGGTTTTTTTTTTTAAATAGAAAAATTGTCAATTAATTAATGTAGATGATTTAGAATTTGATAGTATGAAATCATTGAATTACTATTTTATCATTATGATCTTATATAAAATACATATATTTGTTGAATCTAGAAAAACGTATTGATACTATGAAATGTGGAGCTGTCAGGGAATTTCTGTACATAAAATATATTATTGCATGACTGAAAAATTGAGAGAAAAAAACCAATGAACAATAAATCTGTTAACAATATTCACATGAAGATTGTTTACCAAGCATAATGGCAGTAAAGACTTTTCTAAATCTATCCAAGTTTTAGAAACTCAGTTAATACATTTGACTGATATTCCACATGGTAATCTCTCATCTTTATGGAATTGAGTATTAAAAAAAAAGTGTCAAATAGCTTATATTACTCGGGAGTTCATAAGAAATATGAGTGCCAAACATCCAAGTTAGATGCTCTACCTACAAACAAATCTGCGAATAATATTCCTTAGAGTCTAATCGTGGACATATATGGTTTAACAATCTTCATTAGATAGTCGAGACCAAATTAATTAATTTGATTGGAGTAAAGTGATTTCTCAGAATGAATATAACCTTTGCACTTAACTCAGTAAACATAATCTCCGGGAATCAAATTATGTCACAACCTAAGCTGTGACTTCTTAGTTTGAAGATTTGTTTTTTATTTTGTTTTCATATATCATGTTGTGTGTGATATATATTATAGTGCTCTGAAATAGGAATTTAATCACAATCATTAATTTTACATTTAAAGATTGCAATAAAAATGTAGACGCAAGTGCATTTTTCAGTCTAGCAATGGCTTTGCCATAAATAAGATGCTAGATAACATTGGATACCTACTAAGATTGCTTTAAACCAAATTATCTTTTTCTATGAAAATAAGAAAAGTAACTTCAAATTTGAAATCAGTATATATAACAGGTTTGAAGTTAGTTATTCAGGCAATGTATTCACATACTCTAGTAATGTTGTATTTATACAATGGACTATTTCCATCATCTAATATGAGTATTGAAAGTCTTCAGAAAAATTTAGCTTTAATTATATTTAAATGAAGTTAATTTTTTCTAAAGACAGTCAATACTCATATTAGATGATAGAAATAATCCAATATATAAATATGACTAAAACACCATCATCGCAAACCTTCAGAAAAATACTCTATTAATGTATTTTATTAACAAATAATCAGTTTATTCTAAATAATGATTGTAAATATTTATTATGGAGCTTTATTAATAATGCTGCTTTTATGTCTGAGGCTACTGAATGATATGGTGACCTAATCTTGGTTTAAGTAAATTTAGGAAGACTATATTACTTTTTCAAGAATTACCCATACTTTCTAATATCTCTTCAAATAAAAATTATCATCATAGTATTCTAACATTCAAATTTCTTGACTATACAGTAATAATTAAGTCTTTTTTTTTTCTGATGAAAATACACATACGCATGAGAACTTTTATTATATATAATAAATTTTCCAAAAGATATGTAGAAACATAAAATCAATTATAGGAATATAAAACTCCTGTATAGGAATAGGACTATTTGTTGACTTTATTCTTATTAATTGCCAACTGCCATTATAATAATAACAATTGAATATGTAAGTAAATAATTTCAAGATATACTGTTGCTACAATTCTATTTTTCCTGTTTGTTTGTTTTTAGGTTTTATATTAGCTTTTCCATTAATTTTTACGTTTGGATGGTTGCCACAAATCAATACATTTGCAGTTTACTTTTTGGAGCAGATTGATGTTCATGTGTTTGGAGGAAATGGTAAGAAAATTAAAGGTCATAACTGATCTTTCTGGTTTTATTATTTAAGAAGTCATAATTTTTGTGCATTGAAAATTACGAAAATATAAATTAGCTCATTCAAAAGTACAAAAAAAAAAAATGTTTTCCAATTAATTTTTTCCTTATCTCCTCAAACATTGACTAATGAAAGCTCAATAATGTTTTCAATTCAAGCTCATTTGCTTGTATAGTCATATAAGTCTGAACTCAGTTCAGCATCTAAACTGACTAGTTATTAAAGAACCAAAGACACCAAAATGTATAGATGCTGAACATTTTTTTAAAATTAATTTTAGTATTGTTAAATTTAAATTATTTCTTTTTTAAATACTTAATTATGTAATATTTTAATTTATGAAAATATTATTAAATATATGTTTAGTTTAATTTAGAGAATGGTAAATCTATAAACTTTATATAGATTTAAAATGTTAATGAAACGAAATATCACTATATTTCTTGTTGTAAAGTTGGAATTTATAGGGTATATGAGCACAGACTTTCACACGACCCACCACTCTCCACACTATCTCATAACACTGATACACTTGAACACATATATGTCGAAAAGATAAATAATCACCAATATATGTATTTCATACTAAACCAGCAATCATCAGTTGGTCCAGATTATCATCTCCACACATATATGCTATAAGTCAGGGGTCCCCAACCCTATGCCCGCGGGCACCATGGCACCCGCAGACCATTTTATGTGTGCCCGCCGCTATCCGAACACGATAAAAAATTATTTATCTGATACAAATAAATTTAATTTTTAAAATGTCTTATAGATTATTGTATTATATTGTAATCAAATTGTAGGGAATACTATACTTTTACAGCATAAAAATATAAACGTTAATTATAAGTTAAAATTTTATTTTTGAAATAAATATTTTTTTGTATATTATATGTATTATTAACAATATCCAATTATAAATTTACATTGAAAAAATAAATGGTGCTCGCCACCTGGTTGAAAAAATAAATGGTGCCCGCCACCTGGCCGGTATTATAGAATATGCTCTTAAGTGCAAAAAGGTTGGGGACCCCTGCTATAAGTGCTCAGATATATATTAAGATAGCCAATCCTCATACTTTAATGGACAGGCTTCAATCTACTCCAACTCTTCAACTGTCCATCCAATTGAAAATCTGATGATGGAATGCTCAAAGGCCACCCTGAGGCCGAGATTCCTTGTGTGTTTCACTTATTACATAGTAGAGATGTTTGCCCATCCCTTGTATATGTATTAAATGGATTATGTTCTGTACATTGGGGATCAGATTGACCTTAGGTCAACATAGGTGTGACAGGAATCTCGGCCTCAGGGTGCCTTTGAGCATTCCATCATCAGATTTTTAATTGGATGGACAGTTGAAGAGTTGGAGTGTGGAGTAGATTGAAGCCTGTCCATTAAAGTATGAGGATTGGCTATCTTAATATATATCTGAGCACTTATAGCATATATGTGTGGAGATGATAATCTGGACCAATTGATGATTGCTGGTTTAGCATGAAATACGTGTATTGGTGATTATTTATCTTTTCGACATATATGTGTTCAAGTGTATCAGTGTTACGAGATAGTGCGGAGAGTGGTGGGTCGGGTGAAAGTCTGTGCTCATATACCCTATATATTACATATATAAACACAGGTATATAATAAGCCTGTGTGTTTCACTTATTAAGGTTGGAATTGTAAATATAGTTGAAATGGCTGAAGAATGCAACAAAAATCTGCTCCAGCAGAAATATGGTTTCCCAGAGTCCAACACATTAATTCAGTTATGACTTATCAAAAACCTTTGGATTAAAAAGTATTCAAACAGTGAATGAACAAGTCAGAAAAGATAGTAAAATTGTCAGAAAAATAATTACTATTAAGATTATTTGAAATAAAGTAGATGGATTATACTGAAAAGAATGAAGAGTATATAACAGTATATTAATCTAAAAATACTAGTAACTATAATTGTATAAGTATTGTTTTGGATCGAAGAACAAAATGCGATATTTGCCTAATGTAATAGAAAAAAATAAATACCAAATAACCAGTTGTAGTTTTTTATCACAAATTTTAAATAATGTTTTATGAAATGTATATTTTTATTATATCTAAGAACGTTAATAGGTATTTTATTTTCAGTGACAAAATAAGTTCTATCAATTGCTCTAGCAAAGAATATATTTTTCTAGAGTTCTAAAATTAAAGTTTAAAACATTTTAATTAATTCCTAAAAAAATTTAATTAGAGAATTATAAGTTTATAATATTACAGAACATTTTTTATTATCAATATTTAAACATTTTTGTGTATAATTATATAATTGTAGCAATGTCTTAATATTGCTAAATTTTTACGATTGAAAAAAACTTATTTTAAATGATATAAAATGCTTTTTGAATTTAATTTAAGTTTTTTTTTTTTTTTCCAGCTACCATCAGCTTATTATCTGTTGTTTTCAGCGTCTTTCGTAGCCTTCTTGCTGTTGCAGTTTTGTACGGGTTTTGTTATGGTGCTCTCAGGGTAAATACATGCACATACATTTCTACTCTATTTATTGTTCCATTAAAAAAAAAGAAAAAAGTAATATATTTATGAAAATGCTATATCACTTTCAGGAACCCCAGAGTTCACAGCATGTCATTTTTTCCATTTTTTGTGGCTTGGTTGTTGCTCTTTCTTACCACCTCAGTCGAAGTGCCAGTGATCCAAGTGTATTATGGTAAGATTTAAAAAAATGGCATAAAACTTATAGTTATTAATATTTGATTAAAAGTACATAAATGTATGTGTACTTATGCCCATTATAATTAAAACCAAGATGTACATTTCAGTGATAAACCAATGCTATTAAGATTATTTACAAATTTATTTAAATAAAATATACAATGAATTAGTTATTTCTATTATGTTATTTATAGTTTAACACATCTTATTTTAAATGATATAAACAACTTATTCAACATATTTTATTTTAAATTTATTAGAGAAGGAATTGGTTATAAATAAGTTCACACACAACATTTATTGAACAATTAATACATAAATTCAAAATTTATTTGACTTAGGACAAGCATATGACAAATATTTAAATGTTAATCATATATATATATTATTTAAGTATATAAGATTGTAATGCAGATTTTTTCCATGAATAAATGAGATTTTTCTAAGGATGAAGGGCATTGTAATATTTAGAACTGCTATATCATTAGTTCACTATATTTAAGTTTTATATAACAACATTTGTCACACAATATTTTTTTTATATTTTCTATGTACATAGTGCCTAATAAAGATGATGAGAATTTCCTCTAAATATTGTGCATGTATTTATATATAGTTAAAACATTTAATTTTTGCCATGAGCAGCCAGAGTAATTTTTCCAGGAAATTCATACATGTGATATATGTTATGAAATTATTTATGTAATATGGAATGGCAAACATAAGAAAACAATATATCATTCTCATTATAATATCTTATTTTCATTGTGACTTTATTGCTTTGCGTATTTATTCTTGTTTAGTGTATATTTTTTCATTTACATTTGATGCCAGTATATTTTTAATAAATTATATTTTAAATTTCTAAATGTAAAAAAAATAATATTTTATCCGTATTTATTATTCTAGGATTTATTAAACAATTTTGAATAAACCATACTTGTTGCATTTTTACATTATATATATATATGATATCGCCATTATTTGAATTTATTTAAATAGGTTTCATATCCAGTATTATTTAATTAAATTTAAAAAAAAGACGGATTATATGTAAAAATTGACTAGCATTATCTTAAGTATACGTTTACAACATGCTATTTAAATCACTAAATATCACATGATCATCATTCTTTAAGACAGGGGCTAAACTCTCCATATAGTAGGACCACTCAATGCAAACCAATAATCAATGAATGCAGGAAGGTTTGTGCATAAAATCCCTGTCTAGTGCCTATTCATCCAATATTGCCAGATTAATTTCTGGCTTGTGGCTTTCATCAATAAGGAACCTTGGATCTGGTATTTGTAAATATAAAAATATAAAATTTACAGTCCTACAGATATGTATAATTTTTTTTTCTTTTATTGGGAAATGAGTAAAATTTGACAAAATTGCTTCAATAAATTTTATTATTATTATTTATTTGTGTTGTTAATAAATCATTTATTGCATTTTTGCCTCCTTAATAAATTTAATTACATATCTCATCTCTTAATTTAAAATATTTGAAAATTTCAAAATGTAATGTGTGTTTTTTTTCTTACTCTTTATTGCTATTATAGTTCAAATTTTCCATAAATTTCATGATCTCGTCCCCTGTTTTTAGATGCATCTTTTTTTCTCATTGCCAAGACAATTTTTCTTCCAATATCAAATTGTTATTTTATAGTTTTGAGACTTTTGTTTGTTTTTTCTAACTTTCTTGGTTACTTCATCATTTTATTTTATTTTATTATCATTAATAGATAGGTTACACATATTGTGGCTGCTAGGCGATGCTCCAGTACCATCAATAACCACCAAGAAGTCTGCAAGTGATAAGTTTTTAACCAAAAATCTCTGAAATCAACAGAAAATTAAAACACAAAAAGCGCTGAAATCAATGAAAAATTAAAATGTAAAAATCACTGAAATCTATGTAAAATTAAAACGCCTGAGGCAAGAAATGGAAAAATTAAACCCACGAAATTGGCAAAAAAAATTGAAATGCGACTGAAATCGGTGTAAAAGTAAAATGCCTAAGGCAAACAAGTCAGTGATTTTGGGATAGAAATTTATTAGTATTGCAGCATCATCTAGCGGCCATAGTACGCATAACCGACAACTACCCATTAATATTTTTCCTTATCATTTTACAGAATTTTATGTATATTTTTATATATTATAGTGATCAGAGGTTGCTGATCAAATTATTGAATCAACTTCTAAATACTATCACCAGTTTTATCAAATAAAAGCTTTTTTGAAGGTTTATTAAAAACTGAAAAAAATAATAATCAGATCAAACCATTCAATTTTTTACATGCAGTACTGCATGATTTAAATTGGTTAATTATGTTTAGTTATATGCTAAAAGAAAATTATGTATATCAATCTGATAGTCTTCCGTTTTTTGTTCTACTTTTCAAATACTATAGCAATTTTTTTTTTTAGCATTTGAGTTTTTTTTTCCATTTTAATTCTTTTTCTTTTACTTTCCCAGATTATTTAAAATATCTTTCATAATTTCTCTATTTATGTATTGACAATAATATTCATCAGCAATGTATATATTAAAAAGCAAATATCTGCCTTCCATTTTCACAACTTGGGATTCAAGTTAGAGCAGAATGAACATTCAAATTTTTTCAGATTTGAAATAGACTTGAGAGATTTTTTTCAAATATACAGCCCATAGGCACTCTAGTCAGCTATTTAATAATGACTATGTACTTATTTTTAGATGAAAAATAAAGGATTCTAGGTAATTCGGTTGATCTGATAAAAATTAATGCACTGATTGTAAAAATTAAAAATATGATGCAGCTTTCACTGTTAGGGGATTGGCTCATATTGTAATGTAGCCAAGTCTTTTCTTAGTTTCTATTATTCAATGAATAAAGTTATGTGAAGCTGTGTTTATTTCAGATATGATAAATGGAGATCCTCTGCATTTTGTATCACAGAAATTACTATTTTTTTATATTATTAGTTTAATACATTTTTGTTGTTGGTTTTGAAACTGATATCAATTCTTATAGCAATAACTGCCTAGTCAGTATATATTATCTTATAAATATAAAATAAGTACTAATGTGTTATGTTTACTTGTTTATCTGTATCATGTTTATTTTTTTTAATTTGTCCTCCATTTTTTTTATTTCATTTTTTTGCATAAATGTCATTTTCTTTTATAGTTTGCATTATTTGCCCATTCTATTCATTTGTCTTGTGCTAATTTTCCTCATGTTTTTTGTCTGTTTTTTTTTTTATTTCATCTGCTTTTGATTACATTCCATACATTTTTGATTATCTTCCATAATTTGATTCATTTGCTACATTTTATTTTAATAATTTTCCACAGTTTGGCTTATTTGCTCCATCTGTTTTTGATCATGCTCCATCAACCTCGATTCTGTTTATTTTTGGTTATGTTCAAATCTTTATTCCATCTGTTTTTGGCTGTCTTTCACCCATTTTTGCATTTCTAAATGTGTCTGTTTTAATAATATGTTCATCATCTGTATCATATCCAATTGTAAAGATGTTACATTTATTTTTTTGCATTTTTATCTCTTTCTTAAAGTCTTTATGCTCTATTTCTTTGTATGAATCACTATCTGGATGAATATTGTCCGTATCATATGTCTCCAAACTCTCTTCTTCACAGCTTGTTTCAGAAGCCTTTGCTTTCATTATTTCCTAATGCTCTTCATTTTTTCTATTTTGATTCTCCATTTTATTAAGCTTTAAAATTTTTATGCACAATAAACTTATTGTGCTCAATATAATTATAACTGGATACACCACCAACAGCATTACATTGTCCTCTGGAACATCTTGGAAATTCAACACATATTTGAATACCTTCCTCCCACACAACTTGCATGCTTTGTTTTTGTTTGTTTTTTCACAATATATAAAAAAAAAATTGTATGGTTAACCATGTCATTCAACTAACTCAGGCAAATGAGAGTTTTATAACAACTGGAAAATGAAGCTCTCATCCTGGGCCAACAAATATTTACAAATAAAAGTATTAAAATAGGCAAAACTCTCCATACAGTAGTGCTACTCAAAGCAAGACAGAGTAATCAATGAATGTGAGAAGGCTATTAGTGCCTACTCATCCAATATCCCCAAACTAGTGTCTGGCTTGTGGCCTTCATCAGTGAGGAGCCTTGGATCTGAGAGCTCTGCACCTAGATCTTAGAATCTAATGCAACCCTCCAGCAGCCACTTTTTATCTCTACATAACTACAAAACTATGAGAATAAAATTGAAAACACAAATATTTGCAATCTAAGCTCAATAGCTTATATAGTCATATGGGTCTGAACTCAGTTCAGCACCCATACACTCAGTGAGGAGCCTTGGATCTGAGAGCACTGCATCTAGATCTTAGGATCTAATGCAACCCTCCAGCAGCCACCTTTTATCTCTACATAACTACAAAATTATGAGAATAAAATTGAAAACACACAAATATTTTCAAACTAAGCTCAATAGCTTATATAGTCATATGGGTCTGAACTCAGTTCAGCACCCATACACTGATGAAAGTCACAAGCCAGAAACTAGCTTGGGGATATTGGATGAGTAGGCACTAGATAGGGATTTTATGCACAAGCCTTCTGGCATCCATTGATTACTCTGTCTTGCTTTGAATGGCACTACTGTATGGAGAGAGTTTTGCCTATTTTAACAACAGTTATGAGCAAGCATAGGAGATAATGATCATGTGATGTTTAAAGGTTTAATAAAAGCATTACTATGTAACTCAAGTTACTCTCGATGATGAACGGTAGACCATACAATCTTATGTTTAAAGAAGTTAACAAATGAGATAAAAATAGTTTGATTATAAAATATAATTAATAAACAATTTATTTTCTTTTAATAAAGTCCTTTAATCTTTATACATTATTGTCTTATTTCATATATATGCAGAAAGACCATTCTTATACATAAATGTAGAAAGTTTTATTTCTAAGTTTAATTTTAATCTTCATTTACATTATAATATTTATATAGTTATAAATACAAGAGTACATTTGTCATATAGCAAACCCCAACTTTAATAGACTTAAAACACTACTCTCATATGAACCCATAAATATAAAACATTTCTTTGAGTCATATGTTTCTTAGTGCCAACACATACATATATTCTATATGGGATAGTCATCAACGCTATCTTTGCATAAGAACATCTATAAAGAATGGTCTTTTTTAGATCTTAATTCAATAACAATAACTACAAGGATAGCCTTTTTGGTTCTATTCTTAATTCAGCACAACCACAACTTATACAGATCTCTAATTTTTTAAATCTAGATAGAAATGTATGGATATGAATATATGTAGACTATTTAATAGTGAACAAACAATTGCATATATATAATATAAATTCATTTACATAAAATCTAATTTCTCAGGAATCAAACCTAGGATTAACTATAAACAAATGGATGATGGATATAGTTACATTATTAATTACAATTATTTGAGACTTGGACAATTTATGCACAAACATTGCATTTACATTATTATTATTTCTTTACTCTTTCCTTTTAAAGTAATAATTTGTACAAAGTAACATATACTTTCATATATTAAAGAAAGTTTTTACAATATTATTATTTCTACATTATATATAATAGTAGCAAATTTTTTTATTTTTTTTTTAAAACTGACAATTTTTACTCATAATATCTTGGTTATAAATATTAAATATAAACTCAAAATAATTAGGATAAAGTTCAGAGAGTCTTTTAAATATAAAACTTAGAATATAAAATAGCTGTAATTTATTTCTTCTTTCAGATAAATATTAAACAATTTGTAGGAAATTATAATCTGCTTTCACAAGTTCCATCTTTGCTATCTGAAATGAGTGTTGTTCTGCATTTTCACCGAAGGTATTTGAAGTAATATGTTGAACTTTCCATGTTAATTTTTTTTTTAAGATACTAGTGGGATTTAAGTGAAATAAGAATGCAGTCTGAATGAATAAGACAAGAAAATTTGATTTATATAAGTTTTAATTTTTTTTTGACTACTCATTTCAGTTTTTTTTTCTTTTAAACAAATTTGTATATCACTTTGATTGCTTGAATTCATGTCAATATATATACATATCTTCATACATAAATGTATAAAAAAAAATTTTTTGCTCTTTATAATTTAGGGCTATTATTAAAGCTCATGTTTGGCCAGAAGAAGAAAATTTGATTTCTGATTCAGGACCATCAGAGTTAGTTGATCCTCTACCAGAAAAACTTCGAAATACTGTGGTAAGTTAATATATATTTTTTGGAAGATTTCTTTTTTTAATCTGAAGATTAATTTGATTTTAGATTGAGTTATTAAAGTTAATTCTGCTGACAGAAAAACTTTATATTCGGTAAGATCGAGGTTAACAAAGAAAAATTTTATAAAATTAAACCAGTGAAAATTATGAATAAGAAAGATGTCATCAAAATAAGTCCAAAAAATAAACAACATGAAATCTTCATAAGCATCTTTAACCATATTATATAAATTGATATGGAACTTGACAACAATAATTTAGCAAGTCTCAATATTAGTTCAGATTTTCCAGGTAGAGAAATGATTCAGGTTATTAGTTGTCTTAGGAATAACATGACTTAGGTAATGTTATAAAGGCATTAAAAGGAAACTTATACTTCAACAGAATAATTATCACATTTATTAAGTAATATAGAGAAAAACAAAAATTAATCTTAGATTGTAAGAAATAAATATTAATTTAAAAAAAAAAAAAAGTTAAAAAAAATTATAGTGTTAATTGGTACCAAGGAAAATCTTGAGCATAATCATGTAGGGGGGGATCGTGGTTTCTAATGACATATTCATTTGATTTCTGGTGAAGCCATTTAGGAATTGAACCTGTTATCACAGAGTATGTCATTGTGAAGCAAATCCATGAACATCAGAAAAGTAGCATCAAAAAGCTATGGTGTAGATAATACTAAAGTTCTTTCTATAGCCAAAGTGTTCATTAATTTTCATTCCAGGTGGAGTATTGGAATCTTTAGAATGCAATCAGTAAGTGAAAGATTTTTTTTTTTTTTTAACTTTTACAAAGATTATTTTTAAAAGTTTTAGATCTGCCAATGCAGGGGTCCCCAACCTTTTTGCACTTAAGAGCACATTCTATAATACTGGCCAGGTGGCGGGCACCATTTATTTTTTCAATGTAAATTTATAGTTGGATATTGTTAATAATACACATAATGTACAAAAAAATATTTATTTCAAAAATAAAATTTTAACATATAATTATATTTTTACGCTGTAAAAGTATAGTATGCCCTACAATTTGATTACAATATAATACAATAATTTATAAGAAATTTTAAAAATTAAATTTATGTGTATCAGATAAATAATTTTTTATCGGTGGGCACACGTAAAATGGTCTGCGGGCGCCATGGTGCCCACGGGCATAGGGTTGGGGACCCCTGTGCCAATGCATAAGATTATTAGCAGGCTTGAATAGTTTTAAATGGTTCTAATAATAACTCTGGTCTATGTGAAAGATTTTTACTCATGTCAATTTTGAGGACTTAATAATGAAAACTGGTCTTAAATTAAATACTAAGAAGACAAGAGGTGCATCTTCACAATAATGTAATCATGCAATTTAAAATTAATCATTAGTCACGAAAGTTGATAAGTTTTCCCATCTGGGAAGATTCATTACCTGAGATGAAAGTGTAGAAAAAGATATTGAGAATACTGAAAGTATAAAGCAGGAGGTTATTTATCAGTTTTATAATAAATATAATGAGTTACTAAACTGAAAATTAAAACAAATTATTGATTTTTGAGAGTGTTATTATGAAACCTATTCTTTTTTTCTGAAAATGTAGCATGATAAATAATTTAGTGGCAGATTCGGAAGTTGGAAAAATTATTATCAGATGGATTTGTGACAACTGAGAATACTGTTGAATGGAAAATTCAGAAAGGAAATTAAACTTTTCTAACTACTGATCAAATTTTGAATGGGTACATACTATGAAAAAAGAGAAAATATTGTGGGAAAGTCTCTGAATAGCTAACTGAATTGCTGATTTAGAAATTGCCTTAGAATAATTTAGAAAAAAATTACACTTGAAAAACCCACAATCTTAAAAAATTATGGGATAAGAATAATCATATGCAGAAGATTGAGGTAAATGGGGAAAAAAAATTTATAACCTTATGATTAGTTGAGGCAAGTAACCTCTAACTTTAGATAAATGGTCTATTGTAGAAAAATATTTTTTAACAGCAATTGAAATTAATGTGACTTTTGTAGATTTAAAGATGTTTAGTGGTATTACATTAATTAATATTCTAATGAAATTAAAGTAATAATAAAGTACAGTATTTTGGAACAAAAAGATAATATAATACAAAAATTAATGCTTTGGAATATAGTTAAGAGAGAAAAACAGGAAATTTGTTTGTTTGATGTTTATATAATTAAAAGAGTCTTGAACACAGACTTTCAAACTCCCTGCAGCTATGCACTTCATCTTATGCAACTAGTGCACATGACCACATACATGTGAAAAAGATAACTTATCTAATTCGTGCTAAACCAGCACTCATCAGTTTTCCAGATCACCATCTTCAACTGAAGAGTGCTGGTTCAGCACAATATATATATATTGGAGATCGTTTATCTTTTTCACATGGATGTGGTCATGTGTATCAGTTGTATAAGATAGAATGCATAGCTGTAAGAAGCTTGAAAGTTAAAACAGGCAAAATTCTCCACACAGTATTGCCACTCAGTGCAAGCCAGAGTAATCAATGGAGGCCAGAAGGCTTGTGCATAAAATCCCTATCTAGTGCCTACTCATACAATATCCCCAGACTAGTTTTTAGTTTGTGGCTTTTGTCGGTGAGGAGCCTTGGATCTGAGAGCACTGCACGTAGATCTTAGGATCTAATGCAACCCTCTAGCAGCCACTGTTTATCTCTACTTAACTACAAAACTATGAGTCTACAATTTAAACACAGTTATATTTTTTGCCTGTTTTAACAACAGTTATGAGCAAGCATAAGAAATGGTAATCATGTGATGTTTAGTGGTTTAAGCTTGAAAGTCTGAGTTCAAATCCCTTCTAATTACTTTGAAATAGATAATATACTTATATTTGAATATATCTATATGAAAGAAAAGCACTAGAGAATATTGTTTGACTAGATAAAAAAAGTTATGCAAAGAAATGTAACAATCTTCAAAAACATTAAATCGCTAGAAAGTAAATGTTATGAAAATTGAATAGAAATAAAACTTTTTATGTTTAAAAGTGGAAAATGAATCAGTGAATCAAAATTTAAAATATCTTATCATGAGTCGGAAATGAGTAATTTAAAAATGAAGAAGGAATGTATACAAGTTTATGAAGATGAAGATATCAAGAATAAAAATAAATAAATTATTATGTCAATATTAGAAATAATAAAAAAAGCGAAAGATTATATTAAAGGAATATATTTAGAGAAATTTGGAAAAATCACTTAGAAAATAACAGATATGTGATCTGATTTGTTTTGAGAGAAGATGTGTGATTATAATAACAGGTCAGATTTATATAAATGAGTTCCTTTTTTTATTTTTTTAATAATATTAAGAGATAAAATAATTTAATCTTATAGTATGTAAATAAAATAAAAAGTAATATGGACATCAGGGAGTGATATTCAAATTTCCAAGTGGCAGATTGAATGCAACAGTTTTATTTTATTGTCAAAATTGTGATTTTTTTTTTTATTATTATTTTATTAAAACTGATCTAAGAATCTTTAGCTTGATTCCACCATTTTTATCACTGTATTAAAGTGTACAGGCCATTTGATGATGATTGGACATATAAGAATTTGCTTAAAAAAAACAACAACTAAGAATTCAGTAATGTTGGATAGTATATTAGATTTTCTTCTAAATCGGAGAAACTTTAGAATATATAAGTAGATATGGGAGAAATTTTTGTTGTGATACAGATAATGATAATTATTATATATAAAGAGCTTGCAAATAAGCTCTTAATAATAATGTATTTTAAAGAACATTATTTGAAAATTAAAATTGCAATCATTGAAAGTTTAGGATATTTTGATATAATTTTTAAAAACATAAGACAAAGAAGTACATAATTGGGATAAGAAAGGATGTACATAAATTAGAACTTTATTACAAATAGATTAACTTATTACAAATTCTTAAGTACTTATTTAAAAAAAACTATAACTCCGCCATTGAAATGTAATAAATTAACATTAATATTAATGGTTCTTCGTACATTAAATGTAATTTTAATGCATTAAAATTTAATGTTTTCAATATTTTCTCTGTTTATGAAGCAGCATTAATATTTTAATTTATTAAATTATAAGTAGCATGTATAATATGTCGCAAACAATTGATAAAATAAAACTAATATATAATTTATTTATTTTGTAGTATGCAAGGATAAAATCTGATCTGATTGTATGCACATTTATTATTGTTGTTGCATTCGCGATCCATGTCAGTACTGTATTTACAGCTTTACAGGTAAGGACTTTTTACTTATCAGATAATTTTTTGTGTTGTTTAATTTTTTAATAAATCTACATAAAATTTATTTTTCACTAATATTTGTTATTAAGTTGTTGTTTTTTTCCAGTTTGAAATTATCTTTTTTTTTTTTTAATAAAACTATATTCACAAAAATAAATCATATAGTAATATTTATTCCTATTTAAATATACTCCCATGTTTATTTTCAGATGCTGACATGGTTGTAAAGTTTTGTATGATTTGAAG
The DNA here is from genome assembly GCA_028023455.1 of Epiperipatus broadwayi. Lineage (NCBI taxonomy): Eukaryota > Metazoa > Onychophora > Udeonychophora > Euonychophora > Peripatidae > Epiperipatus > Epiperipatus broadwayi. Next base: position 14,410,760 of record JAQFVV010000010.1, on the reverse strand, counting down.
TATTTTGCCATACATTTGTTATACAATCTGCTTCATTGTTTCTATTTAAAAAGCATAACTATCCCCCCCCCCCATTATATTTTTATGATTTACTTTATAGTCTCAATTTATATTTTATTCTTTTTTTTTTCGCAATAATCACTTAGATAAGAAATAAGCTGTGCTTCAATACCAGCTATTTTTCCCTCCTTTTTTAAAATATATTTCTCAAAAGATTTCACATTAATGAAATACTTATAAAACAATTTTCATAAATTTAATTAAATTTTAAAATTTTTAGCTATTATTAACCTGTTTTTTTTTTTCATATTTCAAACTTTCAGAGTATTCAAATTACAAAAATGAATTCGTTTTGTAGAAAAAAATATCATCGTTCTTGTAAATTTCCATGTGCATGAAAAGTAGTTTGATTCAATTATTTGTTTCCCCCCTCAGCTTGGAATCAATCCAAGAACCCTTAGCTTTTGGGTTTGACATTCTGCCACAGCACTAAAATATATAGGACTAATTTATTTTAATGATAAATAGTATTTATAAATTTTCTCTGTACTATTCAATTAATTTGTCTATTTCCATACAGTTAATTTCTTATCATAATTAGCATCTTCTCAGATATACTTTTCACTGTTTGAATCTTAGCATTACTATAAACAAATACTGTTTTATATTGTTAAAAAAATTGATGCATTGAATCTTTTTATCTCTGCTATCTCTTTTGTTTCTGACATTGTATTTTAACATTTTTTGAATTTAAATACACACCCATATGATATACATCATTGCCAATTCAGAACTTTTAATATGGGACTAGATTCTTTCCATAATTTGTTCATAAACTCAGCAGAAGTTTTCACTTTAAATTCATCTTTTCAATAGAAAGCAATATTTTCTGTTTTATTTTTATTGTTTAGTTGTTGTTTTTTATTATCTATTGATTTTTTTTTTTTATTTAAGTTCTAAATTCATTCATTTACATTTCTTAATATTTTATATTTCTAAATATTATATATCTTTTTACTGGCAATATTTTTGGTTTATAATCATAAGTTAAAGCTACTAAAACACATTGATGAAACATTTTTATTATTTTTTAATTGTAATGCAAAGCAAATTTATTTCTTTAGTCATTTCATTTTTAAACTGTGCATTTTCTATCACCAAAAAAATCTTGTGGAAATATATTTAAAAAATATTAGTATTACTAATTTTTTATATTGTTAGTTACAAAAAAAAAAATCCAAGTCAGATGTCACATGACCTAATTTAATAAGCTTGTATTTACAAATGTTATATATAGAGCTCGCAAAATAAGCTCTTAACAAGCTTTGAGAATATTCCCAGACCGGTTTCTGCTACTGGCGTCATCAGTGAATCTAATGCTTGAATATCCTAGCACCTCACTGATGACGCCAGTAGCAGAAACCGGTCTGGAGTTGGAGATATTCTCAAAACTTATTAAGTTTATTTTGCGAGCTCTGTATATAATATATTATTAGTTTAATATATTTTTTGTTACTTTTGAAACTGATGTTTTTATTGCACCAATTGCCTAGTATATACTATCTTATAAAATAATCTTATTGATTAGCACAGTAATCCACCATCCCATGACTTAGATTCAAATCTGAAGCAGAGCACAGCATTTATCAAGTTATTAAAGAAATTTTTGGCATAGTTAAGATTTTATTCAAATAGCTAGCTTATAACCATCCAGTATTAGTTTGTATATGATTATATAATTATTTTTAATTGAATATTATATTTCCTGTCTTGTTCCAAATGCATTAATATTGCCTAAGTTTTGGAACTAAATATACATGTTAAGATTGGTTTTCATATTTATAATCTATGCACAACAAAAAGTGATAAATTTACATAGCTAACTTCTGATATATACTTTCTTTCATTTAAACTGTTTGTAACCATTGCAAAGATTATTACCAATTATTTCTTTTGCTATTATTTTGAACAATCTATTCCTGTTTATTCTAATACAATATTTGTATTTTTCCTTAATCATTGGACAACTCCTATGTATTTTTAATAGAATCATCTTTTATCTAATCAAAGTAAAACATCTATTTTTAGATTAACTTTTCTGAATGCTGGTTTTTTTTTTTTTTTTTTTCAGTCTGAAAGTCAGTTTTGTTCTTTTTTTTTTAATTCTTTATTTTTTCCATTTTGTGTATTGGCTATAAAATATCTGTATTTCAATGCCCCCTCCCACACACACACACACACACTTTCTGATTATTTATTTATTTATTTGTTTTGGGTTTTTTCCAGTTATTTTTGTCTATCAAATAATATAATTTGTTTTTACTAAAATCCTGCATCAATCCGTAAATACTTTTTTTTTCCTTTTATTCGAATATATCCAGAATTCTTATTTCTGATCTTATAAAATCACCAGTATATCAGAAGCAAATTTTATGCGAGACTACCATTTAATATGAATACAATATATGTTCTTAACATCTTTAATTTTAAGTTCAAGAGAAATATTTATCAACTTTATTCAGATATAGTAGTGACATATTTGTTTGAACATTTTGGTAATAATAGATAATAGAAATATTTAACAATATCAAATAGCAGGGAAATCAATAGTTATAAATTATCATGACCAGTTTTTAACTATTTACCTTTCGTTCATTGTTTCTCTTATTAATTCCTAGTATCTGAAAGACATTCATATTACCGAGTAATTTGTTTGTAGACTAAATATATTATCTTATATCTTTATTTCATTTATCCTCTTCTTTTGCAGCTTTTTGATATGGTCTTTATGAATATTATTTTTTTTATTAATTTATGTTTTCTAATTCAACATGTATTAATTTATTCAATCTTGTAACTTTCTATTTATTTACAATTTTTGTGGCATCAATCTCTTCTTGTGAATTTACTTATTTATTTACATAATTTTCAAAAAACATTTTTTTATGCCTTTTCCAAATTTCAGTTAATTGTTTACTTTTGTATATTTCATGTTTTGCTTGCATTTCTCTCTATGATTATAGTTTTAGTTGTGTGTGAATTTATTTATTGTTTGCATTTTGCTTTCTAGAGTGAATGATATCGCTCCTAGGTCGATGGCAGGTACAATTGGAGAGCATTGAATAAAAATGAGAGGGTGATGGAAGCATAAAAAAAGAAGAGAAAATTTTGGAAAATTATTTGTATATGTTTCATCTGTTATTGTTATTACTTTAGTCTTCCAAATAAATGCACAAAATGCAAGATATAACCAATCTGCATAATCATTGACTAGTCTTAACAAACAAATGTTGGCAGGTAACTGTGTCATACGTTGTGAAGAAGTCCAACATACATAAACAAAAATATGTGCATGTAATGACTTGTTTATAGTATGATACTATAAATAGGTGATATGTATGAAATCTAATTTCAATTGTTTCTGGATTATGTGAAAAGCAATAACAATAGTGCTAATTATAATTCCTAATCAATATCTTTGATCTTTACAGATTATAGATTATCATCATCAACAATATTCTGTTAAATGGACAGGTCAAGAGAGTAGTCATTTCATCCATTTTTCCATTCCATTCTCTTCATTGTCCATCTCTTCAATTTCACGTAACTCTTGCTATCTCTTATATCATCCAACAATGTCGATCTCCTCTTTCCTGTCTTCTTATTTCCATTCACCATTCCTTCCAAAACATTTTTTATTAAACTATAATTTTTTCTTAATATATGTCCAATTCAGTTTCTCTTTATCTGATTTTCTCAATCAATCTTCTTTTTTCATTTATTCGTTTCAAGATATCTTCATTACAAAGCGTAATATGTAATCATTTCATTTAAACATAATTCAATTGTTGTTTTATTCAGAATATTTTTTAAACATGTATTTATTTATATATTTAATCTATACATAATAATATTAATATTCATATAGTTTTTGTTCTTGATATAAAAGTTCTGATAATATTATAATTTAGTTATTGAGACATTTTTATTAAAATTATACCTGTCATTTTATTACTTTTTTTTTTTGTTTAGCCTGTTTTAAGCCAAGTTTTATATGTCATTGCTGGTTGTCTGGGTGTGTTTCTTCATTATTTAATTCCTCAACTTCGTAAGCAGTTACCGTGGCTCTGTTTTTCTCATCCCATTCTTAAAAATCATGAGTTTAGACTTTTTGAAGTCAGAGGTAAAGATATAAATTTTAATTTTCATATTAGTATTTTATTCTTATTATATAACCAAGGAGATATTAAGCAAAATATTATATTTTTAGAGGCAGCCAAAGTAATGTGGTTTGAAAAAATGTACGTATGGATGCAGTTTATTGAACGCAACATTATTTACCCATTAGTCTTTCTAAGTGCCTTAACATATGATTCACCAAAAATTATCAAAGAATTTGACACTTTGTAAGTATTTGAACTTTTAATAATATAAATAATGTATTAATTAATTTTTAATGCATATTCATAAAAAAAAAAAAGGTGCTTAGCATATTAGAAACATCAAATAAAATATATGCTTAAACTGTCAACAGACCATTGAGCATTATGAAATATTAAAGTGAATCCTTTTATTAAAATCTAGATTTCATATATGGGAAAGTTAAAGCTTTTCTTCTTGGGAAATGAAAGGCATCTAGTATCGTAGTGTCAATGGCTGCCAGTTTCTTTTTTTAATGTGAAAATTACTAGTTCTCTATTTTTTTTTTTTTTTATAAAAATGAATATGAATTATCTTTGATTAAATATTCGTTGTTTTAAATTATGTCATTGATAAAAACTTAGTTTTGTTTAATTAAATATCTTCTTCAAATATAACTTTGATTATAATATTAAAACAATAATTTTCATAAACAATATAATTACTTAAATTAAAAAAGATATGGAACAGCAAAAAAAATATTAATAATAAAATCTTAGTGAAATTCATAATATTACTAATAACTTATAATTATTTAAGGAATTTGGACTAATTCTTTTGAATAATCATTGGAATATATGCTATAATACCTTTTCAAGTTACACATAAAACACTTTCACGGGATTTTAATATTCAGATAGTAAGAAAAACAAGGTGCTTCATCATTAGATATTTATATTTTGATAATAATATTTGTAATTGTCTTAATTACTATAAAGCAATTTATTTTTTTAAACAAAAAAAAAAAACTTGTTTTAATTTCATAAATAGTGATTAGTGTAATTTTTCTGGTATAGATCCTATTAAAAGAAATTTACGATGAAAACATTTTCCAAACGAATTGTAAAATTCAGAAAAAGTAGCAGCATGAAAAAAAAATTGACTTTAAAAGAGAAAATCCAATTAATCATTATTAATGAAGAAGACATGAATAATAACAGCTATTTAAAGAATAATGTTTTGAATTTTCCTCTCTCATGTTGGATACAATTAATCCAAAAGTCAATGATATTAAAAATAACACTAATCAAGCAACTTGTTTCCAAAATAAATGAAATAAAAATAATACTAATTTATAAATATTTCCAGCTTGAAATCATTTTTAAAAAATTCGGATTATAAAGATATCTATCATTATTTATTTATTTACACTAAAGAATTTAATTTCCATACTTTACAAAATAATTCCACGATAGTTCATTATTAGAAATTTTTAATAATATTTAAATGATAAGAAATGTTCAAGTTCAAAAAAGAACGACCGTTTATTATATTCTTTAATCTAAATTCAGACTGGGGATATTAGACTTATTTTTAAAACGATATTTTTAATAACTCTTATTGTAGATACCCAAATAAATAGATATCATTTTATTAGGGCAATGTTATTGATTATGTAGAAAGTGTAGCCAATCTTAGCTTCAATGATGCCATAAATTTTATCTTTACTCCCTGCCAGTGAGTTTTTGTGATGTTCTATAGGAGTATACAAGATGTATAATTAAGAAGAATGTAAGATATTATTATTATATAATAAAAAAAATAATTTCTAATAGAATTATACATATGATAATGCCATTTAACTTCCATTTGTTTAATAATGATTTGAAAAGTGCTGCCAGCTTATTGGAATTAAATAGTTGTAATGGATGCTAAACAATCAACTCCCAATAGTTTTGATTTAAGAGATATAAGGAGAATCTTACACAATAACCTATAAATAATTATATTTAATAAGTTTTCATGCAGGATATATATCGGACATAAGCAATTAGCTGCTACAAGTGGTATAGATCAGGGCTTATTACATTAATTCCAATTGTTGATTTACAATGTGTAATTGCTTGAATAAACTAAAAAACATTAGCACTTCTAAGAAAAGCTAGAAATTATTTCTACAATTGAATGTCATGAACTTTGAACATAGGAAATACATAATCTTATTTATTATTCTGCTGGGGAAAAAATGTTTACAGAATACCATATTCAGTTGTTTTTTCATACTGCTGAGAGGCATATTCCTTATTTGTGGTAATAGCATTAGCTCACCTAATTGCTAGTCACCCTCTTTCATACACAAGTTTTTTGAGCATTATTTATATACTTTTTTAATGAATTAAATTAACTCATTCATTAATCCATTAGCAATTATTTATAAATGACAGCAGGCATTCCAACTCCTGAAGGAAAAAAACAGAAATTGAAAGAAAGATAAAGAATAAAGGTTAAAAATGTATAATACTGATGTATTTCAACAATATTTACTAAAAATTAATTTATATCAACAGCAGTAATATTAAAACAATAAATGATTGCAAAATATCAAATATTTATCACAAGTACAAATATTGCAATAAAAATGTAAAATAAGATCATTGATAGAACAGGATTTAGTCACATATTTTTGTATTTAAAATAGGATTAAATTATACGAATTAATACTCATCTAGTTTAATAAGCAATATCTTCAAAAAAGTTACGTAAATTTAACTTGAAGAATTATATGTTTCAACATGAAAAATCAATTTTTGGTTGAAAGAAAATAGCTTTTAAAATATTTTAAATTGTATAATTGTTTCAAATGATTTTTATATTAAGTTTGAAGATTAAATATGAAATATTAGCTTTCTGATAATGACAGGAATGTAAACAAAAATCATAAAAACAAATTATTCAAATATATTTGCAATGAAATACTCCCTACTAATTGAGAATAATAGCTAGAAACTAGTTTGGGAGTATGCTTGTAACTATTATCTGATAACTCGTGCTTACATAAATGGCTCTAGAATAACGTAGAATGTATTACAGTGGAGCCCAATATTCACTGTAAATTATTATACGCCCCCCCTTATGTACATCGTGTATGTAGCTCATGTTTTTTTAATAAGTTTTGATTCCTACACAATACATATTATTTTACGGAAAGGCAAGTGTACAGTACTTTTCACATGCATGTACATATAACATAGATGTGTTTAATGCATATATAAATTAAGATTATAGTATGTGCAATATTTTTTTAAACAATAGTAAAAATATAGTTACTAATAATAAATTGAAGGAGTGCATTTTCATATGTATTTACTATGTGCATTCATACATTCTCATTCACTCAAAAAATAAATAAAATGTTATTGTATCCTATGTTGTTGTTTTTTAAATAAAATGAATAGTGAAATGTTAGTCTTAAACTGACTTTGAACAATATCCTTTTTGTTTTATTTTTTTTTTTTATTTTTAAAAACTAATCAAATAGTTGCATGATCCAGTTTATACATTGTTGTTTTAGCCATAGCAGATCTCTCTAAATTGTTTTATATTTTTAAGTCCATATTGATTTTGAAATCTTATTTTAACTTCTCTTGTAAACTTTTCAAATGTAAGCTTTATGGTGCAATTCAAGAATATTTTACCTTTTTTTTTAATCTACCACTACTAGTTTGCATTCTATTGAGAACATAATATTTTATGAATTTTCTTAAATTTCATAAAATTTTTATTAGCTTCATGCTTAGAAAACATTATATTACACAAAATATTGTATTACTATAAAATGTTCTTTTATGTAAATTTGATCACAAATGGCATTTCGAGACAAAAAAATGGCATTTTTCGTATCATAAAATTTATTAAATTTACTAATTTTAATTTTTCTAGTTTTTTGTTTATTTACATTTTTTTTTTTCATTTGTTTGTTTATTTTCTTTTTAATAGTATATAATTTAAATAGTGTACATTTATACGTTATATCACAGCTTCGCTATACTGCTATCATTGATGATTATAAATGATTGCTAGGAGAGTTGTGATGCTTAGTTTTGTTTATATAAGTCAAGTTAAATAAAAGCAAAGCCATCAATTTAAGAATAAAAATTGATTATTTATAAAATGTACATAATTAAATAATAATGTGATTTTCTTTTCTTCAGATTTTTCTACTGCTGTATAAGACTGCTTATAAAACTTTAATCATTTGCATACATATTCTGTGCTGACTACTAAAACTATGCACTACTTTTAATTTCAGTCTATTTAAACTTCAGTCTTTCCTTCATTCATTGACAGCCACTTCTTAATAAGTATGACCATTCTTATTTTTAAAAAAAAATATATAGATTTGGCAATGATTATACTAAACAATTCATAAATCACAAATACATCATGTGCTAGTCTTTTAGCATCACATGATCACATTTTCTATACTAGCACATTAATTGTTGATAAACAGAGCAAAACTCTCCATACATTATTGCCACCTGTGCTAAACAGAGTAATCAATGGATGCCAGAAGGCTTGTGCATAAAATCCCTACCTAATGCCTACTCATCCAATATCCCCAGACTAGTTTCTGGCTTGTGGCCTTCGTCAGTGAGGAGCTTTGGATCTGAGAGCACTGCATCTAGATCTTAGGATCTAATGCAACCCTCTAGCAACCACCTTTTATCTCTACTTAACTACAAAACTATGAGAATGAAATTGAAAACACAAAAAATATTTTCAATCTAAGCTCAATAGCTTATATAGTCATATGGGTCTGAACTCAGTTCAGCACCCATACATTTTGGTGTCTTTGGCTCTTTTACAACCATAGCCACCACTATCCTATTAGGCAGGATTGGTGTTAAACCATTATGCATCACATGATCACATTTCCTATACTAGCACATTAATTGTTGATAAACAGAGCAAAACTCTCCATACATTATTGCCACCTGTGCTAAACAGAGTAATCAATGGATGCCAGAAGGCTTGTGCGTAAAATCCCTATCTAATGCCTACTCATCCAATATCCCCAGACTAGTTTCTGGCTTGTGGCCTTCGTCAGTGAGGAGCTTTGGATCTGAGAGCACTGGCATCTAGATCTTAGGATCTAATGCAACCCTCTAGCAACCACCTTTTATCTCTACTTAACTACAAAACTATGAGAATGAAATTGAAAACACAAAAAATATTTTCAATCTAAGCTCAATAGCTTATTTAGTCTTTTAGTTTTTTATTTGACATCTTGCAACGATTTAACTTCTACAGTAAACTTTTTTTTCTGAAAATCTTTCAACATTTTGCCGATTGTTGCTTTTCATTATATTCTATCATTAAATATATCACTACTGAAGGCAATCACATTTTATACCTTTTTAAAGTGTCTTTTAGGATCAGTGTTCTCAACCTTTTTCTCTCTGCGGACCGTTTCAATTTCAAAAAAAAATTCCTCGGACCAGAAACATAATTAAAATAAATTATCTTTTTTTTTATTATCTGTGATCTTGTATATATATATATTACTGGTTCAATTCCTGAAATGTTTTTTTTTACTCATTTGTCATTGACATAATGTCCTAGTTAATACAAAAAACTACTCAAGTATGTAGTCCATTAAAACTACAAAAAAAAAAAAAAAATCACAGAATAATGAGCACAAGAAATATTGATTACGCATAAAAAGTACATTTATAAAATCACTAGCTATATAATTATTATATTATGTTAATTAAGAATAATTAATAAATATTCCATAAAAATCATATTGATTGATTCAAAAATTACAGATCATATAATTAATATTTTAATTTGCGAAGCACCGATAGTTGAAAACTGAAATAAATCGAGATACTGCAAATCTCTAACACTCATTACAATACATAACTGACAGCCAATCAGATGTCAAGGATAGCCGTCATATAATTGTAATCATATAATTATTACAAAAAATATTGAAGACAAAAAAATCACAAAATTAATAGCCAAAGAACTGTCATCAAGATGGTAGTAATAAAAGAAAATGATTTTTAATTTAAAACGATTGTTGTTCATTTTCAATTAGTAATTCAAGATTTGACATCATATTGATTAAAGTGAAACAAAGAGATGAACCTCTGGAAAGATGTTTTCTGTGTTTGTTTTTATAATGAACATTGCCAAAAGTCCCCTTTTACATAAATGTGTAATTGCAAAGGGGATAAGCATTTTCGTTGCTTTTTTATGCAGACTTGGGTACTCATTTTTCATTTTGATTCAAAATTTATTTAAATTCATTGTAGGAAAGTTTGATTTTAATGACAAATCTGAACTCATTTCTAAGAAACATTCTTATTCTTGATTATTTAAATTTGTAGTGTTTCTAAAATTTCTGGAAGGATTTGCAATCCATAAATTCATCTCACACAAGTTGATTTCGGATGGAAAATATTTTTCAAAATCATCATACAATGATTGTATTTAGTCACAGATAATTTTATTTAACTTCAATTTGTGCACATTTTGGCACCCATTAATAAAATCTTAATAAATAAACAGATTGCAGTTGCTTTTTTTCTACCCAGACAAAATTTAATTTTCTTTTTAAATCCGTCAATTTTATTATATAAATGAAATATATTCTTCCCATTTCCCTGTAGACTTAAATTTAAATCGTTAATGTAGAATAATATATCACTTAAATAAGCTAATTTTGCAACCCATTCAACTTCATGAAAATAATTTGCAAATGATTTTTTTCAACCAAGAATATTTCTACTTCTATTCTTAATTCAGATATCCTGCTTAGCATTTTGTTTGGGAGAGCCATTTGACTTAAGTGTGAAGTAATAATTCCCCATATTCTGCTCCAACTTCTTGACAAAATAGTATGAATGGTTTTGAATTTTAGATTTTTATTTTTAAATAAGATTTACAATCAGGTAAGACTTCATTCAACTCTGGGAATAAATTTTTTGCTGCTAAATACTGCTAATGTATTATGTAATGTGTAGTTAATAAATTAGGGATCGCTACTTCTTGAATTTTTTTAGTAACACCACAATGCTTGCTACCATATGAACTGTTCTGTCAATACTTCACAATGTTTCCAATCTAAATTATGTTTGTTAATGTAAGAATTTAGCACATTTAAAATTTCAGTATTTGTTGTGTATAAAACTAGTTCTACACAACACAGAAATTCTTTGATGTCTTTAGTAATAAAGCCAATATATCTAATGTAACAGATTAATATAGCTTTTTTTGGAAATATCAGATAACTTGAATTGCAAATATTTTAGATTGCTTAATCTTGCTTATTAGCTGGTGTTCTATGTTTCACGTCCCAAATTAACATTAGAGGTATTGATCTGATTTTATCAGCAGCCAATGATCCAAACGTTTCTGAACTGACATCTAATAAATTAGTTTTATCAAAGTTTCTGCAGCAGTAAATGATTTTTTGGTTTTAACAATCTAAAGTGCAACTAAATAGGAACTTTTTAATAGAAATTTATTCTGAAAAAGAGTTTGTTTAAATGGTTTTTTCTGTAAAAGAAATTCTTGCTTTTTATGTTAAAATATCCCCCCGGGGGGAGTTAATTCTGAATGTTTGACTTCAGTATTAACATTTTTGATGGTTTCATTGCATCATTAGTTTGAACATCATAACAGATTACAAACATCAAGTGTACATCTTGTTCAGTAGATTTAGGCCAAAGAATAAATCATATAGCAGAGAATGATGGAAGATTTTTTTTTTTTTTCTGGTGGGCTTCCAATTTTAGTTTCATTTAATTTTTCTTGAGAGGTTGAACTCTTATTAAAAAGTGAAATAATAAACTTTTTCTTTTTTGTGATCATTTTGTTAAAGGCTAAAAATATTTATTACATTATTTTTTCAAATTTATATTAATATTTTATATATTTTTATTAACTTTTAGATTTACCAAATTCTTGTTAGATATATAATTCTTGTTAAATAAAAATTTCACACAAAAGCTTTCAATAGTTAATTTAAAATGTTACTTCTCTAGCTTTGTTCTAATGGTAGTATGATTTTAATGTGGGATTATTTTTTTTGGTTTATTTAAAGAAACAACCTAAATCATTTAAAGAATTTACTAAATATTCCAGTTTTTGTTTTTTTTTTAATCATTTCAAATTATTTTTTAATTTTTTTTTAAATATTTAATTTAAACTTCTCATTTGACTAGCATGAGTATTTAAGAAGTCATGCATATAACAAAACTTTCCCCAATTTTAAAACCTTCTAAAATCAGTTCACAACCACTGCGATGGTTTTAAAATTTGTTGGACCTCATACTACATCCTTTGAATGTAATATAATATTTAATTAAATAACATTGCAAATGTTACGTTGACTTCAAATCTACACACCTTCAAATTATATGATAGCACAGGCTCCATAGCGATCACTTTTAGAGCAAGAACAGGGTGCTTGAACCAAGTGTGAATTGCAAGAAATGAGCATAATACATTACAGGTCAATACAGCGTGCCTCAGAAACGGTATATTTAACTGTTTTTGAGTGGCACCAGTGCCATCAAGTGACTGGTACAGTCATTGATACTACTACTAAAATTAATTTTGAAATTTATTTTGCAATTATCAAATTAAAGATATTTTTCATGGCTCAGTAAAAAAAATTTCACGGATTGGCACCGGTCCATGAACTAGTGGTTAAGAAACACTTTTCAGATAATCTTTATAACTAAAATAGTTTCTGCTTTTCTCATGAAAAACATGTCAACTTTTTTCTAAAATATTTTTAGAAAGTCTCTTGTCTTTTATTTATTTTATATGATGAATTCAATAAGAATGTGATGATTAATTCAATAAGGATGTGCTTTTAGAATGTGTTTTTGTACTTAAATGGAATTAATAGTTATCTAGTTTGGTAATCAGTTTTTTTTTATTTAAAAAGTTATATAAGTTACATATCTGTAAGCCAATGTTCTCTTTTGGATGAATGCATCTGAATCATTTAAAATAGTTTATAGAAATAATACCTTGAACAGAGGGTTTATGTCTTACTTTTATATAATAAATTTGCAGAATAAAAATTCTATATACATCTAAATTAACTGAAATAGCTATATTATTTGATGATTGCTTTATCTTTATCTTGTTACATACAACAACAGCGTATTGTAACGTGCATTGCATTTTAGCATCTAAGTTTGTATTTTTACTTAAAAAACTACCAGGGCATTTAAATCGATTCACTTTCTCATGTTGCTAACTATCCAAGCTAAACATTTATGAAGAATTTTTCTTTTATTACAAAGTAATATACTATATGGAGAGTTAATATTAATTATTAAATCAAATTCTTTCTTTAACTTGGAAAGATTAACTCAGTCATCAACATACTATAAATAATAAACAGAGCAAAACTCTCCATATAGTATTGCCACCTGTGCTAAACAGAGTAATCAATGGATGCCAGAAGGCTTGTGCATAAAATCCCTATCTAATGCCTACTCATCCAATATCCCCAGACTAGTTTCTGGCTTGTGGCCTTCCTCAGTGAGGAGCTTTGGATCTGAGAGCACTGCATCTTGATCTTAGGATCTAATGCAACCCTCTAGCAACCACCTCACTGATGAAGGCCACAAGCCAGAAACTAGTCTGGGGATATTGGATGAGTAGGCGTTAGATAGGGATTTTATGCACAAGCCTTCTGGCATCCATTGATTACTCTGTTTAGCACAGGTGGCAATACTGTATGGAGAGTTTTGCTCTGTTTATCAACAATTAATGTGCTAGTATAGGAAATGTGATCACGTGATGCTTAATGGTTTAATACTATAAATGTAGAAGCCAAGAAAATGAAGTTCTTAATTTTGCTTTTATACTTTTCAAATTTTTGTTGCATCTTCATGTTTTTTCCTTAATTCTTTCTATAAACTTTATTTAAATGTAAAACTAAATTGGAGCTAGTACTCGTCCTGTTTAACGCCTATTTCTTTCAAATACTTGATGTCTCCTCTTCAGAAGTGATAACACTTACTTTCATAAAGATATATAGAAGCTGGACAATATGAATAAACTTTAGTAGATGTCAATCTTTTGACATATATTTTTCTAATCAAATGAATCAAATACCATTAGTAAATCAATAAAAGCAGTACAAATACATTTAATCATGTCATTTTTTTTGCATTGTCCTAGTAACGTATACCACATCTGTAGTACTTTGTGATTCTGTAAAATCAACACTGTATTTAGATGCCTATTCACCTATGACTAGAAGCAATTATTTAATAAAAAATTTTAAATTATCCCAGATTTAATATTATATAAACACTAGTTTTAAAATGTTAATTATACTGTTTAGAAAATTATAAAATTGTGCAATAAGGAAATTTTTTAATAAAGAATATATGAAAATACAAGTTAATTAATTTTTAATGGATATATATTTATAATTATTTGTTTTTGTTTTTTTTTTGTAGTGGTGGTTCTGCACTCATTGTGGTCTGCAGTATGAAGTGCCTGCGTTGTTCTTTCTCAGATACACCTCGTCAGCATCTAGTTCTTATTTTTACATTTTTCTTTTTTTCTTATGATTTTCGAAACTCACATGGGTTTTTAATTGATTATTTTTTTATGTCCATTATTTTCAGTAAGGTAAGTAAATTTTGCACATACCCATATATGTTTTACAATACAGAGTGATTTAATAATAAGATCAAAACTATTATTTGTAGTATACAACACATAATTTTTTTTTTTTTTCACAATGGGAAAACTTATAAAGAAATTGGAACATTTGTTTGCATTTGAATTTTCTATTGAATTCTTTTTTGGTACTTGTTACTTAGCTGAGTTTGGTCGCTTGATGGCGTTGTTGCCAGTCAAAAACAATACAATGCAATGTTACCGGGCCGCGATTTTTAAAAATATGGCGACTTTTGTTTTGGCTATACGGCGATTTCATGACTTTATTTTTGACTATACTGCTAATTTTTTTTAACCTTAATTGAGACTTCTTTTTTTTTTTTTTTGACCTATACGGTGATTTTTTTTTTTTTACTTTATTTGTATTATGCGATTTCTATTTAGCGATTTTTAAAAATAACTTTTACTATTAATTACATTATTTTATCCCATGTCTTTAATTTTTTATTTTTAGGCCTTTTAAAAAAACCTTACTACTAACAAATTACCATAATAAAAATAATATACACAAACACATCTTTACCACTGATATAGTAAAACTTTTATTTTTAAAACCAATTTTTATCTCTTTTTTTTAAAAAAAATAAATAAATAAATAACTTTTGGCTCAATGATGACAAAGTATTTCTCAACCCACCCTCTCCACTCCACCCACCCACGCTAATAGAGTAAAACTTTTATTTTTAAAGACAAATTCGATTACCTTTTTTTTTTTAAATAAAAACAAACCAAAAAAAACATTTGACTTTTTCAACTTTCGTTTGCTTTTTTTTTTGTAATGATTTATGGTCATTGAATCACAATCTTTTGATTTGGAAACAGGTGCAATCGAATATCTTCGGTTGCAGGAGCCTCACTTACATCGGCAACTGACACAATTTCAAAATCTACTTGCCGCAGTCAGCACCATTTTATTGGTCTCATATTTTTTCTTGAAAGCATGACTTTTCACTTGAGCTCGGCCGAATCATATTCGGCCTACCCTTTGAAAATTTGCATATTCCAACTTGTGTAGGGAAGGTGGGGACAGTGTGACAATTCTTAATCAGTCAGACTGCATGATTGAAGTAGAAATGAAATTACTCTGCTATGGAGATTTCAAAAGTTGGGCCACATCAAATCCAGACCCTCAGACGATACGGTAGCCAACTGTGAATTTACATAAAGTGTCATAAAACACAAAACAGGCTGTAGTATTTCTGTGCAAAGCCATCAAGTAGCCTGCAATGGCTAAGATAAGCAAAACTGTTTTCTTAGCCGTAAGTCTAGGCCGCTTAAACGGCATTTGTAGGTATTCTTGGTTAGCCAGAACGCCATCAAGCGGCCAATCCCAGCTAAGTAATAAGTACCTCTTTTTTTAGTCATATAATATTGATTTATTTAATAAGTGTATTCTAATAAGTCCACACACATTCATATGATTCCTTTTTTATTTTAGAAATTTATTATTTTATTTGACTCAAAATTTATTATCACAACCTGTTACCTAATATTTCAGCCACTAACTTTAGCCATTATTAAGGGTTTTCCATCTAAAAAATATATGGAATAAAAATCTTAACATTTTTGATACATAATATTATATATACATTAATTATTCATATTATATTTATCTATCTCGTTTTTCATTACATAATCTTATTTACAATGTATACACACACACACATATATATATATATTCTGAAATTATTGTAGATTAAATTTCAGAATGAAAAGAAATAAGAATATTAATGTATAATGAAAATATTATAATATTGACTTATTATCTAAAATACATAAGAAATAATATATATTTTATGTTTTCCAACCTTTTTTTTTTATTATAATTATTAATGATGAAATTTATATTCTGTAAATCTGTAATTTTTATGCCATTGATATTGAAAGTTTAACAACTTTTAAAAAATTTTTTTCTCTATACTCAATACATGAAAGGTATTTTCTTCCTGAAAGTTTTTATATTAACTTTTTAACATAATTGATATTATATCCAATATAACAGTTTCATTTATATTGTAGTCATCTCGTAATTATGTGTGTATTTTTATTGTTTAAGCAATTATGATAGATATGATATTGTTAAATCTATTTTAATTATTCCAATAAGTAAATATTACTGTGTTTTCAATTTTATTCTCATAGTTTTGTAGTTAAGTAGAGATAAAAGTTGGTTGCTGGAGGGTTGCATTAGATCCTAAGATCTAAGTACAGTGCTTTCAGATCCAAAACTCCTCACTGACGAAGGCCACAAGCCAGAAACTAGTCTGGGGATATTGGATGAGTAGGCATTAGATAGGGATTTTATGCACAAGCCTTCTGGCATTCATTGATTACTCTGGTTGGCACTGAGTGGCACTACTGTATGGAGAGTTTTGTCTGTTGACTTTAATAATCACTAGAATGTGACTGCAGCAAAAGATTATTCTAAAAACTGTCAAAGTCACTTTTGCATTTATTATGCATAATGTTTTAAAAATCTGATTATTAGAGCTTTAAATATGGTTCTAGAAATGTATTAAAAGATTATGAATCATACTCTGAGCAAATGGATTGATAAATAAAATATTGCAAATATGTAGATATATATTTGCCAATATTATGTATATATTTACACATCTAACCCACATTTTAAAACCATTTAATTATTGCACGTAAAAGATGTTTGCTATGCTTAATGACTTGGTATTCAAATCTAGGCCATATGCATTTTTTCAAAGGACAGTGGGTTTTAGTATGCACTGCCTTATTCACTGTATGTCATAGGGAGACTTTTGCCCTCTAATGGCCTATTTATTTAAAAAAATGTTTTATCTTACCTTTTATGAACAAAAAAAATATCTAAATTTTATTGCAATAATAATATCTATCATCTGATTTGTTTCAAAGCAGATTATCTTTAGTAGATCACTTTTATTAAAGTAG
Source organism: Epiperipatus broadwayi (assembly GCA_028023455.1). NCBI lineage: Eukaryota > Metazoa > Onychophora > Udeonychophora > Euonychophora > Peripatidae > Epiperipatus > Epiperipatus broadwayi. The sequence continues at coordinate 14,392,973 of JAQFVV010000010.1, read as the reverse complement.
ATTTAGTGGATCTATTGACATTACATATTAAATATATCAACTTTTGGTCTTTGACTAACATTTCTCCAAAACTAAACTCATGAAACAATTAGTTCTACCATCACATATTTTACTAATAATATTTAACAAATAACAGATTTAATGGAAAAGTGAGTTTAAACACTTTTTTTGACATCTATGCATGAAAAGTAAAAGATTTTACTTGAATGTCTTAAATATTATCTTATAAAATTGAATAAAAATATAATTGAAAAACGACATAATAAAACACTTATCAAGCAAACAGAAACAAAAAATAATTTCTTTGTACTTGATGTTTGAATTGTAGAATAACCAAAATGAAGCTGCTAATTGTGGAATAAGTAAATTGAAGCTATTCCACAAAATCCATGAAATTATCTTTCCTATAGTGGATAATAATGATATCATGTGATAATTACTGTAATTTCATTTGTTCCTAAGATCAGATAACAACTGCTTCTTGAACCCATCCATATATTACTAAAAAATTCCAGCATTTTGAAACTTATCATCACTATATCTTATAACTTCAGGTATCTCATCATGATTTGCAGCCTTTCCATATTTCAAATTACAAAGAGCTAGTTTGACTTAACTAAACTGGATATCTTTTCAAATCTAAATGAGTAGATAAAATGGATATATCATTAAAAGACAACATCTCAATTCTTGAATCATCATTTTTTCCATTTGTTTGAAATATAATTATCATTATTTGGGAGAGTATCATTTCTGGATTTAATAAGATTCTGGTAATATTTTTGAAGTCTATAGGAACATCAAAAATAAGATCTAAAGTGACCACAATCTGCAAATATCTATCTCTTTGGTAATTTTAATCTAAGAATCATTTTTAAGCCTTCTTGTCGGTTGTTGGACTTTTGTTTTTAAATCTTTATTATGAAACTTTACTTTTAATTTATGATTTTGCCAAGGATATCTCCTGCTTTCTTTTAATCAATTTACCAATAATAATATTATTGTCAGAAAACCAACTACGATTTTTTTGCTTTAGTGAATCCTAGGATAGATTTACTGCACTTTTTAAAGAAATCTATATCTTAGTAAAACAATCTTGAAAGTTCAAATTAGCTATTTTAGTGTTTAATAGTTGTTGAAATACTTCTAAAGAGACGACATCAATTTTCTTATGAGTACTATTGGAATAAGATTTATTTTTTACTGCAGTTATCGTTTTAATTTTTAGCATAATATAGTAAGATCTGTCTATCAATCTGCACGTGTAAATGGTAAGGTGATATGAATTTCATTTGTATCCCTACTTCTAACTATAATGTAATAATATTATTAAATGTCATTGTTTTAAGCATGGATATATTCTTCAAAAGTTTTTGAGACAGCAATTCATTTGTTATGCAAAAACTCAATAACAAGCAGACTATTTCAGTTCACAGCACCAAAACTGTTATTTTCAATGACTTTTTGACTAACTTTAATGTTTTCACCGACACATGCAACATAAGGTATCCAAAAAGAAACATTTTTATTTTAATGCTATTGCTGCCATAATGTCATCCAGCAAAGAAGAAAAGCTTTCTTTCTCTGAATGCTTTAAATCTAATGTTGGAGTGCCTTCTAATAAAATTACAACTGATACTATTATGCAAGTATAGTTTGAACACCATCAGTCTTTCATTGATACATTTAAAAAAATCCATTACTATGCATTTCCTTTCACTGGTTGATCTTTTCTTTTTAAAAAACTTATAGCTATCTTCATGGCATATTAAACTTTCTCTGGAAAAAGATTTCCTTAAAAGCAGTTATATAAATTTTAAGTCTTGACAATTCCTTATCCTCAACTGTTATTCTCTATTTTGGTCTTGAAGAGTTAAGCAAGTAAACTTTGCACTTTCCATATACCTATATTTAAAAATAAATTTAAGACTCATCTGCTGTATTTAAAATATAATATTATGGCTTCATCTTGTTGGATGGCATATGAATGCTGGGATTTTGGCATAATAAATTTTAGTTAAAATTTTTGTTTTCATAATTTTTTTAAATTTACTTGAAAATATAACTTAACACTGACAAATGGCTTTGTTTCCACTTTCTTTTATCAAAATACATTTTGATTTTTTAATTTCTTTATTCCAGGAAAAACATGTTGTTTTAAGACAAGCATTTTAAGAAATAAAACTTGCATTGTAATAACAATAATGTTTTCTTTTCCTTGTTCAAGGTATTAATGAAATGTGTTTTTGTGAAAAGGTCAAAGAAAGTTCAAAATAAATGTCATTTTATTATTATTATTATTATCATTAATTTATTTTTATTTTAAAAAAAATTAACTTTCATAAAGATCTTGAAAATGTTATTTCCTATATGCATCATTTCCATCTTTGCCAAGCATTTTATCAGGATTCCTCCCCCCACTTCTATTGATAATATTAGTTCTATTGCTTTAATGAATATTCTATCAGACATGACAACTTGGCTTGACTGAATAAGACAAATAATTTTTAGACATTTTCTATGTCCCTTCCTATTTTATAGTAGGCAGAGAGATTTCTAAATAGGGCCATCTAAATATACAATTTTTGTCCAGTTAGAAACTTCCTGTCTCATCCATTTTCAACCCAATTCATTAGTGGTTGGACTGCTATGAGCAAAGGTCACAACTAAGAATTGCTGGTTTGTGAAACTTGTCTTTGCCAATGTTTTTTTAATTCTTGTGGGTTTGCGACAAAAAATGAAAAGGGAAATTGGAATCAGAAGTGCAGTAAAAGCATGAAAATGTGTAGGTCAACATTATTCTATCATCATTGTTATCATAGGGAGATAATTGATAACATAAGAGGCTTAAGACTATCTGTGCTATTGTTTTCTTAATTCCATATTAATTGGAATCAGAACTTCAATAAAAGGATAAAAATGTGTTTGCACAAACACATAATCCCATCATTACAATTTAGGGAGATGGTCAATAATTTAAGATGAATGGTTTCCACTAATTTAATTAATTGTAAAAGGGAAAGGTAGACAAGACTGTATTGGAAACAGTAACCTTTGATGAACTAACATTCTATAAGGCAATAAAAGAAAGATACTCTTGGTCAAACATTGTTTATTTCTTTTTGATAGTTAACCCTTATATCTGAAGATCTTTTCACTATCTATCACCTGTGGAACTTATTAGTAATTTGAGAACAGCACTTAACATTTTGTTTAATAATGAATGATTATCAATTTGATAATGATATAATTAGCCCTTTATAAAATAAAAGCTGGTCAATGATGAGCATATCCTTAATAAAATGTAGTGATTGTGGAATTTGTAGAAAATATGAGTGAAAATATAACCAATTAAAAGTAAAGCTGTGGAAATTGATGAAAAATTCAAAAGATCAAGATTAACTTTTGGGGCACGGTTAGTTAACTAATGATGGGAATAGCGTCAAAAAAATTTGAGAATTACAATGTCTTAATGGGTTTCTAAAAAGATTAAGATGTAATAAATAGACAAAAAGACTATGTAAGAATTTGTGAATTTGAAAAAATGTAAGTTGGACACTTATAGTTAGGTTTATTGAAAACATTATTAAGAAAATTTTTAAAAAATTGCAGAGGAGTTGATTATGTAATTAAATATAAAGGAATTATAAAATATAAAAGTATTTAAAGAGAAAAAAGAGAGAGATTTACAAAACTTGTTTGGAATGCATTTATCTAATTACACCTGGGTCTCTTTTTATGCGGTAGATAGGTTCCACAGAAAACCCGCATTAAAAAAATCGCACAAAAATAGTCTTAACTTACATTGAAAAATGTGGGATACATTCCTTAATTTTCAAAAATTGCATAAAACCAAAGCAACAAGGTAAAATTACTTTAAAATTCGCATAAAAAAAAAATAAGGAAATAAAGTATGACTAATAAAAAATTTCAAATATTTGAAAAAAAATGATACAAGACAAACTTTTTTCCCTTTTTTTATTAACTATTTAATTTTATTCAAAACAATGTTTTTATGTGTAATTTATTTTACATTTTTTCATATATATTTTAATCATTATCACTATTTGACAATATGTGGGTTCGTTTGTGAATTGGTAAGAAATCAGATTCGTCACAAGAGGAAATACAATTAGTGCCATCTTCAGTCTCATGCTGTGTTAATTGTTTTTTGTCGATAATATAATCGATAATTAAACTTTGAGACAATGATTTTACTAATTGTTTATGAAGCTTGCGATATCCACACTGTTATGTCTAGCTGTTAGAGAATGCGCTTCCACAATTGTGTTAATAATGACTAACAGTTAAATTTTCTTTTATACACACATATACATGGAGAAACTTTTAGACAGAAAAAAGTTACAAGTAAAAATATTTAAGAACTTTTAACGATACATTCTTTTTAAGTAGAAATTAAAAGTTCTTAAATATTTTCACTTGTAACTTTTTTCTGTCTAAATACTTAACCATGCATATATGTGTATAAAAGAAAATATAAACATACACATTTTAAAGATACATTCTTTTTAAGTAAAAATTAGAAGTTCTTAAATATTTTTACTTATAACTTTTTTCTGTTTAAAAGTTTCTCCATGCATATATGTGTATAAAAGAAAATATAAACACACACATACATAACACAGACATACAACTATTTAGCTCTCGTTGGAATTTAAGAGCTCATTCATAGTTCATGTTATTAACAAAAAATGATTTTCCAATTAATTAGAAAGTTGAAGACTTTCTCGAATCATTTTTGCTGTGAAACGAACAGGTTACACTTCTGTTTCATTATCATTTCCTAAATCTTCTACTGTATCTAAATTTATTGCCAAACCTTTTTCCAACAGGCATTTAAAGTATGTAAAATTTAATGTTTGTATATAAAATAGGGAAATCCCGATTTTAAGTGAAATATGAACTTCTTTATCGTATAAAAGAAACTACATAAAAAGATATTAAGAAGAAACATGAATCGCATAACTTCAAAATCGCATTTAAAAAATCCACACAAAAAGAGACCCAGGTTTATATTGCTTTTATATTAGTATTTAAATTTTTATTTTAATCATATATGAAAAGAATTGCTAATCTATTTAATTTTTTTTTTTTTATTATGTATAACTTTTTACAATGTACAGAATTCCTTTTAATCCCAGAGATTTTTTTCTTTTATTAAAAAAAATGATATGATTATTATTTTTTTACATATATTTCTTTTAGTGCTATGATTTCTTGTTGAAAGTACGATTTATCATTACTTACATTGCACCTTGGCAGATCACATGGGGATCTGCTTTTCATGCATTTGCTCAACCTTTCAGTGTACCTCGTATCCTTTTGAAAAGATATTTATATATCTATAATTACAAATACAGATGATATTAGCATGCAAGTAAATTAAGGATAAATATAAAATTCAATGTTTAATAATATACTAGACTTGTTTTTTTTTGCAATTCAAAATATAAAAATGTATAAATTATTCATTGTATTAGAAACAAAAAAATAAGTGACTGAATGACCTTTACTAGCAATTTGCTAATCCATTTTTTCTACTTTGTTAGAACTCTTATCTTAGTGAAAACATTTAGAATAGTGGGTATATACTAGTTTTTTAATAGCTTTTTACATTTATTGGAGAATTTTGTAGCATGGATATGATTGATTGTCTATATGGTAAATATAAATTGTTCAAAGAATGAAAATCTATATAATTTGAAAATATTATATATTTTCATTCTTTGTCATAATTTTTATTAACAGTTGGTTTTTTTAATACAAATAAAATACCAAGATTTATCTTGTTATAGGTTAAATATTGTGGCACATATATTTGATCTATAATAAGATATATCTTGTTGCTCTTTTTTCATGTAATAATCTAATTACAATGTAAATATAATATATATATTTAACCTAGATTTAATTAAAGGTAATTTGAACATAGACTTTCATGCTCTCTTACAGTCATTCACTCTATCCAATATAATTGATACACATAACCACATACATGTGAAAAGATAAATGATCTCCAATATATGTATTTCATGCAGAACCAGTGCTCATCAATTGGTTAGGATCATCATCTCCCCCACATATATATATAATCAGTGCTTGGTTTATATTAAAATAGCAAATCTACATACTTTAATGGACAGGCTTCAATCCTCTCCAACTCTTTTGCCCTCCATATCAGTGAAAATCTGATGATGGATTGCTCAGAGCCCTTGATGATGCCAATATTATTATAGTCATTCCCATATTGACCTTAAATCATTTCTGATCCCTCATATGTAGGACCTTAATATGTCCGTTTAAATACCCAGAAGAGGAATGAGCAGAATATAGACTAAATATATAATATATAAATACAAGTATAATGTATATACTTAACCTAGATGTAATTAAAGGGGATTTAAACCCATACTTTCAAGTCCCTACAGTCACCTACTGTATCCATTTAACTGATATACATGACCACATGCATGTAAAAAATATAAATGATCTATAATATATGTATTTCCTGCTGAACCAGCACTCACCAGTTGGCAGGATCATCTCCTATACAACATAGCAAATCTATACACTTTAATGGACAGGCTTCAATCCTCACCACTCTCTAGATGCCAATATTATTGTCATGTCCATGTTGTTCACCTTAAATCAATCTGACTCCACATATGTAGGACTTTTTAATATGTCCACTTAAATACACTGCCCATCCCTCTGCCTTGTATTTAAATGGACATATTAAAGTCCTACACATGAGTGGTCATATTGATCTAAGGTCAACATGGGTATGATTATAATATCGGCATCATTAAGGGCTTTGAACATTCCATCATCAGATTTTCAGTGATATGGCTGGCTGAAGAGTTGGAGAGTGGAGAAGATTGAAGTTGTCCATTAATGTGTGTAGATTTGCTGTCTTAATATAAACTGAACCCTGATTATATATACGTGTGGGAAATAATGATCTGGACCAACTGATGAGTACTGGTTCAGCATTAAATACGTATATTGGAGGTCATTTATCTTTTTCACATGTCTGTGGTCATGTGTATTGGTTATATTGGATAGAGTGGATGGCTTTAGGGAGCTTGAAAATCTGGGTTCGAATCGCCTTTAATTACATGTGTGTTAAGTATATGCATTATATTCTAATATTACATATTCAGCCTGTATTCTGCTCATCCCCTTCTGGGTATTTAAATAGACATATTAAGCTAAACATGGTTGTGACTATAATACTGGCAACATCAAGGGTTTTAAGTATTCCATTATATGGATGGCTGAAGAATCTGTCCATTAAAGCATGCAGATTTGCTATCTTAATATAAACCGAGCACTGATTATATATGTGTGTTGGAGATGATGATCCAGACCAACTGATGAGTATGGTTCAGCATGAAATACATATATTGGAAATCATCTATTTCACATGTGATCATGTGTATCAGTTATATTGAATAGAAATACAATTTTCTTCTTCTTCCTCCTTTTCTTATATATTGATTTCTATATTTGCATAAAAAGTTTTGGGTAAAAAAATAGTATTGTTAAGTGTATAAGAAGGTTGGAAGTGATGCGATATGTATATATTGGATAGATTGGATTACTGTAGGAAGCTTGAAAATCTGAGATCAAATCGCCTTTAATTATATAAATCATGATGTAAATATGTATCAAAGATTAATTGTTGTTATTTTGTTTATAAATTATCGATCCTGAGTTTTTAATCATTGTAAAAATGCTTATAGAATCAAATGATTTTTCAAAATCTACAAATTCAAAGTATAATGGCAATTCTCAAAAGGAAATTTTTTTTTTTACTCATTTGATAAAAATATTATTTCAATATTATTGCTTTTTCCAAATATCTAAAATTATTTTGAACTATTTTATGGCTTAAGAAATACAACAAATTTTATTAAATAGTTTAAATCTTTTTAAATATAAATTGCTTATACTTTGCCATAATTTGTGAATGGCATTTGCATACTTTTCATAATTGAAAATTATTATAAGTTGTGTTTAATACCATATGATAAGGTAGATAGATATTGAATAAGAAGGATTAACTTTGGATACTTATTTGTTATCTCTTTTTTCCTGCTATATTGATTTTTTAATTTATGTCATCATCATCGGCAACTATTATCAGTCTACTGCAGGATGGTCTCCCCAAGTTCAATCCATCTTCTCTGATCTCTAGCCTCCCTGCTCCACATCTCCCCTGCACAATTTCTTATTTCATCCATTTCTTCTCACATGTGGTCTTTTTCTGGCTCTTTTACAACCGTTTGGAATCCCATTTACATATCATTTCTTTTAACAATATGCCCAGCCCAACTCCACTTGTCTTTTAATTCTTTCAACAATGTCAGTAATACCTGTTTGTTCTCTTAACCATATATTGCGTTTTTGATCTCTTCTTGTTACTCCTAACATGCATTTCTCCATACTTCTTTGATTTGGTCTGAAGTCTGTATTGCTCTTCTATTAAATGTCTAAATCTCAGATTTATTAAAAACCTTTTCAAACACATAGGTATATTTAGAAATAAGTTATCTCTACCAAAAGCACTTCAGCCAAGTTTAATTCTATGATTAATATCTGTAGTAATAATCTGACCAAGTTCTTTGTAGTTGTTAACTTTTTCTAACTCATCATAATCTTTAATTTCATATTTTGGAGAAAATTCATTGAACATTACTAATTGATGATCACTTCCTGTTTTGAATTTATTAAGGACATTACAATCTTGAAATGTGTATTTTCTCTTAGTCAAAATATAATCCAATTCTTCTGTATTTTCATTTGGATGCTTCCCTGTCCATTTTCTTTTAATATTTTTTTCAAAAAAAGAATTCATAATATAAAGGTTTTCTTTTTCTTGAAACTTCACAAGTCTATGTCTTCTCATTTCTATTACAATAACCAAATTTATCTACAACATTTTCATCTTTCATTTATTTACCAATTCTAGCATTAAAGTTTCCCATAACACTTTTAATTGTTTAGTCTGATCAAAAGCTTTTTGTACAGTCATATGAAAATCTACTACTTTATCACTATGAGATCTTGTTGGGCATAAACCTGAATTATCTGCCTTAACTTGAATAACTAATCTTGCCTCTCTGTCCAATACACTATAAATTTTCATATGTTGTTTTTCCATTTTTTATTTATAATTGTACTTACAATATTTAAGCCTTTGTAGTAGAGTACATGTCCATTTTTAAATCAGTTGTCTCTTCGCAAGTCCAATAATGTCCCCATTTAATTTTTCTTCCAATACTTGCAATCTTCGTTCATTTGAACATCATCTACAGTTGTAAGTACCTAAATAAAAAGTCATCAACTGGTAGTCTGGGTCCGCATTAAGGGGATTCTTAGCATTCTGTCTTCGGCCACCAACCGATGCCTTGGCTGATGACTATACAGCCTCCTGGGAATAAAGGCCATGATTTATTTTTTGTCTATCATTTATTGGAAAAAAAGGATTTCATTCACATGTTCATTCGGCCTTATCGGGCAACTGGGAAAAAAGACCGTGGTGCTTCTTGATCTTAAACTCAGAGGTAAAAAGCCGATAAACTTACCATGCTGTGCCTAATGCATGTTGGTGACCAGCTCATCATATGAATAATCACATAGTAATAACAGCTGCTGTAACAAGAACGTATGGAGTGGACATTAGGAATTTGCTCTGCTCAGTCCTTTAAGGCCTCCAAGAGGAATCAAAGGCTCTCCTTTCAGTTAACAGCAAACTCCATTCTGCAGATATTGTAGGTATATCTAAATGCTATCATGTATTCTAAGTCATTTGTGCAGTTGATTTTTATTTGCATTGCAAATATCAAACGTGTCCTATTTTTTAAACATATTTTAGTCAAAAATGTCTGTGGGTGAACAGAATATAAATAGACTAGATAATTATTGTTAAACATTGAGTATTATGATTCCTATACCAACTGTACAAAAATGTCAATAGCACTTAAATTTTAGATAAATTATTTAACAAATTTTTTTTTTCTTAAATAAATGTATTCACTTAATAACATTGAATGATAAACATTGTTTGAAAGATCATTTGAAAATTATCACAAAACTGAAGAGAGAGTGAATACATATCAATATATTATTCAGTTTTAATCATAGAAAAAACATTGATAATTAAATAGTATATTAAATTATTCTGCTACTTCTAAATGATTTTTACAATTTGCACTTTTATTTACTAATAATAACTTGTGGATTTTTTTGTTGTTTGCTTAATCAATATATTTAATAAATAATAACATGCTTGGAGTTACCAACATCATAATATGTCTCTATATAATATGTCTAAATTTGTTAGATTTGTTTCTTGAACTAATTGAACTAGATTCTGCCATGTTGTTTGCCCAAGCTGCAGTTTCTGCTATATTTTCAACTCCTTTAAATCCTGTTCTTGGCAGCGCTATTTTTATTACTTCCTATGTCAGACCTGTAAAGTTTTGGGAACGAGATTACAAGTAATTAAATTTCTACTTTATTTATGTTATTTATATATTTGTTGATAATAATATTCATAATTTTTATAATTTTATTAGTAATTCTAGTTTATTATTACAATTTTTCAAATTCTTAAAATCTTATGTAGTTTGAAATATTTTAGATTATTAGTGTTATTTATAAATAATCTTCCAAGTTTATTATTTTTAAAAATAATTAGTACCACATTTTTCAGCTCTACTTCAAATATCTCGGCAGAAATTATATTTCTGAAGTAATATAGATATTTTTTACTTATATTATTTATATTTATTTAGCCTATATTATATATTTAGATTAATCCCCTTTTTTAATATATACTTGTTAAATTTAAATATATGTACTAAATTTTTATATTGATAAAATGAAGATAATATAAAAAACAAAAGTCTTTTTAAGAAATATATTTCGCTTATAATATTTCAAAGAAGGGTTTAAGAATAAACACTATAAAGCAGACTATACCAATAAAAGAATCATAGAGCAAATTGTTATGGTCAACACTCATTGTGTAATATGAATTATATTCCACTCAAATTTGTGCATAAAGTTCCTATTAGATCGTAAGAATGAAAATAAGTAGAAATACCGTCAAACAAGATGTTATAGAATTCATCAAAACACACAAAAAGAAATAGTTAAAGATGTAATTTTATGACATAGCTGGACTTCATGTAATATCGTCCCTTATAGAAAGGAGATTTTAAGATCAGAGAATGTTATTTTTAAATCAAATATATATATGTGTTGTAATGGAAATAATCACGTCTAGTGATAGATGGTATGATGGTTAAAATAATATGGCAAAGAGTAGGCTGAATATTTATATATGAGGCTTTCCTTAACCGAGTAATATTTGTATGTGGGCTTGGTTTTGCACTAGATATCTTCAATAATATATAACAGCAATAATTGTATATATATAATAAAAATAATAATGCAGAAAAGCTTTTTCCACAAATATTTATTTTTGCCCTTTTCAGTATGATGGAACTATTTTAAAGCTTAAATTTACATTGCATACATAGTGACATCTATCTTTTTATATATCAAATTAACTAGAACTAATAATAACAATAATACAATGTGTTGCTATGTATACAATATAAATTCAAGCTTTAAAGTAGTTCCTTCACGTTGAAAAGGCCATAATAAATATTTGCTAAAAAAAGCTGTTTCTGTATTATTTTTATTATATTGGGTGATTTATTTAAATATATGAAAAAATAAAAACCATAAGATACGCACTCACTTATTGGATTTATTCACAATTTTCTACATTTACAATTCCAATATATTCAAATTCATACACATTAGGTGCTTTATCGTTATCCCAGTTATAAGAATATTTTTTCTTTTTTTAATTCAGTATATTAATCAGATAGTGAATCCCTCCACTCGTTAACTATTTTTAATGCTAGCTTATGCCCCAATATGTAGCAAGGCAAAAACATAAAAGTCTTTAAAATATAAAATATATATTTAAAGAGATAACTATTAACAATAATTTGGTGCACATGGAATATGAATAATAAATTAGTAATAGAAATAATTTTTAATAAAAGAAATTGATTTGTAGATAGAATAATTTTTACCACCTGAAATACATAAAATAATTCTAATTACTATCTACAAGGCCAGTAAATATTGTCAGAATTTTTTTAATACTAAAGTTTCTCTCGTAAGTTTCATTTTTATTTTTAACTAATTTAGATAACATTCCTTTTAATTTATTTGAAGTTGAACATGAACATGGAATTATTTACATATATATAAGTTATGAGTAACTTCCTTCAGAATTATTTTGCTCTTTCATTTCATTCTAAACTTTTATTATCTTATACCTTCTATAAATAAATATGAATGAAATAAATCTGCTCAGCTTTTTGAATTCAGCTATACTGCCTAATGTGATTTGATTTGCATCTTTTTATATAACTTTATTATTGTTGTTTTCTCTTATTGTAATACAGTAGTACTTAATTAACCAATCTAATAACAATAGTTTGATAATCTGCCATTGACAAATGTGTTTTGAAAATAAAGTATTTTTCTAGATAATTATATTTTAATTGCATTTTGTTTTTTCAAAAGAGTCTTATTAAAAAAAAAAAAATTGTCTATTAACATTCTAATCGCATACTTACGTTTTCTTTTTCAATATCCAAACAAATATAATTTTACATAATATTACATAGTTGAATCATCATCTACATTATCTTGTTTTCTACTTATTATTATATTCTGTTTTTTTATATATAATTCTTGATTTTGCTAAATTTTGATTAGAAACTAATTTCCTTTATATTTTTTTAAATACACACACCATTGTGTATTATAAGATATATGATTCATAATACTTTAACTTTTAACTTAGTTTATAGCAATTAAAGAATATATGAGGCCATTATGTAGCCCTAGATTCATACAAACAATGGTTTTGCAGAATGTTTGTTATATGAAACAAGCAAAAACAGGCAAAACTCTCCATACCGTAGTGCCACTTAGTGTAAGCCAGAGTAATCAATGGATGCACTAAGTGGCGCTATTGTATGGACAGTTTTGCTGTTTTAACAGCTTGAGCAAGCATAAGAAATGGTGATCATGTGATGTTCAGTGGTTTAATACATGAAACAACTTGTTTTTTTTTTTTTAACTAATTGTAATATTTAATCAAACATTTTAAAAAAACATTGTTATATATTTTATTTGTGTGATTTTGTTGTTGTTTTTGGGGATTGCAACATAAACACGTTTCAATACAAACTTCATTAATACTCCTTTAACATTTTAAGCAAATATTTTTTATTTATAACAGTTTCGACTGTCGTATCAGTCTTCTTCAGATCTTAAAATTTTTACACTATCTCCACTTTTCCTCCATTTTTCTTTTCTGATTGTATATATTTAATACTAATATAAAAATTATATAATTCAATGAACATAATTTATTCTATTACAATAAATTAAATAATTTAATTAACAGTTGTAATAAGAATTATAATTGCATCTATGTGTTAATCTGAAATTAATGATTATATTGTATGATATTATAAACCAACAATATTCAAACTTTCTTGTCTGAGGACACATTTATACAACTCAAAAATTTTGAGGATCCCAAAAAGCTATTGTTGATATGACATTTTGTAGGCTAAATCTATTGTGCCAGTCAAAATCGTGTATTCATTCAACAAGACCAATAATCCAAGCAAAAGTACCTTGAATCCAACCATGCACAAGATACATATGTCAGGACAAGGATGAATCCTAACCTATTTGCCTAAACTATTGCCTCTCTAACTAATGGATAACGTTTGTGATACACTAGCAGTGCTTGGTTTTATTCCGTCCCAACTGGAGGTCATGGTTCACATAGAGACTCAAAATAATAAGAGGGTTTATATGAAAAATCAATGATTTAATGGATTCTGACGATTGCAGAACGGTACAGATATGGTTTGATCGATTACTAATGGTTTGAACCGTAATAATGATAATTCTTTATGGCAACGTTATAAAGAAGTGAATTTACATCAAATAAATATTATAAACAAATAGAGTAATTAACCTTAGATATTGGGAGTGATGACAAACTAAGCTTATTTAAGATAACAATATTATAGGAATTTATTAAAGAATTTAGTACAAAATAAGTAGTCTTTGTTTATACAACTTGGTGATTTTATTTAATTCGTTTTGATGCGGCTTTGACAAACAATATAAAAGTTTGTTAATTGGTCGGCCAAAACCATTCAGCAATAAAATATGATATTACAAATAAATCTGTTATATATATATATTACAAAATATGAAAGATGGGCATTTAAAACACTATTACATTTAAAGTCATTTGTATATAATGAGTGTGGGAAGCAAAATAGTTCTTAAATAAATAATTGACAATTATACAGTCAGATTTAATTAATTAACGAAATTGTTTGTGAAGGACGTGCCATCATGGCAGAGAGCATTTCAGGTTTGCTAAATAAAGATATAAAATGATGAAGAAGGCAATATGCTATTATAGATTACAACAAAATAAATGAGGTCTGTTATTGACCCTCTGGGTGGCTTTACTACAGACAATTTCCTAGTAAATACAACTAGATAATGAGAAATGCTAGCCCTCCAGCCAAACATGTCTCTAAATAATCATAATAATATTTTGATGTGCATATATCTTAATAGCAATGCTCAAAAAGATCCCTTGGTATGAATTATGTCTACTTTGAGGGAGTGTAAAAGGTTGGACTGGTCAGATTCCGAAGGTCCTAAGAGGTTGGTAGCAAAGCAAGAATAGCAATAATAAAGAAATGGTTGTAACTCTAAATACACAAAGCCTTAGATATATATAGATAGATAGTGTATCATTAACAAAATAATAAATCCTGATTAAAATCATTGGCTCCCTGATATAATGGAAAGTCCCAGAAACGTTATGTCATTAATGAATGAATAGTAAATTATATTACAAAAAGAAAGGCAAGAATTTAAAATATAAAATTGTTTTCCCCATTCATCACGGAAGATTACAAAATAAGACGGGCATTAAATATCAAACTAATAAATTGTAAATCATAATTTTAATATTTTCTGACAAATAAAATATATGTATGAAATATATATACTGATAAAATTCTATGATAAATTTTACTTAATTGATTCACTAAAATTATTTATTCTTTCAGAAATACTTACAGGGCTATTTTAAATTGGAAGTAATAGTAAGATACTTTTAAAATAATTTCAATCATTCAAATAAATATATATATGAGGTACAAAACTAAATGAGCTTTCTATTGATTAATTTACGGAAGGAAGTCTTCTTGTAATGATTTTTAAATTAAAAAAAAAAATAACAGGGGGAGGATTTAAAGTTAATAGCTCATTGAATTTTGTAGTTGGCCATTTCAGTAAGTCAAATAATCTAAACAAACCGACAAAAAATTAATTTAATTTGCCGCATCAAAATAATGTAAGATTTTATAAGAATTGATATTTTAAATTGAATAAATTTAAAAGATGCATTTTAAACCAAGCCGTATAAACATCACACGGATATATAAAATATAAATTAGTATTGATTTGGAAAACAAGTAAAATGGAATCAATGGCTTGCTGCGAATTGGACGTTACCTCAAAATCAATCAGTTAATACAGGCAGTTAACACAGTCAGATCATTTCAGGCTTCCTCGACACAGACAGTCTCTGGCTAGATGTTTAAAGCGCTGGAAAGGCATGGATGGGCTGGTGGAACAGACCTCTGAGAAGCAAACGACCGATCTTTTCACCCCGTCATTTCTTTAGGCACGATATATATATAAAGATTAATCACTTCTCTTCAGTAAACTCATAATAATCCTCAATAATCAAATTTTCCAATATTTATGTGTTCTGGTCTTATCTAAAGAATTAAATCTACACTGACCTCCACCAATTGTAACTGCTCTCAGCAGTTCTGTGAGGTTGGTGCCACTTTGGAGGGAAAATCTCTAACTCTGCATGAACATGCCCCAAGGGTTGATTTGCTAATTAAAAAAAAAAACGACAAGCATATTAAGTTTATCAGTCATTGTACTAACAAAATCTATTTAATTATGGTTTAGATTACAAAATGTAGATTTTATTCAGAAAAATTTGGTACAATGACTTTCAAACATATTTGGTATAAACTTTTACAAAATATTTCTTAACAATATTACATTGTTTAAATAATTGATTCTCAAGTGTACATTGATTAAAAGATAAAATGTTACCAACTGATTTATTGAAGAAAATGAACTTTAATAAAGAATTTGAAATATTTGTAACATTTTATAGATATCTAGGATTCAATTCAATTTGATAAAATAAACACAATATACATTTTTACAAATATAAAATAAATAAACTAATATAAAAAGATTAGTTTTAATTATAAAATAAGATTAATGAAATATAAAAGATTATAATATTGATTAAAATATACTACCACCTATTATGAGATGGATGTCAGTTAATAAAGATTGGGTTCAAACCCAGACTAGTGCTGATGACATTGGCACTAGGTGAAGCAGGAATATGTACTATATTTCCAGCTTCATTATCAATATTGGCTATATTAGAAATTAAAATAATTTATTTTAATATTTATTGTTTAATTCATTTGAAGTTACTATTGACATAAACAGTAAAAATATTTTTTTTCATTCTAAAATAATAACAATTTTTAATAAAATTTAAGAATATTACTGTAAAATGTGACAGTGAAATAGATTTTCTTTTTGTTCTTTCTGCATTGGCAAAGGAAAAAGGCAGTTTTAAAATAACCAAAGACAGTCAATAAGAGCATAGTAAGTAGATGAGTAGAAGTACTGAAAATGAATAGAGAGAATCTGTCTATATATAAATATGCAGTGTTAATGGCATATTTGCTTGGGAAATTTTAGAAAACACAAGAAACGTTTATGGTGTGATATTATATATTATGTTCGTTATGAAAATAGTTTTTGGAATCCACCAGGCAGTTTGAGAAATGCTCTGTATACAATAAATGTATAGTTGCAGCATAATAAATAAAGCAGAATAGATTTGTATAATCATTAAAATACTGTATTGAAAATATTCCTTGATATAATAAATGTTTTAGATACAAGTAAACAATTATTAATTTGAAAATCCTGTTTCCATAGGTTGTCTTTTGGATTTGTAATTTATTCACATTTCAAAAGTAAATATTTTTCCTCCCTCATTATAAAGCAAAATATGCTGGAAATTTAAATAAACAATCTTACCATCTATAAATATTTTTTATATATATTGTACAAATTATTGTATTAATAAAATAGCACTTTATACAATATGTCTAAATGCCTATCAGCACAAAATCCTTATATAGTAGTAATTAAACCAATAAATCAAAACAATACTTTTTGATTTTATTAAATTAATGGTTTTGAATTAATGATAGTTCACTCTTTTTTTATGTATTTATTTATTTTATCTAAGATCATACTTACTATAAGATTAATGTTCTTATTAACTGTTGTTTTAGCACTAAAAGAGTTGACCATTCCAATACAAGGCTTTCTACACATTTAGAAAGGAATCCCGGTAAATTTTGTTATTTTTAATTTAATTTTAGAATTTTTTTTTTCCCAGTATTGAATTCTTAATAAACTTTTAATCATTTTAAATTAAAACCTAAATTGTTTGTCTCCATACTCTGCCTTTTTTTTTTATTGATTGATAATATTTCTCAAATACATATAGTATCCATTTACAACCCAGTTAACTAGTGTTAAAATTAAATAAATTAGAAAATAATAAAAATAAATATTAATCAAAAGTTATGATTTATATAGTTCCCATTATATTTAAATGTTTATTTTACATGTAGCTGGTTGTAATATATAATTTTAATATGTAGATGATTTTTAATTATGGGATTATATTTGTCAATGGTTTTTAAAAGAGAATTATATGAAAATTAAATGAGGCAAAATCTTTTATACTTCTTTATATTACTAGATTTCATGATATAGTAATTACCAAATTCATCACTTACTTTATTTTGCTGTCATATCTTATATGAATGCAATTTATCCACTCTACTTTGAATACTTTTTAGCAAAAAATATTTTATTGTACATATATACGTATACAATCATACGTTTTGACTATCCTGCAGTCTTTTCAGAGCTATGACATGATATATTTTATTTTGTTCATTATGTTATAGCTCTGAAGAAGACTGCAGGACAATCGAAACATAAGATTGTGTATACAGATATGTACGATAAAAGGTTTTTTGCGTTCAAAGTAGAGTGGATAAATTGCATTGATATAGTAAACAGTGCTTCAGCCTTCAATGTCATTTTTTAGAGTTCAAGTCTAGATTGAAGATAAAAATGTTGATATAAGTAGGCTTAAGTGTCTTTCAGACGGTCTATAGCCAACCTAGAAAGTCATAAAATGTTGATCAATAAATGGATATAAAGCTATTTTTAGTCGTTGATTATACATCTGCCTGCTTATGGTCTTGGTTTAATAATTCAAATTAAAAATTTCTTCATGTAGTTACTTTTTTAAATCATTCAGATTTTTTTTTTTTTATTACTTATCAAAACAGAGTTTGTTTTCTGTAATTATGTGAGACTCAAAATCTTTATCTCCTGTTTTTGAAATTGTTTGTACAAAAAAATGTTAAGTTTGTTGGAAGTTTTTCAATAGTGTTAGCAATTAATTTTGATATTATTTTTTAGATAATGCTTATCAGAAAAGTTGAAAATGTGTTGTGGTGTATAAGAATTTGGAAATATTTGATAGTAATTATGATCATAAAGGCTAGACATTACGTTAAAATTTTAGTAAAGTATTTAAAATATGCCAACTATTACAAATTTCACTGCCTCTTCCACATTCTATAGTATTTGTATTGGGGTTGGGGTGGGGGGCTCATTTTAATAAACAAAATTTCTATTCACATATTTTTTTACTGATTCAGACATGCCTAAATCTTAGGCATAATATTTTTCATCTTGTTTCTATTACAAGTAATTATAATTATTAACAGGCATAAATTCACTGGTCGGTTACTTGAGTTTTATATTGAGTTAAAAATTTGTTCTGTTCAGTGTATCTGCAAAAAATACTCTTATTGAAATGTGTATCCAACACAAATGTTTATTAAATTTAATTAGTTATGCAATTTAACAAGGCATTTTATTTTTATATATTCAAAGCTTGATATAAAGTTTTTGCTTTATGCCTCTTTTACATGTTTTAAAACATAAATTATAGAAAATAAAAACAAGAAATTACTTGAATATATCAGTAATAAATCATAATGGACAAAATTAAAACATGAAAGCCAAACGAAACAGTTCGTGAAAATTTGTAAGGCAATTAATAAATCTCCATAAAAAATAAATTTCTACTTAGACTAAGAATTGGTGCACAGATCGCAATGACATTTTGATATATTTCCAGAGGCATATTAATGGCTACAAAGATGGTAGAGCAAAAGTAAATCACTGCACATAATTTTTGAGAAAAATATTCCATTTGTTAGTTGGTTTTGCTAGTGAATTTCATAAAAATTAAAAGTATTTGTCATTTTTTTTGAAAAAATATCCAATTGAAAATGAAAGGGACAGGATTAAAGTTTTTTTACTGTCAAATCAACATTGACTCCTTAAGTTTATAATGAATAGTAGTAGTTCTTCGTGATTACTTTTCATCTATTTGGGTCTTTATCCAGTTCAAAGATATATTTATTATTATGAAAGGAAAGGACTCCACCTCTTTGTTAAGTATTATCTTCATTTTTTTTTATTATATACTTATCTAATGAATTAGATAAATTTGTGATATTTCTAAAATAGAACAATTTCAACCTGGTTATTTGAATTTCAAGTAAGAGTTCAAGCTTAATCTAATCAAGTAACCATTTAATCATTTTTCTTGCTCTCCTCGATATTTTCAAAAATCTTTGTGAGCACAACAATTAAAAGCTTCTATACTTTTTCTATGATTTTATTTCTGTGTCCACCTTTCACATACATTCCAGCTTGAACAATTCTAATCTTTATATTTAAAGCTATCTTTCTTCATCTAAAAACTTTTTTTAGGTTTTTCATTGCAATTCTATATCGAACCTCTTAACTATTTCCTTTGTTGTTTTATTAATGGATTGTTTTTTATTATGGACAAGTTTTCTGGATGGGATAGGAATTTAATTAATTGTATTTTTTCAAAGGAACTGATGTGTTTGTTTATAATAAATAATTATAACATATTTAATAAGTATATTTATAACATTTGCTTGGTTTGTGATGATGGTGTATTAGATGTGATAATATGTTGAAATATTTTCATCATCTATCAGTAAATATTGAATGTATCGAAAATTTTAATCTTTATTTAAACTTTCCAAATACAAACAACTTGCTAGTATAACAATACACAAATAGACAACATAGGTCTATTTGTTGTGTTATTACTAACAAATTGTTTGTATTTGAAAAGTTTAAATAAAGATTAAAATTTTCTATACATTTAACATTTATTGATAGATGGTGGAAACCGTCTAACATGTTATCACATATGTATAACATCTTTCACAATTTCTGTCTTTTATAACAAGATTCCATTAATTTCTGGATTATAATCATTGACTCCGAAGGATGCAGCAGCTAAAAATAAGTTTGTCAAAACTCAAGGCTTTAAACCTGACTCTTGTTTTTTCATTGGTTATTTTTTTAAAGATTGGCCATTAAGCAACATCTAATGAATCTTAATTTTATATTTAGTATCTCCTATTATTAACTTTTTGTGATACAGATTCATTAAGCTTGATGTGATCAAAAAATATAATTTTTCGAGTTTTTTTTTTATCAAATTGAACTTATATATTGATTATATTTATGCTTGGCTCTTTTTTTTTTTTAAGTTTATTTATATTTTTCAAATCTTTTTAAATTTATTTTTGATTCAAAATTTATTAAAAGAACTGTAAATATTATTAGAAATATATATCTATATAAAAAATGAGTATCTTTCCCTTATCATGCTATAATCCCAATTAAATTTTATTTGCATCATTCTTGTGAAAATTAATGGCCTTTTTCTAGTCTTCTATTAATCACAAAGAAATTTTTTGTATTACATTTTTAAATTTATATCTACCATTTTTTATAAAATCGGAGTTAGGGCAGCGAAGAGAGATATTTTACTTCCCAATATTGCACCCTATGTAAAGAAAACTGAAAATTGGTTATTATATGGGCCAATAACTAAAGAATATTAAATTGAATAGGAAATGATTAAAAAAACATTGTTGACTTATTTCTCTTGTATATTTAGAAGTGTTGTGTTTAAATAGTGTCATGCAACTTAAAATCTAAAAATTTCTGGATCACTTTCCAACTGCAAAAAATAAAAAGTTATATTCATATATATTTTAATAATTGTTTTCTTATTATATTAGTCTATGCCTGATTGTTATTATTATTTAAGTCATTTCCTGTGTAATTATAAACAAATAACAGTATATTTGAAAAAAAAAGATATTGTATGCAATTACAAATAATTGGAAAAAAAAAACTCTATCACTTATTTAATGCCATATTTCATTGTTTGTTTATAATTATACCTTTAATAAGGTAAAACTGTTGTACTTATTATATCAATAACTTAAATTTTTTTTTTTTTCAGTTATTCATTTTTTTTTACTTTCAATTTTAACTAGTAATGTAAATCATAGATTCAGTGCAATTCTTGGGTTTGATGCCCAATCAGCTAGAGTTAAAGATGATATTATATTTCACATTGGGGTTTTTGTCTATAGTATACATATCATCTTATTTGATCAGTACATTGATAATTACCTGGGTGTTACTCCAGGCACATCTTTTTCTGGTTGAGATTATGAATATGTTGTTTTTTTATTTAGATTTAGTATGAGTTCATGTTCAATTATAATAATATTTTAATTTTTTTTTCCTCCTATCTTTTTTTTTGTTTTGTTTTATAACTGGCATTGATATCTATGACTACATAACAGTTTATTATTAATTGTAATAGGTCTTTGTTTCCTCACAGCAGCTTTAAAATGAATCTATCCAGTTTCATGCTAACTCCCTACTTTTATGTTGGTTTAATCATTATTATCATATGATTGTTCACATGGGCAACAAATATTGGAAGACATGTTCTTTAACATGTTTTTATAAGTAACTCAAGATGATAGCAAAATGTGTATATGTAAATGTTCGATTTCGTTTTATATTTCTAATTATGACTTGGCAGATATAAGTAAATTATGGCTTTTAATTCTTGGAAATTGTAATATTGATAAAAAGGTAATATTTGATGACTGAACATAAAGTGCTTAGAATTACCAAGTTATAAACCTATGCTGCTATTTGATGAGAAATTTTTTATTTGGCTTCTTATAGCTATCGATTGGAAGAATTGTCTAATATTAAATTGCACATTTTGAATTTTATGAAATGAGAAGGAAAAATAATGAGAAATAAATGATTTTAAAAATGAGAACTTTTACTATAAAGGCATAAATGTAACATTGTACAATCAAAATAAAGTTCATTTTAAATAAATTCAGACAGAACAATATAATGAAAATTGATAATATATCAAACATAACTTATTAACTTAATGAATGATACTAAATGCAAATAATTGAGAATTTATGTATCGATAAGCTGTCATTTTGATGAAGTGGGTGTTTATGTAGATGTACAAATAATTGTGAACTGACAAAACAACTTTTTAAAATTATCAATGACAATTTTAATGCTACAATTTGAAAACATTTGAAAAATTAAACTATAATAAGTACATTTGGTTATATATATTAAGTTTTCTGTCTTAAAGCATAAGCAACAGAGTATTATGACAGTGCAGTAATACTTAAGCATCATTTTCAATTGCTTACTGTATAGTTGTAAAAATGACAGAGAACATGTATACATATAGAGTTTGTAGGGGGAGAAAATGAAAATATGTTATTAACCTATTCATTCAGTATAATGAATGTTTACTATCCCTTTCCTATTAATATAAACGGATTTGCAATAGTCCGATAATATGAGGGATTAGATTGTCATAATGTCTACATGGGTATGATTACAATATCAAATCCACCAAGGGCTTTGGGCATTCCATCGTTGGTTTTTCAATGAAATGGACAGTTAAATTGTTGGAAGGGTGAGAATATTGAAGCTTGTTTATTAAAGCTTAAGGAATTGGTATCTTAATATAAGCCAAACACTGGTTGTATATATGTGTGGGAAATCTGCTGGTTCTGCACAAAATATGTGTGTTGGGAATCATTTATCTTTTCACATATGTGTAGTCATGAGTATCAGTTGTTTAAGATGGGATGAAAAATGAATATGGACTGAAAATTTTAAGCTCAAATACCTTTATTTAAAATATGTTATTGTTATCGTTTTTTGTTTTTTTTTTTGGTTTTGTTATTTTAAGAAAAATTCAAAAACCAAATGGACATGGAAGCATTCAAACGTAGTGAATTGAATTTTACTTTGATTTGTTGTTGTTGTTGTTTTTTTTTTTTGGTTTTGTTATTTTAAGAAAAATTCAAAAATCAAATGAACATGGAAACATTCAAATGTAGTGAATTAAATTTTATTTTGATTAATAGAAAATATGTTTCAAAACTATATGTTCAATAATTTACTTCAGGGAGAGCTCATTGATTAGTGATATGTAAAATATGTATTAACATAAAACTAGAAAAACTAAAATATTAAGAAAGATAGCATTAACAGTTAATATTACTGGCATCAGAAATAGTCTATTGCAATTATTTAAGCTAAAGTTATAAATGACTTTAAAATATTAATAGATTTTGAAGATAATTCAAAATTTGAATGAAATTAATAGAAAGATAAAAGATCTTCTTTTAAAAAATAACTATATAGATAGAATTATCTATTAAGCAATAAATTTTATACTAAATTAAAATAATGTATGCAGGAAAGAAGGAATTTGAAATAAAGTGACCCATTTAGAACTGTATTTGTGGTTCTGTAAAATAGTAAAGAAAGATTAAATGATGACATGAATTAGCAAGAAAACTATATAGGCGAATTTAATATATCAAAAATATAAAGCCTCATCTTGATATTAGGAAAATTATTTCTCATTATAAAGAAAAGCTACCTCATTTACTAAAAAATATAATGAAATATATCCAAGAGATTATATAGTAATAAGAAACAAAAATAAAACAACTCATACCAAAAAACATAATCATTTGAAATGAAGAGGTGAGACATGAAGAATTGTAAAACTCAGAAAGCGATAGCATCATTATAGATATTTTAAAAGAAACTTGTAATAAAGAAGAAAAATTTTTGGAAAAATTTAGACATTTTTCCAATATTTTTTTATCAGATATAATAAGTTGGGTTTTTTTTTTTCAAATTAAGGATATTTTATCAGTTGATAGGAATAATTAATATTGTTAATGGTATGTGGTAAGTGATCCATTTTATGAAATTTTTTTACAGATCTATGGAAAATATTTAGTGGATTATAATGAAAAGCAATGGGAGTAGAAATAAATGCTAATTCAAGTCATTTAAATTTTGCGGTTAGGACTGTTTTCATAAATAATGTTTTAAAGATGTAGAAAATGTTAGAAGAGCTATTATATATAAGTAATAAAGTTAGATTAAAGATAAAATATTGAAAAGACTAAGGTTATGTTCCATATCTTTTCAAAAAGAAGATAATTATTGATAATTAAAAAATAGAAATTATTAACTATAAAAATCTTGGTTAAATTATTAATACATATTGAAACATACTAAATGAAATTATTTACAGAATTTTGATAAAATATTTTTAATAGAAATAATTTAGAATGAGATAAAATATATCTAAGTGCTTAGAAGAGGTTTTTAATAAATGTGTTTTACGCATACCTTATTTATAAATCTGACTTGTGGACATTTAATTCAAAAGCATTATAGAGATTACTAATTATTCAGCAGAGGATGGAGAAGATCATAAATGAAATATTTGATTGAAATAATAAACAGATATCACTGATATTATTAAAAGAGTTGAGTGAAGTTGGACTAAGTTGGACATATTGCTAAAAGATATGATAACAAAGACAATTGGAAGAATTGAAAGAAACTTATGAAAAAGATCACATATCTTATGGATGAGTTAATAAATTTTGTAAGAGTGTTGTTGAAAAGAGAAGCTAAATTTCAAATATTATCAACCTTATAGAAAATGATTGTTATATGTATGTGAAAATCCTTTCAGCTGTCTCATTATTCAAACAGGCAAAACTCTCTATATGTATTGCCACTGCGCTGTTTATTGTATCATTATTACATTATTTTAACTTTTATATGTGAATTTATTTATTTTTTATATAAATAATTTAGTTTGTTTTAAATAATTTATTTATATCTATAGTCCTATAGTAATAATAAATTTATAAATTCATTTATTATCTGTGCAATGATAAATAATTTCTGTTTTAATTACTATTTAATTTCAGGAGCTGATGATAATAATTTAAATTCCATTTTTTATGAGCATTTGACCCGTTCTCTGCAGCACAGCCTGTGTGGAGATTTAATTCTTGGACGATGGGGAAGCGTAGCATCAGGAGATTGTTTTGTTTTGGCTTCCGATTACCTCAACTGCTTAGTACATATCATAGAAATGGGAAATGGTCTGGTAACTTTTCAGATGAGAGGATTAGAATTTAGAGGTAATTTATGTTCAGAAAACATAATAATACATAGTATATTATAATTTAATTTCTTTTGTCTTATTTTTAAATATGCAAATTTTTTTTACATAGTGTGCATGCATATATATATATAAACAAAGGAAAATATATCAAATTTATTAAATATACCAAATTTATTAAGTGCAAACAGATAACATTGTAATAACGTGAAAGCTAAAACCTTCAACTGATACGCTTTAAACATGCTTATGTGACAGCCAATCAGATGCAATAATGACAGCACATGGACTTCTCAATTCTCAAACACAAGTCAGAACTATAAGAAAAAAATGGGACCCACCTTCGTCTATGCCTCAGTTTATATATAAATAAGACAGACTCAAGCATTTTGAACTAAGAGTGTGAAGCTTAAATACCTTCACATTTAATTCACTAAATATTATATATAAATAAACAATGCGAAATCTTTCGATTTACTACGAACCAATTTTTTAAATCTAATGAAATATTAATAAATGTAAATATATCAAATTTATTAAGCACAAACAGATAACATAAACAAAGGAAGTAAATCACCCTGCTTCAGGCTATGATTAAAAACACTCTAAATATTGAGTAAAGGATCAAGAATAGAATGAATCTACCTATTATTGATAGCTCTGATGTTTATCTTTGTTTACATATACATTAAGTTATGTTTAATTTTAAAAGTTTACATATTTAATCCTATTTAATTACTACAATCGAGGTGGTAAAAGTGAGATGCTGTCTCTAGCCTTGTATAATTAATTATGAGTTTAATGCCATCTGGCTAATAAATTATTTTCATTCTGAATTACCAACAATGGTGACAAAGGTATGCTTATAAACATCAGAGCTACCAAGAATAGGTGGATTCATTCTATTCTTATCCTTTGTTCAACATTTAGAGTGTTTTTAATCATAGACTGAAGGGGGGGGGGTGATTTACTTCCTTTGTTTACATATACATTGAGCTATGTCTAATTTAAAAAGTTTTTATATATGTATAACATATACATATGGTAAAAAAATCTCATGTTATAATGGTATCTTCTGTATGTTGTATCCATGAATTTGCATTTCAAATCCAGATTGGATAGCGTTTCAAAACAAGCATAGGATTTTTTTTCAGGTAGTCAGTCTACAGTCTAGCTAGACATCCATAACTGATCAGCAAATGATTATATTGCTATTCAGCATTTTGAATTTTGGTAATGCCTTGGGGGGGGTCTGCAGTAGGTTATTTTTTTTATGCAGTCATTTTTACTTATCCTTCAGAATATATTCAGTTAGTATTAATTTAAGCATTTTTAATATCAAATGATAGAGTTATATCATTATTATGCAATATATGTGTTTATATATGTCTATTTACTCCCATTCGTGTAATTTAACATGTCTGTGTACAAATGGTAATATTTTTTTTTTAATTAATTATCTATTGTAGAAAGTTTACATTTTACCTTTGAAATGAAAAATTCAGAATAAAATAAATCTTAGCTATAATAATGAATTTATTTGTAAATAATAAAATCCTAACAATTTAAGGAAAACAAAAACAGGCAAAACTCTCTATATATATTGCCACTCAGTACAAGCCAGAATAATCACTGGATGCCGGAAGGCTTGTGCATAAAATCCCCATCTAGTGCCTACTCATCCAATATCCCCAGACTACTTTCTGGCTTGTGGCCTTCGTCAGTGAGGAGCTTGGATCTGAGAACACTGCACCTAGATCTTAGGATCTAATGCAACCCTCCAGCAGCCACCTTTAACTTCTACTTAACTACAAAACAATGAGTCTTAAATTGAAAACACCATAATATTTTCAATCCAAGCTCATTAGCTTATATGGTCATATAGATTATATAAGATCTAGGTACAGCGCTCTCAGATCCAAGGTTCTTCACTGACGAAAGCCACAAACCAGAAACTAGTCTGTGAATATTGGATGAGTAGGCACTAGATGGGGATTTTATGCACAAGCCTTCTGGCATCCATTGATTACTCTGGCTTGCAGAGTTTTGAGCAAGCGTAAGAAATGGTGATCATGTGATGTTTATTGGCTTAAAACAGTTCTACTTAATTGCCCTTTATAATATCAGGGTGTAGTAGTGCATTTAAATTCTGTTTCCAGATTGGTTTCTGATTTTTGCCTTTACCGGTGGGGCTTGGAATCTAAACTGAAAATAATGCAGTATTTAGCAACCACCATTAATTCCATTTTACTATTCAAACTAAAAATGAAATTCAAAACCCAAAGGTTCTGAATCCAAACCAACCTGCTAGAACATTTATTTGGATTTGACTCTGATATGATAATTGTATATAGCTTTTTTTGGTCTGACCAGGAATTCTTTAGCTTATCCAGTATGTGATAAAACAAGGGCTGCTATTTACTCATAATGATATCTTATATAAGCTTGAATAATCATTGACTAACATATGGTAGTTCATTAAATTCTCAGACCAATTTTTGGCTTTTGCCTTCATTACTGAGACTTGGAATTCGAATCTTATGAAATGGAATTAAGCTTGATACACAACTGCATTCCTTCAAACCTTGAATCTCAGTCCTCATTGAGTGAAAGTTAGAAACTTGTTTGGAGGTGGGATTTAAATACACTACCATCTAGTAATCAATGATGGCTTAAGATTATTATAGCTTGCTTAGAATAGAGTACTACTTTTTTTTTTTTGATAAATTTGTCTATTCAATGAGAGAAGCCAGATTAGAGAAAAACAAATGTAGAATGTAAGAAACAGCAACTTTCCATATGCTGGAAACACTCTTAAGTAAAGGTATTGAATAAATTGTTAGTGAAACACATAGAAATTATATGGTCAGCTTTCTTTTCCTAGATTTATTCGCCTTACAAAGACTATAGCAGTTTCTTTGAAAATATTATAGAAGATCCTTAAAATTTAACACTCTATTGTGGTTTTTTATACCTCTTATAAATAATTTTGTATATACACAGAGCAAAAATTAACAAAATATTTATTAATTAAATTTGTTGATGCATTTTCAATGAGCACCATTTTAAAAAACAAACGTTAGAATTGGATAAGAAAATTTTTGAATTCTTTGAATTTGATGAAGATTTAGAAAGCAAGATATATTTAAAAAATAAATGAATAGATTAGTACTTTTTTTTTTTTGGACATTTAACAAGGCAATTCCATTGAAAAAGATTATACATTAGTGAACTGTCTGTACACACATATATGCATATTTTAAACTTTATTACTGAAATTTATAAAATATGTGCAGACAGTATATCATTTTACCTCCACATTGATCATCCTAGAAAATTTGCTTAGCAAAAGAAAATGAATAGTAAATTATGTTAATTAGTGAACGGATGAACTGAATCAGTTGCAAGCTAGCATGTGAGTTAAAAAGAACTGTCAAGTTGAGAATGATGAAGCTTTCTCAGAAGGCAAAAAAGGCAGAGCTAAATTAAAGCCCTATTTTTGTTTCTAAATATATTGGAAGGAAGATTGTCAGTAAAGCAAAATGTTAAACTGAAGTGAAATAAGACATCTGTTAACTGTCTTTAATGGAAAATAACTACAAGTTAAGAATACTTAAGTTATAGATTTGAATGTATATGAGTTAAGAAAACTCTTAATTAATGGACTGTAATATATATTTGCAGTATGCAAGAATGAAGTATTCCCACCCACAAATTTGGTAGTAATTCTTGTCCCAAAGTTAAGGGATAACTATTATTATTTCTATTATTATTTTATTTATCATATACATTATTATTTGTCAACATAGATAAATAAGCTTGCTAAGCTATAAAAATTATTTTTTGTTATTTTATTTTAATGCTGACATATTAAGAATACGCTCTTATACTCAGCATTTGGGTAATGTTGAAAGTAAAAAATGAAGATCACTAATAAAACAATATGGATTTAATGTATAGCCATTGAAAAGCTTGAAACACCAAATAAATTGACAGTCACTTTAAGTATGTTCTTTGTATATGATTATCTAGAGTTGATATAAACTAATGGTCTCACTAATGCAATAAGTACTGCATTAGTCTCATAATCGAATTAATTTCAATTATCTGAAGATCTTGAGTTTGATCTTCATATGATGTTACCATTTGTTTGTGATTTAATGCACTAGCAGAATATACACCCTAGTCTAAAACCAGGCACTCTTTATAAACATGGAGCTTAATTGTAAATATAGAGGATTTGAACTCAGACTTTCAAGGATCCTTCAACTATCCACACTACCTCATACAACAGATACACATGACTACACAACTGATGAGTGCTGGTTTAGCATGAAATACGTGTATTGGTGATTATTTATCTTTTCTACATGTGTGTCGGTTGTATGAGATAGTGTGGATAGTTGAAGGGTGCTTGAAAGTCTAGGTTCAAATCTCCTATATTTAAAATATATATGTATTTAAATGAACATATTGTGCTTATTCATCTATTTTGTTGCTTGAATGTCACATGATCTCCTAAACAATTGTCTGTGTAATGATTAATATCTGATTGATATGTTTAATAGTTTATTAATTCATCTATAATCTGATATAATTATTTTAAATGACATTTTAGTTTCTACAGAATTATAAATGAATTTAATAATGATCAAAACAAAAATAAATTGTTATCACTGACATTTTATAACATAATTGTTTTAAATATATGTAACACTTTCTTTTAAACCCAATTTGTCTTTCTTAGGAATTATTTATTACATTCTGTTGAGGAAAATAAAAATGAGTCATAATTTTTCAGTTGAATGGAACAACAGTAGAATCAAAAGTTTTTATTATTAGATTTTGTTATTATTGATAATAAGTCACTTTTTTTTTTGATATATAAATTTATTTAATTTTTAATATTCATCTGTACAATATATTTTGTTTTTCTAATATTTAACATATTTATTTGCTTAGGTACTTATTGCCAACAAAGAGAAGTTGAAGCCATTACAGAAGGTGTGGAAGAAGATGATGGTGAGTAAATATAAACGTTTTTTTTTTCAACATATTTTAAACTGGTATTGGCCACTAGAATAAATGTTTTTCCATTGAACATTTATTCATGATAAAATGATGTTATGATGGTTAGAGAAAAAACAACAACTACTTATTAATACTGTAGTTTATTTTACACATTTTAATGTAATAATAAATGGAAGGAAGGGATGATATTATGGTGTGCAAATATTTAGTATGTGTGATTTTGAATAGATAATATACCATTTAATATTATCTTTCTCCTTTCTTTATCTTCTTTATTTTAAATTTTAAAAATAATTTATACATTTGAAATGTAATTCCACTAGTAAATTACAGCAGTACATTGTGTTTAAAAAATTTGAATCAAGTAACCAGTAATGGAATGACATTTGTATAATAGAATAATCAATAAATACCTCATATTAGAAATATTTTGCTGCTTCGTGATAAAGATATTTAGTAATTGAAAACATTAAATAGTTATAGTTTTAAGTTTCATGACAATAATATTGTATTGATGAATTAAAAGTAATAAAACTTATTAAGTTACTCTAACCATTAAAAAAAATATTTATTGTTTATTTTTTTTGAACAAATAATTGAATGAATTTATTAATTAAAATAATATATTTGGGACCAGTTTTATAATTTTATTAAGATTGGTAATTATTTAATATTTATAAAATTATTTTTTATAAAGTTAGTATATTTGTTGTTATGTGATATTCTTTTATACGCTGTTTTATTCTTTTTTTAATATATGCTAGTAATAACTTTCGAAATATAATCATTTCAATTTCAAACAAGTGATTCCTATAACAATTAAAATTATTATTTTGCAGCAAAATTAAAATATTTTAAATAACGTCACGAACTTCTAACTTCTTTTCAAAAACTTTATTTCCATATATTAACTATATGAACATATATATAAAATCACATCTTATACATTCCCAACATTTCGACTGGTTTTTTTTCCCATTACAGTCATTTTCAAGGACTTATAACAAAAAAATACATATCTCTACACAATACTCTAAATGCAAATCTCTTTCATATATTAAACATTAATACATCAAATTCACAATAATAAAATATATTAACTATACATTATTATATTTTACTTACATTTGCCTCCCTCTTCTCCCTTTATTATAAAACTTCCTTTTTACATATTGAGTATAAATTTTCAAAAAAATATTAGAAACCATCTAAAACACCAATAAACAAAATATTATTTAAATCCATTTAACCCACCCTAATTACAAATTTATTCCTCCTTTAACTATTTTATCTAACTTCCATATCAATTATCTACAATTCCTATCTATTCTGTTAAATCTATTAAAAAACTAATGCATATTATTTCTCTATCCTTTAACAATTTACTTATATACTATTTAAACATTCCATATTAGTTACGTTTTATTTTATGTTCCTATCTAACACTTTTAATCCTATATAAAACAGGTTTATATCTTTTTATGTAAAAATATTCTTTTATCATCCTTTCTCTATAGTTTTTAACCTTTTCCAACATTCTAATATCAAAATTTTTATGTCCAAATTCTTTATAATGTATATATACATTGGAATTTCTATCATTTAAATGTTCTTTAAATCTAGGTTTAATCTATTTTTTTATAATAAAAGGAGAAGAGAGAGGAAGTATAATAATGTATAGTTAATAAGTTTTATTATTGTGAGTTTGATGTGTTAATGTTTAATATATGAAAGAGATTTATATTTAGAGTATTATGTAGAGATATGTATTTTTTTGTTATAGTCATTAAAAATGACTATAATGGGGGGGGGAAAATAGTTGAAACATTGGAAATGTATAATATGTGATTTTATATATATTCATATAGTTAATATATGGAAATAAAGTGTTTGAAAAGAAGTTAGAAGTTTGTGAAGTTATTTATAATGAAGGAGAATGTATATAGTTTAAAGAAAAAAGTGACTGTTTAATTTGGTATTGTAATATATATTGTTAAAATATTTTATATTTTAATATCAAGCTATCTTAAAGTTTTAGTACTCTAATATTCTTAAAAAGCTTTGAATAAGCTTATTTGTGACACCTTTTTGGGGGTATGTTCATCTGGCTTTATTTCGTTCCAAATGGCTAATTTTAGTATTGATAGATTGTATTAGTTAATTAGTTTTTTCATTTTTTAAAATTTTTAATACAAGAATTTTATTATAGATTCTTAATCATTTGCATGTACATAATTATTTAGCCTTATTCTCCCATTTTTCTGCAAAGTATGCTATTAATTATAGGCTATGATTGCAAAGTTAAATAGTCTGTCAAAAGATTGGCTTTTTTGTTTCATCAATTTTATAGGCTGAGATATTCTAATTGGAATTAACTTTTTACACTTTTATGTTAATGATTCTTAATTGATAAGATAATTTTTAGTGTTGATCTTATATGAAATTATTAAAAAAAGATTTTTGCAATTAAGAAATTTTTATTACTAAAAATTTGATTGAATCTTTTGATATTTTGGTTATGAAGTATAAGGGTGACCCAAGCATTGGCCGAGTACCATAGACCATGATCGAATATTATTTTTTGATCATAGTACTTTGTTGCTTAGTATCTCAGCTTACCTCAGCGAAGAACTTAATATGTATATATAGATTGTTTATTTGTAAAACAAATGACTCCTTAAAATATTTTAATATTCCACCTTAAGGTTATGTCTGTTCATTGACGCAGCTACGCTTCCACTTATAGTAGTTGATTAATATTTTTCTTATAGGTGACAACAAGTTTGCAATTTTTACTTTTAACTATTGATTTTAAATTGTTGGTTTAGGCAAAACTTAGTCTCTAAATTGAGTCAGTGCAAATCTATTGCTTTCCACTAGAACACCACCATATTTTGAAAGTCTTGCTGCACTGCTATTTAATGCTCTGGGATTTTATTCATTAGTTATATTTTAGCTTTAATTGGGAGAAATCACTACCATATAATAATGTAAGATTAACAGAAAGTGACATACGAAGTGAATGGAAATCTCAACAAAAAGTTATGAGATAAATATAATGCATATTATCACATAAAGAAGTATTATTTTTAATTAATATAATTGTTTGGTTTTTTTTTGTTTGTTTGTTTCAGGTTGGTGTTGTTTCGAGCCTGGTCATTTACCTCACATGCTGTCAATGAATGCAGCCTTCAATCAGCGCTGGTTAGCTTGGGAAGTTACAACTACAAAGTATGTATTAGAAGGTTACAGTATCTCAGATAATAGTGCAGCATCCATGTTACAAGTATTTGATCTCAGGAAGGTGCTTATTACCTACTATGTAAAGGTAAGCATCACTGGTTACATTATCATTTAGTTGTTGTATTTTTTTTAACCAAAATAATTTAATCGTAAAATTCAGTTGTATATAAATCAGTTTTATGGATAAAAAAATTGTTTATATAAATCAGAATTTAGGTTAAAGATAAAATGGCCACTCTTATTTATAAACTCTCTATCTTGTGCTCGGGTTTGAGAGTTTTTTTCTGTACTCAACACAGGATCATTGAGCTATTATAAAAATCAATAAGGCGCATATGTTTTAAAAGGTGAAATCCTTTCTCCTTAGTATCATAAGATTCATAAATAGCAAATCAAAGCTTTAACCCAAAAATACTGACAGAATATTATCATTATATCAATAGTAAAACTAATTTATTTATAACAATACATTAGTATTAGAGAGGAAAAGATCATAATCTCTTAACATTGCTTTTACCAACAAAATTGTAAGATAAATTGTTTTCACAATAGTGCATCATATTTTTTATAACAAAATTAAAATCAAAAATATATACATTTGTTTATTATCTTTATATCACCCTGACAGTTTAGCTGTCATTACAGCAGTGCTTAGGATTTTTATTCATTCTGTATGTATACTTATTTGTTAACCCATAATTTGTTTGCAGGTTTATTAAAATTGTTAGAAAGTATACATATGAGATTTTTTTTTTTTACACAAAAGCTAAATAATTAAATGAAAATTTTTTTAAAATTGAAATTAACTTTTTTTCCCATAATTGAAAGTTAGCTAAAATATTAAAATAATTTATTTGAAACTTCTTCTTAAAATACAGATTATAATTTTATTTGATAAGCAATGTTACCTGGTCAATAATTTTTTTTAATTTATATAAGTTATAAATGCTTTAGAGTTATTAATAAAATCGGTAATACAGCATCTATTGATCCACACCCTCCGATGGCGCTGTTTCTACGCTAAAGCACATAAATATGCTGTTTACAAGGCCTCATCTATTTTACAGCCTGTAAACTGTTCAAACACTGAAGATGTTGAACTGCACCCTTACCCAACATCTCTGGCATATGAACATTATTATTAGCGACGAGTATAGGACTTTCTGTATAGACATTAGTCTTGACTATTCGACATCGTATGATATGAAGGTGTGTTTATTTGTAATGACTAAAATTATATTAGAATGTATTTTTTTTGGCTTGTTAAATGTATTGTAATTGATGTGAGTTACTACAAATTGTAATTAATGATCAAACGCCCTTACTTTCGTCCTCAGGTGTCCAAATGCACGAAATGAGGAGTGTAAATCACGATTCGGCAAAGTTCACGATGAAGTCCCCACTTGTCGATACTTTATCGAGATCAAAACAACAGTTCCAATGGCAGACGATCGTCCGGCATTTCGATTTGTAGATTTGCCTACTACAGAAGCAGATGCGGTGGCCTTTCTTCAACAGAGAAATATTCTCCTCACCCAGAAGAACTGCCTTTGTGGCTGTTTAATGAAAGTAAGGCGTAGCGAACCCTGTCAAATGAATGTGAATCACGGCAATGTTGACGAAGGTGTTCCATTTGTCATGGAACATGGTTTGAGGGCTGCCGAATGTTTTTTTTGAAAGTGTTACAGCTAATTTATTACTGGAGCCGGGATGAGCTCACAGTAAAGCGTATTGCAGCTGAATTACAAATGTGTGAGAATGCAGTAAGACATGTGACGATAGCTGTTAGAGAACTGTGTCGAGAAAGCCTTGATCCTGGTCCATGTCGCTGAATCGGTGGTCCGGTATGACTGGAAGTGGATGAGACGATGTTCAGTCGGCGGAAAAACAACTAGGGCAGAATCCTTCTGCAACAATGGATTTTCGGGGGGTGTCTGTCATGAGACAGGTGATTGTTTCATAGCATCTGTAGCCTCCCGATCTGCCAACATCCTTACACAGCCCATCCTTGAGAACGTCATGTCTAGTTCCAGAATCTATTCTGATTGCTGGAAAGGATACAGAACTTGTGAATTGGAGGCTTCTGGATATCACCACTCGACAGTAAATCCCAAATATAATTTTGTGGACCCTGACACTGGTGTGCATACCCAGAACATTGAACGTCTTTGTGTCTCAAGTGGCAAAACAAGCGAACACGAGGCACAAGAAGAGAAGATCTCGATAACTATATAGCCGAATTTCTGTGGAGACGTGAGAAAAAAAGCCAAGACGTGTTCTGTGCCATCTTAGATGAGATGCATTTACTGCAGTAAAATTATCTTTTTTTGTTATTGCTTTTTTTTTTTTTTTTGTATTTTTGTTTTGTTTGTTTTTAAAAGATATGAAAAATATGTAGATACCCAACATTTATTCAAAATATATAAATTAATTTTTGATGTATTTGTTTATGAATAAAAACACGTTAATTAAATGAACCCAAAAAAAAAAAAAAGTTGTCTAAAAAACAAAACAAAAAAAAAAAAGAATTTAAAAAAAAAAAAAGACCGTAATCAAATTTTGTTAACAACAACTTTTTTTTTAAAAAAAAAAGACCAATGTTTTAAAAAGCGTATTAAAAAAAAAAGCTACAAATCCATTTATTTATTTTTTTAAAAAAAAAAAAAGTAGAAAAAATCCAATCCAAAAAAAAAAAAAATTAAAACATTACAAAATAATCAAATCAGCCCGGTAACATTATATCTATTCGTTTTTCACTAGCAACAGTGCCATCGGACGGTGTGGATCAATAGATGCTGTATTACCATAAAATATAATCTTTCTGTGCTTTTTAATAATCAAATATATCCAAAATATAATTGAGTTATGTATTTGAAAATGCTAAAAGTATACATATCTGGTTAATGTTCAGCTTTTTTCTTTATGACATTTCATTTCTTGTGCCTACCTTGGGTTACAGATGATTTCTTTTTTTTTTTTTTGCACTATATTTTCTCTATGATTTCCCAAATAGAAATAATAACTTGTTAAAAATTACTTTTTAGCTTTAGATTTTGTTGAAGCTGCTTAATAGTGCTAGAGATATATAATATAATATAATACAATACTATATAATATAATGTAATAGATAGATAGATAGATATATAACACATAATAAGTGATATAAAGCTATTTATATTTGTTAAATTTAATTAGGATTTGTGCGCTTATATATCAAAGCAATTTATCGCATAAATTACCGTCTGCATATTGCACTCTTGTATCACTTACTAATGGGTATCATATGATAATGCCAACCATTATTTTTTCTGGTGAAGGTCAATAGCCAAAAATTAATTTTGAGATCTGGTTGGTATTATCATCTATCACAAAATATTTACAAATTAGATTGTTGTGACTAAAATATATAATTCAATAATATTAATATTTAAAATAATTTCGCTATTAAAAATAATTAGAAATAGTAAAATATTTATCTTAAATTCAGGTATTTAATATCGAGAATTTAAAAGTTTATAATATAATTTATTTATTTTTATATTCTTATTGCATTTAATTAATTTATTTAAAAAAATGTATAGATATTTATCATTGAAAGAATTAATAGTACTTACTACTATGTTTAGTTTGTTTTTTTATTCATAAACATTTGTTTAGAGTATTATATATTACTTGGTTCGTTCTCCCAAATTGGAAGAATGGTTGGCTAACTCTGTAATCCATGAAGCTCTCAGTCGTACTCTTGATAAAAACTATGCAGATCTGGACCCCATATTCAACATGAACATTGATGAAGATTATGACCACAGAGCCTCTGGTATTTCAAGAAATAACTTCTGCAACGTGTATTTAGATTGGATCCAATACTGCATCAGCCGGAGAGAAAAAGTATATTTGATTAGAAATAAAATATTTTGTTTTTTATTTTAATCTTTAGTAATAGAATAATTTATGCGCTCTCTTTTTTTTTTTTTTAGTCTGTGGATAGTAGTAAGGATTCAGATCTAGTTTCATTATGTTTTGGGTTGAGTTTATTAGGAAGACGAGCTTTAGGAGCAGCATCCCACAATTCTTTTTCCAGGTAGTACCAGTTTTATTTACAAATAAGCGTTTAACTGATATTTACATTTATTATAATAATTATTGTACTTTAGTAAACTTATAATAATTTTAGTTTTAAAATACATATATTAAATGCCATTTTATTTTATATCTACTCTTATATATATATATAATTTGTGATCTTGATAATAAAATTAAAACAATTTTTATTATAAAATGCCATCGAGTTGACACATACTCTTGGCAATAATATTTAAAGTGTTTCTCCACAATAACTTATCATCTATTTGGTTTTTCAAACTTCTCAAAGGCATATTCATTATTGTGATCCATTTCATTGTTAGTCAGACTCCTTTTTTATCATCAAAATTCGATCATTTTATGATGTAACCATAATAGGACAATTTAAAAATTTATTCGAGAAAGTAGTTAAATTATTTCTTACTAAAATATATTCCCATATCATAGCATATTCTTATAATAAATTTATAGAAGAGAATTGGTGCCAAGCTTAATTATAATCAAATAATATCTTCAGTAATCTGTTTCATTGTTTAGTCTTTATTTAAAAAACACTTACGTAATTTTCTTACTAATATAAAAATCAGATCATATTAGAATGATCTAAAATGATGAAAGATTAATAGTTTCCTTTTACAGAAGTCAATTTGAAAATATTGTTGCCGATTGTGAAGACTTTTTTTTATATATCGTTATCAATTCAATTGAAATTTTGTGGCTTGAATATTACTATACGATCTTTTTTTTTTATTTGAGACAGGTGTCAGTTTGATTAGGTCATTCCAGGAATGTGAGAGCTGTTGTCAAATCATGGAATTTGTGGTGGAAGAAAATGTATCTATATTAATAGAATATTAGCTGACTCTGCTTAATCTTTACATTAATATTAATCTTGAAATTATTTTTCCGATATAACCTCTGGAGAAAAGAATGAGTTGCAGCTATACATGAAGTCTATTTGTACTAAACAAAGGCAAGATGGTGATCATGTGATGTTTGATGGTTTAAGTCTATTTGTACCCCTGATTATTGAATATACAAATTGTATTGAATGTAATGATAATGTTCAATTAATAGTGCAATGATCTTGAACCAAAAATTGCATTACGGAGTCACATATATCTAAGAGATGTATTCCAACTCTGCAAATGATGTTTTTATTTATTTTCACTTATATTCTACAAATTACTAAAGGAAGAAATATAAATATATAATGGTCGCAGTCAAAAAAAAATTGAAGCAGAAGTTGCATGTATGTGCTGAAATGCAAGAAGGGGGGGAGGGGTAATGCTACATATAGGATTTTTTTTCCCAGTTACAATCTAGAAATTACTTTTACAACTATACCAACGCTGGTTTCAGAAGTTGCGATGTCAATTTACTATAGAGTATGACACATTGCATGTGCTTAATCAAATTGAGAGCTTAAACATTATGGTTTAATATTAATTATATGCAGATGCATATTTAATCATATGCATTCAGTATATATAACAATATTAAAAAATTTGCTTGTATCTGTCAGATCAACTGTGGCCTCCAGAGAATTAAACGTACAACAAATTCTGGAATGTGGACATTTTTAAAAATTTCAGTAATTTAATTTATTGGCATACTGATAAAATATGAGACTATATCAAAATATCTTTCTATAATTTTAAATCTCAGATAAGCTTGAGGAAATTATTTTTTTTATTGTGTAATTTACATTTGTGTTAAATGTAATAGTGAATTAAAGTTTAAAAAACAAGCTATTAAACATTGTTTAGTCTCTTGAGAATCCTTATATAATTTTGGATAAAGTGATGATTTTTATTTTTTGAATATAAAATAGGTCTTAATTTCATTTTCAGCAAAAATAGCAATTTGGATTTTTTTTTCTTGATAAATAATAGATCTGTAAATTTTTTGTTAGGTGTTTTGTTTTAACAATATGTATTTTATTTAAGTACAACATTCTCAGCTAAATGCTTGACAGCAATTTTTTGAAATGGCATTGCTTTGAAATTATGTACATGTGCTTTTCATCTGAGCCCAAGATTTATGAATGCCTTTTTTTAAGTACAGTTTTCACTATCATATATATCTACTAATATATCGGTGTACTGAATACATAATATTTTTGTGACAATTCTAAATTAGGGCATAAATTTAAAAGAAAAAAATTTCAAATACATTTTATTAAACTGTAATTTTATGACATAATAAATGTTTTAACTTTAAAAACTTATATTTATAATATATATGTAAAGAAATGTAAATAATTTGATTTAAAAATATCTTTGATTGGGGCAAATATTTTACTTTTTAGTAGTGGAAACTTTTAATTGCAAGCTAATTTTATTTCTTTATTGTATAATTTAATTAAAAGTATTACTAGCAAAATCTAGTCTATCTTTTTGTAGTGGCTTCCGGTCCTTTCACATATTTTTCCACCACATATAAGATTAGTTACCTCACAGGAAATGTATAAAAAGCTATTAATTTAATCAGAATTAACCAATATATAAGTTAACCATCTAAAATAAGCTTCAAATCAATATCTTTCTTCTGGAATTCCTTGAAGCAACTGAAAAATTATGGTATAAGAAATTAATTTGTTTTGAGATGCCAAACAATTTTTTTCTAGATCCAATAGTAAAGTTACCTGAATTTGATCTTTCTAGGTGTTACTATTAGAGTCTCTATTAGATTCAGAACTACTTATTAATGTTATAATTATCTACTCCAGAAATGTAATTTAACACCTCTTACGCAATTATAGGCAAACATAAATCATGAAT
The DNA here is from genome assembly GCA_028023455.1 of Epiperipatus broadwayi. NCBI lineage: Eukaryota > Metazoa > Onychophora > Udeonychophora > Euonychophora > Peripatidae > Epiperipatus > Epiperipatus broadwayi. The sequence goes on along the minus strand of JAQFVV010000010.1, from coordinate 14,352,038 downwards.
CATATAATTTAATGATTCAAATCTCTGTATATGGTGGCATAATTGAGGGATTTAATTAATTAGCCTTATACATTCTTATTGGAGTCTATAAATTCCATTATAATTTTTATTAATAGTTAGGTGTCTAAGAAATGTGTATTAAACTATTAAATATGTGTGGTATATATAAATGTAATGTTCTGATATTTTGCAATAATATTATTTTCACACTTAATTCTAACGCTTCCACAATTCAATTTATTTCCCTACTGTAGCTAGCGCTTTTGAAGGAATGGGGCCTTCATTTTCAAAGCTGTAGACAGTTCTGATGCTGATTGTTTAACGTAAAAGATGCAAAATTATGCAAATCAGGTTTGCCGTTTCTTAGAGATAACATAAAACATATCTCTTTTGTTTATTGAGTTAGCATCCGAATTAATAAAGTTGGCCTCTTTGACCCTTCTCCTCACCTCGTGTCACTCCCTGCACACCATGCGAGGACTATCCGGGATGCAAGGGTGGCCCATTGTAGCTTTGTGCTGCGTGAAGGAAAGGTGGGAGGGGTCTGCAAGAGCCTTATTGTATGCGTACTTGTGTTGCAACAATCTTGTGTGGACCGAAGCTCTGATCTCCGCATAATATGAAGCGCGACAGTTGTTTTCTGGGCAAGCAATTTTGTACACTGCCTGCTGTGTGTATGTTGGAGGGAGTTTGATCTTTAGTGTTGTTGATGCATCTATTGAAATTGGGAGGGGATCGGTAACATATGCTAAAATCGTTATGAAAATTGTTTGTAGATTCTGGTTCTGTTCTGCCTGTCAGCAAGGTTGGGAGGATCTTTAAAACCTCTGATTATCTTGTCTATTAATCTTTTGTTATATCTGGCTTTTATTAACTCGTCCCTAAATCTTTTCAATATTCGCATTTTTGTCAGCTTCAAAACTACCCAATCTGGAGTTTCTATTCAGAAATGTTTTCAGGCCTGCTAGTTTGTACATGTTGGGTGTATTTGACAGATGGTGGATGTGGCCTCTTATGTCGATAGGTTTGATGAGCATTTTGTGGTAGAAACATTGATCCTCAATCCCCACCTGTAAGTCTCTAAATATTTAACACAGCCATCGATTTCCTTTTGTGATATGTTTACTGTGAGTCCCGAGGCAGTTTTTAACTCTGTGATTATGTCTTCCATGGTCTCTTCCGATGCTGCTATAAAAATGTCATCTACATAGCGGGTGTACAGTATCAAGTCATTGCTTAAATGTCTGGGTATGATGATCTGTTTGTATGCATTGAGAACAACACTAGCCACAATCCCACTCATCAGAAGACCCATAGGCCAACCATTGTGGATGTAGTGCCATTGTTGGTTGAATACGGCATGTATGTTTTTATGTTAAATTAGTAAATAAAATATAAAGGAGAAAAGAGTTATCTTTTTATCATTATTTAGAAAAAAAGTAAATTGTCTATTTTTTTACATTGTAATTTTTATAATAATTATGAAATTGTTAATCACAGAGTATCATTTGTTTTAAATACTATTACGATATGATAGTTCAAATAATATGTCGTTTTTTTTAAAAAGAATATAAACTTTATAAAAATATTTTTACTGACAATCTCTTATAGATATGATTGTTCAAAGATGTGTTTTAAAATGTCACAACAATAAAGATTTACATTTTCTGTATAAACCAAATTGTACAAAAAAATGTGGAATAAACTTCTACCTGAAATTATTTTAGCATAATGCTATTTTAATTTTGTTTATAAATGTTTAATTAATTATATTAATAAAATATAACTATGTTAATTAAATAATATTGTATAAAATTACTTTTGATCCAACCTATATAATAATAATAATAATATGTGCATTTGTCTCTGTTGTGTTTTTGGGAATGGAAAAAAGTTGTATATCATTTAGAGGTAAATTTAATTTAAGAGCAGGAGCCCAGTCCTTATTTTTCCATTATTATGAGGTGCTAATAATGACTTTTGTAGTTCTAAATAAATTAAATGTTATCTGGGGAAAAAATAATACATGAGAAAAAAATCTATTTATAACTTTCTATTAAGTCTTTAAAATTAAAAAGTAAGAAAAAGGCAAAATTTAAAAGAAACCACATTCTTATAGCTAGAAAATATAGAAACATCCTAAATCTAGCTCCGAAAAAGATATTTTGTAATCATATTGAAATGCCATTTTTTATCCTATATTTTATGGAAGCATTAGGTCAGTTTCCCTAATATTTAGTGGAAAAATATGGAAGACTTGTTAACTTTTTCAAAAAGATTTGGGGGCAAATAGTATTAGCAGAGGTTTTCAGCTTTATATAAAATCCTATACAAGCATATATATAAATGACAATCTGAATCAAGAATATAATATTACATTCAATATATGTAAACACTTAAATAACATTAATAAATATAATTTTATTTTAAAATAAGTGCTGTTGAACTATTTTCTGTTTTTATTTATCATTGCTGTTATTAAATCATTTTAATTAATTTTGTAGTACTATATTTAATTAAAGAATTTATAAATACTGCAAAACAGAAAAAGAGTTCATAGATTTTTAAAATGAAAATATTATGAATAACATTTCTGTAGTATAATTTTTGTTACACTAATCTCACGTAAAGTAGGGAATTGTTTCTATCTGCTTTTGACAACTTGTGGAGGGATTTGAAAAATTAAAAAATAAAAGTTTATTTTTATTTGAGATGTGGTCATGATAAAATTTGAATACAAAATAAAATTGATTTTAGTGTAATACAAAAAATATATTTAAATTTATAAAAAAAAAAAATAAGTTAAATCAGTAAATTTATTTTTTACCTGAGAAAAGATCTAATTGGATTTATTGTGAACTAAGAGGTGGTAAGAAGTTCTGTACAAAATAATTTTAGTATTTTAATTAACCTTCGTTAATATTTTGTATTTTTTTATATATTTCCTTTTACAGTGTTGATTTCTTCCTGTATGGTCTACATGCATTGTTCAAAGGAGATTTTCGGATTACTTGTGTCCGGGATGAGTGGGTGTTTAGTGACATGGAACTGCTTCGTAGAGTTGTGGCTCCTGGAGTCCGCATGTCCCTCAAGCTGCATCAGGTTAGCTTTTCTGTATTGTTATATATTATTATTAAAATGCAATATTTGAAAGATAAATATTAATATTCTATATAAGAATCTTCAAAATTTTAAATCTCAAATTCGTTTTTAGAAAATGTAAGTATGGCATTATATTTTTACAGCATTTCAATGATGAGTTCACTAAGATCACAAATCATCTTTTCTTCTCTCTTGTTTTATATATATATATATATAATTGAGTCAATAAAATAGTCTTTAAATTGCTCACTTCATGGCAAATACCTTTTCCGCATTTTTATATAAAGAGTCTGTGAAGTAGAATTTCCTTTAATAACAAATAATTTTAATTGGGTCAACTGTAGAGAAAAGTTTCAACTTGAAAATATTTTCAACTTTCACCCAGATCCTAATTCCAAGCCTTGGACGTAATAGCTGGGTGGGCTAATTCCCACTGAGATTCATTCAATGATAAATATATATTTAAAAGAATTTTAAAAAAAATATGTCATTTTAGAATATTTGTTTATAAAATTGAAATTAGATTCTGGCGTATTTTTCAGATAATGATCATAATTATGGGTTTTATTTTTTTTTTGTCGTTAAAAATTTTAAATGCATTCAGACTATAAAAATTGAAGTTGCTGCAATCATATAATTTTAGATTGACAAGAAAATCATATTAAAAATATAAAATAATAATATATTTCAGATTTTAAAAAATCATGCTTTTAACTGATTTTTGTCAAATTCTTTAACTAATATTTTAAAAATTAAGTCAATATCAACTGCAAAATTAACGTTAAATTGTTTTTAGCTGCTTAGTAACTTCATTCTGCCGTCATTCACGTACGTTTATGCATAATATATAAATCAGAACAATTTGTAGTGAGTTTTTATTAGTTTATTGTGAAATATTGTCAACTTCTGAGAGAGCCAGTTTTAAAAGATTACCATCGATCATACATGGCTCTTACATATCACTAACCAGAATTCCGAACAGGCTAAAATCTTATTATATAAAGCAGATTTTATTTGAAAGAGTTAAAGTTTAAATATAATTATTTTTACAGTGCCAGTTGGAATTATAATTTTTTTTTTTTTTTTTAAATCTTACCATTAATATATTATCTATACATGAAGTATTTGAAATTCACTCTCATTAGTATGTAGCATATTCTCCAATGCATTTAATGTAATAAATTAATGAAAAATAATTTATATAATTAAAAAGTTGAAGTTTATGTGTGAAGTGATATAAGATAGCTAAATGAAAACAGAAGTTCCTGTGCCTGCGTGATATGTTCAGAAACTTTGTTCGAAGTTAAACATTACTATTCAATGAAATTATTATATAACAAATCAAGTCTTCTACTTTGTCTCTTCTAGCCCTTCCCATTTTAATAAAAGTTGTTTCATTAATCCCAATACCCTGTCCTCATTTTTATTGTAAAAACCTAAACACAAAATCAATAAATCTATACTGTTAAGTTTTTTCTATTCTTCGTACAATTTTTCTTGAAATTTTTTAACATATTACATTTCAAAAATCAATGTTCAAGATTCTCCCTCAAAATAAATACAAAACTTTTTCTTCTTTAAATCTATTTACTTTTAATATTATTATGTATATATATAAAATTCTCATTCATACTTCACCCAAGCTAAATTCTGACTTAAACAAAACTCTGTCTGCTGAATTTACTATTAGATGACAGTTCTTTATTCCATGTATGTACTTATTTAATTAAAGTGCTATTGGAAGACATTTAATTTTTTTTTTCTGCCATTTTTGACATATAATAATAGTCTTATAGTCAATTGATGAGAGGTCATGTGATATTAGAGCACCATTTGGCAGGTCGAGTTCTGCAATTCTATTCAATTGAGCTTTTTTCACTTGACTACCATAGAATTGATCTAGGAACCTTTGACTTTCAAATCTGCTATTCTTCCATTGTGCTAAACTGCATAGTTTGACAAATTATAGTTTAATATAAAAATAAAATATCAAAAATAGTTATTATTATTTTTTCTATAGTATTTGTGTTTTTGTAATCACTTGTAGTAATTGAAATTTATTAGAGTTTTACAAATATTTTTAATTTCTTTATGAAATGAGTATTTAATTGATTATTAATAATGATAATTTTTTAATGATCCATGAATAATTAGTATCTGTGCTGATTATAATATAACTGTATACTAACTTGATTGGGCATAGTACTCAAGCTACTGATAAGCTCTATAAATATGAATAGTGAAATGACATTCATATATGAGGATTAAATGTAAACAAATAAACATTGCCCAAGCAAGAGCTCCTCCTATTTGCCTTTTAAGATAAAATGTTGGTTTATCAAAGACTTTCTTTCTTCAATCGTTTGAATTAGTATAAGACCTAGTTGTCATGAGTCTCATGTCATTGTTATCTCACTATGTTAACTGTGGATTGTGTGTTTTGATATTTCTTTCCTTAAATTATACATACACTATTTTTAACTCCAATCCTCTTTTTTATTTCAAACTCTAAAGAGTTAATAAAGCAATGATGGGGTGAAGCTTAGTATGCTGGCAGTCTTTAACTATGATATTTGCTTGATAATTAATTCAAATTCCTATCAGTCATAGTCTCAGAAAATAGCAAGTTTGAAAAATTTGAAATTGAAAAATGATAAGCTAATAATAACTATGATAAAAGCTTATATATAAAAATTAGAAGTTGAGAATGATTATATAGAAATAGATTGTATAAAATGAAAGAAGTAATAAAAAATAATGAGTCTCTTTGAAATTAGATTTAAGACAGAAGTTTCAGCTGGCAAAGATTTAGAGATCAGGTCTAGAAATAACTGGTATTATATAGTCTGGCCAAGTTATTGTGCTTGATGGATTATTTATTTAAAAGTATAGAATAATAATTTTATCAGTAATAGTGATAAAGAAGGAAATAGTAACACTACAAAATGTATTATAAATCTAATTTTTTTCTAAATATAATTACTTGGGAGTTGGAGTAGATTGAAGCTTAATTATTAAAGTATTAAGGATTTGCTATCTTAATATAAACTGAGCACTGATTATATATATATGTGGGAGATGATGATCTGGACCAACTGATGAGTGCTGGTTCAGCACGAAATGCGTATATTAGTGATTATTTATCTTTTCTACATGTGTATGGTTATGTGCATCAGTAGTATGAGATAGTGTGGATAGTTGAAAGTTGCTTGAAAGTCTGAGTTCAGGTCCCCTATATTTACAATTAAGTTCCAGGTATAACAAGGCAAATCCTACATGGGATGTACAAACTTGATACAAACTCTTCAAGACCTGAATGGAATACAGCTTTGGTGGCTTAGGTGCCCAGTAAATAAAATTATTTTTTATAAAATATCTTTTATGTATATTATTTGAGCTGTTAAGTTGAATTATTGTTCAGTTTCAAAAATTGTCTTCTGCTAATAAATAAATGAAAGATTCCCTTCCTTTTTTTTTTTTGAAATGATAAAACAAAGAAGTAAAATTAGATTGTTGTTAAAAACTAAATAAAGTGAGTTTATTATTAATAATATTTTTTTTTTTATATTGTAAAAGTCAGCTCTTTAATAGCATGCCTTATTTTGAATTTTTCAAGCAGTTTCTGTAAACACCCATATATTAAATAAATATAGCTATTAAAGTAATATTTACTATAGTTGCAATAGTGGTCTAGACTAATGAAAAATATTTACAGTTTTTTTTTTTTAATCTATGTTTAATTTTCAACTTATATATATGTCAGATATTTTTACTTAAAGACAATATTGACAAATGTCAGGCTTGTGTAAGTAGGAAACTTATGTACTTATATATCTGAATGAACACATGTATGTGAACCTGATCTGAAATGGTTTATTTTTTTGCTAAATAACTGAAGCTAATGTTTTAAGGCGCTAAACAGTTTATCAATGAACTAAGAAGAAAAAAAATAAAATTTTGTTATACTTTGACATTTTTAATTATTTTATAAAATAATGTTTTTATTTTTACTCAAGTCTTCAACTGGTATTTGTTCTAGGATCATTTCACTTCACCGGATGAATATGATGATCCACAGGTGCTATATAATGCGATTTCCTCTCACGAACAAAACATGGTGATCTCACATGAAGGGGATCCGGTTTGGCGGCATGCTGTCCTTTCCAACACACCCTCCCTTCTCGCTCTTAGGTTTGTTATTTTTTTTAAAAAAGTTTATCACCATTCAAAGTATTAACTTTTATATATTTTTACATCAAATTCATGTTAGTTAGTTTTATTTAAATTAATTATATATATATTTTATGAAGGCATGTTTTTGATGATGGATCAGATGAATACAAAATAATAATGCTCAACAAACGTTACCTGAGCTTCCGTGTAATTAAGGTAAATTAGATATAAAAATCCTTAAAATTGTTTTCAATTACAAATAAAGTGTGTTTAATCTTTGTATGTATGCACACATTTATAAATTAGTAACACTGTTTTACTTTTATTCTAAATTGGTATTTGTTGTTTTAATATTTTTTTGTGTGTTTTTAATCAATAGCAAATTTATCATGTAATTACTTCAATATTAACCAAATATCTGTATTTAATCACTTAATACAGATTATATTGATTTTGTATGACAAATAGCAAATGTTTTTATAGAAAAAAAAAAATTATAAAAATATACTTCAGAAAATAAAACCATTGACTTTTAATCTAGAAAAAAAAAAATCTAGAATTTTAATTAATTAATCATTCTATAAAAGATTATATATATTTTCTCTCTCTCTGTATTTATATTATAAAATGATATATCTTTTTAAGGTGAATCGTGAATGTGTTCGGGGTTTATGGTCTGGTCAGCAGCAAGAATTAGTTTTTTTAAGAAATCGCAATCCTGAGCGTGGTAGTATACAGAATGCTAAGCAAGCCTTACGAAATATTATAAATTCATCATGTGATCAGCCAATAGGCTATCCTATTTATGTGTCTCCCCTTACTACGTCATACGCTGATACCCATGATCAACTTCGTGGGATAATTGGTGGCCCTATTAGTCTTACGGGGATCAAAAAAAGTATTATTAACCTTTGGAGGAGGTAAAATTATATGTATGAATGGATGAAATAAATGAATAAATATATAATGTTGAGTTTGTGAATTACACATGGGCAGTTTGGGGGGAAAGGCAGATTTTTGTTTGGGGGGGGGGGGGTAAACCAGTTTTTTTGCATTAATATTTTAATGACAAAATTCAATCTTCCTTATTATATTTATATTTCAAATATTAGAAAGTTTGATTAACCAAGTTTTAATGTTTTCTAACATTAATAATCCAAAATTATTAGGCTTTGATATTTAGATTTATCAATAAAAAAAAATTTTTTCTGTTTATTTTATTATTTTTATTAAATGTGAATGTATGTAAACCAGACATAATAAAATACAGAAAGTACTCTCAGAGTTAGATAACATTGAAAATAAGAATAAGTTAATATTAAGCATTAATCCTACTCATTGTATATAAATCTGAATAAATAATAATACAAAATGTAAAGGTACTTTTGTGTGAAATATATAGAAAAAAAAATTAAATATTAGCACTAGCATTAAAGTCTTAAATAAAAATACTAGTTTGGAGACCTTTTCATTCCTAATTTATTGTAAAACTTTGAATGAACTAAATCAAAAAAATAAAAAAAATTTTATACTAGTTGAGAATGTTTGAGCAATCTGAAGTTGTTCAGTAATGGGGATTACATTAGAATTAGGTTTCAATTGTAATTTTTTTTTTTACCATTCATAATCTGAAACCGGTAATACTATAGATTCATTAAACAATAATTCCTTAAATGGAAAGTTTGTGCTGTTTCTCTGCAAACCAGCAGAATTATGCCGTTTACGTGGCCTGAAACTGAAGTTTCCTATTAAGGCCGCTTGAGAGCAACTTTAAACAGCATCAACCCGAAGATTTTGTTGCAAAGCTTTATGCAAATTGTGAGTTTATATATCACTGCTGTGTGTTATGATGGCTGCCGGACTTAAAATGTCTAGTACTGTGTTATTGTGCATTTTTTATAAGTTGTAAACACCCTAATTTGTGTACTGATACCTACTGAGAATTATTATGACATTAGAGGTTGTCCTGCAGAGCTAAAAACACCAGCCCAACCTCAAACGGGTATGCTTTGCAAGAGCTCACGCACAACATCACATTTGTTCTGAGAACAAGGACACAAAATGTCTAGCGTGCAAAGTTTTAAATTCTGGCAGTTGCCTGTCCCTGGAGCTGACGCTGTATTGTTTCTGCAGGCCAACAACATACTGCCCGACATAAAGCAATGTATTTGCGGCAAAAGGATGACATTGGATCAATTGTCGAGCTTCTTCTGCCCTGTTCGATTCTGCAGACGAAGATGCTCTATTCGCCAGCAGACGTGGTTTGACAGCTCGAGGACACCATTTGTAACAGGTTTGAGTCTGGTATATTATTGGAGCCGCGATGAGCTTACCATCGAACGTGGGCTTACAGATCTTGACCTGTCACAAAGCATTATCATCAAGCCAGGAGACTGGACAATGCTTCATGGGCCGTCGCATACTTGCCAAGATGGCCATTCCAAAAAGGTGTTCGTCACCGATGCACTTTCATTTGAATTGGATCTTGTTTTTTGCTATAAATAAACACATACCCTAAAGAAATCACTAGTCTTTTCCTTTCATTTGTTTGCTTATCAATTTTGGATTAAAGGTTTGTTTATTAATTGTTTTATTTTAATTCTTATTCGTTGTGCACATGTGTGGATATGTATAAAAAGCTGGATTAACTTTAAAACATATGGAATGGAATGTGTACAGTTTCCGATCAAGTTTGTGAAATGTCATATTTCAAACAATAAATAAAAAGTAGTACATGTTAGGCTTATGTTTTCACTTCATTAAATCACAAATTAAAAATAACAGTAATGTTTTCGTTTTACTTTCTTTAATCCCAACCCAAAAAAAAAAGAAGAATGCAGAAAGGAAACACCCACCCCACCAAAAGAAACTAGAAAGCATAATGGTTTAATTGTCTTTTTCATTTCTTAAATTAGAAAAAAAAAGTAACAGCAAATAAAAACCAAATGAAAAAGGCAATCAAAGGAGGTGTGTAATGTTTTTTAATTGTATTAGATGTTATGTTTTTTTAAAGATAAACCAATTTTATTAACTATAAAGTTTTTCTTGGCAAAATAGTTGTTGTGATGGAAAAAAAAAGACCAATTTATATAAAGAAATCATAATTAATATTGAAACAGTTACATTTGTTTCACCTGTTATCTTTGATAGTAGTATATTTCGTTGCTCTCAGATGGCGTGTATTTCTTTAATTTAAAACATTGAGTGTGCTTATAATACAGCAAGGTATGTGCGTATATAATCGTCCTATTAATTATAAATATAAAAATACAGTCTTAAATATTTGTATACGAGCATATTCATTTAGATTTGTTAAAACTGAAATAAACATAACTGTGTAATTAAAATTTATCTATATAGCAGCATAATAAGTTTAAATTTATAATATTACTTATTTTTTAATATTCCTTCTAAATAATTATTTATTTAAGTCAGTATTCATTTTAAATAATTTTCAAGTTAGATAATTTGCAGTTCTTTTGTTTATTAAAATTACACAAGCAGAAAGTTGTTTATCAGTTTTAGCATTTCTAAAAATAAATCTTCGGCTAAAATTTTGACCTACTTAAAAATTATAACTAAGACCAATTATAATATTCAGCCAGGCATAAATCTATACTAAGTGCTGTGACCACTCTCTTGGGAAAATATATCTTTTAACTATAACATCAATTAAAATAATAGAGCCTTTCAAAGTCCCGATTTAGCTATACTAAATATTTTACTAACTGGATATTTGGTGAAAGGCTAGTTCGAACCAGTCATCAGGTGATGTGGCATGACTAAAAGTAGGAGGGAACTACTGTCAAAAATATAGTATAAAAAAGGGCCTAAATAACCATCAAGATTCTCTTCCATCCATCTGTCTCAATTTTTCCTGCTGCTATTGCTGTGAAAATTGTGTTATTGCTGCTGAAATTATTTCTGAAGACCAGAGCTGAAAGTTAAATAAGAAAACTGTTCCTGCCGTTTTAGAAAGCTGAATCTTAGAAAGCCACCATCCAAGCTGCTCCAAAGATGACCGTGGGCTAGAGACAAAGAGACTGCTGTTTGTTCTTCCACGAGCGGCTACCGATGAGAGAAAACCTCAACCATGACCAGCACAGTAAGAAAGAAGCTGTACCTGAGACCAGAGAGTTCCTGACCAGAGTAATGGGGAAAGCTGCCACAGAAATAAATTTGCAAAGAAGCCCAGCCTGACTTGATAGAGAGAAGTACATTAAACAATGCCTTAAAGACTTTGCCGGTAAATCCTTTCTGCCAAATATTTAATTTCATAACTAAACTTATTCTAAATGAAAGCTAGCTAACTAATAAATCCCATAATTAATTATATTTTCTAAATGTTCAACTAAAGTGTTTATCTTAAATTTATTTAAATCTTAGAGCACTCTCAAAATTCTTGCTTGATCATTAATAATTTTAAATAATCATAAACATCTAGTTTCTATAAAACCATACAACAAATTCTTATTTCTAAATTATCAGCTTATTGATCGTTTTATGCAATTTATTCTTATGCCATCTATCTTTAGTTTTAAGTTCATGTTTATTAATTTATGCTATGTTCATCTGAACGGAGTTTGTGTGTTAAATTAATTATCTGGGGAGGGACGAGTAATCACTTTTATTATATCAGATTATTGTGATATAAAGAATATAGTCAAAACTCCTTTCTGAAACAAAATTATTATTTACGCTAAAGTGAATCAGTATTTATAATGCCCTAACAAGTTATTTAAAATGAAAATGTTTGGCTAAGGTTATTTAAAATGTATCTTTTGCGTATGTTATTTAAAACGCAGATTTTGCCCAAGTTATTCAAGAATTATATTTGCGTAAGTAATTTAAAATATGTATTTGCCCGTTATATAAAAAGTATATTCTAAGCAAGCTATTTAAAATGTAGGTTTGCGTACGTTATTTAAAACACATTTTGCATTATTAGTAAGGTCTATTTTGACGAGTTATTTAAGATGAGCAATTTATTTAAAAATCAATATTTTGCGTGAGCTAATTTATAACCCATATTTTAGATTATTTAAAAATCAGTTTGATATTAGATGTAGGTTATACTACATATAATTAATGTTTCCAGTTCTAAAAAAATCTTAAGTTTGCTATAACTTCGTTTAATTAGAGAATAAGCAGCTATGCAGAAAACCTTAAATCAGATTCTCATTATCGCCTTTATCATATAATTTAATAAGCTCATTTATGAACTGACCGGTGATAGTGGCACTGAAGAAGCTAAGATTTGGGGCATAATTAATTGAAAAATATTAATTTAGCGTTGCGAATGTATTACTAATTAGCATAAATATGCATATCTTCTTGCTACGTCTATAATGGCCTACCTCAAGATTGTTCCCAAGTCCAGTAACGCCTCGAAAGTTTAGGCAACTGTGACCTTTCTTCGTATTTCATCCAGTCACACCTTGAAAGTTTAGGCAACTGTGACATTTCTCCATATTTCATGTCACACCTCGAAAGTTTAGGAAAATGTGACAGTTATTCATATTTAACGGAACCAAAGTGTTTCCAAAGGGCTCATAAGACACTCTTCTGTTCACTTAATAAAAAGGCCTTTTCCATTATAGCAAGCAGATCGGTTAGGGAACTGTTTACAAGGTAATAAACTTCAATTAAGAATACATTCGAGGCGCACTTATTTGATACTATAGTTTCTAACGCACTAGAATCTGACGTTCAACTGCCACATCTCGGTTCAGCTTCCCTAGAAAGTAACTTCGGCTTTGATCCGATCTAGAATCTGAGTTAATGCGTTTATCTGTATAGTAATTGTTATATCATGCAAATATATTTATAATATAATCATAAACTTAGTAATACTAATATAATCTTAAACTTAGTAATAATGGTATATATCTCAAACTTAATATTAATATAATCTCTATCATTTGCCAATAAATCGATTACTCTAGCTAACTATAACTGATTTCCAGTATATAAAACATAGTGTGAATTAGGACATGAAAGCTGACATAAGCTTATTAAAAAGTCATATGCTTTGTGATAGTATTATATAACCCTGAGAATCTACTCATTGCTTTGTGATATTATTTTATAACCCTGAGATACTCACCTGCATGTGAACCCTATAATTAGCTTTGTAATCCTGAGTCACTCACCTGCGTGTGAGCACACTATATAAATGACTGCAATATATTCATCTTAACCAGAGTATTCACTCACCTGCATGTGAGCCAGCTATACACAATTTACTATGCTTTAGTGTTTATTAAATATTATATTAAATTTATAAAATATAAATTTGTCTCAGTCTCATTACTTGCTCATTATCTTATGAATCACTAGTTAAGTTAGCTAATATAATATATAATAGGGGGGATGTCTCATGTTTTACTGCTTTTCTATTGCTGGAACGTGATTAAAGAGATATCAAGTGTAACCTCAGGCATGTCATTCACGATGGGTTGATTTGGAAGCACGAGTGAGAGAGTTGGGGTATGATCAAACGTAGGATATCACTATCCCGACTTGGTCAGCTTTTGGTTCTCTGACTTGGACTCATAATCTGTTGAGCAAATGTACAAACCTGACCGTTACAATATATCTTCATCATTACTGTTGGTTTTTTTGATTTTTTCTAAATAATTATTCATTTTGCATATTTCATTTTCCAGTTCCTACCCACATTTTTTTTGCATTTGGCTCTACATCTTTTTCAGTTCTTATTTTTTATCTCATTTAAAGATGCCAGATTAAATCTTTTTACTTTCCACTCGTTTTATTGCATTAATTCAACACATTCAAGTGAAGACTACAAGAAGGATATGGAATAACATCGGTGGAATTTTCTTAGGATAGACTGACTGCAAATTCCCTACTTGGAAAAATTTCTCACCTGATGACTTTGGGAATTATATTTTACAAGTTAGTATTTTAAATGTAGAAAAGTAGGACTACTCTATATACGACTAAATCAGAAAATAAAGCATCAAAGCAACATTGAAATGTTATAGCCATTAGCTTAAATAAAAATTGTTCTAAAAAAAAAGTGATAAATTAAAATAAGTTAATAAACTGTTACATAAAAATGTTTAAATTCAAATAATCATTATTGCTTCAGTAATAAGATTGGAAATAGGAATAATAGCAGATTTGAAAATGCGATTAATAAAAAAAATTTAAAAAGTGGAGTCAGTTTTTTTTTAAAAAAAAAATTATTTATTTTAAACCATATTAATATATATTTGCTTTAATAAATGAAATACAGGCTTATTATATATCTGTATCAATATATGTGATATATAGGGTATATGAGCACAGACTTTCACACAACTCTCCACTCTATCTCATAACACTGATACACTTGGACACATATATGTCAAAAAGATAAATAATCACCAATACAAGTATTATATACCAATATAGGTATATAATAAGCCTGTATTTCAGTTATTACATAGTAGAGATGTCTTCCCATCCCTTGTATATGTATTAAATGGATTATGTCCCGTACATGAGGGGTCAGATTGACTTTAGGTCAACATGGGTGTGACGGGAATCTTGGCCTCAGGGTGGCCTTTGAGCGTTCCATCATCAGATTTTCAATTGGATGGACAGTTGAAGAGTTGTAATGTGTAGTGGATTGAAGCCTGTCCATTAAAGTACGAAGATTGGCTATCTTAATATATATCTGAGCATTTATTGAATATATGTGTGGAGATGATAATCTGGACCAACTGATGATTGCTGGTTTTTGGTGATTATTTATCTTTTCGACATATATGTGTTCAAGTGTATCAGTGTTATGAGATAGAGTGGTGAGTCGTGTGAAAGTCTGTGCTCGTATATCCTATATATCACATATTTGCTTTAATTATTTTAAATTAGCAGATTATATTGTTCTTAATAGAATATTGGGGGGGGGGGGGGTATGCTTTTTTTTTCTTTCTTTGTGGGTTTTTTTTTTTTCATTGTACATTAAATCATGAACTTTAATAATTTAGATTTTTAATCATTTTTCAGTTCTAGAAGTTTTACAATTGTTGTGTGAATTTTTTTTAAAAGTTCTTTTTGTAAAGATAAAGTCATATTTAATAATCATGTTTTTTTTGTACAATATTTGACTTTAGTAATCATGTTTTACATTTTAAGCAGTCTTCTGATTCATTTGAAGATATCAAAGTGGAAATAGATTAACATTACAATTCAAATTGTTGTTGATGTTTTTTAAGTCTTTACTATACTTAACATTTTAAACAAATTTCAATTTTTATAACTAAAAATAGTAAATTATTAATTTCTTTTTGAAATATTATTTTGTTTAAACTTAAAAAATAGTAACATAATTCCATAAAATTTATCCTAAGTTATCCTTTCAGAATATTAAATATATTACTTGACATAGTTATAAATTGAATTTAAAGAAAATTTAACGAAAGCTGCCTCGTTGCAAGTGTATCTTGGCAACTATTTTATCATTTTTGATAACAGGTTGAAATAATTTAGTTGGATTGAAGTAAATTATTGAATTTTTATAAAATAATAATATTTATTTAGTGAATTGTAATAGTAAATAAGGCAAAACTCTCCATACAGTAGTGCCACCCTGTGCCAACCAGAGTAATCAATGGATGCCAAAAGGCTTATGCATAAAATCCCTATCTAATGCTTACTCATCCAATATCCCCAGACTAGTTTCTGGTTTGTGACTTTCATCAGTGAGGATATTGCATGAGTAGGCATTAGATAGGGATTTTATGCACAAGCCTTCTGGTATCCATTGATTACTCTGGTTGGCACAGGGTGGCACTACTGTATGGAGAGTTTTGCCTTGTTTATAAACAATTATGTGCTATTATAAGGCATGGTGATCATGTGAATTGTAATAGTACCTGACAGTAATGGATGTATGCCAGTCTCTTTTCAAAGCATCATTGCAACAGTCCATATTTCAGGAATTTCCCAACTTTATAGTTTTATTATTTACTGTATATACTATTTTTATGTTAACTGTTAGTTGATATAGATATAATAAATTATGTTAGATGATAAGAACAACAATACATTGTCAAAACAATCTCTATAGATAAAAATTAGATTTCTATCAAAGTTTCTTGACGAAAAGATTATAGATTCTATGGTTTATTAAGCTTTGGCTGTTGTCATGTGACTTTGGCAATTCTGGTTTATTATAAAATATGGATAAATTTAAAGAAAATTTTTAAATATTTTTTATTATGAAGATCTTTATGGCATAGTAAATATTGTAACAATAAAAATAGAGTAGCATTTTTATAGCTGTTTATAATGAACTACACAAAATATTTTAAAAACATCAATATTATTCAGAACTGAATAATAATTTAGCTTATTTTATTAATTCTATCTATACATATACAATTGTTATATATCTTTTTTTTTTTTTTTACATATACAATTGTTGTTTTTTAGTATAGAAATTTTTCCAATAAAATTATTTTATTCTTATTATTTTTTAAATTTTAACATCATACCTTAATACTTGTTTTTCCCCCCATTTTAATTTTTCCCTCCTATACATTTAACTGTAGGGGATACTTTGTTTTCTTATTCTTTATTGCTATATAATTTTTTATAGAACTTCTTCAAACATTTCATGATATCATCTCTTTTTAGTACTAGTTCCATCTTTTCTTCTTATAATAAAATAAGTATTCTATCAATACCAAGATGATTTTTTTTTTTATAGTTTTGATACTTTTATTCTTTTTTATAGCTTTCCTTGATTATTCATTATTATATTTTTTTATATCATTATTAACTCTTTTTTTGTATCACTTTACAAAACTCTAGGCATTTAATTCTTCTTAATCAATTATTTTTATACATCATATTCCACCTTTTCTTTATACATTGTTTTGTCTCTGTAGAAAATTTACAGGCAGATTGCTGTTTTTTTTTACCAGCTATTTTTGTTGCAGTCAAGTTCTAATTTAAGTTCATTTAAATGTTTCTGAAGATTAGGAATATTTTTCTTAGTAATATTTGTTTTTCTAATTTCACATTAACACATATCTTACATCTCACTAATTGATGATCACTTCCTGTGTTGAATCTATTAAGAACATCACCATCTTAAAATATATGCTTTGTATTAGTCAGTTGGATGATACCAAGTCCATTTCTATTCAGCGTTTTTCTCAAAGAAATAATAAAATACCTTTTTTTTTGTCTACAAATGCCACAAGTCTGTGGCCATTTTCATAACCAAATTTATCCACAGTAGTTTCATCTTTCAATGATTTACCAATTCTAGCATAAATGTATTCCATGATAATTTTAAAATTGATCTGATCAAAAGACTTTTTATACATCCATATAAAAATCCTCCACTTTTTCATCACAATGGAAACTTGTCGTTACATAAATCTGAATTATCTACATTTGATATTTTCCATTAAATTGAATAACTAATCTTCCCATTCCAGCTGATATAGCATCATTCTCCCAATGCTGGTTTGCCATTTTTTCATTTATAATGAATCACAACTCACTTGTGCTTTTAATATTTGTGCCTTTATAGTAAAATACATTCCATTTTTTAAATCAAAATTGTTAAATTTCAATTAAGAATATTTTAAGAATTGTATAAACATGTGGGCTTATATAATTAATTAAAGAATTATGTTACGAAGGGATTTCACCTTCTAACTTAAGTCCTGACAATGTTCTATTTAAAATTCAACAGTTCTTTTTCCCATTTGAGCAATCTTCCTTCAATGCATCTAATTATATTATTTAAAATATATGGGGTTTTTTTATTTATAAAATAATCCACTCTTTATAATTCATAACAATATACAAAATTAACAAAGCGTATGCCACGCTTGAATGAGAAGATATAAAGATACACAGAAATTATTACACGCTAAGCGCTTTCGAGGTCTTTTGCCTCATATTCATAGCGGTACTGTGAGCTGCAGAACACAAAAAATAGGGCAAGGGAAACAAAACAGTATGCAAAGCATATGCAAATGAACTAGATAGTCCAACGTTTGGAGATGTCAAAGCATGTATCTCGTTTATTGATGGAGTTATTATTGCCATTAATAAAATATGCTTCTCTGATTTTCCGCTTGATGTCATTTTTCTCAATACAGACTATTTCAGGGCTGGAAGGTTCAAACAAATGTCCTGTCTTCTTGGAATGCTCTAAAAATGTTGATGAATTATCATTGTTTTTCATGGCTCTATTATATGTATATCTGTGTTGTGCTATCCTGTTGATTATGCCTGCCTTGGTTTCTCCAAAATAAATGGCCCGGCAACCAGGTTGTGGGCAAGCTATGCTGTAAACGACATGGGGAGTCTGAGAAGGTTCAATTTTGTCCTTAGAGTTATTGATTAGACGATTAGTGCATGGGGGTGTATGAAAGCTAATTTTAAATTTATTGGCCAAAACCTTGATTAATTGATAGGAGATTTTAGGTATGTGGGGAAGAGTAATATATGGAAGTTTGCATTTTATAAATCCTGTTATCTTTCCTTTAATATTGTTGGTTTTTAATTTATTTATTTTTAATTTTATTTATAATATTTAATTGTGTTTAAAAAAATAATGAGATATGACTGTTTAAATAAAATAATTCTGCTATAAAGTAACTTTACGCTGTCCCAAAGTGCATTTACGAGCGGCAAAAAAATACGTAATTCACTTAAAAGTGAATTTTGCTTAGTGGTAGGATCCTTTCTCCATTCTGCTGTTATTGTGAGAAGCTACTAAATTATATTTTTTCATATTAAGATATATATTTTTTTTGTGAAGAATGGTTTTATAAATATAGTTGCTTTTAAATTAAAAATCAAGTGTAAATGATTAATAAAAGCTATTTTATCTAAAAATACTTGTTTAAGCTTTAAATAATTTACATGGAAACTGTGGGTCTCCAGAAGAAATATCTAATTTCATTTTCACATTTTACTAATGTTCTTATTTTTATACTTTATATTTTTGCATTTTATTTAAATAAAAAGCATTCAAATAATATATATTCCAATAATTTAACACTTGGAAAGAAGTAAAAATTTAGGTATCATTTTATTTCATTGTAATGTTACAGCAATATAAAAATATAAAATAACAGTTATAAAACATATTATATTTGTATACTTAAATAAATTTTTGAATGTTGTTATTCTATTTTGTTATAAAAAAAAGTTGGGAAATTTTTTAGACAAATGTAAAATATTTTATTTGTGGCTAAAATTTATAATTTATTAGACTTATATATATGTTACAAAAAAATAAAGTCATATGTCACATGACCTAACTTAACAAGCTTGTGTTACAAGTGTTATATACCTGGGTCTCGTTTTACGCGATAGATAGATTCCTCAGAAAACGTGCAAACGAAATCGCGCAAAAATAGACATAACTTACATTTAAAAAGGGGGGGGGTGCGGTCTTTGATTTTTCAAAATTTGCGTAAAAGCAAAGCACCAACGTAAAATTACTTTAAAATTCGCACAAAAAAAAAATAAGGAAATAAAATATGACTAATAAAAAATTTCAAATTTGAAAAAAATTGATACAAGACAAACGTTTTTTAACTATAATATTTCATTTTATTCAAAATAATATATTTTTATGCATAATTTACAGTACAGTAATTTACATTTTTTTACACATGTTTTAATTATTATCGCTATTTGCCGAAATACAACTAGCGCCAACTTCACACTCATGTTGTGTCAATGGTTTTCTGGTGACAACGTAATTAGTAATTAATCTTTGAGACGATGATTTTATTAATTGTTTATGAAACTAACAATTAAAAATTAAATTCTTATTTTTGTCTTTAATTTTTTAATTTTCAGTTCCGTTTAAAAATCAAATTTCACATCACATTAATTTCAAGTCACCGTAAGTAATTTTTAAATTGTTAATTACAATTAAAAATCAGATTTTAATTGTCAAATTTAATTGTGCCCACTGCTATTACTCACCTTTTAAAAATAAACTTGTGGACACTAAATGATTAATAATTGATTATGTTCTTTTTTAAAAAGCAAAAACAGAATGTGATTTAAAATGCAAAATTAACACGCACAATGTTTGAACAAATTTACATTATAATCTTTTAAAATTTAATGTGTGTATACATAAAATATGGAAATCATGATTTTAATTTCATTATTGCATAAAATCTTACTATTATAAAGCATTGAAAATATTGAAATTACTAAGATGAAAGTCGAATTCCAATAATGTGCTATTACTTTCAATATAACGTAAGTGCGCGAAATTTATTATTTAAAGTAATAGCGCATTATCGAAGTTTGACTTCCGATGAAACATGAATCGCGTAACTTCAAAATCGTGTTAAATAAGTTCGCGTAAAAAGAGACCCGGGTGTATATAGAACTCGCAAATAAGCTCTTAACAAGTCTTACAGAATATCCCCAATCCCAGATCTAATACTTTAATATCCTATCACCTCACTGAGGAAGCCAGTAGCAGAAACCGGTCCGGGGTTGGAGATATTCTGCAAAGCTTGTTAAGAGCTTATTGGCGAGCTCTATATATAACATATATATATGTATACACATACATTATTTACATATTTTATATAATAATATGTATACATGTCTCTTTTTTTTATATAAAATTTTTGAAAATCAGGTTACGAGAAAGATGTGGTGCAGGTTGTTCAAGTGGCGGTTCAGTACAAGATGACGGTGGATTTGGTTTAGAGAGTATTCATACTGTTGCCAGTAGTGGGCATGGAGGTAAATTATATTATTCTTTTTTTTTAAGGAACATAGACACGACAAATAAATTTATATATATATAACATTAAAATAAAGTAGATTTATAATCCACCTCACAGAAAAAAGTTTAATAGCAATCAGTAAATTAATATCTCTCAAGAAATTGAAGTGCCTAATACTAATGAATATTACTTGTATCCATTTTCTAGCTAATTTTATCTAGAGGATAAAAAAAAAGTAAACTAATAAAATTCTCCACTTGACTATTGGTGGGAAGCTGTTACAGAGGTTTTTGTCCAGCGTTGCTTTTTATATTTCATCTTTCACTTGTTTTTTTTTTAATATTATTATACAGATATCCCTAGTTTTTAATCTTGTCAATAAATTTTATTAATGACATTTTTATACTTAAAATTTTGTATATATCTAACTGCCTTCATTTCAGTTTGATTACTGTTTTTTTTTTCATTTGATCATATGCAATACTAGTCTTTTTTTTTTTTTCTGCTTCTCTAAAATACAATGAAAATGTTGAATTTTCTTCATCGTTTTGCAGGCATTAATTAGGATTTAATTTTTGATGACGTTTTATGAAGTGAACTATTTCTCCATAGCTATAAATTTCAATTCTTTTCTTTCTTAGGTTATAATTCTGCATATTTCTATTCACATATTTGATATATTGTGTTATTTCCTTAATGAGAATACTTTTATTCAAAGCCTTAATATTTAACTGTATTTTATTAATCTGCTTCTTTCACTTGTCAATACTTTTTTATCTTATTATTTTTTTTATTTTCAGTATTAGAAGTTTCTAGTTTTTGATGTCATACTCTAAAACAAACATATAAATTTCTTGAGTATCTGTCATCTCCCTTTAAGCTTTAATGAATTATAATTATATCCACATTTTTTTATCTTTATGAGGTCTTTACCATACTTTGACTCCTTTATCCTCAGTAATATTTTTTCAGCCTATTCATACAGTCAACAAGTTATTCTTCTATGAAGACAATGTGTACATCAAATCATTCTACTAAAATGTTGAGTCTCATCTTTCTGCATAATTTATCCCTTGATTTATTTCTTTGTTGTATAAGTTCTTACTTGAAGTGGTCGCTAGGTTCTATATTTCAGTATTTATTGTTCCACATAATTAATAAAATATAATCGGTACAGGCATACTGTTTTCTCTCAAATGGAAAAGTGGAAAAAATAATTGATTTAACCTAATATTAGCATTTGGATTTTTTTCTTAGGATAAATTGGTCTTTTTTTACTATTATATATAAATTTTCAGTATGTTTAACATTTTAAAAAATGGTGGATTTTACAATGTTCTCCAGTTTATAAAGTTTTGTTGAGGCCTTTTGAATTTATTTATTTTTTCCAAATATATTTTGTAATTATAATTTAGTAGAACATGGAGTATTAAACAAATTATTTTTGTATAATATCATTTACTTTTTAACTTAGATTAATCTATTTGTTTTGAAATCCAAAACTTGGCTCTTCTTTATTATAATTTTTATTTTCATTCTTATCAGAAATCTAATGTTTTATTATTATTATTATTATTTGAATAAATATAAGAAATTATTGATGTTCATATCTGAAAAGGTATTAAAGGGAAGTAGCTAGATAAAAAAAAATATCTTTTTGGTTGTTTTGGTTTTATTGTTATTACAAATGACATTGTAATATAAGTTCAGGTGATACCATTTTCAACTTTCTTATACACTTAACAATACTATTTTTTACACCAAAACTTTACTCTTACAGTTTCGACTGTCCTGCAGTCATCATCAGAGCTACAATATCCAAGTATATAATCATACAATTAACACATTATATTTATATACATAATCAATAACATACATCTTAGCCTGACCATTATAAATAACCATTTTTCATTTTATTATTCTACTCTTAACTAATTTTATTTTCTTATTTATTATAGTTTTAAAACTTTAATCTTTAAATTCTACTATTTAATCTATCATTTTATTATTTTTTTAATTACTTCTAAGCTTTCTTTATTTTTATTATATATTTAACTATTAATTTTTTTACATTATAAATTATTTTTTTAGTTCATTACTAAATACTTACATCTTTATAATCCTATTTCCAAAAACCAACTGACAAATTTTCAAAAATTCTTATACTTGTTTAACAACTCCCTCTATCATCATTTTCTTCAACTTTATTTTTAAATGTGTTTATATTCAAACTATTATTAATAATAATAACTATAATTATTCATAAAATTATTGTCTTTACCCCAACATCCCTATTAAGATTTTGTTTTATATTTTTAATCAATATTGCCTTTTTAATTTTTCTACCGCTTCTTACTACTTGTATAATTAATCATTTTTATACTTTTCTTCTCAATCCTATGACCTGTTTCTAATGAATGCAAATAAATAGGTGACCTCTTATCACACCTATGTTAAACTAATCTTGTATAAATTGAATTCTTTGTCTCACCTACATAATTAGTTTTTATATTTTTACTTTTACATGACAAACATTCAATTTTATATACCCCATTTATGCATTTTTCTACTTTTCTTACATATTTATTATCTAATATATTAAGTATATTTTTTCTTTTATTTACTATCTTAAATTTTATTACATTATTAAACTTTTTATTAGTTTTAATAATTATTTTATTCATCCTTTTTATAATACTTTTATTATAAGTTCTAATACCCATATATTCATTCTTAGCTATTTTATCTTTTCTACGTATTATCTCCTTATTTTTATTAAAAAAAATTTCTGATTTCCTGTACTTTCATCTATAATTTTCTCTGAATATTCATTATCTTGAAATTGTTTAATTATCAATTCTACCTGTTTACTATAATCTTGTTCGTTTGAGCAATAATTCCTAGCTATATATATTCTTGAATTTATATTACTTATTTTATATTTATATTCGAATTCCAATTACTTATATTACTATCTATATTAGATTTTTTTATATGTAGATGTTATCTTGCACTTATCATTTCTATATGTGTGCATATATATATAATCATTGTGTTATATTTTTTTTATAATTTTAGGATCTGTAATGCATTCAATGAATCAAAATCGATCTGCAAGTCAGTCTGTAGACAATGGTCGTGGAAACCGAGGCAGTCTGATTTCCACTAATAGTTCCGTAGGCAAGCCAGGAAGTTCCACTCTGGTGAGTCTAGCTGGGCTGCTTTCTGATAGCAACAACAAAGAAGCAGTTTCTCAGCGGGTCCGGGTAGGTGCTGATTATTATTCACACCAAATCATTTGATAATGAATGAATAAGGGTGATAAACCACAATTTTTAAAAAAAATTGAACACACTATAATTTAAATTAAGTTGTGTTTGCATTAATTTTTTGATCATTTTTATATAATTTATGATATTTTGCTGTTTACATGCTTAAGCTTATTATTTAAACAGTACTCTTTGTTAACGTTACATATTATTCAGTATTTAGTAAATTATTTTTTTTCACAGTAATTTTTTGCTATATTCATATTTTATTAATTAATCTTATGTTTCAATTGTTCAAATTTTTTTTCCAAAGATTTAAATATAAAAATTATACTTTGTGTTATTAATAAATGATTACTAAATTTATATGTAGTAATATAAAAAATATAAATATAAAGAACATAAATAGAATAAATAAACTAATATTATTTTAATAAGAATTAGAAAGTAACAAAAAAAAAAGTTGTATTTAATCGTGGGCCCATAAGAAAAACATTTGGCTAGCAAATGTTAGATTGAATCATGTGCACGGTAGGAAATGTTATATTGAATCCTAAAATGGAAAAACATATTTAACAAAAAAAAGCTTTATTTTTATTTTAATTTAAAAAAAAAGGTTATATAGAATTATGCTATACTATGTTAGTAGAATGAATCACTCCTTTTTTTTATTTTACGCTACAATATGTTAGATTGAGACATGTGCCAGGGAATGTTGTATTGAATCGTTTTTGTTTAGCAACAGCGCCATCAAGTGGGATATGGTGGCTATTCGACGACAACCGTAATTTTTAGTGTTTTATAGGTGGGTATATATATATATGAAATAATTATTTTTAAAAAATCGAAACAGAGGGAACTACTATACACAGATTTGTAAATTATGTAAGGAAGGAATAGAAAATATTAGGCATTTGTTAATTGAATGTAAATGCTTGAAAACAGAAAGAGTAAATATAATGAAGTTATGGAAGAATAAATATGAAAAAAGTGATTATACAGAAAGTGAATTATTGGTTTTTATGCTGGGTTTGGGAAAAGATAATGGGGATTTAGATATAAAGATTATAGAGTTGACAAAGATTATGTTGTGGAAATGGGATGGAGCAAAATATGGGAAAATTTAGAGTGGGGAATGGAAAATAAAGTGGCTAACAGGTTTATCTGGGCATAATTGCTGAGATATTCTTGACTTCGTTTAAGGAGAAGCCACAATACATCACATCATTATTATGTATCTATTTCTGTTTAAATGTATCAATATTGTAAAAAAAAAATTTTAAATTATAAGAGAAAGAAAGTGAGTATTTTTAAATATATATAATATTTGATTGAATATATTTAATTATGATTATTATAATAAATAAAATAAAGTATATAACAAAATTGATCTGCATAACACTTGTCATTGAATAAAAGAAAAATTAATGGATAACAAATTAAATATCCGACTATAAAAGTGTTTAGTAAAATCAAAACAATCATGTTTTATAATAAAAATAATTTATTTACAACTATAATACGTCTATTCAATAAAAGAAAGCAAAAAGTAGTATGTGCACAATACACAATGATAGATTAAATAAAACCAATAGATAGTAAATGAAAAGTAGATACAAGGCTGATTGCAAATTCACAAAGAATGAAATTACCAAAAATAAAACAACACATTACAGCAAGCTTAGCAAATAAAAAACAAATGCAAAATGAAGTAAAATAAAACAAGGCAAAACTCTCCATACAGTAGTGCCACCCTGTGCCAACCAGAGTAATCAATGGATGCCAGAAGACTTGTGCATAAAATCCCTATCTAATGCCTACTCATCCAATATCCCCAGACTAGTTTCTCAGATCCAAAACTCCTCACTGACGAAGGCCACAAACCAGAAACTAGTCAGCAGATATTGGATGAGTAGGCATTAGATAGGGATTTTATGCACAAGTTTTCTGGCATCCATTGATTGCTCTGGTGGGCACAAGGTGGCACTATTGTATGGAGAGTTTTGCCTTGTTTATAAATAATTATGTGCTAGTATAAGAGATGGTGATCAAGTGATGCTTAATGGTTTAAAATAAAACAAAAAGTAATCCATGTACAAATTTGTATTAAGTAAAAGCTAAAGGTAGTTCCACAGCAGTAGAAGTTTTAAGTAAAAGCATTTCAAATCAAATGCATTAGTTCTCTTCACTAGGTTACTTTTGTATAGGAAAAATATATTTTAGTTATTTCTTGAATGAAATTAGAAACACTTTCCAAATATGAACTCCTTGTTAAATTCCAATTTTACAAATTTTTTTTTTTTTGTTTAATTAATAAAGTGTAATTCAAGTTCCATACTTTTATTTATTAGACTTGATACTATGCGTAGTTTTATTTTTTGGAATTTTATTTCTTATGGATTTTATTTTAGCTTCACACTTGCATCTGATTTAGTAAGTAATTGCTTTCATTTAAAATACTTGTCTTCATAGACTATGTTTTATTTTTTTTTATTTAATACACATTTTGTGCCTGATTACCATTTGCTTTTATTTAATACGTATTTTGCGTATGGACTACTATTTGCTTTTATTTAGTATGTAATTTGTGATTGTTTTTTATTTAGTAGCAATTACTTTCCAAAAACAGTTTTATTTTTGGAATTTCATTTTTTATGCATTTGCATTTGGCCTTATATCTGCATTTGATTGCTTGTCTATTGTTTGTCATTAAAACACCTACTACTGCAGATTTGCATTTGCTTGTTTTTATTTCTTGTACCTAGTTTACATTTAACATTAAATATGGATATTTTTTCTGGATTTGCCTTCCTGTGCTTATTTATTTAATTTGTCATCAGTGTCTTTTCTTGATAATATAATTGATATTGTGTTGCCAAATAAATTATTTTTATTACAAAATTATATAATTTTTTTTGATGTTATTTAATATATTCTTGTAGCTATAAATTTAAGAGTAAATGCAGTCATTTTATTTTTTTATTGATTAGTTTTTATTTTGCTTATAGGCATTTACTATGTAATTTCATCAAGTAGATAGATTAGCACTAGTATATGTATAAAATAAAACATAAAATTCAAGAAATTTCATAAAGCACATGTGCATTAGCTTGAAAAGCTGATCTTTAGTTTATTACAATTCATAAACATCGCGCTATATAAAATAAATATCTCATTTACATATGTTTAGTTTCATTTAAGAATGACATATCGTAAATTCTAGGAAATTTCGCAGGCGTCATTCATTCAGACATAGTAAAAAGTAATTTATAGTGACTGGTTTATCTTTACGCTTTCATATTCAGTGCTTAAGATTTTCCCATACTTAAGTGTTTGGGTTGAAAGAATAGGTGATTCATTCTATTCTTTCGCAAAGACTTTATCCTGTGTTGGAAATGAAAGTATTCATTTATTATTAAGATTCATGAAGCGCATGTGCATTAGCTTGAAAAGCTGATCTTTAGTTTATTACAATTCATAAACATAGCGCTATATAAAATAAATATCTCATTTAAATAATTAATGAAAATTATGACATTAAAATGTAAAAAAATATTTGATTATATAAGTTATTATAAAATATGGAATTATGTATACATGGATAGGTATATTGATGTATATATTACAGATTTTCTTTGTGAACATATACACCCGGGTTTCGTTTTATGCTGATTTATTTAATGCGATTTTGAAGTTATGTGATTCATGTTTCTTTTTAATATCTTTGTATGCTGTTTTCTTTTAGGCGATAAAAATTATTAGATCAGAAGTCGAGCTCCGTTAATGCGCTATTACTTTAAATATTATAAATTTCGCGCACTCGCATCATATTTAAAGTAATAGCGCATTATCAGAGTTCAACTTCCATCAAATAATTTCAATATTTTCAGTGCTTTATACTAGTACTGTAATAGATTTTATGCAAAAAAGAAGTTCATAATTCACTTAAAATCAGGATTTCCCCATTTTATATACACACATTAAATTTTACAAAACTATAATGTAAATCCGTTCAAACATTATAGATGAAAAATACTATATATGTTGTTGTTTTTGCATTTTAAATCACGTTTTATTTTTGTTTTTTATAAAAAGAGTATGTAATCAATTAATCATTTAGTGTCCACAAGTAATAAATTTTACAAGACTATAATGTAAATCTCTTTAAACGTTATAGATGAAAAATACTGTGTATTTTGTTGTTTTTGCATTTTAAATCGTTCTATTTTTGCTTTTTATAAAAAGAGTACCTAATCAATTAATCATTTAGTGTCCATAAGTTTATTTTTAAAAGGTGAGTAACAGTGGTGGGCACAATTAAATTTGACAATTAAGATCTTGATTTTTAATTGTAATTAACAATTTAAAAATTACGTAACGTCATCTGAAATTAAGGTGATGTCAAACGATGAAATTTGATTTTTAAACGGAATTGAAAATTAAAGACAAAAATAAGAATTTAATTTTTAATTGTTAGTTTTAATTAAATTTTGCCCAACAGTGGTGAGTCAGTGTCTTTTTATTATTGTAAGTCTAAGTTCTTATTTTTATTTTAAACTTTTACTTTACTCTAACGGAGAGAAAAAAAACACCCAAGAAAATGAATTTCTTTGTAAACAAAAATTTCAATTTTAGATCGCTTAGCGAAACGGGAAGGCTCAACAGCGATTGGAAAAGTTTTAGTTATATTTCCTTTTGACTTCGTTTAAGGAGAAGCTACAGTACATCACATCACATCATGACGAATCTGATGTCTCAAATAGTGATAATGATAAAATACCGTACATGTACAAAAAAAAATGTAAATTACGCATAAAAATATATTGTTTTGAATAAAATTAAATATTGTAGTTAATAAAAAAAGTAAAAATAGTTTGTCTTGTATCAATTTTTTTTAAATTTGAAATTTTTTATTAGTCATATTTTATTTTATTTTATTTTTTTATGTGAATTTTAAAGTAATTTTACATTGTTGCTTTGCTTTTATGCTATTTTTGTGTGATTTCTTTTGTGCGCATTTTCTGAGGAACCTATCTACCGCATAAAACGAGACCCAAGTATATATTTATAAAATAATTTAATATATTTATATATGTAATATAACAAGCATGCTAATAGCTCTTAATAATATGTGTATAATACAATTTTAATACTTTATATTTTATTAAAGATTTAAATTATAATGAAACAGTGTGATTTTATATACATGTGCAATAATTAGAATCTGTCTCTTTTGTATATAAACAGGTCATTGCAAGAAATTATTTTCTGAGATAAATTATATATGTACAAATAGTTTATGTAAATACAATAAGATTGAATTTATATAAAGTTAAGAAATATTTTATTAATAACACAACGTATAATTTTTTGTTTACATCCCTGAAAAAGATTGGTGAATAACTGATATGTAAGATTAATAAATAAAATTTCAACGTTGCAAAAAATAAATGTTAAAGGAGATAATTTATTAAATATTGTTTAAATTTATGATGGCTCCGTTAATTAAATGATACATTATTTTGGTGCTTACTTTGTAAAAACTGAGTGATAAACCCTAAGATAATATTTTAATTTTTTTTTCTACTTGATCAATTTGTGAGAATAATAATCTGTATTACTATTAAAGGCTTTAATCATGTAATGGATTAATTTAAAATTTGATTTGCAGGTGTGTGGTCTACGTTTTTTTCCTCTGGTGTAACGTATTATTAAAAAAAAAAAGATCTGTATTTTTTTTTTAATCTACTAAAAAACTATAATAATAAATAAATATAATTCGTCCAAACTTCAAACACTTTTTAGCAAAACTCTTAATTTGTACATACACAGACACCTACGTTTCGACTGACCTGCAGTCTTCTTCAGAGCAAGTCGACTTGCTCTGAAGAAGACTGCAGGTCAGTCGAAACGTAGGTGTCTGTGTATGTACAAATTAAGAGTTTTGCTAAAAAGTGTTTGAAGTTTGGACAAATTATATTTATAGGATATTACGGCAAACATAAAGAAAAGTGTGATTTTTATAACAATAAATGTAATTCAACAT
The DNA here is from genome assembly GCA_028023455.1 of Epiperipatus broadwayi. NCBI lineage: Eukaryota > Metazoa > Onychophora > Udeonychophora > Euonychophora > Peripatidae > Epiperipatus > Epiperipatus broadwayi. Next base: position 14,321,703 of record JAQFVV010000010.1, on the reverse strand, counting down.
TTATTAAATTTAAATTGAAGAATATAAAATGTTTAATAGTACATGAAAAAAAAAAAAAACATTAGTTATACACACAAAAGTATTTTTTACTTTAACATTGCATAATTAAAATAATTTTAATAATCCCAATTAAAATTTTATATTAGCATTAAAATGACAATCTTATAAATTTGAATTAAAAATGGCTAATTATAAAACAAGAGACTGATAATGGCTTTTGCATACATTGAGCATAAATTAAGAAAATTGTCAATTTCTTTATATCGCTCCATAATTAATGATTATTATAATAATATCCGAAAAAAAAAAGTGATGCTATGATATTGTACTTAAAATGAATTCCATGCCTCATTGAAGGTACACTTTTTTGTGCATATGCAGATGTTTTACTTCTTTGTGCTATATTTAATTAAATTGTTTTTTTGTTTTTTTTTTTAAGTGTCATAGCATCGGCCAGGATGCGAACTCGCAACCCGGGCAACTGCCAGCAAGTGCAAGGCAGTCGCGCTGACCTCAATTTTTATGTGAAATTTTTTAAACATATACTTATATATTGCTATTCAGTTTCAAGTGAAAGAAAATTGGATGAAGTGAAAAAAGTGTGGTCTAATATTAAATGGAACTTTGGTGAACTTTGTGAAGATAGAAGAAAAGATGAAAAAACAATTGATTTTAAAAGAAGGCGGATATTTTATTTTAATAGCACAAACAGTTTATAATTTATTTTAAACGAAAGGGAGAAGAACAATATTGTGGGGATTAATGATATGTCAGAAAGAATAGTAAGATTATTTTATTATCTTAATGGAAGATATCAAAGCAAATAATTTAGATTATCATTCTGATAAAGGAGTGAAGGACTTTTATATATAGAATATTTTTACCAGACCAAATAGCATTTTTTATTGCCATTTGATGTTTTAATGTTGGAATTAGAACTAGAAATGAAAAAAGACTTAGTTTAGGAAAAAAATATCTGTATCTAAGTAATTGTTTTTGTTTTGTTTTTTTTTTTGCAAAGAGGAAATGGCCATGAAGGCATCCATATAAAGGTACAACAGTAGTGAGTTATTTTAAGAACACAAAAGATGAACTAGGACATGTGTGAGACAAATCTTTTATGAATAATAATAATCACAATAGATATTTCTAATCTTTGGAAGTTCTCCAGTGAATTTGAACTAGAGTTTATAAATTGACTTAAAAATATAAACAAACTTAGAAGGTAGCAATTTCAACTAGGTCAATAAGAATAGCAGGAGCCTAAAAAACTGTATATGTGGGGAAGAGGAATATGAAATGAGTTTAGAAAAATTAAATATCTATCATTCAGTAAAATGAAATATAACTGTGAAATGATGAAGTAGAGAATTAAAGTAGCAAAAATTCTACAAAGAGCTAAATAATAATAAAGAACAAGAAGATATTTGAAAATGCCATATATTTTATGTATAAAAATAAGACATAACTGAAACACACAGGCTTATTATATACCTGTCTCTATATATGTAATATATAGGGTATATGAGCACAGACTTTTACACGAACCACCACTCTACACACTATCTCATAACACTAATACACTTGAACACATATATGTCGAAAAGATAAACAGTCACCAATAAACGTATTTCATGCTAAACCAGCAATCATCAGTTGGCCCAGATTATCATATCTACACATATATGCTATAAGTGCTCAGATATATATTAAGATAGCCAAACCTCATACTTTAATGGACAGGCTTCAGTCCACTCCAACCCTTCAACCGTCAATCCAATTGAAAATATACCCTATATATTACATATATAGACACAGGTATATAATAAGCCTGTGTGTTTCAGTTATTACATAGTAGAGATGTCTGCCCATCCCTTGTATTTGTATTAAATGGATTATGTCCTATACATGAGGGGTCAGATTGACCTTAGGTCAACATGGGTGTGACAAGAATCTCGGCCTCAGGGTGGCTTTTGAGCATTCCATCATCAGATTTTCAATTGGATGGACGGTTGGAGTGTGGAGTGGATTGAAGCCTGTCCATTAAAGTATGAGGTTTGGCTATCAATATATATTTGAGAGCATATATGTGTAGGGATGGTATCTGGACCAACTGATGATTGCTGGTTTAGCATGAAATACATATATTGGTGATTGTTTATCTTTTCGACATGTATGTGTTCAAGGGTATCAGTGTTATGAGATAGTGTGCAGAGTGGTGGGTCGTGTGAAAGTCTGTGCTCATATATTCTATATATTAAAAATAAGACATGCAATTATAGTTATGAGGGCCAGTAATGATAGAATCATTATAGATGTTTTAAAAGAATCCTTTAAAATTGTAGAGAGATTGTTGGCAAAGTTGTGTTTAAATATCTAAATAATGATAATATATGATTAAGTGGAAGAATATTAGGAATGTTGATATTTAAATAAGGTGCAAAAATGTTATTAGGAAAATTACTAAAAGAAATTCTTTTATAGAAATCTTTGGTTTGAAAGTGAATTAAAAGAGCAAGCTGAATTCGGAAGCAGTTACCGCATAGCAGACTATATCCAAATATTAATTAGAGAAGTTATCAAAGAATCCTGTGAATATGAGTTGCCATTTTATATTGAATTTGTAGATTATCAAAAATGTGTTATTTGGTTTTAAGCGTTTCTGTTGTGATTAAAGCTTTGGCATACATCTGAGTTTAAAAAAATATTTAGTAAAATGCTATAACAATAATTATATTTCTTGATGACACTAAGAAGATTAGAATTAGTATGGACGAGCAGCAGAGGGATTTATTTGATTTCTCTAAAACTTATTGCAGCAGTTTTATACTAAATATTTTAAGTATTAAAATGAGGCTCAAAAGAAGTAAAAATAAATAGATTACTTGAGTCATTTCGATTTTGCTATGCAAATAGATTAGTTGATTTTGCAAATATCTTGAGAAATATTGATCAATAATAAAAATGCTAATGTTCAACAGCTTTTAATGAAGATTGGTAGTAATGAATTAGAATAACAATTGGAACTACTTTGTTCAAATTAGCAGTACAGATAGATCTAGTTAATCATAAAAATAAAATTGGATGAAATGCTTTTGTTAGAAAATGTGTAGTTGCTTAAAAAGGAAAGTTTTTAATAAATCTGAATCTTTGATCCTTAATAGAAGAGCAAAATGGAAATTGCACCACACTAAAATTTGGAGATAGTTGTTTTATTGGAATTAACAAAGCAAAATTAAAATACATAATATATAGAACGTCATTAAAAGAATTAAGAAGCTGAGGTTGAACTGAGCTAGACATGCTAATAGAACTAACGATAACAGATGAACAGCTGGAATTATAAACAAGATCCAACGATGATATAAGAAATACAGAAAGTGATCATATATGAGATGGGTGGATGAAATAAAAAAAATTTACTAATGTATTATAGAGAAACTTTGGATCATAAAAACTGAATTAAACATATAATTTTTCATCTTGAAATGCATCGATAATGTTTGAAAATGATGATGTTATTTTGCATTATGTACTGTTTGTTTTTTTAATGAATTGATTATAAACTCATACATGTGTAATTTTTCCTTCAAATTAATTAACTGAAGTTAAATGATTTAAAATATGTCTTACTTTTCTTCTATGTATATATTTCTGCTTTATTAATTTTGTGCATATTTGTTTGTTTTATGACATGTGATATATTTTATACATATATTTTAGATAATTGACCCTTCTCAAGTATATGATAATATTAATCTTGGGAGAAGAATTGATGTTCAATGGCCAGATGAGAATATGCGGCAAAAAGGTGGTAAAAATGCGTGGAAGGACTGGACACCACAGAAAGATATGGAAGGGACAGTTGTTCATCGTTGGATGCCTTGCCATAGAGATCCTTTAAAAAGATCTCATGTTGATAGGACTATACTACTTGTTAAAATTGATGACAAATATGTGCCAATTGCAGAAAGTGGAACTCAAGATCTTGGTGCTGAAGTGTAATTACACAACTGAAAACTGATATTGGCATTCTGAGCCTGTGTCTTTTCTGAATAAATATTCTAGAGAAGTTTTGAACAACTCAGAGGTGCTATTTACTGAAACATTTCACTAATTCCATTTTGGAATTAGAATTTTGTTGATAATTCCATATAAATCCAAATACTATTCAAAATATTTTCAGCAACAACAACAAAAAGACTAAACGAATGGAGGTGGAAGAGCCTTCAAAATGGAAGTACTGAATCAAGTATTTCCACATGAAATCTAATGATGGTAATGTATAGAAAACCAAACATCTGGTGACCATGTAGAAAAGAATGCAAATTTATTTATTAAATTTTTTTTCCCCTGTTTGTCATAGTATTTTTTTTCTTTTGTGATTTGGAAGGGGGGGTGGATATTATTGTTTAAGTATTTGTATAATGCTGTTTTTAATCTGTAAATACTTTATAAAATGTTGATAAAAAAAAAATTAATTAACATAACTGTTTTACCTGACAAGTGCATCCTTGCGGAGGAAAAGCTTGTATTATCTGTTGATGTTACTAGAAATTAGAATCTGGTCAGAAATTAATTTTATAAGTGAGAAATAAGAAAAAAAAGTTACAAACGTTTTGTTGCCTTTAATTTGTTTTTGTTTTTTTCTTTTTGTAATCTTATTATTATTATTTTCTATTTTTTAATAATATAATTCCATTTTATTTCAGGTATTCAAAGTTGATATTAGTATTTTATTTTATTGTTTACCATAGAAGACAATGAGAGTTCAGTTACTAAATATATGTCCGTTTTATTGTATACATTGTGGATTGATTTTGTGTGTGCATGTGTGTAGTTTTTGTTTTCAAAATATATTGTAAATATGTATCTTTTTTTTTTTTTGCTTTTAACTGAAAAGAAAAAATATCTATGGTTTTGGTTATATTTTTGAAACATTTATTTCTTTGTACATACTTTTATAAACATCCATTTCTAAATATGGAATATATACATTGTAAATATTTACAAACATACATATATATATATGAATTTTTTCCTCAAATATAATAAAATTATATATAAAATTTTCAATTTTATAATTATTTACATACATCGTGTTCTAATGAATAAAAAGAAATTAATATCATAAGTAAACTAAATATTTATATGTATGTGCTCATATATGCAAAGTTAATAGAAAAGATTTAGATTAATTTGCATTTATCTTATGCAAATTGCATTTAAGATATGCTAATGAAGTGAAAACAGATTAATTGATTATTACTTAAGGTTGTAATATTGTTATTCTTGATGACTTGATTTCACATCAGATGCAGAACACATAGGTCAGCGTCTTTTACAATGGTCTTTTTACTCATCAGATCTGATTTTCAGTGATTTTATAAGACTATTAAGAATGCCATATTTGTTGCAAATATGTCCTGGCTAATCCGAAGACATGGATCAACATGGTTACTGCCGTCATTGATAGAATCATGATTAAAAGAATATCAAAGAACTTGACTATTGCATTATACATGTATCAGATTAGTTGTACAGTTTTTTTTTTTATTATATGTACAGTATAAAATTTTTAACTAACGAGACAATTCTAAATTCGGAATAGAAACTCTCCAATTTATATATCCGCTTTTCAATTACAGATATTAAAAAAGTTATGATTATTTATTATTATATGTGTATATGTATGTGTACATATAAATGGAGAGCATTGTCTCAAAATGGTGTTAATTTTTTATTATAGTAAATAAATCAATTTTTTGTAAACATTCATATCTTTAGTGAGTGTTAAAATTTATAATAAGAATTTAATTTTTATGTTATTCAAATGTTCCACGTTGTCCCTCTTTTCTTATTATTGTAATCTATGAATAAGCATCATGTTTATTCAATTTGCAAAAGTTGAGCAATTTTTAACAGCTAATAATAAAACTCCATCTCATCAAGTATAATTTAGCATAATTTTTTTTAAATATCATTTCGTATTAAGAATATTTTCTTCAAAATTACTAGAGAATAATCCCTTCCCCCATTTCTGTACATTTGAGAATATTCCATTAAAATCTTGAGACTACAAATAACATATTTTCAAACTTAAGACTTCGAGATAGTTTTTAATATACATACAGTTAATCTCTCCATCCATTGTTAATACGTATATTGTTTTTTTTACATCTCTGTTATATTTTCTTTGTCTCGAAACCAGAGCTATAAAAATATGTTATGGAAATATGAATTCATCATTTTAAAACTCATGTTTTTGTATCACTCATTGGCTAGTCATGGTCCTGATGCAGTATTTTTTCACATGGATAGTTATTTTGCTTTTTTATGGAATGACATTTTTATTATTTTATTTAAAAAATAATAATCATATTTTATAATTCAGACTTTAATCATTGTTTTTTTAAAAATTACACATCAAAGCATAAAATTTGTTCATTTGGAAATAAATATCAATTTTTTAAAAAAAATTAAAATATAAAATAAATTACTTTTATTTAATAATTAGATAAAATTATTTATTTAAAAAAAATATCCAATCATTAATAAATATTAATTCAGATTTTTTAAACAATTGTAATTACTGTGGTATTAAAATTATGTGTATATTATTGCTGTATAAATATATTTACATTTTGCAAATAATCAATGAGTAATATTTTGGCTTATAATATCTTAAAGCTAATATTTATGTTTTACTTAGAATTCCATTTATATATATTACTTTTTTTTCCTCTGGTCTTTTGAGAAACAATGGATTAACAGTTTACTGTATATATAAATATTTATGTTTCCTTATTCATTCAAATCAGTTTTAATTTTAAACTTTCAAATCTGTTCCTATTTTGTTACAAAAAATATATATTTTAATTGAAACTTCTTCCATTTAAAAATACTATTTACAATTGTTTTATGCATTTGTAACTTTCTGTATAGTGATAAAGTAATGAAAATTTTAAAAAAACCAAAAACATTACATTGTTCAATTTAAATGGAATTGTTCTTCCTGCCAATTCTCAAAGGTCATGATCTTCTAAAAAACTAACCTCTATATGATTATTTTATTTTAAACAATTTGCTCTTAGAAATTACTTGTAACATCCATAGAATATTAATCGTAGGAAAATGATACCTGTTAATAATAGGTCCAAATTTTTGGACAGTCTTTATAACTGTTGTATGTTCATATATTATAAATACACACATGCACACATATGCAGTATTTATTTACATATACAAATCATGTCAAACAAAGATGTTTTTGGAAAAGTTTTTTTTTTTTTTGATGATTATAAGGTTGTATAACAAAATTTTTTTGTTGTTGATAATCATATGGTTGTATAATAAATCCTTTTTTTTTTTTTATCCTAATTCAGATGCTTGTGTGTGTGTGTTTTTATATATAAGAATATTCATATAAAAATTCATATATAAAGGTAAATCTTTATAATATTCTCTTTTGTATAGGTTGTATCATATTTCAATTATATTTTTAGTTTATAATCATTCTATAAACACTCATCTAATCTACCATTATTATCTTGAAATCTCTATCCTTCAGATAAGAATAACTAGATACCCATTTACTAATCAGTATTGGATAGCTAGTTGGATTGGTTGTTAGTCATCTACCTAATTTCATGTAGCTTTCTTGAAAAATATTCAGCTAGTTGAAAAAGTTTTCAAGCTCTACCCAAATTTGAACCTCAGATTATGGAGATAATGTGAGGTATAAAATGTAAATATTCTGAGCTTGTGGCTTGCGATTCTTGTATAAATTGTACATACACACATAGGCACTCAAATCTATTGGTACTTTTTAGCATCATTTGATTTTTTAATATTTGTTGTGTAATTTTAATTTAATACTATATATTAATTTATTAAATAAGACTCGGCCAGATTTTGTTTTCGAGTATAAGTGTATATTATCAGACAGTATGTTTGTTATTATCTCCATCTTTTCTCTGTATCTTATTCTTTCTAAAGAAATCAATCCTATTACAATGGCTGTAAAAAAAAATAAAAAAAATAGCTTTTTTTTTAATTCTAGGAAAGCAGTGTCATCTGACACTTGTAGGATGGTCATACTGTAAAATTTTCCTACAAAATTGTTTTTTTTTTTAATTAAAAATGTAAAAATTAATTATCTATACTTGTTTATTGTTTATTTATAAATACCATTTCATTAACATTATAATTAGAAATCTAAATAAGTAATATTTTTTAAAACCAAAAAAAAAGATTCTAAATATTGTCACCTTATCTTTCCTATTCCATTGCCAAATCCATATAATAATAATATCATGAATGTTTTTTATTACTTTTACATTTTTTTTTACAACCTAATATGACAGTTTCAATTGCCCTTGCAATCTTCTTCAGAACTGTCATTTTTGGAACAGTCTCATGGCATAGTGACTAGCACACCCATCTATTATTGCTCATGACTTAGGATTTAAGTCAAGTCTTAAAACGGATGTGTTAGTCACTATGTCATGAGGTTGTTCCAAAAATGAGTTCTGAAGAAGATTGCTGGAAAAATTGAAACTGTTATATTAGATTGTGAAAAAAGCATTGTAAAAGTAATAAAGAACATAGATGATATTAATATTATAAGATTTTCAATACTATAATGATAAAAATATAATGTCAGTAAATATGTTGTTTTTTTTTTACATTCACTATCTTTAAAATTATTGTCAAAATAATATAATGAAAGAAAAGGATAATAAGTACTTTATAAATTTCTAAATTTAAATCAAAGATGTTGCTTTTTAATAACAAATTAATGTTTGACTGAGTTTTATAATAAATTATCTAAATAGAATTGCAAATACGTAATACAGTTTGATTTGAGATTAATAAGTTGGATCGTGAAGAAAATTCTGTAAATATAGGCTCCATATAAAATTATAATTAAATGTATTTTAATTAACATGTTTGCAAAATAAAATTTTAATTAAAATTGCTTAAGAATAATCTTAGCTTGTATTCTGACTTACTTTCGTCATTGAACTAAGATTAGATTAAAATTACTTTCTAGAAATAATCTTCTGTGATGCATGTATATTAAAGACAGATTCTTTAGCACTAACATATTCTACTTGTGGATAATATGCTCACTTTTCATCTGGATATTCAAATATCACAATGAAAAATAGTGCATTCAAGTGTACACTTTTGCCTTGGCTTTCTCTTAATTCCTCTACCAGGTATCAGAAGAGAAATTGCTTCATGGAAAATATATAAAAAGCTCTCAAACAGATTGGACTTGCCAATTGCCAATAATTCTGGATGCACACAAAAAATTGAATTTTTACAATACTTCAAACATTTTTTTTTTCTAGATCTAACAATAGAGCCAACTGAATTTCATTTTCCTAAACACAATTAGAACGTCATCAAAAGATTCAAGATAATCTGTAGTTGTTGCACTCATCTGTTTCACAAATGGAATTATCAATCATGGATCTATGTAAATATGGGTGAACACAATATTATTGACTGTCAAATCTATGGTTACAGAGGCAGAATTGAAGGGCTTAATAAAACCTGATAATTTTATCTCGTTGGAATCTCTTCCTGTTATATTTATCTGTATTTATTTTTATCCCAAATTTTCTATGAACTTTATTAATTCTTCATAATATTTTAAGCTTGTACAATCAGTCATCATCTTTCATGGAACTTTTAAATTTTTTAGCCAAATATATGTGTTAGTCCAATAGAACTCTATCTTTCTGATTTCTTTTATTTTGACATAGTTCAGTTCTTTAATAATAGTTTCAAGATTATTATTCAAAAAGTAATTCATTTTCTTGAAGTTAATTATCATATTTCTGTGTTTTTTGAATCTGTTGTATTTTAAAAATTCTGAAATTATCTTCATGGAAAAAAAAATCCAAGTATTTTATTTAATATTATTTTTGAAAGCTACAGTTTGCTTCAGACATAAACATATTAAACCCATCAAATATTATCATTTATCTGTCAAAAGGCTAACCCTACATATCTATCTTAGATCATTTTTTCTAAGTGTTCATATTATACTTTTTAATACTTTTATTTTTTTCTCTTTTTAAGATTATCAGTCAACTTGCTTCTATTTTATTTTCTTCAATCTATTCCACCATTTCTTAAATAATCCTAATTCTTTTCTGATCTTCACTTTCCAACTTTTCCTTTGTCCTTCAAATTCACATCTCCAATTTTTTCAGCTCAGTGTTCTCTTCCTAATTGTCTATTTCTGCTCCTATAAAGCAGTATTCTATGTAAAACATGTTCAAGCCTTTTTTTTTTCAAATTTAAAAGCTTGTTTAGCCGTTGCAATTTTTACCCCAATTTCTTTTTTTGCTATTTTTATTATCAGTTATCCAACTTACCAAATACTTAGAAGCATTATTCTCTTTTATAGTTTAACTATCCTATTCTTTAATTTATTAGAATATATTTTCATGCCAAACTTTCTACAAGTTTTCTTAATTGTATATAACATTTTATTGAGTTTATTCTCACTATCTGCAAGTATTGTCATATTCTTAATAAACCTACTCCCAGTATTTATTTTAATCTTAGCAAAACTTCATTTAACAACTCATTTAAACTTATTTCATTAGCCTATTCATTCAAGGTAGTGAATGTTTCTTATATAAATAAATAGAGGGACTTGAACTTAGGATTTTTCAGTTTATATTCATTCTTCACTTCATGTCAAATAATTGACATACATGACCACATACACATGAAAAATATAGATGATCCCCATTATACATATTTCTTGCAGAACTAGCATTCAGCAGTTGAACCAGATCATAGTCTTCAACACGTATATACAATCAGTGCTCGGCTTATATTAAGATGACAATTCTTTAAACTTTAATGGGCAGGCTTCAATATTCTCACCCAACTATTCAACTGTCCATTGAAAAAACGATAGAACGCTCAAAAGTCCTTGATGGAGTTAATGATCTGAACCAATTGATGAGTGCTGGTTCTGCATGAAATACATATATTGGGGGTCATCTATCTTTTTCAGATTATGTGGATCAGTTGTTTAAGATGGAGTGGAGGATGAATATAAACTGAGAAATCCTACATTCAAATATACCTTATACTTTCTTATCCGTATCTCTTTTATAAGAGGACTGGGCATATAACTTAATTCAGTTTTACCTCAAATCTGAAACATGTTTGCCTACCATTTTCTCAATTTCAACTTTCTGTAACATAGAAAAATCTTTTTAAAAAGCTATTGACCATGGATTTAGTCTCACCCAATCAATAGTAAAACTATTATTTAATCTAAATAACTTTTAAACCAGCACTTATAGTTTCATTGCATAAAAACTGAATTATAGAGAACTCATAAAATTAAAAAAAAAATTATATTTTTTAATTCAATACCAAAAATAATCATACTCTTGTCAACATAAAAGTTATGAAAGTTTTCTCATTTATTTATATTTTAAAAGTAGTTTCTCACTTTATAACTGCTTGTTTATTTATCTATTGTTTACAGTTTTAATTTATACTTTTGTTGAAAAGAAAATAATTTTAATTATTTTTCAACGAATAGATACATCTTATGAGTATGTTTTTTACCACTTGTTTTGTTCTTTAAAGATTAAAATAAAATATTTTTTATGTTCCACTAACTCTCTGGTATATATACTGTACTTTCCAATTCTTTTTACATTTCTATTTTGCTATCTTTATTATAGTAATATTTACTGAGGCTATAACCTCAATAATATGCATATAAAATGCGATAGTAGGGGCCTCTACAGGTCTTTATTATAGTAACTTATTTCCATTAATTAATTGTCAAAAATCAGATTCTGACCATTTTTCACAACTTCTTCAAATTTTGTATTTTTTTAATCAGTCTTTCACAATTCTCAACCTAATTTCTCTGTTCATAATTTTATCGAATATTGTAATTCTCATTTTACATACTCTACCAAACTCTTTAGTATTCCTAACTCTATTCTTTCAAATCCTCATAAATCTCTTTTTTTCAAGTCTGTTCTATATAAAACTGCACTGTAAAGAAAAACAATGTTTTTTTTTAATCTTAATAGATCATAAAATAACCTATCATGTTTGTCTATATAATTCCCACATCAAAATGTTTGTTACTATTTTTATTTAATTATAAGTATCCAATCCATCTTATACAACTGATATACATGATTGTATACATGTGAAAAAGATATATGTATATTGGAGATCACTTATCTTTTTCACATATATGTGTATCCATTGTGTAAGATGGATTGGATAACTGTGGGGAGTTTGAAAGTCTGAGTTCAAGTCCCTTATAATTACATTAAGCTTGGTATAGACAATATACCTATATTTAAATATTACAATTTTTATTGTATAAACTATAAATATTTAAATAAATGTTATATTCATCTTACTATTCTTAATCTTTTATCTCCATTTTTAAATTTTTACAAATATTGATTGTACTTAACTTTGTTCTGAAAAATCACTATTATGTCAGTAAGAAAAACTAATGCTCTAAATCTTAATGTTAACTTCTCATTAAAAAAATAAAGTTATTCATTTAAATAAATATTGAAAACAGGAAGTAGATAGCATCTCACTTTTATATTCTAATCTAAATCCATCTCTAGTAGCCAATATACCTTAAATCTATCCTAAAATAAGTTTATTTAATTTTAAAAATATCTTCTTCAAAATAATAAAATTTATCATTTTTCAAAATCGATCACACAAACCATATTGCGTTTCTAAATTCAAACTGTTCTTCAGATATCTTACTTGTTCTTAATATGCCTATTTAATACACTCAATATTAAATGAATGCAAGATTAATTCATTATTCAAAAATCTCTCATATTATTTTCTCTAAGAAATCATAATGCAACAAAATAATACCGACAACAATATCACATGACTTATATGCTTCCAAAAGTAATTTTCCTCATTCTGTTCTAGAACCATCTCTTGTAAAGTTGAATGATCAATGGTACAATAATCAGGCTATCTAGTGTTAACTAATAGTTATCTAATTTCTTCATGGGAGATAACAATGAGATATGACCTGAAAAATAAGCAAAAAATATTAGTTTGTCGGAGTTGTAAACCACGATTTGATTCTCCATGACCATGTTTTATATTTGCTATTAATAATGTTCGCACTCTTCATGTTATTTCTGTTTATTATATTTTTTAAGAAAAGATCCTCCCTTTGGATACTTTTCTCAACTATCGAGCATCATATCAGTCTGTACTTCATTTTCTGCCCTTTAAGTGTGATTGGTCTATGTTATCAACTTTACTTTTTTTGGAATATTTGGTTTGTTATAATTTCTTTCTTTTCTCTTTATATCTGTGTAAGTTTCAATTCTAATTGTAAAAATATGGTATACTGATTTCAGTCCCTGCCCATTTTATCTTACTAAGCTTTATTTATATACATTTAATTTCAAATAAGAATGACGTATCATAAATTCTAGTAAATTTCGCTAGCGTCATTCATTCAAGCATGTAAAAAGTAATTTAAAGTGATTGTTTAATATCTTCATGCTCTCACTTTCAAATACTTAAGATTTGCCCATATTAAGTATTTGGGTTCGAAAAGATAGATGGATTCATTCTATCCCAAAGATTTATCTTTTGTTTGAAGTGGGAGTATTCATTTGTTAAAAATCTACAAAGCGCATGTGCAATAGCTTAATGCTGATTATTAATATTACAGTTTATAAACATCGCACTATATAAATGTTTATTTATATACTAAGCTTTATTGTAAAATTATATCAGATAAATATAATATGGAAAGATATTTTGCCTTCTCAGTTTTGAAGTCTTTCATTAATGTACAGTTGATTATCCTTTTGTTCATTCTTCATCAGATGTCTTCCTTCCTTAATTAATAACACATACTATGAATCTGAACTGAATCATGACGTCCAAAACTTAAAGACTAATCCAAGTTCTACTTAAAAATATATTTTAAAAATAACAATTCATATATACATGAATATAATATTATGTACCGATTAATTACATGTTGCTAAAGATTATTACATTCAGTCCTGTTCATATTGATTATAAAGGTGTCATTATATTCTGTAATTTTGACACTGATTAAATTCCTTAACATCTTTATCATTAAAGTTTATGACTTATTAACCTATATTACTATATTTGGCTCTTAGTTATTTTATTTAAATCTATTTTAGTATTTATTATATAGCATGCTTCACACAGAAAATATAATCTTGATGAGAGTAATCTGGATATATACATTATATGACTTTTTTTATTTATTCAGTGAAATGCCATATAATGTGCATACATTTAATTAAATCTTGGATATCTCAAAAATAAAATTGAATGTTTGGGGGGGGGGGGAATTAATTTGAAATAAAAGTACATAAACTCATATAAGCATTTGTACCAGTCTCAGTTCATGAATTTACAGCACATGTAACTGTTCTGACATCTGAAGAGCCAATTTACTGCCAAAAAACTATTTAAAATAAGTGGATAACCAAATAGTGCTATTTATTTTATATATTATAATAAAATAACGGTTGTTTTACAATAGTGTGTTGAAACCACCGGAGGGCGTTATTTCTGTGATAATGCACAGAAATATGCCGTTTCTAATGCATAAGCCTAGAAATAGTCCGTTCGGTACAGGGTGGCTGCTTGGTATCTATTTCTACGCTAATGCACAGAAACATGACATTGAATCTGCCGCAGAAGCTATCACGTCAGCTTACAGCTCAGATTTGTGCTAAGCATTTCGATGTGCGATCACATTTCACTTTTGGCTACAGTATCGGGTGAGGGTGTCTGGAATTTCGATTGTCAAAACTATTTTAATATTCATTAAGACCACCTCCGCCTCTAACTGCCATCTTTTAGGAATGTCTACTAACAATTATCAGCAGAGTTTCATGTTTTCCTAGCCCCCATTTCCAAAAAATTCGGCAAGTGTAGGATTCCAGTGCGGTTCGGATCAAATCACGCTCTAAGTCCCGCTTCTGCGAGAACAACGGCGAGCTTCATCGAATGGCTGAAATCGGAAAACTTGCTGCAAATGTCAAAGATTCTCTGACTGCTGCTGCTGGAAACAGGTTATCAAACAAAAGAAAGAGCTTTGAAGCTGCATGAGTGCTGTTCCTGAACAGCCCTAAAAGTTGCTTTTAATTGCCGTAAATATATTTATGTGGGGTTTTTGGTAATTACGGTAAAAAGTTGGTCAACCTTCGAGTCGGAGCGTTACGTTCGCTTAGGAATTGTAACCACCACCTTTCCCAAAGTTGGACCTTTCGGTTGTAAATGTTTGGTACCATTAAATGGAAATCGATTTGGTATTTGTAATTTATTATAAAACAACAAAAATATAAAAAAAGAAAAGAAGCTGATTTTGTCGTAGAATAGCCGACCACCACCATTAACAAAAAATGTAAGTAATGAGAAAGAATAAAAAGTAACTACTTTTTCAAATTCATTTCGATCGATGTACCCTTTTTTGTTTGTTTGTTTGTTTGTTTTTGTTCCAAAAATTGTTATTTGATAGATAGTAGTTTTGGTTAAATGTGATCAACAAAATCAAAAACATACATATAAAAAAAAAAGTCCTGTCTCCCCCCCCCCCCAAATATAAGTAATGAAAAGAATAACAAAAAAAAAAATTAAGTACTTTTTTAAATTCAATTTTTTGATTTCTGCATATTTTTTTTTTTATTTGTTGTTGTTGCTGTTGCGTATTCCAAAATTTATTTGATATTACTTTACTTTGAAATGTGATAATAAACAAACCCGGCAGCGGCCCCGTAAACATTATATTTATCTTTGTTTACAAACAAAGCCCGCCCTCCAACGGTTTCAACACGCTATTGTAAAACAACCAAAATATCTGCAATATTTCTTTCTATAGAACTTATGATAAATTCACCAAAACATCACATGATCACCATTTCCTCTGTTTACACAAGTTATTAGTAAGTGATAATGTGATGTTTTGGTGGTTTTATACCATTCCTATCTATGGGATGTTGGTAACTTTTTTTGATAAACCAAGATCACCAAAAAAACTGGGTTCAGATCTGTACGACTAGAGGTGAATGAGTTTGGATTGAAAACATTAATGCATCTTCATCTTGAGTTTGCTAGGTTTATAGTTAACTAAATAGGTAAAGGGTGGCTTCTGGATGATTGCATTAGATCTAGGTGCAGTGCTCTCAAATCCAAAATTCCTCATTTATGAAAGCTAGAAACTAATCTGATATTGGATTAGGCACTAGATGAGGATTTTATGCACAAACTTTCTTGTATCCATCAATTACTAAGGCTTGCACTGGATAGCCTTACTGTATAGAATTTGCTACTGATAATAACTTATATAAGCAGAGGAAATGGTGATCATGACATGTTGTGGTGATTTTATACCATTTCTGCCTATGGGATGATGGTGACTGGTTTTTAATAAACCAAGGACACAAAATACAGAGCTTATTTTCATCTTGGGCTTCTAGCTTTAAGTTAACTAAATAGGTAAAAAAATGGCTTTGGGGGGGTGGGGGTGGCATTAGACCCTTAGATCTAAGTGCAGTGCTCTCAGATCCAAAGATCACTGAAGAAATGCACAAGCTAGAAACTAGTCTGGGGATATTAAATGAGTAGGCACCAGATGGGCATTTTATGCACAAACCTTGCATTCATTGATTACTAAGGTTTGTACTAGGTGGCAGTACTGTACAGTTTGCTACTGCTATTAATAGAACTTGTGATGCAGGATATGTTAAATACACACAGCAAAATATTGCCAAGTATATTTTATAAGGAGTCATTACGCATGCAAGGGAAATTATGTGCAATCTGGAGAAATGCATTCATATGGACTTAAGCATTATTAACCTTTTTATCTATGTGCGAAAACAAATATACCTCATAACTATTCTGTTTGTGGTCTGACTCCTTGATACTATTCTAAAAATCTACAATTGGAAGGTAAAGAAAAAAACTTCCTTCTCGCCTGAAACATATGCATACAATTTTCTGGTTATCTTGATAACTTTTCAAAATGCATATATAGCATTCAATGATACCACAAATCATAATTAAATCTTGGACTGATCTTTATAAGTAAATATAATTTTCAATATGTCTGATTTAATACATCATTTTTTAATAATTAAAATATCAATGCAAAACGTGTTTTAACTATAAATAATGAAATAAACAATTTTGATAAATTCTTTTTTGGTTTTTCTGAAAATTCTATATTAGCTTAATGATGCAGTTATGATATACTTTTATATACTAAACAATTTATAATTAATATTTCAAATCTTTAATTATTAAAGTAATTAAAAAATCTGCTTTATTTTCTTTTATGATTTAAAATTTTGTATTCTTATAAATTGGGCATAAATAAATAAAAATATTTAAACGATTGCCCTTTTTTTCAAAGGTTAAAAGCTTTTAAAAAGTAATGCAAATTTACATATTTTAAAGTTGTTTAAATTATTAGTATTTAAAATGGCTCCCTTCGTATTTTTTCATCACATATAATACAGTAATCTATATTTAAATACATCAAATAAAATGTTGAAAGAAAAAAATTTCTACTAGAATGTTTTTTTTTTGAAAGTTCAATGAATTATAAAGAAAAAAATCCTCAAACATAATTCTTTTCACATTTCTTCTGAGACGGATGTATATATTGTAGGGTTAAAACAATTTCTCAAGCGATATTAAAACGCAGAAAAAATATTTCCTAGATTTGTATATTATCTTTCTTGATGGCATTTTTATCATTTGGGTAAATATAATAATTTATTAATTACTAAACTTGAATGAACCAATCTGTTAAACATTTCAGAATAGAATCTGTATTTCCTTACTTGTTGGAATGAGTTTATAGCTTTAGAATGGAGATTTTTTTGTTTAACTACTCTATTAACACTTTCAACTATAGTTACAAAATATTTTCCATTTCATCATAACCTTTATATCATAATACTAATTTATCTTGCAAACTTAATTTAATAAACAAACACAACTGGCTTGCTAAAACGGGTAAAAAAAAAATTCTTTTTTAGTGATAAACTAGTTAATTAATTAGCTTTACCAATAAAGCTGATGAATTCTCCCAAATAAAGAAAACAAAACGTACTGAATCATATTTGAACTAATTTTTTTTTTCATATATCATAGGTTCAGGCGGGACGCGAACCCACGACCGTCTGCAACCAACTATTTCCTTTGCATCGCAGCCGATG
Source organism: Epiperipatus broadwayi (assembly GCA_028023455.1). Lineage (NCBI taxonomy): Eukaryota > Metazoa > Onychophora > Udeonychophora > Euonychophora > Peripatidae > Epiperipatus > Epiperipatus broadwayi. The sequence goes on along the minus strand of JAQFVV010000010.1, from coordinate 14,303,419 downwards.
ACCTTTCGGCTAAAAACACTTGATAAATATTACACAAAAGATTTCTGACTTTAATTTTATTCTTCTTTCCTAAGATTTCTTATCTAAAGAATATTTTTCCACTATTTTATCATTAGAAAATTTAAAACTTAATTTTGTTTAAATAAAAGTTTTTCTTTGTGATTATCTGTAATTTTTAATTAATTAACTTATTTCTCAGGAAGGTTTTTTTTTTTTTTAAAACGAAAAGAAAAGTACAGAACAATTGTACATTTATATATTCACAAATATTTGACCTCATGTTTTTATATTTCATAAGTTATTAATTACTTAAATAAAAATTATATTTAAACAAATCGTATTACTTCTTAATCCTTTTACTCTCTTAAAGATTTTAAGTGATCAATGGACATCAGATTCATTTGGGTGTAGGTGTGTCTTACAATTACATTTTTTTTTCTTTCTCATATGTCATGGCATCAGCCGGGACGCGAACCCACAACCGTCTGCAACCAACTACTCGCTTGCAAGGCGGATGCAATGACCTCTCGGCTAACAACACTTGACTACAATTACATTTTTTGACTTTCAATTGAAACAAAATTGTTTGATATTTTACACTTTATTATACTCACGCGGCATCAAATTTTATTTTTCATATTTATATACAGTAGTTTATAATTACATATCATTGATACATTTTTATATATAAATTTATGCACTGCTGATGAATTCAGTTTGTTTAAAATGTAACATTACAAATCATACTGTTTTCTTATTCAATTACTTGTTTAAAGCTGTAAAATATTTTTGATATCTGCTTTAATGACAGTGACATTTGAATTTATTTATATCTTTATGTATCTATAATTCAAATATTTTTAGTGTTAACATATATAATTGGAAAAAAAAAAAGTTAACATTTTTTTCATAATATATGCAAAACAAGCCTGAATCAAACAAACATTTGACTTCAAAAAGAAAGTCTATATACTAAAGCCATTCTATGCTTACATAGATCTGGATTTAAAGTAGTTTAGCAGATTGCAATTACTAATGTAGTTGTTATATGTTTTGATAAGAGTCACAAATGCTTAGTTTGTATGTAACCAGTTGTTATATACAAATGAAATGACTTGGGTTCAAAACTGCAGGAATACTTAGGACTGAATAAGAGCAATCTTGTTGATAAAAGCTAGTAGTAAATTAGTCTGAGAATATGGTTGGTACACTGGGATTCAATATCCAATGATTACTTATATATGAAAGCAATCAATATTAATAACAATATCATTGTTGTCATGGCAATCTTTTTACTAGAGTCCGACCTAACCATTTAGTACCCCTCTTCAGAATTTTGACCAATCATAGATTTTAAATTGAATTTGCATGAAATCGTTAAGTCTTACACTTATGAGTATCACATCATTCTTTCCGCCATCTTGTTGCCTTTAAAATGATGTATGTATTTTTTCTCTACAATGAATTTTTTTTTTTTTTATGAATTTTTTTCTAAAATGCAAATTTTAATTTTTTTTCTCATTTTTTTTTAAATTTAGTAATTATAATAATGTGAAAGCTAAACACCTTCAAACAGATACGCTTTAAACATGCTTAGGTGACAGCCAATCAGATGGAATAATGACATCACATGGGACTCTCAATTCTAAAACACAAGCCAGAACTATTAGAAAAAGCATCTTTAAAGCTTATCTGTTTGAAGGTGTTTAGCTTTCACGTTATTAGAATATTATCTGTTTACGCTTAAATTTGATATATTTACATTTATTAATATCATTTCATTAGATTTAAATATTGCTTCGTTGTAAATAGGATGATTTCGCGTTAATTTATATATATAATATTTAATTGATTAAATGTGAAGGTATTTAAGCTTCACACTCTTAGTTCAAAATGCTTGAGTCTGGCTTATTTAAATAAAAATTGAGGCATAGATTAAGATGGGTCCCATCTTTCTCTAATAGTTCTGGCTTGTGTTTTAGAATTGAGAGTCCCATGTGATGTCATTATTCCATCTGATTAGCTGTCACGTAAGCATGTTTAAAGCGTATCTGTTTGAAGGTGTTTAGCTTTCACCTTATTATAATATTATCTGTTTACGCTTAAATTTGATATATTTAAATTTAGGAATTGTAAAAAAATTTTACTCCTAAAATGGATTCTCTCATCTCTTGTTTTAGTTCTAATGTGGATACTGTGTTTCCGAGGTTTCTCTTTCTTGCAGCTCATCTGATGAGAATTCTAGTGATAGGTCAGAGAAGCTGCAGGGTCCAAAAAAAAAAAAATTGTGAAATCTCTGTAATGAGAACGAGCATGGCAACTGAATCTATGCTACAGCCTTCTTCAGGACCAGACTCTGATTCGATTCTGGACGATTGTGTTGTGCGTGCCAGGCCTAACATAGACACTAAAGATTGCAACTCTACTACAAAGAGTGAAATTATTAATCCAAAGAAGTTTAAATAAACCTCATTAAATAGGTAAATATAATCTGATTTGTATGCAGACTAACAAATAATCAATTATAACTTTCTAACTACAATTATAACTTTCAAATCACACTCCAACTATGTATTATTTACAATTTGTCATTTAAATTATGAGACTCACAATCAAATTCTGAATTAAGCATAGCAGTAAGTGTTGGTTTTCATAAAAATAAACTCCAAGCACTTATACTTTTAAAACACTTATTGATGGTAGAATGCAAGCAAATTAATAATATCAATAGCACGTCTGAAAGATTGGTTTCCTCTCACATGATTTACATATATAAGTAACTCAGTACTATGGGTAAGTTAGAAATTCTTTACAATATATTATGTATATAAAGGTTTGAAGCTTATATCTTCACCTGAAAAGTAATCTGCTTATGAAGTTTTTATATTAGTGCTTTAATTAGAATATTTTTATAAAATTCGAAAATACTAAACTATTATTATATGCATAATCACCGTTTGTGAAAGTCTGAATATGGCCCAGTAAAAAATTTTTGTTAAGTATTTATGATTGGGTCAAGGGGGACTAATGTAAATTGTATGAGTTATATATATATATTTAATGACTTATTGTGATGAAGTAATTCCTTTACAATGAGTATTTCAACCTAGTGATTTGTGCTTCAATTAAAAGTTCAGATATCATCTGATGTAGAACCCACTTGTTTTCTTATATTTTCAACATAATCTTAAAATATTTTCATTTGAATCATAATTTAACACTTTTTCTAATCTTCTTTAAGATCCAACTTTCATATCTATAGAGTATCAGCAACAATTCTGATCATTTTTAAATATAAATTTCTACATCTAAAGATATTTTTCAAGTTTTCTGCAACAATTCTGCCCAGTATTGATTTGCAAAGAATCTCTGCGACTGTAGAATATCTATATCATCAATTTTACAGTTGGCTTGACTGTTATCTTTGTTACCATAATCATTATTTTCTTTATATTTAGCAAGAATCCTCTTCTTTACTCTGTTCTTTCATTAACTTTCCTAACAAGTGTCTTCCGATTTTCTGCATTTTCACCTATAAATGGACATTGGGTTATCAACATATTTTACAAAACTATATGTTTATACTCAAAATGTTGATAGCATTTTCAACAATTATCATTCCTCTTTAGAATGAATCTCTTCAACTTTAATCCAATCTATAGCTTCCCATTCTCACACTATTTAGAAAACTTCCTTCGCCATTCATCTCATACGATTTCTCTTTCCGGTCTCTTACAATCTCTAGTTAATAAACATCACATGATCACCATTAAAGAACCAAAGACACCAAAATGTATAGGTACTGAACTGAGTTCAGACCTATATGACTATATAAGCTGATGGGCTTGAATTGAAAATATTAAGGTGTTTTCAATTTAAGACTCATAGTTTTGTAGTAAAGTGGAGATAAAAGGTGGCTGCCATTCATCTCATACGATTTCTCTTTCCGGTCTCTTACAATCTCTAGTTAATAAACATCACATGATCACCATTAAAGACACCAAAATGTATAGGTACTGAACTGAGTTCAGACCTATATGACTATATAAGCTGATGGGCTTGAATTGAAAATATTAAGGTGTTTTCAATTTAAGACTCATAGTTTTGTAGTAAAGTGGAGATAAAAGGTGGCTGCTGAAGGGTTTCATTAGATCCTAAGATCTAAATGTAGTGCTCTCAGATCCAAGGCTCCTCACTGATGAAGGCCATAAGTCAGAAACTAGTCTGGGGATATTGGATGAGTAGACACTAGATGGGGATTTTATGCACACGCCTCCTGGCCTCCATTGATTACTCTAGCTTGCTGTGTGTGGCAATATGTATAGTGAGTTTTACCTGTTTTAATCTCTAGTTAACAATTTAAAACTTTCATTGACATCTCTTTTGGTAACATATTCAGATGTTTATTTCTATCAATAAATATGACATCTACTTGTTCTCATAACAAAGTATTTCACTTTCAATAACTTCCTTATTGGTATAGATTTCTCCATATTATTTAGTGTGATCTCTGTCTCTCTATTACTATCAACAGTAAAAAAAATCTCTTCTTTTTATTTATTAAGATGATTTTCTAAATAAATGTTGTTGAACAGAGATTTATTCTATCAGATTAATGTTGATAACATGATAAATCTTGTAAAAAGTAAAACTGAAATAAATAAAAATGCTAAGTTAGGATTGATGGAATCTTTTGAAAATTTATAATCCTAAAAGATTAAAGGACAACTGAGCAGATTATTACAGAGCTATTATTGAATACTCGATTGTTGTGTTTAGTCATGATTATACATATAAACACAAACAAGTATGCATATGTTTTGTAATATATTTATCAGTAAATATATATATACATACATATACTCGATTTACAATTTAATAACGGCTATATTCCGCCTGCTACCATTTAGCAAAGTATAGCTACTAGTTCTAATGTGAGCTGTTGATTTCATACCCACTTCCAGCTGTACTTGGCAACCTGCCTCATGAGTAGATATGGCAACCCTTACGGCTGTAATGACAGCTTGCATAGAGGCAACTTTGGTTCTGGAAGTTTCCATTCCTGAACATGAACTTGCATCACTGTGTAATCATTAGCTTAAATAGTTATAATCTGGAAAATATATATATACTCCCATTCGGGTTAGCAGACATTCCCTTTGATAGCATATGGAGATCGAGGCTACTGTTATTAAGTTTAACAGTTGTCCTCTGACATTATCTTCAAAATGTTTGCCTATTTATTGCCAAATTCCCATCCTTAATGGAAACATTCAGATTCAGTGCGCATCATTGCCTATTGGCCTGTTCTTGCCATTGGCTATGCATTCTCTTTACATATGGATTGGTTAGTGGCACTGAATGCTCAATCCGATTGTGATAACAAAAGGAATCTGGATTAGTCCATTATTTGAAGGCAAAGTGAGATATGACATGTCCGTTGTCCATCCTCCTGCTATTAGTTCTGAAAAATGTCGCATGTGCATTGGAAGACAACTTCTTTGCATAGTTGCTTTTTGTTTGATGATGTTTTCAGCAGGTCAACTATTGTCATTATTTGGTTTTTTTTTTTTGGGGGGGGGGGAACTGAAGGTTTATTACAGCTAATGGTAACTCATCACTAACAGATTGCAACTGTTTCATCTGATGAGGTTTTGCTAATGGTTTGTCTTGGAACTGTAGGTTCACACAGCTGGTTGAAGACACACCATTGTCTTTGCCACTTTTTGTCATCTGATGTGGTTTTGTTGATGGCTGGTCTCAGAACTGTAGATTCTGGCTGATGCTGGGTAAATTAACCTAAATTTGTGTCTATGACGATGATGTTGTCTATCAGTAGTTTCAACCAACAATGTGATCTTTTGATTTTGATCACAACTGCTGGAACTCATTTGATGGCTCCCTTAAACATGTAGCATATGATGCGAGTACCTATCCGCTTTTTTGCACTCTTAGTTTCATGCATTTTAGGGTTCAAACCCAAATAATTACTTCTGGACAGACCCTGTTTGAATTTATTATTAAGAGCTGGTTTACTTTAGTAACTAAAGCCTAAGTGAGTGAACTAGTCACGTTCTACGATATTGTTCTGCTTACCAGCAGATTCAACAAGAGGCAGATATCTCATTCTGTTGGTCATTGTAACTTAGGAAGAGAGTTACTTAATAAAGTTCAATTTAAAAAAAAAGTCCCGATAAATATTTAATTTGAAGGACATGGGGGGTGAAAATGTAAATTTATAGAAAAACAGAAAAGATGGAATGGATTAAATATGTTGAAAAGAATAAATAAAAAATGATTATTATATTTTAATAAATAGAGGAATCATAAAAAATATTTTGAGATTAGAAAATGAATGAAAAAATAAAGAAATTGAGAAACGATTTTAATAAACAAAGCAACTATGAATGTTTTGGAAGATCATGATCCTATTACTAATACTAAGCAACTCTAAATCTTTTAAAGTAATTAATTTACTATAGGATTATCTTATCTTCACACTCTCAGTCGTTACATTAATAATAATTAGATATTTAGACAAAATGTTTTATCCAAATGAATAATTTATTTTGAGAATTAAATAATTAAAAATACAAAATTGTATTTATTATTTTTATTAAATATTTTATTTCATGTTAATCAGATGATTACATTTTAAATATAAATAAAAGTTCTGGAAAAACATCCAAATTTTATTTCTTAATGGAAAAAAAAAACAGTACAATTATATTTTACAAAATCCAATTTTTTTTTTTCAAAAACAACAACAAAAAAAAAAATCAAACTTATAAGTATACTGCATTCGTACAAGAACAAGTCGTCAGATTTGATGTAATGTTTCACAATCATTTGTTTTACAAGTATATAAAAAAAGTACAATTTCAGTATGTTTTGAATTAAAAAGATAGAAATTGAGATGAACATGTGTGATATAAAATATATAAGATAGTCCTGACAAATCTCCGTCTTGCTCTAGATTAAGTAAAATTCTAGGAACACAGAAATATATAAAAAAAAAAAAATACATAATTTTATTACAATTTTTCTAAATTGCATTTTTGTTCTCTTTAGATAATAAAATATGCAAATTTGGCCATGAAGATAATTTTAAAACTAAACGTCCAATTAATTTCAAGAATAAGCAATTTTTAACAAGCTGTGGGATGTGGGAAGGCAAGATCAACTAGGTATTGCACAATCATCAAATGGAAGGGAAGAAAAGTAAAATAAATGCAAAAAAAAAAAACACGAGTTTAAAAAACTCAAATAATTTTGATATCTAAATATTTTTGCCTTTTTTTTTAAAATGACTAATTCCCTCATTCCCTAAGCGCAAAAAGAAAAAAAAAGGTTTAATGATTTACCTCTGCGGCTGGTTTGGTGTGCAATAGCAGGATTCTTTGAGAATTAAAGAAAAGCTTTAATTTTATTTCTGCTTGAAACAAAATAAAAAATAATAATAATAATATATTCCTTTTTGGTTTTAGTTTGTTTTTTCTCTTTCTTTTATAAAAACAAAGAGGATTACAAAAAAATAGGCAGTTCCCTGAAAATTCAAGATATGTTTTATTTTCGGAATGGAATCCATATTAAAAAAAGTATATATATACGTATATAAAATGATTCATACAAAGGGAATTTTGTTTCATTAACACAAAAAAAATGCCAAATATTTTTTATGTCACCCTACAACGACCCTTTTTGGTTTGATGTATACCAAAACTAATAATCTACAATCTTTCATCACATTTGACTGATCTTTCCTAAGTAACCCTCCCTCTTCTATTTGGTGTCCCATCCCTCTTTTTATAGTAATTAACTATATAAAACTAGAAAATTTCTATAGGAATTAATTGGGAAATGACCTTTTTATATTGTTTTTCAGGAGTGCAAGCCATGGAGGTCGTAATGGGTTTTTAATAAAAGGTTGTGCCTTATTTTCTGCCAGAGATGTTCAGTAGCACACGCAACAGTCCAGCTGAGCTTTTCCTTTAATTACAAGTCGCTTTCTCCATATAGCGCTGTTGAGAAGGACATATAGTCCAATGCACCAGGAATAGCCCCTGGACCCTTGTATGGCTGCATCCTTTGGACGCAATATTCAGCTTGATCTGGCGGAAGTTCTCGTCGGAGCTCTTCTGCTGTAATATATGGCTAAGAGAAAAAAGAATTTGAATCAATTTAAAAATCAAATAAAACATATAATGGTGTAGACAATAAATCTTCATTTTTTACCTTGTCTCCAGCCAGAATACGGAAAGAAGCAATAACTTGTTCAGCTGTATCTAAATCCGTTGTTTCTCGGGTCATGAAATCCAGAAAAGCATCGAATGTCACATGGCCCATATTGTTTGGATCAACTATCGACATAATTCGTTGGAAATCAGCATCACCCTTGAAATATAATAAATATAATTAGTTAATGGCTTATTTGTTTTTGAATTAAAATAATTGAAATATATAAAGTATTTCTCATGAAAGTTGCAGAAAACAATAAAAACTTAAAAATTGATAATTATATAAAAAAATTAATAATATATAATAAAGAAATAGTAGCAAAGTATAGTAATTTAAAATAAATGATATCTAACAAGTTTTGAAATATGACATTACAAAGATTGAAAAAATTATAAAAGATATTTTGCCAAGAATATATAAATTAAAACTAATGACACGAAAAGCTTTTTATAGAAATAAATCCTTAATTGCAATTGTTGCTTTAAAAATCTGATTAGCCATACAATATTATTTTATAAATATAATCTGGTAATTTTAAGTGCCTCTCACTTATGTTTATTACTGTTTTGGTTTTTTTTTTTTTTTAAATAGACCAATTACAAATTATCTTTCATACAAAACTTTTTATTTTGGCATAATTTTTTTCATATAATATAAAAATCAAGCTAATTATATCTCAAATTTTTAAAAATATTTAGATTATAAAAATATCTTTATGAATCAAAGCTCTGAGAAGATGTTGATAGTGTAAGGGAGTGTATCATTTCAAAATGTTACTTCCTAGAAGTTTTGAAAAAATATATTGTAAAGTATATATATATACACAAAGCAGTTATTACTGAAACTACATGAAATCCACTAAAACATCAATAAAATAAAACTAAGAAATAATAAATGCAACATTATATAATTAAATTAAACAAATTTTCAAAACAAATTTGCTGTATTTAAAAATGGTAATTTAAGTTCTAAGCTTTTGCCATATATAAAAAATATGTTCATTTAAACTAACTAATAAAAATTTCAATCAGGTAATCAATTCAACTAAAATGAGAATGCTTATTATATGATATCTTGATGACATTACTGAATTTGATGGAAAACATAACTAATCTGAAAAGAGATGCCAAAAACTACAGAAATCTTAAACAATAATACTTATACTGTAGTAAATTCATAAGAACTAGTACTTTTACAAGTTGGCAAGATTTATAATAATTGTTACTGGAATAACTAAAGATTATAAAAGAAAAATTCAAAATAAAAAGAATAACTGCTTTCTTCTCTAAATTTTTCTTCCAACATAATTTAAAAATATGGAAGAAAAAAAGCTAAGTAAGATAGCAAACAACACAAATGATTTTAAAATGTTCAACTTTTATAAACAACTGCAAAAATTTAACTGTTGAAGCTTTTAGTGCCCAATATATATTGTCTAAGTCTCCATCTCCATTTTTTTGAAAAACAAAATTATAATGTAGTTACCTGTTTGTCTTTCCTTATGTTGTAACCTAAACTGACCAAGCAGGACTTAAATTCCTCGGGAGCCAAACGACCAGTCTTTGATTTATCAAAGTGATTAAAGGATTGGCGGAATTCGTTAAGTTGTTCACCACTGATGCCTTTTGAATCACGAGTTAAAATCTATAAATTGAAAAAAAAAAAAGTGATATGTTAAACTAAAGTATGTTAAAAAAGAAATAATCTAATTATAAAGTAAACAGAATATTGACTCAATATTTTTTTAAATACAAATTAAGATTGACTAAACATAATGATCTAAAGATCATTATGTTTATCATCTTTTCTCCAACAAAAAGAGATTAAATACATATATAAAACATGATAATCTATTAGCAAAATATTAATAAGGCGATTTTCAGCTGTCATCTCGGCAAGAATGATCACTAAAAGAAAATCCATTATCAAAAAGTCTACGTTATTTATTAATGATAAACAAAAATATTTTTCTGATATTAAATTATAGCTCCACAGAAAATCTTGTAAATGAATTTAAATTTGCATTTTGGTTGAAATCGTAACTGATTATGACTTTGATTACAATGATTTCAAACCACTGTTGAAAATGATCAGTTAGTTCTTTTACTATACTAAACCATGGCTTCATCTTTACTGGAAAACAAAAATTAGAAAGCCGGTCTATCCAATGATAGTAAGATTAAACTGTTAACTTTTTACTATTAATCTTCTTCAGAACCCTGAAGGAAGTATGATTCTATATCGTACATCTTTGTACGATCTCCAAATGTTGATTTGATAATCTATTAAAAACTAATGATCTTCAATCTTGAACTACATTTGTTGGGTTTTTGAAACTTTATTTTCACTAGGATATGCTACGTCATTTCACCAAATACTCATGAGAATGATTTGAAGACTTTATATGTAATATTAGATATACATATTTAATAATACATTTTTGCCAATGCCTTTTTTTAGTACAATTTGTCCTTTTTTAATAACAGAAATGTTACTCTCCATAGACTTTGCAAACTTATGTATGCAAAGTTTTTATAAAATACATATATAATGAATTAAAACATTCAGCTTTTTATGTAGCTGTGCTAATCTAACCTACTTAATATATATATTTTTCTCTAAAATATTTAAATATTTTTCTGCAATATTTTAACATTCTTACTACACAAAAATTTTGAATTACTTCAAAACAAATGAAGCTAACATAGTTGCAACTTATTTTTTTAAGACGATGCATATATAGATAAAATAAAATATTATATGACTCCCCTAACTTCCTTTCGATATCTGTACCAGGAACAGTAATACATTCTATTTATTCTTCTTCAGGGCCATTTAAGTTTGAGTAATCCTATGCATTGGATGGCAATGCCACATTCAAATCATCATGCTAGTTTCTGACTAACGAGTCAAGAGTGATGTATTACACCTACAAATTCATAATCGTTCAAATAAGTTCGTTTAAGATTTTAAATTTTAGAATATCTGAATTTCAGTTCATTAGCCAGAAAGAAACAATTAAATGCTCCTTACTGTTGGAAATAGCTAGAAATTATACTAAGGATTTTGCATTAGGCAATATCATCTAATGTCTGTTTATTACATTCAATTTATAACAGATGGTTACTGAAGTAGAAAAATAATATAGAAAATTACTAAATTTAAATGCAGATATACAAAGAGATAAAATAGCATTGACCAAAATATTTAAGATCTTTTTTCGATAGAGATATCAAAATGATAACTGTATAACAAATCATTGCACCCTTAATGTAATCACAAAGGTTTTAAAGAAGACTTTTAAGTAACAATAATTGTCAAATAAAATCTACACAAGTTATATAACTGAAACACAGGCTAATTATATACCTGTGAATATATATGTAATATATAGGGTATATGAACCAACTGATGATTGCTGGTTTAGCATGAAATACATATATTGGTGATTATTTATCTTTTCAGCATATATGCGTTTAAGTGTATCAGGGTTATTAGATAGACTGGAGAGTGGTGGGTCATGTGAAAGTCTGTGCTCATATACCCTATATATTACAAGTCATATAATAACTTTTCTAAGAAATATTTACAAAGATACACGTGTAACTTTTATTTCTCAATTTTACATATTTCTGGAATTCACGTTTTGTGACCCCATAGTTTCTTGGATAAGGGGAGCAGTGATCAAACTGTTAAAATTACTCAATCAACACCAGTAATACTTTTATACTTCATTAACCCTTAACAAAAATTATTATGGGGTAATTTACACTAATTCCTTTAACCTTGAATAAATTATTACTTTTACTATTGAAATGACATATTGCTAATCCATTATTAAATAATTTATATTAACAATTTGAAACTTTAAAACTATTTAAATCATTAAAATTCACAGCAGTATTTATAAAAATAAAAAGGGAATATCTTATTCAAGTAAGTAAATATTCAGTTTCAAATAAATAATTAAATTCAGCATGTATATAAATACACTGGTCTGTTAAACTCTATTTATAACAGTGAATTTTTTATCCCTCCGCGCCGTTAAAAAAAACTATGAATAATCAAATTGTATTGGGATAGTGGTGATCACATGACATGTGATATAAGATCTGCCATTATAAAACATTTTAAGCAGTTTTTATTTTTAGTAAGTGATGACTTTAAATTAAATTTACATGTTAATGTATTTCAGCAAATATCAAAATAATTAATATTTAACAGATAGATATAATAATGCAATATTTATACAATTTTTTTAATTCTTGCATTAGAAATAATTTTTATCATTAGTATTATTAATTTTATAGATAAATTTTTCTCGAGAATTTAGAAGAAAAAAAATAAAAACCGAAAAGAAAGTTATTTTTACAAAACATCCCTTAAAAATTCTAGTACACAATTTTTTATTAACTCTGTTATATTATTTTCACACTTTAAGTATTATTATGTTTAATGACATTTAATCAGCGTTAATAAAAAAAAAAAAAATGCAATTACGTACTTTTATTTGGTGTTTGTTTATATGTTACGTAAATTTTATATACAGTGCGTAAATTTAATTACCAGTTATATTAAATATATAGATACACATTTATATAGACTCCAAAAATGAGCAGTTTGCTGGAAGTATTTTAAAAAGAAATTCGATATTAAACAAATTACCAGCTTTTGGATGAACTTAAAATTCAAGGACTAATGCGATAGTTTCTTCAAACCATTTACGAGAACAAGATGACATTTTTCAAATCACTTCGAAATTTGATATCACTAAAGTAGCTAAAAATTATATACAGAGATTATTCCACAATAATTACACAGATGAAGTGGAATATAGCAATTATGACAGTCGGACATTGAAGTAGTGACAGAAAACTGCCCTACAAACACTTCTGTAAGTTTATAACAACAATTAGAGGAGTCGATACATGCAATTTTAAAAAAACCTCAAACAATTAGCGAAAAAAATTTAAACGATAGAAAAAGAATTTATTTGAAGCTACAGGGAAATGGACAAATAATTTGGAAAATTTGATCTGCGTTGAACACAAGCCTACATCGTCATAAAATGAACGCAAGTTTTCGATGTTGTATCATATTGCGCCCCCAAAGAAGACCCTACATAAAAGATTCATTGATAGATTCTTTATATTAAAACATAATTGTTTGGGGGGGGGGGATAAATGCCTAGATTTCATATTTAATCAGATTAATTTAAAAATTGGATCATAATTTATAATTTTAAATGAAGATGGCAATGACTTGAAGAATTTATTTTTTGTTTTGTCTCTTTTATAACGGGGAGGGGGTGTTAATTTTTCTTCAGAATTCGCAAGAACATCAAATAAAAAAATTGATCTCAAAAATGAAATAAGTTCGAGAATTGTATATCTAAAATTTATCATTATCTTCTTTTATTCTTACTTTTATTATCAGTTGAACAAAGCTATCAATCAATCCAGAATTGTAAACTATAGTTATAGAACAATTATATTATATGAGTGTTTATGTATGGATGTATATATATATTCGTACACAATAAAAAAAATTATATAATCCATGGACTCCACTAACTGTAGGAGTACGAAATCCTTTCATCAAGGATAAGGGCATATAACAAACAATGCATAAATATTCATCAGATGGATCCAGATGATTTTCAGACTTTCGCCCCCTAGTTAATAATATTTGGATATCCATTCATTGATAACTGGCTGTTTAACAGAGATGTTATGGACTGGCTGTTTAAAAAATGCTATTTCACTTCAATATGCTAATCACAATATTATGAGACTTTATTGTTTAGCATTAATTATTATAATTATACACATCTTTTTAAATATAATATAAAGTTTATTATAAATTATTGTTTAAAATTATAATTTAAAAAAAAAACTCTTTTTTTACCTATATATTTTTTTACAAAATTGTTGAAAAAAGTTCATAAGAATTTAATCTGATTAGGAGCCATAATCATGGAATATCCGAATAAATGAAGTGAGGCAAATGGTGAAAAAAGTCTGATTACTTTAATATCACTTAACATTATTATAAATTCCAACAAGAAAAAGGATTAATTTACTTAAGAGAAAAGAATAATTTGCTTGATTAAATTTTTAAGTTGCTAAAAAATTGTGTATTTACAAAAAATGAACTTCAAATTTTGAGCAACTAAAATTTAGTTTAAAAAAAATTAATTCTTCTACAACAGATATATCATAATCTTTCTAAGAAATTTAAATCCCATGCAATTCCTGAGACAAAATATGTGTTTTCATAAAACAGCAACTTAATTTCATAATTTTCAAAGCATTCATTGTCTATGAAGAAATAATTCTACGGCGGCGACACAAAAACACATCTATTTTAGATTAATGCTAATCAATAAATTAAGAAATGTTATAACATTGCTATTCTATTAATTATAACATTTTTTGAAGAAAAATTATGATGGGAGTTGTTTTACTGCTTTTATTAATGAAAAAATGTTTTTTAATCTAATTATTAACTCAAATTGTCCCCAATGGGAATAATGAGATACATTACAGAGAAAAAAAAATTAAAGAGAAAAAAAATAAATTATAAATGTTCTTACTATTTAATTACAAACTATTCAGATTATTTGAAATATGAATATTTTATTAATTTTGTTTAATAATATTTCAATTTCTATTAATATTATCTATCACATGATTTTTTCCCTCTCATTTTCAAAATTTCTGGTATTTTTTTTTTTTCTTTTAATTCTTAAAATGTGTTTGCTTATAAGAAATAATATTTTTTTTATTAGATATATTTAGGGGGAAACATCCATTATATATTTTACATTTATGACAGATGAGCAGGCATTTTTAATTCTCCAAATCTTTCCATTACTTTTTTTTCATCTTTTACAATTCCTTGTAATATCTTTCAATAGATTCTTACTTCTATGAACATGTCCAATTGAAATTCTTTTCTATTTTTTAATTACTTCCCATAATTGTCTTTTTTCCCCCACCAACGCTCTTTTTTTTCTTCTCATAATCCTCATATCAGAAACTTTTTTTTTTTCTTAATAATTCAAAATTGTGCCATAATAAATTTATACTTCTGTCACATTTTACTTTTACTTAATTATAAATTCAATGATCCATAAGCTATTATTAACATTAGTCAAATGACAAAAGGAAAGGCTTGCATACAAAACCTGAACATGTTCTCCAAGTCTTTCAGTCTTTTACTGTACATCTCAAATATTTCCCTCTTTAAAATCATCACTCACTTTTTTTTTAAAGCAACAATATTTTCACACATCAAATTCTTTTTTCTCTTTATAATTTTCTCAATAAATAATCATTTTTCATTTATTTTGTTCAATATTTCTACATTACTAATTTCATCTTTTCAACTTTGAAGGGTACCCCCCCCCGCCCCCAATTTAATTTTTGGGGGGGGAAAAACGAGGGAAAGGAAGGGCTATTTGTCTCCAAATTCACTTCTCTACCTACACCTTCAGTTATATTTCTTCATTTTTTTCTGGCTGTCCACATCTTTACATCAGATAATTTAGCTTCATTACAAGCAAAACATCTAACACTATAATTTCAAAGGGTCACAAAATAATTGTGCATTTTTACCAAAAATCTCATACCAAATATATAAAAACACTAATTTTCTTACTCTTAATATTATCATCTACATTATATACACACCCCACAGATATACACACCATATAGGAATTGAGTACAATAATCCCTCACATTTACCAGTTAAGTGTGTTTTCATAACTTTCTACATTATTGTTCTCTACATATTAAAAGCATATATAGGCGTGCTATAATTCTTATTTGCTATTATAATATTCCCATAGAAAATTTTCATCTGTCTGTGTATAGATTAGCTTTTATATAATGGATATTGTTATATTTTATGTAAGCTGAACATTTACTTCACATTTTTATATTTGAAGTAGTATTGCAATTGTTATGATTATATTTTAGCGATAAATTATAAACAGTTTGCCATTTCAAATCTCAAATAAATGACCATTTTTTTTAATGCAAGTAATAAAATTGTTATATATTGCAATCTTTTCTTTATTTTTATATATTTGCCAAACAAGTATTAAGCTATTGTTTAATGATATGAAAGTTAAGTCTGAGAAGATATTTTTCATTTATATATTACCAGATATAGATGAAGATGATGAAATTATAATGGCCCCCATTAATGAGATGCAATTCTCAGAAACTAACTTCTTCAATTATAATGAGATTTTATATTTTAAAGGAATATAATTTCTAGAAAGCAGCTTCCTTGGATATTTGACAGCATTAAAAATATATCTTTGGCCTAAGAAATTCTTGCTATTTAGACATTTTATAAACACCTTGTACTGCCCTGCCATAATCATACCTTCTAATATAATAACGTTGATTAATTTTAATAACAGAAAATGTATGTAACATGGGACAAAATCAAATAAGCGAATGAAAATATCTTAAATATTTTTTGGTTTATAAGAAAAAGAATACTTTTTGTTGCCATGAAGATCTATTACTTGAGTTTGAGAATCTTTTCAATAATTAGTTTAATTTAATAGTATAAATAAAAATGTTATATTATGCTTAATCCATATATTTTGTAGTATTTAATATATATATATATTTTTCCCCCAAGGAAAACTGTCTGTTTGGTTCTGTATCCAAAATGTCCATATAGCTATTCAATGCTAGATTATGCTGTAAGATGTAAAAGATATAAGATAATATCAATGTTTATTTAAATGTGCTATATACAACTAGCTCTATAAGCATGTATAATATAAAAATACACAATATATATAGTTAAATTTAATAAAGTTCAAAGTTAGTTAAAAATTAACATAGAAGTTTAAATTCTGCATTAAATGATGTTTATCTATCAGATGATAATTTATTTTTAAATCTGGACAGCTAAAGCCATGGTATAATCAAACAAATAATGATTTACATTAAAATATCATGTAACTGGTATAATTAGGGAGGGTAATTTTTTGTTACTGCTATTAATCTAATTCTTACTCTATCAAAATAAACATCATGATAATTTGAATCCCATATTATTCCAACAAAAAGATTTGTAATCACAAAAGACTGTCATGGGATATCGTAACTAAAACAAATTTGATAGCAGCTCAGATTAGTCATATTACAAAATAATATAAATAAATTAATCATTTAAACTGCCCTGTGTGTGTGCACATATGCCTAATTGCTTAATGGTTTAAATGAAAAATTAGTTTACACATTCAATAATATTGTTAAATATTTTATAAAATTACTTTGTAATCTGCGAGAAACCTAATGATGAATTGCAATGTAAAGGAAAAAAGAAAAATGGATTTGATGTGCACAAAGATTTGAATTGCATGGTTTATAAAAATATAAAGCATTTCAAACCTGTTCAATCTATCTTCCAAATGGAAGTTTTATTTAAACAACTTATCACTTCTTAAAGTAAATCTGATAGTAGATTTCAAAATATTGTTTAAAATTATCGGTTATTAAAAATAAGTAAATTATTGAGCTATAATTAAAGGTCGGCAAAAATTTTTCTTTCTTCCTATTGTTAACTAATAATATAAATAAAGAAAAAAGGAGAGGAAAAAAAAAGTGTTTTTTTACTTTTGTTTACTCATATATCAAAGTATAATATTATCTGTTAATTTTTTTCCACAACATATTGAAAAGGGAATTAAAAAAATGTTTTTAAAAAAACATGTAATGAGGCAAACATCAGATCTTCACTAGTTGGTGACATATACATTGTTTGAAAAACATGTTGCTGAACATTAAATAGGTCTGAAACAAGAAGCTAGGCATTCCATTTCAGTTGAGCCCATTTTACTTTAGAAGCAGTATTATAGTGATCCCAATGCCCAGGAGTGAAACAACTGTTGGTTAAAACTGTTTTTCACCATAAATTGGATAGCCATAATTTGCTGTTTTTAAAATATTTTTCAATACTCCCATTATAAAATCCAATATGATGTTTTGTTTAGAAGAAAACTATCTACCATGTGTGGTTAATAACCAAAAACCACAGCATCCAAAACACCTGGAAAAAGCAAATCCAGAAATTAACACTGAAGTTTGCCCAAACCAGCAGTGCCTGCATAAAATGCTGCGAAAACTACCCAACACCTACTGATATTGTATCTTATTTAACTTCACCGATGCTATTAGATTTCCTCCTAACATCAATGCTTAAAGAGAAAAACTACCATCATTGGAGGAATTAAAGAAGACAACTGTAAATATAATATCCGCAGAAAACCATGGTTTGAAAGTGTTTAAATATTTCACTTATCATTATGGTTACAATAAGACCTTATATTTTCCATGTTAATAAATTGTTAAGTTTTTTTTTTTTTTTAATCCATTTAATTCGTGTTTGCTTCTCTAATTTACTCCAAACATAATGCTTTTAATATCCAGTATGCTTATAATGCACAACTCTGAAAAATCCTGCAATCCACTGAGAGACATGCAGGGGTGGTGATAATTATTTGTAAATGATGATAATTGAAAGTTAATAAATTTTCCAAAAGTAAGCTTTCTATTTAGAAGGTTCGGTGTCTAAGGTTTCATTTTATTAAAATTGAGTAACAAAATACTTTTGGGAGAACTTGTAATGACATTATAAATCATTATCATCACACTGGTTAATATTATTATATCTATGAATTGACTCATTTTATTCAAATTTTATTAATCATTCATCTTTATTTGAATCAAGATTTACAATACATATATAAGTATATTTTTGATTGCATATGGTCCGTGGAAAATTTACCATTACAATATGTTTTATCCATATATCAATTATTACTAGTTTAATAAATAATGCATTATTTTGAGAAGTATTTGCCCATTACCCAGCATACACGTAAGTTAAACAAATTATAGCATCCAAAATGAGAATGGACATATATAATATTCATAAGGCTGGCCTTCTTCAAAAATATCAATATTAGAAAGACCAGATTGAATCCAAAACTACGAATAATATTCTGGGTTATATCAAATCCTATTAAAACATTTCATCACCTTATCATGTATTTCTTCTATATAATCTTAGGCTTACTGATATTTACAATACATATACATTAATTAATCAGCTTAAAAAAGCTTTAATAATTGAAGTTATAAATAATACAGTTAGTCATCATTTTTTGGTAATGATCCTCTTACCAATATTATTTTAACATCATTTTGTAATAATAAGATCATTCTTTATAATGAATTTAATGAAAAGCCATCACTACTGCTGATTGTGTGTGTGTGTAATATTTTTTGCCTATAAAATATTTAAATATAGACAATCTGATGTTTCTGAAACATTTTACACACACATATATATATATATGTAATATTCAAATCAATATATATATGTGCATGCACATTATACGATAAATTCTTAAATCCAAATCTTACCTGGTTTTCCACTTCATTAATATTTCTGTTGATTGATGTTAGAAGTTGCTCCCAGCCAACACGCAAGGTCTAGAATGAAAGTAAATGACTTGTCAAATAAATCAGCAAATAACAAAAAAAAATTTTCACTAAACTTAATTAATAAATAAATAAAATTATTCAAATAATTATAATAAAAGTACTCAATATTTAAAATACTTAATTTCAATAATCAACTTACAATACAAAATTGATGCAATAATTTATTCTTGGAATTCCTGGATGTATCAATGAATCACTAATAATATTAAAAATTCTATTATGTAATGTTAGCAAGATCAAAACTTATGCTCCAATATTAAATTCGCAGAAAGCTTTTATATGCATGTGTTATTAGGAAAAATTCTATTCCAAAATCACTGGAAATAATGGCCCTCTAAACTTGTCACTACAAAATGAACCTTATTAATTGTTGTTTATGTTCAGTTTAAACTGCTGCTAAATAATAACTTTCCAATTTGAAGATTTCCAAGTCGATTATATTTCCAAGGCATATATTTTTTTAGAAACAGAGTTGTGAACATGGTGAGATTTATTGTAGGATTCACAAAAATGAAAAACCCTATTTTCTAAATGTGAATACATTATTACTGACTTGATTAAATGAAGAAATGTGATGTTCTCTGCTTATCTGAGTAATAAAATGAATATGAAACTTTATAAGCGATAAAAGGATTTAAAAGCAGAAAAAAGATATAGGAATGATTTGTGAATTAAAGTTGCAAAGGAAAATCATTTGCTGATCATGGCAACTTTTTTAACACAAGATTAACCAAGAATTCAGATGATTGCTTTTAATAATGTACATCCATTCTATAAATTTGTTTAGATTTGGTAAGATATCCATCTTAACTATTCTTTGTAATCTTAAATTTGGAAAGGCTTATAGTGCTAATGGAATATTGAGAGAAGTTTTTAAATATGGTGGGTGGCGATATATAAATTTCAAAATTTTTGGAATTTTTGAACAACATATTGTGACAGTCAGATGATGTATGTTGATTTAACCCAGTTCGAATACTAGGCGAAAGTACCTCAAGGCCAACCATACGCGAGATATTAAATCAAGAATACTATGACCTCTGCCCTATTCGTCAAGTCTCGAAGCTATTATGAACCGAACAACACTATCTGAGCCACACATAAATTATTTTTCAACCGGCCACAAAGCTTAGCAACAGCGGTAGAGACATGGACGGGAAATCCTAAGGAGCTAAATAGTTAAATGTGCAAAAGTACTAAGAAATATGTGTTTTGCGTTATGCGTGCCTGGATCATTGAAAAGTAAAATAAAGCATTTTAATAAGATTAGGAAACTCAAGCTTTTTAGTTAAATAATAGATCTTTAATTAATGACTTTAATAATATGACGAATGATTTAATGGCCTCCGCTATTCCTCTAAATTAATGAAACAAAATAATTAGACAATAAAACAGATGAATAGGTTTGCGGTCTAAATCTTTTCTTCCCAATTTTATTAAAAATTGTCAACTCGATCTTCTCGATAACGTACGATAAAAAAAGAATCTTTCGCAAGCATTTCTAATTGCTTTGCGCTAAAAACAGTTTAAAATGATTTAAAACGTATATAGCTAAATCAGATATACGTGATAAGCTAATGGCGGACAAAAGAGGCGTTATCAAAGAGATCAAGTTGGCACACAAAAGAAACTGCCTCGTATTTAATTAACAAACATAAATAAAATTGGAAAGAGATTTTAAATGAACAAAAATTAACTATTAAACTTAACCGCAATGGAAGACTAAATATTTACACTGGTTAGTAAGGAAGAATAGCGAAGGGAAAAAAGGTTACATATAGATAGATGATCACACAATATATATATTTAAGGTTAGTCTAATAAAAAATGGTTACATAGCAAATACATATAAATTCACTGAAGCAATTAGAAAAAAATGAACAAAAGGTAGCATAAGAAATAGTTCAAGAGAGGAGATACGATTACCGTCCTTTTTCCTTGGTCATGTTCCCTACGGCGTTCGTGGCTTGATCCGACCGTCGAGATGTAGTTGTCCGGACAATGAAAATATGTAGCATGGTTTCACGAAAAGTTCTCCAGACACGGCACAGAGTTCAGATGACTATTGAGTGGATATTAAGGCATTTTGAATGGTATTCCGGAACCTCGGCGATAGGCAAAGCTATTTATTTGCCTAGCCGAGCATAGTAGAATCTATCAAACTTATATGATTTTTAGCTTGAGCAGGTTCAAACTTCTTCATGATTTGTAGACAACAGTTGTAGACTTTTGGGAATAAAATCACGAACAAAATCTGACAGAGTTCTCCTAAGAGAAATCTGAATGCACCTTGCAATAGCAAAATCTGAATCAATCTTGCAATAGCAAACTCTGAAAGAATCACCTTCACAAGGAAAATCAGAATCAACTGAATCCTTCAAAAGGAAAAATCTGAATAATGTGAATTCTTCAAAAAGAAAAATCTGAATCATGTGAATTCTTCAAAAAGAAAAATCTGAATAATCAATCTTTTGTTCTCCCTTCTATTTATACCTTCTCTGTCAGCTACCTTCTATTGTTTGTATGATCTGAGATCTTGATAAGCCTCCCCATGCTCCTTTGTTTCAAAGCAACACTTTCTAAAAATAACTTTAACTTTTTTACTCTAACTTTCTTACTTCAAAGTTTGAATTCTCTTAATTAAAAAGAAAGAAAGAGAAGGCCATCTTTAATTACACTTGAATGGCTCACTAATTAAAACTATACATTCTTTTAGAAAATGTTGGCAGGCTTATCTCAAAATCAAATCATACTAAATATTTTAACAGAATTTTAAACAACAATACATTATTATTTTTTTATAGTAGAATAAGCATTTTATTTCAGCAGAATTTTGCATTAACTCATATATATATGCTAGATGTATATATATGTTTGACTAATAGGTTAAGCAATTATTATTAATAGAATGACATTTATTTAAAACAAAATATTTAAATGTAATACACATTTAATAAGCATAATTATTTTTAACTCTAATGCAAAACCCTGCTGATATTGGACTATAAACTTAATTTAGGTTTACAATATTAATTAAGTTTATAGGAAGATGTGAAGCATGGATTGGACTTCAGATCCATTGCTTCAATATAAACCCATAAAATTGTGTTTTCTGATTTTACAAAATGTTTTTATAGTTTCATCTTATAATACTAAATGGGGCAAAAAAAGACTACAGTAATTGTGCAGCAGAAGTATTTTCATCAAATCTATTGAATAGCTTGTCTGCAATCATAGATGAATGGTTTCCCGATTCTGAACTTGAGAATGTGAATCAAATTAAATGTTTTGGTGGCTTTTTAGGTAGAAAACAGGATTGTGTTGAAATGCAATGCAGATTCTAGTGTGATGTTTCATTTAACAAATCAACAGATAAGGTAAGTGGCTGAGGATAGATTCACAATAGAGAGCTACAGTGAGATGTTAAAATCTTTCAGAAAAAAACAAAATTTTCCAAAGATGGTATTATAATAAACCAAATAATTAAAGAAAGATCATGTGATAAATATGGATGCAACTATGACGCATAGAATCATTACAAAACTGACTATTTGTAATTTTTCTGGAATTAAAATGGTAATACTAGCATCTACTAATACTTATCATCTTGTATACTGATGGAATATTGATGGTGCAGAAAATTATGCAAACAAATAACATTTTATAATTACATCTCTCTCATAAGTCTGTTTTTTAAAATAACCAAATTCTTTTCATTTCAAAAATATTTTATATTTATTATCTAAAAAGAATTTTATACTACTTTATGAAAAACGTTTACATGTGAAATAAACTTTATTACTGACCATAGATATTATAACTATAAAAATTATTTGAATATTGTATGTTTGACAATCCAGTGTTAAATATAACCATTACTTAAGTCATATTTATTTATTTATTATTATTAACTTTGGGATTTACAAAAAGCTTTTTAATTTAAAATAAATATTTAATATAACAGAATAACTTGTACCAAATACACTTTTAAAATAGGGAATGTAAAATATATAGTAGTCAAATAATATGCTCAATGTCCATTAGCTCATTTAATATTATAATCAAGTTTTTAAAAAAAATCAAAAACATCTTCAACTTTCTTGATAAATATCAAAGATGGTTTTTTTCCCCCTTTTCAGTGTACTGATGTACATTTAGAGGATCAAATTTGTGTTTATTTCAAAATCTGTAACATCATTTGCAATTATGATAAAACATGCTGATGTACAATTCAAATATTTTTCCGAATCAAGGCGTGTAATTCTCTCAAATACTTTGGATTGTTTCAAATTTATAAAACATATAACAAATCAAATGATGATTTGCAAATAAAAAATACATTTCTGTTTTAGACATTAATAATTTTAGGTATTTTATATTTTTGTTTTGAGTGCAATTTTTACTGTTGAATGAATTTTATATAAATGAAGTTGAATTTATTAATAAAAATTGTCCATGTGTGCATACATAAGGATATCAAAAATATTACAATTTTTTTTTTTTTTTGAAACTTACCTCCATTGTGTATTTTGTATACCTGTTTTCAAAAATCATAGCTTCTTGCACTTCCTATAATAATGATAATTATAATATTTAACAATATGACAGTGATACTGCAATAAAACAGTTTAAAAAGCATTTACAAAACAATTCTTTATTAAATGTACATTACATATGTTAATAACATTTAATTTTTTAAACAAAATCCATTTAAAAATAATCTATCAATTTCTATCATTATAATAATTTAGAGAAAATCACAAAGAGATGTTAAATTTTTAAACTGTGTGTTAAAAACATTAATCTAAATCAGAACAAATTTGCATATTAACAAGAAACAATCAGTCATTTAAAAATAATAAAAATTAAATTAAACCATTAGGATACCTTATTCTGTAATGACTCCTACAATAAAGTCTCATTTTGTGTTTACATCAGAATACATAATTCTTATTTAATAGAGGCCATCAGAGATTTCATGATGGTTAGGGGGGAAAGCAATAAAAAAATTATTATTGCTGTCCAAGCACTTTCACATTTACCTTAATATCCATGGAAATCTTTTTAACACGAAACTTAAAGATAAAATGATTTAATCACATTTAAATACATCTGCCTTAACTATAAAAACTTTTATCATATATACTTGTTATGTTAAACAAAAATATAATTTTCTTTTATTTTTAAAAATTTGACAAAATGAAGTATTAATATCTTCAACAATATTGTTAATTTCAAAATGTTTTCTTTGGTTTTCGAAAAGCAAAAGAAAAATGATTTTATTATGATGTTCCATTTAATCCCTAATATATATATATTGTAGGTTAATGAGAAAACTTGTTTACTTCAAGGATTGTCAATTAGTAATAATTGATAGTTTCTTGGCAATATCAAAAGCTAAAAGTTATCTCTATTTACATGGATATTATTTCTATTTACAATAATATAATCAATGGAAATATTTAATTCAACATATGTAAATAGGTTTATTTCAAAGTATCAATAGCTATTATAACGAAAGCTAAAAATCCAAGAGACAAAACCCTCAAGATCACCTTCCCAAAATCTCAACATACTTCTAAACAATATACTGACAAATAAAATTTTAAATCAGATTATAATTCTATATTTATCTTATTTAAATTAATTTTGTAAAAATATAAAAATTTTAATAGCAAAGGTGTCAATTTGAAGAAGTTTTTTCTGTTATATAAATAAAAAGTATCTAATAGACGATGCAACACCATATTAATAACTATGACAAATAATATGTGACCTGCTTCTAATTTATTTTGATCATATTGAAAACTGTTTAATAAATGAATTTAATGAAATCACATTTTAAAAAAAAGAAAGAAAATTTACATTTCATATGTCAGCAACTTTATAAAAACTTTTTAACCATTCATAGTAGTTAAAGATTTGTAATAATGATATTTAACTTGTAGTTACTGGTTGGACTACTTCCCATCATCTATTTTGGATTGTTAAATGTTTTTTTAAAAAAAGTTCAAACTTTAATTATATTTTCTAAATATATTCAACTGATAATAACATACATGACAATATTTTTAGGAAAATTTCAAATTTTAAGTATATTTTTCTAAATATATTCAATTATTGATAATAATATACAAATTACTTTAAAACACTAGTCTTTCATGTGTTGTTAAAAATAGTTGAATATATCTAGAAAAATATAATTAAAGTTTGAATTGAAAACATTAAAATTGAACTACATAATGAAATAATCTAACATATAACTACAAATATATATTATTAAATAAAGTTAAATTTCTCTAAAGACATTCAATTGTATATTAGATGATGGAAATAATCCAATATAAAAATACAAATATATTATTAATATTTATATATTAATTAATGAATAAATAAGATATACTTTAATATTTGTTTATTCTTTTATGCTGTTAAATATGTAGTCTTCCTCATATTACATACAGATTAAATATTGCTAAAACATCTATTTTATATTTTTTCATTATAAATTAAAACCAAAACTGTTCATTTATCTCTTCATATTTCTGTGATGTTTAGAAATGAAATGAATTACATTTATTATATATTATTTCTAACAATATAAATTAATACAAATATATTCATTCAAATTCCTTTCTCAGTGTAGATTAAACTGCCAAAATAATTAATATATAATGGGAATTTTTCCATGTAATAAATTGAATACAATTTCAGTTATGATGTAACCAGATAACCACCAATTAAAACTGGTAGTGCAAACTGAAACTATGCGATCTAATGATAACCATAAGAGTTATCTGAATAATGTTAAGCTAAAAATGGACTGCTTTTAGTGTAATATTCAAGCTAATAAATCTGTCAGATACTTATATAATTGAGAATTTGAAATATAACAACTATAATCAAATATCTCCTGTAGAGAAAATTAAACTACTTATTTTCAAAGACATAACATGCAAACACTGAAATATAATGGAAATTTTTCTGTATAATAAGTTAGATAAAATTTTAGCTATGATATAACTACACAACTACATTTAAAACTAGTAGTGCAAACTGAAACCATGTGATCTAGTAATAATAACCATAGCTGAAATTTTATCTAATTGTACAGAAAAATTTACATCTTAAATCTGTGAAAATCTTCAATATATATAAATCTTTGCGGGAGAGACTTGGTTACTAAATAAAATTCAAGGACATTATTATATTTCAAATTATTTCACGTATAGAATATCTAGGTCTATTCATAAAAGTAATCTGTTTTTAGCTGAATGTATATCAAACAAATATTACAGCATATTTGTAGATCATATTATTTCTGCTTACACTATCAGTTTGTATTGTTAGTAACCTAAATTCTCATTTATATTTCAATGCTTTATCTTAAAAGTTTGTGAAAATCTTTAATAAATGCATATATTAATAGAGTATACTGTAAAATATATTCTCCTATTACAGTCTCTTAATTCAATTAAAAGTCTTGGAAGTAAAAAAACACAAGGTCTGTTTATTTATCTAGTGATTTGGTGATGAACGTTAAAATTTAAATATATATAATACCAGACAAATGATGGAGAAATATGAAATAGATATTGGAGGAGTATTTAGCTTGTATATAATTTGTGTAATAATTCATGACAAAATAAAATTAAAAATATTATTTTATGTTATTTGTAAAGCTGCTTTGAGCAATTAAAAAAAAAATTATTGCAAATTTTGTGAGGCATAAAATCTTTCTATGTTTTTTTTTTTTTTTTAAATGAACAAATTAAATAAATTTTTATGTATTTATCTACCTTGAAAATCAAAAATCACTTATAGTAACAATTTTGAATATGACCATATAAATTAAAAATAAGTAATAATCTCATTGCAATTTTCAATAAACACACTAATTAGCAGAAGTTTTATTTATCATAATAAAAACTCTTCAAATTGAAAATGTTAATCGCTGTCAAAATTTTTTATTATATTTTACAAAATTAATTTAATACAGCAAATTTATTAAAAAAACTATAGAATATTATAGTCGTTGTTTTAAAAAAGAGATATTATATTGAAAAATTTGTTTGTCAGTATTTTGGCTGCCAATATGTTGATGTTTCAGAATTGGATGATGGAGATATATATACACACAATAAAGAACTTTTTAATATCTATTACATAATTATATACACTAATTAAAAATTATACACATCAAGATATCAAAATAGAATGCAATCATAAAAAAAAAATAGCATGTTTACATGTGCATACAATATGGTATTCAAACCTGTGGTCTATGGGAATATTTTCACCTGATCAATCTCTCTCTTAAAAAAATATATAACTTATCACCTTTTCATTCTTTTTTGCAGTGAAAATAAAATGAAAAGATACAATGCCTATATGATGTATTTAAATTGATACTCCCTTTTTGTTTCCAGGCACATATTTTCTGCTAGTCTATGTATAAACTCAAATGCGTTTTGGTGATACAACAAGTTACTTTTTAACATTGCTGTGCACTGGAGCATTCTGCTAAACCTTCATACAGTGTCAATACTTTTAGATGACACAACATGTTACTGCTTACCATAACTTAATTTCGGTTCCTATAAATTTAATACTTGTTACTTTTCATTAAATACTTATGCCATCTTATGAATCTTTTACTATCTCACATAAATCGATAATTTATTCTAATGAATATCTGGCTAACTTCAGCATATATACTCATTATATAATATATATATCCAAAAATAAAATTGTTTATTTTCATTTTATGACACAAACAAACCACCTTAGTTGGTTTTTTTTTTACATTTGGCAGATACATGTCAAATTTACGAATTTCTGAATTTTTTATTGAATATTCTTTTAAAATTACAGGTTTCTAAATTTATGAGTTTGAAAGAGCAGATATACTTTTGGATTCTGGCTTTCTATTTATATGTTCTAATCCATATCCTTTTGTGGAAGATGACCAATATATTAAAAATTAAACCTATTAAACATCTTCATCTATACATCTTTTCTATACTTAACAATGTCATAATTAATCTCTGGATTTGTTTATTCACATCACATATCTTAGATATGGAAATATTTATATGATGACATTCTCTCTATTTAGAACTTGGTAGTTATATTTACTAAGGCAATAAACCTAAAACATATGTGGTTGAAAATGCGAAGGTAGGGATCTCTACAGGTCTTAACCACAAGCTTGTGGTTTATTGCCTTAGTAAATATTACTACATAATCAATGTGCGTTAAATAAATTTATAATTACAACTTGGTAGTTGTATATACACATAAATACTAAATCGTATGCATTTTGATGATATAAGAAACTTCCATTATTTTATTATTCAGTGCTAAATATAAAATACTTCTTTTAAGATGATAAGGCCAATTAGTAATAATGATTACCAAATGTTATCATTAGATCATGGTACCTAATGCCAAGTTGTTTCAACCTGTCATTGAGCAAAGAAATTTTATAGAAATTCTAAACCATATATCAACACCAATTATATATATATAAATTAATGAGCTGAAAATTATCATATACAAATCAAGAACATTGATTCAAGGTGAAATAATAAGTAGCTATTTGTATGTATAATATCTTATTTCATCTTGAGTTCAGCAATGGATGTTTAAAAACTAATTTTATAAATTATAAAAATTAATGTACTTTACATTTAGTCACATGCTAATTAATGTTAGTATTTGTTTGCTAATGAATATACTTGTGAAAAGTTTAATTATATCCAATAACTCAACTTTTTGCATGCTTGTACTGCTATTAGAGATCTTTAGTTTTAAATATTAACAAAGATGGGATTTAACTTTAATAACTAAGAGTATTTAGACAGTTCCTTGTAAAATAACTTTTTAATCATCATATATAAATAGTTTCTTCTAAAATATTTTTTTTATAATTAACAGGTATATGGTGCACATGTGCACTTTCAAAATTAATCTTATATATAATTGTTAATAGTTTTCGAAAATAAAATTTTTTACCATCTAGGATAAATTCTTTAATTAATAAATAGGTTTTTTTTTTAATTTTTACTAAAGTTAATATTTAAAAAAATAATAATACATGATTTAGAAAATAACTTATTATTAAAGCTTTCTTTTTTAAAAAAAATTAAAAACTGTATTATTCTAACTAAACATATTTCTTGTGAGCAAATTTTATATCAATGTACATTTTTTTAAAAATAAAACTGGAGATGATATAACATTTTATTTTTTCTCTCAAAAGTAACCTTTATTAGTTAAAAGATTACAAAAATTTTCGGGTACACTTACCCGTTGAGGATTACAGTGTTTAATGTTACATGGTAAAACTATTATTGACAAGGTTTATATAAAGTGCATATGCTGGAGAAAAATTGTCCCTAAAAGGGTTACTATAATTTTGATTAATGTGTATCTGTACATGGATAATAAACTCTTGACCCACAGCCGAGCCACGTCAAGACTATTATAGGTATCTCTCCCAATTAACAATCCAAATGTGCAGGGACCACATTCAGACTACTGCCCAAAATTGGAAAGCCAACTAGAGAAAAACTAACAAGTAACAAGCACAGATCTGCACTGCCCAAAACCAATCCTATCAAGGGCACAGCAGCCGACCAGAGCAAGAATGGTGCTGAGACTTTGACCAGGTACCCTCCCGGCAGGTTTTCCAGGTAGCGGCAATAAATTGTCAACAGCCTGCACCAATAAACCAGACCCCTAACGACTGCCACCACCCCCGAGGAAGAAAATAGGAGTACAGACCTATGCCTGCAAAATTATTGCAGCAACAACTTTTTATTTTTTTATCATGAATATATTTTACCATTTTCTTTTTGCAATTAAATAAAAATGACTTGTTTCCTTAAAGATAAGTTATACATTTATGTATCTATACATCGGCTATTAATATTATGTTATTGTTTTGTTTTGTTTTCCA
Source organism: Epiperipatus broadwayi (assembly GCA_028023455.1). Lineage (NCBI taxonomy): Eukaryota > Metazoa > Onychophora > Udeonychophora > Euonychophora > Peripatidae > Epiperipatus > Epiperipatus broadwayi. The sequence continues at coordinate 14,272,678 of JAQFVV010000010.1, read as the reverse complement.
GTATTTACTAATAATAAATATGTAAAATTGATTTAATCATTTTTAGTTTCAAAGATATACCTGGTTATATCGCTCCAATTCATCCATATTTGGTTTATATGCAATAATGGCCTGCTGGTAATTTTTTAGTTTATTTAGTTGATCTTCTAATGAGCCAGTTACTCCTAAACCAATAGATGAAACTGCATCTAACTGACGTTCAATCCAAGGACCAACAACATTGGCTTTCTCAGCAAACTGGCGTCGAAGTCGTTCGTTAGCTGGTGAACTTAATTAAAGATTATAAAAAAACAAATATGAGACAATAAATCAATTTTTAAAAAGTAACTGGAAAACAGTTTTCAAAAATAATAATAATGTCAAACTCATTATCAATATCTTCTGTATAAAGGTACATGTGAAATTGTATAAATGTAGTTTTGTTGTGGTATACCATCTTCTCTAACATCTATCCTCTGCATACTTCTTCAAAAAAAAAAGCATAGGACTTTACTTCCTGGAAGTTCCTAAGTAATTTGATCACTAGAGCTGCAAGTCCAGAATCGATGCTGGAACTTCCCCTTCCCAAGTCAGACTCTCTTACCAACTGAGCCAAACCATGAAAGGTACTTCTTCAAATCAATTTTTATTAATAACTTTAAATACAATTTAATAAGTTCTTCTCCCATCTATCTTTCAATTTTTACATTTATATTATCCCTTCTAAATGTTTTCCTTCATTATCAAACTATAATTAAGTATATATTTCCAATTTTTTTTCTCTCCTTCCTTGAATTCCAACTTTTTAACAATTTATAATTTTCACTTTTTGATCCCAGTTTCTGCTGTTTTCAATAGTTTTCAACTCTAAATGATCCCTGTTTATGTACTTCTACAAAATATTAGGTAGTGTTATTTGTTATTAAAAAAGTAATGTAGCTTTTTCTATACATACACACACACAAAAAAAAAAAATACCACTCTCTGATAAATTACTGTTCCAAAAAGGTCAAAGTTGGCTTTCATTGTAAAATTTTGTTTGAATTTGTTAAATTTTATGGAAGTTGTAATATAATTGACTTTGATTTCAAAACACAGTTCTATTAATTAAGGTCCCAAAAAGGCTAAAATTTACTTTATTTTCTATTAAAAAAGAAATGTAACTTTTTATATCCACATACACACAGAAAAGCCAGTCTGATTAATTACTGTCCAAAAAAGTCTCTAATGTACTATTAGTTGCTATTCATAAGTAACGTAATTTTTTTCCAACACACACACACAAAAAAGTCAGTCTCTGATTAATTACTGTCTCAAAAAGTCGGCTTACATTTTTATATTTTAATTGAAATTTTTAATGTAATGTAAATTGTAATATAATTTACTTTTATTTCCTATTCCAAAAATAACGCCAATAGTTCTATAGAATCACTGGCCCATGAACAATATATCTATGTGTTTTTGCTTAGCATCAATGCCATCAAGTGGCTGATATGATAGAACAGGACACTACCAAATATTACATAACAAACTAAACACTTTACTAGTTTTTTCCCTCAATTTTTAATCTTCAGATTGCTACTTATAATTGTATATTTAATTTTCTTATCACTTCTTTCATTTACCTGTTCAGGTAATTTTCAATATTTAAAACCTTAATCAGTTCTATCAACTATAGTGGTCTATTGATTGCAACTTCTGATTTTCAATATCTTTATTCATTTTTTTGTAAACATATCACATATTTACTCAAGATGCTACTTTTTTTTTTTTTTTTTTTAGAAATCCCTCTTAAAAGCCATATCAATAAATCTTATATATATAGAATTTGCCTTTCGCCAATATTTACATTTTTGTTTTTCATGCAATATTCTTTAATTATTTCTTCTGAATATTCGCCTGCTAAGCAAAATATTTTCCTTAAGTAAGACTTTATAATAATACTGAAATTCATTAACATTTGTCTCTAAAAATAATCTTTTTTTCTCAGAACATTCAAAAATTTAAACTTGTTAATTATTATATCTTTTAATAATAAATTTCATACTCAAATACACTTCTGACGTATTCTAATCTTTTTAAAATTGATTTCCTTGCATATGAAATTATGATATAATCATCACATTTTAATGCACTTCATAAGAAATTATGAAAGCTACAAAATCTATTAAACTTAATTATGTATTACATACTTAAGTGCAAAAATCAAACAATTGCAAGTATAATACAATTCTATTGGCTTCTTTTACATTTAACAATGATAACATATCTAATAATATGATTATGTTTGCAATGATTTAGTCCATGAATATAAAATAACAATGCCAATCAATTCACTCCCATGATCAATTTTTGACTAACTGGGTCAATAAAATTCTTCTGGTTAATTTAGCTAGAACATAATCATCAATGAGTGAAACAAGGCTTACATAATTGACTACATATAAAAATAGAAATCACTATTGTCTAATGCTTATAAAAATAATAAGCAAATAAAGAATGTGATGCTTGATTTGATATATACAATCCCCATTAAAATATATATATATAAGAGAAATCATTAAAAATGAATTTAAAAAATAAATTAATGAAATATGATAATTTAAATTGAAAATCGATTATTATATAATCTAATATTCATTTTGTTAAAAAAGTAGGACCCTCTTAGGATTTGAATTTCAAGAAAGCAATGACAAGTTCTGATTTTGATTGTTATAAATAAAACACAGCGCTAGATAAATAAATCACGTTATATATATATTTAATATATCTAATACTGATGTGCAGTAAATTGTTAAATTTGGTAACATCATTTATTGATATACAGTGAATGGAATTAAAAATTATTAATTAAAATATTCATGCTTTCATTTCTAAATGCTTAAAATTTGCCAGATTCATCTTATCTTGTGTTTAGAAAATGAAAATATTCCTCAAGTGTTATAAATTCATATAGCACGTATGTCCAGTGGTGGTTCCCTAATGAATGTTACAAATAAAACACAGCACTACATAACTCGATATATATATATTTAAAAAAATATTACAAATGAGTGGTTAAGTATTTAATTATACCAAAATTTAGCAATTTATGAATAAATTTAGTTATAATTTTAAAAATATTTAAATTCTTTACTTTTTATTTTTACGATAATTATTTTATTTTTTTCAAGCTTATTGTTTTTTATGGTTATGTTTTATGGAGTATATCATCTGCAATTAAACGCAGAAAAAAAGTCAATGTGGCACATTAGTAGTTTATAAGTTTTAAATCAGTTGACTTGAATTTAAAATCTTAGAAACTTCACAAAGCTTTCAATATCACTAATTAGGTTAGCCAAATACAAATTGTTCATTAAATATTTATAAAACAATTTGTAATAATCTAAAAGCAATTTAGAAAGAACCTTGTAAGTTATTTATATTAGGCAAATAATGAAACCACTTATTGCCATCATTTGCATAAAAAAATATTTTGCAATTACATGGGATAAAATTGTATACTAATTATCAGCATATAGAGATATATATATATTAAGCCAATCCTCAAGGAGAAAAGTCTCAAATTCTATGAGAGATGTCAGTGGGGTATATCAATATCACACTTATTGTTCCAAGAAGACTTTACAAGGGCTCGATTTGGAAAAGATATGTTAAAATGTAACAACCTTCTCTAAAATTCTTCAAACCAGTAATTGAAAACACAGGTTATATAGTTCGGGTGGCCAAACTTTTAGAAGTTGGAAGGCGACTTTTTTAAGGAAAGTGTATCTGAGGGCAACTATGCTTTTTTCAGGACTTCGAACCGAAAACCAGAAAAATTTTGCACCATCTATTGGCCATTTTCGTTATTTTATGCTTATTTTATCATAAACTCATATCTTTATTGGTATTTACATTTTAATTCCAAAAAAATCTGCTATTGGCAGTATTTTTTGCAAAAAATCAATTTCTGATTGCTGTTTATTGTATATAATCTTGCCTCTTTCCCCTTATAAAGTGCTGCAAAGCACTGACTGTTAACTTTGGCTATTATTCTCCAAGAGTTTCTGTCAAAGTCAGAAATCAAGCTAAAATGTTTTATGCTTTCGTAATAGATTTTGAACTTAAATAAATATATTTCTCGTAATTTTTTACATTCATAATTAAGTTTTTATATTAATTTACCTAAATATAAAGTTTGATTCGAAAATTTTTAAATTTTATAAGAAGAATAATCAAGGAAAAGTGAATAGCACTGGACTGCTATTCAAGGCAAGTGAATAACATTGACTGCTATTGCTTTTGTAATAGATTTTGAACGTAAATAAATATATTTCTCATAATTTTTATATATTTAATTAAGTTTTTACATTAATTTATTTAAATATAAACTTTGATTTGAAAATTTTTAAATTTTACAAGAAAAATAATCAAGGAAAATGAATAGCGCTTGACCATTATTCAAGACAAGTGAATAGCATTGACTGCTATTTGCATATCAATGATATTCAGTGATAGTTAGCAAAATGCAACTATTTTTCATAAATATTTATGGATTTTATTGACTAATAATATGACTAGATTTAGATTTTTTATTTAAAATATTTAATTTTAGATGAAGAAAAGACAATAGAAGTGAATAATCAGCTATCATAATTTCTAAGACAAGAAATCGCTGGCATTTTCACATAATGATTGGTTAAAATATAATTCCTTTGTTTTACTGCAGGCTATTTTTCATATGTTTTTCTTCAGTTATTAACATTATTTTAAATTTTTCATTAAATTTAACCAATTTGAATGTAAAATAATTCAATTTTTAGAAGCTAAATTAAAACAATTCTTATTATTGTACATTAATATATTTCAGAAAGGAAATTGGCTAGATCTGTATTTAATGAATCAAATCACTCAAATTTTTACTCAATCTGGCCAATAAGGTTAAATTACCTCAGCTCCCTCTAGTTTATATGTCCATGTCACTTTATACAATATTTATTAAATTACAATTTTAAATTACCTATAAATAATTTTCTAAAGCTAGTCTTGAATTTTAAAAAAAATTCAAGAAAAAATAAATTGTTTTAGAATTATTTTAAAATAAATTAGATGCAGTCGACTGGTTGGACACCCCTGTTATATAGATTGGAACATTTTATTGTCTAAAAATGTATGTACTATGCGATGGGAAGCTTCTTCAGCAATCATCCAACATACATCTCTCTAATGATCAAGAAAGGTAAAGCAATGAATTTTGAAATATGCTTTCAGGCATCTGCTCACAAAACACTTTCATTTCAAATATTCTAATCTTCTTGAAAGGAAAGCATGGCTGTAAAACCTCTGCTTATGAAATTCATAAGATTGATTGAACGTTAGGGTTCTGATGTGTACTGGCCTCTGTAATGATTAGTTCTCTGGATTTTGTGTTTTCAGTCACAAAATACTATATTAGTTGCTCACAATTACTTCTACAAGATAATTTTTTTTTATCTGTAATGAGTGTCATCACCATACTTTTCATTAGTGACCTTGTAACAATAATCAGTTATAAATTTTTGAAAACTGATGCATCTATTTCCAACAATCTGACTTTTTAAAATCAGAGGTCCTACAACAATACTCACATGATTATTGAACTGATATCAATCTCATTTCAAAATATTCTTTTTTTAGTATTTTTTAGCATTCTATCTATAATAGAAAAAAAAATTATGGTGGAATGTATTTCCATTTCTGTGCTATGGAATATCAAAAACCTAGTGATTGTATAAAGTGATATTTGTCTGATTCCTTTTTCATTTATACAAACAATATTTAAATTTTGCTTATATATTTCTTCTTTATTTCTAAAATACTGTGTTTATATAAAAATAAATTAAATAAAAATTTAATAATAGTTAGAAATATTTATTTATGGGTCAAAGTGGGGTGGGTGGGTCTGTAATTTAAATTTGGAATTGGTCACAGAATAGTTTCTATCATTTACTAAAAACTTGTTTGATGACTGCAATTCTCACGTAAATTTTTATCAGTTAATCATATTTCATTACAGTAACTTTATTTGGATTTATTTTTAACATGAACTTTCGTTAAGACCAGTTCCACCAACATTATGTTAAGATTACCCTTAAAACAAACAAATCCTGGTATATCATCACCAAACTGATAAAATGATCTCTTTTATCCTAAGGCTTATTTCATCTGTTTCAAAACAATATCCATTCCCACAACTCAATTAGATAAAGTAGGAAATAAACATCTCTTCCTATATCTATCTCTTTCATTTCATATAGAAATTTTCTATTGAAGACTTTCCTATCTAACTAAAACTTTCTTTACCACTTGTTTCTCTACCTTTTCCAAATTCAAACTGCTTTTCAGAGAAACATATTTAGGAACATTTATTTAAGATTATTATCAGCATCTAAGGTGCATGAAAGATTAACTAATTATTCTAAAATCTTAATATTTCAATGAATTAGGTCATTTTTTATAATAAAAGATACATTGCTGTCTGATCAGTTCCTGCTGAAGAACCTGATCTCTCTTTGGTACCAGCTGTCGTACTTCGGCCCACTTGCTGGAGATATCCTGAAATAAAAACACCCATTTGAAATACAAAAATAAATATGATCTAATCTTATCTCAGACATCTTTTTAAATAGTAAGAAATTATTTTTCCCTCAATCCCGCCTCAAAATTATAAAAAAAAAAATAAAATAAAAATTCAGAAATTATAAGAAACAAAACAAAAAAAGTGAATTTTATGTCAATAAATTTTTTTTTTTTCTACTATTAAATTACTGAGCTGTATGTAATGTAAATATGTATTCTAATTGTTCCTAACTAAATAACCTTTTAATAATGGCAATTCAAATTGAAATCATTACATCTAGAAGATACTTTTTTTAAAAAAAACTTTGAAAAGTTATATAGCTAAATTCATTTAAAAAACAATAAAAATGAATTAGATTGCATGTACTCTAGCTATTAATTTATCATAATTTATTTAAAGATTTTACAACCATTTAAAAAAAACTGCGATTGCTGTTAGTCTCTTAAAATTTTATTTTATGTATATACAAAACATATTAATCAATAAAGCAAGTCATATATAGCATGACATTGCTTTTATAAGCTTGTATTTACAAATAAGTAATACAGAGAGCATACCAATAGCTCAAACAAGCACTTAATTGATAAGTGCGGTAAGAGAAAATATTTAAAATCTCTATTTGGAATGTTCCTATCCCCGGACCTATTAGTTTCAAGCTTAAGGCTCACCTCAGTGAGGATCTAGAACATTCAGATATAGTAGATCTAAAATATCAACTCAAAAACAGCACTTATTTAATACTTAATATTTAAGTAAAACTGAAATTTTCGGACATGAAAATGTCTTCAACTCCAGCTATCTAGCTTAAATAGCTATATGGGCTGGGATCTAAAATCAGATCCAACATATATTAATAGCCTTATCATTGCCAAGGTTTTAACGGTAAAATTATAGTAATCAATAAAGCAAGTCAAAGATGAAATTATAGTAATCAATAAAGCAAGTCATATATAGCATAAAAGCAATGTCATGCTATATATTACTTGCTTTATTGATTACTATAATTTTACCTTTAAAGCCTTGGCAATGATAAGGCTATTAATATATGGTAGATCTGAATTTAGTTCAGTCCCAAATAGCTATTTTAAGTTAGATAGTTGGAGTTATCATGTCCAAAAATTTCACAGTTTCTACTTAAATATTACGTTTAAATAAGTACTGGTTTTGAATTGATATTTTAGATCTAGTATCTGGATGTGTTAGCTTCTCACTGAGGTCAGCCATAAGCTTGAAACCAATTGGTCTGGGGATAGGAATGTTCCAGATACAGATTTTAAATATTTTCTCTTATTGCTCTTATCAATTAAGTAAGTGCTTGTTTGAGCTATTGATACACTCTCTATAATTTGCTTATACAGTATGTTTCTTATATACGAAAGTAGAGGGATTTGAACTTAGGATTTTTCAGTCTATATTTATCCTCCACTCTGTCTCAAGCAACAATCAATTGCTATCTTAATATAAATTAAGCATTGATTGCATATATGTGTGGGGAATTATGATTTAACTCAATTGATGAGTGCTGATTCTGCATGAAATGCATATATTGGGGATCTTTCATCTTTTTTGCATGTATATCAGTTGTTTGAGATGGGGTGGAAAACAAATATAGATTGAAAAATCCTAAGTTCAAATCCCTCTACTTACATGAATACATATACCATGTTTCCCCCAAAATAGGCCCTAGCATGATTTTTCAGGATGCTTATAATATAGGTCCTACTGCAATTATAAGCTCTAGTTAAGATTGTCAGACGTATTAAATTATAAAGTGATGACTATATAAATAAACAATATAATTGTCATTAATACTTTAGATATACTAAATTATATGGTTCTTTTGTAATTTCCATTAATCATTCTTATTGGACAAATTACCTTTTAAATATTCTTTTTTTTTTTTTTCCTCTTAAAAGATTATAAATAACAGAAATGATTTTAATAATCAATCTTTCTCCTAAAGAAAAGTTTTTAACAAGAATACAGAAACATTTTCTGAATTTTTTGTTGCTTTTGTGTGAACAAACAATTCTTAACTGTAATCATTTTTGTTACCATTGCTGAATCACAATCTTCAATTAACGCTGATTTAATGATAAATTTAAACAGAACAATATTTTGATTGCCCAATAAGATGAGTGTAAAAAAGAAAGAGCTATTCCAGTGAATACAAAAAAAGAATTGTGGGGGATTCCTGGGGTAAGAATCTTGCAGCTTTCCGTAAATAGAAGTACTTGAATAAATGTATTTTTTTTTTACATGAAAAAATAAGATATCCCCACTTTTGGAGCAAAAATTAATATAAGACCAAGTCTTATTTTTGGGGAAACATGGTATATATATATGGATTCATACAAATGTAGATCGATAATGAATCTTTCTGTAATACTACTAGCAATAATGTCCTTTTTTTTTTTCAATATATAATTAAATTTTGATAAGATTGTCATATTTTAAAAATGGTAAATTAAAGTTATAAATATGAACTTTTATAGCATTTTTCTATCTAATTTTAAATAGCATTGTTTATTTATAAGATTATATTAAAAAGATGGTGATTTAACAATAGAAAGATACAATGAAAACTAATAATTTTCATTCTGTCAGATTGAAAATTTAAAAACATTATTATATCAAAATTTAACTAAATTTATAAATTTAGATTTTTTTTTTTTTTTTAAATATTACTCATATTCTTAAAAAATCACTAGTGATAAACACATTTGTGATCACACAAAAATTTTTTTTTTTCTATGTTACAATTTATTAAAATTATTAAAAAAAAAATTTGCCTAAAATTTAGCTGAAATTCCATTGTACAGAAGATTTTAATAAAATGGAGATATATTGCCTACTTTTAAAAATAACAGGAAAATTTAAATATGAATATGTACTATAGTTACCAATTAATTTAAAATGATTTTCGGAATGAAGAAATCTTTACAAGTTTCTATATATCACTTTAGATTAGTTTCTTTAATGATATCTTGTTTTACTCTTTAATATTTTTTCAGACATCTTTTACAATTCCACTATATCATTTTCCTACTCTTCTTCTTGACATCAAATAATATTTATATTCTAGTATATGTCTATTTTAATAAAAATCTGCTCAGTAAGTACATCTCATTTTTAATTTCTTCATTATTACTACCCTCAATCAGTTTCTGAACACTTAAAAGAACTTTGCTTTATAAAACAACAATTAATTTTTTTTTTTTTTGTTCAAGGCTGCCAAACTTTTAGACATTGGAGGGTGACTTTTTTTTTGGTAAAAGTGTGCCTGAGGGCAACTAGATTTTTTTCAGGGCTTCAAACCAGAAACCAAAAAAAAAAAAACTGTTATTTTTGCTAGAACGAAAACCAGAACAGAAAAAAATAACAGTTCGAAGTCCTGATTTTTTAGAATATACTTTACGAATTGGTCTTTTTTTTTTTTATAAGGGTTTTTTAGGTACTCACAATATTGGTGATGTTTTTATAAGATAATTACAAACTAATATTTTTTTTTTCTATAAGAAACAAACTATTGAAGACATTTTATATGCTACTATTAAATTACCTCAGCTCCTTCTAGTATTACAATTGCTCATGTCGCTTTATAAAATATTTATTAAATTACTTATAAATAATTATTTTCTAGAACTGGTCCTAAATTTTAAAAAAAATTCAAGAAAATATATATAAAAAAAAAACAACAAAATTATTGTTTTAGAATTGTATTAAAATAAATTAGATGAAAATTTTGCAAAAAAAAATTATGCGGTCAACCGCAATCTTAGCCACCTCTGTTATATATCCTTGTCAATTTTACTTGTTTCTATTTTTATTCCAACTTCTTTTCTTTATATACTTCAGTAATATGGTCGATTTTTAAAAAAATTCTTATATTATTTACTCTTATTAACTAAAAGTATTATGACATTCACCAAGATGTAAAGCTATTTTTTATACAATGTGAACTTATACTTTTTTTAAACATCATTAGCTTAGCATCTCATCTAAAAAAAAAATCATCACTTAAAAATTAAAAAAATAAAATGGGCATATCAGCCACTATATCTTTACCAAAATATCCTTTGTCTCATAAAATCTTTAACAATCAGTAATGACAATTTAGTTAACTATCATCAAGATAGATCAGTTGCAACTAGCTAACAAATGGGAAACCTAGCAGAAAGATATACATTTGGCTAGTTTTAAAATCCATTTGAGCAAATTTGTATTTTGAAATAAAATTTGTGGCTTTTGTCGATCATTTATGAAACCTAATAATTTTAATAAATGTGTTTGAAAAAAAAAAAAACAATATCAAAGTTTAAAACGTATACTTTTAAAATATGTATTACTTACTACTTATAATTTTCTTAGCTTGTTTTTTTTTTAATAAAGTTTAACTCTAGCTCTAATTAAAAACATTTTCTAGTATATATAAATTTTTAAAAAAAGTTCTCACCATAAGTAACAATATCTTTATATGTATAATTCCTTCCTATCCAGGCATTTTTTCAAAATATATGAAATTACACAAGTCACTTTTTTAAAATTTGCTTAAGAGAAATATTTATCTCCGTATTCTCAATTTTAATTCGAAAAATAAATTGTTTTCAAAAGAAAATTTTTGTAAATAAAATTATAACTTTTTCTGAGTAATTGATTTGAATAGACAAACAAAATTACATAATGCAATTATTTTCATATTTAAATTAAAAAACTGTATCTATTGGAAATGCATTAATTAAAAATGTTTCAAATCTAAACCCAATTGGTCAGTAATGACTTTTATTATGAAACTTTACATCACATAATCACCATTGCTTTTGCTTTCTCATAACTATTATTAAAACAGGCAAAACTCTCTATACAGTAATGCCATTCAGTACAAGCCAGAGTAACCAATGGATGCCAAAAGGCTTGTGCATAAAATCCCTATCTAGTGCCTACTCAACCAATATCCCCATTCTAGTTTCTAGCTTGTGGCTTTCATCAGTGAGGTGCAGTGCTCTCAGATACAAGACTCCTCACTGACAAAAGCCACAAGCTAGAAACTAGTCTGGGGATACTGAATGAGTAAGTACTAGATAGAGATTTTATGCACAGGCCTTCTGACATCTGTTGATTACTCTGGCTTGCACTGAGTGGCACTACTGTATGGAGAGTTTTGCCTGTTTTAATTATGAAACTTTCTGAAATACAGTTTCATATTTCAATAGATTATAATAAAATAGGGGGGGGGGGTAACGGCCTGCTGTACTATAGCTTTGGCAATTAATGAGTTAATTATTACAGCACTATAAGATTATTTATGTGTTACAATATTGTGTACATTATAGCAGGCATGTCCAAACTGTGGTTCACAAGCTGCATACAGATCTTTAGATGGTTCAATCCGACTCATAAAACTTTAGAAATAAAATCATGATATGATTTATATTCGCAGGATGTATTTATATTTTATTTTGAAACGATACATGCTTTATTCTTTTCTGGTGGTATTTTTATAATGATTGTTTATGATTTTACATTTTCAACTTCAATGGTTTTATTGTTAACATTTCCTTGAAATATAACATATTGTTCAAACTTAGCGATTCAGTTTTCATTTGGACTTCATCGAGTGACGTTATTCTTTGTACAGTTCTCATTCAAATGTTGTCAAGTGTGTTCTTCTAATTTAATGTTTTGAACATCAACTTCCTCTACTTTTATGGAGCAATACAAATAATTACTTTTAATTTATATTTAGAGAAATAATTATTGCCATTAAACTCATATACTAGTAACAAGCATAATTTATTTGATTTTAGATTTAAAAGTTTGGAAATTTTTATTTAAATTCTTAATCATCACAGACTTCAACAAGCCAAAAAACAAATGAATGAACAGGAAACTCATGCCAGATTCTCTAAGTATCCTCATTTAAAAGAAGCTGATTTGTAATGTATTCTTGTGAATCATTGTACTCAACAAAACAAGTTAGTAAAATCAAAGCATAACTGATAAATAAATGGCTTGTGGAATTATTGTGTGCTTTGTTAACAAATTTTATGGATAAATTTTAGTTTCTTGTTATTCAGATACAATTATATGTGAATAATAAATAAGTAATTTTTTTATTGATTTTTCTCTCATTTATTAATTTTATTATCTTAATTTTTAATGCAATTAATAAATAATATTAATTTTAAAAAAATTATAAGTCACATATTTACTTCTATTGAATAAATTCAAAAATTTAACTGCAGCTCTTGAATACATATGCAGCTTCTACACTTATAAAGTTTGGCCACTCCCGCATTGTAATATATATATATATCATTTTTATATAATGAGACCACCATATCTGCTGTCTCAAAAACCATCGTCATCTAGTTGCTGTCGTATAAAAATTAAGAATTTATTTTTTAAAAAAATGAATTCTTAATTTTTTAATTGATACTGTAACTCTGCTAAACACAGCTGAGATCCCAATTGCAAAACTTTAATTCAATGCAAATTACCATCTTCTTTCCATAAAGGAACACGGCCAAAAAAAAAGTTTAATAATTTTATTTACTGAATTTTTATTTATTTATTTTTTTTAAAGTGATATACTAATTTTTAAAATATTGCTGAAAGCTAATATTAATTTGGACTAAATTTTCTTTAATTAGCTCCCCCAATGTAATTAAGTTTGCTAAGTTTTTGTTTACAAATAATGTGCCTTTTGTCTATTATGCAGTTTTTTTTAAATTAATTATTTTTGCTTAAATCTTAATTTGTATAATTAATTTTTTAAATATTTGCATTTTTAGTAAATAAACAGATCCATCCATATATTGTTGTTTTAATACTTTCTGAATATGCACAAACTATTTTTATTATACATGTAGCATTCATTATTATCTACAAATATGTACTATTCACTAAGGAACTAGGAACTAAATGTTGCAAATATGGCAGTTCCACTGTTAATAAAAATTAAGAAACAACTATACAAAATATTATGATATATATTATTTTTATTATTAACAAATATCATCCAGTATTTAATTGCATAATTTGTAAAATCTGACAGACATTCAATTCTGATTAATTGGAGAAGCTACTTCTTTAAAACAAATCCCATTTAATAAAATGTTGAGGGTTTTTTAAATTTATTTGTATGAGCATATTGTTTAACTGAGACATGTGCATACCAGGAAAATGTCCACCCTGGCCATTTTGTGCTTTCAGCACATATAAAAATTACAACTTTTAAAGCTAAATCAAATGATTACCTAGTAGTATTACTATTCTGATAATAAAATGAATAAGATTTTCTAAATTTTTATAAGTTTTAAGATATGTCAATCTATGTTTGAAATAGTTCTCTGTTAAAGTTTCTTCACAATGCCTGTATCAATGTCAACTCCATTGGTTCTCAAAGCTAAATAATTCAGAATTAAGAAAAAATGCATGATAATGTATGCTGGACAATTTTTTCAATAAAAACTCTTAGGGACAATCTAATTCTACTTGTGTGTGTGTGCAATCTAAAAGTTAATCTGACTTTTTACATTTTAATTTTAGTTTGAAAATCAAACTTGGATAATTTTTGTAATCAAGGCAAAATGTTATGGTCCCAATGTATCTACATTAATAAGAAATGATTATAAATTAACTACATGCTAAAAATATATAGATTGAACTATAATAATAAAATACCAGTAAAATAAAATCATGTTCAATCTAAAATTACATATATAATCAAAAATAAACTAAAGTAAGAAATGTGCATATATATACTGTATCGAATAAATATGATATTCAAGATTGTGATCTTTTATCAAACAAATGATTAAATGTGAAAGGGTACATTATTAAAAGCATAGTAATTGTTAATTACAAATATATTACACAACAGACAAAATACTTTCTGGAAAATTGCACTTTTTTGTAACAGCTTATATATGACAACACATATATACATAATGTGTGTGTGTGTATCTAGGGATTAATATAGAAAAATTTATGTACACACACATTTTTTGAGAATATAATTTATATAAATACAAATATACACAAATATAAATTTTTTGTTTACTTTAAAGAATAAATATTTGAAAAAAGAAAATAAACTTAATATAAGGTTTGTTTACACAAAACAAGCAAACAATAAAAATTAACAAACATATATAAAAAATAAAAACAAAAACTAACAAACAAAAACTGCTAATACAAAAACACATTACAAAGACAACAAATTTGAACACAATTTTGATGGCAACACATCTGAACATATTAAATATTTTTGATTATGGTGTTTTTTTTTTTGATTTTTCTTTTTTTTTTAAATACAATTTTAATGACAAAATCCAAAGAACCAATTTCCATACTGGCTGAAAAAAATATTATTGGGGGGGGGGGGGGACGACTATAAATATACAATGAACATATTTCAGAAATTTTATTTTAATAAAATATATGCTATTTTTATGAAATGAATTATAGTTCAGAACTTAAAATATTAATACTAACTAAATTAATGTATTAATTAATATAGATGTAAAATAATTGTAAATATATTTTATGATTACTACACTTTTAAAAAAAAAAAAAACAGCCCTGAATTCAGTGACAGATATCTTTTTAATAATCAATAAAATAATATATAAATGTTTGTTTTAAATATTAAGCTTTGCATGAACAATAAAATTATACAAACTAATCATTGTATGTCTTTATGCATCAATATCAGTATTATTGTAGAATTTTTCTAAGGAGAGTTCAATAAAGATATAGAGAATTAATTTAACTTTTTTTTTTTTTTTAAAAAAAAAAAATTATTAAAAAAAACTGCATTTAAACTATTACTTTTATAGTTACATTAATTATTACATATATATAAAATATACATTTAACTTATATAGACAAAAGTTTATATATACAATATGTTCCAAACAAGTGTAGGATTTTCATTTTTCAAAGTAATCCAGAAATATTTGCAAAATGATGGCTTTTAATACCTCTGTCATTTTTTTACCATCACTTAAAAGTCCACAAAAAATAAATTGAGACATTTTTTAATTCAAGAGATTAAAAAAAAAATCACATGAAATGAGATCAAGCGAATATCACTGTGCCACGCTTAAATTTAATTAAAAAGTGTTTCACACTCAAGGTTTTGAGAGATGACACTTTGTTGGGGTGGAGCTTGCATCCTTTTCTTTGCCACAAAACGGGATGTTTACATTTTATCGCATCACGTAAATATTTCAAAACTTGCAGATAAAATGCCTGACTGTTACGAACTAAATCTGAGAGAAAAATGCCAAAAAAAAAAAAAATTAGCGTTGTTTTGAATTTGGACTTCACTTGCGACACTTTTTAAGGATGTGGTAAATTTAACATTTCAATTAAACTATTCATAAACTTGGGTTTTATGAGATCAGCTAGTTTGTATTTAAGCATTACAATTATTTTTGCTACCATTTATGTAAACGAAAACAAAATTTAACATTGTTCGAACTTTTCAGTCATTGACAAAATTGAGAAATACACAAAACACACTTCATGGCACCACGATTTCACACAATGATGTCATTTGGTAGATTAGCAGCTGAAGCATGAGAATAATTCCTGTTATTTCTGGATCATAAACATACCATATGCATATAATAATGTTATATACTTTGTTTTAAAGGTTAGATAATAATTATATTAGAGCAAATAGCTTGCTGAAAGTTCTCAAACTGGCAGTGATGGGGTTATATACCTGACCCTTATTTGATGTATTTAATATATTTGTGTTTAAACATGCTATATTAAGCAATAATTTTTACCCTTTAAAAATAAAATGTCTTAAAATAGTTATAAATGAAACTAATATTTTTTATGTTACAATAGACCCAGGTTTGTGCTCTAAAGTCAACAGCCTGTCCATAATAAAATAAATGCTTTATGAGTGTTCAAACTTTGTTTAGAATACAATAACAATTGTTAATATTTAAGATATTTTTAATATTTGGCACTATATACAATGGTAAATACATCTTGGCTGTTTATTACAAATATTCTTGTGTGTATATTATATTACTTTTAAAATCTACCATCAGTTTACATATATTAAAAGTTTTATACGTCATTAAATCTTTGTTTTGATTATTCTGACAAATAATGAATGATTAACATCAATTTTAGAGAAATGTTGGGGGGGGGGGGGCAAAGGAAGTGAATTTATAACTCATGTTGCTATTTTGTCTTTTTTTTTTTTAAATTGTAATAATTTATTGAGTCTAGACAGGTTGTTTTTTTTTTATTGTTTAATTTTAAATTAATCAGCTCTTTATCATTAAAGTTTCTAAATATTGAATTCTATATTATATAACAAAAATACAAAAGTTATTAAAAGATGGCATTTTTAATATTAAAGCATAATATATTAACTAATTAATTTAACAATCATTCTGCGAATAAATCATTAGCTTCAATTACAGTGCAAAATAATAATATTTATATGCACAATGCTTGTGTTGTGGTAATCTATCATACAAATGTAAACTTAGAACTGGAATCAAATTTTCAAATGTCTTTTATATTTTTATATTGCATATATTTTATGTGTATATATATCAACAAAAGTAAAGGATTCAACACCGATAGATATATGGTGTTATCTCCGTCATTTCTCTCCAGATTGTCTATTCTTGCAAGAAAACTGAGAATCATCTATTTATACTCTATGACAGTGTTTCTCAACCTTTTTCTCTCTGCAGATCGCTTAGATTCCAAAAAAAATTTCCATGAACCAGAACCATAATTAAAATAAATTATCTTAATTTTTTTTTATCTGAGGATTATATATATATTAATGGTTCAATTCCTAAAATGCTGCTTTTTTTTTTTTTTTATTCGCAAGTCATGACATAATGTCGTAGTTAATACAACAAACTACTCAAATATGTAGTTGTATTATTATTCATACAATAAAATTACAAAATAAAATCACAGATTAATAAACATAAATATTGATTATCCATAAAAAATACATTTACAAAATCACAAACAATGTATATAATTATTGTAAAGATAATATTAATTAAGAATAATTAACAAATATTCCATAAAAATCACATTGATTTATTCAAAAATTACAGGTCATATAATAATTATTGTAATATAATCACATAATAATTGTTACAAGAAATATTGAACCCAAAAAATCACAAAATTTAAGTCAATAAATATACCATTGAATTTTGTTTCTTTTTTATTTTACTGCATTTTTTATAGAATTAAAAAAGAAACAAGTTATTTAAAAATGTATCATTTTGTGAAATCTAACTAATGGCATAAATTGTAGTTTTGAAATTTATTTTATAATTATCAAATTAAATATTTTTCATGGACTGGTAAAATATTTCTGTGGACTGACACGAGTCCATGGACTGACAGTTAAGAAACACTGCTCTAAAATATTCAAGTTAAGAATAGCTACAAAGACCCATTCAATAATCACGTTTTTGCTACTAGGCCAAGTTAGTTTTTTGAAAAACTTTGAATTCACTTGAGAAATTCTTGACTTTCTAAAAAAAAAAAACCATCTCCAAACTCTGACCAGATATAAATCCTGGGATTTAGGTTTGATAAACTAATATACTAAAGATTATACTACGAAAAACTTTACAATGAAATGAATCAATGGTGATGGACTGGACTTGTTTCGAGCACTTGACTTTGAATATTAATATATTTGTGACGTATTATTATTTTATTTATTTGTGTTATTATTTTTATGTTTTTCATTTTTTGTTTAAGGAAACTTAAGAATGACCACAGAATGTAGTTGAAACGTTATGGAGGAAAAATAAAATTATAGTTTGAATTAACAAGTTTTAAAAAGAAAAAAGAAGAATGTATATTTTATATATTTAAAATAAAGTATTAAAGATCGGTATTCATAATGCACTCACAATGTAAACTAATACAGTCATATATGATTTTCGGTCTAAATATACACAAAGATAAATAAGAATGAAAAATTACATAATCTTACATTACTCTTAGTATAACTAAAATTGATACTGCAATAAACAAGAAAAATTAATAAGGACAAATTTTTATATATGTCTTAAATTTCTCAAAAAATAAAAGTATTAAAACAACTACATTTTGGCAAATTTTTCAAATCCTTTTATTAGTTCTTCAAAAACAAAAGTTATAAAAATACTATTGATATCTTTAATAAACATTTTTTTCCATAATATTGAACCTGTATAATATATCTTCAGAATAATTTTTATACATGCAAATGTAATTTAAATTTTTGATGTTTTTTATTAATTAACTAATACATTTCAGCAATCTTTTTTGTAGTCTTTATTGAATGCTTTGTAATCAAATAATATTAATTTTAAACAATTAAAGTAAGTCACATAATTATTTCTTTGTATGTGATTGCTATAATATAATGCTTGCTTAGTAAAAAATTTCGTTCCTAAAGATGGTAAAAAAGATTACTGAAAATATAAAAGTTGGATTAATAAATCACATTGGAAATTTTTGTATTATTTGAGTTGAATGTTTAAAATCATTTCTAAATAATACTGTTTATTGATGAAATGCTTTTTAGTGATAAAAATAATGTTATATATATAAAGTTTTATGAATGTGGTTTACGTTTTAATATTTTTTTATATGAAAAATGGAATGTGAGCTATTATATATCTAATAAACGGAAGTACGACAAAATTTTTATTTCTTAAAATATGTATTTTTTAATACATACCTTTATGTTTATATGTCTATTCCAAACATGTGTGTCTAAGTAAATCAATTATATTTTATATATTAAATCATACAGAAAGTGGTTCTTTGTTTTATATATATATATAATTTATAATTTTTTTTTATAATCCAGTTTTAAAAAAAATTATTTTGGGGAGGTATTTTAACTGTCCATATGTAATTAAAGAGTGAAAACTGTTTACCTTTCTGGAGTGAAAAAGGACAGAGTTTAACTGCAATAAAAATGTATAAAATGTTATTTTATAGTTTTGAAAACAAAGACAAAAAATAAATAAATGGTTTTTAAAATGTCTTGAGAGGTGCATTTCTTTTTTTTAACGGTTGAAAATTGTGATCATGCCATGCATCTTAACTTACAAGTGAAGACGAAGAACTTGCGTTGGCTCTGCAAAGTCAAAAAGTGCATCACAACACAAAAACATTTAATACAAACAATTATGACACATAACATACATACTACTAAATTTAAAAATAAAACTTTATATTAACAAAAGTAGAAAAGTAAAATAATAACAAAATTAATAGAATCACTTTGTAATTATACATTTTTACAGAAAGAAGAGTACGAAGAGCCAACGCCCAGATGTTAATGTTAAAATTCTACCATTTGAAATACTAACCTGTTCGGAACTTTCCTCAAGCTACAAGATTGTAACAACATGCAAAATTAAAAAAAAAAAAAAAAATGATAAATATGAGTAAACAAGCAGTATTATTGAAAAAAATAAAATTATAAGTCAAAATAGTTGTGATTAAACAAAAAGACCATGTTTTATATTAAAAATATCAATTTCCAAATAAAGAGTATTTTCCAATAATATTTTTTTAAAATATATATATATCCAAATCCAGATAAGGACTAAGTATATTAATTAAATTGAAGATGAGTCTCAGTAAGTAGAGCATTAGTTTAAAAAACATTTCTCAAATTAAAATGCTGTTGAATGAATAATTGCATCTTAGCATTTTTATTTTAAGTTTATATAAGGAAGATTTTTTTTTTTACTTAAATTTAAGCAAACTATTTATGGTAAACAAATTATATATCATAGAAAAAAAATTCCAAATGACTATTTTTTGTATGGAAAGAGAAATTGAATAATTTACAAAAGTTTCACATTAGTAATTGCAAACATAATCCTTAGTTAATATTAGATTCTCAAATTATACTTAATATGATTTTTAAAAATTGCAATATTAGATTTGGTATTTTTTATGTATGTTTATTTAAAAATTCAATGCATATAATACCCAACAACTTTCAAAATATGAAATTAGATTGTTCATTTATATTTCTTAAATGACTATTTTATACGTATATGCTTGTGTAAATTTATGCATGTTCATATTTCTGCTGTTCCTGTCAGTCACTCTTAATTGGAATTATAAAAAGATCATTCAATAACAAAATAACTAAGTAGGGGATAGTGAATTTTCCATAGAAAAAATATTAATAGAATTTGACTGGGATTACAGCATGATAAATTAGACATACCTAATTTGATATATTGTAATACAATATATTATACCCATATCTGTTTTTCTTTAGTGATATTTTACTTGCATATGAATTATAGTAAAAACAAATTAAATATTTATATAAGTTTAATTTTTTGATAAATAAAAAATGTTTCACATTTTAATTATTTGTATTTCTTTCCCTGGTTAGTTTTTTAAACAGTATTAATCAAAACGATGACTTTCTGAACATCATATAACGTATAGATAAGGGAATTAAATGAATATTTGCCACTGTTAAGTTTTAGAATTTAAAAATGTATCATTTAGTTTATCAGATAATCGAATGAAATCTTTTCATCAATTTTGTAAGTTTTTATTTATTTTTAATTTCATTCAAAATATATTCATAACCAAATAAAATACTTTTTAAAAAATGGATAATTCAATGTATATTAAAGTAGATAGAATATTTTATCATACCATGATAAATATGTTGTTATTAAAATTCCAACATTCACTTTTAAAACATCAATAAATGAAATGCTTTTTTCAAAAATATTGATTTTTAATAATAACAACTGATATCATTTTACAATGTTAAGTTGCTGAAAAGAAATTTTTTCCCATTATATTAAAAAATCAATAATCTTGGAGATTTATATATGTCATGCAACTTAACATATATAAATATTTGTTAATTTCAAATATGAATAAAAAATTATTATAAAAATATATTTTTCAATTTTAATTTTCTTTGCATGAAATTTGTATGGAATATTTTACATACTAATAAATATAATAAAGTCTGCAGTTACTATATCCATGCAGTATTGGGTCCAAGAAATGCAGGGAAATAATATTACTTCCGTAATTATTTAACAACTGTGGGCTATATGTAATCAATTAATGAAGACTTACACAACAAAATCTTTTCAAAAATATATAAATTATGAATAAAAATGAGAATGAACATCCATTTTAATTATCAAATAATTGTTTATCTAACAAATAAATAATTAAGAATGAAATAGGAATGTTAAATCATATTTTTATATATTCTTAAAATACAATTTATATACATATTTATAGCTATTCAAATCTCCGGTTTTGAACAATGACATCAAACACTGTAGAAAAATATTTCGAAATCTCCATTTTGATTAAACGGTCTAGTAAAGTGGGGGGGGGGTTTTTTTTTACTGAAATGGTTTTTCAACAAGTTTGGTTTCGCTGGTCAAGATCAGAGATTACATATAACAGTTAAAATAATGCTACATTTATTATATTATATAATGCATTTAATTATTTATAATTTACTTTTTTGGTATATATTACGTTTGGATATTTATAAACACATTAGTTTTTGTTTAAAAATTTGATACTATATTGTTTTATTGATGGATTTATAATTATGAAAATGCTACACAGAGATTTACATTTATTATTATTCTAGTTATCATAATATTTTAATGATTATAATTTATTGCTTGACGACTTTAATATGTAAAACAAAAAAAAGAGCTTTTTTTTAAACAAGTAATTCTGTCATGAAAAACTGCAGTGAAAAAATCAATTAATAAAAAATTAAATTAATATAAACAAAAATAATAACATTAGTAGATATTTAAAAATTATCTGGAAATGGATATAAATATTTGTGTATAT
Organism: Epiperipatus broadwayi; assembly: GCA_028023455.1. Taxonomy (NCBI): domain Eukaryota; kingdom Metazoa; phylum Onychophora; class Udeonychophora; order Euonychophora; family Peripatidae; genus Epiperipatus; species Epiperipatus broadwayi. The sequence goes on along the minus strand of JAQFVV010000010.1, from coordinate 14,250,204 downwards.
GGAAAAATCCAAAATATTCATAATGGAATAAAAAGAGGAATAAAATAACTGCATTTACTAACCTCCGGTGAATCCTCATCATACTAAAAAAATGTAAAAAGAAAAAAAATGTTGTCATTCAGCATGGCCTTTGTATTATTATTAATTTTGTTTTTAGTAATTATTACAATTAAAAGCCATTAAAATTTGCAATCAAGGTATTTTAATTAAAATGGACAAAAGTAATACATATTGGACAACTTAAATTTATACAGAAACATTTAAAAAAAAAAAAACATTCCAACAATTTAAACTAACAAGCACTATATATCATACATATTTTAAATTATGGTCAAAAAAAAAAACATAAAAATTAAAATATGTTAATTTTTAAAAAATGACACAATAAAAATATTAGTAAAACATATGCATATATAAAAGAAAAATAGAAAAAGCATTAAGAACTGCAGACAGTGCAGTGCTCAAAAGTATTATTACAACAAAGTGAAAACAGTCAGCTAACAAAAAAAGAATTAAAAAAAAAAAACCTGAATGGCAGAAGTGAGGTTATAGTTTGTTGAGATATAAGAACCGAATTCATCCAAAAAATACTGTGAGAGAATAAGAATTTTTCATTTGTTAAACTTTAAAGTAAAAATAGAAAACTGCAATATTTAAATGTAAGTAGTGTGCTCATCAGACTATTATTTTCTTCTGTTTATAAGTGTATGTGTGTTAAACAAAGAAGAGAAAAAAAGAACTTACAAAGTGCTTTTGCTTTAAAGATACCCTTTGCCTGATATTAAGAAAAGATGCTTAATAAAATCTGAAAAAAATATTGAAATAATTAAAAATAATACAATAGAGTTCACCTGTGCTGTAAGGGTAGAATAAGGATTTTCAAGGGCTCCTGGGATATTATGTTGTTGGGCAAATCGTTGCACTTCTTGAACCAATGCTAAGATTGACTTAAATTCTTTGTCAGCCTCACCCAAAGTTTGTTTAAATTGTTCGTGAGCATCAATAAGTCCCTACGAAAAACATATTTAAATAAATATGAAGCAGTACAATTTAATACAAGCATGCACACACACATAAAACATGAAATCAAATACTAATAAAATAACAAACATACTAAAATTCTGTCATGACCATCGTTTTGTCATTAGCATAAATAGACTTTCTCAAATGACAATCCATTTGTGCAATAGGCAAAACCATGCTCATAACAATACTACAGTTTTTGCAAACTATGTACTCTTCTATATCTCCAATTATCAAACCACATATTTCAAACAAATCTTCAATTTCAAATTGTCTCACACATTTATTAAATTTGTCAACTTGACTTGTAAATAAAGCATTCTGTAAGTAGCATAATTAATGTGCTTAAATGGGCAAAGCATAAATTTTTGGATTTAAAATGGTTACTCTCAAATTATTTTTTTGAAATCAAGACAGTATTCAATAAGTATAAATAGAAACTTTTTAAATTAATACTGACTGATTTTTAACTTTATTACTATTGCCAGCATTCAAAGTAACTTGTATGGATCTTGTTTCTTTTTCTATCATTTATGAGACATTTCATCAACTTATATGCTAAGTTAACATACATACATCAAACATATATTGCACATTTCATACTGTGCAAATTAAACTTCTTAAATACTACTTACTTTTACTCACTTTACTAACAGTTTAATTACAATCTTTATTTTTATTACAAGATTAAATAACAGATACATAAAACTTGTTTTCCTTAAATATAATTTAGCACAAATCCATTTCACAATCGGTTCTTGGTAAAGTAAATTTATTAACAAATTTCAAAAAAATTTATAATTTCTTAATAAGAATAAGCTTAAATAATTTCTGAGATCATCAACACTCATTAGTTATGAAATATAATCTGTATTCTCTTTGTTAATGCTGGTAAGAATTTTATATCAAATCATTTTCTGATTTCTATCTATGATTCACCCTCTTACTTATTACTTTGTTAAGTATTTATTAAAAAAAAAAAAAGTTAAATTGGATACATTCAACATTTTATTAAAACATCCTTAAAATAACTTCATAACAGATATATGACTGAATATGTTAAAACAGATACATTATATTTATATATAAATCTTATGGTTTAGTAATTAACACATTCATTTACCATGTTAAATTCATAACTAGGTATTCAAATCTAGCTACCAGGTATTCAAATCCAGCTAAATAAAACAAAAAAAACTTTCAGTTACAGAAGAGGCTTAGGATTTTTTCCTCCAAATAACTAGCCCACAGCCAATTCAGTTATCTATTCAATATTGGTCAGTAAATGGGTATCAAGCTATTTTTAGCAAACAGATAAAATAAAGATGGAAAATCACTCAATAGTAGCACAGTAATATCTTCTCCTTCATTGTTCCTTTATGGAGTGCTGTTGAAGAATTCTTTGCCCAGCATTGGGCTAAATCAGGGATAATGAATCTTTGGTCTTTGAAAGCTCTCAATTCTATCCACAGACATTTTCAAAAACGTATATAAAATGTCCATGTATAAAACTTCTATTTAAACACACATAGTACAAATATTGAATTAAGAATTAAGTAAAATAAAATATTTATTTTCTCAACATCTTTTTCTCTCTCCAATCTTAATAATAATTTCCAATTCATTCTATCAAGGTACAATATTCCAAAAATTATCTATATTGTATGGTGAGAACATTTTGTTTGTTTTTATAGTGATTTTCGCTGACGATCATATAACTAGCAAAAATAAAACTTGAATTTTAATTTGTTTTATTATTATTATTATTTTCCATTTAATTTTTTTTTTTTATTTGGAAGGTTATATTGAGCAAGATAAACAAAAAAATTAGCACAGAAAATGATGCATTTCACAAAAAATGGCCCAACACATTTCAATTAATAAAGAATGCAATATTAAGAGGCATTATTTATTAAAACATTCTGATTACAGCAAAATTGTTGGGGAAGAAAAAATATTAAAATAAAAAACCTGAAAAGGAGTTTCATCAAGTGGTTGACATTTTCATAAAAAGTATAACAAGTCAGAAAATTTTATGAAAGTAATTTACATTTTAAAAAAAAAAACACCTGAGAATTCTAAACCATTTTTTGAAGAAGGATTTATAGAAGACTTCATCCTAGCTGCTGCAGAATGAATCTATGTAGAACGGAAAAAATTCGAAAATATAAATATGCCGTGAAGATTGCAAAAATTGCCATTAAATGGAAGTCATTAATAATAATAATAATAATGTTACTTTATAAAAAAATTATGGCCCTCATTCAAAAAAGAAAAAATTGTAATTAGCCTGCCAATTGAAAAGGTGGCCCATACTAATTATTAGGGGTAAAATTGATTAAATATAGCAGGCTAATTTAAAATTGATAATTTTGTATGGCCTGCGAATGATATAAATATCCAAATGGCCCTTGGCAGCAAAAAAGGTTCCCCATTCCTGATTTAGATAACATTGTTTTTATCTTTTACCTATGTGTTTGTGTAAAATGAAATATATATATATCAATCTTATTATAGAACCAATGCAATTTCAACGTCAGTCGCTTCATTTACAAATAAATTTTCTATCATTTTTCTAAGTAAAAAAAAATTAAAGTAAGTTTAAATATTATAAATTAATATTACTAAAAAATATATAGAAATGAATTTACCTGAATTTCATCCATAGTATGTACAATGAACATGTCAACTAAATCTTCCCGAGCACCATCCAACCAATTATTAAATGGCTGCAAATACAAATATATGAATATAAAACGTTCATCAAATTAAATAATTAAAAAGACATGAAGAAAGCTATTAAGTTAAATTACAATTTAATTATTTGTTTTACAAAAAAAAATTAGTTTAAAAACAAATATTTTAATAATATATATATATATGTAATAACTTTGGTAATATTAATAAGAAATTGTATAAACCAAACATAAACACTTTCACTAATAATTAAACTTTAAATGTAATATGCCTAATTAATATTTCTCAGAATCACTTTCTCCATAAATTGGAGAAACAAAAATATGATAAACTGTAGTTGGTAAGATACAGCTACAGGGTGATAAAAAGACAAAAATTTGATTTCTTTCCCTCAAAATATAAGTCGATATACAAAAAGAATCTTAAAGATTAATTGACAAGAAAAAAATGTTAACACTTCAAGAACGATAGCCTGTCTGATGAGTTAACCATATGATTAGTGCTGAAATAAAAGTACAAATGTGAATTTAATGTACTTCATCAAAAACAATAACATCAAAGCATAAAACTAATAATCAGAACAATTCTAATAAACATAAGAGAATTCATGAAGTGCTTCCTGTAATTTAATAATTATATAATAAATATCCATTTCATTACTAACAGAAATAACTATAAAGATATGTAATTCTCAATAATATATACTCTTTCCATACAATTATGTAATATTAACGAACTTGTAATGTATAAGTTAATCTGAAAAGGGAAATTAATTAAATTACAAGATCTTAAATGCACTAAGCCAGCTTTCAGCAGATTGCTGCCAGAATCAGTGTTGAATGGGGATTTGTAGTTAAAATATGCCTTTACATTAATATAGAAGAAATAACATCTATTTTTCATTCTCTCTGATTATAGTCATTTATGAAAATGCAAAATAGACAAAAAAATTTCATTCTCTGTCTGCCATTACTTAATATTCTTCATTTGAATGCTTCACTTTAAACTGAATACTTAATTATAGTAGTGCACCTAATAATATAAAGCATTTAGCTACAAATATATGTTTTATTAAAATGAACACTTTATTCTTAAATAAATACATACTGCAGCTCTCTTGGCGAATTCCAAGTGAAGTTGATCAACTCTTTCTAGGATTCTCTCGGCCTCCTAAAAGCACAAATTTTATATATTTGTAGAAATCATAGCAGAGTAAAAAAAAAAAAAAATTATTAATAATTATACATCCACACATATTTTGTTAAACAAATACAGATCTAAAAAAAATTTAAATAAACACATTAACTTTAATATATACTGCATTCATTTCTTAACAACCTTTCACAATTATATTAAATGCAACATTTTTTGTGTGTTTCTCTATGATTGTAAATTCAAAATTATTTACTGTGCAATTATTTACAGATTTAAATACCTATAATTAACTAGATATGTTAATTTTAAAATATATATTATTATTACAAAGCAATATTCAAATTTGCATAGAAATAGTTAAACATATACAATCCCCTTAAATGAAAAACTAATTTAAATAATAAGATGAGGTAGATCTGTTTTAAGCTCTAGTCTGAATTTGTTATCTTCAATCTAATAACAACAAATCAAATTACTACTAAAACAATATAATACATGTGATGTGATGCATTGTGACTTCTCCTTATACGAAGTCAGGAATCTCTCAGCAACAATATCCAGAGAAACCTGTTAGCCACTATACCTTCCCTCTCCATTCCCCACCCTAAGTTTTCCCAAATCCTGCTCCAGCCCATTTCCACAACATAATCTTTGTCAAGTCCATGGCCTTTATATCTAACTTGCCCTTATCTTTTCCCAAACAAAAGCAGCTCTCCACTCTGGTGCCATCTAGAGTGGAGAATTGTTATTGTATTTGGTGAGAGAATTGCATATGGCAAGTCCTTACAAAGTCTAATAGTGTTGAAGTTAAGCTCTCTCTTCTAATTTTTCTCTTAATTCTCTCTCAAGTAAGGTTATTATTCCTCATATAATTTCACTATTTATTTCCAGTTCTCTATAATATTTTTAGTTATCAGATTAATCTGGATACATTTTACAATTCTTAATAAGATTAATTTGGCCTATTACAAGTTTATATATATATATATATTAAAGAGTAATAAACTTTATACAAACTTTAATTAGTTTATTAATTTACAGTTTTTATTTTAAAATATCCCATCTAATTAATTTATTTTCTAAATTATAAAAACAATTTCTTCATTTCTTACAATTAATTTAGAAGACTTTTTGTGCTATGACTTGCATATACTTTTATTTTAATACATAACAATCACTCAGGATATAAAAGTAAATACACTTTCAGTAGTTAAAAAGTTTAACAAAGTAAATGAATTCAGTTTATAAATTAAAAATATGCTTATAATTAAATTCCATGCAGTATGTTCTTGACTATCATGTTATCAATAACAATAAATTTTTAAAAAATATTGAAAATAGGCTAAGAAAAATGTCTGTTTTTAGTTAAAAAATATTATAATTATCAGAAAATTTGTATTCACATGTAAGACATTATATGATACCCTATTAATTTATTGTTCATTATCTGCAATGATGGTTAATTGAATTAATCCAGCTTCACAAATCCAGTTTTTTTTTCTCCTCATCACTCCAGTTTAGCCAATCATCTCACATATGATCTTCGACTAATTCTTTAAAATTTCTTTGAATCCAGTTTAAGATTTTAGTTATACATCTATAGTCATCATTTCTACTGACATATTGATTCCAATTTCAATTTAGTCTCTTAATTTGTTCTCTTATGTATTTTGCTTTTAATCCCTTCTTGTTAATTCCACCCAATCTGCTATATTTTTCTGAAAAATCTGCAATTCCATATTGCTTTTCTATTAATTATCCAAGTCTTAGTTTTATAAGACAACATTAATAAATTCACGTTAAAAAAACTTACCTTTCTAAAACAGACAAGCGTATTTTCTTTTAATATCAAACCCATTTCTTCTCCAAAAGCATTCCACTCAAACTGATTAATTTCATCATTTTACATTTTCAGATATAAAACTTGGCACTTAACACAGCTTCATTAACATATTTCTTGAATTACCATAGTTTATTAGTTGTCAGCATTATCTACTTAATATGGATTAAAATTCACTTAACAGAATTTTTATTTTACAAATGATATTTATAAAACTTTGGTTTCATGGCCATAAAAAACAAAGTGAACAAATTCTTTAACACGTATAATTTTTATTTATTTGAATTATGAATAATCTAAACCATTTCAAATGTTTTTATTTTTATCCATAGTTATATTTGATGCTATTGTAAACAAACTTTATCATAAATGCATTTTGAATCAAGAGTGGTGCTTCCAAGCAATGAGATTTACATAGGTGGATGCGAAAAGTTTATTCAAATTATATAGCCCATTTTTTCGAAAGGGGAAAGCAGGATTCCTTTCTATTCATGGAGTTTAGATTGTTAGTTATATGCCAAGTTTATTTGATATTGCGCTTGACATCATTTCTCTTGATGCATATGATATTGACAACTGTGGGTTTGAATATTTGGCTCAGTAAAATAGGCTTGTTCTCTAGGTTGTTTGAAGCTCTTTTATAGATATTTGGTGTTTAATGATAGTAAAAATAATATTTTTTAACATTAGTAAATATTTCAGAAGCCAATTGATAAATTACAACATTTAATATTGGATATTTTTCAGATTACTATACCAATAGAATATTATTTGATTCTTTCGGTTATCGGTAAATAACAGCACTCTTTCTTTCTCTACTTTAGTACCCTCTATAATAAGTTTAAGCAATTAGTGATTATCAGATTGCACTACTTTGCAAAAATTATTGATTGTGCAAAACGGCAATAGAATAGATAAAGAACAAATGTAGGATTTTCTTATATTATCTGAAATACATACTTTTTTAGATAAAATTAAGGCAATGTATTTATTATTTAAAAAATAAAAAATCATATCAATAATAATGTTTGAAAACGATGATAAGACTATCAAAACTGATTAAGAACATATATATTAGAAATTGATACAGTGGTAAATGAATATATATCTAGCTTTTTTTTTTCTTAAAAAATAAAATAATAATTTAAATATATAAATTTATTAAGCACTAGCAGATATGTCAAAGGTTTTAGCCTTGCACGTTATTATTAGATATCTGCTAGCGCTTAATAAATTTATATATTTACATTTGTTACTATCATTTCATTAGATTTAAAAATTGCTTCGTTGTAAATCGAAAGATTTCACGTTGTTTATTTATTTATCATATTTAGTGAATTAAATGTGAAAATGCTTTAAGCTTCACGCTCTTAGTTCAGAATGCTTGAGCCTGACTTATTTATATATAAATTTAAGTATAGAATAAGGTGGGTTCCATCTTTTTCTTGTGTTCTGGCTTGTGTTCTTGAATTGAGAGTTCCACATGCAGTTATTATTACATCTGATTAGCTGTCACATAAGCATTTTAAGGCGCTTCTGTCGAAGGTTTTAGCCTTGCACATTATTAATAATAATTTATACCTATTACCCCACCCCGAAAAACTTACATCTAAGGCATGCCGTCTTTTCTGTGTCAGAGTTCCCAGCCGATCCCACTGATCGCAAATTCTCTAAAAGAAATAAAATCATAATTAGGATCTAAATAAATTTTATTTAGCAAAAAAATTTATTTTAAAATAGAATAAGATGAAGAATTTCCAACCTGACACCTTGCGTTTACTGAAGGTGAATCGTGATACTGTAGGGCACTGCAAAAAATGGGGGAGGAAAAGAGTTTTAATTATTTTTTTCTACCAAAAATAGAATAAATTAAAACAGTATTATAATCTTTTTAATTATGACTAGGTTTTTCAATAAATTTATAAAAAATCATTTGTTTTATTAGAAATATTTTTAATTATTTGGGAAAAAAATAAAATATTACTTTATTTTCATATTTGTATGAATTTTTGAGAATAATTGGATAATTACTTTTATTTAATCAAATTCTTAATATTAGTGAATCTAAATATATTTTATATGCAAAATAAACTTTTACAATAAATATATATTATATTCCATACAAATATATACATCCATTTTGATTATTAATACTCATACAAAGTTCACATTTCTTAATTAATTTCTTTGACCAAATTTAATTAATTATATTTCTTCTCAAAGATGTTTTAAAGTAGCTTGTAAAAATATTAGAATGAATTCAAAACATAGTGATCATGCACTGGACCCAATGTCCTTATGATCTGGAGTCCATATGTAAGCCTGATAAGACTTAAATTGTATTCAGATGCCAATAAAGCTTAATTATTTTTTTTTTTAGGTAGTCAGCCAAAAATGATTAATGGATAATTTCTTATGCCTAATTATGTTTTCTCTTCCAAATTCTTCTCTGGGGTGTTGTTGGAGATGTTTTTTGTAGGTGGTTTGTTATATCATATTATTGTAGCATTCCCACACTCTACTCATAGACAATATAAAAAAGCAATTACAGAAACAAGCAATAAACTTTTTAATAAATGTTCCACAGAAGAACTCCTCTTTTTTTTGCCCAAAATCCCCAATGGTTAGATGGATAGTCATAAGATAAAAAAACCCTTAATGCAGAATTCCTTCATCCAAATCATTTTCAGCCTCAGAATTGTGCCTGAAGAAGATAGAAATTTATTTTAAAATGGAATATTTCAATGTTATGTGCCCCAACAGTAAAGATAAAACAGCATTTAAATAGCCCACCGCAAGATAAAGGTTTCACTAACAATTCCTCATCATAGAACAGTAAAGATAGGCACTACTTATCAATATCAAATAATGAAAATCTGGAATGTTTCCCACCATTGTTTAATATTCTAAGAACAGCTGGATACTCATTTCCTGCTCAACATTAGGTAATTCATTGGATTGACTATGGATTGGTGGCCTAGGAAAAAAATACTAAGCATGATTAAAACTTTAAAAAAAATTCCAATCTGAATTATAGACATCATAATTTCATTATTTTTAGACATTTTTATTTTAGATTATCCACATGATAGGCAAATTTCTGAAACTGTTTTAAAAATAAATAAATGACAGCATTTATAATAATAGGAACTTGCTATTGCTAAAATAATGGCAACAATCCAAAAAAAAAAAGATATCAAGAATGCATGTGACTGATAACATTAAGAATAATTTATTTGAATATCTTTTTATATTATTGTAGATACACAATATTCCAAAGCTTCTGAATGATTTTATTGACTTTGTTTTCAAATGACTGCTGCATATCCCTATTACAACATTTTTGTTGCAAAGGAATTCTTCATCATCTGTTGGAGTGGTCCCTGAGTAACTTGGGCAGCGGTAGAGTGACAAAATCAAAAGATAAAAGATTCTCAGATGATTACGGTTAAAAGACTAAATTTCAAGTAGAATGGTTAAATAGAATCATGTGCTCAATCAGCCATTTTAATACTAAAAAACATGTAACATCCACAGCAAGTAATGACATTATTCTATTAGTTTATTCAAAATAAATATTTTTTAAAAATAGCTTTATATTATTTAATTTTGTTTCTTAAAAATTTTCTTGATGATACTGAACCTTTTTTGAAAATATTAAAATTTTATACTAAAAAATTTTTTATAACACATAAATAGCATGTAAAAAATAGAATCAAGAATATATTTAATAATATTGATTATTTAAAAAAATAAAAAGGCTGCGTATGCTCTGGTTTAACAGTTGAATAGCAGGTTTTCGAGGTTAAAAATTCCTGGATCGATTCTCAGTAAAATAATACTGCCGTTTAGAATATTTGAGTATCATATGATACCCATGCAATTATTTGTTCATGAAATTTGTAAAAAACTAAAAACAATTATTTAAGCTTTATTCTTTCACCAAGAAATAACTAGTGGCACATAGTTTAATTTTCTTGATTGTTTAAGCGAATTAAAAAAAAAAATTACATAAAGCCTTCTTGAATTTTAAACTGATGTCACATACCCTATGAGTGGCAATACCTCTGATAAACTCTTCATTCCCAAATTTAATTCATAAGTAAAGATATTAGAATTGGCAATATATTACTTTTTATTAAAAGACTACTAGTCACACAGAACAAAAATAACAAAATCTGAACTTTAAATAAAAGCAAAAGGACTGAAGAAAGCATTCATTTTATAAACCAATTTATTACTTTTATAAAATAATCTTTTGCCACAAAAATACAAAGATTATAAATAACGTATGCATGTTTTATAAGTTTTTTTTTCCTTAAGACAATTTGTGCACAACAAAACAGTTTTAAAGTTATCTAAATCTTCTACCATTTATTTTCAAATAAAACTAAAAGGATAATTATTGAGTTAACAGATAAATTATGTTAAATAAAACTTTTTACAACAGATAGAAAATATTTGTCTGAAGGTTTATAATGATGGTATATTATAAGATGTGATATGTTGGGCTATTGCCATCCTCAGATATTTAATGTGAAAAATATTAAATAAACATTTTTTTAGTTAATATAAACATAATTTACAAGACAGCAACTAAACTATAATCAATTCCTACATATAAAAAACAACTCCAATTTTGTTCATATGATCATCAATTGAATATTATTACGGATAATTGAATTTTTGATTATTGCTCCTGACAAAAAATTTATTTTAAAAAAGCTATAAAAAAATTAAGTTATATTTACAAAAAAATAAGTTTATAAACATGTATAATTCAGTATAAATATCCAATATTTCACAATATATTAATTTAAAGCAATATAATAATTCATTAATGTGTTTAAGGGTTACGTAATTACAAAAAAATATATTGTAAAAAAGGGTATAAAGTGAGAAAAAGGGCGGGAATAAGTTTAAATATAAGATTGAATTTTTCTACAAACATTTAATATTAGGATGATGGAAATAATTGAACATATAATTACAAATGAAATACCATTATAATAAACTTTCAGACAAACAATCTATAAAAATGTTTGAGGAATAAATAAGAAGTCTGGGGAGAAAGTAATCTAGAATGTTAGGTAGAATCTATTTTTTTCTTTTACAGATGATTGATAGTAATAATTAATTAGGATATCTAACTGCAATATTAATAGTTTAAATTTAAGACCAATATTTCAGAGAAGCAATTTTTTAATCCTGTTTGGGTGAATCATAATTAAAGAATAAGGAAATTAATTTCTCACTTGAGTTCCTGCGCTATAGCAGCAATCTGTTCCACTCTATCTTGATGAGCAGCCAAATCACTCTCAAATGCTTCGTGCTTCTTCTTCAAAGCCTAAATAAAAATACTCTTATTCAATGAGCTGAATCATGCATCAACTTTCTTCAAATATAAACATTATTCTAAATAATAAAAATATTACTAAGATCATATTAATTCAACATTTTTAATGACATAAGTTTTTATTTACTCTTATAAAAGCTTAATTCTAAAAAAGAATTCAAAAGAAAAATATTATTAAATTTTTTTTGATCAATAAATAAAATGTATATATATAATTCTAAGGAATAAATTTATAGACGGAGCAAACTGTTTATATTATATCCATTTATAATGAAATACAAGTAAAATGCTGTTAATCTAGCCCTCTTCAATTAAAAAACTGCTATAATCCACACCAAATTATGAACCTATAATAATCTTTCATATTGACTTCCACAAGATAGTATTTACTTAAGTAATATTTTTTATTAAATTGTGACAATTCTTACTGAACATAGAAAAATAAATAAATAAACACATTATAGTAAATAAATTAACACACACATTTTAAAATAAAATTATAAGAGATATTATTACTTCACTAAATAGCTGTACATTAATAAACACTGATGAGTGCTATGCTTTCCTGTCGTCCAATATCTCTATAATTAAACCACTAAACATCACATGATCACCATTCCCAATGCTTGTACAAGCTGTTATAACAGAGGCAAAACTCTCCATACAGAAGTGCCACCCATTGCAAGCCAGAGTAATCAATGGAAGCAAGAACGTTTGTGCATAAAATCCCTATCTAGTGCTTAGAGGACTGCATTAGATCCTAAGATGAGGTGCGCACTGGTGAAAACTAGTCTGGGGATATTGGGTGAGTAGGCACTAGTTAGGGATTTTATGCACAAACCTTGCATCCATTGATTATTCTATCTTGCACTGGGTGGCACTACTGTATGGAGTTTTGCCTTATCTCTATAATTCATGATTTTGAAAATACAGCAACAAAATATCTTTTTTTTAAAAAAACTTACTAAGTAAGTGGGTGGAGAAAACGAACAATTTTAATATTAATTTTTTCAAAAAGTTATTACAATTTTCAAAAAGATTAAATATAGATTGAGCATTAGTAATCTGTCAAATGCTAATCAGGAATATATTTTATATCCAGACAAAATTATATAGGAATAGGATGGATTTCAAATTGTTAAGAGTACTAGACTTCATCAATTTGGCAACAGATAATATTTAGTCCAGAAGTGTTTAATTTTAAATACATTAATGATCTTACATATCTATAAAATAAAATAAATACTGTGCATTAAATAAATTGACAAGTGAGGGTTTTTTTTACTTTCTTAGTTGTCATTTGAGACTACAATAGAAAATTGCTCTCAAGTAATCACATTTCATTAAACAATAACTTCAAATCTTTATTTTTCAAATCTCTTATTGTAATTATCTTTAAAAAAAATTAAATATTAATTAGCCAGTGGAGGTTAAGTAAAAATGAGGAAACAAATCACTATGTAAGAGATTAGACTTTACAGAAGTAAAAAGAGTGATGAATTAATCATTATACTAAATTATTAGTTTGATACAATAATAAAAGAATATTTAATAAATTATTAAAAGTAATCTGTTTACAGCACTATAATTATTTAAATATATTAATAAAGTAATGGGAAATATTTGTTTTAATTACTACTGAACAAAGATTTTATATTGATAGGAAAGTAAGCACTTATTTTTGTAAAAAAAAAAAAATCATTTAATTGTTAGCAATAAAATAGTTTGAAACACGCACGCGTGTGTTAAAATTAATATTTATTAAATTTCGCAGCTGATTAAAAGTTCTTTAAAAACCCAGTATATTTATAACAAACAACATTTTAAAACCAAAAATCCAACCATCCAATTTTCTTTTGGAATAGGATTCAGTTTTTTAAATTCATAAACATTTCTTCAAATTTTGTTTGTTTTATTGAATTTCAAATATTTTACATAAATTTCCAATGTATCAACCATTTTTTATGGTCATGGTTAAGATATTACAATATATACGAAACGAAATTGTGAAAGATTAAAAACTGAAATATAGTAGTTACCCTAAGGGATTAATAAATTAAATTATTAGGAGATAGAAATAAATTGCTAAATAAAAATAAACAAGAGAATCACGTCAAGATAAAAAAAAATTTCATAAGGATTTTAGAGTAAGCAAAAAATACTTAATATAGATAAAAAAAAAATTATGACATATATCAAAAAATATAATCCAATAATGAATTTTAACCAGTTTCTATAAAGAAAATTAATTTACATAAAAGTTTAAATGAGGAAAATAATAAATTAAATAGTCTAGATAATATGAAAGGAATTTAAAAAATAGAATGCTTAGATTGCAAGATAATAAATAGAAGTTATTTTATATTGAAACCACTAAGAGTAAGATTAAATTTAGATTGAAGCTATATTTAAAAGAATTCCAATGTTTTTGGTCATCCTAAGAAATTTAAACATTTTAATTATGCCATTATGATGATTGAAAATATTGAATCTAACTTAGAAAGATTGATTTTAAAAAAAAAGCCTGTTTAAACAAATTAAATGGACAGATAATAATTAATAGGTTATTTTAAAGCACTGGTCAAGATAGTCAGTATTTGCCAGATGTTAAAAGAAAAAACATAGATTACTACAGGTGTGCAAAGGCATTTAAATTTTTTTGCTTTAAATAAACTGATATTTTCCAAGTTCAAAACAAGAGGAATAACTTTAAAAAAAGTTATGATAATGATTATATTTTCTGCGACATCTTGCTTTTCGCAATATTTTAACTTTCTGATAATATATAAAATTTTATTATTGTATTATGCAAACTGAAATTATTGTGAAAATATCTTAAAAAACAATTCTAGTCAAGCGTTGTTAGCCGAGAGGCCAGCGCAGCTGCCTTGCAAGCAAGTAGTTCGTTGCAGACGGTTGTTACGGGTTCACCTCCCAGCCGATGCTATGACATACGGAAAAAAAAACAATTCTTTAAAAATGAAAATAACATAGGAAAAGAATTCAACAGTTGTTTATCAGACAAAACAAATCCTCAACAGCTCATTTAGGAATGAGAAGCATATTATCATTAATATTAGAAATAATTACAAATGCAATTAAATATTAAGTGAGTTGCATATTTGTGTTTGATAAACAGCTTTAATAATTGTGTATATTTAAATTTTCATACCATAATTCAAATAATAAGTTTTTGTTTTATAAATAAAATTATTTATAGTGAAATTCTGAATTAATAAGATGTTTAAACCAGTCTGACTGATGAGTGACTGTTCAATACACAAACTAGTTTTTAGTATTTTTTTCCCAATTTTTGTTTTCCAAAAAATAATAATAATAATAATAATAATAATAATAATAATAATAATAATAATAATAATAATAATAATAATAATAATAATAATAATAATAATAATAATAATAATAATAATAATAATAATAATTTAATTAATGATTATATTCAGTGTTTGCGCTCTTCTTTTCATTACCATTGGAGTACTTTTCTATAAATTTCTGTCAGCCATTACAAATATTCAATTTGTTAAAATGCGGAACATGACTCAACTTACTTTTAATTCATTAAGTTTGCATTGCCTAAAATCTGCACTTTGCAACATTTCTTCTTTTCCATGAGTCCATTCTTCATGAATATCAGCTTTGTGCTTAAATTTTTGAGCAAGGTGATCCAAACGCTCCAGTCTATATATATAAAAAAATTAAGTTCATTATTTTTAATATATATACATAATTACTTCTATAAATCTTCAACTTAATATAATTATTTTTACTTTCACTATTATTATCACTTTTCCACAACTGATCCTATAAAAATTCATACCAACTAAATCTTCTATGCTAGATAATGATAAATATAACTTAACTACTAAATTCTTATCACTATAGTTTTGATACTAATCTAAACAAACTATGCAATCATATACAGGCAGTCCCCTAGTTACAAACTTAATTGGTTCTTGATGTGTGTTTGGAAGTTGAAATTGTTTATAAGTCAAGGTATGTAAAAGAAGATCAAAAAGGGTTTTCAAAATACAATATTTCTTTTTTATTGATTAGTATCTGGAGTTTTATTTACAAATTTATCAACGGTTAATTGAATTGTATTCTTTTTCTTCTCTTGATAAAGAATTATGTAACAAATAAATAAATAATCAATCAAACAAGATTGAAATAAACAACTATTAATAATTATATTTAAATATTTATCAAACCGGCTTTCATCTCCATTGAGACCTTCTCAAGATATTATATTATAGAATTCACATAAACAAATAATAATATTCACTCCATCTACTGGACATTTTTTACATTATATTTCATTTTCTTTTTAAACATGTCCATATATTATAAATAAATAAATTTAACATATTATACATCTAAAAATTTTAACAATATTTCTCCCAAAAAAATAATAATAAAATATATATTTTACATCTTATAAAAAATAAATAAATAAATTGGTATTTACATATGTACAACCATTTCCTACATTTTCCAATTGTTTAATAAAGCCCATTTCCCACCTAATTTAGCTGGACCTTTTACTAAATTTACACATTTGTCTAAGTTTTCTTGAATATATAATGTTTCATAATATATTTTCTTATGGTAATTCTTCACATACTTAATAACACATATTTTCCTCACACTTCATTTTATGCCCTGTATCCAAATAATGCAAATATGGCCCTGATTTGCATTATTTAGATACAAGGCATAAAATGAAGTGTGAGGAAAATATATATATTATGAAACATTATATATTCAAGAAAACTTAGACAAATGTGTAAATTTAGTAAAAGGTCCAGCTAAATTAGGTGGGAAATGGGCTTTATTAAACAATTGGAAAGTGTAGGAAATGGTTGTACATATGTAAATACCAATTTATTTTTTATTTTTTAAAAGATGTAAAATATATATTTTATTATTATTATTATTTTTTTGGGAGAAATATTGTTAAAATTTTTAGATATATAATATGTTAAATTTATTTATTTATAATATATGGACATGTTTAAAAAAAAAAAAGAAATATAATGTAAAAAATGTCCAATAGATGGAGTGAATATTATTATTTGTTTATGTGAATTCTATAATATAATATCTTGAGAAGGTCTCAATGGAGATGAAAGCCGGTTTGATAAATATTTAAATATAATTATTAATAGTTGTTTATTTCAATCTTGTTTGATTGATTATTTATTTATTTCTGTTTATGACAACATTATGAACAAATAAATCATATTGGATATTTGACCATCATAGTAATTATGTAACATTCTGTGTCTCCTATTGCCCTTCATACATGAGATATACATCTCCATTGGGATCACATTCTTCCATGATGGTCAAAAATTTGTCGAGATCCATGAAGACTTCATTCATATTCTTGATTGTCAAACTCTTAACAATAAGTTCATTATCAGGTTCTTCTTCATTTTGTATTTCATTAATCTCTTGTAATTTAATCAAGTCTTCATTTGACAGAGGTTCTGAGTGAGATTGTATTAACTCATCAATATCTTCATCAGTGACATCTAAATTTCATTACATTCATTAAGTTGACTATTTCAGTTGTGATATCTTCAGGAGTTTCTTCAATGTCCATAGAAGCATTCATCATTTGTGGATATATTTTTTTCCAACAACCTTTCATTGTTGACTCTCTTATTTCAGTCCATGCATCCCTAATAATATTTATTGCACTCCATATATTATAACTTTTCCAAAAATATCTTAATGTAGATTCACCTTCCTTGTCAATTGCCTTGATTGCTTTTCATATAATACCGCTTAATAGTAGCTAACACAGTTTGGTCCACAGATTGTATTTCACTTGTGGTATTGAGAGGGATAAACACAACATTAACATCTGGATATAAATTTTTCAGAGATTTTGGATGTCCAGACGAATTGTCTAAGAACAATAATATTTTAAATGGTAAATTATTCTCACTATAATATTGCCTAAAAGAAGGCACAAAATGGTGTGAGAACCAATCTTGAAAAAGCTGTGCACCTAGTCCAGGCTTTAGCATTTAATTTCCAAATGACTGGAAGCATTCTTTTATCTTTTCCTTTCAATGCTCTAGGACTTTCTGTCTGATAAATTAGCATTGGCTTCAATTTAAAATCACCAGTTAAATTACCTCCAAGAAGCAAAGATAATCTTTTTTTAGAAGATTTATGCCCAGGTGCAACTGATTCTTCCTTTGCTAAATATGTACATGCAGGCATCTTTTTCCAAAATAATCCTGTCTAATCCACATTAAAGACAAGGCATGGAAAATAAGCTCCATCTTTAATGATATTAGAGAAAGTGGAAATTCACTGGCAGCTTTCCCGCAGTACATTTAATATTATATAAAGAATATCTCATTTTAAATTTGTGAAACCAGCCACTGTTTGCTACAAATTCAACAGCAGGGTCTTCTTTTAATTCTTTCTTCTGAACTTCATGCAAACTAAGTCCTTAGCTTGAATAATTGATAAACTCACTGAGATGCCTTTTTGATGTTGATCTTCAATCCATAAAGCCAAAGATTTCTCCATTTCATCTATTACTCTGCCATATCTTTTTGAAACAATCTTTGAAGAAATATTTCCACAATTTTTACCATATTCCCTTAATTTTGTTCTTATTTTTCACAATTATATATATTGTTAATTGGTTTAAATTACATGAATGTGTGATTGAAGCAAAAGTTTCATCATTTTCAGAACGCTTAATTATATCCATTTTGGTCTCGACCATTTGGGGTTTATAAGACCTTGATTTCTTTTTAGTTGTATCAACACTGCTGCTTTTTTTTGTTTCTCACTCATGTTTTAAATTAATAAGAATGAAAAAGAGATCACCAAAACAGAAATATATACAGTATATATGTAACGCAATCTTATACAAACTACTTTTAAAAACAAGCACTAATCAAGATGATTCTGTTCAAAATAGTCTGTGACAATGCTAAAAATAAAAGTAATTAATGTCAGACGATGGGAAGATTTACTGTATTTTATATAAGTTCTTATTGTTCTCTAAAATATACTTTTTATTATTTTCTAAATTATAAAATTTACCTGTCTTTAGAAAAAATTCAATTGCAAATGTATGTACTGTAAATACTTTTTTTTTTAATCAGATACTGTAAACTTGTAGTGTTAATTACTAAAAGGAATTTTGTAATTATTCAAGTACTAAAATACTGTACAATTTTGGATAGATAAAGATCTAAAGTTCAAAAGTGATTATGTTTATAATTCGAATGTTTGTAACTAGGGGAATGCTTGTAAACTAAAATTAAACTTATCACTATCTTACTGTACTAAATGATTAATATCGCTATTTTTGGTAATCTTGAATTTTATACATACACATACACACATATAAAATAAATATTATATACAAATGAAATTAAAAACACTAGCCATTATATTAACAATTTATTTATTGTTTTTAATGATGGTGATGATGACAAAAATATGAATTAAAAACTGATATCTCAATGAGACATGTTCAAAGGCAAAACTCTCCATATAGTAGTGCCACTCAGTGCAATCCAGAGTAATCAATGGATGCAGGAAGGTTTATGCATAAAATCCCCATCTAGCGCCTACTCATCCAATATTCCCAGACTAGTTTTTAGCTTGGGACTGAGTGGTGCAATTGTATGGAGAGTTTTCCCTTTGTATTAACAGTTTGTGTAAGCATAAAGAATGGTGATCATGAGATGTTTAGTGAAGACATATTCAGCTAAATTCAATTACACTTGGTAAGGAATTAACTATGTATATTTCAAAACTGATAATTAGAAAAAAGAACTCTTGAATTTATAAAAAAAAAAGTTACATGACTAATTGAACTTAACTGATAATCAATTGTCTTTATTAATATATTCGATATAAACTTGGGTTGATTGCTGTATCAACCTTGAGATATGGCTAGACTACTCAAAATCCAAATCAACTAGATCAGGGGTCCCCAACCTTTTTGCACTTAAGAGCACATTCTATAATACTGGCCAGGTGGCGGGCACCATTTATTTTTTTCAACCAGATGGCGGGCACCATTTATTTTTTCAATGTAAATTTATAGTTGGATATTGTTAATAATACACATAATGTACAAAAAAATGTTTATTTCAAAAATAAAATTTTAATATATAATTAATGTTTATATTTTTACGCTGTAAAAGT
This sequence comes from Epiperipatus broadwayi, assembly GCA_028023455.1. NCBI lineage: Eukaryota > Metazoa > Onychophora > Udeonychophora > Euonychophora > Peripatidae > Epiperipatus > Epiperipatus broadwayi. The sequence continues at coordinate 14,229,922 of JAQFVV010000010.1, read as the reverse complement.
ATAGTATGACCTACAATTTGATTACAATATAATACAATAATTTATAAGAAATTTTAAAAATTAAATTTATTTGTATCAGATAAATAGTTTTTTATCGTATTCGGATAGCAGCGGGCACACATAAAATGGTCTGCGGGTGCCATGGTGCCCGCGGGCATAGGGTTGGGAACCCCTGAACTAGATAATGACTATCAATTATATAAAATCACAGCTCATAATCACCATAAATGAATATGTATATACTACACACTTAACCTTTAATGATAATCTAGTCTCATTATTTGAGAGGGACAAAATATATTTAAATATATATATACACCTCTCACAAAGACTATAGTTTGGGCCAAAAATCTTGTAGATCATAGCTGTATCCCACCAACCTTCGTTAATTATTTAATATAATTTATTATCTACACATAATTGTCATCAATAAAACAAAATATATTTGCTGATTTAATACCATTTGCAAATAATTAATATTTCTTTTCCATTCCTCTCTTATTAAATAATTCATTTTCTAGAAATAACTACAACAAGTTATTACTATTCTTACTATATTAAAAAAAATTAACTACTTACTTGATGCTATTTTATGCATTTATAAAAGGTTTGTATTTGCATATCTAAAAACTTATTTGAAATTACATAGATTAATAACACCTATTATCATTCATTCAATTTTAAATAATCATTCATTTTCAATTATATTTTAATTGTCAATCATTGGTGGTCGAGATGCTGCTTTACAAGCAGTTGTTCCGGGTTAGTGGGTTTGCTTCCCAGCTGATGCTATGACACATGGGGGGGGGGGAGGATTATATTTTAATTTCAAAAATTGTTCTTACTACATTTGTTTTATTTCTTATTAATAAACTCTTCTGACAATAAATTCCAGAGCTTTCAATTTTTAAGGTTTTTAATTTTGTTGTATAGCAATAGATAATCATAATAAAAATAATTACTTATTGAAATTTATTGGATTCAGTTCTACTTTCCAGTTTAAATGTCTGACTTGCTTATTTGTTTGTTCCCTTTTGATAATTACAAGATAATGTTTTTAAGTATATGATTCTAATAAAACTTCACAATTTAATGTTTACTTTGAAGACATCAATTTTCAGATAGCAACCTATTTTTAAATAATTTCTGAGTTTGGAGGAAATAAAAATAACAGCCTCTGCTCTAACTTTTTAATATCCATTATGTTTCTTGAAATCAATATTTATTTATAATATCCCAAGTTCAACATTCTTAAAAATAATTTCTACCAATATATGTTTAAATAACCAAGTATACCTACTATTACATAAAAAGTAACAGAATAAAAATAATAATAAATTTATTATTAAGTTTAGTCCAAAGATTAATAATGAAGATTAATTAAATTCAGAAGTGATTAATTAGATTTACGAATATCAAAATAAATACTATAAAAATATAAATATCACAGTCAAATCATACAATTTTAACTAACTTTTATTACTGCTGCCAAGCATTTTCTTCTTTCATTATACTATATTAACTTACAATTGCTGCTACAGTTGCAGTTACACCTTACTCATATTATAAATGTTCTAAAAATCTTCTAAAGTTTATTAAATGAAACTATTAAGTACATGAACTTCACTTCTAAATTGACTGACTTTTATTGTAAAAAAAAAAATCAATGTTTTACATTATAATTTTAAATACTCTGCAAGGTAGTATTACCTCATCATTTCTGATAGCAACCATTCTTCGAATCCTTTTTCTGACTGCTCCAAACCATGCCATGCATTAGCAATATCTGACACCATTTTACCTTCAGATGGTAAATACGCAGGTCTATTATTCAGACGCAATTTAGTCTGTAAGGTGTTGAAATTAGTCTCCAGTTTAGCCTTTTGTTCAACACGAGGTGGTTTATGTTTGCGCCTATACTGTCGAAATTCTTCAAGTTTCTTCTGAACACCACCCAAAGTATTATCAGTGGTGCGGTTCTCCAGCCAAGGAGTTGTGCGGCGGATCCATTCCAGCAACTAAATGATAACAGATTCTTTTAACTATACAATACTAGACTACATTATAGAGTAACTGAAAATAACACTTATAACTTATCATCAATAACTATTAATCAAAGAAAAAAATATTACATGTATACAAATTTGTACAAATCATTGGCAAAATTAAACGACTCACATCGCTGGCCAGACGTTCGTACTCTTCCATTAAACGTTCATTTTCCTGGTTGACCTTCAATACCTTGCAGATTCTATTGGCAGCAGTTTCCGCCTAAAAATTTTTAAAATCGAATGTCAAATGTTTGCTTTTTATTTGTTCATACATATTAAAAACTATTATAAGCTCTTATTTCATAACCAATTATACTAATTACATTCAAATATTTATAAAATACAATATAACAATTCATCAATTGCTAAAAACATCATTAATATAATTAAAATAACTATTGCCAAGCACTTTCAACTCCTATGAGTCCTTATCTAGGCAGTAAAAACTCATATTTTCTCCTAAGCGATAAATTCAACATTTCAATGCATAGGCCAGGAACAACTAATTTGAAAACTGATTAATTTTGAATTCATAACCCAAAATGAATTTTGTATAAGATATGATTCTTTAATCTTGCATTTTTTAATCATGTTTCATGCCTTAATATTGCAAAATCCTTTGGACTACATATATGGCCTGTATTATTTTAAAATGTTGAATTTATCACTTAGGAAAAAATGTGAGTGCTTTACTGCCTTGATAAGGACTTGTAAGAATTGAAAGCGCTTGGCAATAGTTATATTTATTTATATTAATGGTTCTCTGTTTTTAGCAATTGAAGAATTATTATATTGTATTTTATAAGTTGTATTAACAGAAGTATTATATTGATTTATTATTCAAATATTTATTATTAATCATTTTTATACAGATTTTTATCAATATTTAAGCATAAAAGCAAATTCATTTAAAAATAACTATACTAATTACATTTTTTTTATTCATAGTGAACATGAAATTTAAATAGCTTTTATTATAGTTTTAATGCAATTCATAGCAATAATTCGATCTGCCAATTAATAACTACAAATCTATAAATAATAAGCTCCTAAGTGCTTAAAAAAGTAGTCATAAAGTTATTCAATCCAATAAAAATATTTATCTATATATGGATATATGTATCTTCAATGAGTTGAATCAGGCTTTCTAATATACAAAACATTTATTTTATTTTCTAACTTATTTTATTTTAGTTTAACCTATTTGAAATTAAAATAAATTATCACAAATTTAAAGAATTAAATTTTTTTGCATTAATATAATTAATTTGTTTCAGCTGAAAGCAATTAACAAAACAATTCTGTCTTTTCATTCATTCCCAATCCCCCATCCCACCCACCCTTTTTTTTATATTTGTCATAAAAAAATATGTTTGTTATTTGTTTGTTTTTTACAAAAAAAAAAAAACAACTCTCTATACTTAAATTTACTAACATTATTATAAATAAAATAAAAAACTGTTTAAAACTTATTTCTTATAATCTTAAAATTAGCTTATAATTTAAAACTACTTTAAATAGCAATAGACAATAATCATTTCAAATACATTGCTGACATACATAATTACGAATGTTTTTCATTAATTTTAATCATTTATTTGCATTATGGAAGATTTACTGTTTTTGGTTTTTAGTAGTCCATGTATAGAATCTAGAAACTGCTCAGTTTTTTGTTTTTTTTTTTAAATTATAACCAAAATTTCTTAAACTTTATATAGAAGTTCTCATTATAAAAATTGTTTGATGAAGACCATTTATTAAATCTAACAATTAGTTTTAAAATTATAGTTTAAACAATTTCTCTGCTGTATCACTTGTTGTTGAAAAGAGTGATTCTTAGATAATTATGAAATTTCCAAGCATCCATTCACTTCTAAAGAAATAACAAATATTACTGCATTTGAACAATATGTAGAAAATAGATTTAAAAGGAAGAAAATGAGATCACCCTCTGTAAATCTGAATGCTTTTTAAAATTTTACATAAGATCTTAGTCTGGATGTTGTTAAACTTCAAAGGCAGAAAAGAAAATGAAAAAATTAATCAAAAAATTATATGGAAAAAATATTATCTTTTTTGTTATTGTTGAAAATCACCTTTATTGATGTCGCAAAAATAATCTTCTTCTACCTACTAAAAACTGCAGAAGGAACTACAAAAAATCTTTTTGCTGCCTTAAAAACCCATCAGAGATTAGCAAATCTCCATATAAAAGAAAAATACATGTATCTTTCATCAACAATAAAGAAATCTCAATTATTTTTTTAAATCTATTAACATTGAAATACAAAACTATTAAATTCAATACATCTTGATGCCATCTTAAATAAAATATTAATGTTTATTTGTTTGAAAACAGTATTTTATTAATTATACTTATATATTTAAAATTAGTATAAGTAAAAAATATTCATAAAATATATGCAACTATTTACAAGCATGGCCAAGAAATTTAATTCAAATTAGGAATAATGATTTTGCAAAAAATTTACATGTAAGCTCATCTTTTTTTCCCCCAAGTAGCGAACTGAGCTGACTATACAATATAATTTAGTAAAAGAATATCTAGCTATTCTTAATTGATGAAGTGTCTGTTCAATATACCTGAAAATCTTAAAATTGCAAACCCTTTGGATAAGAGTGTTAAAAAAAAATAGTCAATCACTGTATAGATGAAATTCTTACTATATTAGGAAGACTAAGTTCTGTTAGAATAAATCTGAAATAGCTTTTAAACCTGGATACAAGGGGGATAATTTATTTAAATTTTTTAAAAATCCACTTTTACTAAAAATTGCTGCTTAATAACTGGTATCCATCTTCTTCAGTTAAACTAAACATTTGTTATACACCTGGGTCTCTTTTTACGCGGACTTATTTAACACAATTTTGAAGTTGCGCAATTCGTGTTTCACCGGAAGTTGATCTCCGATAATGCGCTATTACTTTAAATAATAAATTTCGCGCACTTACATTATATTGAAAGTAATAGCACATTATTGGAATTCGACTTTCAACTTAGTAATTTCAATATTTTCAGTGCTTTATAATAGTAAGATTTTATGCAATAATGAAATTAAAATCATGATTTCCACATTTTATGTATGCACACATTAAATTTTACAAGATTATAATGTAAATTTGTTCAAACATTGTGCGTATTAATTTTGCATTTTAAATCACATTCTGTTTTTGCTTTTTAAAAAAGAACGTAATCAACTATTAATCATTTAGTGTCCACAAGTTTATTTTTAAAAGGTCAGTAATTAAAATCTGATTTTTAATTGTAATTAACAATTTAAAAATTACTTACGCGACTTGAAATAATGTGATGTGAAATTTGATTTTTAAACGGAATTGAAAATTGAAGACAAAAATAAGAATTTATTTTTAGTTGTTAATTTTAATTAAATTTTTCCCAGCAGTTGTGAATAAATGTCTTTTTATTATCATAAGTCTAAGTTCATAAACAATTAATAAAATCATCGTCTCAAAGATTAATTACGTTGTCAACAGAAAAACATTAACACAACATGAGAGTGCAAACGAACGTGTGTTTTGGAAAATAGCGATAATAATTAAAACGTGTATAAAAAAATGTAAATTACTGTACTGTAAAGTATGCATAAAAATATATTATTTTGAATAAAATTAAATATTATAGTTAACAAAAGTTTGTCTTGTATCAATTTTTTTCAAATTTGAAATTTTTTATTAGTCATATTTTATTTCCTTATTTTTTTTTTTTTTTGTGCGAATTTTAAAGTAATTTTACGTTGGTGCTTTGCTTTTACGTGAATTTTGAAAAATCACAGACCGCATCCCCCCTTTTTCAATGTAAGTTATGTCTATTTTTGCGCAATTTCATTTGCGCATGTTTTCTGAGAAACCTATCTATCGCGTAAAACGAGACCCAGGTGTACTTTAGTTTGTGTGAATATTTATTTCACACATAATTTTTTTATACATGTGAATTTTTTTATACATGTGTGTTGTAGATATATCTATGATTGTTTGTGTATTAGAAAACAGTGAATTAGCTAATAAAAACATATTGATTTATATCCTTTGATTCAAATCCTAGAAAGCTCTAGATTTTTCTTGATATTATAGCATTTTTTTCAATCCAAATAAATCATCTAATATTGATCAATAAACGGAAATTAATTATTCTTAGCTGGAGAATAAACCAAGAATATAAAACTGCTACATCGGTAAGGCTGGGAATGCCTTCTCTTCCAGAGTTTTGCAATTATAAGAGGCCTTTAACTTGTGATGGCTATTTTAGCGTTATCACTCTAAGATTACTTAATGTTTAACTGGATCCTTCCTTATTGAAAATGAATCGGAATATAAACATTAAAAAGACAATGAGAATGTTTGTAAGTATGTATAATTATTTTTATATGTGCAAAAAAACAAAAACCTCTTTAGAAAGAATTTACAGAAGAACAGTGAACAGTTAAACTATATACATAATATCAGAGAAAAATATTTTTGGAAATTTTACAAAGCAATTGACCAAACATTAATAAAAATAATATATAAAGTAATATTTTTATGGAATTTATTTATAAATATACAATACTAGAAGAAAGTCTAACAACAAAAAATGGTATCTCTATAATTCATTTAAAAATAAAAAGTTGGCTATAAGTGCTCAGATTATTGATGTAACTAAACTCCAAAACGTGAGAATATTGAATATTTAATTTTAAGAATAGCTTTATCATAAAAAAAAAAAAGGTTATATTCATATGAAGTTACTATTAATGAAATGAGCAAACAATTTAAACTTCGTGGCTAATTGTTCTAAAGTGCAAAATATAAAATGTGCTAACATGCACAAGCACACAAAGCTGAAGACAAAATAAAGAGAAAATGAAATAAAATTATGATAAATAAATAATAGTAAAAACTAAACAAATGAAGTCAAAAGTTTTAGCTACACACAGAAACAAGTGTTTTTTACTCAAATTAATGAAATTGTGTCAAATAATAAGAAATAAAAAAGTAATCTGATTTTAACCTAAGAGAGATCTGGGAATAATGTATTTATTTATTTATTTGTTCAAATGTATACTTATACGATTCAGGAAAGCTAATGGGCTATGTATGCATAAATATGTGACTGTGGATGAAAGAGTGTGTGTGTGTATGTGCAAGTGTAGAAAGATTCATTTGGAAATTAAAATCTTCATATAATTTTATTATTCATAATGAAAAATTTATGATTTTCTCTATTGCAGTTTTTCATAGATATATATATACTCAGTTTGAATCTCAAATTTGTGAATCAATTACTTATCCACTTAGATTTAATAATTGGAAATCATATTAACTTTTGACCCAACAATCTTAGACCAGCATTTTATATAACTATTTCAGAAATATTACTTAAGATTATTAACTGAAACACAGGCTTATTATATACCTGTGTCTATATATGTAATATATAGGGTGGCCGGCTTTTGAGCATTCCAGCATCAGATTTTCAATTGGAATGGGCAGTTGAAGAGTTGGAGTGTGGAGTAGATTTGAAGCCTGTCCATTAAAGTATGAAGATTGGCTATCTTAATATATATATATCTGAGCACTTATAGCATATATGTGTGGAGATGGTAATCTGGACCAACTGATGATTGCTGTTTTAGCATGAAATACGAATATTGGTGATTATTTATCTTTTCAACATATATGTGTTCAAGTGTATCAGTGTTATGAGATAGAGTGGTGGGTTGTGTTAAGATTATTAAATATTTTATTTGATTGTGGTAGGAATTAATCAAGACAGAATCATCATTTTTAAAAATGATTATGGTGTTTTGCATTTAGTTACTCCATAGTTTGTAAGTTAATATTATGAGAAGAAAAATTGATGCTTTATAAATTAAAACCATATTTGAAACCAATAAGCACATTGTCTAACTTTCAATTAATGTAACTATTTTATATATTTAAAACTCAGTATGAAATCTGATTCATCATTAAACCTTCAAATTAAACGCTTGAATGGACTGCGAAAAGTATGTCTACCAGTTTAGCTCATTATCATGAAAAGGTGCAGATGGGTATTCATTTCTAAAATCTTTTTAAAATAATTTTAAAAAATAATTATCTTTTCCAATTTTTTTTTTTTAAAGCTGTTGTTTGTTTTGGCTACTACCTCATGAAAATAAAATTTATATAAAAGCATCGAATGTGTGTGTGTATATCCAAATATTAAAAAATTATCTTCCTCATTTCTTATTACATTCGCACTTTACCTTTCCTCTTTTTATATTTGTTATTATTCATATATATATATATTTTTTTTCAAAACACTTCAAAAGAATTTTTGAACTGCACCTTTTATACAATAAAAAAAAAATAATAATAATAATTCAAATTAACATACAAATGTTTTATTTGAATAATCTACGATTTTTTTTTTCCTACACCAAATTAGCTAATTTATAAAATCCTTTCAATATTATTACAATTGCAATGTATTACCCTTTCACCCCTTTTCTTATTCTTAAATAATCCTTTAAAAAAAAAAATTATGAGGCTTAAAAAAATAATTCAATTCAAAATTAGAACTAATTTGCAAAATTAATTGACTTTATTTTTTTTTATAGCCACACATAAAAAAATCCCAATTTAAAAAACATAATCAAAATCGTAAATAATGCAACAAAAAACTTTGAACTGATAAGGATAATACACCATTCAACATATGCAAAAAATAGAAATTTTAAATATAGTTGATACAATATTAATTTTTTAAAAAAATAATAAGAACTATTAATTACACAAAAACAATTGTGGGTAAACTTTTTTGACGATGTTAATATAGCTATTCAAAACTTAAATTAAGCTGTTATGTATAGCTTTAACATTAAATTCATATTTGATGTAGAGATTTTTTTTTAACATAGAAAACTCTACAGAAATCTTTTCAAAGAATTTATGTAATAAATTGTTTTTCTCTTCATCAGTAAAAATTGTAATTATAAATATGCCACTTTTTTCGCATAAGTTAGTGAAGCTATAATTATACTATAATGTGTAATATGTCTGCTTAGCGCTTTGGATATTTAATGTTCAAATCTCATACTCATAGCTTTACAAATGAAGACTGTTGCGATTTATTGTACACATATGCAAATGAGTTTGAATTTTTAATTAGTTAGTCCATTGTTTGGAGAGAGCAAAGCATGCCTCTGGCCCTGAGATCATTTGCTATGTAAAAAGCTTGTTTGACTTTTCTTTTGGCATTACTCTTCTCTGTGCAAATTATTTGGGCAGAACTGGATTCGAATACATGGCCTATAGCAGATTGGTGGTCCCAGAAGACTGATGTTCCTTCATTTTTATTTTTAACCCTGTTGTATGCATTATAGATTTCAACCAAGAGATGAATTCTCCAAAAGACTTCATTGAAATCTTTCAGTTATATCAACTGTATGCATAGATTGGATAAACATTAACTGTGTGAGTCATGATATTTGACAACAGTTACATAAGAGATTTCTAATTTTCATCTATGAAGCAGTTAAGAATAGCAATCATGAATGAATCTGAATCTGTCGATGAGACTTCAATTATCAAATTTAGTTGACTTTATTGATGGATTTAGAAAAAAAAAATTGTTTTGGGTCTCATAAAAAGTCTCCTTCTTATGCCATGATTTTTCAAGTGGCTGAAAATTTTCTTGGTTGAATATTCAGAAAAATCTTGATTTGAAGTGTGTCTTAAATGGTTATCTTAGAGTTAGTGATAAATCTGATTTTTATAAAAACTTTTTATACATATTAAATTCATATTAGTAATTGAGGTGTTAATTAAATATATTTATCATTTACTGCCATATAAAAATTATCACTTCCATATTCATTATCTTCAATTTTTTTATAAATCTTGTTTATTCTATGCATCAAATTTCTCTACATCCATATATATATTATCCTATAATTCTATTTATTTTGACCATATTCTATGTTGCTGTAATAAATGTTTATTTCCAATAATTCAAAATTCCTCTCAAAATGGTAATAAAAAAGTAGAGTTATAAATAATAATAACAAATAAACTAGTATTCAAACAACTTACCCTAATAGCTTTAAAACTAAAATGGAAATAATACTGTAAACGTAAACATATGTATATATTAATGCATTTTTTACTTATATAGGTACAACTATCTATATAAACATAATGTCTGCAATATTATTTCTGTCTTTAATAGGTCATTTTAATGTAATGAAAGAAAATGTTTTGAATATTAATTCCTCAATATCATTTGCCATTGACATTTACAGCCCTAATTTTTTTTATTAATACTTCAAGAGGAATTTTAAGTAACGTGAAAAAGATCTTGAAAATGACCACAAAATATGGTTGACATGTAAATGGAATTATTGCATCGATTATATATGAATATAGAAAAATTTAATTCATAGAATAATCAAGATTTGTAAAAAAAAAAAAAAAATGATAGTAATAACTATATGGATAATAGTTTTTATATCCTGGAATTAATGGACCAATTTTGAAAGAAAAAGAAAATTATTTACTCATTTAATTGCTTTCATAAATTATGTTCATTAAAAAAGAATCTTCTACTTCATTTACCCACTACAATTGTGTTAACCATTTTTGTTAACTTTTTGAATGATTACAAAATTAGAAACAAAATATTATAATTTGTTGGAACAAAACTTACAAAACTACCAATTTTCAGCCATTAAGGAGGAAGTGCATGCTATTCTATAGTTAACAGCCAAAAATGCAATTAATCTCAACAATATAATATTTAATATAATTGTTAACTTTTAATAAACATTCTTAATCTTTGCAAAGTTCTTGAAACTTGAACAAGAGACCAAATTATCTTCAACATAATATTAAATGCATCTTAAAATTTCCTATAGTCAAATTAGATTTATGTAGACTAAATTTGCTTTTATATTATCAGTTAATTATTTTAACATGCTAATAAGGTAAAGGATTTTATTTATTAATAGATTTTTTTTTAAAAAGTATATATGTATCATAACATACGAATTCAAATTGCAATATACTCACATTTGCTACTATAAAATATTACTAAAAAAAATTTCTTTACACGCTAAATACCATGTTAAAATATACATAGAAAACCTTAAAACCTTCCTAAGAAGCAAGCAGCCACCAAGAAAGGATTCATTTAACTGCTATGTGCCTGTTTTTACCTGCTGTGCTCCGGAGAAAGCATGATAATAGGAAGAGACGTACGTCATGATGGACCGCTCATCTGGCATGGCTGTCTGGACAATTTCTGTTTAACATGCAGCATGGAAAAAAAGAAAAGAAAAAAGAACACATATAAATGCTAAAATATAAACCTAGCCTAGGCCAGGAGTTTCTTGTTACCTGGTGGGCACCTTGGAAGGCGTGATAGTAGCTTGACACATAGGTCATAATAGCCTTCTCATCTGGCTTTGGAGTACTAATGATATCTGAAATAGGAAAAAAAATCATTCTATAATTAATACTGATGGTCCTCTTGAAACCATACTAAAACAAATATGCCACTTTTAAATTTGTCTCATATATTACTTCTATTGCATCTCGTAAAAAGATCCTTCACAGTTCTCATATAAATATATTATGATTATTAAGTTAAAAAAAATCATTAACAGGATGAAATTATCATATTCTATTAAGTTAGTACCATAAACATTATTAGAATTTAGTATGTTTAGTCAAACAAACAAAAAATTGTACATTTCATTAATATTGTTTTTATTTTAGATTTTTGGGTTCATTAGAATTTAAGAAAATCTATAAAATTGAGATGTGAGAATATAAATTCTGTTAAAAATTAGGCAAACTATGGGAAACTACCATCAATAATGATCAAGTGTTATCCTTTGGCTGTAGTATACATGTAGTTTAATCAAACCAACCTGCCTTCTGGCTGACGACCACATGAAATTTTGTATCAAACAAATGATACAAAAACCATATATATTTAAATAAAGTTTCAAAATGACCGATTTTATATTTGTAATATTTTATATTTTTGATTCAAATTAATTTAGATGATAGAAAAAAAAGATACATCAATATAATGAAGAGTTAGTGAAATTAATAACAAACTTTTATGAACAAATACTTTATTTACAATTGCACCTGAATTGATTTTGATATCTCAAGATGTTAAATTTATCAAATATATAATAAAAAAATATTTTGAAAATATTATTTTTTTATAATCTATCTGCAATATTAATGTAGTAGTGGCATCTTTGTAAAAGTAGGGTTACAACAGTTACCATGCAGTCAAACGGCAACGTCTTCGGAGTAAATCCATGCGCTGGTCCTAAAGTGAGGCTCAAGGTGCTGTTAGTTGCTGATCAAGCATAAATAAAAACCAAAATAAAAATTAATTAGAAATTTATTTTTTTTCACACAGTTAATCAATTAAAATAAAAAAAATCAAATAATTCAATATCCATAATAATTAGAGATGTGCAAATAAAATTACGAGCATAATTTAGAACATACATATATTAAAAAGATAACAAAAATAGATCTATTAATAATTTAAAATAACAACAAAAATTAGTAATAATTGTGATATTAATTTTAAAAGTAAATTTTAAGCATGCACAAAAAAAGAAGAAAAAGAAATCAATATAAATAAGATTCAATAAGAAAGTTTACATTGACTATTCCTATCTCTTTCTTAATTCAAAACTAACACAATTTTGCTAGATTAAAACTTCCTCTAACCTCTATATATTTTTTTAAAAGCATTTTTATGATGCTAAAAATTTAAGTAGATATTAAATAATTATTAATTGTTAATATTTAGAATAATTATATATAATCATAAATACATACTACACATTAAATTCATTTTTAATAACAAAATTATTCAAAAATTTTCTAAGTAATAATTAAAAAAATCAAGTTTGTTAAATGTAAATATTAATGTTTAGTTATTATTAATTTTAATATACAATATAGATCATTTACTCCCATAAAATTTTGTAAGATTTAGTATTAGACTTGATCTTTCTTAAAATTAATTACAATGTGCTTTTTAAAGTTAGTATCAAAAACTATTTTGTAGAAAACAAATAAAAATCATGAATAGGTACCAGAAAAAAATAATGCATATTGCTTGCATCAATAAGGCTTCTTATTTACTAAACTGTTAGTTTGATTTTATTTTCAAATATAAATATATATTCTAATTTATTTACTACATTGTGTTTATAATTATTTTTAATGTCTGTGTATGCACAAGTTAAAAAAATATTATTTAAATAAATTGAACAGGAAGTAAGTGAAGCTTCTAATGAGTTATATAAGATAAATAAACTCTCCAAAAGATAGATGATACCAGACAAGTAGTATCATGTATCTTTTGGAGAGTTTATTTATGTTATATAACTCATTAGAAGCTTCACTTACTTCCTGTTCAGTTACATATAATCTGAGTTATGTATTATTTACAGATATTTAAATAAATTGTAACTCATACCAAGTTAATAAAATATGACAATAAACTATCTACTAATAATAATTAATTAAATAACAAACAAGTTTTTTTTTTTTTAATGGGATATCAGTTATTTGAAAAATCATTCTAAATACAATAACTTTTTTATGATGGGTATCAACATTTCTGTAAGCATGCAATCATTATTTGCACTTCAATTTGCTTTAAATTTTTCAAATAATGTTTATATATATATTATAACTCCTTTCAGAAAGTCTGTTAATTACATATTCCCCAATAAAAGTATGTTAGCTTGCAACCCAATGTCTTTAAAATCATATTTTGTCATAATAAAATACACATTAATCAATTTAAGTATTGCATTTAACTTTTCCACAATTGGAATGCTGTAATTTAACTATACACATTCTTTTTGAACATACTTACTTCTTGGGCTATTTTAAACCACTTTTGTAAAATAATAAATGATGTTCACAAATGTACTTTTTTCTCTATAAAGGTTTTGATAACAGGCAATATCAAACTGTAGGTAAGAAAAGTCAAATTTTGTGTAATGATTAATGACTGAAAAGTTTATTCAGAATTTTAAATATAAAACATACATAGAATCATGAAAAGTAAATATATGAGAACAAAACCTGGATTTCAGTATGGTAAAGAATGTTTACTCAAACCACATTAAGAGAATAGTTCAGTTTCTTCTATAACTTATTGATCTGTAACCTGATATCATAACTACAATATCCTAAGTGAAATACAAAAAAAAAAATATCACTGGGTATCAAATCTATTGAAAATATATCATTGTAAAAATTTTGCTGATTTTGATCCTTTGGGTGAATGAGCATAATCCTGTTGAAAAATGAAGCCAGCCTCATTACTCAAAATAATCGATGTTGAACATTTAACAACAACATAGCAAGTTCTCATTATATAATTGATATAATGAAAAGGAAAAATCCACAAGCCCTTTCCACGTGATACTACAATTCCACTTCTCTGAACTGTATTTTTTCCTCAGGGTATGTTAATTCATTCCAAATTTGAAATTACTATTGCATTATCGTGACATTTGAACGAGGGGTGTGCACAAAAAATCAAAATTAGAAGATTCACTCATAAAGGGATAATACAATGGGCATTTTTAATATATCTCATACTAAAATAAATAAGTGTAATAGCTGAAAAAATGGATGGCACATATCATTTTAAATGTAATATGATTTTTGACCATATTTATATAAATGAATCCTAAAAACATATGACAAAGGCCAAAGTTATTGAATCCAGAGAAAAATCATTTTTAAAAGATATTTCAACTATTAGATAAGAAAACAATAATGTAAAAAAAATATAAAGCTATTCAGATTCTGAAAGAAAAAAAACTACCAAGTCTTCATTGATATATATATATAAAAATTCCAGACCATGATATTGATCATTATCATTAATCACTGAGAAAATAATTTCAACAATAACAAAATTGTATTTAATTCAAATATGAATCAATCCAGTAATTTTAGAAATTTATCTTTTATTCTTAAAATATGTTTTAAAAAAATTTTTTTTTCAAGAAAGAATGAAAGAAATAAAAAGAAAAATAATTTTCTGACCATTGTTTTACAAAATATCTTCAAAGCTAATCTTTAAGATACAAAATAAATGACTGCATCATAAAATAAAATGAATTTTAAAAAATTTTCAAAAATATAGTGAATTGAAAAAAAAAGCAAATGGATAATATATGTATATAAACAGAAAATACTCATATCATATCCGAAAAATAATTAATTAAAAAAAAAAATCAGTATACATATATTAACTTATTTCTGAAGTAAAGAAACGTAAAAATATAATAAGATTTCCAAGAATATTACTATTTAATAATGATAACGAAAGCCCCCTCCTCCCTATTCCTCAAGTTTAATTCTGATAATTTGTAAATTTCTTATGCAAAAATTTAATAAATAAACCCAACAATCTTCTATAAAGATTAAAGTAATAAGACTATAAATAATAAGCTTGAGTTCACAAAAGTAAATTTGTTAATAAATATAAATTTATTTATGATTTATATCGAAATATAGTATATCCAAATATATACGATGATCAAATATCCAATATAAAAAATTATTATTTATTTATATATTTATATGAATAATAATGTTAATTATATTGTTGAAGGTAAAATATCGTCCAATATGTGGAGTAAATGTAATTAATAGGTTATGTGATGTATAAAACTTTATATCTTGAAAAGGTCTCAATAAGAAATGATGACAGCCAGGTTGATAATTAAGTAATTGTAAATATAATTAGTTGTTAGTTTCAATTTTATTTAGATTAATTATTATATTAGTATGTTCATTTTAATGATATAATGGGCCCATTAAAGATTATAAAATGGTTCTAAATATTAAAATGCCAAATTAAATGTGTCAACAAAGTATCAAGCAATGGTGAACAATGATCAATTATTATTGCTTGGTAGTTAAAGCCTTATAATCATCACTATTTGCTTTATGGCAGCAACTGAAAATATATTCATACCTAATTTATAAAAAGGTATAAAGCAAATCAATAAATCCATTTCTTCATCTTTTTTTCTTTACATTTCAATACATATACAAAAAAAAAATTTGCCATACATCTCATGGAATCAATTAACCAAATACTATATTGAAACAATTATTAAAGCAAATCAATTGTTTATATCTATTCTTTCACTATAGGATTTTATTCTAGCAGTATCTTCTATCCAAACAAAGATTAAAAAACTGCAAGCACAAACTTCATAGCCTGGCATGCTACTAAAAAAGTGAATTTTTAAAAAAAAGGTTCCATCAAAATTTAACTAAAAATGGAAAGAGACAAAATTCATTGGTCATAATTAATTTGAAACAAAATATTTAGACATCAAATTCAGACTATAAGAATAACGGATGCAAGATGGACATTTAAAGGATATTAAACTCTTCATTAAATTCACATAAAAATGATTATGTAAAAAAAAATATTTTAGAATAATGGTGGAAACTAATATTAAAACAAAAATGGGGGAAAAGATATCAATCACAACATACAATTATTCAACTTTTTTTTTTTTTTTTTAAAAAAAAAGAAAAAAATGAATTTCAGAAAAAAACAGAACAATTTAAAAACAAAACAAAAACTATACCAAATAAATTTAAACAAAGTGTAGAAACACAAATAGCAAAGTAGTTCTCATTTACCTTATGTCAAAAATAAAGAATAATAAGTAAATCAGATCAATTCTGATACAATGAACAACACCTACACAGTATCTTAGTATAGACAATCAAAATAGAACAGCAATAAGCAAATAAATAAAAATGATAAATATAGTTAAATGATTATTTTTTTCAGAAATAATTTAAAATAACTGACAATTATCATTAAAAAAAAATTAAGTTTATGAATTACATTATATTTAAATTGTAAACTTTTTCCTCCCATAATTCAACTAATATTTTAATTCTGATATTAATTCAGCATGATTTTTTTTGTCGTGGATTGATAAGTCATGTCCCATTCCAAATTCTGAATCTTCATAAAACGATACATTTAAAAAGTATATAGCTTTAAAAAGATATCATACAAAATTATTTTTGTTATTCACTAAATTAATGTAGTTAAAAAGAACTCTACTATAATTATCACATCAAAGAAAAAAAGAATTTATGTGCAAAATTTTCAGTTAAAATAACTTCTATCTTTGGACAACTTAACAGACTTTTTATAATTGTATCCATATTTATTAAGTCATAAATATAATAAAAGCATAATTTTTAGCAAAGTATGTAATATTCTATATCTCTCTTAAAACAAGTAAGTAGGAATACATTTATTGAAATATTATCAAACTGTTATTCAAAAATGATAAAATCTAAAAATTGTTTCATGTTATAAATTGTTTAAGGATTCTATCAAAGAACTCAATAATTGATACTTTTTACAAAAAATAAAGAAATAGTGCATTCAAATAAAAATGTTTGTTACTTTTTTTTTTTTCCAAATTCACTTTTCAAAATAATCATAGCATCAAATAATAACAATTAGATTTTTTTTTTTTAATTTATTCAAATTATAATATAAAGATTTTCCATCCAATCTTTAACAAGAATTATTGTAAAGAATATGGTGAAAAATAATAGTAAATTAATAAGAATCGATTTCACAACACTGGATCTTACAGCATCCTTTGTCAAAAAACCTCTTGGAGACAATAAACCTGTTTTCCACTAATAATGATTTATTTAATGCAATATATCTCTTATTCAAGTTTATGTAATTAAAGTATTTATATATACAATGTAAAATGGAACCAATGAATCTGCTATATTTTCTAAGACCTCTAGAATTCTGATGGTGAAATTAGCTTGTGCTTTATTTTTTTATAATCTTATGTTTTAATATAAACTGATTATATATATTTGTGGTGGGAGATGATGATCCAGACCAGTTGATGAGTGCTGTTTCAGCACAAAATATGTATATTGGAAATCATTTATCTTTTTCACATATATGAGATCATATGTACAATGAGTGATTGACAGAAGGGAGCTTGAAGGTCTGGGTTCAAATCCCCTCTAAAAATAGTTTGAAGTACGTAAAATATACATACAATTATAATACATGATTCAAAAATTAATACAGTATACACATTCTTAATAATTAAGAAAAATATAAAACTGTTTTATTTACCTATCAAAACAAAATTTTTCAAAAAGCACTCTTCTTTTTTTTTTTTACAAGTATAGGATAATATTTTATTTCCTATTTATTAATAAATTAACAGATTTTTTCACAAGGATTCACTGTAGACTACTAAAAAAAATTTTTACAAGGTCTAGAGGTAATCTTTTTGTGTGTTTCATTTTGAATTATCAATCCCCATCCCACCAAACTTTATCAATGATGAATTAAAAACAAACTTGAAATATAAAAGTGAAGCCAATAAAAAAAAGTTTTGAAATATGTAAGAAGTAATCTTTTTTTTTGTACTGCTTTAAATTAAAACAATGCCAATGAGATTTTTTTTAATACTGTAGTATAAAATAAATAATACTGCATTTAAGCTCTTAAATTACATATATTAAAATTAAATATATATACACACTTCTTGCAAATAAACTGATGACGATAAATGCAAAAGATAAAATATTCTTAGAATATTAAGTGAGATTCTATTTGAATCAGAAAATTACAATTTTGCTTGGTTTTTGTTACATTTTTATTTTTTTCCCAAATAGTGGAATGATGAATCAGCAGGAGCTGAAGACAGAAGATATGGCAGCATCAGTATACATGGGTTATGTAATTTCAATATAATCTTAGATTCAATCTCAATGCTTAGAAATAACTTTTTATAGAGTTAAATAATTTGTTTAAAAATTAAGGATTTTAAATGATAGACTTAGCAGCGATAACCATCTTAGATACAAAAAAAAAATTGATTTTATAACCATAGATTCTTAAAAATTATTCCTTTTTGTCTCATTTTGTTATTATATTGACTTGTCTATTTATATAAATATCAAAGATTTTAACAGCATTAGGCAGATTCAAGAATTAAATAAACTAATAGTCCTAAATATTTATTAAAATATTATTCTTTCTTTATATATAATATATGGACAATATTTTTTAATATAATATATATTTTTTGTTTATGAACCAATTACTTTATATTTAAATCAGTTTTTTAAAACATTAAAAAAAATACAAATAAATTGTACAATATAACTCACCTTCAGCGTCTAACATCTTGGGGATATCTAAATATTTTTCTGCCACTTCAAAGGCTGTGTTCAAATTCTCAAAAGGATTATCCTTAAAATATAAAAATTGTTTAGTTAAAAAAAAATTTCTCTTCAAATACATCACTTCTTTTTTTTCTTAAACTTGTCTATTATTGAACTAATTTAATATGAATAAATTTTTGTATACTTTATATCAACATATAACTGTGGCAGTTTGTGTCCTGACAAAAGACTATAATAAATAATTGTATGTGACTCTAATATGTACAAAAACTTAATCATAATAAATTAGTTCAGAATAAATCAATTTTAAAAAAGGAGTAGTATAAATTACATATAAATATTTTTAGAAAATTATAATTTGTATTATACTTCTCCTTTCAAAAATAAATTACATTGATTGTTCAATATATAAAATTAAAAGTGTGTGAAGTGCTTGAAACAGAAGTTATACAGAGTGCAAAAAATATTAAACGCTAGCGCTTTCGAGGCCATTTGCCTCATATTCATAGCGATAATGCGAAATGATTGTTCAAAAAAATAATGAGTACTACTTATTTATCCAGACTATCTTTCTGCAGATTTCTTATCTCTTATTCTAATACTTCACATATGTATAACTTTTCTCTTCTCTTTCCTATATCTTTTATTTTCTCTATCACTGATTACAAATCTCTAAATAGTACCAAATTCATTTTTTATTGTTTTTTCTATTTTTTTTTATTAAATATCTTATTTGCATCTATTTCATTCATCATTTGAGCATTTATGATCAATTCCATGCAAAAGATAACTCCAATATTCCTTTTGCTTTCTCATATAAAATATCTCAAAGTTATTTTTTCCTTTTCCCTTACATTAAAAGATTCTAATCTCCAAACATAAAATAATTAATATGTTTCTTCTTCATTTCATATTTAACTGCATATAAAATAATCTCCATTTAGCTACTGCAATTCTCGATTTCATTTTCATTTCCAAACAATTTCCTTTTTTTTTAAAAAAAAGCATTAATTTATTCTGTTAGTTACAATCAATCAACATATTTAATTATTCTTCGTATTTATATCAGAGCTTATCACTTGTAAATTACGATTTTTATTTCAAAATTATTCACATATAGCTAATACTGATCATTCCGGAAGTTCTCATTTTTCAGGAAATATGATAAACCTAATCTTTCTCATTCTATCCCAAGACAACAAAATCTCCCAAACATTGCTTTAAGATAAATTTGATTATACTAATATAATATTTAGAAAAGCTTTAAGCATAATTAATATTTTCAAAAAACAAAATCAAAAATTAGCTTATAAAAGTAATGTCTAATTATCCTCTCTACCAACAATGCATGTGAAATTTCAAATATATAAACCATATCGTTAAAATTCACTGGACGATTGGATCATAAACTATAACTATTATTTATTAAAATATATTAAGACCAGAATGGTCATCTTTTGAACTTTATAATTCAAGGCATATTTCCTACTAAGTTTTTAGCAACAGCAGTGAGAAATTCTTCTAATACTACTGCCATCTATGAGTTGAACCAAAATCTTTCAAATTCTTAATTCTATATTCCAACTCACATCAAGAATGCTTTTATCAACTTAAATCAAGCTTTTAAGAAAATCAATCCAAACATGATATTAATATCACGGACAATGATCTTGGAAAGAGCACAAACTGTTGAACATCACCAAGTTCTTATTTTTAAGTATTCTCACAACATTGGTAGTACTTCATTATTCAAAATATTACGATGAACTTCCAATTTTTACTTTCACAACAAAAATCTTTGCTGTTAAAACACAAGACAATACACCTATTAAATATTGAGAAAAGAATCTAATAGAATATCTCAAAAAAAAGTGGAAAAATAACTTACTTCAACTTTAAAACTGGAAGCATTTAAATAATATAACTTCACATAACATTTTGTTTGCTAGACAGTTATACGTGAAACAAAATATTTCATATCATATGATCAGCTTCAATTTACTCGATAAAAAATATCCCCAATGTTAAGCAAATGTAATGATATGATGATTTTATCCATAATGGGGATAATGATACACTAAAAATCAAAGCAAATTATACAGCAATATTACAAAGAAATGCAAATGTTGCTTTTTGTTTTCTTTTTCAAAATTTAATTTTAAAAAAGCATGCCCTAGAAGGTTTAATGAATGTATAAAGATCCAAGATATACCAACTTGATACTTATCTGTATAAATTTAAATGGCAGCTATTAATGATATTTTTAACTTTATAATAGTATTTGTGTGTGAATTTATACAAATTTTAAAACAAAATGTAAGAAAACAACAAAGGATGAACAATAATTATTGTAATGATCAAATGGGCACTTCTAAAGAGAGCATAATAAAATATTTTTAAATAACAAAATTATCTGAAATAAATGAGTTTGATAAGGAATTTATTAGTATATGAGAACGTTTAGTAATAAAAGAAAATTAAATATGATCATATTATTAATAATACATAGAACAAATAAATGAGAAAATTAGAAAAAAGCAATTGGATTATATAATAATTGAATACTTAAAGATGTGAAATTACTAGATGTAAGAGTACTATAAAAAAGTGGAAGTCATTATAATCTCAAAAACAATGATAAAAATAGAAGAAATAAAAAGGCCAATTTGGGAATTATGTAGACTATAATTAAATACAAAATATACAACTGATGATTATTCCCCCTCCCTTCTGGATTACTAACTCACTATTTTTGTATTATGCAATCAAAAAAAGTCTATAGATGCTTATCATTTTTCATTCCCATAATCTTCATATGGCTTGCTAAAGTATTAAAGATGGTGGTCAGATTTGCTTTAGTTGTGAAAGCTCTATCCTTTGGTACAATTTCTGCACTTAAAATGTTTATCACTGCTAATACCATCATTGAAATGTAAGTAATTAAAGGAAATAGTAACACTGTTTCGTATATACAAGACAAAATATTAAATAAAACCTTAATGCACTTAGTGCAAAGACAACCATTATATTAAAAAAGAGAGAAAGAGCTTAGCATTGAAAATATGTATTTTTAATGTTTTCTCCAAGTGTGAAATAATGTTAATATCAAGTTAACTGATTACTGTATATTGATAAATAATTATTTTTTTGAAGATAAAAATGTTGAGCTTTATCAACCCTTCAGTTACTCCTATGAAAAAATGCTGGACTCAAAATCTAAAAATTCATGGATTAATTCCAAAGAGGAAAGAATAGAAAACCTTAGACTGAACAACAGCATGAAACTGTAGTTCTCAGACAATCTATTAGAGACTCAAAAGGTCATTCACACAATGAATATATTTATTCATAGTAAATGGGTTTAAATGTATATAATTGAACTTAAAAACTAATTCTGTAATACTTTGAATTTACCTTTGAGAGCCTATTGTAATCAATAAGTTCGGGTCTGTGCCTGTGAATCAAAGCGCAGAATGCAAGACCATCCTTGAAACTAAACAGTAAAAAATAATAATAATAAATGTAAGATTATTTACTTATGAATTCTAAAAGCTAAAATAATTAATTGAAATATATACTTAAAAAGCCCAAACTGCTTTTATAAAATCGATAAAATATTTCATAATTAAATAAAAGAAAGGATCAAAAATAATATCTAATCTAAAATAACATTGATAAACATCCTTAATTATCAATTTCACGTGATTTTATTTTTCACTGAAAATTTGTACTGCTTATATAGCTATAATCCTATGCATTTGTAAGGGAAAGAAAATGGCTGCCATCACACATTACGGAGAATAATATGTTGTTGAATAATTAATGATAAACAGTTAAATAATTGAATAAATACAGATCAGTTGACCACACAATTAGGATTCAAACTATGGAAAATAATCACGACTTTATAAATGAATATGTACTCTGAAGAATAAACATTAATCAGCCATTCAAAATTCAATAGTTGGCTAATTAAGAAAGTAAAAAATATAATGTACAAATTAGTTTTAAAAAGTCCATGTAGTACAGTTATTTTTTATAGATAGTAGATGCATAAATAGAATAAAATTATTTAATTTAACATATATAATTAGAATTTGGTAGAGCCATAGGTATTCAAATATTGTGAAAACATAGTTCTTGGAGAAATAAGTTTCCAATTTGATTCACATAATCTTGTTCATTCATTTACTCCTACTCAAAATGTCAGCTCTTCAAAAATTGAAAGTTCACTAAATAAAAAGTTTAGTATATAATAGAAATGTAAGGAAACAATCAATATTTTTGTAAGTAAATATGATGAACAAAAAAAAAAAAGGCCCTAATGCCTTAAAACTGGAATTTACTTTATGGATAGTGAATGAATAACAGATGATTAATTTGAAAAGCCAACCATTGTGCACATGAATAATCAACAGATATCACAAGGTATACCAACCAAATCCTCAGATTAGTTCTAACTATTGACATTCGTCAGTGAGGTGCATTGGACTGACTACCCACATCCAGAAGCAATATTTATTTGTTTCATGCAAAGTAGATGAATAATGTCCAATGATTACTCATGCTTACTACAGATGGATTTTGGAGAAGAGTGATAATAGAAAAAAACTGTAAGCTAAAAGTCTAAAACTAGTGCTGCATACATATGTCTACAATAATATGAATTTGTAATAAAAAGAATGCCTAAGTCCACTAGAGGGAGCCAAGGACTCCAGTTAACACTGTTTCTGACTCCCTGTTTCGTTTCCTTTTTCCTAGTTTAGGGAAGTAAACTTCGCTAAAACTATCACTATTAAAAAGGGGAGTTTTCTTTGCTCTCTTTTCATATGCAACCTTTATCAACAATGTAATCACAAGTAAGAATAATTTCAACTTTCATAAAAACGCTATATAAATATATGGCAGCCACGGAAATTACAAAAGATTTCTACAGAGATTTTACCTTTTAATGAAAATTTTCATTTCACTTAATTTTGTTGAATGAATGAGAGAGTCCGATTGTTGGAGGGACCCCCAGGGGCCTAAATCCCAGTTCTTTTGAGGGAGGGGGCTGGGGGTAAGAGTGCTGTGATGATCGTTACCGACTTTGGTTTTTTCTCATTCACAAGATAGAAAAAATAACGTTATTTAAGATAATTCTTTAACGTTATCATAATGAATGCTTTTATCCATGTATTATTGCAAAATAAGTTGCAGTTTGGTCTCATGATTCTAATTGCAAGTGATTTACCTTATTTAATTTTATTACCTCCAATGTTGTTATTGACAAGGCTGGCCTTCTACTATTCATGTGATTTTCATGATGGATTGAAATGGTTTTCAGCAGAGACATTTTGAAGCTTGTATTTTTTTTCCCTTGTTCTCCATAGTTTCTCCATAATTTTTCCAAAGTATTCAGGATTTCTCTAAGATATTCAAGGCCATTTGGAAGAACTGAACAGTTAGATTGATTTAATTTGTATTTTACATTATCTCCAAGTGTTTTCCTATTTCTCAACTTATCTATCTCAAATTGGATTTCCCAATATTGCACTCCTAAAACACACATTTAATCCTAGACTTTACAAATAATTCCTAATTGTACCTTTTAATTAAAATTTACATTACAATCAACATTGAATGAGAGTCTGGTTGTTGGGAGGGGCCTGGTTCTTTTGAGGGGGAGGACTGGGATGAGGGTGTTGTGTGGACTGTTGCCAACGTTGATTTGCTCATTCACAAAAAGGAAAAAAAACCCACTATTCATAGGGGTTTTAGCATTCTTATTATAAACAATTCTATCCAAATATTATTGCAAAATAAACCGCAGTTTGGCCTAATGATTCTAATTGCAAGTGATTCACCCTATTTAAATTTATTATTTCCAATCTTGTTATCTCCAAGTCTTTTCCTATTATCAACTTATCCATCGCAAATTGAACTCAATATTGTGCTCCTAAAATGCTACTCATTTAAACTTTAGACTTTAAAATAATTCATAATTGTAACATTTATTTGTCTTCAATGGTTAATACACACCCTTTCCACATCCCTTTCCCTTTTCATATGTAACCTTTCCCTTTCACCATGTTACTCCTGAATTTCATTTTTACCATCCTTTGTAAACTTTATAACTATATTTGTACATTTTTTTGATGAATAAACTTTCATCACTGAGAAGAAGAAAAAAGAATGTTACCATGCTATCTTCTGTTTGTGACTTTTAATAAAGAATATTATTGTGATAATACATAAATAATGAGATTTATTTTACAGAATTTAGTACTTTGAAATAATTTCAAGATTTATGATAGACTTATAATATACAGATATGTTACAGCATAAAAATAACGCATTCCTTTTTTTTTTTTTAAATAAACTTTTAAATAATAATTTGAACACAAAAATCTACCACTTTTTTTAAAGAAAGGCAAAGTTACTCTTTCAAAATCTATCTATTGTAAGTTATAAACTTCTAATTTTTGACTGTAGCAAATTAATAGGTTCATTTCATTTTAAAAATCTACTTTAGCAAACAAAAGTCACTTGATAATAACTTTTATATACTTACTTAACCATACACATGTGAAACAAGAATCAGGAATTTCCAGAGACAGATCTCTATTCTTTGAAAATTATAATCTCTAACAAGAAGGATGACTTCTTACTACTCAGACATATACCTTAAGGAATGTGATTTTACTAAGTTTGAACAAGTTTGCGCTATCACATCGATGTAAGCATACACTACGATTCCAACTGATTAAACTATACTAAACTTGTGAAGTGTAAAGTCTCTTGGAAGATTAAACAGATTCAAAACTTTAATCAATGCTAGAATCTATCTATTGAAGAATGATGTTAGTCAGAAATATTAAAAATTACTTTATAATAGTAATAAAACAACTCTGGACAACATCTATCAAAAGTATTAATAACTTTATTTCCTAAAAATTTATTTAATGCCAGATCCTTTGATAATGAGCATCTTTTCCTTTTCTCTTCATATATAAAAAGTATATAAATAGTACACTTTTAAAATCAAATCGTTCATATTTAAAATAGTAGAAAATAATTTCTTTAATTACTTAAAGTTAATCAAGGAAAAAAAAAAATTATTAAGATTTTTAAAAAGGTTTCAAACCTGAGATGAAAGTTTTGTACGTTGACATTTTTGTAAGGGGCAGTTTTTCTTTGACACCATAGCAACAAACCTTCTTTGGCAGACATTTCTACAAAAAAAAATTATTTATGTTAAAAATAATAGTAATTTTAACAAGTTTTTACATATCTAAAAAAAAAAAACTACACTCTATACCATAACATTTTTTATATTTGTATTTTTTTTTTTTTAATTAATCTAGTTTGCAATTTTTTTAAGGGAGATGGGGGGGGGGGGTAAGTAGCGTTTATAATATTGAAAATTCACAATCAATTTCTAGTGAGAATAATATAGAGCTTAGAGCTGAATATGGAGATGTAATATCTAGATTAAAATAAATTTTCAAGAAAACATAAATGCTTTATATATATATTATAATAATTTTTTAAAAAAAATCTACATTTTCGGTCTTTTAAAAAATGTGTAACTGAATGCTATTTAATAATAATTTAAGATATCTTTTCAATAAAATTCAATAGCTGTATCCCCCTCCCCATCGAACTATAATTTATAAAAATAGCTAACTGCTAAAAATAATTTTAGATAAGATCATAAACCTCAACCTCACTATCTCTTTGCCTTAAGCATATTCTTTTATTATATCTCTCAAATGGGCTCCACTCTTCTTTACTCTTAAAAATTTAATTTTTTATTATTGTACAGTGAAATGTTACAACTGTACTATTCGCCTACATCCAATGTACAAAATGAAAGATAACATAATCATAATTATATGATAGTATGCGTAAAATAAGCAAGGCTTCATAATACATCCACTTACAAAATGGGTTCAAATCCAAGGCATCTAAAAGTTGAAAACTTTATTGGTTGGTAAATGAGCATCCAGCTATTTTTATTTAGAAGGCAAAATAAAGATAGAAAAACTCTCACAACCAGCAATTAGAGAATTTGAAGATCAATGCCTTTCTGCAATGGGCTAATAAAGATTGTTGTATCTAGATTTAACATATTAAGTATATAATTATGTTATTTTTTCTGAGTGGAATTCATCTGAAGTCAGTGTAAGATAAACTACTAAAATCGTTTTAAATAATGTGGAATATTCAACATATGTGGAAAAGTACAAAGGTTTAAAAAAAATTTTTTTTTTAAATAATCCAATGGTTTACTGCTTAGGAAATTTTTATGGAAGTTCAAGCGTGGGAAATGAAAAAATAGTCCTGGCTGCAATCTATGGATCTTGAATTCCAGGGTCCAACACTCTATTACTAGAGTATACCAATAAAAAGCAATACAAAGATTAAGTTTGTGTAACTTCAATAATTTGTCTTATCAACAGCTCAAAAACAAAGAATGCGGATCGTTCAAAGTTGCATATTTAATATATTTATACATAATAACCAAATATCTATTACAAAAATAGTATTTCTCCTGAATGATTTTACAGTTTAAAGAAATCAGCAGAAAAGAATAGTCATAATGAGAGAAGGCTGAAAAATTGCCAATAACTATCATTTACCTTGATTATAATGTTTTCCTGCTACTGGTAGAAAAGTAATGGAGAGCTTTTCAATTCTCAAAGCTAAGAATAATTAAACACCTATATGGCAAATCATTTTAAATAACTATCAAATAATTTTTAAAAATCCTGTTTGATAATTCGCACTTCATGGATTTGAACACAATGTTATTGATATAGCAGGCAAATGTGTTAAGCATTACATTAAAAGATCCATTTGACGGAAAATTTAGAAGCATATAATTTAGTTTCCTCTCTTTTAAGCCAATAAACATCACATGACCACCACTTCTTATGCTTGGGTAGTAATCAATAGATACCAAAAGGCTTGTGCATAAAATTCCCATCTAGTGCCTACTCATCCAATATCCCCAGACTAGTTTCTGGCTTGTGGCCTTCGTCAGTGAGGCGCCTTGGATCTGAAAGCACTGCACATAGATCATAGGATCTAATGCAAACATTAAGGTGTTTTCAGTTTAAAACTCATAGTTTAGTAGTTAAGTGGAGATAAAAAAAGGTGGCTGCTGGAGGGTTGCATTAGATAGTAAGATCTATGCGCAATGCTCCCAGATCCAAGGCTCCTCACTGACGAAAGCCACAAGCCAGAAATTAGTCTGGGTATATTGGATGAGTAGGCACTAGATGGGGATTTTATGCACAAGCCTTCTGGCATCCATTGATTACTCTAGTTTGCTGAGGGTGGCAATACGTATAGTGAGTTTTGCCTGTTTCCTCTCTCTTGTTGCATTAATAAGTATTTTCAATATCTAAATGTTTTTATTTTTGGATTTATATATATATGAAATGATAAACATGTAGGTGGGGCAAGCAGACAAATGATGAATGGATTGGCAAATGGGCAGCAGATGGACATCAGCAGTGGGCAAAAGGTCTACGATAGTCAGACAGATTATTTTAAAATAAATATAGGAAGTTTTTTTTTTTGCATATAAATAAATATATAAAACTGAACAAAGATTTATATAACAAAAAATAGTGCATTATTTAATACAAAAAGGTTTCTTTGAGCAGTACTTTATTAAAACATATATAATATTGAAAATCATTTATAGACATTAAAAAATCATTTATAGACATTATGCATAGAAACATCTACATTTTTAATACAACTTCCTCCCCCCCCCCTTTAATATCAATTATGAAAAAATAACATTATTACACAATTTTAGAATTTATTTTTTTTATTTATAGTTATATTATTTATCATTAATATTGATTTGTATGAAAATAAATATACCTACATTTCTAGGAATATAGAAGATTATATAAATCTATACAAATGGTTATTTAATTTTCCATTTCTCTAAATGACAATTATTAATTGTAAAGATGTTTTGCATATCTTCATAATTTTTTTTTTAATTATATTTAAGTAGTTAATTTCACAAAAATATATAAAAAAAAGTCTACAAAACTAATTGCATTAAATATAATAAAGAAAGTAGTATGAAAATATACAAAAATATTTCTATACTAAACTAATATTGATCATTAATTGAATGGAAAATTATATAATCCCATGTGCAGGACTTATTCCTTATATGTAAAGAGATGTATATACACAACTGTATTATAATTAATATATTTATTTATAAGTAGGTGTGTGTATATATCATGAATATATATATATACATTCGTGCGTGTGTGTAATTTCAAAAAATATGTATGTTTATACAAATCTATATTAAAGATAAATAATATAAACTATAAATAGACAAAAACTTTTATTACGTTTAGCTTATCAGTATAGTTAATATTATTTTTTCATAGCTGTATATAAAAAGATATATAATAGTTATGTTATAAAAAAAAAAAACAGTACAGCTTATGTGTTAGGATGAAAAGTCCTTATTACTGTTTAATAAAAAAAGGTATGTAAATGTTCTAGATATATATATATATGTTACACTAAGAAGGATAATAAAATGTTGCTGAAATATGTTTTTTATATTAAAAATTACAATATTTATTGTGTATAATCTTTTTTTTTTATCTAAATAAGAATTAAAATAAATTGCTATCAATATTTAAATTCAGTTATTTGTGTGTGTAATCATAAAAAAATTATCAACTATGTTAGCTTAAATTCTCACTGAAAAAACTCATTCCTACAGTAGAACAACAATCATTAGTAATAGCAAAAGAGGTATATATATTTTTTATTATTGTTACAATTATGACAGATTTTTAATCTATAGATTGATTGTTTCATGATAATAATAAAAGGATACTACATACCTTCAACTGAGATATCTTGAATGGCAAATCGCAGGATAATTGTCCAAATCATACCCAATGTCATTTTGACATTACCATCCACAATTTCTAAAATAAAAACAAGTTTCATATATATATGCATATAGTCTATTGCAGTGATATAATATGGTACAAATATATTTTAAAAATTACAAATTCTGATTAATTTGTTTTATAATTGAGTGATAAACATAGGGCATTTCATCATAACAATATAGCTACTTCTATTAAATTAGTTTTATAAAGAACCAAAACTGTAAAATTTGTTGTATGATAAGACCTGGAATTTCTATCATAACATAAAAACACTGGAAACTTTCATTTAAGATGCTCTGAAAAAAAAATTTAAAACATTATAAGCTCATATGACCAAACAGTATATTCTTTTTCTAGCTAGTATTGAATTAAATGACTAGTAAAATTCTTTACTTAGGAACAAACTTATTTAAAAAAATAACTATTTTATAGTTAACTTAAACATGGTTTTCATGGGAAAGGTAGGCCTCATTAACTTATCAATAGAATCTGCAGGAGTCTAAATTATTACCATATAATGTCTTTGTTCTATCACCTGCTTTGTTTGTGTTGGCCAACATAGATTAGAATCAGCCATTCATTCTTCAATCAGTGAAATAATTCTGCTTCACTCTAAAAACAACTCTCATGTTACACACAAGGGTCATTTAATTTAGCATGCTATGATTTAAATATCAACTTCCCTTAACTTTTGGAATTTTACTATTTTGTCAATATCAAATTCTTTCAGTACTTTCCTAAAAATCTATCGCTTGACTGTCAATCATGGATCAATTCTGCAGTAATTATCAATCAAGACTAGTCATATTCTTGATGATTATGCTGATGTCACTCAATGCTGCCCTTTATGACAGAGTGAAAGACACTACAAATTCTAGAACTAATCCCCTCATAACTAATACAAAACTCATATTACTATATAATATAACAGATCATAGTATAAATGATTTAAATTTTTAAAAAAAATTTCTGTTAATACCATATGATAATCTGTTTCTGAAGTAGGAGACAAAAAAAATATTTCATAGAATAGCCATAATACAAAAAAAAAAAAAATCCGTTAAATTATATATAAGTTAAAATATAAAAATAAAATATATTAATTTGCTTAACATATATAATATACAATAATCATAAATATATATATATATATGTGATAGATTTTAATAATGTTGGTGATAATGATGATGATAAGAAGAATAACAAATGATAATAAAAAAAATGAAATAAAATACAACAAAAATGGATTATTTCAGAATACAAATCCAATTCTAATTCTCTGAGATCCAGTATATATATATATATTAGAAAACTTACCTTTAAAATGTCAAATATCTAACACATACGCAATATACTTTTCTTATAAAATAATAAAGCCCAATAATCAAACAACAAATATGTAAATAAATAATCACTCGTATCAATGCAAAGAAAGCTACAAACTATTAACAATTCTGCAACTGGAACCTCATTTAGGCATCCCTGGAATTATATATAGCCAATAAACATCATATGACCACCCCTTCTTATGCTTGTGTATAACTGTTTTAAAACAGGAAAAACTCACTATACATATTGCTCTCAGATCCAAGGCTCCTGACTGACGAAGTCCACAAGCCAGAAACTAATCTGGAGATATTGGATGAGTAAACACTAGATGGGGATTTTATGCACAAGCCTTCTTGCATCCATTGATTACTCTAACTTGCTGGGTGTGGCAATATGTATAGTGAGTTTTGCCTGTTTTAAAAGAATTATATACAGATATGATAATAATTACATATATCTTAAATGTTATATATAACCAAGAGTATATTTCCTAAATTACATACAACAATCATATATATTGTAATGAATAGAAGAATAGTAAAAACAAATAATTAGTAATGGTTAACAAAATCACATATATACAGTGATGGTTAAGTATAATTATTCCAAAAATATATTTAATTATTTTTTCTAGATTCAATTTAAAATTAATTTTTAGGCATCAAATTTTATAAATATAAAGACTACTTTTATGGATATCATAATATCTCTATCATCAATTTTTTAAAATTACTACCATTATCCCAGTATGTTCCCCCGTGTGGTTAGTGGATATTAATGACACATTTGGAATGAGTTTGAAAAGCAAAAACAAACTAAACTGGTTAATAAAAAAATAAGTAAACAATATATTTATAATAACTAAATCATGAAATTACTGCTTATACTTTTGTAACTGCTACCAGATAAATGCAAAACATTGAAAAGAATAAAAAATAATTATAAATATTAAAATTTAAGGTCTTATGAATGAATATAAAGTTAAGAATTTATCATTGTACAAATGTTTTTAAAATTTTAAACCATGGTTTTTTGCAGCTATCATATCTTTATTATATATATGAACATCTTTGATTGTAGTATTTAGCAATCCAGTCCTGATTGTGATCATTTTCTTCAGATATTGGTGATGACAGATAGTGTAGATGAGTCCCACTATAGATCTTATGGTAGAATCCACTTCTTTCCTTATGGCATAGTTTTCTTCATTAAAGAAGGCAATGGTGTATTTTATGCAACTTCAACATTAGTCTGGATATAACTGCATAGTTCCAAATCTTTTGATCAGCATGGTTAAAATTTTCTAGCCAGTCATGTTAATTACTTTGTAAAAGTTTTAAGCCGATCTACAATCGTATATTATAGTGAGCGATGGAATGTAATTCACTTTTAGTTTAAGCTGCAATTTTATGTTAAATTTTTAAAAAAATCCATAAGATGTCAGCATTATTTGGATCTTCTTTTTGATTAACAGTATCTATTGTTATAATAAGCAAAGAAGAATATAGTTAATTTCTGTTTGGGTGAATGTGTTTGATTATTTATCTTAAGGTGAAACAATCGATTTGTAAAGCAAAAATGTAATTATCAATGATTATGATGTAATCTTTTGAAAGATAATTGTTTTTAACAAAAAACTACATCATTCATAACAGATTGTCTTTGAAAACATATTTTTAAAAGACAGTCTAGAAAAGTTAGGTACTGCAAATGTTATGATGACCAGAAGCAGCTTTTACTGAATATAAGGAAAATTGCTTTTATGAGATTAGTAAGTAAAATATTCTTTAAAATTTTAATAGCAATAAATAATTTATTAATTTCTAGATTTTTTTTCTTTCTTTGATAAAAACTAATCTTAAATATGTTTTTTTTTAATAATATAAATTATCTGATATTGCCTTGTTCTAACTTTTTCAAAAGACAACGTGCAGCCAATGTCCACATGCTTCTTTGTTGTCAGTAAGAATTTCATTTAGATATTTTATTTTAATAATTTAAAATGTGAAATATTAATTTTTTAAATTTCAATAAATAGAAGGCTTAAATGTTATAAAATAGTAATTAGTTATATAATATACATAAAAGATTTATTTGCAAAAAAAAAAATCAAACATGGAGTCATGTTTAAAGTAATACTCGCATGGCTCTATTCAAAAAATTGATGTTGAATGGGTTCTTCCACTACTCATTATATATGCTGCTAAGATGGATGAAGTATTGAAAAATACTTTAAAACAGTCAACAAGATAAACATAGGAAGATACTACTTTCTTCTTGAGTCAAGACTTAGACTAAACTACTGTCATTTTTGTTTTCAGATCTATTTATATGTTCTCATATGTTTTTTAAGATTTAATATGTAATCAAGACTGTATATCAGGATGTTTATCAAAAAATATCTTTATCAAGACCTAATTACCAGATTTAATATACAGTATATTTATTTCACATGCTTTCTTTTTCATAACCTTTCTTTGCTAATTAAATTATAAATGATTAAATGATTTTTTTTAAAAATGGCTTTTTATTTATTTCCAATAACAATAAAAACAAAATTATGACTGAACTTTGAATTTGCTCTGTAATTTTCTTGGTTTTAGTGCTTTGTAATTTTTAATAATGTATTTAGATGTGCTATTCAATTTACTATAAGAAAAGACAAACTATTTCTTTAAACTTTTAACCAGCAGACAAATCTGAAAGAATTATAAAATAGATTTTCTTAACCTACACAATTCAAATTCATTTGTGTGCACAGAGACTAATTTTTCTCTCTCCCCTTATATTATACAAGATTTTATTGTTTGCAATTTTACATTGTATATTTCCTTTATGAAATATTTAACAATATGATTAACTCTATAAACTAATTTTGTTTTAATTTATTAAATATGTAATAGTGCCATTAACTCTGTAAGCTAATTTTCTTTTAATTTCTTACATCAATATAGTTAACTTACACTTATATTAAATCTAATATGCATGCAAACACACACACACAGCACTCTACAAGTTTACTTATCAATCTATCATAGTGTTTATTAATATTTCTTAACCATGCAACTTTGTAATGCAACCAATATGAGCTGCAATCGAATTTGTTCTGTTAAAATATATTCACTGTAGTAGTAATTTCCTTCACGAGACTAAGTACTTGGAATATTATTAATTTGCAACCCATGTATATATATATATGTGTGTGTAAGTAATTATAAAGTACGCACAAATTAAATAATATATTGTTGACATGTGTCAAACATGCTTAAATATATATAACAAAGTTAGTTAGACAAAACACATTAAAATGTAAATACGATTTAATAGCTAATTACCCATATCAATGGACAGAGAAAACCAACAACCATTTAGTCCATACAATATTTCATCCTAGAACAGGGATCTCATCAGATAATCCTGAAAATTAACATTAATCCTCTCCATACATCAACATGATGTCTTTTAATATTTAAAATAGGAAAATGTGATTTTATTTGAGAGAGAGAGAAAAAATAACTCTTGAAAAATACATATTTAAATATATTGTATATTGCAAATATATACCAAGGACTGTACCCATGAAGTTAATTGCTACATATTCTCTTGGTTAGAGTCACATATTTATAATTTTAATAACTGTATATAATAATTACCTTCATGGGATTCAATTATTGATATACTATTGTAATTTATATTATATATGTAAATATATGCTTTCACAAGAGTTTTGACTTTTTTCTCTTTTGAATAGAATAACATACCCTTCTAATTTATATCTTTTAAAAAATAGCTATGTTAATGCATTGGGATTAGGGAATAATATAAATTTATAAGGGCCATATAATGAGATCCCTTTTCTGAGACAAAATACTATGTTATTATGAAATAATTTTTATGAGTGACTGGCTATTTATTCATTTAATGCTTTGTGTGTAGTTTGATTAATCAACTTTATTATACACACACACATATATATAAATTCAATACAAATCATAACAATGTATGTAAAAATTAAATAGATAAACTGTAGTAACTTTTAGTTTTTAAAACGTTAAATAATAAATAATTTACAAAAGCATTTTCAATTATGGACAAAAAAAATTTTCATGACTGTAATTAAAAGCATTGCAAATTATTTATTATGCATTTTTCAATTCTTTTTGATTTTTTTTTTTTTCATTCTTAAATATAATTTTGTATTCATAATTTAGATATTATATGCCAGTGATATGAAGTTCCAGAGGGAGCTAAGTGAATTTACAGTTATGGGGGGAAAATATGTATAATGACAAATTAGTATTAGTATCTTAATCAATGAGGATTGCCAATTCCTCAACAAGCTTTGTGATAAATGCTTAGCCAGAGCCAGCATTTAAAATATCTGTCAGGATACCCCCTCTCAGCCCCATATAGCTATTTGAGTTGGATAACTGGTTTTGAAGACATGTAGGTGTCTGAAATTTTCAGATTTTCCTCTCAATAGATAAATGCTGGCTTTGGGTTGGTATTTTTAGATCTAGTATCTGAAACTACCTTAGCACCTCTCTGAGGAGTGCCAAAGCATGAAACCATGGTAGGGGCTGGGGGGGTCCTGACAAATATTTTAAATGCTGGTTCTGGCTAAGCATTTTATCACAAAGCTTGTTGAGGAATTGGCAATCCTCATTGATTATATTTTACGA
This sequence comes from Epiperipatus broadwayi, assembly GCA_028023455.1. Classification (NCBI taxonomy): domain Eukaryota; kingdom Metazoa; phylum Onychophora; class Udeonychophora; order Euonychophora; family Peripatidae; genus Epiperipatus; species Epiperipatus broadwayi. The sequence continues at coordinate 14,193,640 of JAQFVV010000010.1, read as the reverse complement.
GCTTAAGAGAATTGGGTCGTGTGATCTATGACTCTTATTTTGACTATAGTATTAGTATCTTTTTTTGCACTAAAATGAATGATACCATTTTTACAGTTCGATTAAGTGTGCGTGTTCACAGAACAGATTTGGTGCTAAATATATCACTAATGCACTAAATCCTTTCTGAATTCAATTTCTAATATTATGAAATTATCTTACAAATGCATAAATTGTACGTGAATAAACTTATCTTTACAGTATATAGATACACGATGGTAAAACTGCCTTTAATGCAGACAAACATTTCTTCACAGAGCAATAATGAAGAAGACCATTCTCATTGGGTTTAGCCAAATACTAGTCAATGAAAATTTAATAATTTTTTAATAGTGTTCGGTCTTCTAGTTAATAATAGACTGTATATTAATTTAATTTATTATTGCATAATTAGCTGGGTTGGATATGGACTAACTACCAGCAAAAAAAATTCTATGTTTGCTTGAAAATCCTCTTTCAGAAATGAACAACCAGTTACAGGCAGATACATTAACTAATCTTCCAAGAGGCCTTTTAATTTTTAATGTGTATATGCACACATATCCATATGTACATTTTACAGAAGACTTGCAAATTAATTAATCTTTTCTTGATAGTGATATATTTATTTAAATTACACATATCTGCTAATTTAGTAAAAAAAAATTAAAAGAATAAATTGAAAAAAAAAATTAAGATCTAATATGAATAATAATTTAAATTATTTTTGATTTGCTAATGAAATCACTAGTTTGCGAAATAAACTAAGCCTGTTTAAAAAGGCAAATAATTTTAATAAAACAACAAAAAATATTTAACAAACATGCTTTTGTTTGGAGACTACTATAATGAATGGAAATAAAATTGAAAAAAGTCAATAATTGAACATTTACAACAATTGATGGCAATTAAAGAAAATGGAAATAAAACTGATAGCAATATATATGGCTTCATCACTTCTTTATCTTTTGTGAAATATGTCCAAATTTCAATATAAAAATAAATATCACAAATTGTAAAACTTAATATAAAAAGAATACGAAAAATTAGATAATGGGGGGGGGGGGGTGAGAAATGAGAAACAACACCTTGCTCTGCATGATTATTGCCCAGATCCTGAGTTGTTATGGAAGTAACCTCCAATATGAAGGGTCGACTTGGTCATGCGGAGCATGGACAAAGGATTAGATCTATCGCTGAACTATATGAGACATGCAAGCATGGTCATCTATTCGGGACTCATTCCTCGCTGATATGCTTCATATTAGTCCTTTTGGCTGGTGTCAAACAAGATATCAATATTAAGCTTTCATCTCCCTGATTATCATGTAATATCATCATCATCATCATCATCAACCATTATCAATCCACTGCAGGATGAAGGTCTCTCCAAGTTTAATCCATCTTCTCCGATCTTTAGCTTCTCTTCTCCACAACACCTCTGCACATTTTCTTATTTCATCCATCCATCTCACATGTGGTCTCTTTCTGGGTCTTTTACAATCTCTTGGAATCCAGTTTAAAATTTCAATTGTCCATCTATTATCATCTCTTCTAGCAATATGTCCAACCCAACTCCATTTCAATCTTTTAATTTTTTCAATAAGGTCAGTAACACCTGTTTGTTGTCTTACCCATACATTGCGTTTTCGATCTCTTCTTGTTACTCCCAACATACATCTCTCCATACTCCTTTGAGTGGTCTGAAGTCTCTGTATTGCTCTTCTATTAAGTGTCCAAGTCTCAGATCCATAAGTAAGAACTGGTAAAACACATTTGTTAAAAACCATCCTTTTCAAACACATAGGCATATTTCCTTTTAGTATCAAGTTATTTCTACCAAAAGCACTCCAACCAAGTTTAATTCTATGATTAATTTCCTCCATTATGTTTCCATCTGTATTAATAATCTGACCAAGGTATTTGTAACTGTTAACTTCTTCTAATTCTTCATAATCAATCTTTATTTTCATATTTTGAGCAAATCGATTAAACATTACTTTAGTCTTTTTAACATTTATCTTTAGTCCTACTTTTCTACTTTCATCTGCTAACTCCTGCAACATTTCCTGCAGCTCTGAAGCATTATTTGCAAAAACAACTACATCATCTGCGAAATCTAAATGACTTAAATACTCTCCATTTACTTTCACTCCTTTAGTTTCCCATTTTAATCCACAAAATACTTCTTGCAGCACTGCTGTAAAGAGTTTGGAGATATGGAGTCACCTTGTCTTACACCTTTCTCAATGTTGATTTTTCCAGTATCATTATGTAATCTAATTGTTGCTGTTGCATTTTTATAAATATTCTTTAAAATATGACAATATCCTGGATCTATACCTTGATGATCCAATGCTTTAATCACTGAAGAAATGTGTATAGAATCAAATGCCTTTTCATAATCTACAAATCCAAAACATAATGACAACTCATATTCGTTTGTCCTTTCTATGACTTCTCTCAATACCTGCATATGATCTATTGTACTAAAACCACTTTTAAATCCAGCTTGTTCTCTTGGTTGGTGGAAATCCAAAGTTCTCTGTAGACGAGTTGTAATTATCTTGGTAAAAATTTTATATAAAACTGATAAAAGGCTGACAGGTCTGTAATTTCTAATATCTTCTTTATCACCTTTTTTAAATATTAATATTATTACTGCATTCTTCCAATCTTCCGGTACATCTTTATCATTTAGACATTTGGTATATAACTTTGCTAAAATTGTTTCTAATTCTTCACCTGCTTCTTTTAATATATCAATTATAATTCCATCATTTCCTGGAGCCTTTCCTTTCTTCATACACTTAATTGCATGTCTCACTTCTTCATTTAAAATTCTGGGTAATTCGGAAGATGTAATAGATATAGGAGGTACTTGTTCTTTATTACTATATAATTCTTGATAAAAATCTTCTACCAATTTCATGATGTCATCTCTCTTTTTAGTAATAATTCCATCTTTTTTTCTTATTGCAGATATAAATTTCCTACCAATACCAAAATGTTGTTTAACATTTTTGAGACTTTTATTTTCTTCTACAGCTTTCCTTGCTATTTCACAATTATACTTTCTTATATCATTTTCAACTCTTTTCCGTACCATTTTACAAAATTCGAGATATTCAATTCTTTTTAATACATCATTTTTGTATATCTTCATATTCCTTCTTTTCTTCATAAATTCTCTAGTCTCAGTAGAAATTTTATTAGTCAATTGCTGCTTTTTTCTACCAGCTATGTTTGTTGCAGTTTTTAAAAGTGTATCAGTTATTTTCATATTAATTTCCTTCAAATCTGTATCATGTTCAAAATCTCCTAACACTTGAAACCTATTTGTAAGTTCTAATTTAAATTCATTAGAATGTTTCTGAAGATTAGGAATATCAACTGTAAATATTGTTTTTCTTAATAATTTTTGTCTCTCTAGTTTTACATTAACACGTAACTTACATCTTACTAATCGATGATCACTTCCTGTCTTAAATTTATTAAGAACATTACAATCTTGAATGTATTTTCTGTTAGTCAAAATATAATCCAATTCTGCTGTACCTTCATTTGGATGCTTCCATGTCCATTTCCTTTTAACATTTTTCTCAAAAAATGAATTCATAATATAAAGTTTTTCTTTTTCTGCAAACTCCACAAGTCTATGTCCTCTCTCATTTCTATTACCATAACCAAAATTACCTACAGCACTTTCATCTTTCATTTGTTTACCAATTCTAGCATTAAAGTCTCCCATAACGATTTTAAAATGTTGTTTACTCTGATCAAAAGCCTTTTGTACATCCATATAAAAATCTTCTACTATCATCACTATGAGAACTTGTTGGGGCATAAACCTGAATTATCTGCATTTGGTATCTGCTATTAAGTTGTATAACTAATCTTGCCACTCTGTCTGATACACCATCAATCTCCACAATATTGTTCTTCCACTTTTTATTTATAATGAATCCTACTCCACTTGTATTTCCAATATGTGTGCCTTTATAATAGAGTATATGTCCACTTTTTAAATCAATTGTTTCTTTTCCTTTTCTTCTAACTTCACAAAGTCCAATAATGTCCCATTTAATATAAGACAGTTCTTCTTCTAATTCTTGCAATCTTCCTTCACTTGAAAGTGATCTGCAGTTGTAAGTACCTAAATAAAAAGTCGTCATCAAATGGCAGCCTGGGTCCACAATCAGGGGATTCTTAGCACCCTCCGCCTTCGGCCACCAACCGCTGCCTTGGTTGGTGACTTTACAGCCTCCTGGGAATAAGGGCCATGCTTTATTTTTGTCTGTCATAATTGTATATATGTATTGGAAAAATATTTATCATTTACACAAACATTCATTCTGCCTTATCAGGCACTGAGAAGAAAGACCATGGTGTTTCTTGATCTTAAACTTAGAGGTAAAAAGCCAATAAACTCACCATGCTGGCTAATGTGTGTTGGTGAGCAGCCCATCCATGTTCGTATACTATATGAATAATCACATAGTAATAACAGCTGCAACGACAAGAACGTATGGAGTGGACATTAGGAATTTGCCCTGCTCGGTTCCTTTAAGGCCTCCAAGAGGAATCAAAGGGTCTCCTTTCAGTTAATAGCAAACTCCTTTCTGCAGTCTCATGTAATATATCCTATGTTTAACTATTATCATATATTGTAACCAAATTTCTGAATAAAATTCTATATTTTATAAAAAAAATGAGAAACAGCAAAAAAAAAAAGTGGATATAAATCTCAACTGTTATAGTTAGGGTGTTCATATTTCCTCAGAACCTAAACGGAACACAGGACAAAAAAAAATTATTGCAGATTAAAGTATATTTCAATACAAAATTAAAAAATCACAAAACATATATATATAATCACATTATTTGTACACATAATGTTACCTATCAAAATAAAAACACAAATTGAAATCATTTTATTACTAACGTTATGTAAATAATGAAGAGCCATTTTCATTTTGGAGAAATTACTGATTAACCAATCAAAAAATTAATTATACATTATTAAATGAATAAATATTAATTTAAAATGAATATAAAAATTAAATATAAAGTTAAAATTAAATTCATGGTTAAGAAAACCCGTGACAATTAACTGTACTGAAATAATAAATCGGGACACAGAGATAGGAGAGACAAAACCAAATCAGAAGATAAGAATTATCCTTAAAAAAAAAAAATAATGTGAGATAACTTATCATAAAACCTTTACCTTACTGCAACTATTAAAAGTTGATGACATACACATAGACGTGTATACCTGTATATATTTGAGTATATATTGTCTGAATGATTGTGACTTACTTGTGTTTAATTCTTGCTAAGTTCAATAGATTTTATTACCTTTAACAACTTTATGATTACTTAATTTTATATTTTATTTTAATTAAATTAGTATTTCAACAATAAAATAGAATATTTCTAAATAATTTAGTTTATAAAAATATCATTAAACTGTCTTCAAAAAAAAAAAATCAAATTACATATATTATATATAATAATTAAAGCATTTAAAGAAAAATAGAACGTTCAATTAAAGTATCTAGATTGAATTTCGTGTGTCTGCTGCAGAATGTACGACTAATTATACTTTAGGTATATATATGCGTACATATTTTGTAAAGTAATTCAATTTTAAGTATCAATATATTATTAGTTTAAGATTGTTTGATATAGTGTGAAAAAAATTTACCATTTTTATTTTAAAAATAATGTTGATACTGGTAAGAATTTATCTATACATTTTTTTTTTAAAAAAAAAGTGTCATAGCATCGGCCGGGACGCGAACCCGCAACCCGGGCAACTGCTTGTAAAGCAGTCGCGCTGACCTCTCGACCACCAATGCAAGACTAACATTTAACAGACTAATTCAAGCTTTTTGGTAGGCTTAAATTGTTTAAACGAATTACCACAGCAGAATTCAAATACTTTATTGATTTTTTGAAGCAAAATTTATTAACACTTAAATACTATATTAGCATTCAATACGATTTCATCATGTGTTAACTAATATCGTGTTTTGCATTTATTTGCAGCAGAAAAAGAATTATTAAAGAGAAAATATTAAAGGCTTGCTTATCACACAAACAAATATTTTCTTTGTAATTATTTTTTTTTTTTTAAAGTTTTATTACAGGAAGAAGAGAAAATCTAAATTTAGAGGAATACTAAGTCAAACAAATAAATATTGTTATTAAATAATTTTTCTTTTTTAGCATAATGGTCATATTAATGTTTTTTTTTTATAATTCTTGGAAGTTAAAGAGATGAAAGTATAGGATTAGGTTCTTAAGAATTCTATTACCTAGTATAAATAAATGCTATTTTTAAAATATATACAATAATTAATAAAACAGGCAAAACTCTTATTGGCTTAATAATTAATAAAATATATTTACAAAAAAAATAATGTTCATAGGCATACAAATAACAACTCCATCAATGTTAATGATTGGAGCAATTATAATTCAATGAGTGTATTCGCATTCATTACCCAGATTGACTGTCACTTCTTTATCTTCCAGCTAAAAATAGCTAAATACCGTTTTACTTAATCAATATATTCAGAGCTGGCCAATTCCTCAGCATATGAATTGAAGACAAAATGAAAGCTTTTACAATATCAATCTATCTATTAAATCATGATTAAGTGCTATAATTTAGATATTAATTCCAGAAGAAAACTTTTATCTAATAAAAGTTAAATAATAAAAACTCACAAAGTCTACCCAGAATTGATTACCAGGTTACTGGTAAGATAAATTAATGTACTAACAACTATACAATTAATTACTGTATATATATATTAGGGATCTATGAAAATTATTTATCATTCCCACTCATCCTCCACCCAGACAATCATCTGTCTCACCACTCCATTTCTTATAGTCATGTTAATATACTGTCAACAAATCGAAACATAATAGTAATGTAATTTGACCTTAACCATGTGTGAGGGAGATGCCATTAAAATACAGTTATTATAGGCAAATTATATCTTTATACTCTCTCACTCTCCACCCCAATCCTTTTTTTTTTTTCATTTTAGTAAAAAGAAAAAAATTAAAAGAATACTAGCTATTTACTAATTTTTTTAATTTATTACCAATAACACCTTTTGCTCATCTTGGAAGTCACTGTGAAGAGTTAATATAAAGATGAACCAATGTTTCCAGATTTTTTCAATGTTTCATCAGTAACCTCTACATAATTATCTATCAGCAATATTTATCAACTCCAATTAAAGCCTCCAGTCTGAGTCATATGATTAATGAATTTATTTAAAGCTTCTATTCTAAAGCAGTTCAGCACGAAGATGTGCCAATTCTTCTAAATGTCTTGAAAAATGATTATTTTAAATTAATATGCCTCAGCTTTTTCAGTTCAAATTCTTAAAAAAAGCAATGATATAGAGTACATTCACATTAGACACTGTTTACAAACAAAGTATTGGGTTTCTTCTTTCAAAACTTAGCATCATTGAACTTTTAACAAATCTTTTAATGATACACTAGAATTATTTCTTTTTCCAAATAATTCCATGAATGTACTCAAAAATGTTTAAAACATTAACTATTACTTTCTAGTCTTTGGCCACAAAAATTAAATTGTTTGGAGTAAATAAATAAAAAAAATCAATATTTACGTTGTTTTGCTGAAGCTATACTGTTCATGTAACTGCAGGACAAGAATATCAATCGTTAAAAGATTGGATGCTCTGTATTTTTTTTTTCTTACAGATCATAGAAAAATGTTACATTTTCAATGATGTTCATCACTAGGTAAAAGCAATAATCTAAATTTGAAAATGAAGTAATATCATTTGTTGTGACTTTGAATCCAGTCATATACTAAACATATTTGCAGGAAATCTATCAACTTTTGGATGTATTCTGTAATCCATGCGAGTTCCAAACTAAATAAATCACTTCATCTAAATTGGATAGATGTTCAACTAAATTTGAAATGTGATGAAAATTCATATTCAAAACTTATAGCCATTGAATGCAAAAACAAAAATTTGTAATCAAACTTAATAAAATATTCATAAATAATAATATATATTGCTTATTCTTGATAGTTTAGGAAACTTTACTGTAGCACTAGCAGATTTTAGATCTCTATTACATTCTCACATAAATACATTATCTTTCTTCATCTTCAGATTAACATTTACTATAAGGGGTACATTCATAAAACTAATTGTGAATAATACATTAAGTATTTTTTCTATAGCTTCAAGTTTTCTTGTAATTGTTATTTTTAAAATCTAGAGCTTATTTTTTTTCAAAATTCATAAAAAAATTCTTGATCACCCAAACTTTTATATAATAACTAACATCTTTATCATTCGACACCCATATAGTTCAAATAGAATAAGTAATTTAAACTGCACTTTACACAAAAAAGTGAAGCACAGTTTAAATTACTTACTACTAAAAGGTGAAGTAGAAAACTATTATTTTATTTCAAGTAAAATAATAAATCATTTGCCTTGGGAATACAGATAGTTAATATATAAAATTGATCTTAAAAACAAAAGAAAAAAAAATATTGGGTAATTCCATATTGTTATTTTGTGCAAAATTTTGTATTTGCATTTACATTTAACTCATAATAATGACCTAAATGCTTGTTAAAATTTATGATATAACTCTAAAATGTTAAAATAAATTGTGTTAAGAAATGCCAAGCAATGGCAAATTATCATAAATGGTGGTCAAATATTACCACTTTGTTAGACTATCTTGTTAATTAATGACTTCAGCTATCAGAGATTGTAATTAACATTCAATTACTTCAAATACAACCTACTGCTATTTAAATACAAGATGAATGGGTGATTAATTATACAGAATTTTCAGCAATTATTTTGTATGGATAAAAAATATTTTGGATTAGAGCTGCAACACAGAGCATGTATTAGACCTATTGTGCCTGTTCACATTTATATCAATCTGCTGATAACTTTGTAATCTTGGGATCTGACCAAAATAATGAGTACATGGATCTTGTACATGATATTTTAGCAAGATTTGCAAAGATATTGGTGGGTTTGACACGAATGTGAAACAAGCACAGTAGGTCTAATCCATGCTCTGTGTTGCAGGACTAAATATAACTAAAAGTAAAAACATAATAAATATATTTATCATTTTCAATAAGAAATGTATGATTTTGAACAAGACATTCAAATATATACGATTTGGACACTGACAACTTTTCGGAACCACATTTGAAAGCAAAAAAAAATGTGATTTGCGATCTTAATGAAATGATGCCATTACACAAAAAAATTGTTAATTCAAATACCACTAAACAAACAGTAAATAATTTTGGTTTTTTAAATAATGAGACATTCAAATATATATGAGTTGTATACTAATAACTTTTTAGAATGACATTTTAAAGCAAAAAAAGAAATGTGATTTGCAATCTTAATGAAATGACAGCATTACACAAAAAAATTGTTAGTTTAAATACGTACTAAAGAAACAGTACATGATTTTGGTTTTTAAATAATATTTATAAAAAGACATTAACTATATGTACAATGTTCACATTAACAACTTTTAAGAAAGACATTATTTTTAAAAAAAGTGTGATTTGCGATCTTAATGAAATGACACCATTACACAAAAAAAATTGTTACTAAACAAACAGTAAATGATTTTGGTTTTTAAATAATATTTATAAAAACACATTAAGTATACTTATATGATTATTTACCGTGTAATATATAACAGAAATTGTCACCTTGAAATAAAACATTTAATATTACCACAGAAAATGGAGATCTCTATTAAAAAATTTCCCTCCAAAAATGTAGCACATGATTGCAGAGTATGCTGGGATTTTCAACAGAAATGCTAATAAACATTTTTTTTTTTTTATAAATAACTTAAACCAAAAAAAGGACAAAAACCACACAAAAAAAAAAATTCATGTCAATTATGAGACTTTTATTAGGTTTTTATCTTGGCGGAACCATTTCTTTTTATATTGTTAAGTATGGCAGAAAGAAATCTGGATAATAACTGAAAATGTCAAAGTATTACAAAAAAAAAAAAAGATCGCACTGATAAAGACAAAAACACATTTCCGCATGTATACCCGCAGGGTTTCCTTCCTTCAAATTTGATGTCATCGCAACATTACACATTTATTATGGATGTGAAAAGGTCTCCTATCTCCCCTACATCACAGCTCTAATACCAAAACAAAAGAAAGCCCAACAGAAATTTATTAAAACAATGCAATAACTTTTCAACAATATTAAATATTCACAATTAATAAATATCAGATTCATAATCCCAAACTACTACATCTAGATATATTATCTTTCACTTATTGTTGTAACTCTATTCTGATGAAGACTTTTGAGAATACGATAGGCAGCAAAAAAAAAAAACACAATCAATGCTTCATCACACTGGACCTAAACTTTTGCTAAAACACAAATGACTGGAATGAAATCACTTATTTTGATCATAGTATGAAGTGGCTAATTCATATAAATTGGTACAATAGTTAAAAAAAAAAAGATTAGCTATAAGAAAAATTCTATTATTACAATAACAAATATAACATTGATATGCCTAACAAACCAAATACATAAGATCGTTTTGGAAAACTGTAAGATTACCAGAAAGTAACATTGACTTGATAGCATCTAATAATAATATCAAAAGATATTTGACAAGTACCAAGCATGTTAAAATAAAAAATATAAATATTTTATATATATAATATGTAACCACAGATAAATATATGTCGTTGTCTACATATGTGGAACAACAACAACAACAAAAAAAACATATTTGAATTAAATTGCATAAAAAAAAACTTGATCCTTATTATAAAAAAAAAAAAAAGCTTATTTGAATTTTGAATTAAAATGTTTTCCCTGTTTAAAATTTAAGAACAACTTACATTTTAATTCCTTATATAATCCAGAATTATAAAACAACACCTGTTATTGTAAAATTTGCATAGCCTATCCTATATAAATTTGTGACTTTTTCATCCATATATTTTCTCACCAATTTGAATTTGTATTATGTTATAAAGGACTATTTACTTTGTGTGATTTAATATTTTTCATATGGTAAAAAAAAAAAAAAAAAGAATGATAAAAATTCCTCTAATCAATTTTCGTGTCACATACTTTTTTCATTAAATAAATATAATTCAACTAGCTTTATCCTTGTGGAATGCCTATGAGCTGGTCTTTATTAATGCAAGTGAAAATTAAAACTATTGTATTAATGTTATATGTGTGTGTGTGTTTGTGTCTATATAGAATAATATATATATAACAAACAATATATAAATTGAATACCATTATTCCAAAACACTTGAATTCAAAAACTTTTCTTATTTGAATACAATTCAGGGCATCCATTATGCATAGCAAAAATTAAAACAAATATTAAATTTCTGTACTGCATCCACTTAAAAAACAGCTAAATTGTTATTAAATGGATCGAAGCATGTCGTTCCATACGCTATGTAAATACTTATATATATATATATTGATTCGCAATTTTTGTATTGCATATAAAAAAACATAAATGGTAATCTAACGTAACAGTCATTCTTGGTCACCATCACATTAAAGATTTATCCTTTATTTAAAAAAATTTGCAACATAAAACCAGTGACAGTGCACTCTCCAATATCCAGTCACATCTGCCATTATAATATATCATGCTATATATACATTTATGAAAAACTTAACAAATCAGGTCACTTATATTTATTCCCAACTATGTATAAAATATTCTATGTTAGCCGTTTAACCTCTAAAGAAATAACATAAAAATAATGATAGTGAGCTGTCTAATATCACTTCACTTATATCAACATGTATGCCTAAAGATCAAAATTTGTGAAATAGCATATGAAGACTATGATAAAAGGGTGCAACATATATCTTGCTACAAAGTTGAATGTAAAATTTTTTCAGAATCAAGAAAATATAATTAATGAAATTTGAACTTATTTATTCTACAATTGAACTTTTTAAATCTGCAAAATTTCCTAATTCGTAAAGACCTAAAACCAAGAGATTTGGAATAAGTTGTATGTGTATATTTTTTTCAAAATAAAAAGTTCCTATTATTAATGTTGTAGAGTTAAAATAAAAAAACCACAACAACTAATAGTGTATATAAATAATAACATAATACTTATTAAATACTTTGTACTGTTTTGTAAATTTACTGTTATTATTATACCACATATTGCAATATTAATTATACATAAATATTACTATACATTGATAAAGAATTTTTGTTATTACTAGAAATCAGTTATAGTTTTTGAAACACATTAATGAAAGTATCAATTTTCTATATAAATCTAAAATAAAATTTAATGCAATTCCAGTCTAAGCATCACCTCTCTTTATGTGTTGATTATCCCTCTTGACATGTGATATGCCCAGTTCACCTTTAATTTCTTTTGATTCTACAGAAATTTGATAATTTCAATTTATATTGATATTAATTTATTTCTAACCTTCTTTAGTATTTTTTCCCCATTTTCACTACTACTACTTTCAATCATATCTGTTCAGAATCTAGTTATAAGAATAATTATAGCAAGTAAAAATTCTTGGTTCAATTCCCAAATTAAAAAAAGAGAGAGAAAGGTGGGGGGGTAAAAAATAATTACTGAGCTATATCACTTTAATAATCAAATATCAAATGATTTGAGAGGTAGTTTAAATTTCTCAGCCATGAAAGATAGTATCATTCACATTGAATGAACAACACAATGATTTAATGATTCTCTAAATTTTCAACAATGTTTATAATAATTATGCAATGTTCAAATTTATTTATTTTACACATCATCATCATCAACCATTATCAATCCATTGCAAGATGCCTCCAAGTTCAATTCATCTTCTCCGATCTCGAGCATCTCTTCTCCACATCACCCCTGCTCACTTTTTTATTTCATCCATCTATCTCACATGTGGTCTCTTTCTGGGTCTTTAACAATCTCTTTAAATCCCGCTTGAGTTTTCAATTGTCCACCTATTGTCATCTCTTCTAGCAATATGTCCAGCCCAACTTCACTCTTTTAATTTTTTTAATTTTTTCAATGACGACAGTAACACCTGTTTGTTCTCCTACCCATATATTGTGTTTTTGATCTCTCCTTGTTACTCCCAACATGCATCTCTCCATACTTCTTTGCATGGTCTGAAATCTCTATTGCTCTTCTATTAAGTGTCCAAGTCTCAGATCCATGAGTGAGAACTGGTAAAACACATTTATTAAAAATCTTCCTTTTCAAACACATAGGCATATTTCCTTTTAGTATCAAGTTATTCCTACCAAAAGCACTCCAACCAAGTTTAATTCTATGATTATTTTCATCCATTATGTTTTCATCTGTATTAATAATCTGACCAAGGTATTTGTAACTGATAACTTCTTCTAACTCATCATAATCAATCTTTATTTTCATATTTTGAGAAAATCCATTAAACATTACTTTAGTCTTTTAACATTTATCTTTAGTCCTACTTTCATCTGATAACTCTTGAAACTTTTCCTACAACTCTAAAACATTATTTTCAAAAACAACTGCATCATCTGCAAAATCTAAATGACTTAAATAATTTCCATTTACTTTCATTTCTTTAGCTTCACATTTTAATCCACAAAATACTTCTTTGCAGCACTGCTGTAAAAAGTCTTGGAGATATGACGTCACCCTGTCTTACACCCTTCTCAATGTTGACTTTCCTAGTATCATTATGTAATTTAATTGTTGCTGTTGCATTTTTATAAATATTCTTTAAAATATGACAATATCCTGGATCTATACCTTGATGATCCAATGCTTTAATCACTGAAGAACAACTGTTTATACAATCAAATGCCTTTTCATAATCTACAAATTTAAAGCATAATGGCAATTCATATTCATTTGTTCCTTCTATGACTTTTCTCAATACCTGGATATGATCTACTGTACTAAAACTACTTTTAAAACCAGCTTGTTTTCTTGGTTGGTGAAAATCGAATGTTCTCTGTAGATGAGTTGTAATTATCTTGGTAAAACTTTGATATGTCTGTAATTTCTAATATCTTCTTTATCCCCTTTTTTAAATATTAATATTAATATTTTACACATATGAAATTAAAGAGAAAGGAATTCTCCTTTTTAACAACTAATTTTTATAATATTTCAACAATGCTGTGTTGAGTACAGAGGAAACTCTTAAACCTAAACACAAGATAGAAACTTTATAAAGATAAGAGTGAACATCTTATCTTTAACCTAAATTCTCATTTGTATGGGCCAATCTGAAGTGTGTTTTAGTTTAAGAGAGTGAAGATGTTACTCTGTTCATTTTTACATGCATTACTTTCTTACATACATTAACATTTGCAAAATCTTTTGATTTACTATGTGTTAATATTACAAATTTGAATAGAAATGATGTAATATTCAAATTTATTTATTAATTCATAATATTAACACATAGTAAATTTAAATATTTTGCAAATGTTAATGTATATAAGAAAGTAATGGATATAAAAGTGAAAAGAGTAACAATTTCACTCTCTTAAACCAGGACACTTTCAAATTGGTCTACATAAATCAGAATTTAAGTCTTTATCTTGTGTTTGGGTTTGAATTTCCTCTGTAATCAACACAGCATCATTGAATTATTATAAAAATCGCAGAAGTTAAAAAGGTGAAATCCTTTCTCTTTAATGTTTATAATAATTTATTTGATTGCTTAAATATATTCTGATGATTCTTTTTGTTCCTTTATTGATTATTTTTAGAAATAATAACTAGAACAATGAACAAAAAAGGCTCATTATTAAAATTGCTTTAATTCATTAGTTTTTTGTTTTTTTTTAAAAAAGTAAAACAAGTGTATCTTGTTGTACATAAATTTCTCACACTAATCTGATGATAAATTTAAAGATATAATAAAAATTGATAAAAATAAAATCTGCTATAATGTAATTTCTTTACATATATACATACACACACACACACACACACAAAATTCATTTAAAAAATGAATGTAAAGCAGACTTTGGAGAACAATATACTAAATCCTCAAGGTAAAACATTTTATAAATTTATATAAACCAGATCAGGCCACTGCATGTCTTTAAAAAGGCTTTGATCCGTCAATATATTAATATTATTGCAAAAACTCTTGGGCAAATGAGAAATTTTATTGAAATGTCTACTCACTGCATCTGTAAAAAAAATTTCAGTCGTGGGATTCCAATCTTTTCAAAGACTTGCAACAATCTGATACATTTTACACAGATAAAAAAAAAATGTCCTTACTGAAGACTTCTCCATACAATATTCCTCTAAGCTTGTTTAAATAAATATATAGTTTATCAACAATTCTGTAAGGTATCTATCTATAAGTCAGCCAGACATATAAGGTTTTTGTAAACAAAATATATTATTTCCACTTTATTGGTGTAGTTTTAGTAATATCAGAAAACTGTCTACAATTTTAAAATACATGCTTTATTCATTCATTAAAGAAGCCATCATCCATGTGCTAATTTAAATTGATAAATTTCATATTTTCCATTTTTAAAAAATAACAATAATATATGTTTAAAAACTGACTGAAAAACAAAAGTTGTTGTCTGCGAACAATACGAATGTTTGTGCTGATCATACTTATTTAAAATACTTATTTTGCCTCTTTTTTGTTTGCAAAATATATTTGTAGGTTTGTTTTCCAAATAAATTATATTTATTTTCATGTTTTCAAGCCTATTATATATATTTTTTCCCCCAGTTTTTTGGAATTTTTTTTATAAAAGATATGAAACGTGTTGATTAGCTTTTATTTTTGCTACATTTGGTAGGTGAATCATGACTCCATCAAACAGGCAAAGGTAGACTCTATTATCTGCATATGTAAAATATATTTAATAATTAAAAATAAATAAAACTTCACAGTTTCATAGTAGACATTATAGCTAAATATTTACATATTGTGTATTTTTTATTATTCTTTGAAAAAATTTGTAAATATTAAAAATAATCCATATTTTTAATCTCAAGATTTTAAACTTTAATGTATTAAATATTTTTGTTTTGTTTTTAAGGAATAATGATTTAATTTGTATATTTATTGTTTTAAAATATCTTTATTTTCTGAATCTCATAAGACAAATAAGTTTCCTTCAAGATATCTTTAGTAGACCAAATGTCAATATTAAAAATTAAATAATTTCAATCCAGAATTTATATTTCATTATCTTTTTTTATATAACTTGGTCTGTATTCTTGCAATAAATTAAAAAAAAAAAACAAATTTGCAAATAATTGATTGTTTTCATTTTTTAATACTTTTAAAAGAAAAGATTTTAGCTGGTTTTCTTGAAATTTTCAATTTTTCTTGAAAATTTGTTAACACAATTCAATTGTTCTATTAAAGATTTTAAAAAATTAATATTAAATGGCAATGAAATTAGATATTTTACATAAATAACAAAATAAATAAGTCAAGAGTTGCATGTTAAGTCTTTGCCCAAATGAAAATGAGATAACTAGTCAATTAGATGCTATGACCAAACAAGATAATCATCAGATAAGTTTATCAACAGAATTTACTTTAGAATCTTAATGTTGTCAGTATTATTATTGGTTTGCATAACATTAAATTTTCTTCCATTAATTTTTATTTCATTCAAATTGTTTCCCCTGTAGATAAAAACAATCATACACCTCATTTAAACTACTTTCATGTATAATGACTAATATTTTTCTGTCATAGCAGTACATATTTCTGCTTCACCTACTCTACTATTAAACTAATGTTTATTTTGAGAAAAATTCAGCATTTATAATCCACAATGTAACATTCAGTAAATCTTTTATCTCTAATCTCTTCTCAATATCATCCGTAAAAGTTCTATCTATATAAATAATCGGTACTTATGTATCAGACCTGCTGCCCATGTTTGTGATGGCAGAATGCCATACCTTTCTCCAATGGGATGGGGAGAGGGGCTTGCTACAGCAGAATGTCAAATTTAAAAAGTCACAATTACCTGTTTTATTTACTATCGTAATTTGTCTTTTTAATAAGGCATTGTGCCATTGTAAGCATCCAGACCCTCACACCCCACTGGAGAAAGGTATGGCATTCTCCATCGTAAACATGGGTAGCAGGTCTAATATGTAACTACCAAATAATCTCATATAAGGAGCATTTCTTCTTTCTTTATTCTAGCATTATCTATTAAAAAATTGAGTTACAATAGATGGCACTAGGAGAGGGAGAAATATTCTTATTAATAAGAGTCAAATGACATGCTGGTAAACATAAGTAGCTAAGTTCTTATATGGTTCTTATTAATATTTTTCAGTTTTCCCAAAAATTTCCATTCATATTCACTTTGATTGCCTTTTGTTAATTTCCTACATATCATATACACTATACTAATGTTCATTATAGCCTGATCTTTTAATATTCATTCAGAAATATTTTACTTAATTGAAAAAAAATATTCCACTGATAAAAAAAATCACCTCTAAGATATATAATATTTTTTTACTATAGGTTAAAATTTAATCAACTATATTCACATATGATAGAAATTATTTGTAAGATATTATTTATATATTAAAGTTTATAAGTTATAATTAATTGTATTAAGTGAGTAGCAAAACATCAAATCATTCCAAATAATGATCACATCTTTGTTTTTATATTCTATTGTCTAAATCCTCTAGCTTCAGGTAAAGAATTTAATTTTAAAATATATATATACATTAAAATTTAAAGCTTTAAATTATTTGAAAAATTAATTCTATATATGCATTCAAGCTTTTTAAATGCTCCATTAAATTTCCTAAACATTATGAACATAATTCCTTTTGTCTGATTCATTATCTTTAAATACCTTTGAATGATTCACTCCAATAAATTGCAACTAGATATATATATATATGGGGTATTTCATTGTTTCCAGAAAAATTACATAAAGACTAAATCAGTGAATAACTAGAGTCAAATTCCTATAGGAATAGCAATAATAAAGTTTAACTGTTATCATAATTCAATGGCATTGTAGTTTATATTGGATATAAAACACAATGGTATAAATATTAATATTGTATTATACTGTGCATATATACATTATATTTCAAAACATGAAGATATGGTGTAAATATAATCTATAGGAAAAAAAATAATAAGGATAAGTTATGAATAATCTAATCTAGAGTTAATCTTTCCTTCCCAACCCATTTATTAATTTTAAAAAAAGAAGATAATAAAATTTATTTAAAACAAAAGATGTTTATCATCTTGCTTTTTTTTCTTCTGCAGTTAAAACCACTGTAAATTTCTTTAACAATATGATAGTGGGTTTTTTTAAAAAAATTATTTCTTAATAATTAGTCGTGAATATTTGGCAACAAAGTATTTTTCAGGATTCATGTTTATAAGTTTAAATACTTTTTTTTTTATTTTTTCCTTTTTAATACTTTAAAAGTGATTAAGAAATTATTTTTATTTATTTAAGATTTGGTCTCAGCTATTAACTTTAAAGGTAAAAGCAAATTAAACAATATTTAACAACTACTGAGCTCCCAACATATGCAAATGTCAGCTTCAATTTATGATCACATAATAATAAAAATATGCACAGTACAGAAGCGTACCTTGCATCATTTGATTCAGCTTTCATTTTTCTTTTAGACAATGCAATGTTCATTTCTCTATTATATAAAATAAGATTTTATGATTTTTCCAAACAGCACATTTATTTATTTTTCTCCCATTATATGGTTTAATATTTACTGAAAAATTTACAGCAGAGAATAATGGATTATTCAATTGATTCAAGCATTGACAATAATTTCTCCATGTGGGACTGAGAGACTAGGTTTTCTTGTAATTTTCTGCTAATGGTTTCTTAGTGTCTACAAAAAAACTAAGTCATCTTTGCCCATAAATGCAGCGATTTTGTCTTTACTGTACTGTCTTTTTTCCTGATATCTCAGAATGAATTTTTACTGCTGAACGTTATTATCAAGACTTTCGATCTTTCTTAAATATTTATTTATTATTTTTAATTATTATTTTATAGAAAATAGATGGAAAATATCATTTGTGATATTACCAAGTACATGAAAAGTTCCAGGCTGTGAATTAACACACGTTTTTTTATGTTAATAGGTATTTCTTGAAGATCACCTATATATATAGATAGAGGGTATCTGGATTTTGACCAGAAACAGTCATCTTTATTTTTTCAGAAATTATAATTCTTTTCATATATTTTTATCTAAATTTTAACGATAATAAAAAAATGCCAAATATTAAAAGTAAAAATTGCAAGAAAATTTAGATCAACTATATATATATATGATCACTGTTAAATGTATATATACATGATCACTGTAATGCAAACTTTAGAGCTGTATATCAGATGCATAGAAAGATGATAGTTGATAAAACCATTAAGAAATTTACTGATTACTGTAACATGAAATAATATAATCATTCAAAACCATTTAAAGTGAGATTTCAAATGATGACTTTGTGGCAGATAGCCATAAAAGTCATAATGGAAATTTTCATAGGTAAAAATACAACTTCTGATATCTGGTTATTCAAGTTATGCTCTTAATATTTTCATAAAATTTTTGAAAAAAGTACTGTATTATCTGCCGGGAAGGGGGGGGGGGCATGCAAGTTTTTTTTTTACTATGGGGCTGATTGGACACAAGTAATCAGAGAGATTGCTTTATTACCTATCAACTGAAATTAAAATAAACAATGTACCTCATCAAACTCCACCTCAATTTTATTCAGAGCTGTTGATTGATATGCCAGTTCCCGCAACATCTTCCTGTGTTGATACTTTGACTTTGTGATCACACAAGGAGTCATGAATAGATCTAATAGGTATGATATGTCAACATTTTTTATTTATGTTTATTCTTTTGCTGCATGGTTGCAATAACATTTAAATTACTTATAAGCAATCATTTTATAGTAATCACTTAATTTTATATTTTAACTGGATTCTATCTAACAGTAAAATCTTTTTCATTAAGAAAATTAAGAAAAACAATAAAAATAGCACTATTATTACTAATTTTATCTAAACCTTTTTTTTTTTTTATCTAAATAGATAAATAGCTTCACATATGAACCATTTATAACCTAAAGACTATTTTAGACTTATTCTTGTCTACCATTTTTTCTTCGTTAATTATAGACACCCACAAGGATGAGATAGCTAAGGGATTTTTAAGGAAAATGAAAGATATCAATGTCTTTATTTTTTAATGTTTGGGAACAATGAATTGTCTAACCATTTTATTGTAAATTTTGTAAAGAATATGATGAACCTAATAAAAATATAATTTTAAAATTATATGTTAAAATTTGATATTTATGAAGAAGATAAAAATAATAATTTTTAATATATGTCTATATTTTTTCAAATTTATTTAATTCCTTGGTACATTACTTTTCTGATAGCATACACCAAATAATTTTTTACATAATGCAAAGTGAAATTATTTTAAAAAAATATGTATTAAATCAGTTTCCAAAAATCATCCAATATGGCTACCAAAAGGTGTGATGGTTATCTTTTTAAACAACAAAAAATGGCAATTTATTTTCAAATTTAAAATAATTCTTAAACTTCTTTAGCTAATAAAAAAAAATACCATTTGGCGTTATTCTGTTAATTACATACATCTATAGCACTCAAAAATTTTTACAGATAAGAATAATTATTTTCTATGGTTTAATATCAATCTATCAAAACAAAATATTTTATTTAACTCTATAAATACACTTACGATCAAAACTGATATGTACAATAAAGTATTTTATTTTCTGCTCCTTTTGAAATATTTTCATCATAAATCAACCATTAATTATAATTTTCAATATATATATTTTCACATAAACAACATATCAATAATTTGACCTTGATATAATAAATACTTTTATAGGCTACATACAAATTTCTGGAAATTCTAAATCCAGTCTTTTAATCATTATCCTTTATATATATATATAACTTATATGTTAAAAACAAATAAATCAATAAATTTGGATTACTGACATAAATCAAAAATCAGAAATTTTAATACTTAATTTTTTACTTTTGAATTTTACAAAAAAAAAAAATATTTTTTCTTCAAATTATATTTCACTAAGAATTTAAATATACTAATCAATACTAAAATTTACATAATGGATGAAATTAATCATAGAATTAAACTTAGTTGGAGTGCTTTTGGTAGAAATAACTTGATACCAAAAGAAAATATGCCTATATGTTTGAAAAGGAAGTTTTTAATAAATGTGTTTTACCAGTTCTTACTTATGGATCTGAGACTTGGACACTTAATAGAAGAGCAATACAAGAAGAAATCGAAATGTAATATATGGGTAAGAGAACAAACGGGTGTTACTGACCCCATTGAAAAAATTAAAAGACTGAAGTGGAGTTGGGCTGTACATATTGCTAGAAGAGATGATAATAGATGGACAATTGAAATCTTAAACTGGATTCCAAGAGATTGTAAAAGACCCAGAAAGAGACCACATGTAAGATGGATGGATGAAATAAGAAAATGTGCAGGGGTGATGTGGAGAAGGGAAGCTAAAGATCGGAGATGTATTGAACTTGGAGAGACCATCCTGCAGTGGATTGACAGTGGCTGTTGATGATGATGATGATGATTAAAATTTACTGGGGGGAAATAGAACATTTACATGATAAAATATAATTAAAATCATAAACGTTCATATATATGCCAATCTTAATATTGTAATAGCCGAAATAGTTTTTGTAAAATTGGATTATACATAAATCACTTGTGAGTTTATTTTGCCGATAGCTTCTATGAATTTGCTCTTTATTCAAAATGCACATTTGTCTTATGTGGAGAATCTTAATAAATGGAAAATAAGAAATTTAACAGTTCAAACTATATCTCACTTGCAGTAAGATTATACATATTAAATTTAAAATTAGCAAAACTGTTTAATTTTTACTCCATTCTTTAGGTTAACCATAATGAGCTGTAGAATAATTTCAATGGTAATATAAAAGTTTTTTTAATTTCAAACTGCTGAAAATTCATCATCATCACTTTTTTGTATCAGCAATAATACCTTTTCAAATATGAAACTATCACTTATGAAAGTAAGCTTGCATACTTTCTTATCTGGTCTTACTTAAAATTTCTTTGCTTAGCATAAAACTAATAAGAACAAAAACTAATTTCAATACAAAAATTCATTTCATAATTTTTTTCTTTGGATGAAGACTTTTGATATGTTATCAGATGGTTCAGGGATAGCTCAGCTTTGTAATTAACCTAAAGCTGGGCTCATAGCATTCTAGAAAATCAATCCTGGTAAATCTAATGCTTTAAATATATTTTGCTATGTCTAGGATTAATTTTGTAAGTAGTCTATAAAATTTAACAAAATTCTTACTTTACATTCTTTTTATATTTCAATTTATAATTGTATTTTTAGATGAGTATTTATTTAAAATATTTAATTTAAGTATTACTAATATAATTTCATACATCAATACATACATTCAATTATCACATATCTTTTCCATATGCAAATGTGTATTTGCTTACATGTATTTCAGAAAATTGTCTCTTTAAATTATTACAAGTTTTTAAACTGTTTTAACCTTATAGTTTTATTTAAACATTAAAGATGCTATTGAATAAAACTGCATTCAAATTCTGGGCTATCAGCTGTTCCTTAAACCATTAATTCTATTGTTATCATCATCAATATGCCCCATTCATAAATATTTTGATTCCTGTTCTCTTTATTAATTTCTTATTTCTTTTCATTTTTTTAAAAATCTTTTTAATTAAACATACATATTCTGTCTCAAAATGCTTTAATTATCCAATACTGTCAGGAAACAATCATTTCAATATATATATAATTAAAATTACCCCAAATCCAAAACTCAACAAAATCACCTGAATTTGTAATAATTTTAAATACCATTGATTTAACTTATACCATCTATTGAATTTTTTCTTAACATTTGAAGTGCCAATGTTTCTGTCATAACTAGGGAAAAAATTGAGATCCCATTAATATATCTCCCTTCATTCCTTCCTAATTAAAATATCAGTTGAGTTTTCTTGAAAGCAGAATGCGTGTGTGTGCATGAAATTTTTTAAATTATAATCATGCCGAACAAAATTAAATTTTGGCCTTTATGCCCAGGGGGGCTGTCAAGTTGCCAGCCAAGGCAGCAGTTGGCAGTTGAAAGTAAAGGATAAAAAACCCCGATTGTGGACATAAGATACCATTCAATAATAACTTTTTATTTAGATACCTATTCCTATAAATCACTTTCTAGAGAAGGTATCCTTGGGTTCAAATCCAGGACAGATAAAATTTGAAAAGTTTTTTAGAATCAAAACAGGTTTAAACTTTTTTTCTTTCAGGCATGAGTTCCATATCTGACCCAGTTAATCATTTAATATAACTTACTAAATAAAAGTCAAACTATTCTTGACTAGAGGGCAAACAAGGATAGAAAACCATTGAAACCCCTTACCACCTAAAAGTTGACAAATTTGGTAGGCAATATCTGCTCCTTCATGTTTCTCTTTTGGAGGGGGAGGGGGCTTGCTATTTAAATGATGTGTTCAATTGAACCTGTATTGATACGCTATTTAAAACAGGACTATAAACTGAATAAATTATTTTTTTTAATGTATCTCTCTTTAACTCTGATACACAGGATGTTAAAAACAACATCAAATAAATACTATTTAAATTAACAGTACAGTACTGTTTAAAGAATAGAGAAAGATTAATATTAATAATTAAATAACCGGCAAAATAATGAAATGAAAATAGATTTCAAAGGGAAGACTTTTTTTGTTGTTGTTAATAATATTCACTAATTGCTTTTAAATATTCATTGGGAAAAAAAATGTGCATTCAAGATGAACAAATTAAATTTGATATTTTCAGATTTTTTTTATAATTACTACTATTAATAATTCCCAACTTACAAAAATCATTACTTCTGACTAGAAAAATACCCTAATTAAATTATTTTAAATTAGATAATGTTTCTAAATGTATTAAACAATTTAACACTGGAATAAAAAGTAAACACTTGAAATTATATTTTCAAATCTTTTCAGTACACAATTAATGTGCAAAAAAAGCTACTACAACTATCATCATCATCATCATCGAAATCAATCTGAAACTTCTCCATAACACAGTAGTGAACATCCTTTTTTATATTCATCCATTTAGCATAGCCTTCTTCTAGGTCTCTTTTAATATTTTGGAAACCAGTTTGTCTTCTATTAGCATGTCCAGTCCAGCTACATTTCAACTTCTCAATTTTTTCAACAATGTCAGCGATACTTATTTATTCGCTCATGTCTTTAGAAAAATTTAACTTTATTTAAATATTCCAAATATATTCAACTGTTACTAATAGCGCACAGGTTAGTATATGCACAACATTTCAAGAGGTATTATTCTCCCTCTTTTTCAGGTGTTGCAGCCTGACCAGTGACAGTACTAGCATGGGAATTGAACCTGGACCCTTAGATTTTTGAATATTGAATTTTTAACCAAGTGACTCACTCACGTATTTTACTTTTGATCTTCTTTTGCTAATCTATATACATCTCTTCATATTTCACTATGTGGCTTCTGAATTATCTTTATATTAAGTATCCAAATTTCAGATACTTTCAAGTAAACAATAACAAAACCATCTATTAAAAATATTCTTTTTCAAGCATATAAGCATATTTTCATTTGAAATTAACAAAATCAACACACACACCCCAATTAACGAATGTAGACCAAAAAGCCCAATATCTCTTCTTTTTTTAAAAAAAAAAAAAACTAATTTTACCTGAAGACTTTTGGGATAGAATTTACTATTTATTGATCTGATACAATTATTACTTAATATGGAGAAAAGAGAACTTTTAACATAAATAAATAGTCAGTAAAATTAGTCATCTATCACATGACCTAATCTTTTTAAGAAAAAAAACCAATGAGCTGTGCTAATTGCTCTACAAACTTTATTGATAAATGCCAGCAAGAGAAAGCATTTTAAAAATCTCTATCTAGAAACCACACCTTAATCGCAGACCAATGGTTTCGTGCTTTGGCACTTCTCAGTGAGGTGCTCTAGTGTCTGAAAATATCCTAGCGCCTCACTGAAGAGTGTCAAAGCATGAAACCATTGGTCTGAGGTTAGGACCTAGCGCCTCATTGAGGAGTGCCAAAGCATTGGTCTGAGGTTAGAGTGTGATTTCTAGATAGAGATTTTTAAAATGCTTTCTCCTGCTGGCATTTATCAATAAATCTTGTTGAGCAATTAGCACAGCTCATTGCTTTTTAACATAAATGTTTTAAATTTCAAATTATTCTCACACTAATGTAAGTATTATCATTTCTTTTAATTTCTTACATATTATTATTAGTAATTGAAATTTTAAAAATAATTTTTAGAAAATTTTCTAATTAAGAAACATACTACAGTAAGACATAATGTAAAAATAATAATAATTTTCAGAATGCACAAAAAGTTTCAAACCCTCCCCCCCCCCCAAAAGGTACATCCTAATTCCAAAGACAAATAAAAAATAACCATTACCAAATGAATAAGATTAATTTAAATATTGAAAAACTACATATATACATATAATTTCACAAATAGCATTTAATGAAAAATATACACGCCAACACACAAACTTTACCTTCAGCTCCAATTGACACTAATTTGACTCCTTTGCTTTGAATAAAATCGAGGGCTTTGTTGACATTGGCAATTTTATGAAATCTCATTTTTCCTCGATCTGGTTTGGGAAGCTGCTCTCCTGAGATAACCTCAAGTAACAGCATCAATTTCAAACCATTGCGAAAATCTTCTTCTATGTTTTCGATGCCAGTGCCAGCTTTCCGAAGATGGGAATTGCACCATGCTGTAAAAGTCTAAAAAAGAAAAGTTACATTAGCACTGATAATGGTCATGACTTTCTATATATATATGTAAATATATACAGTTATGTGTATAGAGAGAAAAAGTGCACACATATTAGAATTGTGATATATACATATATAAATGCAATTTATCCATTACTTTGAAAACTTTTTAGCAAAAACCTTTTATTATACCAATATGCATACACAATCTCATGTTTCGCCTGTGTGTATGCGTATAGTTTTTGCTAAAAAAATGTTTAAACTAGTGGATAAATTGCATTTATATAAGATATTACAACAAACCTCAAATCATGTGCGATTGAAAATGCGAAGGTAGGGACCTCTACAGGCCTTAACCACAAGCTTAAGCTTTGGAAGAAAAGCATAATCTTGTGGTTAAGACCAGTAGAGGTCCCTACCTTCGCATTTTCAAGCGCACATGATTTGAGGTTTGTTGCCTTAGTAAATATTACTTACGTAATCAATGTGCGTTAAATAAATTTATAATTATAAGATATTACAGCAAAATAAAGGAAGTGGTGAATTTGGTAATATTTCTATATATACATATATTAATAATTTCTTTACTAAAAAAATTATCTAAACTTGCTGTGCATTAAAAGGTATAAAAGAGTTATGAAGAAAATAATGACATCTATGATATCTTGTATTTGTGATTTTTCAGGATGCTTATAATATAAGCCCTAGTTAAGATCGTCAACCACATATGGATGTATTGAATTATAAAATAATGAATGTATAAATAAACAATATTATTGCCATTAATGCTTTAAATAAATGGTAGTATAAATTATATGGTAGTTATTTTGTATTTTTCCTGTTGACAATTTCCGACAAAAGTAATTCTACCTGTATAGAGAAACAATTTATCTACCACAAATCAGTATATCAGACAATTTATAAATTTCATTTACCTATTTTTAGGTACTTATTTTATTTAATACTTAGATTTAGTTTTAGAATTTCCTCATGGTAACTTTTAAACATCCAAGATAAAAGAAAAATTAGTATGATTTCTTAAATATTTTTTCTCCTCCTAAATGATTTTATTAAAACAATGAAAAATGATTTTATTAAAATAACAAAAAATGATTTTAATAATCAAAGTTTAGCTTAAGTTCAATTATCAATCTTTCTCCTAAAGAATAAGTTTTTAAAAAGAATACCCTATCAGGGCTATTACAAGTAACTTGGAGTTTGATGAATATAGTTGAGCCATATATGAATTGTAGTAATTCAATACACCATATGTTACAATGTATGTGTGGAATACAAAAACATTTTCTGAATTTTTGTGCTTGCATTTTCTTGTTGCTTTTATGTGGACAAACCATTCTTAACTATCATCATTTTTGAGATGGCGCCAATCTGCTTTCATTTCTTCACATCTACTCATTTTAAAAAGTTTATTAAAAATATTAAATCAAAAGTCTTTCAATCCAAGCTGCTCATCAGAGCAGGTAAGCTTTATTTTTGTGTTATATATTATTTACAAAAATGAGTCATAGCTATAATCTCCTAGAAAGGGAAAACATCAGGTCAACCCGGCTAACAAGATCGCACAGCGATAGTAACGTAAAGCAATCTATTTCCATGCCTAACATAAGCCCTAATGAAAAAAATAATAATATAAGCTATCAAAATTACTCTAAATCGGTTGATACAAAGCAGGAAGGCCTTGGCTTTCTTAATAAAAAAAAAAAGTAAAAGCATTCAGCAATCAAAAGAAACTCTTGTGAATCCAAACAAAAATAACACGACCGCGACTTCTAAAATGCAAAAAGTTGTTACGGTAAATTCGACCGTAAACCTTAAAAAATCAGAATTTCCCACTAATATCTCACAAGACCTATCTAAACCTATCAATGCACCTGAAAACCCACATACTAAACACCCAAAACAACGTCATATGTCCAAAAATAGCCCAAATCTAGCAGAAAATCCTTTTGGAGATTTCAGCAAGACAAGTTTTGAAAAGTTTTTAAATGAAGGTGGCGTATCACCGGTAACGCTATAGATCTCTGTAACGATCCTTTAGATGAACCAAAATTCACTTTACAAACAAAATTAAAAGCTCATAAAGGAGAAATAAGTAAAAATACTCAGCCGCAATCTAATGGTTTTATACAAGTAAAACAAAATTCAAGTGGAAAATTTGATTCGAAATCCAATAGCAAAATACACAATTCGTATATCGATCCAATAATAAATTTAGGAAAACCGCTAGTGTCACCGACTGAAATAAACTTTATTGAAACAGATTTTCCATGCATTAACGCCAATTTTCAAACCAATAACACGATCTCTGACCACAATCTAGCAGGTAATCATACTATAGGTTTTCAACCTTCAACATCAAATACAAATGTCAATTCCAACCTAACAAAAAACCGAAGCTATGCTACGGTATTGGGAAACAATAAATCTAAAGCCCATATCCAAGAAACAACTGAACCAGACATTCAACACAATTCATGGACTTCATTGATGATGACAACCTTATCTCAATCAATGATGAGATCAACACAGAACCATACCAACTTTCCCAGTCCTATATGAACAATTATGAAGCCATAAGCCAAGAATTTAATTCTAGAATTCCTTCAGTGTTATTTAATTCCTTCCTCAACTACCACAGCGATAACACATTGATTATAACCACCACTAACGACCTCTGTCAGTTATTCACTTTTCCAACGGATGACCTCTTTCTGCTTCTTAAAAGTCTTCAATTAACAGAATCTATTTGCAGAGTCTATCACCACCCTAACAGACGCTACTTCATTATTGAGTTTCAGAATCTACTACAGAAAGAACTCTTTAAAAGACAACAACTGTTCTTAAAAGACCGATATCTCATCAAAATAGATATGAATAAACCAAGAACAGCCTATGGAATAGCACGTAACTGCTACTTTAATTTCACTGATGCTGATCTACAGAGGCTGCTTGCTAGATATGGTGTGTTAACTAGTTTCAAGTACCTCACAGAGAGAAGAGTAGATATTGAGCTTCCATCCAACAGCGCTGCCTTCTCTCTCAAGCTCAATCAAGGCGTCACTCCATCGGATATTCCTATAACTCTGGAAGAAAAAAAATGTCAAATTTACATAGCAATTCGAGGTGTACAACCTCAGAGTTTCCACTGTGGAGACCGATCACATCTTGTAAGGTCATGCCCAAACAGAATTTGTGATGTCTGCAACAGTAGGAAAAGCAAAAATCATAGATGCATAAAAAATACGCAAAACTTAATTCAGCTATCATATTCTTCACCCACTAACACAGAGGACCACATAAAAGGGCAGATACAAGACTCCAACACTGACTTACTGTTGGAAAAAAAATCTAGAAATGGACCATCACACTTCAACCAACTCATCTAATGATTACACACCGGTCAAACAACTCCAGCCTCCTATTCTACAACACAAGACACAAAACCACACTAGCACCCATATGAACCCAAAACAACAAACATCAGCTACCAACATGACACCCCAGAAGATGCAAGAAGCATTCAAAACTCACTCAAAGGAAGATCATCCAACAAAAGCTCCCAGCTGTGAACCATTATCAACAAAACAAACTCTTCCAGTCACGAAGTCTCAACAAGAACATCCCATTCCAAACAACAAAAGAAAAACCCAAGACTCATCCAACTCGCAGCCAGAAGACATTAACTCATCTACGGCTGACTCGGACAATGATGACAAAAACAACAAACAAGCAGCAAGCCATGCTACTAACTTGAGAAAAAAGAGAGAAAAAAGAACTAAACTAGCTCAATCACTCAGCACCCAAGAAAGCAGCTCTTCCCAAAGCACAGCTTTTGAAAATGATCACAATGAAGATAAACACAATTCCAACCCCTACTTAAGCTCCAAAATACCTGTTCCAACTCAACTGGTAATGGTGTCACATGACCCTGACGAACCACTTAGTGAAAATCAGAATTTTATGTCAATAATCTCCCCTATGTGATGTACTAATCACAGCTTAGTATACATAACCTACAAATCTCTGTAACAACTCAACATGCTTATTAAATTGGCCAGAATAAACATAAGGGGTTTTAACTCTCTGGGCGGTGTCTTTGCACTTAAAAGATGGCTAGACAAAACAGACCTCCACATAGTCTGTCTATCCAAAATTAAATTACATATAAACTCAAATTACCAAATAACTCAATTGATGCAACAATATGGTCTATTTCATTATGTACCCTCAAACACAGCATCTTTTGGAGTTGCTTTTATAATCAATAAGAACCTGACCTACAGCTCTTTCAGAACATTACACCTTAGCAATGATCTATTGGTCATTAAGTTCACTTTTGGAAATATGGCAATAAATATCATTTACTTGTACATCAGAAATGATGCTTACTCAGCACAACTAGTAATCAATAAAATCAATTCTCTTCTCTCTTCAGATGCCTCCCCTATTGTTTTTTTTTTGGTGACTTCAACATGAGTTATGATAACTTCAACAAAAAACATCTTCACTTAATTAATAGAGTCCTCTTGTGTGGAGAGGGGTTTTTCCCTCCAGGATCATTCTCCTTCTACACACTGCAAAAGAAATCCCTAATTGACCTTCTCTACTATTCACCTGAACTTCACTTTGACATATGCGCCAAGCTTCAATTGGTTCCCTTCACTGATCATTTAACTCTTCTAATTTCACTTCATATAGATCCCACCACCGCAGTTCATATAGATTATACACCTACCATTAGACTACTCAACAAAGCAGCAACTCCAGAACTCATTTTCTCTGAAGCATATATCTTGTTCCAAAAAATCAAAATTCTTACTTTGCCTCCACTACAGGCTTGGTCATCTTTCACTGGTATATTGAGCTCACTCATAGACTCATACACAAAGAAAACCAAAGGTCCAAATCAACTATTAAAAGATTTCGATGCCATAAACAACAGGTAAATTCTCTACACCATATTGACATTCATCCCCAAGATATTTTGGAGCTAAAAACTCAATACCATAGCAAGCAAAAGGTCCTCGCGCATTACATTGCCACTAAAAGGTCTAAAATCTTCTTGGCCAACCAGCATAGCTGGACCCGCAGCTACATTCGCTGGGCAATTGGTTCGGTGGCCAGACTCACACCTACTTCATTGTCAGTAGATCAGGGTTGCCTCAGTGGCCCAGCAATGCTTGCAAAGATTCATGTAACACTTTCAGGCCAGGCTACAGAATTATAAATTTGAAATTGGAAACATCTGGAATCACTTGGAAGATGGGATCGCTCATGATATCAGTGAAAATCAGATAATCCAAAAGCTCATGGCCTATCCGGAGAGTGTTCATCCGGGACTCCATGGAATTCCGAGATTTGTACTTGTCCACGTGAGACATTTCACAGCCCCCATTGTACTGCGGATGATAGATGTTCTGGCAGGAGTTTCAAAACATTCCAGACCTGTACCCTGTGGCCCTTGTTCCTTTCCTAAAAAAGCCCATCAATCCCTCTACCCTATCCAACATAAGGCCCATTTCCATGATTCCCCTCCTAATTAAGATCATTGAGGCCATAGTCAAGGACAAAATCCAAGATCAACTCTATACACACATCACGCCATATCAATTTGCACATAAGGGCTCTTCCACCACGGATGCTGCACAGCGTTTTCTTCTTCTGGTAGAACACATCAGACTGCACAAAAAATCCAAGCCTATAGTTATTCAACTTGACTTTGCCTCGGTTTTTGACTCTGTTATACCCACTGTCCTACTCCAGACTCTCCTTGATTATCAAGTCCCTGGCATCTATACCAGAATTATTGGTAATCTGCTTTTGAACAGATCTATCTTTACGTCACTGGATGGAAGACTGTCCAATGGTTTCAGACCTCATCTTTCCATTCCCCAGGGATCGCCACTCACCATTTTCTGCTTCATCACCTATATAAATCCTATGCTCAGAGAGATTGAGCGCAGACTCCCTGGAATTTTCGTGCCAGCCCTGAAACATCATGTACAACACATAACCTATGTTGATGATGTCACCATCTTCCTCCCCGATAAAACTCACCTTCCAACACACACAAATCATTGATAAATATTCAAAGAAACTAAATCTGAACATCAACTACAGTAAGTCCTCCATGTGGAAAATCAGTACTGGCTCAGTGATTCCGTCAGTCTTTACAGCTACAGTAAGTCCTCCATGTGGAAGATCAGTACTGGCTCAGTGATTCCGTCAGTCTTTACAGCTGAGCCGCAACTCTTCCTCGGTTTTCCTATGGCCAAGTCCAGACTTGCTATGGCAAAAGATATCCAACACTCCATCTTGGAAAAAACTAGCAAAGTGGTTCGATCTTTATCCCGAATCTTTCCCTGCCGGGCAAAGTAGCCCTTCTCAACATGCTGGTCTTTCCGAGATTGAATTATTATCTTCCCATAATTAAAACCACTAAAGCATTTCAGTCGTCAAAGAACTCACTGTGTTCAAAGCTCATGTGGAGTGGAAAGATTGTTGCCATCAGCATCTGTAAGATGCAAATGCCCAGAGAGTTAAATGGACTTGGATTGCAATCTGTTTCAACAATCTATTTACAGAAGGCAATTGCAGTTCTACGTGCAATTCACTTAAAACAGCCAGAACTAAACCTAGCCACTCCAGTGGAACCTACAGACACACTGCCACCTCTTTCTAGCAGATGGGCCACAATTATTTGGTTACATATCACCAAGCTGATAAATCTATCTAAAACCTCTTTTGAAGGTAAAATAACCTACTGGCAGGCCTATAACCTCAGATTTCAAAACCAGACTGCCCTCCTGACCACATTGAACATAGACAATAAACCATTGCTTAAAAAATTGAAGAACTGGTTTGTTGAACCAAAATACATAGATTTTATCTTAAAGCTCAACATCTCATCCTTACCCACTAACCATTTCTTAGTATGGAAAAAAGGATTCACCAAAATCAATCCTCAATGCCAGCTATGTAATACTGCCGATGAAACCATCCAACATTTACTTTATAATTGTCAGTTTCTTTTCCAAATCAGAAACTTCATCACAGAGAAAGTTACATCTGACATCGGAGAAGCCTTAAATATCCAGAATGCCATCAAGACAGGAATTTTTTCTCTTATCCTATTCTCTGTCTTCCTTACCTTTGCAGTCTGGTTGACCAGATGTGAATGTGTTTTCCATCATTCAGGATCTTCAGTCACAGAGACATTTATAGGTCTTGTCAAGAGCATAAGTGCCAGGGACCTGCTGCTTGCACCAGAATGGTTATACAAAGAGACTTGGTCCAGGATTGATCTATCAAGCGTTTGATCTTATGAACTTTTGCAATCAGTCATGAAGTATACCATGTATGAAAACAGTATCATGAAACCATGTAAACTTTGTTAATAAAATTTTTTATTTTAAAAAAAAAAAAACTATCATCATTTTTGTTACCACTCCTGTCTCACAAATCTTCAATTAACACTTGATTTTGATTTAATGGTAAATTTAAACAGAATAATATTCTGATCGCCAGATAAGATGAGTGCGAAACCACAAAGAACTATTCCAGAGAGTACAAGAAAGAAATTGTGGTGGGTTCCTGGGAATGAATCTTGCCGCTTTCTGTAAAAAAAAGAAGTACTTGAATAAATGTAGATTTTTGTACATGAAAAAATAAAACATGGCCTGAAAATAAGCCTACTGTGGTTTTGTTTGTTTGTTTGTTTTTGAGCAAAAAATTAATATAAGCCCAGTAGTTTGTAAAAAAAATGGCTAAATATTTACATCGATATGTCTTTTTATTCAATGTTTACATGTATGTATACATACGTGCATGTTACTCTAAATCAATAATTCAATTAACCATCCTATCCCCCCCCCACATCTTCATAAACTTCACTATAAAAATAAATCCTTGAAAACAAATTATTAATAACTAATATTTATTTTATTAGAAAAACAAAGATCTCCTAAATGTATGCAAGAAGAGAATGAAGTTATTAATAGTAATCATTAAGGAGGGCAATTATAACTCACTTTTTCAGTTATTTTGTATAGAATATGTTTAGAATATTTAAAATATTTTAATTTCAAAACTAACATCTGAAAGTACTCATAAATTTAAAATTAATAAATGTTTTAAAATGTTTAAATTCTTTTTTTTCTTTTTATTTAATGCTAATTATTACATTTCTTAGCTTCATCAATAGAATATTAGTTATATGGAGGATTTTATTTTTTTATTTTTTTTCCCATGATGCATTATTAAATTGCTGTGAGAATTATATTTTCTGCAGATAAAGTCAATGTGATATTTCCAGTAGCCAGCCAGTTAATTTTATTGTTCTATTTAGGAGTTAAAAACAGCCACATATATTTATGAGTGGCTATTAATGAATGGAAAATTATTATTATTGGTAGCAGCAGTTCATCTACCCCCCCCCCATGTGTTCCACCACAGAATCACAGCTTTATAAAGTCATAAACATCTAGATGCTTTTCTTTCTATTAGGAATTGGATAAAAAAATAATTAAGCATTCTGATTTCACACTACTAACAAGATTTCAAAAATCAGATTCCTTTTTAACATATCACCTAATAAACATTTGCTTGTTAAGATCAAATGCTATTCTATCATGTAATTAGCAGGCTTAAACATACAAGATATGTTCAATTAGCTATGCCTGAGATTTTTTCTCCCACTTTCTCAGAAATTAATCCAAAATCTTTTCAAGTCAACCAGACATGCTATCTCTGAACTATTTATTATATTATATATATAATTAGAGACCTTTTTATCAATAAAAAAAAAATGGCAACTTCAAAAAGACAATCCAGATCTCAAGTTTTATCAACGGATACAAAAATGAGAACAAAAATTTAATTGGTGACTGCAAATCTTTTTTTACAGAAGTTAGATGAAATTGATATATAAGTAATACAAAAATAATAATAGTATGGCACTTATGTATTAGACCTGCTTCCTGTGTTTGTGACACCTTTCATTGGGGGGGGGGGGGGAATTTACAGTAGGAAACAAATTTGTACACAAAAATAATAAAAACATTGTTATGACCAAGTAATTTTAATAATACTCCCCCTATAGTTTAGTTACCTCACCCAGGTAGAAAATCTTGCATACTTAAGCCTTTGATAATATTATATATAGTTACTAACATATCTTTCTGAATAAATAAAATTTAGAATTAGAAAATGAAATCTACTGTTTGTTTTTCTCTATAACATTCACATTTAAAGTGCATTTTCTTTTTTTAAATCGATGTAATGTGATATCTAACATTAATTACAAGCAAGCTGCTAATTCAAACATTAGAATAATTATCATTGCAGTAAAATAAATATATTTACAAGCAATCATTATTATTTTCCAGCCATCAAACATTGTCCATAGACTTTATTTCAGAAGTATAATTATTTTTGATTCTTGGTAACTTTTAATTCAATGTTCATCAGCTTTCATTCATTATTATCAAATGAAATCCAATTATCACTAATTACCTTACATACTATCAAGCATAATTTAACTTCAGTTATCATTATTCAATTTTATTCTACATGTAAGTAATAAATCCCATATGTTCTTTATATAAATACAAGATGAATTTTATATTACATAAATAAATAAAAAAACATTTTGTTTATCTATGAATTAAAAATTGATTGAGTACAATTTGTAAAACAATATTTTTAATTAATAAACAAATCATCTTAGAAAATCAGAATATTTTACTTTTTGTTAATATAGAAATATGACATAAATCACAAGATAGGACAATGAGTAAAGTTGGATTGTGATTTTAAAATTATTTCAAAAAAATGAATTCATTTTAAAATACTTTACTTATTCCTTCTAGAAGCATCAATATTAAAATGATTTCTAAATAATTAAATAAAAAGTGTCAATATGCAAGTTGTTGTAGGCTCTGAACAAATGAGCGAAAGAGGCCAAATCGGCCTCTAAAACTCCTCAAAAGAAGAAAGAAGGCAGCGGAGGAGATGGTAAAGCCAAAAAGAAGAAATGGAGTAAAGGAAAAGTAAGAGATAAATTAAACAATTTAGTCTTATTAGATAAAGCAACATATGAAAAATTATATAAAGAAGTACCCAGTTACAAACTGATTACTCCTTCAGTGGTGTCAGAAAGGTTAAAAATCAGAGGTTCACTAGCAAGGGCTGCACTAAGAGAGCTTTTACATAAACGACAAATCAAAAAGATTGTATATCATCATAGTCAAGTGATTTACACTAGGACAACTAAGGGAGAAGAAAGTGCAGCATAAATCATAAAAAAATAATAATAATAATAATAAACAAGGCATCAAAATTATTAAACTAATAATAATAATGCTTTTGTTTTGCTATTGCATCCCTACCATCAGAAATAAGACTCCATCATAATATTTATATCTATTTTCCAATTATAGTTGATTTTAGTTTGATATGACTACACTGCCTTTGGTAGTTACATATTAGACCTGCTTCCTGTGTTTGCAATAGCAGAATGCATTAGCTTTCTCCAATGGAAGGTGTTGTGTGTGTGTTTGTGATGGCAGAATGCCTTACCTTTCTCCGGTGGAGGGTGTGTGTGTTTACAAATGGCAGAATGTATTACCTTTCTCCGGTGGAGAGTGTGTTTGCGATGGCAGAATGCCATATTAAAAAGTCACAACTACCTGTTTTTATTTAATATAGTAATGGGTTTATTATTTTTGCATGCTAAATTATGCTTTTCGTATTGTTAAAAATTTGACTCTGACATTGCAACACCACCCCCCCCCCCAGAAAAATACAACATTCTGCCATCCCAAACATGGGAAGCATGTCTAATGTGTAAGTACCCTGCATTCATATCAATAATAAAACTTCCAAAAAGTTACATTCAATGTCATCAACATTTTTATGAATATATGTTATGACAAGTTTCATTTTCATCATTATAAATACATTGCAGGTTGAAGGCTTTTCCAAGTTTAAAGCGGCTTCTCTAATCCCTAGCCTTTCTTCTCCATAACACACCAGCAAACTTGCTTATTTCGTGCATCTATTTCATGTGTGGTCTGGTTTCTATCTTCTACAATTTTTTGAGATATTTAAAGACGTCAAATGTCCATTTATTATCTCATCTCTCTTAGCAAGAGGTCCACCTCAACTCCATATTTGTTCTCATGTATTTCATTTTTAATCTTTTTTTTTTGTTGTTAGTTCTAATATACATTTCTTCATACTTTGTTGAATCGTCTAAAATCTCTGTACTGCTCTTCTGTATGTTTCCAAGTCTCAGAACCATAAATAAGAACTAGTAAAATGCATTTATGAAATCTTCCTTTTAAAGCATACAAGTGTATTTCCTTTTAATATGAAGTTTTTTATTCAAAAAGCACTCCATCAAAGTTTAATTTTTTTATTACTTTCATCCATTTTGTTTACACCTATATTAATAATATGACCAAGATATATGCAGTTGTAAACTTATTCTAATTCATCATTATCAATCTTCATTTACTTCTGATGAAAGCCATTGAACATTGCTTTAATCTTTTCAGCATTTATCTTTAGTCTTAATTCCTTATTTTTATCTAGTAACTTGTAACATTTTCTGAAACTCTGAAACATTATTTTCAAAAATAACCACATCATCAGCAAAATGATTTAAATAATCACCATTTATTTATTTTTACCAATTTTCCAGTTTAATCCACAAAATACTTCTTATAAAATTGCTGTAAAGTCGTGGAGATATACACTTTCCTCACTAATCATCATCTTACTATCACCATATAATCTAATCTCTATTGCAGCATTTTAATGAATATTCTTCACAATATGTAAATATTCCCTATATCTTGAAGATTTAATATTTTAATCTACTATTGGAATATATAATCAAATGTCTTTTCATAATCTACAAATCCAAAGCCTAGTAATTCATATTCATTAATCTTTCTATCTTTTCCAAAGACTTTATCATGTGGTTGAAATGTTAGTATTCATTCATTTTATATTTAAAATCCAAAGAGCATGTGCAACAGTTTAATGCTGTTTAAATATTATTAATCTTTTCTGTAACTTCTCCCAATACTTGGAAATGATGTGATATAACCACTTCTAAATTCAGCCTGCTCTTTTTGGTTTGTTAGAACTCAAAATTCATTGCAGAGGAGTTGTAATTACCTTG
The DNA here is from genome assembly GCA_028023455.1 of Epiperipatus broadwayi. Taxonomy (NCBI): domain Eukaryota; kingdom Metazoa; phylum Onychophora; class Udeonychophora; order Euonychophora; family Peripatidae; genus Epiperipatus; species Epiperipatus broadwayi. The sequence continues at coordinate 14,155,369 of JAQFVV010000010.1, read as the reverse complement.
TTAAAGATTTTGTATAAAACTGATAAAAAAAATTGATGGGTCTAAGATCTTCTTTATCACTTTTCTTGAATGTCGTTATTACTTACTGCATTCATCCAATCATTATCTTTATCATATAGATATTTGATTATAAAGCTTTGCCAATTTGCTAATATTTTCTTCACCTACTTTTACATCAATAACAATTCCATCATTTCCTGGAGTTCATAGATTTAATTTTGTCTCATTTCTTGATTTAAAATGCTTGCTCATTCAGAAAATATAATAACAATAGGGAATACTTTTGTTTTATTGTTTTCTTTGCAACTCTTCCACCTATTTTATGATATCATGATAAGATGTCATTATTATTATAATTCATATATACACCTACATAATTATAGTGTACTAATCATGTTACATATACTGTTATAAATATCCATCCATAAATGGATATTTGTAAATATTATACTTTGAAATTACAATATAGAAATATATATAACAAGGTTACGCCTATTTTTTTTTCATATGCAAATATCATATTGTTTTTCAAAATTACTTACATCATAAATGTTGATTCATTTAACTACAAACGTTCTCAAAAAAGTTAATATCGTAAAGTACATTTGTAAAAATTTAATCAGCATACCAAAAGTTAAACAATTATTTACTCTTTTTTAATATTTATTTTCAAATTATTAGTAGAAGTTGTGATTCTACATATAATAAGAATTTTTTTTTACAAAAGTAATAATATATATAATAAAAACAATTTATAGACTTTGAAACAATACTAAACATAAAAAAAAAAATGTCTTTAAAACTGACCTCTACTCAGGATTGACAAATTTCCCAAAAAGTTAACTATTTATTATAAAATAAAATAAATTACTTAGGAAACTTCATTTTAATATATAAATTTTTTCTACAGTACAGACTTTTTCATACCTGCACTCCAATATGTAGTATATAGGGGGTTTGAACTCAGATTTTCAGAGGACCCTTCATTTTGTAAATTGTCAACAGCAAATTTCAACGATCTTTTTTTTTGCCCTTAAGGGAATCCTAATACAAGTCATGCAATAAAATGAGGATTGCCATTTGCTCAACAAGCTTTGTGATAAATGCTTAACTAGAGCCAGCATTTAAAATATCTCCGTCAGGAACCCCCCCCCCCAAAAAAAAAAAAAACTCCTGATCATGGTTTCATGCTTTGGCATTCCTCAGAGAGATGCCAGGGTAAAACCGCTTTGGGTTGGTATTTTTAGATCTAGTGTCTGAACCTACCCTGGCATCTCACTGAGGAGTGCCAAAGCACGAAACCATGATTAGGGGTTTGGAGGGGATTCCTGACGGAGATATTTTAAATGCTGGCTCTGGCTAAGCATTTATCACAAAGCTTGTTGAGGAATTTTGCAATCCTCATTGTTTATAACTTACAAGTTTAAGAGAATAGGGTCATGTGATCTATGACTCTTATTTTGACTATTTATGCAATAAAAATCTTTGTTTAATTTTCAGAATTCATTTATCAAATGCAATAAATGCACAAACTGATATTCTACTTTAACCAGAGTTCACATATAATTTTTATCACTATATAGTAATTATTTGTTCATCAAATTTAAGTTATCATTGTAATCTTTCTAAAATCAAATGCTGTAAGATATACTGTATTAATTTCCCCTTTCGTCAATTAGAATAATGACTATTCACTTATCCTTAAACCCAATTCAATTGTCATAACCATAGTCCATACCTCTTCATTATAATATCAACCATCATCAACTTATAAGCATCATGATATTCATTTCAATTCATTAATCCATATTCTTTAGAAAACAACTTTTTAAAAAGTTTACTTCTAAGCCAGTATTATTTTCAACAGTTTGATATTATTTATTTCCTTTTGATTTAAGAAATCCTTATTTATTTGATTACTGTGCATTAATCACAATTTATGCCTAGCGATTTATTATAATCAAAATTTCTTTGAATAATCATTATTTCAATAGTTAACAAAAGTTATCAATAAAAGTTAAAACAGAACAGATTCCAACCTTATTTATAGCTATGATTTCTAATTTAACTTCGACTATATATATGAAGTATGTATTTGAAGTAAAAAAAATTGTTTGTAAAACAATATCTTGTGCAATTTATTGTAGTGATAGAGTGACCATTTCAAAAGCTAAAGATTCCTGAATCAAGTAAGGCTCAACTTAAGTCATTTCTCGTAAATGAAAATCACATGACCTTTTGAATGAATAACCATTTGATTTACATAACATATAATAATTATAATATTAAATGAATATATCAACCTAAAAACCTTTTATATGTGCAGTCTCAGCCCAAAGACACAGAAAATAACTATCAATTAGTGAAGAGTAAGTTACGCTGAGCCACAGAAAATATTAGCAATTGATATTTCTAGCCTTCAAAAATATTCCAATAAATTTTCACTAGAACTTTATTTTAAAAATAACAGACGTCAAAGATGATTCAAATGTGAATAAGATCAATAAGAAAATAATGATAATCTACTAAAGATCCCTGTATTAATAGCCAATGGAAAAGAGTAAATAATTCATCATTAAAATTTCATAAGACAAGGCAAGGTATAAAGAAAAGAAAGAATATGAAAATACTTTTAAATGATCCATTTAGAAAAATCAAGTATGTAAAATAACTGTAGATGAGAAAACAATTAAAGATGATATAAAAAATTTAACTGTGAATTAGTAAAAGAAAGTATATAGTAATAAAGATTTTTTTTAAAAGCCCCCCTACAACTTTTGTGAAAAGTTTTATTACTTACAATTATATTATTTTTTGAAATTCCAAATGCTTTAAATAAGTGGAATTAAATCTTGAAAAGAATTATTATCCATATTTTAACAGAAGCATATGAAAAATAGAAACATTACTGGCAAAATTATATGTAAAATATCTAAATAATACGGATGTATGAGATGACCAGAAGAAAAAAGAAATGATAAGTGACATTTATTAGAAATTAAAAAATTATCACTTTAAGATCTTTACTAAAATCATTACATAATAATTTACTAAGGCTGTAACCTTAGAAATAAGCGTCTGAAAAATACGAAGGTAGGGACATCATTACAATTAATTCAGTGAGAACTTTGAACTCAATCAATCAAAAGAACAACTTGTATTTGATAACTGGTTATAGTACCGTACATCATGTCCAAATATTACGAGAAACTGTAGAAAGAATCAATGAGTACAAGTTGCTATTTTATATTGGATTTGTAGACTATGAATTAGTATTGGATTCCATATACACAACATAGGCCTAGAATATTGTCAAATTTTGTAAGAATTTATCAAAATGCATTACCAGCCATTAATCACATGATGATCCTAAAAAATTAACATTGATAAAGGTATATGATAAAATGATTGAATATCTCCAAAAATTTTAATAAGTTTTATGGGAAATATTTTGTGGAATTAAAATAGGGAAAGTAAAGATGTAAAAATAAATGGAGATTATTTTGGTCATTTTTTGCAAATAATACTCAAGAGCTTTAGGAAAATATTACAAGAACTATAAAGATGCACATACAAAGTGAAAATAAAAATCGATAGCTTCAAATTAATAACGAATTAACAATTGCAACTACCTTGTTCAGATTATTAATACATTTGAAAAAACATAATAGATGAATTAAACATAAAACTTTGAAAAAGTGTTTCTAATAATAAAATAAAATAGTCCTATATTTGAAAACAATGGGTTTTAATAAATGTATTGTGCCAATACGTATGTGTCAATCTGAGACTATTATTCTTAAAGAGGAATACTGAAACTTCACATCACACAGAAAATATGAAGAGATGTATGATGTGAGTAATAATAAGAAAAAATTAAATACATGAGTGATAAGTTGAAATGAAGTTGAACTAGACTATTTCTAAAAGAGATGTTAATAAATGAACAGTTGGCAACTTAAACTGGGTCTCAAGGGATTGATTTTTAACAACCCACCCCCAGAAAAAGATAAATAAAAGAGATGAATGAGATAAGAAAAATTTGCTAGAATAATGTGGAGAATAAAATCTATGGATATATCTTTATTCTGTAATGGACTTTTCAAGTACAAATATTTACAGGGTGTGTGTGCATATATATAAAATATAATGCATAGCAATAATTTTACTATTTCAAAATAAAATAAATGAACATATCGAGATATTCAACATCTTTTCCGTTCTTCTTGCATTGCTTAGATTAATAAATCTCTGTAAAATTTTATTTCTTCTTGACACTCTTCCATGGCTTAATTTAATGTTTTATGATTTTGACAGTTCAACATTTTTCTTCAGAGCTGTTTATTTTCTTTCTGCTTCCAATTTACATAATTGGAAAGAAAAAATAAATAAACACAATAGTTCAGTTTTCAATTTCTATTAAAAATTCTTATTCTTACTTGCAGCAAAAAAATTTAACAGTTTGTTAGTCATTGATCCTTGTTAAAGTTGTGACAATCTTCCTCACTGGGAGATGTAAAAGAAAATATATAGATTTTGACTCATCATAAGAAGGGGTATTGTTTATTTTGATGATGGGTAAAAAAAAAGAGGTGCCACATTTTAAATATGAAAAATGAAAAGCTTTCAGAAAATATTGCTACCATAAATGAGAAAGAGTTTACATTTGTTATCAGATTGTTTATAAAAAAAAATATTTCAATAATAACTATAAAGAATCATTAAAAAGTTTATAATGCAATTCTAAAATAAATTGCTTAGGACACCATAGAAAACAATGAAAAACTATAGCCAACAAGCGTTAGTGGCCTAGTGGTTAGCATAACTACTTTCCAAGCAGTTGCCCCCCCTGCCAATGCTTTGACATATAAAAAAACTATAGTCAACAATTTTAATATTAGATTTAAATTAATTTTAATAGATTTACTATATACATTGCAGATTATTTACAAGACTTATTAAAACAAAAGAGATTTCAAGTAGAAAAGCAATAAGATAGAGATATTCATATAAATGAGCAATAATCAATATACAGTATATCTAATGCATATTAATTAATATATTCAATAGACAAGTAACTGAGTTGTTAATGAAATCAAATTTCATATAATTGCAAAAATATTAGCTGATGCATGGATTTAATCTCTGATCTTAATGTTATTTAATTTTTTTAGAAAGAGTGACTTAGTATTGTGAGATGTGGAAAAAGGACCATTTTATATATATTTTTATGAGGTTATTGATTGTTAATGAGTGTGAATGAGTCCTGTTAGTGATAAGAATATAACAAGGAAGAAGTGAGGAACAATCCATAAGAAAGTGTTCTAATATTTCATTTCTATGACAGAGGGCACATAATGGATCTATATTTGTGAAGTGTTGCTTGTAGAAAAGAAAAGAAATTAGTAGTATATTAGTGCCTTATTTTTTTCTATATTTTTCCCAAGGCAGTTGCCTATTGAGTGCATATAAGGTGTTTTACATTTTTCACAAAAAAAAAGCTAACTTCAAAATGTTAATTTTCTGTGATTATTGGTAAATTTCAGATTTGCATTTTTTAGCTCGAAAACTATTAGATTTTCATTTTTAAATTACTTCAGTGTAAACTTCAAACAATAAATGAAGCCTTTAACTATATACATTACAGTATACCATCTTAAAAAAATAATTTATAATTTGTTATTTATTACATTCAAATATCAGCCTTTTCAAGCTAATTGTGCATACGCTTTTGCGAGTGTTAATAATAATAAATGAATACATTCCTCTCCAAAATAAGATATAGTATTTATGCAGGAATAAAATGAATCCACTTATTTCTACAACTCAAATGCTTATATATGAGCGAATCTGAAGTACTGGCAATGAAAGCGTGAGGATGAACCACTCACTTTAAATTACTATATACGATGTCTGAATGAATGACGTCGGTGAAATTTGTTATTTATAAAAATATGATAAAAAAGATATTAGAAATTATAGATCTGTCAGTCTTTTACCAGTTCTGTACAAAAAATTTTACCAAAATAATTACAATTCATCTATAGCGAACTTTGGATTTTAACTAACCAAAAGAACAAGCTGGACTTAAATGTTTGTAGTACAGTGAATCATATTCAAATATTGAAAGAAGTTATAGAAAGGAATAATCAATATGAGTTGCCATTATGCTTTGGATTTGTAGATTATAAAAAAGTATTTTGTTCTATAAGCATTTCTTCAAGTGACTAAAGCATTGGATCTTCCAGGTATAGACCCAGGATGTTATCATATTCTGAAAAATATTTATAAAATGCAACAACAATTAGATTATATAATGATACTAAAAAGATTAATTTTGAGAAGGATATGTGACAGGGTAACTCCATATCTCCAAAACTTTTTATAGCAGTTTTGCAAGAAGTATTTTGTGGATTAAAATGAGAAACTAATGGAGTAAACATAAATGGTAACTAATTTAAGAGATCTGGGTTTTGTAGATGATATAATTGTTTTTGCAAATAATGTTCAGAGCTTCAGGAAAATGTTGCAAGAGTTATCATGTGAAAGTAAAAAAAATAGGATTAAAGGTAACTAAAAAGAATGTTTAATGAATTTTCTCAAAAAATAAAATATAGATTGTTAATGATGAGTTAGAAGAAGTTAGCAATTATAAATACATGGTTACATAATTAGTATGTAAATGAGGCATTTATTTATATAGCGCTATGTTTATAAATTGTAATAAACTAAAGATTAGCCTTTCAAGCTAACATACATGCACTTCATTTATTCGTTCACAAAGACTTTATCTTGTGTTGGAAATGAAAGTATTCATTTATTATTATTAACAGTCGTAAAAGGCACATGTACGTTAGCTTGAAAGGCTAATCTTTAGTTTATTATAATTAGTATGTATGGAAACATAATGAATAAAATTAACCATAGAATCAAACTTGGTTGGAGTGCTTTTAGAAGAAATAATATTAAAAGGAAATATGCCTATGTGTTTGAAAAAAAAGATTTTTAATACATGTGTTTTACTAGTTCTTATTTATGGATCTGAGACTTGGACAATAGAAGAGCAATACAAAGACTTCAGACCACTTAATGAAGTCTGAAGCAATGCATATTGGAAGTAACAAGAAAAGACTGAAAATGAAATGCATGTTTGAGAGAATAAACAGGTGTTTCAGACATCACTGAAAGAACTACGAAAATGAAGCAGAATTGGACTGGACATATAGCTAAAAGAAATAATAGATGAACAGATCTTAAGCTAGATTTCAAAAATTGTAAAAGACCTAGAAAGAGATCACACGTGAGATGGATGGATGAAATAAGGTGTGTTGAGATAATGTGGAGAAGGGAGACTAGAGATTGGAGATGGATTGAACTTCGAGAGATCATCGTGCTGTGGATCAATAATTGCTGAAAATGACGGTGATACTATTTTAATAATTTTCATTTGATTGTTAAGACTACCACTGCTGATAGTGCTATTTTTAATTTTTTTATTGATTCACTGGATGATTTTAACTATATTGTATTGTATATCGCGTCAAGGCAATTTTTTCTTATTTGCACTGCAAAAATTTATTAGCTATTTCACAATATGATTCACTTAGGATAGCACTAAGAATAAAATTTTATTAAGATTATAATAATATTTAACAGTCCTCTTTCCATTTTCTTCTTTATTGAAGTAAAAGCACAAATTCACTCCCCCCCCCCCCAACTCCCACCCATTTTTCTTACTAATGTAGAAAAAAAAGAAATGGGGGGGGGGGGGAATCTGATTTAAAATGTGTGGTGATCAATCATTTGACAATCTAAATAAATTATACAAAAAATGATAATAATGAAAAAATAATTTTATTTAAAAAAAAAAAAAAAGAATTTAAGAATGAATAGCATAAACTAGAAGTTATTTATTTGATTTCTTTTTAAAAAATAAAAATTAAAAAATAATACAGAATATAATACGTAAAATTTGCATTATTAATCAATTCTCATGTGTTATAGCATCAGCCGGGAAGCGAACCCGCTAACCTGGGTCAACTGCTTGTAAAGCAGATGACCTCTAGACCACCAATGCTTGATATTATTAATCAATTCTGCATAACTAGAATTAATTATTTACACAAACACAAAGACTATAATTAAAAAAGACCAAATGGCAGCGCCAACAAGAAAAAAATGTGTTCTGACTCTTGGTAGGACAGAGTCCAAAATTAGCTCCAAATTAGCTATAGACGAGTTATAATAGTCTCAATAAAGATTTTTGTATAGAATTGTCATTTTGAATATCTTCTTTTTTAAGTATCAATATCATTACTATTTTCTTCCAATCATTTACTACATATCATTTAGGCTTCGATATATAGTTTTGCCAGGAATTTCTCTATTCACTGACCTTTAAGATATATATTTTTAAGCTTCTACATCTTTATTCTTTAATGCTATATAGTTCATTATAGAGTTCTTTTAGACACTTCATGTTTTCTCTCATTTTAATAGTACCATCTTTTTTTTTTTTATTGTTGAAATAACTTTCAGATTCCAAAAACAGGATATTGTGTATGTATTTGAGACATCTATATTGTTTCCTTCTGTAGTTTTCCTTACCAATTCATGATTATACTTTTTTATACTACCATTAACTCTTTTACATACTATTTTACAGAATTCAGAAAATGTACTTGAGTTCTCTTAATGAAAATTATAACCCAATTGGTGATAGCTGTATTAACATTACATCTTTAGGGGAGGTGGGGAGGGGTCATTCAATGGCAAAGTTAGAAAAGAATGCTGTGGATTTCAAGCAGTCAACACTGCTGAATACTTTGTTTTCTTCCATTTTCTAGTTTTTTGGACAAAATAATGGGAATGCAAAGACATCATTATAGTGTTAAAAGATTCTTGAAATTGCTGTTGATCACTCTCCCAACGAAGTAGAACCTGCTAAAGATTGGGATAAAAAAAATAACGCTATTGTAGTTTCCTATAATATATCATGATAACAGTCATGCTCAGGGTAGACAAATGCAATGGCAAAATGCATCTTACCTTATTCTATAGGAGAAAAACTCTGGAATCATATAGGAACTTTTAAACCTTTGACCATACTATGTCATCAAACACTTTCCACATTTAACTGATGATGGTTTGTTGACCTAATCTTTCACTGAAGTTACAAAATACTCTAAAATTGTTTTCCCCTTGATCTGAGCAAAATCCTGATTCATTGCAGTCTTAATGCATTAGAAGTTACCACTTTAACATTCCACATACTGTTTCTTAGGTGTGCATTTCAATAAGGCATTAGAATTTGATTCAAAACATCTAGAATTCTATATATTTAATTCTCTAAATGAGTCTTTTATTTTCATATTCGATCCTTACTACACACATTGCCATATTTCAATTTAAAATGGACTACTGTTTATTGCTGTTTTTTATACCAGTCTTTAATTTTCTTGTTAATTTGATTTAAGCCTGAGCCATTTTTTAAATTTAGTAATCTTTTAAATTATTATATTTTCAATGCAGATTTTTATACCTGTTAGAACAAAATTTTTATACTTTAATTTTAAATGTAATAAGAAAATCCACTGATTGAGTTATGGCTCAAAAAAAAAAGTTATCTATACAGGCATCAAATAAATAAATTGACTCCAATAGTTAAAAAAGCATTGGACATTTTTCAGCCAATTACCATAGAGTTCATTAAAAGACCAGACAATGCGCCTTATTTTCTGAACTAACAAAGAAATGGTTTCATTAGATATGTATATATGAATTGAACTTATTTTCATTAGTTTTTCAATGACTGAAAAGCAAACAGTTGATATAAAAAGAATGCATGCTGATAGTAAACAACTTCGGTGCGCCCCTGTGAAAGTGTTAAATGTAAGCTACGCAATATGTGAAGATTTGTTTTGGTATTTAATGTGTAAATTTTACCTATTCATATATAAAAGAATAATTTTTGTGTTATTTAAAAAGATAATTTAAAAAATGAGAAACAAATAACAATAGCTTTAGGAAAACAACGCTAGAATATAAATATACAACTATGTATATATAAATTCTAAAATTTGGTCAACACTTACAACGAAAGCAATAAAAAATTTATTTCAATGAGAAAAATAGTCTTTAAACCATCTCAAAAGAAAAAAAATATTCTGATCATTTTTGAGTTGCATTCATTAATTGAATATTAACAGCACACATTTCCATAGCAAAAATTAAGGAAATGCATACTTTAAAATTCAAAAGATATCTATCTCCCTTTTTATTAATTCATATACTTAATTTCTTTAAAAGAAAACTTACGTAAATGTGCAGATAAACAGTCATACTACTATATAGAGACTTAAGAATTATTCAATAACTTTAAAAAATATTTATCCTTAAATAAATGTTAATATTATAGATAACCATACAGTAATCCCCATATTGCTAAGATTCGCGGATTACAAAAAAAGATTTCAAATATTGAATTTACTGATGATGAAGGTCAAAAATAATATAATTTGGATAATAATACAAGAAAATTGCAGCGGTGTGCCTACTTTTATATAGTGACATATACATTCTAGCAATCTCCAAATATGAAGATTGTTACGTTACTCAGATTTTTTTCTTTTCCAAAAAAAAATTAAAAAGATATAAAATGATGAAAAAATCTAAAAGGCAATATTATTCAAATTACAAGTATATATATTACATACATTTGCAATATGCCTTTTTGCTCAGAGCTTTGTAAAGAAAAGTGGGTCATTATTTTTACTTTTCAAATTGAAACCCCCCCCCCCCGTTTTGAATTTACAAATATTTTCTCAACTCTAAATGATTTTTAAATTTTCGATTTTAAGTTACAGTTATGTAATCTTTTTTTTAATACTTCCAAGGAAACATTCTCTTCTGCAGATGTTGGGATTACATCTTCATCTAATCCCCCCCCCTCCTTCAACCATATTTATCCCTACAATGTAGAGGTCCCTACTATCGTATTTTTACACGCATATTATCGAGGTTATAGCCTCAGTAAATATTACTTACGTAATCAATGTGCGTTTAATAAATTTATAATTAATCTTATATTTAAAATAGGCAAAACTCTCTCCATACAGTAGTGCCACTGTAAGCAAGGTTCCTCACTGACGAAGGCCATAAGCCAGAAACTAATTTGGGGATATTGGATGAGTAGGCACTAGATAGGGATTTTATGCACAAACCTTCTGGCATCCATTGATTATTCTGTCTTGCTTAGAGTGGCACTATTGTATGGAGAGAGTTTTGCCTATTTTAACAACAGTTATGAGCAATCATGGAAGATAGTGGTCATGTGATGTTTTGAGGTTTAATCTTATATTTGTGAGGTGACTACTAGTTTATCTATAGTAATATATTCTAATCAAAATATTCTAGAATAAATACTAATTATTTGCTGATATCTCTTTCACCGTATTTTGTGATCACTTTTTCCTTAATCAGAAAGTAATCGGTCTTCTTCCTGCACTGTTTAATCATGTTACTAACTAACTCACTGAAGTTATAGTGAGAATGTAGGACACTCTCAGACCCAAACACAAGATACAAAAGATAAGACCGCCATTCTTATCTTTTAAAAGTCTCTATCTTGATTTTGGATTTGGAGTGTCCTCCATATTCACTATAACATAGTTGAATTAATAACATGACCAAACAGCACATGATAAAAGATGATTGTCTTCTAATTAAGAATTACTAATGAAAACTGCGCTTGTAAGATCACTTTTTTGTAAATATAATCCGGTTTTCTTAAATCAATTTTGGATTGCTCTTGGCAAAATATTATTATATTCGTATTTAATCTTTAAATTTTTGTAGATCATTCTAGATTCTTTTGATATCACTAATCCTTAAAACATCTGAAGGATGGAGATTTAAAAGTAGCAACTGCTTACATAATTTGCAGAGAAAGGCCAACTCTGTTTCATTGGAATGGATAGCACACCTATTAAAAATAGAAAAATATATCAATTGTAGTTATCCATTTAAAGTGATAAATGGCTTACCAAAATTCTTCGTTTGTCTATGCCTTGGCCAGTATGGTGGAGTTGTTGTTTTTTTATATTTGTGAAGTATCTGGATTTGTGCAATTTTCCAATAATAAATAGTTCAAACTTTTCATATTTCCATTATATTACTAGAAGTATAATAAAATGTTTACTTATTTCTCTTCCAAGACAACTTTCTTCTTTAGAATACAACAAGGTGCTGACTTACAAAAATCCGGTTAGATTTTGTTCTAGTAATCGTATGCAATTTACAATACTATGTTTTTTTCTTATAAATTAATAGCAATTTAATCTTTATGGTGTGATCTTTATTATGATCATCATCATTATTATTATGTATCCATTTATGTTGTATTGGGTCCTTCTGAATAGAAAATGATTCAAAGATAGTCCAATTTTATCCTGTTAAGAACATTTACATTATTCTTATATTCATCTATATGAGAACTTTTTTACTTTCATAACATAGTTTTATAAATACGTATATTTGATGGAAGAAATCAATTCACCGACATGTATTAAAAAACTATCAGATGGATTAACTTTAATAACATAAGCATTGAAAGAATAAAAAGATGTATTTGATTTTTTATTTAAAAATGAACAATAATCTATTTTAATGCTATCTGCTTTATACATACATAAAATGACTACTGTATTTTCTTTTTATTATATGTGGTACCAAACTATTTGACTATACTTTTAATTATCGGTACCATACTTAGTTTTCTTTTTTAAGATATGATTTAAAGTTAAGATCTATAGCTCAAGATCTTTAATAAGAGATATTCTTGATCTTGAATATAAAATAACTTTTTTATAATAGAAACTTTTTTTAAGTATCAAACATTTCCTTTTTTTTTTATCATTTTCATATCAAAAAATTAATACATTGTATTGTAAGCAACTTCAAAAATATCAGTTCAAACAAAATTGTAAAACAAAACATATCCTCAAAAATTACAGAACCATATCTAAAATCACCAATTCAAAAATACGAAATACATCTGATATGAGAATACAAAAGCAAACATAAACGCAACAAGAGCTAAAGAAAAAATCTAACCACAGAAATAACACTAAACAAAATTACTTCCATGTACACAAAGTTTACTATCCAAAGCAAGGTATGATGAACTTTCTGAAGTGTAAATCTGGAAATTTTGCAACGGCATAAGTTTGAGAATAGTTTATACTAATTTACATAAAAATGACATCAGGTATAGACTTCTATAAAAATGGTTCCATGATTACTTAGTATTTAATTTGAGCAATGGAAAGGATTTAATTATTTGACATCAAATCTATATTTTATTAATAAGATTAATGATCCTCTTAATTAAACCTTTCCATCATGAAAAAAAAAAGTATGATGATTAAATAAATTTCATATACACTTCATAATCTTTCTCAACTAATGGAAAAAAATACATAAATAACAATATGACTCAATATGAAATTGTGCAAAAAAAAACATCCTTTAAATGGAACAATTTTAATCTTTTAATAAAATATATACATTGCAAAATAAGCAAGACTAGATCTTTGTCAGCACTCCGAGTGGCCAGCATAAGACTTCTGTGAACATCTATCTTTAATGACTAATATTGAAATACCCTTCAAAATTACTTTATAGATCTAATTTAAATTTAAGATTTGGTTTGAAATTTTTCTATTGAAATCATTCTGTTAAGTAAATAATAATAGCAAATACAAAATTTTACGGAAAGCAACTTGTAGAATTTAGTTATCTCATCTACTTTATTTAATACTATCATTGTGATTCTTCCAGAAACAGGATGCAGAAAATTCATCAATGTTGATCATATTTTCTAGTTCTCACAAATGAGATTCTCACAAAAAATAAAAAATCATTTTCATTAAGTATAAGAAAAATACAGAAATCATTTCTAAAAATCGAGGTATTATTCTTATTCACACTACCCCCAACTCCACAAAGACAAGATGTTCAACTTTCTATCTAAACAACTAGAAAATGTGTCATAAATAGAATATAATTTCTAACAATAAGTTAAAATATAACTTATAAATAATACTTAAAAATAACCTTAAATTAACTTCTGTTCCTCATCCATCAAAGATTGAATTTAAAATAATTCTTAAGAAAGAATCTTCTGTGCTCATGTAATATTAACTGAATAGGAAATAGAATAGAATGGATGAATATCTTATGTTTAATATAAGTTTGAAATAAAAACATGGGCAAAATTTTAAGTGGTTTATGTCAAATGTTATCAATTGTTATTGTGGACATTTTCAAGCTGCACAACTTGGTACATGCTATAAATGACATATAACTATTAATACAGCTATTTGTTATTGGCATAATAAAAGTGATAAATAAAAAACAAATAATTAAACTACTTCTCTAATCCTATTTTTGCCCTGCATACTCTTAAGGCAGTGGTTTATTAGAGTTATAGATTCAAGTGAAGATTCGTGGATTGCACCCAGATCTGTTAATTCCAGCTCACAAACTTATAAATTCTCAAACAACTAAGTGATTCAATTATTATTGTTATTGTTAAATAATAATTGTTAACATATAAACTACACTTATTGTCATTACTAAGTGGTTTAATATGTCTGCTAATGAGTTTTAAATACGTTTAATATGAGTTAAAAATTCAACTGAGTACGAATAGTTTATATAATATTATTTCTATTACCAAATAGCAAATCAATTGGAAAGCCCATATATTATTTTGCTGTTTTACTTTGTAATACTTTTTATAACTGTTTTGTTAATATGGTTTAGCAAAGTTAAGATTTCGAATAGATTCTATTATTGATTTTAAACAACTTCAATTCCATTTATTTATATAATATTATTTGATTAATTTGATGTAAGTAAAGTTAGAATTAAGACAGAAATTTCCCTGTTTACAGTAATTTAGCTATTTGTATTCAATGTTAAAACCTAAATCATTATCATCTTTCTTTTCTCACTACATAATTTGAAGTAGTAGCAGAATGACAGTCTTTGGGCATCAAAATGCCAACTCTCTTACTTCCAATGCTTAACCTTTTGATGAACTTCTGAGTAATAAGTTATTTGATAATTTATTTATGTAATTCAAATTTTTGGTGATCAAAATGAAAAGCATAATAACAAACTTGAATTAAGCATGAAAGATTAAAAGAAATTTATGTTTATGATGTACGCTGATAGCAATAGATAATTTGTAAATTGAGTTACCTGGAAAATTAATGTTATTATTTTTAATGAGGTGTAGTTTATAGGCATAAATAAAACTGTGTATAAATAATGACAGACTTGATATGTATGTTTGTTATATTTATTTGTATGGATGATGAGTAGATTTTTTAAAAAAATATAAGATTTTGTAAATAATGATAGACACATGAGATTCTGGGTGTAAGACAGTAAAACAAATATTATGAAAAAAAAATATATAGATGTGAATCTTTTATTTCTGCTTTCAAGAGCAATTCTCTTCATTCTACTCTTCAGCTATCTATTTTAAACTATAATATACCCAGCCATTGTTTGGTTTCTGACTCTTGCCTTCATCAGTAAACTGGAATCATTACACTTCTGCTGGGAGCCATCTTTCAGCTAATAACCAGAAATGTTTATATATATATAATTTTAAGCTATTATCTTGAATAATATAAAGTGTGTGTGGGTGGGTTGCTAGATGTAAAAACACATTAGCCACAAACTTTGAATTCTAATCCTTGATGACAAAAATAAAAGTCTGAAACTGATTTGGAGATAGGTGGTCATTGATTATACTGAAGCCATGATATCCACTGTGTTTTGTTCCAAGTCGCCTCGTGTTTATCAGATATGGTGTATAATAACTCACATTTTATTGATAACTTATGACTACAATAGAGGACAAAAACATTACAAATCAAAAGCAGAAAGGATAATAAAGCTAAACTTTCACCATACGCCCAAAAAGGTTTATTAATGAATATGGTCGTGCACAGAACCCCTGTATGAATAAATAGCTATTGCTATATTATAAAATTTATTAGTTGTAAAATTTATTAAATTTACAAATTCAAATGTTTTTTTATGTTTATTTACTTTTTTTTTTAAAATAGCATATAATTAAAGTTGTGTATACTACTACAGCATATATCATGACTTCGTTATATTTTAGTTTACAGTAGATCAGGGGTCCCCAACCTTTTTGCACTTAAGAGCACATTCTATAATACTCGCCAGGTGGCGGGCACCATCTATTTTTTCAATGTAAATTTATAGCTGGATATTGTTAATAATATACATAATGTACAAAAAAATATTTATTTCAAAAATAAAATTTTAACATATAATTAACGTTTATATTTTTACACTGTAAAAGTATAGTATGCCCTACAATTTGATTACAATATAATACAATAATTTATAAGAAATTTTAAAAATTAAATTTATTTGTATCAGATAAATAATTTTTTATCGTGTTTGGATAGTGGCGGGCACGCGTAAAATGATCTGCGGGCGCCATGGTGCCCGCAGGCATAGGGTTGGGGAGCCCTGCAGTAGATGGTTCTGATGAAAAAGATATGACATTGCTGATGGTGTATTTTTTACTTATAAATAATTATGTTTAAAGTCGTAATGTTTCAAATCTTATTTAAAAGTATTACATTGAGATAAATAAATATATGGTAATGAAAAAAAGATTTTATGCTGATGCAATTGGAAAAAGTCTCCCAAACATCTAAAAATAAAATATATGAGAAAATACTAAAGAAATCTAAAGAATATCAAAAGGAATTCAAAAAAACTCAAAAAAAATTCTATAAAATATGTACAAAAAATGAAAAAATATATGAAGAGAATATATAAAATGTGATGGAAGAATTAATATAAGCAAGGCATAAATAAATGACAAGTTGAAAAAAAAAATTGATAAGCAAATCTGAAGAATTTATTTTAAAGCTAAATAATTTAAGATATAGATTCAAATAGACTGAATACATCTGATGGTAAGGATAGGATTAATTACTACTATTCCAATTGATAAATATGATTTCACAAATTATATCACTGTTGAATGCTAGAACAAGATTTATATAAACAAATGATAACTTTTGCTGCCTAAAGAATTGTCTAGAAAAGTTATATTATTGCTCAATATTGTTTTATTCTTTAAAAAAAAATTGAAAATAAATCAAAAACTGGAATGTGTCACTTGCTTTTCTAAGAAGTCTTTCTATTTATGAGGATCAAGAATTGAAAGTGTAAAAGAAAAACCAATGCCATCTCTTAATTGATTAATTATATTCAATGAATTTCCACAGAAATTTAGGTATACCTTTTTCCAATCTAAAATATGGACATTCCTAGATAAACTTATGTAACAGGACCTGTTTTTTTCTTCTTTTTTATCATGCAACAGACAATAACAAAAATAAACTAGATTGTCTTCAATAAGAACGAATAAAAGAGAAGCATTAAAGAATATTTTAATCAAATTTGTAGGGTCTGAAGCTATTAATTTATTCAAAACTTTTTATAGTAAAAATGATTGGAATGTTTGTGGGAAGGTACTATAGTATATTCATATTGCTTTGTGTAATTTTTGCATTTGAAATTCTGCCTTGACAAGGAAATCGTTAACATGAATTTGTATTTTCATGTTGGCTAATAATTTAATTATAAATAGACCTATTTAATATAATTAATGCCAGTATAGCCAGGATCTTATAAAAGTATGCTTAACTATGTAACAAAATGTTTTCTTTATGTGGCTATATCTTGAGCTTTAACTTCATAAAAAAAATTACTATTATCAAAAGCATGGCAAATGTCGAGAGGTCAGCGACAGCTGCTTTACAAGCAGTTGTCCCGGGTTAGTGGGTTCGCTTCCCGGCTGATGCTATGACACATGAGAGAAAAAAAAAATCCAAATGCAAACAGAAGTCCCAATTAATAAACCTAAATTAAATTTGTCCTTTCTAGATTTTAAAGTTGCTGAATGAATTTTATAATAAAGGATTTTAGCATCTATTACAGGTATGCTCTATCCACTGGTGGAGCCACTGTATAAATATCAAAGTAGAACAGAATAAAATTTTATTTTATTTTTTGTTTTAAATAAAAAAGTAAATAATATGTGTGAAAAGATTAAAATACTATAATTTAGAAAACAAACCTGAAAGTAATATTTTTTGCAAATAGAAATGATTGAAAAACAATGTACTTGAAAACATAAATATATTATTTATTTAGAAAATTTTTTTTTTAATTATTCCATAATAAAATGAATTTCAAAACCAAACAAGTACAAGAATTCAAAAAGTAAACCATGTAATTCATAAATTGAAATCCATAAAGTTATTGACCATAAATCAAGAAATTATCCAAAAAGGTATCGGCCTCAATAAATAAGTGACGGCAGTAAATTCATAAAAAATTAAGATCTATAAAGTTTTCAGTCTTTAGGTAGGAATTAATAGCAGTAAAAAATTGAAATCCAAACAGATATCGCAAAAGCAGAAAGATGAACAGTTAGATTTAGGTCAAACAATGTGTGAAGTTAAAACCAAAGAGGCGAATAACATCTTAATGATGAGATCAAATACAAATCTAGAGAAAATTTAATACCATTGAATGGGGAAATAAATAATATGTTTGACAAAATGTGCAAAAAGGCAAAAACGTCCATTTTGTTCAAATTGTGACTAGTTTTACTATTTCATGCTGCACCACTGAAAAGTACTATAATGTCGGTGCTTTTAAATTAGCAAGTAATACTTTCAATTACTCATATCATTTCTACCAAAATGTTAAAAGGTTTCTATTGCCAAGTGATAAGCAAGGAAGAGAGACCATTGCCATTTTAGTACTAACAATCTCTTGGATTACACCGCCTTGTCATCTTATGTAGTTCTGCTTATACTGAAAAAGATAAAATTCATGGAATTTCTTGCAAATTAATTTATAAGAATTACGCATGAATAACCAATGGTTATCAGATAAAACCAAATAGATTCCCAGATCAGTTTCTATTTGAATACAAGCATAATGTATATACTAAACTTTAGATGCAATTTCAGTGTTCAAATCCGCTCTAATTAAATCATTTTCTAGTAAATAACCTTCACATCTCTAGTCAGATTATCAATATTGTAATAAAATATGAACACCTATTTATTCTCTTTAAGATTTCTAGAGATTATTAGCTTTTAGAAATGATACCTTATTATTATCACTTGTATTTGATTAGAAAATGAAACTGACATAGTTAATACTTCACCCAAACATTGATTAATTTCACTTGATGTCATAACTTTTCAAAATTCAATGATAATTACTAATTTTTTTTTTTAGTAAAGAAACCAAAATACAAAAGCTCTTTTAATATCAATTTAATCTTGCTCGTTAAAACTGCTATTTAAAATCTGAGACACATGGTATTTTTTAAAATAATTATTAACACAAATAAAAAATTAATTAATCATATTTCACAACAGTTTAAATTTAGTATTATATTTATAGTTAAGATATAAATTTGATAATAATCTAAACAATATTGACTTCCTCAAAGATCACTTTGACATCAAAACGTTAAAGCATTGCTATAAATGCTTGAACATGGCCTGAATAAACCATGAAAAATTTTTCAGGACATATATTCTTCAGATAGCTGACCAATAATCAATCCTAAGTAGCCATACAGTTTTGGTTGTTAAATGAATACCTAGTATGATTGCTTGGTTGTCATCTGATCCTTCGTGTCAGTTGCTAGAGGCACGATTTCTAATCAAAAACACATTAATATAACGTTCCCGGGCCAGCAATTCTCTATTAATATTGACTTTTTTTTGTTTGTTTACAAAGTTTACTTTCTTTCGTTTCTGAATTATTTTTCCCAAATAATATTTTTGACGGTATAATAATAGTTTTTTTTATTTTTATTTTTATTGATACTTCCTTTCGTTTATAAATTATTTTTGTTTCTACGAATAAATATTTTTGACAATGGGACAATAATAGTTGTTGTTTGTTTAATTTTTTGTTGTTTTTTTCGGTATAGTTTCAAATAGTAATTTGGGTTACGTTTAAATAAGTTACCATCTTACTTTGATTGTTTTACATTTGATTGATACTAATTATTGGGAGGGGTGTTTTTTTGTGTGTACGGTTGTAGACAACAATTATTGGGTGAAGGGGAGTTGGGTTAACCGTTTAAACAATAGTAGTTGTAAGTTACGGTCTTACTTTGATTGGTTGGTTTACATTTGATTGCCGATACTAATTATTGGGAAGGGTGTTTTTTTGTATGTACGATTGTAGACAACAATTATTGGGGAAAGGGGTGTAACCATTTAAAGAATAGTAGTTTGCGTTATTTTTAGTGGTGGTGTACATTTGATTGCTGACAATAATTAGTGAGAGGGGTGGGTGTTTTTGGATGATGATTAAATACTAATTTACCTTCCTTTTATTTTACATTTAATTGCCGACAACAATTATTTGGAGAAAGCGTTTGTTTTTTTTTTGTGTGTGTGTTTGGTAAATCAAAATTGAAGTTACTTTTATTTATTACATTTGATTGACAACCGATTGACTTTTTTTTCATTTATAAATTATTGTTTTGGTTTCCCAAAAACCTAATATTTTTGTCAATGGGACAATAATAGTTCTTAATTTCATTATTATTGACAAGAACGGATCTTTTTTGGTGTACGTTTAAATAGTAATTTGGGTTGTGTTTAAATAGTAATACTGTTTTTAAAAATTTAAGTGACAAAATTAAAGAAACAATGGGGGGGGGTATGGATCTTTAAATAATAATTTTCATTACTTTAATTTGTTTACATTTGATTGATAACAATTAGTGGGAGGGGTGTTTTTGTGTATTTTTAAATAATAATTTACATTTTTTGGTTAACAACAATTATTGTGCGTGTATGTTATGTTACTTTATTTATCAATTTGGTTAATAATATTTACTGGTAGACATTTCAATATCATTAATGGCATACTGTACGGTCAATTCGTCACGGCTCTGGTAATGCAGCAAACGTAAAGACTTGACGAACGGCATTTGAAATCCCTCAAACCAGCTGCCTTTTCGAAGTGCACATTTCTTTCGGCAAGAACGAGACTTACAAATGAAAGTCCAAAGATCTTTATGGACCTCAAGTCTCATACGTTCGCCGCACAAACATCTTTTTTTCTTTTCAGCAGGATGTTTTTCTGCTGTAGAAATGTTACAGCACTGACGGCTTCCGTGTCTGGCAATTCCCATCTTTTCATATTTTCTGTTTTCGAATTTGCCATACTTTTTGTCTCGGAAAATTTCTCGCTAAAACGTGACTCAAAGCGTGATCTTTAAAATATTACGCTAACCCACCGTAATCGAAAATTTAGGAGGAATACAAATTTATGAGGAACAATCACGATACTGTTAAAATTGTTAAAATGTAACAGTCCATCAATTCATCTTAAAAAAAAAAGGCACCGATGAAAATTTAAATAATTTTGACACGATCAAATTAACACACCCTCGTACAGTATTGTTACATCAAATACATAACACAGCATTCCGACATAGTGCGTGACACAAACAACTATGGCATTTTCCTCTGCTTTTAGCATCGGAAAAAGCCACACCGTTAGCCGCTAAGCCGAGTTAACATTCTTTCTAGATTTTATCGTAGGAAGAAGACTTAACTCCAAGTTAACAGTCTACCTTTTAGCGTAGAAAGAAGACTTAACTCTGAGTTAACAATCTTTCTAGGATTTATTTTAGAAAGAATGCTTAAAGGCTTGGGTGCGACCGCGGAAATGGCATATTTCTAGAAATTTAGCTAAAAATCCCGCCTCTAGCAGCTGACATGAAGGATCAGATGACTTAATAAATAAAAGTTACAGATTACTCTAGCATTGGTCAGATGAGTTCAGTTAACTTACTGAGACGACATCATAATTGTAATGTGGATACATCATATTTTTATATGTACTAAAGACTTTTTTTATCTCCCACCCTCCATTTCTTAGAAACAAAGACAAAAATATTGCATTTCTTTTGAATTGTAAAATGTAATTTCTTTTATCAAACATATGTTATTTGATACTATTCTAGTAACATTCCATCCTTTAAAAAAAAACACCTCCATAAAGAAACTAAAACATGAAATATACTTAAACAAAATCAATACAGTTTTTGTTTTACTATTAAAACAAAACGGTTGCTTCTCTTTTTTTTTTTTTTATGTTTTTAATATGAAAAAATTCTCTCCACCTGAGTTTATTAAAGTTACATGATTGGTTGGTTCTAGCTTTTAATGAGCAAAATAATTTCATAGAGAGTTTTCTGAAATGGTAAAAATTTGTCAGTTGAGCTTAAATATGTTTTATATTATATATAATCGCCATTTTTTTTTGTTCATTTTCTACATCTTATTTTCGATCCTGCTTCAACTTTATCAATAAGCTTTTTTCCGTTTTCAATGCATCTATTTTCTTCCATTTAGTTTCCATTTCTATTTTCTTTTAAACTTCATATCTTCAAACCTTACAATTGTTTCCTGTTTTAGTTTGTTACTACATTACAAACAAACATTTCATATTCTGCTTTCTTATTTCCAAATTTAATGATATGGTTCTTCTCATTCTTTTTTTTTTTTCTTCAAATTTCATTTTCACAATTTAAATAAATTTATTTTTTCTGATGCAAATTTGATATTTTTGAGATCAAAATATAGTGGAGTCCTGAAATTCGCTACATTTAGTTACATTCCTCTCATATACATCATATATAACTGTTCATGTTTTGTTGATAAGCTTTGATTACAGTAGGATACATATTGTTTACTCAACTTTAAATGTACAGTTCTTTTCAACAAGCACATATATATAATACACACTTTTTTATATGTATAGTACATATATAACATTATAAACAAAAAACTAAAAATATAGTAATATAGTTATTAATAATAAATTTGAGGGAGCACATTTACATATATATTTACTGTGTACATGTTTATTCATTCAACAAATAAAAATAATTAAAAACTTACTGTACCATATCTTTAATTTTTTTTTAATTAAATTGAATAGAAAAGTGTCAGGCTTTCATAGCATTTAAACATGTTCTGAATGATACTCATTATAATCAATAACTATTCTTTTGCATCTATAGAAATTATTTGCAGACTAGTTGTTTTGATATTTTTAAGCCGGTATTGACTTCAGGATCTATAATTAATTTCACTTACTGTACCCATCTCCAATTCTTGGTTATACTCTTCAAACTATAAGCTTTCTGATGCTATATACACGAATGTTCTCTGCTACTATTAAACTGATATCTTTCATTTGATCACTTAGCAAAGATATTTTATGAATTTTCTTAAATTTCCTAAAACCTTTCACTTTACACTTAAAAACACATTTTATTACATAAAATGTGGTACATCAAAAATCATAATGGATATTAAAAAACGCAGGATTAAAATGTACATACTTTCAAATATAACTTGAAGAAATATTATTAATGAATGATATCACACACGAAAAAACTGTCACATCATTAGATGATGATGATTATTATTATTATTATTATTATTATTATTATTATTATTATTATTATTACTACTACTACTACTATTATTATTATTATTATGCTGTTGTTTAGCACTTAAATGAATTGAATTGAATTGAATTATTATTATTATTATTATTATTAGTAGTAGTAGTAGTAGTAGTATTAGTATTAGTATTATTATTATTATTATTATTATTAGTAGTAGTAGTAGTAGTAGTAGTAGTAGTAGTAGTAGTAGTAGTAGTAGTAGTATTTGGATAGCATATAACAAAAGTAATCATGCCTTCACTGCATATTATTTGAATATCTGAAACTCAGCTGAGTAATGATGTTTTTCATGACTGTATTATAATTAATTGACATAATTTAATCAAATATGACTGGATAGTCAAGATATTGATATCTTCAGAAATATTACAAAAATCACACTTTCCTTTATTTTTGCTGTAATATCTTATATAAATCCAATTTATTCAAACCACTTTGACACTTTTTAGCAAAAACCTTTTATTGCACAATATATACACATACACACACCTACAACTCTGAAGAAGACTGCAGGACAATCGAAATGTAGATGGATGTGTGTATATTGTACAATAAAGGTTTTTGCTAAAAAGTGTTAAAAGTAGTTTGAACAACTTGGATTTATACTATATCTTCCAAAACTCTTCTTTTTAACAGAGAGCAAAGAACATTATATTTTCTCAAGTTCATTAATCTGTAAACGGTACTCATCTTTTTTAGCCTTTACCTATAGATGAATTTGAGGTGGATATTTGGAAATTTGACCATGATATTAACATTATTGACAAACGTGATTAGAAACAATGACTGTAACTAAATCTTTATAACTCTATCACAGTAATTTTTGTAACTATAATTAAAATTATTTCATTTTCATACTTTTGTAGAAGTTTTGGATTGTTACTCGGACTCTTAGTTATTATTTAGATTTAAACTGTAAATTTCATTTGATCAGCTCTTAGTAGATTATATAAATTATATTTAATAAAATTATTTTTTAATTATGTATCTATGTCTTAAAAATAATTATTTCTGAATTTGTAGTTCTATCAATGTTAATTATTGTGACTATATAGAATGATTCTGAGTTCAAAAATATCTAATTTCTTCTAACTTTTGAATAGGTAACCATGAACCATCAGAAATGTATTTAACTTGAAGAGTGATATATATAGAGAGAGAATTTTGAGAATCTTTCTTTAAATATTTATATTCAAAAAATAAATTAGACTTGCCCAAATTTAATAGGTTTTTTTTTTTTTTAAGTTTTATTTATAATGCTGTACAATCATTTAATAAAAAAACCATCATTTTATAACGAAAATCTATCTAGGCATTTAAGACAGAACCAAAAAAAATATTTTGTAACATTTAAAATTACAATAAGGCTTAGTTATCAATTTGGTTTGCTTATCTTTTGCCTATCCCCCCACCCCCACCTGTGACCATAAACACAGAATTTGAAAGATGATTGGTGTTGAAGTCAACAAAGAAAAAATTGTAATGAATTTATGGGGGTGGGGGCTGCTATCTCTAAGTGTTAAACATGGAACAGCTAAATCACTGAATGTTGTTGGCTAAAATATCAAATGTAAAGAGTACTATTGGTTGATATAGCAAGTAAGCAATTAAGATTTTTTAAAACATTTCCCTTTAAAATAAAAAAAATCAGACATCTACTCAACACTTTAGTTTTTCTTCTTCAATTTATTAATCTTTATTTTTTTATTATTATTTTCATAAACATACAAATATTAATATTAATCATAAGCCAGAAAATGTCAAAACATTCATCAGTATTGAAATAAATAAATAAAAAAAAGTCCACAAGTAATAAAAAGAGCTGTAAAACAGTTGGCATTTTATGTTCTGAATACAATATGGCTAAATCAATAGTCTGGACTCAGACTATTTTTTAAAAATAATAATTAATTTTTAAAATGTGCAGATAGTGAAGGGATTTCCATATTGAACAATGTTCCATGTAACATCACAGAACAAACACAAAATCTTCTGCTAAAGTGGATTAATTAAAAGCAGTGGTAGATGATGGCATCAATGAATCAATCATCTGTGAAATGGTCAAGAAATTGTACTAAAACTCCTGAGATAAGTACTATTCCTGTAAAAGCATTTATTGTCACTGAAATACGGATTTAAACCACTAAACATCACATGATCACTATTTCTTATGCTTGCTCAAGTTGTCCAAACATAGGCAAAAACTTTCCATACAGTAGTGCCACTCAGTGGAAGCCAGATAAATCAATGGATGCAAGAAGGTTTGTGCATAAAATCCCTATCTAGTGCCTACTCATCCAATATCCCCAGCCTAAAATCTAGATGTGGTGTTCTCAGATCCAGGGCTCCTCACTGATGAAAGCCACAAGCTCGAAACTAGTCTGGGGATATTAGATGAGTAGGTACTAGATAGGGATTTTATGCACAAACCTTCTTGCTTCCAATGATTACTCTGGTTTGCACTGAATGGCACTACTGTATGGATAGTTTTTACCAAAATAAGATTTACTACATTTAGGGGGAAACAAGACTGCATAGTGTTATAAGGTATGGTAAGGTTTCTAATGCGGATAGGACTGCTGCTGAACATTAACTTACGAAAATTATGGGGAAAAATAATTTTCATTCAAGTTGTTAAACGTATTAAGAGATTAGCCAGCAATGACGAACTATCACTAATAATACTCAAATGTTATCTCTTTGTTATAGTATCTGCTGGCTAATTAGATATAATACTATAATACATACATAAAATTAATTGATATTAATCATTTAATTAATTTTTCAATGTCAAGCTTTTTCACTCAATACTTAATTAAAGGAAGAAAGCAGTCTTTATAATATCATTCTAGTTCAAAGTAATTAAAAACTAATATAGCAATAATATTAATAATCGATCCAAGCTTCACTGCTAGAAACTTAAAAAAAAAAGACTAAGTTAAATCATTTTGCCCCGGCACCTTTTGAAATAAGGAGTAAAAGATACATTTTTATAAGCACTAAGTAAAAATAAGTTATTTTTATCCTTAGCACACACTCTTTAAACTTAAAAAAATGGAAGCATCTTGAAAATGTTCAAATCCTACGTCAAAAATTTTGACAAGTTTAATTTCACAAAATTAATATTTATGTTAATAATTATTTTTAGTGCAATTGAACGCCCCCCCCCCTCTCAACCTCTCTTTCCCCCTTTCTTTTTATATTGTGTTTGGTAGTGACGTCATACTTTGCAATACGACATCACTACCAAAAATGGCCACAGTTTTTAAAAGCTCGGTTGTAAAGTTATATAAAAAATATCTAATAAACAGCGAAAAGCTGTAACTGGATGAAGATTACTAAGAAGAAAAAAAGAATACTAATAAGCTAAAGAAAATATATAAATTTAATTAGTCAAGATCTTTAAAATATATTTTTCTCACTTAATGTTCATAGTAAGATGCTGATTGATTAAATCATTTCGTAGCTGAATTTTTTAAGAGGGAAGAAGAGACTTTTAAAATATTCACCAAATTTATTTGTAACTAATCTCCATGACAAAACGAAAAAATTAAAAGATTGTAAATGCTTTTCAAATTAATACATTTTATCATCTCTACACCCTCCCCTCTTTTAATCAAAAGAAAATTGCCAAGTTACTATATAAAGTAATGCTTATAGATAAACTTTATTATAAGCAAAACAAATATTAATAACCTGCCATAAATTAATGAGATATATTTCTGTATAACTTGTTTTCAATTTAAAAATTTTTTTGGTTTATTAATTTAGTAAACAGTAAAAAATGATTAATTGTTTTGGGGAGAATGATGATGGCTCACTAGAAATGATAATTTGGCCCTCAATCCAGCAACTATCAGTCCACTATTCCGTCACTATGCTGAATAGTATAGAAAATTAATTACTATTACTTATCTTACTTAGGATAATAATTCATGATTTATTTATTTTCTTAACTCCTGCTGGTGATTTTTTGCTTAAATATTTGCGTTATTAAACTTGTTTTTCAAAAAAAAATTATTAGTATTTCAAGAAATTATAATTATTATCAAGTAATCGTGCTATGGTGACTTTATATTATCATATAAATTTCATTCCGATTATAAATAAAATTTTCTACATAGTATGCAATAGTATTTTACATTGAACTTTTCTACAATTCTTAACATCTTAAAAATATAGAAATAAAAAAACTAAGAAATCCAAAATTATTTTCCGTATATTTCTTAAATCGGAAGTCGAATTCCGAAAATGCGCTATTATTTTAAAAATTATAAATCTCCTCGCACTCACACATCAGTAATAGTTTTAAAAAACTTAAGTGAATCATTTAAGTTTAGAATGCATATATATATACACACCAACTTTCACTGACCATGCTAAATCAGGGCTTGAATCTATTGTGTGCCTGATGTTATAATCAAATTTTGAATTGTACAAATCTAGTTAACATAGTTTCCATGTTAACATATATTATGTACTATAAGTAATCTCTGAAAACAAAGAAACTATAGTACTATGTTCCTCAAATTTTTTGATCCACTACCCCTTTACTTATATATCATTTTCAATGCCCCCCTTTCCCTGTTTATAAAAAAAAATGGCAAAAAAAAAAAAAGTTTTGGAAATTATCTGAGAAAACTAACGAAAATTTATTTGCTTTCATTAATTCTATTGAGTACTTATGGATAATCCCATAACCTGGAAGCTTGCCAGGATTTCTTTTTAATTGTCACTTCTCAGGGGCCTCCAATAAGGCTGACTAGAAGCTCTCACATTTAATATTTCCATAATTTTTTTTATATTATTTTAAAAGTACAAGAAATTACACTAAAGTACGAAAATTGATTGTAATTAAAATAAATTTAATATAATTTAAAGTGCAGTAAACAAAACATAATGTGAAAACAAAGTAACAAATGTGGGTTATTCATGTTGGTGGACAAAAATCTCTAATAGCTTGCAACATTGCCCCACATGTATATTCTTTGTGCAGTCACCAATACATAAATTCTGCTAAACAGGAATCCATGTGTTGTCACGCACTTCCCAGGTGCATATTCTTCTGTCAATGGAAAATCCCAGGAATTCACGTGCTGTTACGCACTTCCCTGGTACATATTCTTCTGTCAATGGAAAATCCCAAATTTTAATCATTTTGGCAAAATGCTACAACAAAAATAACAAACGTGCTCACCACAATCTTATGCCAAACGTAAAAATAACATGATAATGTTCGCAACGTGTTAACATTTCTATCTTATAATCTATATATAAATAAATTAGAGCTTGTGAATGGAATTTATAAGAGATTTATTAATATTTATTTAACTTAACAGAATAATGGATTTCTTAATATTTTTTAAAATTTAACAAGTAACACATGTCCAGTAAAATAATTTTGAGGAAAAAACATAAACAAATACTTCCACACTCCTGAAAAGTGATAATTTAAAAAAAAACACTGGCAAGCTTCTGGTTATAGGATTATATGTAAGAGCCTTCTACTGTGAAATGAATTACAAAATTTTATGATATCCATTTTGAACAGAAAAATCAATTAGACATATATATTTTAAAATTATTGAAAATAACTCTCAGTCTAATAAAATATTTACATTTGACGTGATGTTAAATTTAATGGATAATTAGTAAAATGTTATTGTCTAAATCAAAACTGTAAGTAGAAATAGAATTTTCATAGGCAATTCTTTATTTAAATAAACTGTAAAAACTGACAATGAAATTTGATTCTATCAAATATAATATTGGAAACAATGTTAAAAGCATTTTATCAACTGATCACAATGAAGAATACAGCACTTGTAAGTGAATGCAAAAAACCAAGAAGCAGATATCAATCATCCTTCTTATGAATTTTTTCAATTCATGTCTTCCTATATTAAGTATGAATAGCATTAGTTTTAAAAAAACTGGAAGCAAGAATCTTTCCTCTTTGCATGGACATGAAAAATCGAAATAAGAATTAATTTTGAGGCTCTTAAAAATCAATATAAAATATTATACGTTTTGCATTATTGAATAATTTATTTAAGATAAAAAAAATTCACTTGCAAATATAATTAATTGGCAACTGATGGAGCCCCTTCATTAATTGATCACTATTCTAATTCCTTGTATCCTTAAATTCATCTTAAATAAAGGAATTTGAACTTAGGACTTTCAGTCTATATTCATCCTCCACTCCATCTCAAATACCCAATACACATGACCACACACATGGAAAAAAAAATACGTATATTGGAGACGTTTATCTTTTTCACATGTGTGTGGTACATGTATATTGCATGTTTGAAATGGAGTGGAGATTGAATATAGACTGAAAATCCTAAATTCAAATCCCTCCATTAATTATAATAAACATTCAGTACACTTAATTAAATTCATCTTAGAAAATTTTATAAATAAATATGCTAAATAGCAATATTATGTTTAATTTTTTAATTTTTTTAGATTATTGATATGTGTATGTGTGTCTTCAAAAAAAATTTAATTGCATTAAAAAGTTAATAAAATAATCTCCATTAACATTGATAACCACTAAACTTTAGTACGAAACAAAGTAATTATTTTTAATAGAGTTAGTAAAATATACAGCTAGTAAAAGAATGAGATTTGATTTTGTTTAATAATAGTAATGTGATGTGATGTGATGTATTGTGGCTTCTCCTTAAACGAAATCAAGAATATCTCCATAAAGTAGTGCCATCTAGTACTAGCTTTAGTAATCAATGGATGCAAGGTTTATGCATAAAATCCCTATCTAGTGCCTACTCATCCAATATCCCCAGAATAGTTTCTAGCTTGTGGCTTTCATCAGTGAGGAGCATTGAATGTAAGAGCACTGCACCGAGATCTTAAGATCTAATGCAAACCCTCCAGTTTTTACGTATTCAGTTAACTATAAAGCTAAGAGGCCAAGATGGAAATACAATAATGTTTTCAAACCAAGCTTTTTATGTAATGAGTGGCATTACTGTATGGAGTTTGCTATTGTTTAAATAGTTTGTGTAAGCCTAGGAAATGGGTATCATGTGATGTTTTATTAATAGTACTTATAATAACATTTTTAAAAACTCAAGCAATTAACCACATTGAATTTTTTGCAATTGAATTCTGGTGGTGAATGATGCAACAAATATTAATAAGCTTCCCAATGGCAACCATGGCAACCAATCAGTAGCAGAATTTCATTAGTAAGTAGTCATTTATATTTGCTATTTGAAAGTAGAAAAAGTTCAATGATGCAAAATGTAGATTCTCCTTTTATATTGATTTTAAGAACTTCAAAAAATAACTCTCTGTTCAATTTTTCATTTTATATAAAATATTCATATGTAAAGAACAAAGATTTATTGGCTGGCAGACAATTTTCATACATCTGAGATGCAAATTCTAATGTTCATAAATGCTACATAATCAATTATGATGATTTTTGAATAACGTAACTGATCATTTGAAAAATTGTAGTCAAATAAATTATCCGCTCGCTGTAAATGGTTTACAATGAAATATCACACAAAGCTTTGCAAATCATCATTACTTTGGTACGCTATACAGAAAAATGTATATTCAATAATAATAATTATTTTTCACCAAGAATTTGAAAGGATAAACCATTATCTTGAAGATTTGTCAGGGTAAATCCTTTTCAAATATTCAGGTAATCTGGAAGATTCTGTGACCTCATGTCAAAATACATTTTGTCTATAAGACTTGGTAGTGTCTCATTTGATGATGTTATATACTATATTCAAACACTATACAATTGAGGTTTTGTCTTTGCTTAGAACGGTTGCAATTTTTTAATTAAATTTAATTAATAAAAATATAAGTAATTATTTTTAATACAAAATAAAAAGAATTCAATAATTTTAATTACTAAACATTTAGTAAGAAAGGAACCAATGTGCTAAACTTTATATCACAATAACAGTTAGATTATCAAAATGATTAGAAAATATAATTTTATTCCATTCATCTCTTCTCTGTGATTATTCATTAATAAGCAATAGTAACAATGATTTGTCATGGCTTATTAATCTGAACTCATTATCCTTATATATATCCTAAACTCTTGTAATTAATTTTGAAAAAGAAAATGATAGTTTTTAAAAAAAAAAAAAGTTTTTTTTTAATAAATTATAGATTATTCTTTTTAATATATGATTTCACAAATACAAATTTAATTTCATTTGTTTTGAATTTTTTGAATTAGAATGGTCACTATGTTATTGTTAGTTTTATCCAAATTCTAATATTCTCTTATTCTTCTCTTTCAGTTTCTTTGCATATCTTCATATAATCATATACATATATATATTGCTTATAACACTTCTTTCATATACACTTCAATACAAACAAATTTTCTTAAAAACTTCTTTATTTTCCTTACAGTTTCGACTGTCCAGCAGTCTTCATCAGAGCTCTAATCTTCTTCTCTGCTTTAATTTTTTTTTTTTAAATTAAAGCAGAAAAGATTAGAGCTCTGATGAAGACTGTTGGACAGTCAAAACTGTAAGGAAAATGAAGAAGATTAGAGCTCCGATGAAGACTGCTGAACAGTCGAAACTGTAAAGAAAATAAAGAAGCTTTTAAAAAAATTTGTTTGCATTGAAGTGTATAGGAAAAAAGTGTTATAAGCAAATTCTAATAATAATTACATATAACAAAAAAAAAAATTTTTTAATTACAAATTTTAGTAACTAAATTTAATTGTTATGCTCACTTTGCATGGCTAAGTGCAGGAGTGGGCAATTGTTTTGGCTCGGGGACTGCAGAGGTTGGCAGAGTGCCACATCGGGGCCACTTTGTGGAAGTGAAGGTTAGCGAAGGGCCGTACCTTTTTTTCATGACACAATAAACACACTGCTTTATTTCCTGGATTACCAAAGAAATATATATTTGTCCATTCTTCATTAAACACACGACATTCATCACCGATTTTACATTTTTTCAGAGGGTTCATGGTTTTACTAAAGTTGGAAATGTATATATTTGCTAATGCAAAGACAAAATTGAAATTAATCTGATCAACTGCACATCGTATCTACACTATGCATGTGTATTGACGTGGCCATCCTAGTGGAAAATATGAGATGAATCTTTGATCACACATGAGAAGGAAATCTCAGTTCAAGATAGATTTTTCTGATTGTCTTGGCGGGCCGTATGTGGCCCTTGGGCTGCTATTTTCCCACCCCTGGCTTAGTGCAATGGTAGAATGGTAAACTAGAACTCAAAGATCACAGATAATTATTACTTCCAATGCGTGAATATTTATCACCCTGGCTTAGTGCAATTATTACTTCCAATGCGTGAATACGAACTCTTCCATTTGATTATAATTATCATTGTGCTTGTATCGTCAAGCAAGTGGTCATAAGAATTATAAATTTTGTTTAAAACAATTTTTAGTTAGTACTAGCATACTACTGTTGGCTACTCCATTTACCATGTAATGAAAAATCAAACACATGCAAGCAAATACACACACACATTGTAAAGAAGTGTTAATTTCAGTTATTAAAATGTCTTGATTTAATGTCAAAGTTTGGGGGGGAGGGATCATAAGTATAAGTTAGATGTGATAAAGCCTTCCAATCTAGACAGATCGCAAGGCCATACCTAATAACCTAACTATAAAAAAAATTCTTAAAGCCTTAATTATCAAATGCAGCTCTATTATTACACACAAATTTCTTTAATATTCATTCTACTACAGGAAAATGACTCCATCACAGCCCTACATGTTTTACCGCAGTGGTGCAGAAGATCCTTGGATCAACTCCAGTTTTGGCATTCCCGGTGCTCAAACTTTTTATGAATTATGAGCAATAGTCATTCAGTTATTTATTTACTCCACTGCATATTCTTATCAATACATCTTGATAATTATTAATCATTAGCAATAATATATTAGTTCCTTATTGAAAGTAAGTTTTGATTTATATGAACAATGAAATAACTGAATAACAATTAGAAAATATAAACAAATATAAATATATTCTCAATATTTATTTCCTACACTTTTTTAAATATGCAATATTTCAAATTGTTGTGGAAAATAATACAAGTTATTACTATCATAAATAAAATTATAATACAAGAAGTTATTATTACCATAAATAAAATTATCAACTACTATATTTGTCTGACATAAATTAGAATTTTGTTTTTCTAAAAATCACCCCTCTGTTTGCCATTAATTTTGGTTGTCAAAAACAATTTAGAAACTAAATTTTCATCTAATTATTGTACTAAAATTCTTCATCTTTTTATCTAATAGCCATGAATTTCATTGTAGTTTCTTGTTTGCATTTTTCTTCAAGTTGAATAAAATAACTTATAACACTTAAGTAATATATATTAAGGCTATAACCTTAAGACTATGCGCCTAAAATGTGACAGTAAGGACTTCTACAAATCTAAACACAAGATTAATGATTTTAAAAGACAAGAGCAGCCACTCTTATCTTCGACTTAATTTCTAAATATATAGGTGAATCTTGTGATTAGATTTGTAGAGATCCCTACTGTCGCATTTTAGGTGCACAGTCTTAAGGTTATAGCCTTGATATATATTACGTAATGAGTATGTGCTTTACAAATTATTAATAACACTTAAGTAAATCCTGCACTTTTCATGCATAGGTATTTCATGATACATTTTATAGATGAATAAATTTTAATTCTAGAAATTTTATATGATATTGAAGAGGGAAAAAGAAAATGGATGCTAAGCACCAAGTATTTAATGAATTTTGGTCTCTAAACTATTTCTTTTAACAATAAATGTCTCACAGTTTGAAATCACAACAGTGCTCAAAGACATATGTAACAAGATAAGCTGTTAATTACAAGTTTCAATGGCATGCATTATTTTTGTTTTCTAATATATTGTAATATATAATTAGTAAATAAGTATAAGTTATTTAATTCTTTTTCAAAGTTTGCTCTTGGGGGATTATCATTCATTAGAAAATTATCTATGAGGTCCACTTCCAAAAAGGCCTTGGGGGACTCCAAATCTATATTATTATTTAGTACTCAGTGCAATAATATACATCTTGATCTAGTTCACTAATAATAATTATTAATATTTGTAATTAGATTAAGCATTATTATTCTTTCATTGTTTCTATTTTCTTTTACCTTCCCTTCCTGTATTCAGTTACTTCAGTTAGGATTAGTCAGGAAACTCTATACTCTCGTACTGATGGTCTTTTCTTTCTTTCTACTATATGCTTGTGCAATTATATTTCTATCCTTTAATTATAGGCCTAGCAATTGTGGTTTCAGCCTTTTTCTTTCCTTTTCTTACATTTTATTCATTATCTTTCTATCTATTTTCTTTCCGGAACTAAAATCGTCACACTAGTTTATAACAGTATTAATAATGATGCGGATAATTCGAAATAAAAAATTTAAAACAATCTTAACAAAAACCTATTTTTAATGTCTTAATTCCTAAAACATTTTTTTTTTAAAGAAGGAAGTCTTGACAAGCAATCAAGAATTTGATGGTCATGAGATAGCAAATCTTGTTTTGTAAACACTAATAAAATTAAATATCTAAAAATCAAATATTAATTTTTATTCTTTAATTAATGAATAAAAAAGTCACAGTAAATGGGGAGGAAGGGGACAATCTACATTATAAGTGTATGTATAAATGGCAATATTACCCCCTCCCCTTCCAGGAATCTCAAATAATGTAATAAATGGCTATGCTGGAGAATAAACAAATAATGAAAATTTTAACCCTTATCAACCAGTAATAGACAAATCTGCCAAGTATCACTATGTAGAACAGAAGATATTTAAAAGCAATCAGACAATGATTTATCAATGATTACATATTCCAAAATTTAGCCTTGGTACTAATTCGAAATCCACTCACCTATAAAGTATTAGAAATATATTATTGATAAATCATTAACTCATACAGACATGAATTTTCTGTACAGTATTTTTCAACTACATTTTTCTACAAGACTCATAAATAGTTCTTTGATACAATTTGCAAATTATATGGATCAGATAAAAAAGAAACTTTTCTACATATTACTGTCCGTTTTTTTAATAACCTAAGATCAAATTTGATCCTCTTCAAAATAGGTAACAAAAAGACAATTCAGTTCAACAGATTATGAATATTGGTGAAAGTGGTATTATAGAAACTTAGAATACCTACCAAAAAAATTAAAGATTTACAATGTGGCCACAGAGATTATTTATTTCATGGAATCCACTAACAGGGATTAAATTATGATTTTAAATATAAGCTCTTTTTAAAAAAAATTTTTGATATGTATAAATGTTATAGTATATCGTAAAGCCATTGTTACAATATTTAAAGGTAGTATTACTTATCTTTATCTTATACCTGAAAATTCCTAAAAAGAAAACCTGTGACACATTAATTAAGAAACATTTTTAACAATATATTTTTTTTTTGGGGGGGGGGCAAATATCAAATCCATTTTTGATACTTTTCAATAAAAAAACGGGTTTGAATTTGTAGTCAATGGAATTTATTTAAAGCTGAGCACTTTCAATACTGAATAGTATCGTAATCATAACATTATGTGACTAAAGGAAGTTGAGATCTGGCTTTAAAGTTACTTTTGAATGGTAAATAGTAGATTATAATAAAATTGAATTTGTAAGCGTAGATTTACATACTAATGACGAAAGTGGTTGCCACAAGTGCCATTTTTTAAAAAGAGGGGTGCTACAGTCCTTTTTATTAATAGGGTGATGACCTTTAGCTATTCACCACACTTCCTTCACCTTTCTCTTTCTGTCACCTCTCTCAGAACAAACAATGTCAGCCGTAGCGAGATCAAAGTTATAGCCTGATTGCAAAATTATGATCCTAGAAAATGAAAGACTATTCATTGCTTTTCTTGACCTGGTTATACAGATATTTATTCAAACCTGTTTTGTTATTAAAAATGATTTAACATTTTTTAAACCATTATAATTATTGCAGAAAAATTGGGTAAAAAAATTATTCTAGAATTACATATTTTTAATAAAATAAATGAGTGAAAATCACTAAAAAAAAACTATATAAAAAAATTAACTAGATTTATATACCTAAACCCAGATATATTACTATAAATATCTGCATATGTATGAGTGGGTGAATGTAAGGCATAGTACAATCCATATAAATGTCTAATGTAATACTTCACTACAGTTAATGCACTGATGTTCATCTGGCATGTCTTGATTGCTTTTCTACCCGCTAAAAATAAGTAGATCACTAATCTAGTAGTTGGCTAAAGGTTGGCTACCTAAATAAAGCTTAAGCTTGTTTGAAAATTATCAGCTATTGAGGGAAATCCCTAGGTTTCGAATAGATTTTAAATGTATGGACACAAACAATGCAATAACTAACCACTATCCCAAGATAAGAATACTTGTGAGGTGCATGCACATTTAAAATGCCTATTGCTATTAAAATTTTTCATTATAGTCTCCATTTTATATGGCAATTGTCAAAATACAATTTCTAAAAAGTACAAATATAAAACCCATGAGAATGTCACAATATATCCATCTAAAAAATTTTTTTTAAAATCAATAATTTTTTTATATAAAGTCAGTATTTATTTACATGGTTATTAAAATTAACAGAATTTATATCGATATATGAATACTAGGTATATCTGTAAACTTTTAAGATTATTTTAAAAGCATTTCTGTGGCATTATATTTTTCAATTAAAATTTTAGTTTGTTTTCACATACACACACATAAATATTGTTTATATAAAAGACCGATAAATATCCAAACTAAAAACGTATACAACTACTTTCACAGGTATCAACAAAATTTAAACCCTTGGGTCATTATGAAAATTGCTGTTAACCTTTCATAAATCAGATTTATATCTTGAAAATTCGCAACTATTTTTGAGATATTGAAATAAATATGACCCTGTGGCTTATAATAAATACAGCAAATGCATGTAAATATGATAAGTATTTAAATGAAAAAAGAGATATCCATTAATAATCTGGAACAGAAAACAAATCATTCCCTCATATCAAAAATAACAATAGTTTTTTTTTTTATCATTTAAATCGTATTAGAGTAACTTGAGAAGTTTAATTTTGAATAAATATAATACTAAAAATTTAATTGCGAAAACAACATTCAAAAAATTATAAATACCAACAGCCTCTAGCCATATACAAAAAAAAGATATTGCATACTTGTATTCTGAATAGTTACCATGAACGACGAAGGAGCAGCTAAATTTTTTTTTACTATATATATTCTGAACAGTCGTTAAGCATTTAAAAGACAGCAGCCTTTTAATTTTAGCTATTCTCAATCAATTCATAATACTAAAATATAAATACAGTATGGGAAATAAGGAATTTCAAATAATTTTAATGAAAAAATGTATTTATAATATATAGACATTTGAATTTGTCTATTCCTGGGTCATTAGATATTATTTTTATAAGATAATTCAAACATGTAAGTACAGTATTTATATACACATTTTAATAACTGAAACACAGGCTTATTATATATCTGTGTCTAAATATATGTAATATATAGGGTATATGAGCACAGACTTTCACATGATCCACCACTCTCCATTCTATCTAATAACACTGATACACTTAAACACATATATGTTGAAAAGATAAATAATCACCAATATACATATTTCATGATAAACCAGCAATCATCAGTTAGTCCAAATTATCATCTCTACACATATATATTATAAGTGCTCAGCTATATATTAAGATAGACAATCCTCATACTTTAATGGACAGGCTTCAATCTACTCCACACTCCAACTCTTCAACCATCCATCCAATTAAAAATCTGATGATGGAATGCTGAAAGGCCACCCTGAGGTCACGATCCTTGTCACACCCATGTTAACCTAAAATCAATCTGAACCCCATCCTTGCATATGTATTAAATGGATTATGTCCTCTATATGTGAGGTTCAGATTGACTTTAGGTCAATATGGGTGTGACAAGGTTCTCCGCCTCAGGGTGGCCTTTGAGCATTCCATCACCAGATTTTCAATTGGATGGACGGTTGAAGAGTTGGAGTGTGGAGTAAATTGAAGCCTGTCCATTAAAGTATGAGGATTGTCTATCTTAATATATAGCTGAGCACTTATAGTATATATGTGTAGAGATGATAATCTGGACCAACTGATGATTGCTGGTTTAGCATGAAATATGTATATTGGTGATTATTTATCTTTTCAACATATATGTGTTTAAGTGTATCAGTATTATTAGATAGAGTGGAGAGTGGTGGGTCATGTGAAAGTCTGTGCTCATATACCCTATATAATACACATTTTAACTAAAGGATTAGTGTGGCTCAGAGAATGATTTATATCAGAATTATAAAAGTCATCTGTCTCTTTTCTGCAGTTAAGAGAGTTAGGAAATGAATGCTATATTTTAGAAGCCTTTATCAGCTAGCTATTAATCCTAAGTGTTATAAGCAGATGCCATCTTTTTAGCTGTTAAATAAATAATAATCAAATGATTTATTGCTCAAAAATTCGTAAGAGGTTTGAGCATCAGAAGTGTCAGGGGTGGGACATGATCATGAACCATGAGCTTCAAAGTTTACCACTGCGCCAAATCATGAATTTTTTTGTTAATTACATTTTTCAAATTTGCATTGGAGTTTAGCTTAAAATGAAGGTCTGAGTGGGGTTTTTTTAACCATTATTATCAAATTGTTGTTTTTTTGTATTGTTTTGTATATGTTTCTTAATACCTTCTTATTTGATATTTAATTGGCCAATAGCAATATAAAATGGTGTGATGATTGGTCACAATCGTATCTAAAGCAATATAAAATATTTTAAGAATAGCTCAAAATAGTGTCCATATGATTATTAAAAACAGATGATATGTCAAGCGTTGTTAGCCGAGAGATCATCGCACCGGTCTTGCAAGCAAGTAGTTGGTTGCAGACGGGTGTGGGTTCGCATCCCGGCCGATGCCATGACATATAGAAAAAAAACAAATAATATCTGCACTTAATACTTTAAATTAAAAAAACTCTGAACATTAAACATTAATAAATTTATCTACATTAAATTTTGTATGAAGAATTCCTTCCAGCTTTCTTTATAGTTTTGGGTTACTGCATACCTTCTTTAACTTTAAATACTTAATTATATTTTTAATATAAAATTATTGCCATGGCTTATTTGCTGAATACAATACATATATTTGAATGCACGTACTTAATAATTAAAATGTGAAAAAGGCTTAAAATCTACATCTTTACACTGAATACTGAAGGCAACTCATTTCTCAAAACTCATCATAAATTAAATCCTTATATAAAAAATTAAGCAATTACAATGGTGTGTCTTGGTGTCTTATGATAAATAATTTAAAACTGAAAATCAGTGATAATTTATTAGTAAATATTTTACTGAATAAATTATTAACTTTTCCTAATTGTCAAGCAATGCTTTCTTCAATCTAAAAAAACAAGCTTGTATTCTAATAGTGTGTTTCTTTGCTCTTTTTTTTTAAATGTATTTTTTAGCATATTTATAATATACATCATCTGAAATGAAATATTTTTTAAAGCATTTTCAACATTGCTGAGTGATGTATATTTGCATGGCTTTTTCTCAAAATATTTATTTTTAGCAATCAGAAAACACTGAAAAGCCCCAAATGAGCTCTCTGTAAACTAACCATCTATAAATACAAATACAGAATAAGACCACCTATACTTTAGCTTGAATCATATATAAATCTATCATTTATAGATATATTGTCATGACATATACTACTATAATTTCAAGACAACTATACGCTTTTCTGAAATCACTAAAACTAATCAGAGGGAAAGGCTGAGTTTCATCTTTAACAACCGCTAAACATTGAATTAATCTTCAGTTAATAGTTATAAAGAGAAGTATTGCAAATTCCCAGCATTTATAAACAGTTAACTTACATATAGTTCGTTGGGCGTTTTCAGCACGTGCATTATTACACCTATATTCGAGCTATCAAAAAGTTATATTTACAATCAGAAAAAAATAAATATATAATCATTATTTCCTTTAAGTATTATAACTCAGTGATAATAACTGAATAAATAAAAGTTTTTAATAAGAATACTAACTTGTTTAAATTAAACTGTAATTTTAAAAAACTGGCAATGTTGAACTGAATACTTTTCTATTATAATTCAATGAATCGCATCCCAAAAACTTTTTACCAAGTATGCATGTCATTTTTTTAAATCAGAGTATCCATCTACTATTAATGACTTCACAGCAAACATTAATACGAATAAAAATGCATGCTGGTACAGTGGGATAGTCACAATGGAATCAAGAATACATACTTCTTTGAATTCAAGATGTGCATTTTAGATTATATAAACAAAATTACCAATGTGTACAAATATAATGTATTAGTAAACAATAAAGATGCATCCTTCTAGTAATAATTTTAAACAATTCATCAAATTCAGGAAACCATGTAGATGGTAATAATATCAAGATCAAGACATCTTCAAATCTATTTCATTAAGATTAAAATTTTGAATAGTAGACAATGAACTCAGTAATACCTATTGATTTTTTTTAAAAAACACTATACAACAAAGATCTTGGAAGAAATGGAACCCAAACTAAACTGAAATAATATGCACTTAATATAATCAATTAATAAATAATTT
The DNA here is from genome assembly GCA_028023455.1 of Epiperipatus broadwayi. Classification (NCBI taxonomy): domain Eukaryota; kingdom Metazoa; phylum Onychophora; class Udeonychophora; order Euonychophora; family Peripatidae; genus Epiperipatus; species Epiperipatus broadwayi. The sequence goes on along the minus strand of JAQFVV010000010.1, from coordinate 14,113,970 downwards.
TAAAGTTGTAAATTTTATCACTGTTCATATAAAAAATCATTATTAAAATAAAACTTGTTTATTTTTTTGTCAACAATGAATGCATACCCCCCCCCCTTTTTTTTTTTGTATTAAGGCTAAAATTTTATTATGATGAAATGTATATGTAAACTAATGATGATTAGTTTTATAGCAATTCTTTCATTCACTAAAAAAGGTCATACATTTATTCAAGCAATAAAAATATATACAAAAAATAATAAAATTGTAAGCATTAAATAAATATAATTTTTAAGAACAAACATTTATTTAAAAAAAGGAATGTTAAATTAACAACAAGTTTATCCTCTGAAAAATAACAACCAAAGAATCTCGAAATGAACATTTTAATGTAAAAATCCCCGAGAAGATTGGATGTTAGCATATTAAATTTTTAAGATGTAATTTTACATATAAATATGCTAAAAATAAATTTTATTAAGGGGTAGCAAACAGCAGCAAAATATTCTTTCTAATATACTAATGATAGTCAAGTGATTTTATATTATTACAGATACCCTATTGCAGAGATGCCCAACCTGTAGCTCATGAGCCATATGTGACTTGAGCAATATTTTGTGCTTGTTTTTATGAACAATTTGAACTCAAAGCAGTGGCTCAAAGTGGCTTTACTTTTGTATCGTTGAAACACAATCCAGTTGTAATTACCAAGAGAGCAGTCAGTTTTTCAAAGTTGTATGGCATTTAACATCCAAGTATAAAAATTGATGCTTTTTTTATATATGTTAATTATTAATAATTACTTTATAGTTACCCTACTTATGCCTGCATGTGAACCAGAAAAAAAAAAAAAAACGTATATACAATTATCATTTTCATGAGGAATGAAACAGAAATAAGAGCAAATGTATTAGTTTGATTTGTGGCTTGTGTGTATGAGGGGGAGGGGGTGCAACATAGAATATTTTACAACAGTTCATAAAAAATATAATGATCATCCTTTTAACAGCATTTTATGAGACTCTAAAGTGAAGGAATTTAAAATCGTGTTAGTTGCCCCCAACAATTGATGTTTACAAGACTGTGAATAAAGCGAAAGTGCTATAATTGCATCATTTAAGGTTGCACATATCCTTTCAGTGCACAAAAATATTTTGAGGGCAGTAAAATAATGAAAAAACCAATACTTACTGTCTAAAAGATATTATTTAAAGAATTTAAAAATAAAAAAGAAATTATGTCAACTGTTCAAGAAGTTCAATTATCCAGAAATTCACTCAATCATAGAATAGAAGCAGTATCTGAAAATATCAGAGGATTAAGTAAAAAATGGATTACAAAATGTTTTTCTAAATTTACAATATGATGAATCTGCATAGCTCAGACAAATATTTTTATAAGGCTTGGTCTTGTTCAGTAAAAGGAAATATATTGTCAGTTTTGCCATTAAAACGAAATACGCGTGGAGAGGACATACATCATGTTATTAAAAACCATATTTAAAAAAATAATCTCCAGTTTCAAAAACTTCTGTCCACGATCGTTTCTGGTATTGGCTTCATCATATTATATAAGAATAATACTGAGTTTCCAAACTTTTTCCACTACCACTACATCATACATCAACAAGCATTATAGTACATTATGAAATCATCATGAACGTTGTTCTAAAAATTATAAGTTATATTCATGGCAGATCATTTCCAGAGTAGCTTTGACTGATGAACTTGATGCTGAGTATGGAACTTTAATATTGCACTCTGGGCTTCGATAACATAGCAAGGGAGAAGCGCTACAATGATTTTTAAAGCTTCTTCTAGAGATAAAACAATTTATAGAATCCAGAACTGGAATTTATGAAAAACTTAGTGATCATAGTTGGTTATCTGATTTTGCTTTTCTTACTGACGAAACAACAAAAATGAATATATTTAATCTTGAACTTCAGATGAAACAAAAAAACCACTTCTGAATTAATAGGAAGTGTAAACGCATTTAAATCAAAATTACATTTGTGGTTATCCTAAATAAAGGGATGTAACTTTAGTTACTTTCCAAATTTGGAGAACTATGTTGAAACAGAAAAATATTCTGAAAATCTTACAGAACTTTAAAATAAATTTGAATTTAGATTTTCGGATTTTAGTAAAATTCAACAAACTGCTTTATTCATTTTAAATTCATTTGATGATACTAATATTTCTGAAATATGCAACAGATTGTGGGTGTGATAAATAAAAATGCAACTAATTTAGAAATGAAAATAATTGATTTTTAATCTGATCTACAATTAAAAACACGAGTATCACTAACAGGATTTTGAGCATTTGTAGGTGAGAAAAAATATCTACTCTTAAAGGAAATTTTTCAATGATTAAATATCTGCTTTGGATCAATTTAACTTTGCAAAAGTGGTTTTTCAACAATCAACTTTTCTAAAATCAAAGTTCAGATCCAGGATAAAGAATGAATGTTTGAATGACTGCATGGCTTTAGCTATAACATCGTATGTGCCAAAGTACAATCAGCTAGCGAAAGACATGCAATGTCAGGTATCAATTAAATCTGTAAAAAATAGAAATATGAGTATACAATTATATTTTCTTTATCATATTACAATTTTTTTATTATTTGTGCACTAAATATGATTAAAATTGAAATATTAAACACGCAAAATTTGCGACTTGCCTAAAAAATTTAAATTCTAAATTGGCTCAAGCTAAGTTAAAGATTTGGACACCATTGCCCTATTGTTTTGTTTACTTCACTGGCCTCTAGGCAAAGAAGTTAACATACATGAGATTTCTCTATTCTAAAACCAGTATTTGAATCAAAAGAGTATATTTTACATAGAAGTCAAACTTATAATAATTGTGCAAATACTAAGATTATTTTTTTAATTTTTATAAATACTGAATGAAAAAACTAAAACTATGGCTATTTACAAAACTTTCTCATCACATTTATTGTCTAGTTAATACAAATTGTACTCCCTGATTAGACTGTAATAATAGTGTGCCTTAATATAAATGCTTTTTGTATGGAGGGAAATTTTAAAAATATTTATTAATTAATGATAACAAAAAGAGAAGAAATAGTGAAAATATTGAGAAACCTTGGATGGCCCTTCATCGTATACTTTCAGTAATAAATAAATAAAGTGTACAGAAAAAGAATCTAATATTAGTTTTAACTTACGGATTATTTTGAATATATCAATAAATAACAGTGAGAATAGAATTGGTCTGAAAGAATACTCACAGATTGTACATGATTAAATGCGAAGACCCATGTGGCCCATGAGTTTATTATAAAAAATTTAAGAGCAAATATTAATACCAAGAGTAAAACAGCACATATATCTACATATCAGAGACAAAACATCCATGTTTTTTTATCTAAAAGAAAGGTCATATTTTTTAGTCCAAGAATATAAGATAGTTTGTAGTGAACAAAATAATAGAAACAAAAAATAAGAGACTTAATGGTGAACCAAAAATTTAAATGTTCAAAAAAGTAGTTTGAAGTATGCACAAGCAAATTTAAACTGTTATTTCCTCAGTGCATTAAATGTCTAAAGTATCATTATTCTAACATTTACCTTTTGAAAAGAGTGTTTTATAGTGAAAATGCATTTAAAGATTTAATAAGAATTTTGACATTTTTGCTTCATGCAAAAAGCATCTATATAATTAATGTACAAAATTAACTCTGGATGGCTACTGAATTCGTTATAGGCTAACTGGGGGGGAGAGATAATCTAATCCCAAAAAATGTATTCAGTGCAAGCAAATATTTTTTTTATTAATTAGATTTATTAACAGTACAAAAAAATCAAGAGAACAAAATTAATAATTAAGAAAATCAATAAAAAATATTTATTATTCACTGTGTTTGTATCTGATTAGAATGAACATTGAAAATTTTTTTTTAAATTTGTTAAGAAAGCATTTAATAGTTCCACAAGATGTTCGTTCATTCACCAGATGAGCTGATTTTACAAACTTCATTGTTGAGTATAAGGATTCACAAGAATTTATTGTCCCAAAAATTGACCCAAGTAACTTCTTTTAAACGAGAATACTTATGAAAGTATTTCGTTTTTCTTGATATAAATTAAAAATAATTACCAGTATCATGAGATTAAATTATTGGAAGAAGATGGGGTTCAAAGGTCAAAGTACTTTAAATTAAAACAGAACGAAGAATAACAACCTCGCTGAATGAAGTCCAAACAAAAATTGAACGGACCAGTTTGAACAATTTCAGGAAACGATAACAATAAAATTATAGAAGTTGATGACACAAGCAATCATTATTAAATTGCCGTGCAAAGAAATAAAGCAGGTATTATAGTTTTATTTGAAAAGTTTTGTGAGGACTGCATTTGACTATCTAAAAAGACACGTGTGACCTGCGCGATTCACAAGGTCGATTTAAGAATTTTTACAGATGCACATCCCTATAAATGTTTTATTAGAATCGAACGTGTGCGTATGTGTGTCAAAGTCTAACTTTTAAAAGCAGAACAAAAAAAATCATAAAATTCCAAAACCGAGAATTAAAAGTAGATCTACTTTTGATAATATGTAACGTTGGGCTAATTTTCTTTTTTTGATAACTTAATTAAAATGACTAATCGGAAACAAACAAAAAAAAAAACTTTTTTTTTTAAAATTTGCAAAGCTTTTTTTTTTAATTACCAAGTTTGGAAAAAAAAAGCTTGTTTTAATTATTATTAGAAAAAAACCTTTTAAATTCTTAATTTTTTTTTTTTTGCTTTTTAATTTCTTACAAGAAAGACCTACATAATGTTTAAACAATGCCAAAAATTTAAAAGCATTTTATTCGTTAAATATATCCTACATATAAATTTAAATCACACACATAAAAAATATATTATTTTTTTAATATTAGTTTTAAAAAAATATTAACAATTTTTAATTTACTTTGACATTTTTAAAAACCTCAAAAATTAAAAGAATTATAGTAATAAAAAAATCTTACATTTCGCAGCCAACTGTCTATCTAGCTATTTTCATAGATGTACGTGTATTATACACTATAGAATGTTTCTAAGAATAGCATTTTAATGGGTGTCTGGATGCATCTAGTACCGTAATACAATAACCTACTAAGAGGCAAACTTTTGATTTCAAAAAGGGTTTTTATAGTTACTCATGGTATCGGTTTTTTATTATTTTATACAAAATTGTACTTTATAACCCCCCCTCATTTCGTTTATCAAGAGAACTATTTCACTAATCATTTATTTAACAGTACAGTATATATTAGAATGATGAAATCTTAAACTGAATTCCAAGAGATTGTAAAAGACCTAGAAAGAGACCACATATGATATGAATGAATAAAATAAGGAAGTATGCGGGGGTGATGTGGAGAAGAGAGGCTAGAGATCGGAGATGAATTGAAGTTGGAGAGATCATCCTGCAGTGGACTGATAATGATTGAAAATAATGATGATGATATATTAGAATATGCATCATAATAAATATAAATATATCATCAAATGTTAAATTTTCCAACAGCATCCAAATAATGCTTCTGAAACAATTTAGTATTAAATGGTATGGTATGTATCAACAATATAGTTTAGTGTGGTTTGGAGTAGTGGTACAGTGACAAGCACAGGAGTTTAACGTCTAAGGATCATGTCTTCACCTCTATCATTTCTGATGATTGAATTTCTCGTGAACTTCTACGCAATAAACCATGCAATTACATATGTAATGCCATCTTTTTTTTAGTGTAGCTTAAAATCTAAGATTCTTATCTTTTTGAATTTATAATTATAATTCAATTTTGCAAGTACCATGTATATCTACATTACAACATATATATAAAGGTACATAAAATTAAAGTTAAAAATAAATCTTAGTTCTGTTTTATACATCCAAGAAAAAAATACAGATTATACTATTAATTTTGATGAAGCTAAGGTTGTCTTCTTTGGAAAAAAAATGAAATAAAAAGAATTAAAGAATCTTTATTATTAAAAATTTATGATTCTGAAGCAATTAACTTATTTAAAAATTATTTTAATATTAAGAGTGTATGGAAGGTACGTGGAATTGTGGGTAATGTTTAGTTTATGTTATTTTGTACTTCTTTACACTTGAGAAGTCTGCTTGCAGCAGTAAAATCATTGATTGTACTTTAGTTAGTTTTTTGGGGGCTAGTCTGTCTGAATTGTGGATTTGGGGGTAATTTTGATTAAATGTGTATTTGTATAGTACAAACAAAGAAATAAAAATAGGATATTTCATATTTCTAGAATCATAAGCAAAAATAGCCCACTCATATACTTTTATAAAATTTATAACCATGTAAGAATGAGTCGATAGTAATTCATTTCTTAAAAAATTATATTCAGATAATAGCAGAATACTATATTATCAAATACTGCAAAATAAAATTTAGAAAAATGTGAATGTCACACAATAAAAGATTATCATAATCATTCTTTTAGATAGAAGTTTGACTATGAAGATAATCTCTTCAACAAGTGTAATGAAATAAGTATTTACCAAATTATCAAGACACTTATATGAAAACTTTCATGCACTGTATGAGATAAAGACCAAGTAATAAAAATCTGTAAATAGGCTAGAGCAATGGCTTTCAACCTTCCTAATACCGTGACCCTTTAATACAGTTCCTTATATTGTGGTGACCCCCAACCCTGTAATTTTGCTACAGTTGTGAATCAAAAATATGTGTTTTCCAATGGTTAGGCGACCCCTGTGAAAGGGTTGTTCGATCTTCAAAGGGGTCGCAACCCACAGGTTGAGAACCAAACTGCTGGGCTAGAGAATAATATTGTAAAAAATATACAAACTCCAATTTATAAATTGGCTTGATCGATTATTTAATATTCCTATTTCCTATAATCGAATGTTTCCTAAATTTTCAGCAACTAAAAATATTCTAAAAGTTCAAATTGTTTGCATGTGGGTTTTTAAATGCCAACAGTTCAAAACAACTTGCAGTCAGAATAATATCAAGCTACCAACCAGTTACATCAGTGAATATAAATATCAAAAACATATTGTTCATAATTTTTTTAAATAATATTTTAATTTGCGAAGCACAGATAGTTGAAAACTGAAATAAATTGAGATACTGCAAGATCTTAGGCGCTCGTTATAAAACTTATCTGACAGCCAATCAGATGACATGATAGCCCTCCAAACGAAATCTGTGTTGTGTGTTTACGTTTGGATTTCGTTTGGACGGCTATCATGTCATCTGATTGGCTGTCAGATAAATTTTATAACGAGCGCTTGAGACCTTGCAGTATCTCAATTTATTTCACAATTTTAATAGAATTTATAGATATTGAAAAAAATAATTATACAGTAGATTTATACTCACCTGCAGGAAAATGGTGAAAAATCATTAAAGTTTTTAAAATAATTTAAAAAAAAAAAATCTTTGATAAACGTAAATGATGCAAAAAATATGTTCTCAAATCAAAATGATTTTTTAAAAGGACACCTTTTTTGGACTGTTTTCAAAGGCAAGACATTTTAATTAGTTACTGCTATGTCAAAAGCTCATTCAACATATATCATAAATTAAAGGAGATGGGATTACTTTTTAAACTTAATATTCTTTTACTTTCACATATATAAATTTGAATAATAAAATAATAACATCAAAATACTTCCTATCCTAGTTTGTTTCGATATATATAAGCTTTTTTTTTAATGCTTTTTTAAGAAATAATATAACATTTATATTTAAAAAGGTAAAATTTTATCTAAAAAAACTTTTTTAAACATAAAAAAAAATCTAACTACGGTATAAAGAATTGAATTGATAGTGTAAAATTAACATAATAGTTTTTAAATAAACTGAATTTTTTTAAAAAAATAACACAAAATTGGTAATCAGCTTTCAAAAAAATACATCTTTTCTTTAATTATATAAATTGATCAACTTTTCCTAAATGAATTGTAATTAAATTCTAAACGCTAGGAACACTATATAAAACAAGCTTCAGTGTAGACGTATTTTAAATCGAGCTAAGCGTTTTTGACATCTTGCTTATACGTCTATATTGAAGCTTTTTTAATTTAGCGTTCTTAGCGCTTTTCTTTAATAATAATAAAAACACCTGGTAATTTAGTAAAGTAGCAAAAATAATATAATTAATTTTATGGTTAAAACTAATATGAATTTAATGTTTACATTATCAATTTCGAATTTATCTATTTTTAATGTTTATATTATTTTCAGTTTGTGTTTATCCTACAAAAATGATATGAAGGAAATAATGCAATTGAAGATTATATATAGGTTTCTTTTTTGTTTTGTAAAGTTTCATAAGACATTAAATACTGATCAAATTGACTTTCTCAGTATACATATATCACATGTATTGAAGAAGAGATATTCATTCAATTGTAACCTGATGATAGTACTGCCATCTACATAAAATAGTTGAGAAGTCGGTGAATCGAAAATTAATCTAAGGATGTAAATTAAAGCACTACCACATAATATCTAGTGATTGGATCTTTCAAAAAAACAGGACAGATGTAGTACATAATAAATACCTGTTCTTCAAAAAACGTTTACTTTTTTTTTTAAATCGCGTAAATACTGCCCCCCCCCCCACCTCCCAAAGATAATAAATGTTTGAAAAACTAACATCTTTTTTGATTGATATAAAAGAATAGTATTATGGTAATCATTAGTAGGTGCTCTGGGAAATAGTCAAATATTTGCAGGATGCCGAACAGTCTGTCTCGAATACTATTGAAGATACTTTTACGATGCGTAAATTTTGAAAAAAGCCGTATTTCAGATTTTGGATAAAGGGCGGTCAGAAAGAAATAGATTGTTTTCTTTTCGATAAATTTTGGTTTAGTTTTAGAAGAAACTTTATTCAATGAAATAATATATACAGATATTTCAGTTTAAAATTTTTAAAAAATTAATACAAAACTGATCAAAGAATATCACAATAACTATTTTCAATAGCATTCAGTGAAATAAAACTATTGTTAAAAACATTTATAATAAAATAGGAAATAGAAAATACATCTCACTAGAGATTAAAGCACAATTGGCTGCGAAAATGTCAGATGAGATGATTTTTTTATCTCTTTGTTTTATTGTCTCTAATTTGTTTTTAAAAGTATTCAGATTTCTTGCATAAATATAACATAATGCATATAACTGAAACACACAGGCTTATTATATACTTGTGTCTATATATGTAATATATAGCCATTTTCAACATATATGTGCATCAGTGTTCTGAGATAGTGTGGAGAGTGATGGGTCATGTGAAAGTCTGTGCTCATATACCCTATACATTACATATATAGACACAGGTATATAATAAGCCTGTGTGTTTCAGTTATTACATAATAGAGATGTCTGCCCATCCCTTGTTTATGTATTAAATGGATTATATACTGACCTTAGCTCAACATGGGTGTGACAAGAATCTCGGCCTCAGGATAGCCTTTGAGCATTCCGCCATCAGATTTTCAATTGGATGGACGGTTGAAGAGTTGGAGTGTGGCGTAGATTGAAGCCTGTCCATTAAAGTAGGAGGATTGGCTATCTTAATATATATCTGAGCACTTATAGCATATATGTTTAGAGATGGTAATCTGGACCAACTGATGATTGCTGGTTTAGCATGAAATACATATATTGGTGATTATTTATCTTTTCAATATATGTGTGTTCAAGTGTATCAGTGTTCTGAGATAGTGTGGAGAGTGGTGGGTCATGTGAAAGTCTGTGCTCATATACTCTATATATCACATAATGCATATAGTATAAATGATTTACTTCTTATTTCTGTGAAGCAGGCATTTGGAAAAGATTCTATAATTGAACTTATAGTGGCATTCTTTTTCTGTTGAATTTTTGTAATATAAGATCTAGTGTATTGTAGGCTATTATACTAAAAAAAAAATACATGTTTTTTTGGTTCTCTTTTTATCTGTGGCATAACTCATATAGTGTCAATGTTATATGTTTCTCTTATAGCTTATGAAATATAATGTTGGTAATGCATGATCACATGTTCATTTTGAATAGAAAATCAAAAAAATTGTGCTCGTGTCCAATATTTAAATCTACATATTAGCTCATTATTAGTGCCTTGCATTGGCAAGACTGTTATAATTTGTGTTTGTGTGTAGAAGTATATACATATTCCAGTAGCATCATTTGTCTTATGGGAAAGTTATGTTAGGATTAGATATTAATTTAATAGGTTCTAAAATTGTATGCAGATATTTTGTGTATGGGGGAAGTTTGTATGTGTTATTTTAAAAGTGACTTCTAAATGTGGGTATATTCTTGTCATGGATGATGTAAGATTAAGTTTTTTTGTATTGCAAATACACTAATAGAATGTATGTAGTCCTAATCCATTTAGGTTGGTATGATATTGCATTTGCCTGAGTGCGGTGGCCACTATTTTTCTTCTCCATAAAAGTTTTCTATGCAGTGAATAAATCTTTGATGTAAAGAATTTTGTGAAGACTATAATTGATATATAATAAGTAATTTTTGTAATAATCAGCTTGTTTAATTTGTACAAGTTTTCTTCTTAAGACTTTAGCACAATTTTCAAGTCAAGCATCTGCTTCATGTCTTACATAGATGACAAATATAAAAATTGATCTATGGATATTTCTGTAAAATGATTATATAATTTCTTGGTAAAGGTGAAGCAAAAATAATTTTTGTGGGTATTTCAGTCAAAACAATATAGCAATTGTCAAGCATGGGTGGCTTAGTGGTTAGCATAGCTGCCTTCCAAGCAGTACGCCGGGATTCGCTTCCCGGTCAATACATTTGACACATAAAAAAAAAAAATACAGCAATTGAGAAGTGGCAAAAAACTATTGACAATTTTAAAATAACAAAAGACTTTTTCTTGTCTAAATAAAGAAACAAAAAGAAATACGTAACAGGCAGGTGTTAGATGTAGTTTTTTTGCAAAAAAAAATAGTCTCAAAACAATCACTTTTTGTATGTTCTCAAAATAATATTACATAGACAGCTTAAAAAAAAGTTTAAAATAGTTTTAATGAACAAATAATAACAACTGCTTTTTAAGGTATTAATGACAGAGAAAACCTATCAATTTCTTTCCAACTGCCGTTTTACCAAATTTGCAAAACAACATCTTAATACAAAAACATGCATCAAATTTATTGAAAATAAACAATCAAATTCTTTCCTGACTGTTGTTTAACCAAAATCTACAAATCAATATCTTCTTTCAAAAGTAGATATAAAATATATCGATTAGAATCTTTAGTAGTTTTCACTATTGAGTCCCCAAGTATCGAAAAATGTCCCAAACATCCTATTACAGTTTGTTTTTTTTTAAATGTTTATTTGAATCATATTAAATTTATAACTTTTTTTACTAACTATAAATTCATTTTTTGTTAAAAATAGTTGTGATTACATATGAAAAGAATGTGAACATTGTTTAAGTCATTATATAAAAGTAATTGAATAGCTAGTTGTTTTAAACTGCCACAGAATAACAAATTGAAGTTCAGTTATTCTAGCACTAGTAATCTAAAAGTATTGAATATTTTTCAAAATTGTCATTTTTTGATGACATACAGGTCACATGTTTACAAAAAAAAAAACTATATGTATGGAGATAAAGAACTACATATGAGAAGAATTATTTAAATATGCTTTATTACTCAAAAATATAGTGTAATCACAAAAAAAAAGTAAAAGGAGTTGATTTTGCTTTATGATTATATATTTACGGAACATACTATCTGATACTATAGTAGTTTAGGCAAATAGAAAGTGCAACTGTACAACAATAATCTCTGAAAATAGAAACTTGGAATATATTTCCATTAATATACATAATATATTTTACAACTTAATAATGTAAGGAATTCATTAAAGAGTATAATTAAGCTCTCAATATTATAACACTAGAATAAATTTTGTTTATAGACTGGAGAGCGATGGTAAACGATCACACTCATAATAAACAAGTATCATTTGCTCAAAAAAACCTATTGTCTATTTATCTTACTTGCTTTTGAAAGAAAATGAATATATCAGTGGCAAGATTTGTTTATTTAAATTTTGGTATAAATATAAAATGTTTAAATTACAGCTTTACTTCTATTTATGATTATAGTGGGCATTATGTAGGAATATGATTAAATACATAACCCGTATATGAACCAGTTGTAAAATGTTTACATATATAAAAATTATAATGTTAAAAATACATTAATTGTATAAAGTTGTATAATCAAAACTTATTAAAGGATTTAATTAATCAATACTAGTAACGGGATATACAATTTTTTTCAACAGTCATAATAAATTTAGATGAAGATGACCCAACTATATGAACTTGTAAACTAGGTAATTGTATTGTATTTCATGAAATCATGGATGAACTGACCAATCATACACCAGAAAAAATTGTATTTAACATCAGTCAAAAGCCAGAATCATTGTTTTACTGAAAAACTTGTAATACATTATTACTGTCTATACAGTTAAATTTAACATTGTGTACCTACCAATAAGGATACCATCAGTGGACATAGCAATTAGAAAAATGGAATAACTAAGCATTGATAATGAAGGAAATTGGATGTTATACTTTACATGTAAACAAATATTTTCCTCATACATAAAATTGTTAATCAAATAAAAGCAGCTTCATTATATGAGACTATGTAATATATCTATTAAATCAATATATATATATCATATGAATTAGTTGCTGAGTGTCTAGTAAAATCCTTAATTTCTTTGTGACATAACTAAGATGTACTTCAGAAATCACACTGAAATCATAAACAAGAAAATAAAAGACTATAGTGTAGCTTTTCATGATCTTGGCAAAAAATTATGATTGTAGTTCATTTTTGAAGAAAATCTCAAACAATTTTGGTGGAAGATATAAAGCTATAGTTTGAGGTAATTATTGGCCAGCATTGACTTAGGGTAAAAAGATCCTGTAAAATGTGGAATTGAGCATGAATATATTCATAAGCAATGACAGCACTCTCTGAAAGGAAAACAGATGATATCACATCAAACTATAAAAACTTCAGAAATCAGGTACAAATAAAAAGACATCAAAAAAAGAGTTTAATAATGATGAATGTATATGTTATCATTATGATAAAGCAGATCATACAATACAGACATACAATAAAAGATTTGAATGTTGCAAAATTTGCAAAAAAAAAAGAGCAGTTTAAAGCTATGTACTAAAAAGAGAGATGAACCAAAACAAAGCAATGATCATATATAAGCACAAAATAGAAAAATATTGAAGCATAAAAAACATTTCAGTTTGAACAAATGATCAAGCATTAGTTCACAATTATGAAGCAATCTGATTTCTATGGATGTTGATAATGGATCAAGAGCTTTAAGTAAATGGTAATCTAATCAAACTAAAAGCATGATTGTTAAAATAAACTAGAAAAAGTAAAATTTAAATTCTATTTCCATATATTGTACATACAAATGTAAACAATTAATTGGAAGAGTAGTTTAGACTCATTGAAATTAAAAAGGATGATAATTAAAAAAAAAACAATCAAAATTCCAAATAAAATAAAACAAAAATTTCCAGACTAATGGAAAGCAAGATGAAATCATAATACCTCCAGTTAGCTTAATTAAATTCTGAGATCTGTAATTTGAAACTCATTCACGCAAAGGAAAATAGTTGAGAGAGCTATAAATGAATCACTTGAAAAGGGTGTACTAGAATCTAAGGAAATGTTGGATTGAGTCATACTAATGTCAGTTATTACTCTGCCTAATGGCCAATTCTATTTGTGTGATGATTTGATGAAATAAAATCCTTTAATGTGTATCTTATTTTTAATGACAAAAAGTACTTATGTCATTAGAGATCTTTCTATCTACGAAATCAGATTACATTTCACCAAATAGTGAATATGATGAAATCAACATACTGGAAATTGAAAACATGACACAAATTGTAAGAGATGGGAACTAAGTAACAAAATGAATTTTGCATACTAAAATATTTAAATTCCTAGAACGTGTAATATCAAAAAAAGAAATTCCACACTGCTGAAAAGGTGAAAGCAATAATGAATAACCTGAGGTCAAGAAAGTTAAAGAAATTCCAGGCTTTTCTAGAGTTTTCTAATTTTTTTCAAACTGTAAGGTTTATATGGCCACCCTTTATAGGATATGCTTAAAAAAGTCCCACCAAACTGGGAAAAAGAAGTGAGGGCAAATGTTCGTGCAAACTAAATCACTTCTAACATTAAGAAGCTGTTAGTCTATTATAACAGTAATTTAAATGGAACATTATCTCCTGTCATACCCATACAGGTAAAAAAATGAATGCCTATTTCTCATACTTTATCTAAAGCTGAAATTAACTACAGTTATCAAAACAAAGAGGCACTAGTTATATTGTTCAGACTTCATAAGTTCCTCCAGCGCTTACCCAGGTAACCTTTTTAAAATTTATGGCAGATCACATATCATTAATACAAATATTAATTAGTAATAAGAAAATTTCTGAACATCTTACATCCTTATGTGACTATATACCATTGAATATAAAAAAAAATCAATCAAAAAAATTATACTCAAAGATAAACTCATTGGAATATGATTATAAACCATTGAATATAAAAAGGTAGTTATAAAAAAAATCAAGTCAGATGTCATATGACCTAATTTAATAAGCTTGTATTACAAATGTTATCCTAGCACCTCACTGAGGACGCCAGTAGCAGAAACCAGTCTGGGGTTTGGGATATTCTGAAAAGCTTGTTAAAAAAGGTAGTTAAATAAACTATATTGATGCTTTATTCAATATATATATCTGATTAAGACAGATTTACAGAAAAAAATAAATGAACTATGTACATGTATTATAATCCAGAAACCTGAATAATAACATAACAACTAAACAACTCAAAGAAGTAATGGCTATTGGATATTAATAGAATGGATATGAGGAAATTTGCCATGCTCAAGACTTTTTGAAATGCATGGGAAAAAATTACAATTTACAAAGACTACACTTTAATGGCAATTGATTGCCAATGTCTATAATCTGATAGATTGCCAATTAAAAACTGAAAAATGTGGCCAAAAGCAATAAAATGATAATAATGTGTTCACATAGATTTGACAGATTATAAAACAGAGAATAAAGCATATTTGCACACTTCCATATCAATTGGAATCCAATAAATTCATGTAAGAAGCAGACAAACATCCGATTTAAGGTATTATATAGACAAGAATAAAGATGATATAATTACCATCTGCATCAACATACAATATCAACAGCCAATACAATAAAATCTCTGGTTAAATTGTATTTTTGGCCGGAAGTTACAGATAAATTATATATATTATATCCTAGTAACAGTGGCAAAAAGGAAAGTAGCAAGTAAAGTAAGTAAATTCATGAACAGAGAAAAAGTTTGACTCAAAAATTATTCAAATACTGAACCCAACCAAATAATTTTAAAAAATTAAATCATGCCAAGACAAACTGTAGTAGTTTAGACAAAGAATGATCAAGAAATATGCAAGTATATTAATTATGTGAGGATGAAGACAGATTTATTTAAAGTTCCTAGATGAGCAATTTTCCGATTCTCTTCTGCAGAAAGACTAAAAGATAGAAATCAACAAAGAACAAATTGGAGCTAAATGAAATTCAAAATATTTTATAGAAAATACAAAAAATCCAGCTAACTGAATTTATACTTTCATCAGAGAAAAACTGAGGAAAAAATAATACCATGCATTTGTTTGATTAAATGTGTTTATAAAGCGTATAAAAAATATATTTTAATATATCTAATATAAAGTCAGAAATAAATACTGTAATGGATTAATTAAAGGATTTTATGTAGGATGTTTTACATGAAAGAAGTCTGAATAAATTTAGCTAAAAATAATTCTACTATAAGGACTTTGTAAACTACATAAGCAGATGATTAATGAATCCTATGAGGAGCTGGCTAATCATATTCCAAAAAAGAGAATCGGATTTTAAATTCAGTCATAATACAGTAAAAATATTAGATATTACCTTAGGTTGGTACATTGAAATAGACATTCCCAGGTGACAAGTCAAAATTAAGTCTAGAGCAATTTTACAAGTTATAATAAGGTATTGTTAATTATATAAGATTATGGCAAAATCTATAAACAAGTAATTAATTATAATTATCTTTATATTAATGAATCTGCAATTTATCCACTCTACTTTGAACACTTTTCAGCAAAAAACCACATATATGCATACACTATCTTACATTTTGACTGTCCTGCAGTCTTCTTCAGGGCCACTTTTACTTCAATTAAAAGTGGCTCTGAATAAGACTGCAGAATAGTCGAAACGTAAGATAGTGTATGCATATATGTACAATAAAAGGTTTTGCTGAAAAGTATTAATATAAGATATTAATATAAGATATTAAAGCAAAATAAAGGAAGTGGTGAATTTGGTAATATTTCTGATTAATGAATCTGGTTCAATTCTCATGTTAGTACTAACAATACTGGCCACATTAGCAATATCTGAAGAAGAGAGAAAAATAATACCTCTTGAAATGGTGTATTATATATTAACCTCTAAACTAAACATGATGGGGGGGGGGGGTTTCAACATATAACGACAAGTATAAAGCCATCATCTCAAATTTTGAGACAAGAATTTTCCCATTGGGATCCAACACATCTATCCCCTTAATTAAATAATTTAACATTTTTCTAGAAAATAATACAAATAAATGAATTCTTTAATTTAAAATCATGTGGAAAAATCAAATATTAAGTTCTATTAATGTCTTTCAATGCATTCTTTGTCAGTGATCTGTAAATCATTACTACATAGAAAATTGTTACAAAGTTTTAAATTAAAATTTATAATTTACATAGCAACTTATTCAATTCTTAATTATTATACATGTCTGTACATAAATTAATAAATTACCAACTAAAATATGATTATTTCAATCTGATTTTAAATATTAATTTACTTTTCACTCTTATGATTATTTAAAGGTTTTGTTCTGTTTTTCATAAATCTTACACAAAAAAAAAAATTTACAATTATTTTTTTAAAACATTTGTGTGTGTGTGTTAATAGAAATTCTTTCAATGTGCATTAAATAGGTATGAAAATAAGTTTCCATAACTCAAATATATTTATTTATTTATTTATCAATTTATTTATTATTTGTTCAACAGCTTGCCCAAGCCTAAAGCAGCCCCTTCCATTAATTTCCAGGGAGAAAAAAAACCAATATAATCCTTCTAAGGTAGTATGTAATTTCTTATACTGAATGTTTCTTGTATATGTAATTAGAGAGTTTGAACTCAAAATTTTTCAGTCTATTCATCCTTCACTCCATCTCAAACAACTGATACATATGACCACACAGTGAAAAAGATGCATAATCCCCAACATATTTTGTATAGAAACATCAGTTGGGCCAGATCATAGGTTCCCACATATATATAGAATCAGTGCTCAGTTTATATTAAGATAGCAATTCAAACTTTAATGGACAAGCTTCAATCTTCTCATCCTCCCAACTATTCAACTGTCTATTTCATTGAAAAACTGACGATGGAACGATCAAAGCCCTTTTTGGATTTGATATTGTAGTCATACCCATGTAAACACTAAGTCAATCTAACCCCTCACACTATGGGTATGTAATGGTCCGATAATGAGAGATTGGACTGACCTAATGTCTACACGGGTATGACTACAATTTTAAATCCAACAAGGGCTTTGAGAGTTCCATTGTCAGTTTTTCAATGAAATGGACATTTGAAAATTTGATGGATGAGAAAATTGAAGCATGTTCATTAAAGTTCAAGGAATTGCTATAATTAATATAAACTGAGCACTAATTGTATATATGTGTGGGATATTATGATCTCTCCCAACTGATGATTGCTGGTTCTGCGTGAGATATGTATATTGGGGATTATGTATCTTTATCATTGTGTGTGGTCACGTGAATTGGTTGAGATGGAGTGGAGGATAAAGAGTGAAAAATCCTGAGTTCAAATCCCTATGTAAGCAAATCATTTTGGCTTTGGCACAACCACACATCCTCTTATATATCATGTGAAAATTGTTTATGTTTAAAAGTATTATATTATAAAGATTATTACAGAAGCTATAACTCTGAACAATGAAGAATAAATTGCATCACATATTAACTGGTTCCAAAAATCTTTATCTTCTATGGTCCATTTAGTTTTTAACTTAATATTGTATCCTTTCCAATTTCTAATGGTTTAATTAATGACTACACTTTATAAATGGCCCATCAATTCCTCCATGAATTTATAGTATTACACATCTTGACAGTTTATTACGTCTTAATAATTACAAAACACTAAAAATAATTTGATTTAAAGATAATTTACAATTTCCACTTGCTAAATTATTTTAAAATCAATGGCTGTCTGCTGGTTACTAAAAATTATCGGCTATGAGAAAAAAAATAATAATAAACAAGCATTCAGATTTTAATGCCAGTTCGTATCAGATAAAATAATTAATAACTACACCATGAAAACTTTCACTGCTTCTAACATTCAAATTATATATACAGTACTGTGAATTGATGACAATGGTTTTGGAATGCAGTTGATACAATACTGATAAGTAATATAGTTTAGATGAGTCCAAAACAAACATATCCAGCAGAGTTTTATATGATGATTGGAAAATTAAGAAATAATAACATTTCATTCATAAGTGTTTATATATATATCAGCCGATGTTGAAAAAAAAAATGTTTTTAGCTTGAATGGTTGAACGCAAAGTTGTCATTTGAATAATTTTCCGTTAACCTATTAAGCTTTTATATTATAAAAGGAGAGCTTTTAAATAATTTCCAATCTATATTGACAAAATGAAAAGAGCAATTTATTATAATTTGTTTATTGGTTTTCAAAATTTTCATTTTCTTTTTTTTTTTTTATTTGAGCTTTTCCCGCCAATAAAACTATAATAGAAAAAACAAAAGCAACAATTTACTTTATTTATAATTCATACACATATATACTATTGTATTTGAAAAAAAAAAAATACATTAGCAATATATATAAATTCAAAAAGATATATGTAATCAACCAATACAAAAAATACTAATTAAAATCTAACAAATCCTTGATAATTGTTTCCTAAATAGTATAAGGAAATATGTTATCTTATGCTAACAGAACACTCCAAAAATTAAAGTTCATTTTGAAATAATAATAAAAATATATGTTATTTCTTAATAAATAAAACCAAAGCATAATTGGAAGGAGAAAAAAAACATTATAGCTCAAATATAAATTTGTCTTTTAATTCAAAAATCAATTAACACTATACATATCACAAGTACATCGATTTAGCTTTTTTAATTAAAATTACTCAAAATTGGGAAGGATGGCAATATTTTAATAATATGTATAGGTATACACAACTCTACAAATATACAACATGAGTATGATAATATTGGTATCAACAAGGCCTTAGAATCTTTCATCGTCGGATTTTCAATGATATGGATGGCTGAAGAATTGGCGGGTGGAGACAATTGAAGCTTGTCCATTAAGGTATGAAGATTTGCTACTTTAATATAAACTGAATACTGCTGTATATATGTGTGGTCGATGGTGATCTGGACCAACTGTTGAGTGCTGGTTCAGCATGAAATACGTATATGGAAAATCATTTATCTTTTTCACATGTATATAATCATGAGTAAATAGCTATAGAGAGATTGAAAGTATGAGTCCATCCCTTTACATTAAGTTTAGTATAGACAATATATCTGTATTTAATATATATATACATTTAGAAAATAAATTCAAAAAAAACAGCATGACTCCAGCTGCTTATCAAGAACTATTTATATTTTAGTTCTATTGTTCAATAGATGCAGATAGTATATAATAAGCATTACTATGTAGCATCTATTGATTATTCAAACTTATAGTCGGGACAAAATTGTAGTAATATAAAATGAGTATACATGTATAAATTCAAAGTGGAAATTTATTAGTAATTCTGAATGGTGGTGAATAGCTATCTATCATAAACATGACCACATGATTGCTCCACACTCCCATTTTTTTAGGAGCCACATAAAAAAAAAATCCTTACACTATTTTGTAAAAATTAAAGCTCCAATGTCAATGAACTTTATAGAATATTGTGAATAAAATGTAAGACCCTCTACATGTTTTATGATATCTTTAATATTTGTGTTGTAAATTTTTAAAAATGAATGACTGTGTGGTTAAATGCTTGTTTCTTTTTTACAGATCATTTTGGATATGTTTGTGAATTCTTTGCTAGAATTTGACTTTATACCCAGAAAACAAATAAACATAGTTCTCATTTTACACGACAGAAACATTTCTAAAAAAATGGATGTAAAAAATAATCAGTTTTAAAAATACAGCTTAAAAAACAATAAAAATAACATGATAAACCAATTAACATAATAGGATTGTGTTCAAACAAATTATGAAAATCTGTGCTTAATTTGGTTTTTATATGTTTATATATAAGCTTAAACTTTTATAGTAATATATATGTATAGTATATTAATATTTATAAAAGAAATAATAACACTAATTCTTCATGAACACAAAATATACATACATAGATGCAAAATAACTAGATTTTATTCACGGCCATTTTCACTTATGTTTAATAAATAAAAAGAAAGAAATTTGTAATTTACTTATCAGTAAAATTTAATACTGAATAATATAAAAACTATCATGTATTTAAAAATTAGAAAGAAAGAAAACTCATAAAATAATAATGGCAAAAATGAATTATTGTTGATCAAATGTAAATTTATTATTTATTGTATTTACAAAATAAGTGCTGATTTTCATTTTTAAGGACTGCATCTAGATAAAGCCTTTTCGTTGGTCTCAATCTTTGTCAAATAAAAACCCCATCATTCTTATAATACAGTAATGAAGGTATTTTACTAATCCTTAAATGAAATCAACTACAAAACTTTCTGCCTATTCCATTTTCTTAGAGTCATTACTATCATTATCATTGCAGTGTTTTCATAAGTACTTATTACAAAAACTATAGCTATGGTCAGAAATATGTAAATTAAATACAAATTCTTGGGACTTTAGAATTATAAACAACAGTAATGTAAATAATGAAGTAGAGATAGTGTACGTTATGTAATGGTGCTTTGTGGTAACTCATCATTTAATAAACTTGTATGAGAAAAAAATAATACAAAGGTTTTAGGATACTACTAATCCATGGTCTACCTGTTAGATGAAACCACATATCAATAACCAACGACAAAACTAATGATAAGTTTCATATTTTATATATATAAAAATGAAATGCCAAATGCAAATTCATAGTAATTAAATTTGAAAAACCAATCTGCAAAATAAATAAAAGTAAGGTTTTAATAACTATAGTAGTACTACAAAAAGTGGTTCATGTTATTCATAAGAACCAATAGTAATAAATTTGAGTCAAACAAAGCATAAATTAAATTCTAAAAAACTATCTGGCTATGGGAAAAATATAAAATGTGGTTGCCATAAAGCATTCACAGGTCAAAATGTGCATTTCAGTCAAGAACTATAAAATAAAACCATGAAATTAAATACCATGCAAATTCATAATTTTAAATTCCCAAAAACAATCTGTTTAGAAAAAAAGAAAAGAAAAACATAAATGCTATAAAATATACACAAATGAAGACATACATTTTTTTTTAAGATTTTGACTAGGCCATAACTTTCATTATATTCGCACTACGCCACTGGATGATGCTATAACATAAGACCTTGTATCTCAATACTCAATCATGCCGGATAACAAAGCTTCAATACTGTTACATATTTTCATTATAATTTTAATAAATATTTTTGTCATAAAATGGATTGTTTTTTGGAACCTAATTTATGGATTGCTTGTTACTTGTATTCATTTTAAATATTGGTTTTTGTAATTTTTTATGGATTTACACTTGGCTTCATTGCTAAAACATCATTTTCATAGTCTTAATATATTTCTTGGTATAAACAGATTGTTTTTTCATAAAGATTGTATTTTCTAATTTTAATATATTATTTTACTTAATACAGTGTAAACTATAAATGGCATCAACTACTTTCTTATGGATTAAAGATTATTACTTTTTGTATTACTATGCTTATTAAAATGATTGTATTCAGATATTATTTTCAGATTTATTTTTATATATATATTTTTAATGAAAAATATGAACCTTTCCATTAATCAATTTTTTCTTTGGTTATCAGTATAGGATATATGGCTCTATCCAAAGAAACGACCATAGGTTCTAATAAGCAAAGATTTTTACATGAGAATGAAGCATCCTGTAAATTTAAATAAAAGTAGAAACCGTCTAATTTATGTATTTCTAAAAAAGAAAAAAGTGATAAATTACTATCAAGAAAGCAGGTTACTTAGTTATCATTTGACTGCAGCATCTCAATAATTTAGCTCCAAATTTGATGTGTGAATTGTTATTTGGGGGGGGGGGGAGCTAATTAATTACAAGCAACAAACAAATATTACCACCTGATCATACACTACTGCCAGGAAAAAAAATTGAACAAAGAACATGATTAACTTGCGCTTCCCTTATTTTCTTTACTTTTCCATAATTGTTTTTTCAACTTTCATTTTGTTTAACACTGAACTTTTATTGCTGCTTATATCATTTTAATTTGTTTTATTTATTATTAAGAAACAAAGTTGTTTCATCAAAACACACTCAAGTGTGTAAATAAATAGTTAGTTCCCCCATATCAATGCATAGAAAAAATCAACAATTACCTTCTGTAAATAAATAAATAGTTAGTTACCCATATCAATGCATAGAGAAAACTAACAATTACCTTATCATCATCAGTCTGTAAATAAATAAATAGTTAGATACCCATACGCATAGAGAAACCTAAAAATTATCTTATCACAAGTGTGTAAATAAATAGTTACCCATATCAATGCATAGAGAAAATCCACAATTACTTTCTCACCACACATTTGTAAGTAAATAAATAATCAGGTTTGTTTTTGTTTTGTTTTTTTTATGTCAAATGCGTTGACCGGCTTGGAAGGCAGCTATCAATGCATAGAGAAAACCAAAAATTACCTTCTCACCCCAAGTGTAAAAATAAATAAATAGTTAGTTAGTTGCCCATATCAAAAATTTTTATTGTAATATTCTAAATTAAAACAGACCCGTTTTAATAACAGTTATGAGCAAGCATTAAGAAATGGTGATCATATGATGTTTAATATTCTAAATCGCAAAAGCTCTATCTTATTATTATTATTATTATTTTAATGCGTCAAAGCGTCGGCCGGGGAAGCGAACCCCGAGACAACTGTTTTGTAAGGCAGCTATGCCACCAACGCTTGACTACTCACTTTATCTTATTGTGCATAAGATATACTTGCTACAGTACACATTATTTAGAATAGCATTTAAGGAGTATGAACTAATCTTTTCATACTAATGATCCTTTTCTATAATTATAAAAATTTTACAACTATATGTTATTTTCATATTATTTATTTGGAAACACTTGAGAATCGCCGAACACTTTTTTGCATATGTCTGTAAATATGTTTGAAATGTAAGACTGGGTCCTTAAATCGTAAATAGAAAACTCATTCAATAGGTAAATAAATAAATTACAATTTTCTTTTTTTACGAATTAATTTATATAATAGTTTTTTTTTATGGCTGAAATGTTGTCTATTGTTAATAAAGAATTGATTACAGTAAAGCTTTAGTCTGACAATGAAAAATATTCAATGCTAGTTCCAACAAAATGTTTAATTACATTTTGTCCGTCAACTAGTCTGTCAAGATTCGACCCAATTACTAAGACATAAAAGATGATAATTCTATTTTCAGAAACACGGGTGATAATCACAAAGTTTGTATAACAAAAATAGGACGGTCAAAAGTTCCAGCTAAATTTGAAAACATTAATAGAGAAAAATTGTTTCCCTGATCAAAAGAATAAATGTTTCAATTAGAGAACAAATTTTTCCTTTCTCCACTGCAATAAATCAATGCGGAAAACTATTCAAGGTCACAGACTACAAGTATGAAACGATATAAAATTAAAATAGAAAATGAAATGCAGATTTACGTTTGAAAAGTTGTTAAAATTTTATTTAAAAATATATATGAATGTCAAATTCTTTACCCAAAGAATTAGAAATAAATAATTGTACAATAGATTACTAATTCATTTAGTAAGAGAAAAGACAGCTTTATGTAAATTAAACAATTGAGTATTAGAAATGATCAAAGTTTGCGATTAGTCTTCATCTCAATTTATAATTATTTCATCATAGTAAAGGCAGGAAATATACATCTAGATTTAACAGTACATATATACAATTATAAGGGTCATATAAGGTGCACACGATCCTTAAAATGGTTAATATGTTCGTTTTGGAATGTTTCATTGGCGATGTTCACTGGAATAGTATTCACAAGTCTACCACGCTCTCCTTAGCTGGTCATCATTAGTTAATGGCACTAACATTGAAATCTTCAGCGGTGACAGTCCAATTTTCCTACTGAGACTATAATTATTTTTTTTTTTCAGTTCCCATACTCTTTTTGTTTCTTTTGTTAAGAAACAAATCTCTTCCAGTTACAAATAAATTACATATTTTTATTCAACAAAAAAAAAAACTTTTTTACAAATAAATTACCTTTTTATATATAATTTACACAATCATTATCATCAATAACCATCATCAATCCACTGCAGAAAGGTCTCTCAAGTTCAATTCATCTCCGATCTTTAGCTTCTCTTCTCCAGATCACCCCTGCACATTTTCGTATTTCATCCATCCATCTCACATGTGTTTTCTTTTTGGGTCTTTTACCGTCTCTTGGAATCCAGTTTAAAAGTTCAATTATTCATCTATTATCATCTCTCTAGCAATATGTCCAGTCCAACTCCACTTCAGTCTTTTAATTTTTTTAATGAGGTCAGTAACACCTGTTTAACATTCAACATAGCAAGTCATATATAACGTGATGTTGCTTTTAAAAAGCTTGTATTTACAAATATGTAAGTAGTCCGTGAGTAGGAATATTCTAGATAGAGATCTTATGTATTTCTCTTACAACACTTATTAAATAACCTGTTTGAGCTATTTGGTACAATCCCTATATTACAATCATATATTTAAATGCCCTGCACTGTTGAACAGTGATAGAGTGACCGATCTGGGATGATTCTGGCACTCAAACTTAAGAATTTCTAATCGATCATCATTATGGTAATTTTTCACAGCTTGGTAGATTGCAACTGTTTTGCCACTCTTTTTCTAGTATCTTAACATAAACGTTAATGAACTCATATCATTAAAATCATAATGGAGGGGAGGAGGAGGAATTAATGATAAACGAATATTTCACATGCATACTCATACACAAACTAATCGTTTAATGAGAAAAAAATTGGTAAAAGTGAGCCTATTTACCAACTGTTACATATATACGCATCATATTGTTTTAAAAACTTTACTGTATGAATATATTATATACTCATATATAAAAGTTTATGCATAAACAAAATGGATTGCACATGATATGACTGTTTTCATAAAATTATGAAAATATTAATGATTACACTGTGGAAATATATGTAACCAAAACATATATCAAATTTATATCCCAACCTTCCACCAATATACAGAGCTTTTATGAATAATCTTTATCTATCAAGTGATCCAAATGCATTCCAAGCTCATGTTGATAATTGATATATATCAAAAGCACAATCTGGATTAGCAATTAAATTCAATTCAACACCAACACAAATTTCACAAATGAAGGGAACATTTCTATCAATTTATGATATAAAAAATCATGTAGACAGTAAGTAATAATTAGCAATTTCGAAATATAATTTATTTGACTTCCACAACTTTATTAGCTCTTTTCCCTACTTTCTTCTTTATTTTGAATTTCATTATAATATCATAATTCGCCCATAACACAATACATTGCCACTTTCCTCTAAGATACTGGAATTAAAGAATGGGTGGTATAGCAAAAGATCAACCTCTACAATTAGAAAGAATATTTGTAGTTTTGTTATGAAATTAGCACACTACGAAATGGTCGAATTCAGTTTTCTTTTTTAAAAAAATAAGAACACACTTTTGATTTTTATGATTAATTATAATGAGTAATTAAAATAGGTTTAACTATAAATATTTTTAATTAATTAATGATTATTCTGTAATTTTGAAAGGAAAAATAATTGGTTAAATAAATTTTTCGTTTATTTTATCATTAATTAAAACTGGAATAGTTGGAAAGACCACAAAGGATCTAGTATCGAAAACAAATCTTTGGAAAGGGGAGGGAGGATAAAAAATGAAAGAGCAAGAAGATATTAGTATAAAAAATAGCCAAAAATCGGTGTTTTGTTATTAGTCAGTTCGGAAAAATGGAATGCAGAACTCTACAAATATCTATTATGAAAACAAAAAAAAATTAATTATAATGTGCATTGATTGTTTATAATAATTATATTATCATAGGAAGTGTTTGTCTCTATGTTGTTAACACAATAAAATAAGAGCTCTAAAAATGGTATTGTAGTGTGCAAAAGCATATCCATGTCAAGTGTTTGTAGTCGAGAGATCAGCACAGCTGCCTTACAATCAGTTGTCCCAGGTTAGCGGGTTCGCTTCCCGGCCGATGCTATGACACATGAAAAAAAAACATCCATTTATAAACAAAATATGAATAATCACTGGAAAAAAAATACTGAAAATGAAATTTAGGATAATGTCAAATTAAAAACTTCATGAGGAATGCAATGTTAAAAATCATTTGATTTGCTATTATTATTTTTAAAAAAATTTCAAGTCATCTATTTCGACAATTTTTATTAGTCATGCATTAGAATAGAGGTTATTAATTTTCTGTAATGGAATTTCCACTACACCACTCTCATGCAAAGCAGGGACTGTTTTCTATCTGCTTTTAACATCTATTGGAGGGGTATAATCATATGAAAAAGATGTATGACCCTGCATCTAGATCACATATCTTTTTCACGTCTTTGGCCATATGTTTACAATTACATCCCTCCACAGTGTTAATAAGCTGATAGAAACCAATCCCTATCTTGCATGAGAGTAGTATAGTGAAAACTACACTATAAAAATATTATTCATTAAAATTATGTGTGTTTGTTTTTTGTAGATATTTTTTTGAAATAAAAGTTCTTGGTAGCATTCAGAATCATCATTATTTCATGGTTTAAATATTTCAGGTCTTTAATGGTTTGGCTTTACTATCACGTATTATTTCAATTTGTTCACTTCATGACATCCTGAGGTTTTTGCAGGAGTTGCAACTTAGTAAATTCATAAAAAGAAGTATTAATAATTTTATGTGACAGACAAGTTTAGAATATAAGTTTTTCTGGTAGTCATTCATACAAACATAGAGAAACTCCTGACCCCAAGTTTAATATAGATCAAAATATTGGTAATTATTCCAACTGTCTTGGCCATTATTTTCATTTATCATGTCCATTTCATTAATTAATTTTTCCAAATGTTAGAGATAAGAAAACAATAATCAGGCCCTCCTGTCAATTGATCAAAGTTCAGAATTGTAACCTTAAATTCTAAATTTTCACTGTAACAGTATTTTTCTAGCAGTTAGTGAAAATCTATCTAATAATCTAAGCTTTTTGAAATAAAAGTTCTAGCCATTGGTGTCAAACATTTGAAATATTTATCAGAGTTCAAAGCGTATCTTTTATTAATCATGGCTTCTTTTTTTAATCAAGAAGTAACAATATTTTAAATCTAAGTTTCATTTTATGTGTGGTGTGAAATATATGTATAAAATTTTTAACATGTCAACAATGTTAAAAATTGTTTAATGTGTAGCCTTCCTCACAATCAACGTGACACAAGTTTTACTGATATTTATATAGGCAGTTGTACTTTAACCAGGATGTGATAATCTTTTAAAAGCAGTTATATTATTTATCAAGCTCCTTGCAAATATCTGTATGCAGAGATAATACTTTAGCTTTAACAAGTAATGAATTGATAGGCATATGTTGCTAATAAACATCTTCAATCATAACACATAAATGTTGTTCCATTAGCATCTTAAGACCCATTTGTTTTCCATGTTAATTTAATAGTTGAATGACAAAAGGATTTTTTTCTATCACCACTACTGGATAATTGAATCCAGATTTTTCAATCAAAAATATTATAAAACCGATTGATATGTAATAGTCAGGTGTTATTTAGCAATAACTTGTTATAGCTTTTGATTCAAACTGCCCATTGTTTCTCATATAAATCCTAATAATTAGATTCAGGTATTCTTATTTATTTATTGTTTTAAGTTTTAGTTATAAACTTAAGCAGTAAGCAGAAAGCTTTTTTAACATTTGCCTGACTATTATAAATAAAGTACCATTTGCATCAAGAAAAAATCAGAATCGTTTTGACATTGGACATTTGCTATGCTTTTTGGGGACATGATAAATTTAAACTCTATCATTAAACCAATCATAAACTTGTGTTTTCTCTATACCAATTTACTTGTAAGCCGTTTCCAGCATTATTGTTTTCTCTGCCATTTTCCCTAATAGAAAACAGAATTTCAAGTTGTTCCAACTTATCACAAAAATCCATGAAAAAAGGAAAGATACTTAATAAAAAAAATTATTATGTAGCACCCAATAATATCTAGATACAGAATCTGTTATAGTTCATGTTATTGAGAAAAGGATATAGACAAATACAAAACATTTCTAAATTAGTTGTGCATTATTTTTATAGGCATGCACATTTTCTTAAACTTCTGCATTGTGAAAAGTTTATTTTGTAAATTTCTGGTCAATAAAGCTTTAATTTTTATGACTCAATGAGTAATTTTTCCATAATGCTCTGTGCAACTGTTTAATCATGACCACATTAAAACATGAAGTATGCATGAATAGATACACCTAAATAATCAATAAAAAATCAAACTACGTAACTGATTTCATAATGATTTTTATATATTGATTCAAATATGGTAAGATTAAACATATGTGAATGTGAATTCTGGATAGTTGAGTCCAGGGTTGTTGTTTTTTTATTAATTAATTGATTTGATCAGTGAACAACGAAAATAAAATAGAAAAAATAACTAAAGAATTATATTTGGTCTTGATACCCAAATAAAATTAAAAAAACAATGCCACATAAGTGAAACTTATAGAGTGCTCTGATGAAGACTGCAGGACAATCGAAACTGTAGAAGGAATTATATATAAAAAAGATTGCATTAAAGTGTATATAAGATAAAAAAAAAATTAATATTTTACAAGATCTTAATTTGAAACTTAGTTAATAAATAAAAGCATCATACACATATGCATTTAAATCATAAGAATGAGAAAAAATGTTTTTAAAAAAAATACAATATAAAATGAATGAATACAAAATTCAAACAATCATGTGACCATTTCAAGAAGTAAAAAAAAAAACTGAAATGGAAATAACTGACTGAATCTTAAAATTAATTGGACTAAGTTAATTAATTTCTTAAACTAAAAAGATAAAACAGATTGCATTGAAAAGCAAATATATCAGAAGTATGAAAAAAAGGCAGACTGCAAAATGCAATGTATGTGCTAGTAAGGTAGGGGTCCCCAACGTTTTTGCTCTTAAGAGCACGTTTTATAATAACGGCTAGGTGGTGGGCACCATTTATTTTTTCAATGTAAATTTATAATTAGATATTGTTAATAATACACATAATGTACAAAAAAAATTTATTTCAAAAATAAAATTTTAACATATAATTAACGTTTATATTTTTACTCTGTAAAAGTATAGTTTGTCCTACAATTTGATTGCAATATAATACAATAATTTATAAAAAAATTTAAAAATTTAATTTATTTGTATCAGATAAATAGATAGCGGCGAGCACACATAAAATGGTCTGCTGGCGACATGGTGCATAGGGTTGGGGGCCCCTGTAGTAAGGACTAATATGTGTACAAATAATTATATAATTTAAAATTGTGGCGCTGAATAATGCTTAAAATTCTCTAATTATCAAATATATATATATATTAAGTTTCAATGTTTACTGGAGATTAAACTATTAATACAGAAATTGTCATGTTTTGGATATGCTAAGCGAAACGATAGTTTATTGGGGAAAATATTGATGCTTGGTTATGAATAAAGTCAAAAAAAAGCAAGGATGAGAAGGAAAAAAAATATCAAGTCTTGTATTAACATAAAATCATCAGAAGTTGGTGGCAGTTCGCAACACATACAAATTCTGCTAAATACTATGTACTGATAGTTTGCACAAACAAAGGCTGCTCTCACGAATGAACACATTCACTAAGGATTTATTTCATAATATTTTGAATTTAAAATATTTATTGTAAACAGATAGTTATCATAATCTATTAAACTTTTTAAAATCAGATTAACACCTATTTCATAGGACAATTAACACCAGAAGCAATTGTCAATAATAAAAAAGAACTAAGAAAAATTAACATTAAATTCTACACATTTTCAAAAAAAAAACTTCCTCAAACAATTTAATTAAGTACTTTTAAAAAATTATCAAATTATAATATGATTTATATAAAGCAATTAAACCGCTCCCCACTTAACCATCAAATGACAATTTACAAGCTTCCTGTAACCAAACACACAAATTATGTAATTTGATATAAACAATATTATTAGGAGAATAACACAATTGATATACATATCTCAATAACTTCAATGATTAGTGCTGTCATGCAAAAATAAGTATTTATAATTGATATATATATATATTCATACCACAAACAGTTAAAGCTATTGGAGAGTTATGATTTAAAATATATACATCAATATTACTCACTGCCTGAAGGCAATTTGAAGTAATTAAGCAGTAGGCTATTTAAGACAGCGACACCACTTGATAATCACAAGGAAAAAAACTACATCAGTACCTTTAAAAAGAATATTTATATTATTAAAATGAAATTAAATAATTCAAAAATGTTAAAACCTATCAACACATTAAATTTCATTAAAAATAATATAATAAAGCATTAAGACATAAGTTTAATACCACTTGCACTAAAATCAATTTATATAAAACAAAATAAAAGTGAGTTCAGCAGAGTACAAAACTAGAATGATATGATCTCATAATGGTGTTTTAATAGTATCTCCATTATTACAGTTTGAATTACGAGTGTCAAATTTACTCCACCCACAACTTTGGCACCATCCACTCTGGATAAATACAGTAATGATTATGACTAATCATTTATGCCATTAGAGATTGTCTCTAGCCCAGATATAAACTTTAAACATCAATTAAACATTAATATCTCTATTATGCATAAAATTAAATATTTACTTTTAAGTTTCATTATTTTAATCTAGTCACAGTCCTTGCTTTGAACTACTAAAGCTACTACATCATTCAATTGAATAAAGATGTTTCACCATATTCCTTTTTAAATAGCAAATACCAAGCATGCATTTGTTAAAAAAAATGCACAGAATTCAAACCAAACTGCTATTTGCATTCTATTACAAGAATTAAGACATCAAAACAGTAAGTAAACACCAATGTTAAACAATAAAAGATACATTTGAATGTCATAATATCAGTGTGGTTTTCAAATTTCTTCTATTTTGGAGATATAATGATAATTTTTCATAAATATTACTAAAAATTAAAGAACAAAAAACAAAGCCTAACAAATTGATAGATCAATATATCACTAACATGATTTATTTTTAATCTTTTATGTAATAATTAAGCAAACATAAAAATATATACTGAATATCTCAAAAATATATTTGCTCTATCTTATTCTCATAGGAATTTACTTCTTTAATATAGTCCAGTTTTAATATTGATAAATGAAATTTTAAATCATACTTGATACAATTCCAAAAGAATGCAAAATATTCATATAATAGATGTTTTGTCAAGTATAGGATTTTTTTTTTTAAGAGTACAATAATTAGTCACGCGTTGGTGGTCTAGTGGTTAGCATAGCTGCCTTCCAAGCAGCTGGCCCGGGCAACAACACTTTGACATATTAAAAAAAAGTGCAATAACTATTTTAAAAATGTATTTTTCCCAGATAAATTTTTTTTATTTATTAATAACTTTTCTTGTATAAAATTATTGTTTTATTATATATTTAGTAAACAATTTTAACTCTACCTAAATTTGAATTTATAAAATTTCTATAAATTGTGCTATAATAATGCATCATAAACTACACTTTCTTCAAAAGCTTGTTTTAGTCTAGGAATAAAATCACTTTCATGTTTCAATCATATTGCTAATCAAACAAGAATTTACATTTTGAATATATATATATTCCAACATAAGAAAGTGATCATGTGATGTTTAGTGGTTTAAAATGAAATCTTATGTATCCACATATAATAATACATTATTAAATTTTGTTTTAATGTTCTTTCGTTTGTAGAAAGTATGATTTACATAGTGGTGACAGCACATGTGAATATATATTTCAATTTTTCATACATAGGTATACATATACATATAATATAACTGAAACATTGGATAATAAAAATAGTCAAAATAAGTCATAGATCACATGACCCTATTCTCTTAAGCTTGTAAGTTACAAACAATGAGGATTGCCAATTCCTTAACAAGCTTTGTGATAAATGCTTAACTAGAGAAAGCATTTAAAATATCTCTGTCAGGACCCTCCTCCCCAACCTCTGACCATGGTTTCGTGCTTTGTGACTCTTCAATTGAAAGTATAATTTAGTTCATGGAATAAAAAAAGTTTTTGTGCAAAATGTAGCCATGTGACATATTATTAAAAAGGTATATATTAGTGAAGTAAATAGGATTTAAAAAATGAATATAAATTTATGATAGAGATATAACTAAAAATTAATTAAAATCACTTTTCTTAATATTTAATTATAAACTTTTTTAAAACTAAGCATAGCTCAATGCATATCTAAACAAAGGGAATAAATCACTTTTCTCCAGGCTATGACTTTAAAGTACTCTAAGAATGAATCCATATCTTTGTCAACATTGCATGAAAGCATACCTTTGTCAACATTCTTGATAATTGACAGTGAAATTAATTTACATAAAAATAAGTAATAATGAATAGTTATATAATGGAAAAGACATGTAAAATTTTGTGAACAATACTTTACTAGATGTAAAGCAGTGCTTCATAGTAATGTTCAAATTTCTCATCTCAGTAGTCCAGCTTTTGTAATATAGGTCCATAATCCTACAATTCATATCACGAATTGTGGCAAAAAAAAAAAAAGAACACTTGTTCTAAAAAGTTTGAAAGAATGTCTCTACAAATCAATCAATATAATAGAAAACACGTGAAGATGAAATGATTAATTTATTTCTGGAATGAAAAAATTAATTACTATTATCTTTTGTGAAATCAATTAGTTGTATTGCAATCTACATCTTTATAGTGTACTCATTAGACATGTACACACAAATATAAAACCAAATATATAGAGTATTAATAAATATAAGGGATTTGAACTCAGACTTTCAAGCAACCTTCAACTATCCATCCACCGATACACATAACCACATACGTATACAAAAAATAAATGATCACCAATAACCATATTCTGTGCTAAACCAGCACTCATCAGTTGACCCAGATCATCTCCCACACATATATATAATCAGTGCTTAGTTTATATTAAGATAGCAAATCTTCATACATTAATGGACAGGCTTCAATCCACTCCAACTCTTCAGCTATCCATACCATTGAAAATTTAATGATGGAAAGCCCAGATCTCATGCTAGTACCAATATTATTGCCAAATGTTGACCTAAAGTCATTCTGACCCCTCACATATAGGACCATATCCATTTAATATTAATACTCAAAAAAAAATTGACTAGACTGCTGATCTAATTTTATTCATACTAATATATTTTTTTAAAAAATTGTTGTAGATACTGTGGCACTATTTAATTTCAAGTGGTGATGATGATAACTAAATTTAGGATTTGATCATATATAATAATGCAATGATATAATAATAATACATATGAACTTGCACTATATTAAATTTAACAGATGTTTTTCATAAACAGTTTTCTACATATAAAAAAAAAAAAAACAACTTTAATTGTTGTTAATTAAATGTAATAACAAGAAGAACAAAACTGAGATATAACAAGTTCTAAATTTTTTCCATGTTCGCGTACTTTTTTATCACTTATTTGTGTCAGACGATGTTTTTGGTTGTTTTTGAAATTCAAAATGGCGGAGATCGTGTACTAAAAGAGCACCCCAAATTATTCATCTCTACAATTTGAACTAAAAGTTAAAAAACTTTCTTTAAGTGGATTATTAAATATTTGCCATTAAATTAGATTTTATCCTTGAAATTTTTTTTTTTTATTAAGGAAGATATATGATTCTTTTTTACCATACATTTGATAAATCGTTTTTTACAAGTAAATTAAATTAGTTTAGTCCTAATCCGAGTAACAGACTCCTCATTAAGTGGCAATGTTTGTGATCCGCTCAGCTTGCGAGTAATGTCTATACACATTATATATGTTTGAGTATCATTTGTAAACTAATAAGTAATAGCTATACTAGATTATTCTGAGCAAGAGGCTCTTCATCAAGCGGAATAAGATGCGCCAAGTGTTTCCATGGAGACGTTCAGGCACCAGAAGACGATCCGTTCTTTATTCTCGAATAATGTTCTTGCATACTGTCCATGGGTGAGCACCATCCTGTTTAAATATGAAATGATTTCTTGTTAACCATACAGCATGGAGTAAGAAGATTGCCATTCTTATTTTGGCAAATTTGCCACTCGTTATAGCATTATTAATTGGTAAGATAATCTTATCAGCAGACAACACCCTATCTGTGATATTCTGCCTCACTAGTTTCAAGAAAGAACAATGAGAGAAAATATGCCCGATGGTCTCGTCCTCGGTTTTGCACAGACCGCATGTTGCTACAATCCTGAAATGCCCTTGTTATTCACCAAAAAATGGTTCATCGTGAGTGACATTAGATTAAACTTTATTATGAAATCTATATACTTAACCTCTATACTCCAATGTCTTGATTTTGTAATTAGCAATTTTGTGGGTTATTTTGAGCTCTGTGGGTAGTTCAGCAATGACCGGGTTCATATATTTATATACTTGCCAGTAGGTATTTTTAGATTTTATCCTTGATTTCAAGACTGAATAACTAAATTTGTTCATTTTCTATTAAATAATTTTTTTAAAATTTGTTGCAATTACAAACTTCTCATAATTTAAAAACTTTGGGTAAGATATATACTATAAATGTTATTCTGCATTACCTTTTTTAGATTGGTGATAAATGCTATATACAAATATTATTACAATTACTAGCCCGTTTAATTAATTAATAAAATTCTAATAATAACTTTAGGTTAAAATTTATCCCATAAAGAATCATGTTTGGAAATCACATCCTTGTTCTTATATCAATATTTGATTATTCTCATTCTTTATTAAAAGTTATATATAATGTTTTCCCCTATATTCATAAATTGTAAATAGCCAACTTATGAATCCATTACTGTTTTGAGTCCTTTTATTTTTATTTTTTTGCTAGATAATTAATTAAATATTACTTTTCTTAATTTCCTAGTTTGTTTTTTTTGTTCTCCATACTTCAAATCTTGATTACATTAAACGTTACCATGACCTCCATGACCTCACATCTTTACGTTGAGCTTAATTAAATGGAATATTGACTTCCCATCCTGCAAGCTATATTCACACACATTTCTGTTACAATAAACAATTTCTTTTAAATATAGAACATAATGTAAACCTAATGTATCCATCATTAACTACATTTAGTATTGATATAAACTACAGTTCTAATTATGCAACTTTTTCCATCTTTCTCCTGATGACAATAATTATTTATAGCATAATAAATTGGCTCTGGCATTTTCAAATCTTTTTGATCATTAAGAAGTTATGTTCTATCTTTCTTCTATCAAAATTATTATTAAATTAATCCATCAATTATATGTTCATTCAACTATTAACAAATTAAGAATTATGTCATTTCTATTTACATATTACTTTTTTAAAAGCACTGTAATTAAATAGTGAAAATCCACTTTAATGCATTTGCTTTACATTTCCATTATTAGAATATCTACACTTTATTAGATAGCAGTGATTTTCTTCCATTCACTTAAAAACCAATGGATATTAGATGGCAACAAATGATTTTCTGAAAATGTTTTTCTGGCTAACAAAAATTGTATCGATTTATACTATTTAAGATAATGAATTAAAAATGTTAATCACATTAAGTTGGTTTGCCATCAAAAACCTGTGATATTTGAATTTTTCAATGGTTTTAATATCGAATCATGAGAACATTCCTATTGCAAAAATTTTATAAACAACTCATGATTACTTCAAATAGTTTTTCAATTTGTTAAACAATGTACATTAATAAATAAAAGTAATAATTCTAAGAATAGGCAACAAATATTTAGATTATGACTTAAAGTATAGCATATTCTAATATAAAAAATTCTAAACATCACATAATCACTATTTCTTACACTAGCATATTACTGTTATTAAAACAGGCAAAACTCTCCATACAGAAACTAATCTGGGGATATTGGATGAGTAAGCACTAGATAGGGATTTTATGCACAAGCCTTTCTGGCATCCAGTGATTACTCTGTTTGGCACTGGGTGGCACTACTGTATGGAGAGTTTTGCCTGTTTTAATAAAAAATTCTACATGATTTGACGTGGTTGTTAGAGTGTCCGATTTGCAATCAGGGAAGAGTTCCCAGGGTTGATTCTGGTACTCCTAGTTCTGGCGCTCAAACTACTTATGAACTCATGAACAATAAAACCATTAGCATTTATATATAAATAAAGTTCAATCAGAAAAAAAAAATCAAACAAGCAATAAAAAATTGTTCAAATTGCAACTGAATAAGGATATTTGATTAAAATATAAACATTAAAAATTTATTTTCAACTTTGTATTACTAATAACAAAGAAATTCAAATATTTTTTATATCAAGAACATCTTTTAGTTTGATTATAAATATTTTATGGTTTGCTCAATATATATTACAATAACAAATTAAACAATCACTTTCTTCTTTAAAATATATATGTTCTCCAACATTATAAATAACTTCACAAACTTCTAACTTCTTTTCAAAAACTTTATTTCCATTTATAAACTATATGAATATATACATATATAATCACATAATCAATGAGGATTGCCAATTCCTCAACAAGCTTTGTGATAAATGCTTAGCCAGAGCAAGCCTTTAAAATATCTGTCAGGAAACCACACACCCCCCACCTCTGACCATGGTTTCATGCTTTGGCACTCTTCAGAGAGATGCTAGGATAGGTTCAGACACTAGATCTACCCTACCCTACCATAGCACTTCTGAGGAGTGCCAAAGCACGAAACCATGGTCAGAGGTTTGGAGGGGGGGGTCCTGACAGAGATCTTTTAAATGCTTGCTCTGGCTAAGTATTTATCACAAAAGCTTGTTGAGAAATTGGCAATCCTCATTGATTATATCTTACAAGCTTAAGAGAATTGGGTTATGTGATCTAAGACTCTTATTTTGACTATATAATCACATATTTTACATTCCCACCATTTCAACTGTTTTTTCCCTCCATTACAGTCATTTTCAAGGACCTATAACAAAAAATACATATCTCTACATTGTATTTAAACATTAACACATCAAATTCACAATAATAAAACATATTAACTGTATTATATTTTACTTACATCTTCCTCCCTCTTCTCCCTTTATTATAAAACTTCCTTTTTACATAGGAAGTATAAATTTTCAAAAAAATATTAGAAACTATCTAAAACACCAGTAAACAAAATACTATTTAAATCCATTTAATCCACCCTCAATTATAAATTTATTCCTCCTTTAACTATTTTATCCAACTTCCATATCAATTATCTACAATTCCTATCTATACTTTTAAATCTATTTAAAAACTAATGTAAATTATTTCTCTATCCTTTAACAGTTTACTTAAATACAATTTAAACATTCCATATTAATTACATTTTATTTTACATTACTATCTAACACCATTAATCCTATTTGAAACACGTTTATATCTTTTTGTGTAAAAATATTCTTTTACCGTCCTTTCTCTATAGTTTTTAACCGTTTCCAACATTCTAATACCAAAATTGTTATGTCCAAATTCTTTATAATGTATATATCATTTAAATGTTGTTTAAATCTAGTTTTTAATCTTTTTTTTTTATTATTTTCTGGTACAACAAAAAATAGATTAAAAAGATTTAAACAACATTTAAATGATAGAAATTTCAATGTATATATATATATTATAAAGAATTTGGACATAAAAATTTTGATATTAGAATGTTGGAAAAGGTTAAAAAGGATGGTAAAAGAATAAGATGTGATATGTTGAACTATTTCCATCATTTATGAGTGTATGTTGAATGTATAGAAAATTTTAAACTTTATTTAAACTTTCCAAATACAAACAACTTGTTAGTAATAACACACAAATAGACAATTGTTTGTATTTGGAAAGTTTAAATAAAGTTTAAAATTTTCTATACATTCAACACACACTCAAAAATGATGGAAATAGTCCAACATATCACATCTTATAATATACCATCACTACAAACCTTCAGACAGATGATAAAAGAATGTTTTTACATAAAAAGATATAAACTTGTTTTAAGTAGGATTAATGATGTTAGATAGGAATATAAAATAAAATGTAATTAATATGGAATGTTTAAACTGTATTTGAGTAAACTGTTAGGATAGAGAAATAATTTACATTAGTTTTTAAATAGATTTAAAAGTATAGATAGGAATTGTAGATAATTGATATGGAAGTTAGATAAAATAGTTAAAAGAGGAATAAATTTATAATTGGGGATGGGTTAAATGGATTTAAATAGTATTTTATTTACTGGTGTTTTAGATGGTTTCTAATATTTTTTTTGAAAATTTATACTTAGTATGTAAAAAGGAAGTTTTATAATAAAGGGAGAAAAGTGAGGAAGATGTAAGTAAAATATAATGATGTATAGTTAATATGTTTTATTATTGTGAATTTGATGTGTTAATGTTTAATATATGAAAGAAATTTGTATTTAGAGTATTATGTAGAGATATGTATTTTTTTATTATAGGTCCTTGAAAATGACTGTAATGGGGGAAAAACAGTTGAAAAGTTGGAAATGTATAATAATGATTATATATATGTTCATATAGTTTATTTTTGAAAAGAAGTTAGAAGAAGTTTGTGAAATTATTTATGATTTACTTGTATTTTTTGGCAGCTGTGGTTCATCATCAGCAACAGTGTCATTGTATTGCCATTAAAATAATCACTTTCCAATACTCAAATATTTCAATGAACACCACTACAGATCTAGTGAAAATCAGCCTGTAATTCAGTGCTCTAATGTTAATGTTTCATTCTCAATCTAAAATTCTTTTATACTCAATTGCATTATTTATTCACTATTAATCCACAAATAATTATGGCAAAGTAGAATAATATGTTTTGTGTTGTGTTATATGACACATGAGAAGTCTGCTTTGGTAGGAAAACCATTGGCAGTAGATGTGTAATTTAATTTTGACTGGTGATCTAAAATTAATGTACTTTGTAAATTAATACTAATATAATTTGCATTGCCTTTAACTCCAGGTTGGGTCAACTTTAAAAAAAATTTCAAATACCTTTTTTTTTTTCAGGTAGTTGGTTCATGTCCAACTAAACTATTTTTCACTACTAGGCAAAGTCCCACATTATTATGCATTAATCAG
This sequence comes from Epiperipatus broadwayi, assembly GCA_028023455.1. Classification (NCBI taxonomy): domain Eukaryota; kingdom Metazoa; phylum Onychophora; class Udeonychophora; order Euonychophora; family Peripatidae; genus Epiperipatus; species Epiperipatus broadwayi. The sequence continues at coordinate 14,073,954 of JAQFVV010000010.1, read as the reverse complement.
TTAATGTGGTTGTTCTTGACACTAGTTAGAAAAGGCGATCATATTCTTATATAGACTCTTCACCTTTACAACAAGTTCTTACTTCATTGCAATTATTGTGACTAATATTTTCCAATGCATAAATAATTTTTGAAAACCATCTTTTAAGTATATGTTGGGAAAATGCAAATTAGCTCTTTTTATCTCATGTGTCATAGCATCAGCCTGGAAGTGAACCCGCTAACCCGGGACAACTGCTTGTAAAGCAGCTGTCACTGACCACTAAAAAAAAGCACATTTCTTGACATATATATATATACACATAAATATAGGTATCTGCACATACAATATTAAATGTATATGTATTGTGTGCAACTTCTTAAAAATCAAGTTTCTACTTTCTTTGATCTGTTCGTTAGAAGTCAAAAAATTCACCACAGACTGCTCTAGTGAGAAAATTGCAATGAAAATCTGGAAAAAAATTTCAGATATAAAAATACATCTTTAAAAATGAAAATCAGAAATTGTTCAAACAATAACACTATCTATCATTTTATGGATACTATAGTTGGATACTAAAAAAAAAAAAAGCAATAAATAATTTTAATCTGAGGTAATGTAAAAATTCAAAAACACCATAGCTAAAAAAAAAAAAAATGGATATTGGATTAGATTACATCTCAACTTTTGCTTGAAATACAAATGATCAAATTAAATTTCTCATTTTGGTCATACTATAAAGTCGATTTTTTTTTGAACCCGCTAACCTGGGACAACTGCTTGTAAAGCAGCTGTCGCTGACCTCTTGACCACCAATGCTTGATTTATTCATTAAATATATATGGTGCTCGTAAAAAAGTTGATTAGAAATATGATATATGAATTCTATCATGACTATAATTATTTTGCTATTGAAATCTAAAACACCAGATAATGTTAATTAGGAAACAACAAAAAATTATTTGTCAATTGGAAAGGTAATTCTAATAATGATTAATTGTCAGTCAAAGACAGTTCAATTAAATTTGTCTCAAGTTTGAATTCATCTAATATATGTTACATGATACCAAATCTTTAAATAAGCAATGTGTGAAGTATAATAATGATTATATAAAAATTTCACACTAGAATTGTAAATACATTTATTTTTATAAACAAATTCAATAAGATTTAATTAAAATTTCAAAATATTAAATAATTTGTATCATTTAATTTTGATAAGTAATTTTAAGTGTTTTTAGGAAAAAATAATCTTATCTGATAACAGTATATGAACAAATAATTTTGATTTTTTTACATTTACTTGATTTCACACTTTTTAAAAATAATTTCAAATTACACATAACCTTTGGCATGAAGTCTAAATAATCAGACTGAATTTATTCTACTTTTTGTTTTATCAATGAAGTAATGTGTTTTATTAAAAAAATATATAATGTGCAGAAAAATTGGTAGCAAAAGGAAAAGTTATGAATGAGATGGGAATGGATTCATCATGATAATAATTGGTTAGTTATGTCATTCTGAAGTAATGCCACATAATATTGCTTCAGATTGTAGATGATGAGTCAAATGAAAATCAAAATAGAAATATAAAATAAAATTATAGAGCCAAAAAAAAAAAAAAAATAGAAACAATGAAAATGTCACAAGTAATTTCAAATAAAACTATTTATTTAATGAAGATTAACTTGCAGACAATAGCAATAAAAATAAGCAATATATATATAATCCATTCCTTTGAATACGTGGATAAAATCAAGTTTCATTTTTTTATAGAAAAATGTATATAGTACTAATTAAAACCAAAACTATAAATATATTTTTTTGATTTATCATTATCTAAATAAATCAATATACTTTATTTAAAAAAATTTGATTGGTGTTTTACATATTTAGATATTTTATATATAGGCCTCAATTTGTACCTTTGGCCCAGTTTTTGAAAATACTCTCAGCCTACATATAAACAGACGTATCTGTTTCGCTTCTATACATAAACAAACATGCAAAAATATGCCTATTCATACATATAAAATTTACTAATATGTAATGGCATTTTATAAGATTCCTTAATTAGAAAGTAGTAATTTGTGGCATTTTGTTATCTTACACTACAAAAATTTGTAAAATTGCAAGACTAAAAAATAATGAATATACTATATGCTTGAATATATATATAGCTGGTTAAACTTCTGCTCATTGATTAATATATGCTAATTTGATTAATAAATTATATATATTTAAGTTATCTATGCTCAGTAAAAATACAGTTTAAACTGTGGGTCAATGATTAGATATATTAGCTTCATTAATATAAAGGGCCTTTTGGTATAATGGATAGCATATATACAACAAAAAACTCAATATGGGGTTCAAGTATCATCAGTTGATTTTTTTTTTCCTAGTCACAATAAATTCAGTAAGTACCAGTCCATAGTAAATCATCTAGACATCAAATAATGAATGAAAAATGGGTACCTAGCCATCCTTAGGTAGATGATAAAGACTAAGTTAATCTGGTTGATGGATCTGATTGTAAAAACAAAAAGTATAATATATATAACCTTTATTTTTATTTTTTTATGTGTCAAAGCGTTGGCCGGGAAGCGAACCCTGGGACAACTGCTTGTAAGGCAGCTGTGCTATTATTGATGAAGTAAATGCCTTGTCTTTATTCATATGTATTAAGAAGTATGCTGAATTTAGAATATTTATTACATATTTACCACATGTGCTCAGAAAAACCAGAAAAACGTGAGAGATATATATCATCCCTGAATTTAATAAATGATATATTAATCTTTAACTGGGTTTAAAATTTATATATGGGCAGAAAAATTTATAATAATTTTTAATTTCATAAAAATGATTAGGAAATAATCATTAACATTTATCCTGGACAATATTGTCAAAAGTGAATGCATTGTTAAATTATGAGATACTTGCTCGAAATAAATATTAAGATAATAAAAATGTCTGGGTAAAGATCGGGGCCAACTGACCTCAGTAGATGATGCCTGAAATACAGCTTGTAGATCTTTTGCTTTTAATATCGGGCTTTATATATTTTAAAAAAAGATTCATTACCTACTTTATCTAAGCATGAGCCTTGCACAATTTGGCAGTTGTTAGATCATCTGACTTGGAATTGGGAGGTCCCAGGATTGATTCTGCTGCTTGAACATTTATGAACTCTTGAGCAATTAAACCATATGGGGGGGGGGGGTTCTAAGCATGAGTTATGTGTTATTTAAAAACTCTCCTAATTCATATTTGACCTATATCAAAAACTATTGTGAGCATTTTATTATGTACAGAAAAGGTGTTTCATTTTATATAAAAATATAAAAATACATTAAAAACAACAATAATAATATATAAATATACTTTTAGTTGTCATCTATTTTCTATCATTTACCAATACATATATATATATGTTAATTAAAATAAAGAGCATGCTAATAGCTATGACAAGCTTTATCGAACCAATAGAGAAAGCATTTAAAATCTCTATCTAGAAATTTATCCCCATTCTCAGAATGTTTTCAAGGTATTGGCTTTCCTCGGTGAGGCGCTAGAATATTTCAGACACTATATCAACTCAAAGTCAGCACTTATCTGATAGTTAACTTTTAAGTAGAATATGTCTTCAAATCCAGCTATCTAACTTAAATAGCTATATGGGGCTGAGAAATCTTCAGCTATACCATATATTAATAGCCTTAGCAATATAACATCACTTAAGACTTAAAAGCAAAACTATAATAGTAAATAAAATAGTCATACTAATATATATATATATATGTGTGTTTTTAGATTTTCTTTTGATAACAAGTTTATATATCAATAATTATTATTTAGATATTTATAATGATATAAAAGATTTGTATTGCCATTTTACAGAGACTTGTTATTGCAAGCATACATATGTTTGGAAAAATCACAAAAAAAATAGGATTTTTATTTTAGGTAATCAATTTAATTATTCACTTGGTCATTTTCATTATTAGTGGCTACTTACAACTAAATGTAGTCATTCTAATACTTCCAAAAAAAAAAAAAAAAAGATATAAAGACAAAGAATAAAAAGTTCAAGGTAAATTTTACATCAATTATATAAATCAATTGGAATCTTAAACTGGATTCCAAGAGATTGTAAAAGACCCAGAAAGAGGCCGCATGTGAGATTGATGGATGAAATAAGAAAGTGTGCAGAGGTGATGTGGAGAAGAGAAGCTAAAGATCGGAGATGTATTGTACTTGCAGTGGGTTGATAATGGTTAATGATGATGATGATGATGATAAATCAAACATATTTTTCTAGATATTATATGCCCATTTTTTAGACATGGAACACAATTAATATTGCACTTCTTTTAATATCTTCAAAATAATCTTTATATCATAAACGAAACCTGCATCTCTCATGAACAAGTTCACTGTAAAATATCTTTTTAGGAAGTTTAATATTACATTGGTCATTTCCTGACCATGTTTAATCCAATGAAAAGATTCATAAATGTAATATCATCATAACCAGAAAATTAAAAAACATATTGATTGATCTTATAACATAGGCTGATTCATGAAGCAAGTATCAAGAATCAATATATAGGTTTGATGCCATATTAATTTCAATTTAAAACAAAAAAACTTTTCTTAGCTTTATTGTGCTTATTAACTAAAGAGTTATGGTGTCAGTTTAATCAGGATTACATAAATAAATGTTAATGTTCCTGATGGTAAAGATAAAATATAACCATAATATAATACAGCATTTATCAAGATGGCTGCTGGTGGGTTGAATTAGATCCTAAAATCTAGGTGTAGTACTCTCAGATCCAAGGCTCCTCACTAATGAAAGCTACAAGTTAGAAACTATTCTGGAGATATTGAATGAAAAGGCATTAGAAAAAGATTTTATGCACAAAGCTTGTTGCATTCATTGATTTCTAAGCTTGGCAATGTGTGGCACTACTACTATATGGACAGTTTGCTATTGTTATTAATAGCTTGTGCAAGCAGAGGAAATGATGATCACATGACATTTTAGTGGTCTTAAACCAATTCTGCCTATAGGATGATAGTGATTATGGTTTTTAAAAACTCTAAGACATCAAAATGTACAGATACTGAACTGGATTCAAATCTATAAAATTATACAAGCTAATGAGCTTGTATTGAAAACATTATTGTGCTTTCATCTAGAGCTCCTAGTTTTATAGTTAACTACATAGGTAAAAGATGGCTGCTAAAGAAGTCACATTAAATACTAAGTATAATCTAGGTGCACTGCTCTCAGATCCAAAGCTCCTCACTGATGAAAGTCACAAGCTTGAAATTAATCTGGATATTGGAAGAGTAGGCACTAGAAAGTGATTTTATGCACAAACCTTCTTGCATCCGTTGATTACTAAGGCTTGTACTAGGTGGCACTACTATATGGAGAGTTTGCTACTATTATCAGCTTCTGCAAGCATAGGAAATGGTGATCATGTGACAGTGGTTTAATACTCCTATAGGTGACCCCATAGTTAATCTTTACCTTTATCTGTATATATACATGCTGAGTACATTTTTGTAAAACAGTTCCTATTTAAGCTCTAGTAAGTTGCAAAAGACAGCAATAGCTGCAAACTCATGCAGGTGATGGTCACATGGAAAATTTATTTTCACAGTAAAATATTTTCAAACTCTTAAACAATTAAAATGATAATGCTGTATAGTGTTTGAATCTTCCAGAACAATTCAATAAATAATCAAATGATAGGAATGTATATAGTTGTCCTATTGTTTTCTTATTCAGTAACTGTGTTGGAAAAAAGGGTTCTAAAAATAAATAGACGAGTTTATTGATTTATTTTAAAATTGTAAATTAATGTAAATGAATATGAAATATATACAATATATCATTATGAAATTTGAAAGTCTTTTGAGACTTCTGCCTTCGAACCTAATTTTTGATGCTAAGTGGCTATTAATATCAGAAATATGTAAATAGAACATATGATCATACAGTATATATACATACTAATGATTATATATGTGTGCACATAAATGTTTTTAAGAAAATACAATAAAAATTCACTTTTCAGTTTATCTAATTAAATAATATATAGAATTACAATCTTTACTTTCATTTATCAAAGTATCACACGCAACAGTTTTAAGTCATGCTTAATTTACATCGGGGGCAAATACGGTTTTCTAGTCAACACTAACACACATTACTTTTATACCCATGTGTTTTCTATAAATAGAAAAGTACTAGAATAAACTAGAAAGCTCAGACATAAACACAGGATATCCTCACGTTAAACGGCTGACCTTTATCAAAATTTATAACTCGGAATTAAAAGATTAAACCAAACAATTCTTTTCCTCAACGCCTTCAATTATCAATATTTCTACTTATTAAATGCATCGTTATTATTGTTATTAATGAGCTAAGTTTTATTATGCCAGACTCGCATTTAAATGTTGAAAAAACAGTCGGTGAAGAAAAATATCAAAAGTTTAAAATCAAAAATCAAGTGGGGAAAGGGGAGTTAAAAAAAAAAAACAAATGTTAAATAGTCATTGGTTGATCTATTTAAGATTAAGTTGGTAATAAAGAACTCAATAAGTGTCTAAACCACCCTTCTCTCTACACAAACAAATAAAAGTAAAAGAATCAACTTTTTGATAGAGAATATGTTGCGTGCGTGAATGTGTATAGTTAATATTAAACAAACATAAGAGAATAAATGTTAAGTGCACTAAAAAAATATTATAATAATATCCACTATTCAATATTAATTAAGCATATTAAAGCTGAAAGAGATATCATTGAATTAATTTTGAAAATTAAGTTTATTCTTCCATATATAGCCATTAAGGTCTACTGAAAACAAGCTTCGTTATAAATATAAAAAGGCATCTGGTTTTATTACTCGGGAATTCATAATCAGTTTGAGTACCAGATTCGATCCTGGGATCCCCAGATCAGACTACCATCTGTGCTAAACCACACAGGGCATTATATTCCTATGGCAGGCTCATAACGCATTGTGCAATCTGGGGGGGACATTCCAAAAAAAAAAAATTAAAAACTTGTATACAGAATAGACATTTTAACAAATATATATATTAATAATCTCCCAAGAGTCATAAAAATCTTTGAAATCTGATTTATACCATATATGTAGTGCACACATTATTTCCCCTTATTTTGGAACATCTCTAACTAAATACAATGTGCTATTAATGCAATGCACAACTATAAATATTCCAACAGCTAATTAGAAAAAAACAAATTGTTCCTTGATATTCTGACATTTTGATGCAATTTCAAATATTTCACTAATAGTTACAGTGATATAATTAACTTTGGTTTGATATAACTTTTAATTTTGCCTTTGAATTGTTTGTATGTATCCATCAACTGGTTCTATTTACTTGCTATAGCTAAAGCATTGTTTGTATCAGTAGAATGCCGTACCTTTCTCCAGCCATGGGGGGGGGGGCAGCAGAATGCCGTAGTCGTCACATTTTAATGTGGCATTCTGCCGTCGCAAACATGGGTGGCAGGTCTAATACACAAGTACCAAGTTCTGGATATGTTATAGCTTATTTTAAAAAATAAGAACAAATCCCAAACAGCAAATAGCCAGTTTGCATTGTAATATCATGGAATAGAAATTCTACTAATATGAATTAATCAAAAACAAATATGAAAGTAGTAGCATCAAAAAGAACGATTATTTGTAGAAAAGCTACGACATTATTTAACAATAAGTTTGCTTATGTTTTTATTTTATAATTGCAAAAATTTGCTTTTATTTTTTGATTAAAATTAACATACAGTAAGTAGTTTTACATTTATAATTTTCATTTTGTGTTATGCTTTTACTGTTTAAATGTTTGTTTTGAATGGTAACTCTGCTCTAGTTTGTGAACCTGTAGCAGTTACTCCTACTTATACGAATTTCATTGTAAAGTTTTAACAAAGGATATAATGAATAATCTTTTAGAATCAAATATTTCATTACAACTTTCATATGCAAATAATAATTTGTATGCAAATAATAATTTGTATACATTACATAATCAAAAAATTGTTTGCATTTCAAGGATACCTTACAATGATATCACATTGAGAATATTTTGATCTTTTTACATATTGCTTCAAAAGATAATTCAGTTCTCAAGTCCTCAACAGAAAGAAGACAAAGATACAATTAACAAGATATAGGATATCATTAGCAGCCATTCATAAATGAGAAGTAGACCATTTCAATTCAGAAAAAAAAAATGTATTAAATAATAAAAAGTTAAATATGGATTTTATGATGATTATACAAATCAAATCATAAACTATACCCAAACCCATATATATCATATGCTAGTCCTTTACTCCATTTATTTAACATCTTTTTATTACAATCTAAAATACAGCCCTTGTAAAATTTATCAAATATTACATAATTTAACATCGTTTAATATTAGCACAAACTAAATTTAAAATTTCAGAAATGCTAACAAGAATATTAAAAATAAGAAATGGATTTAAGGTGAATGATTTATAAATTCATGTTCTCTCTTCTAGACACTTAAGATTGGCTCATATAATTACATTTTGTATTTTGGGAATTAAGACAACCGCTCTTATTTTCTTATTTCTTAAAGTCTCTATCTTCTGTCTGGGGCAAGAGTATCCTTGCCGATTGAACACCTCTGTTTAATGGTGTTGTGAGGAAAGAATAATTACTTTCTAAATTATTAACATCTTTTTGTAAGACTTCAATATCTTGTCTAAGTATAGCTTTTTTTTATATTCTATTCACAGCCATATCCTCTCAATGAAATCAATCGATCAATAATCTATTTCTTACATGTCTTTAAGACAATCTTTACAAGGTAGTCTGCCTCTCTTAAAAATGATGAGGCATAGAGATTAATGCAACTATCCAGTACAGGATCAAACAGCAATAACGATAACTTTGTAACTTGGAAGGTTCTAAAATCCAGACAAAATTATGGGGGGCACTTAAAATTTTTGCAACGATTAAGTTTTGTTATTTTTATGCTCTCTTTCATAAAGTAATTCCTACACATTTTAAAAATAAAATTTAAAAAATAAACCCAAGTCAATAAATAAATTAATACAGTATTCTGATTAATGGAACAGCCATATTTTTCTTTTGTTTTTTATTCATAAAAAAATGAGAATGAACGAAAACAATATTTTCTCTTTTTTGAAATAAATTATCATTTATATAAATACTATTAAAAAACTAGGAAAAACCTTAGTATAAGTAACCATAAAAAGAAAAAAAAAGAAAATTTTATCACCAGATGTCATTTTTAAAATGCCATGAAAATCAATTGATAATTTATATATATATAAAGATGGTGTACTGATATAAAAATAAGTTAAACACAAGAATATGTTGTGGAGCAAAGGAGTGTTTTAGACATTGCTTTTATTAATTTGGTCAAAGCATTTGATTCAGTTAATAGTACAGGTCTATGGCTCTTTTAAATTTGTTGCTTCACCAAAATTTATTCATATTACACAGGAAGTGTAATTACTACTGGTGGAAAATCTGAAACATTTGAAATAAAAACCGGTTAAATAAGGATGTGTACTTGCACCCACATTGTTACAATTTTTACGACAATGGTCTTTAGAATTGTTCACAGGCAGCTTAATTAAACAGGAGATCATGATACAATACAAGTTTGATTGTGGAATTTTTAATTTGAACTGATTAAAAGCGAAAACAATAACTTCTTTGATTTTGGATTTACAGTACGCTGATGAGTATGACACTTTTGCCCGTTCAAAAGATGAAGAATATTCTTAATGTTTTGGATGCAATATATAATTAACGTTCAAAAAATATGTATCCTTTATCAACTAGTGATGGGGAAAAAATCATCAGCAACTTTTAGCTTGGATAGTTATCAAAACTGAGACTATAAACCAGTTTAATTAAACACCTTGGTAGTTTTATAAATTGAATAAACTGCAACAAAGACCAATGTGCCACTGCTTTTAACAAGTTGAAAGGTAAAGTGTTTCAACACAGGAAAATAAACTACCGCAACTAAATTAGTTGTATATAGAACTGTTACTTTACCTAATTTAGTGTATGATAGTGAAATTTGAACACTATCGGTACTATATAATAAAGACATTAGAAAAGTTTCATTTAAGGACACTCTATAAAATTTTAAAAAATGCAATAGCAAAATCAAAAAAACTAATCGTTATTCAGCTTGCTGAATGTGATACTATTGAGTCCGTTATTATAAAAACACACCTATGTTGGATTGGACATGTAAAATGAATGAATAACAAAAGACTTCCCAAAAGAGAACTTTATGGTGAAATCAAGCATGGTTTTTGAGGGAGAAGTAGATCCTGTCTATAATATAAGAATTATCTGCAATGTCCATTGGAAGGATATGGAAGAGAATAATATGATATGAAGTATTTCAAAAAGAAAAGGTTTCTTCTGGAAAAAATTAAAGAACAGGCTCACAAAATATCAATCAGAAAAAAATGGGCCAACCTGTTTTATATGTTTGTTTCCCAAATTGGTTTGTATAGTCATCAATCTAGTTTTTTTATTCTTTTTGTTTTCTTTTGGAGTTGAAATGGCCTTACTCGTTTACGAGTAATCATTTATAAATGGATATAATAGATATAAAAATTAATTATTATTATTATTATTATTTTATTGTACACATTCAATAATGCCAAAAATTATAAAGATGCTGAAATAATATAAAAATAAATGTTATATATATAGACTATATTGCAAATATATATCAATACATATAAATTGTTAAAGTAATTATTTATCTATATTTAATATCAGGTATTGTTTCTATGGCTTGCAGTGCTTTAAAATTGCAGGAGATATATAAGGCTGGGAAAATTGTTGCATATATATTAATGGGAAAAATATTTAATTTGAAAATGCAAGAAAACAAAGACTTCTGGATTAATAAACTTTTTACCAAGCATATGTAATTACATGTTAGATATCTATTTTCTAAAGTCAATAGAAGTATTGAAAACAGATGCCTCCATCTACACACACAAAAACATATTCATGAAGTAATTTTACTAATTAGTGATTGAAATCAAGCTATATGTGATAAAAATTCATAATTTATGAGATGGATTTTCTGTCCCTAATATATTTTTAAAGATAAATAACTGGTAATAAAATCGAAAATAATATGCATACATTATTAGATCTTGAAGACATTTTTCTAATGTTACAACTCCTCAATAAACTTGAAATTGTAGTTTAGAAAGAAATAAGGGTGTAGAGTAAAACAATCTTAATGTAAGTTAAATGGCAGATTTAAAAGCTAAGTTCACTAAAAAAATGTCTGACATCTACAATTAGCTAAATTTTCTATAAGAAAATATTTATTTACAAGTATTTAAATGCATAGGATTTGCAAGATATTTAAGCAATTTCTTGTTAAAAACTTGTATATATTATCTGAATTGACACCATCAACTTAAAAAATACATACATATAAATTATATAAGTACAAATATAAACCTGTGCACAGATATCGAAATGTGTTACTGTTAAATGTGTATTGTTAAAGTGTTTAAGAAAGTTGTAAATGGTATGATATATAAAAGTAGAAAGGAAAAAGAAAATTATATTACTTCCATAAGAAGTGTAATTTTTAGTTGTTAGGGCAAGTTAGCATACATTTTCAATTAACAAACTAGATGAAATTCTAATAATTCAAATAAATCTAAATAAATCATAATTATAAAATGTGTAATGTTGAGAATTTATAAATTTATTTGCAATCCAGTTCAAATACTTACTATAATTTGTAAATCAAATTATTAAAGAGTCATCTTTTAACACACTTGTAAAAAAACATGCACTTGCTCCGAAAGTATATATTAGTAGTAATTTTGTAATTATTAATGAAGGCTTCCTGTTTCAACTAATAAACCCAGATGAAATTCTAATAATTTTTTAAAAAAGTCCGTAAATAAATTGCAGTTGTTAACTGACCAAATATACTGCTATAATACTTAAGTCAAATTCTTAAAGTAAATCACTTTTAACAAACTTATAAACAACATCTACTTTATCTTTTTAATATCAATTCATTGTCAGACAAAGAATGGTCCTTTTTATCTGACCAGGAAAATTATTAAATGATAAATGAACTAAGCATCAATAATTCAAAAGTATGAAGTATATATTATTAGCGATTTTGATTGTTCTAGCTTGCTGTGTGTGGCAATACATATAGTGAGTTTTGCCTGTTTCAACAAGTTATACACACCCATAAGAGGTGGTGGTCATGTGATGTTTATTGGCTTAAAACCAATCCTGCCTAATAGGTAGTGGTGGCTATGGTTATTAAAGAACCAAAGACACCAAAATGTATGGGTACTGAACTGGATTCAGACCCATATGACTATATAAGCTAATGGGCTTGGATTGAAAACATTAAGATGCTTTCAGTTTAAGACTCATGGTTTTGTAGTTAAATGGAGATAAAAGGTGTTTGCTGAAGAGTTGCATTAGAGCCTAAGATCTAGGTGCAGTGCTCTCAGATCCAAGGCTCCTCACTGACGAAGGCTAGACTGGGGACATTGGATGAGTAGGCACTAGATGGGCATTTTATGCACAAGCCTCCTGGCATTTATTGATTGCTCTAGCTTGCTGTGTGTGGCAATACGTATAGTGAGTTTTGCCTGTTTTAACAACAGTTATACACAAGCATAAGAGGTGGTGATCATGTGATGTTTATTGATTTTGCAATTATTAATTAAGGAAACTTATGATTTCAAATGACAAACCAGATGAAATTCTAATAATTTTAGTAAGTCCATAAATAAATCCCAACTATTAAATATATAACACTGGGAATATATATACTTTTTCAAGGATCAACTAATTATAGTAATGTACTCAGAATTAAATATTTTTATATATTCTCAATGAAACATATTTAATAGCTAAAATGTATTTACAGAGTCATTAGAATTTCATTTGGATTGTAGTCAAATAAAAATTGGCCTTTTTTAAAAAATCTGACTAATGAGTTGATATTACAAGGAAATGGTAGACATTGTTTGCAAGTCTATTAAAAACAATTCTTTATAAGTCATACTTGTGAATTATATTGTAACGTACTTGGTCTGTAAATAAGATTATATACTCTAAATGACACATATTTAATAACCATGATTCATTTGCAGATTTATTAAATTTATAAAAATTTCATCTGAGTTTGTTAGATAAACCTGTAAGCTTGCTTGATTAATAATAATAAAAATTACCACTAATATAAGTTTCACACTTTCTAAGTTTTAATATCTAGTTTACTTATCATTTAAGAATCTGTGATTCTGAATCTGACTTGTGAATTATAGAAACATATTCATCTTAGTTGATTCATAAATGAGTTAATATATTCTTAATGTTACATATTTAACAGCTATGATTTGTTCATGAACTTAAAATTATTAGAATATATAAATATTTACATTCAATATATATACAAACTAAATAATAAGTGTTATAATGCTCAAGGCTAAATGGGTTTGTAAGTAATCATTAAAAACCAGTCAACATTTAGACCACCCCAATATTTTGTCAAGCATTGGTGTTTGAAAGCTCAGCGTTGGCTACTTTACAGGCAGTTGTCCTGGGTTGGCGGGTTCGCTTCCCGGCTGATGCTATGACACATGAGAAGAAAAAAAAAACATTTAGACCATCCCAATATTAATAACAATTTCAAACTGTTGTCGAGGCAACCTCCTTTTAACAATAAAGGTGGAATCCCATCTTTATTAAAGATCTAATATGCTTATAATAGACACTAAAGATTGCAACTTGACCATAGAGATTGGAATTGTTGATAAAGAAGTTTAAATAAATCTCTTTAAACAAGTATGGTCTAATATGCTTATATAGACACTAAAGATTGCAACTTGACCATAGAGATTGGAATTGTTAATACAAAGAAGTTTAAATAAAGTTCTTTAAACAGGTAAATATAACCTATTCTGAATGCAGACTAATAGTCAATTATAATATTACAAACTGCAATTATAAATTTCAAATTGCACTCGAAGTATTATTTAAATCTAAAATCGCGCAGCAGTCTTGCAAGCAAGCAGTTGGTTGCAGACAGCTTCCTGGCCGATGCCATGACATATGGAAAAGAAAAAAAAATCTAAAATCCTTTGTTCTGTTTCTCCAACAAAACATCACATGATTACCATTTCATATGTTTACACAGGTTGTTAATAGCAAACTCTCCAGACAGTAGTGCCATCAAGTGCAAGTCTTCATATTTCTATTACACATTTCAGAGAATAAGCTTAAGAAAATTCATTTCCCTAAATACTTTAGAATTGTATATATATACTGCACACTGTGGTTAACACATTATCTAGCAATCTAAAGATTTAAAACAGCTAAAATTAGAAAATTGTTAGGCAGTAAATGAATAGATATCAAACTATAGGTAAAGAAAATAAAGAAAAAAGCTATTAAATATTCTCTACCCAACATTTCCACTTACTTTGGTCAGTATTTTCTTCACCTTCTCTACAGTGGGACATGGAAGTTAATGTTTTACAGCCTACTATTAAAATTCATATGTATACTCAACAAATGTATATAGGTCTTGCCAACAAATCTTAAAAATGAACTGACAAAAACGATGGTAAACATTTTAGATAATACTGAGTATTTAGTCAGAATTTTAGTGTTAACAAAAATTATTATATTCAGAATAGATTCAAATTGAGTATTATTAACTATTGCATTAGTGAACACTGTCACAACCCTATTTTTCTTTACTGTATAACATTTTAATTGATGTGAAAGAATAATATTGTTAAAATACAGCTTTTTTGCTTTTTTTTAATATTCATTTTCAGAAATATTTTCAACAACAAATATATATATATATAACAATTCTAAATATGCAAAGATCCAATTAATTTAAGTAGGTAGGCATTATTGAAGAATTTGGATTGCTTTTTCTTGTCTTAGCAAATAGCAAGAATTTTTTTTTAATTCCATTTAATTAATGCATACCTACTTAAAGTTGCCTCATACAGAGCAATGTTTCTACAGCAAAGATTAATTTGATAAGAGATTCAATAGATTTATCAGGAAAATGATCATCTAAAGATATTAAAAAAAGAAATTTTTAAAAATTATTAGTATTATTATTTTAATTATCTTCTAAATTTAAAAAAAAAAAACATGGTAGAAAAGTAATTTTTTTTATCTTTATGGTGGACTTTTTTTTTTTTTTTAATGATCATATATTGGAAGTACCAAGCACATATGGTCTTGCTTCCATTTCTAAGATTAAAATAAATTTTATGATAAATGTAGTAATTGGCTCAATTATCACAATATGTCAATTACTATTACTTATTAGTTTAAAAGAGAGAGAGAAATAAATATTTAGGTTACTCCTTTCACATCCAAACAGAATAAAAGAAAAAAATTATTACAAGTATAACTGATATAAAATCATTGTACATTATTTATACTTGCCACTTTTAAAATATATGTATATATGATAGAATTACTAACTTCTTATAGTATTATAACAAATCACTCAAATAAACCGTATTTTTTATATTCCCCTCCCCACTTATCTAATTTTATATCATGTTAAAAAGCTCCTTTGTTTGCCACAGATCTGTATAGTTGACTCATTTTGTAAAAATGCAGAAGGGCTGCATATGCAATATGTTAAAAAATAATAAGAATGATACATTTATTTATTTTCAATACTAGAAATATTTATAAAAGTATATATAAAATTAGTTCCAAACAAATACAAAACAAGCCGTCATATTCTTGATCTATTGATGTGTATTTAATAACAATAAATAATATTTTTATACAAATTTCTTAAATAAATTATAAAAAATGTCAACTCTGAGGAATAATTCAATTCTTCAAATAACTTTCAACATCTGGAAAAAAAACAAAAAGGTATGTCATCTTTTTAAGACTTTAACATTTAATAATACTGATAAACAATATAAATAAATGGTCTTGTGAGTACAGACCTATCATCCACGTAATCGTTATCAGTCAATAAATTATTTCTGACCAGAGAGTACACTCAGCAAATCAAAAACTATTGGACCTAATTTGCTCTCTCAAAACCAGAGATACCAAACTAGCTCCACTCCTCTAAGACACCTGGGCAATCCTCCAATTCCCATCCTCTCAGCCTGTCACAGGACTCGTTCAATTAAATGTTTGTGACCCATGTGATCGCTCGCTCAATGTGGACATGCGTCTCGGACTTGCAACCAAAGACTTTTCTTGGCCTGGACTACACATCCTTTCCCTTTTCACCATGTTGTTCCTGAATTTCATCTTATCATGTAATCACTTCTTTGTAAATCTTTTTTTAACTGTATTTGTATCTGTTTTCTTTTGATGAATAAACTTTCATCACTGAAAAAAAAAATTAGCATTCGGTACTCTTAGCTACAGCAAGTTAACCATGGATGAAAAACAGCTCAAACTTTTGTAAGCAGCCATTGGCAGAAGAGAATTTCTTCCATATTCCATATTCCTCTAAGAATATCTGATAGAAATGACTTGAATCTGCAGTGATCTAATGGCTGTTTTACTTACCTATATATTGTAACAAGCACAGACGATGTTACATTGTTTTTTTATTATTAAACATGTTCGCATTTAAAAATTTTCTTTAAGAATTAAAAATTAAATATCATCTTAAACTCGTATATATAAATCGCACAGATAAAAAAAAAAAATTATTAAAATAAAACTTTATTAAAAATAGAAAGGTATTTTAAAAACAAAAACCTAAAACGATTTAGAGATAAAAATATATCTTTAATCTTGAAAAACACATGAATTAATCAGAAATGGAAATGATTGTTTTAATTAGTTAAATGTAAACTAGCCTTGGGCATTTAAATGTAAAAACATCGGTCAGATAGGAAAACAATAGAAACTTTTAGCAAATAAAAAGAAATCCCTATGGAATCGGACCTCGCCGAAAGAACCATCGCATCGATGACGTAATGTAAATTCAATCCTTCAAATTAATATAAAAGGACAAGTTTGAAAATTATTAATTATTGATTATTTATGATGTGACAGATATGTGTTAGTGCGGAAGTGAAGGAGAAGGGATTGAAAAGACGCACTCTTCAATCCCTTCAGTTTTGCCAAAGAAAGAAAGAGAAATGAACTATCGTTTTCTACATTGAGGACCAACTAAACTAAAAAACCTCCGAATGAATAAATAAAACAACGGCTAAATGGATACCAATCTTTTTAGGACGGCGTGGGAATTCACATTCAAATGGCAAGGAACATATAAAGATGAACTGTTTAAAAAACCATAAGAACTTTATAATTTATGAACATTAAATTAAAAACTTTCCATATATAAAAAAATACAAATAGAATCCTATCTGACCAACGTAAATTAATATTAATAATGTTATTTGATATTTTTTTTTATTTAAAATCATTTCCATTTATTTATTTTTTGTTCTTTAAGTTTTATTATGATTTCTGTTTTCTGTTAAGTTAAATTATATAAATGTTAAACTTAAGTCGGGTGTGAATGGCTGTATAGATTTGTAAAGTTATATTAGGGGAGGGTAATCTTAGGTTATTTGTTTCGTGGTTAGATTGGGTCAATGGATTGGATATATTGGTGTAATTTAGTAATGTAGTACAGATTCGCTACGGGCAGAATCGCTTCATATGCCGCACACACCCATTTGCCTATGGAAGGAATTATAAGTCGGATACCGCAGTTCCTTTCTATGGAGTTTTTTGTTTTATTGCTCTTCTTCGCAGATAGATGTAGTATTCCTATCTGACGAGAGGCAATTTCTTCTCTTAACTTTTGTGCTGCCGTATTTTATTACATTGAATACATCGATATATCAGATGGATTGATGCCAGTTTGACTACGAATTTTAGCCTAAGGTTAAATAGGGATAGAATGTTTATTCTCAAATGCAAATCTATGTAGTCTATTCATACTCGACACTAAATAAAAATGCATTAAATTTAAGTTGTTTATAGACGTTTGCATGGATTCGTTATCGGTTAATTATGTTTTGGATTTCATATTTGATCAAAATATATAGACATTCGATAAATAATGATACCTCACGGTAAGTATCTAAAATGTATTTATTCGGATGTCTTTTAAGTTATTGGTGACAATGCAAGTATCTTATGGTGAATACTATTGGGTTACTTATAAATTTCCCTCTGCAATTGTCAGTATCAATGATTTTATATTTTGATCGTTTATGTTTATTTTGAAATGTTTTTGACCGTTGAAATCTATGTAACCGATCTATACACAACATATTAAAACAAGCTTTTATAATCCCACCTGTGCGAGCTTAATTAAAATGTAAACTTATAATATAATAGAAATTAAAATGTAAATTAAAATTCAAAGTAAAGTTAAAAATGATGTTAAATGTTAAAATGTAAACTGATACTAAAACAATTTTCAATCTTATATATATGTGCATAAATAAATGTTTGTATGCTAATTACTGGCAGTGGCTTATTTAATTCTTTTTTTATATACTCTTAGATTATATTATTTAATCTCTGCTATTCCACTGAGCTAGTGACATGGGCTAACGACCGGAACCAAAATATTTAAAAAAAAAATAATTTTTTTTTGACTTACGTATCTGCCTACTTTATAAATTTTTCTAGGTCCAAATGCCTAGATGGCGCCCTGTAGTGCAGTTTACGTAAGTCTACCTTCTCCGGATTGTTACAATATATAGTACTTAGACACCGAAAAACTTGTAGCATGTTTACGAAAACACTTACTTCAAATAGTAACAATTGAAAAAATACAATATAATAAAGCCGTAAACTATGCTGAATAAAATTTCAAAACTTCAATTATAAGCTAACCAAAAAAAAAAAAAAATGTAAAAAATAATAAAAAAAAACATTGACAATTACAAAATTATTAAATTTTACTAATCTCAATATGATGATGGCCATTTTTTTCAATAAATTTTAATGTTCTTAAATCCCATATGTGAAGTTATTTAAATCGATTTTTGTTTGTGATTTAAATGCAGTTCAGTGCTGTAGTTAAAACTCGAGCATTGTTAGCATAGTAGTTAGCATAGCTGCCTTCCAAGCAGCTGGCCCGGGTTTGCTTCCCGGTCAACGCATTTTACATAGGAAAAAAAGTATGTACACAGAAATTTTTCTTTGCATTTTTTTCCCCTAAAAGTTTAATACTATATATTGCATACTGTAGTATAATGGGTAATACATCTCAAGAGATCATAAAATCATTCATGTGTTTCTAAAGAATGAATCACCAATCAAAAAAAATTATATATACAAAGATTTATGCCACCCGTCGTCGATTGTAACTAAAGAAAGGGATAATTTTTGATTAAAACAGAAAAAGCCTTAAAACTATAATTAAATAATATAAATTGTAAGATAGTGATGGTAGATAGTCTTGTATTGTTTAAGACAGCCCTTAAATTTCTATGAAAAAATTAGCTGAGAATCTGATCACATAATTCCAAATTATTCCTCTATAAATAGAGAATAATTGTATAGATTTCAAAACCATTTGTCTTACAATTATTAAAATAACCAGTGAAGTTGCATGGAGCTGCCACTATATTTTCTTGGAATTTTAAAAAATTATAGGAGAAAAAAAATATCTGGAAAAAGTATTGTGATGAAACAGAACTACGAATGACTGAACACACACACAGTATAGTAAATATATATGTAAATAAGCTTCCTCAATATATTATTAATAATATTTAACTTTTTTAAATTTTTGTTCATATTATAATCTTAATTTATATATGTATACTATATGCATAAAGCATTTTTTATATAAATATATGTATAAAAATGTTGTACTGTAGACTTACAGCGTAAGCATGTGTTTTAAAGACCTACAGAGGTCCCTAGTGATGATTTTTTCAGACGCTCATTGCTAAGGTTTACAGCCTTGTTAAAACTATAACTAGTACAATGAACAGTAATTGTATCATAATAAAGATTTGCCAATAGAACAATGTGTTATGTGCTGCATATGTTGTATGCAAGAGGGCTTGGAATGAAATATAGTGCAACTCATGGTTTTCACTATAAGTAGAAAATTTTAATAATAACAATAAATTATATCTAACCAATGATATTTAAAAAAGGATGTCCATTACATATAAAAATACATTTAATACAATCTTTATTCAAAATACTGGAGAGAAAAATCAAAGAACTTAACATTTTTCAGCAGTGTAACTATAACATGATTTAATAAAATTTATTTTTAAAGAATAAGTTTGTTTCTATGTCCTCTAGATCAGTGGTCTTCAACCACCGGGCCGCAGAAGTTTTCTGCCGGGTCGCGCTAGACTGGCAAGAAAGTTAGTAATAACAAAATAATAAGATTTTAAACTTTTAATTAATATAAACAGTTTTTATTTACTTTTTCATCGCATTTTTACCCTATTAAAAAATAAGAAACAACAAAAACGAAATCTAATCAATCATACATAAATTAATTTGTTTTTCTATTTGTCACAGATGTTTATGGAGAGATAGAATTAAATCTATTATTTTTCTAAAAAAATTCAAAATTTAAAAAAAAAAGGTTTTTTATTAAACAAACTCCAGTTGTCTTTTGATAGCCAATCACGGTCGCTTGTCGGCATTGTTTATGTGTTAAAACAAGATCAAAACTTTTGACTTTTTCAAGTTTCGTTTTCTTTTTTTTTTGTTTAAAAATACGCCCACTTTTTTTTTGGCCTATAAGGCGATATTTTTTGGTTTTATTTGTATATTGCTAATATACTAAAACTTTTATTTTTAAAACCAATTTCTGTTAACCTTTTTTTAAAAATAAAAACAAACAAAAAATAACTTTGCGATTTTTTTTTTTTGCTTTAGTTGTATTACACGATATCTATTTTACCTTTTTTAAAAAAAAACTTTTCCTATTAATTACATTTTTTGATCCTTTCAACACACCAGCACAAAAAAAAAAAAATTACAATAACATCAAAACTTCAGACTTTTAGATGTTTCGTTTTATTTTTTCAGATTTAAAATACAGCGAATTTTTTTGGACTGTACAGTAATTAATTACACGATTTCTATTTTGCCCTTACTACTATCAAAAGACAACCTCCATATATATATAACCATCTTGTATATTTAACATTAAATACAGATATTACATTTATCATAATCATTGCTATGTGATTACACTAGCTATGATATTTCCCAACATTCAGGTGAATAACATTTTATTCTTGAATGTTTTAACAATGAAATAATAAACATAGAAATGCAAGCACATTAATGAGAATGATTGGTATTGTACTGTTTTCTGTGTTCAGCATGTGAAGGTAAGCAACACCATTACAATACACAATAACTAGTGTGCTGTTTTGGTCAGTTATAATAATTATGCTTATCTAAGGCTAAGCAGGTTACATCTTTACAAAAATTTATCTGTAAACTTCTGCCGGTCCGTGAAATCTTATCCTTATTTTTGCTGGGCCACAGGTGTGAAAAGGTTGAAGACCACTGCTCCAGATCCTCAAAAACAAAATAGATATATATTAAGAAATCTACTTACAATTCAATGCAAGACAGATAAGAATGCTTAATAGAAAAACAATGGCTTGCAGGTCTATGAATTGAACAAATAAGTCATACTATATTTATAAATTTAATTACCCAAAATGAACTTTTCATATTTCCGACTGTTGAATACTTTATAATATTTATTCACTCCCCAAAATTCATTTAACTTAACTCAACTTTAATCTTGCGGAAATATTAAATATATACATGGATGTCAAAGCTGAAAACAGAGAAAAATGATTTGTTACTGTAGTAAAATGATCAGAACAATCCCAAGAAATGCCTACAAAAAAATATGAAGCCATGTTTTACAGATTGTATATAACGAATATGTGCAAAAGATAGATACTGCACATTAATCGAGACCATTTTCTTTGGATCTGTGTTTTTTTGCCTCTACTCTTCATAAACTCATAGCTAATCTTTGTGTGAAAGTTTATGGTTATGGTATTTTACAAGTAATTAGATATTGGACTAATTCAAACTTTATTTAAACTTTTTAAATACGTTCATTAGTAATAACATACAGATTAGTATATTACATGATTCAAAATATTATTATTCTCAATTGTTCAAGCGTTGATGGCCTGAGTAAGAGAGGAAAATAATAAAGCTCAGCCTTGTATACTATTACTAATAACCATTAGACACCAGTAACCACCTAAACATACCAATATAGATAGTAATCAATATTTCTCACTGTTGCCAAGGCAATCTCTCTCAATATGTTTAGATGGTTACTGTTTTCTAATGGTTACATATTATCCCATTTAGCTTTATGCATTACTTCACTTATTACTAATAAGGATTGAATGTGTTTGAAAAGCTTAAATAAAATTTGAATTTTTCTAAAGATTAACCGATGGAAATTGTACAATATATAATTACTATCATAATTAGTCTTTTTCTTAAAATCATCAATCTTTTTTTTTTACTTCTCTACTTCTTATTCACGAGTCAACATTTATATTATTGATCTATCTTCAATAAATATATAACTAGGGAAAGGAATGTAATTACATGAAAATGTTCTAATATGTATTGTATCTCTTAAATCTGATAAGGGATTAAATAATTTTAGATAAATCAGTGAAAAGCTGAGTAAAATAAATGATGATAAAATTTCATAACATTTTAAATAAGTACTGGCTAATTTTTGACTTCTGACCTGGGTTTTATTATTGTTGTTTTGAGATTGTTGATTGATCCGTTTTCTTTTTGGATAATAAAAGAATATAATATAAAAAAGATGCCCAAAATGATTTTAAAAATTTTCAAGATAACAACTAAAGTTCAAAACTAATCTTTTTTTTTTTTTTTTTAATATGTCAACGCGTTGAGCAGGAAGCGAACCCGGGCCAGTTGCTTGGAAGGCAGCTATACTAACCACTATATATAACTGAACACGAAGTAACTGAAATTTCCAATGAGTTATTAGCTATTTGGTATAATGGATAGCTTATCCTACAATGTGAGCTTCACAAATTTAGATAAACTTAAAATCATAACACTATGATTTGTTTTCTAGTCATCTATTGAATCCAGTTAGAAGTTCAATTATTGGTCAGCTAACAGACATGTTAGTTAGTCTTAGCTAAAAGTTAGAAGAAAAAAAACCCATAAACCCTAATCACACATCAGATTAGTCCTGTATTATCTTATTTGTAGTTACCCTGCTAAGAGAAGCCTAGTGGTAAATTATTTTACCTATTTTAATATTTACCTTTATTTAAGAAAATTAATGATATCTTGACAATCTAAACTACAAACACAAAAAATGTAGTAGATATTTTTTTTAAGATTATCTATTATCTCATCAAATATTGGTAGCCTAACGGTTAGCATAGCTGCCTTCCAAGCAGCTGGCCCGGGGTTCACGGCTCGGTCAATTCATTTGACATATATATATAGTCCTGAAATGGATTTATTGTCTCAAATGATAATAATATTCATTTGCAGTAACAATTTGAAGTATCACTATAGCCATATTTAAATGTGTGTGTTCTTTTCCTGCCCCCACCCCTCCAATAATTTTTTGATAAACTTTTTTAATCACGTCCACATTTTATTCAAATGCATTACATATATATATAATCATTACAGAAACACGCACAATAAAAAAATAAAAAAAACTAGTATAAATACGATATATAGAAGGTATCGTCTGCTCATTTAAAATTAATTTCAAAACTAAAAACTAGTAATTTCTCCAATATGTCATTTTATTCATTACATAATTGAAAAATTAAGTTCTTTTATTGATAATTATTAACTCTGCATTCTTAACTTTAAAGAAATCACTTAAGGCATTTTTTAAAATGACATTTTAAATAAATTTATAATCAAGTTATAAAAAAAAAAGATCTAATCCTAGGTTTAAAATATACTAATTTTAGAAAACCATGTGATCCAAATTTTTTAAATTACTGAGTAATGAAATCACGTAGTTCTTCAACAACAAAAAAAAATTGGATAGAAGCTCACCAGAGGTGTGCAAAAGATTTCGACGTTATCAAGTTTAATGACATTTCTTCAAGGTCAAACTGACAATAAAACCTCAAGCTGTATTCAGTAATTATTAATTTTCATTAGTAAATATATACACACAGAC
The DNA here is from genome assembly GCA_028023455.1 of Epiperipatus broadwayi. NCBI lineage: Eukaryota > Metazoa > Onychophora > Udeonychophora > Euonychophora > Peripatidae > Epiperipatus > Epiperipatus broadwayi. The sequence goes on along the minus strand of JAQFVV010000010.1, from coordinate 14,049,666 downwards.
ATGATCAAATACTTTAAATATAGTATGTTTATAAAATAACCCCGTGTGTGTGTGCATACAAATATACCTTTATCCTTTACGTGTGTGTGTGTATAAATATTTTTTTGTTATATTGTATATATAATTAAAAAATAGAATAGCCTTCAATTAGACCATTGCAATGCAGAGGTCTCGCAGTGGAAAAAATTGAAGATAATATTCGTCACGCTTGAAAAATGGCAGATGGTAAGTGTTTGAACGTCTTTCCATTCTTGTTTCACCATCTAGCTAAGAATAGCCAGATATCCATTTAACCAACCAATATTAGATGATTAAATGATTGGTTAAAAGCTTACCCCCTGAAATAAAATTTTGTCTGATTGTAATATGAACAAAAAATTGTCAAGTACACTCAGATATGAACTCCTGGGAATGGGCTTGATGGGCAAATAAATTATCACTATGCCAAATTGCTTGTCATTATGCAAACATATTCCAATTTGTAAAGTAAAAATTTTTATTTTTATTTTGTATATATCATCATCATGATCATCATCAACCATTATCAATTCATTGTAGGATGATCTCTCCAAATTCAATCTATCTCCTATCTTTAGCTTCTCTTCTCCACATCACCCCTGCACACTTTCTTATTCCATCCATCTCACATGTGGTCTCTTTTTGGATCTTTTACAATCTCTTGGAATCCGGTTTAAGATTTCAATTGTCCATCTTATATCACCTTATAAACTTTTTTTTCATTGAACTAATTCAATGAACTATATTTCCCATTTAACAGATCACCATTAGATAAAATTGAACGGAAAAGTAAAGATAAAAATCCTTGTAATTCAAAATAATTTTATTTCAAAATTATAGAAAATTATATTTAAAAATATTTCATTTGAACTACAATGAAAAAAATATTTTTTTTTAATTGTATTTTTTATTATTGGCCAATTAACAGAAATCTCCAAGATTATCAAAATATAAAGTGCTTCACTTTTTTTTTTCCGCCTACCTTAATTTTTCTTCCTAAATAATTTATTAAATGACTATTTATTTTCTTAGGAATTATTTCTTCCATATCTTTATCACCTTTCCAAAATAATCCAAAAACATATATAATACATACCAAAATGTTAATTTTCTTTCAAAATTTGAATCATTAATACATCTTGTTTTCCTGGCACTTTTATTACAGAATTACTTTATATATTTTAATGTCCTAATTTATAATAAGATTTGGAGAGAAAATGCAAAAAATAAGATAATAAAATTTTTAGAAAATGATAAAACTGTGCGTAATGGTTTGCAAAGTTTTTCTTTTTAGCATAGAGGTAAAATGTAGTTTTTGAACACCAGTAGCTTGGTAGAAACTTGAGGGAAAAAGTGGTTTTCAACTAAAATCATAATATAATCCTTGGATTAAAAACATAACACTTTTATATATATTTTTCTCTTTTGACATTTTAAAAAGTTTAATATGATTTGTTAAATTGTTAAAAATGTTTTCTTAAGAACTTTTTTCATTTGTGTATGTATGAATATATATTGCAGTCCTTTAACAATGACCATTTAAGGTAATTGAAACATGGGGGGGAGTGGATATTAATGATTCGGTAATAAATAAATAAGATTTGAAAGAAAATGGGGAGTATTTATGCATTTTAATATAAATCTCATAAATTATCTTGCTTTTATTTAATGCAATTTAATTACAATAGAAATTTTTGAAATCTGCTGTGTGGTAAAAGACTTTTTTTTTCATATGTGGATAGCATCGGCTGGGAGGCGAACCCGCAACAACCGTCTGCAACCAACTGCTTGCTTGCAAGGCGGCTGTGCTGATCTCTCTGCTAACAACGCTTGACTTTTTTATCATGATTTAATGTATAACAGACATTCCAATTAAAATAAATTGTAAAATAAAAATATTTTAAAAAAATATTCAAGTAGCAAAAATCTCTATGTGACTCATTCCTAAAAACATATACCCATTCTAACTCCAGAAAAATAACTTCAATGCAAAAAAAAATAAGTTTTTTTAATGACTGTACAAATCTTACCTAATATCTTATAATCTTTTTATATATTTATCAAAGCGTTAGACATCATCATCATCATCATTATCAACCATTATCAATCCACTGCAGGATGAAGATCTCTCCAAGTTTAATCCATCTCCGATCTTTAGCTTCTCTTCTCCACATCACCCCTGCATCCTTTCTTATTTTGTCCATCCATCTCACATGTGGTCTTTTTCTGGGTCTTTTACAAACTCTTAGAATCCAGTTTAAAATTTCAATTGTCCATCTATTATCATCTCTTCTAGCAATATGTCCAGCCCAACTCTACTTCAATCTTTTAATTTTTTCAATGAGGTCAGTAACACCTGTTTGTTCTCTTACCCATACATTGCATTTTCAATCTCTTCTTGTTACTCCCAACATACATCTCTCCATACTTCTTTGAGTGGTCTGAAGTCTCTGTATTGCTCTTCTATTGAGTGTCCAAGTCTCAGATCCATAAGTAAGAACTGGTAAAACACATGTGTTAAAAACCTTCCTTTTCAAACACATAGGCATATTTCCTTTTAGTATCAAGTTATTTCTACCAAAAGCACCCCAATCAAGTTTAATTCTATGATTAATTTCCTCCATTATGTTTCCATCTGTATTAATAATCTGACCAAGGTATTTGTAACTGTTAACTTCTTCTAATTCATCATAATCAATCTTTATTTTCATATTTTGAGCAAATCAATTAAACATTACTTTAGTCTTTTTAACATTTATCTTTAGTCCTACTTTCCTACTTTCATCTGATAACTCCTGCAACATTTCCTGCAGCTCTGAAGCATTATTTTCAAAAACAACTACATCATCTGCAAAATCTAAAAGACTTAAATAATCTCCATTTACTTTCACTCCTTTAGTTTCCCATTTTAATCCACAAAATACTTCTTGCAGCACTGCTGTAAAAAGTTTTGGAGATATGGAGTCACCTTGTCTTACACCTTTCTCAATGTTGACTTTGCCAGTATCATTATGTAATCTAATTGTTGCTGTTGCATTTTTATAAATATTCTTTAAAATATGACAATATCCTGGATCTATACCTTGATGATCCAATGCTTTAATCACTGAAGAAATGTTTATAGAATCAAATGCCTTTTCATAATCTACAAATCCAAAACATAATGACAACTCATATTCATTTGTCCTTTCTATAACTTCTCTCAGTACCTGAATATGATCTACTGTACTAAAACCACTTTTAAATCCAGCTTGTTCTCTTGGTTGGTGGAAATCCAATGTTCTCTGTAGATGAGTTGTAATTATCTTGATAAAAATTTTATATAAAACTGATAAAAGGCTGATAGGTCTGTAATTTCTAATATCTTCTTTATCACCTTTTTTAAATATTAATATTATTACTGCATTCTTCCAATCATCCGGTACATCTTTATCATTTAGACATTTGGTATATAACTTTGCTAAAAAAATTTCTGTTTCTTCACCTGCTTCTTTTAATATATCAATTATAATTCCATCATTTCCTGGAGCCTTTCCTTTCTTCATACATTTAATTGCATTTCTCACTTCTTCATTTAAAATTCTGGGCAATTTGGAAGATGTAATAGATATAGGAGGTACTTGTTCTTTATTACTATATAATTCTTATAATCTTATAATCTTTTAAATTTGATACTTTGCATTTCTGTTATAATCTTTTAAGTTGATACTTTGCATGACTGTCTTTTAATTTCTTCCATAGTGAATTTTTCTTTTTGAAAAATTTCAAAACTGTGACTGAATAAACCATTTTATTGTATTCTATTCTCAGTTATATCCTCCTAATAAAAGCAATTAATATTGTACTTCTTGACAAAAGTATCTTTTAAGATAATATCTATAAACTAAATGTGATTCTACTTCGCATAATAACTAAGATTTTTAAAAATGTGTTCTTACAATTGTGATCCAATATCATCCCATCCAGAAAATTAAAGAACATAGCAATTGCTTTAGGATTTAATCATCATATTTTCAAAATATTAAAAACCATTCCCAAATGAAAATTTTCCAGTGCCTTTGTTACATTGATATTGAGTTCACATTCCATTTTCATACAATACATATGACAGAATAACAGTTCTATATACAACTAATTTGGTTAGTTAAAAGTAGTTATATCCTTATGATGAACTATTCTTTTAACTTGAGATCTCAATAACAAAGTCTGCCTTTTTATTTAAAACAGCAGTTCTCAACCTGTGGGTCATGACCCCTTTGAGGGTCGAGCAATCCTTTCATGGGTGTCGTCTAAGACTATTGAAAAAATGGAAAACACTTATTTTCGATTCACAACCTATGGGTCATGATGCCTTTGAGGGTCAAGAAACCCTTTCATGGGTGTCGCCTAAGACCATTGGAAAACTGGAAAACACTTATTTTCGATTCATAACAGTAGCAAAATTAAAGGTTGGCGGTCACTGCAATCTAAGGAACTGTATTAAAAAGTCGCAGGCATTAGGAAGACTGAGAGCCACTGATTTAAAAAGATACCAAGAATTTAAACTGATTCACATTCCCTAGCAAGAACTTTGTAGCATAATAGTTCATGCATCTACACACTATAATAATTTTTTCAAATCATAGTATAGTTTAACTCGTATATATGTGGGGGGGGTTATAAAAAATTGTTATTCTAAACTTTAAAATATAATGGAAGCTAATAAAAAAATGGTTGAGTTTTATGTAGTTACTATATTATATTATTATATATGCAATAAATTGTCAATTTATAAATAAATTTATTCATAAATGAATAAAATATAAATAATGTATATTTTAGCAATTAACAGTTATAGAAGTTCAGAGATATTTGGTGATTCAACTATAACATATCTGAAATATTTATTTCCCTGACGTCCTACTTATTTTTGATGACCAAGTAATTTTAAAGGCAAATCTTAAAATTAACAATTATGAGAAAGTCCATAATGGAAAGGCATCTTCAACTTATGTTAAATAATTTATTTTCAAATAAAAAAAAATCATTATATAACACAAATAACTCAATAAATAATCATTTTTTACAATGTGGTAATAATTAAAATGTACTTTAAAAGTGTGATGAAATATCAATATCAGAACGTATTCTAAAATAAAACTTTAAAATTTTAGAATATATTAGTCACCTATGAAGAGGTTTTAATGAAAGAAAATATTAAGATGTTTAATTGATTCTCTATAATGAAAAGTATGATCCTGAAATATGAAATTCATAAGCAAATTATGCAAGATAGCATCAGCAGTGTTGTAAAAAAATTAAATACATTCTTACAACAAATTATAATTGAATTGAAGCCCTATCTGGTTCTTCTTATTATTTATTTATTTATTCTGTTATGGTTTTCTAAATATTTCATTTAGTAGAAAGTGAAAATCAGACATCTCCAAAAAATTGTTATGACTCAATTTTATTTGTTTTCCTATTTACTTTATGCTATTAAAATACTTGATTTAATCAGTAATAAATTTTGATTGGTATATCTTATAAATAAATAAATAATGTGACCAACATTGTATAGATCTTTAACTGAATTTTCATGTAATTGTTCAACAATAAATTTATTTATTGCCATCCAATAATCTTTCTATATTTTTCTTCTGATATGTCATATTTCAAACTGAACTTTGTATATGTAATTAAAGTATGTATACAAAATGTTTTCTTTGATTGCTTCTTTTACAAAATTAGATAGTCAGAGCTAATAACAGAGTAGCAATCAACTGATTATTACATCAAATTCTTTCATAATTCATCAGGGTAGAGAAACCAAAAACTGGAAAAATTTAGATCACTGATGAGTATCATTTTCAATTTTAGTCAGTTTTGTTAATGCTATTAATAATATTATTAGTAATAGTATTAGTAAGATGAGTTCTATAACCCTATGCAGTTTTGGATTTATGAATTAAACATTTATGAGTTGAAGCTCAATCTACCATATAATCTTCTAAGCAAATAATTATTCGCCTTTTTTTTTTTAATTTTTACAAAAGATCCATAAGTTGTGAAAGAATAACTGTATGGTTCACAATAGTCTTTTTGAAAACTGTGCTTAGTTACAAAATATTCTCTATAAAAACAGATGATATAGAACAGAGATATTTCAAACTTTAAACCAAAATAGTAGAGAACTACTAGGGAGCCGATTTCTTCTGGAAATCAACTACTGAGTTAAAGTAACTGTGCCGTGAATCATTGTAACTTTTATTAATTTCTTATTGCTTAGACTGAAAACTGTAAACTTTTTTCAAATCTTTTTAAAAGATAAAGGTAATTAATACAATAATGTTAAGGGTTCATAATAATAATAAAAAAATGAAGATTTCAGGCTATTCCAAGACTTTGAACATCCTCAGCTCCTGTTTTCTTATATGAAATTAAAACAATTAAGAGCTCAAATTAAAACACAGAGAAATACAGTTTCCTAAGTTGTAAAAATAATTTACAATTAAAACAAGGGTTGCTTCATAAATATTTACAATAAAGCAACGATGATTCCGGCAGTAATATAGTACTATCATCAAATAGCTAAAATACTAATACTTATACTTTCTTACATTGGATGAATAATTTACAATTAAAACACTGGTTGTTTTACAAATAATAACGTTTAAAAAAGAAGCCAAGATGATTCAAATAATTAGATAATCATCGATAAATAGCTAAAATACTAAATTTCTTGAAGCAAATCATGATCTTTAATAAAAGAAAAGAAAATAGTAAAAAGATAAAATTATAAGAAGAAAGATAACTGTAGTATAAATTTTAAAAATTAAGAATAACATAGAATTTGATTTCAAAAATCTATATACTCCTTATGTTTAAATAATTTTAATCCAATTGATTAATACTATATGCATAAAAACTTTTTTTCTGTATGTAAATTTCCTCAATAAACCTGAATCATATATTCTTTCTTGAATGCCTGTTTACATCTCAAAAGTATGTTCAATTACAAATATAAAAAAATCTAAGGTTAGTTCAAGAATAATTTTCTCTATTATTAAAATTCTGTTTTTTGTTTTTTAATTTATCCAATCGTAATACGATTTAATGTAAGCATTTGGTGTTGCAAGAATCTTATCTAGCACCAAAAAAAAAAAAGCTGCTTGAATTCTTGCCTTTGGGTAAACAATTATTATAAGTGAGCTGAATATAAAAAATGGCACCACCAAGTACATCAAAGAATTAACATGTGATGCAACCCAAGTTCATGATATCCATTTAAATATTAAGCTGTTCAAGAATTGGAACATACTGGATACTTTTCTAAACATCCAAGGAATTAAAATTTAAAATAGAAAAATGAGTTAAAGATACTAGTTGGAAGGACTCTGTAATAATGGATATAGCATATATATATAATGCTTGAAGTGATAACCTCTAAACTTGAATTAAAGATGTCTACCTTACTAGCATCACCATTTTCACAAAACAATTTTCATGTTTTTATGCTCTGAATAATAATAAAAAAATCTGCATAAATTATAAATTCTAAAGAAACTTTCAATAATAAGATGTATATTAAACTTTCAATAAGTAATAGAATACAATAATTAAGCAATAACATCTATTACTAGCAAGATCAATTTGCCACTACCAATTCAAGCTATTAAAAAATGAATTTAAGTAAAGGGGAGGAAGGTAATATTCTAATCCCGTTTATTAATTCAGAACTGTTTCTGATTACAGATTATAGTAGGTCAATAAATTCTATTGACAATTAAAATTGTTTTTAAAAATGAAATAAAGTTTCGTTTTTATTTCCATTCTAGTTAATTGATGTTTCAAAACAAACTAAAAAAGCAAATCACTCTCTAGAGTAAATGTTATGATGACATTAAGCACAAAGATCACAAATAATCTTACTTTTGACTTTATCAGAGAAAAATATCGTTAGAAAATATTCCAAAAGTCCACAATAAAAATTAATCAATGAAATGAATCATCTAAAATATCAAAGAAAGATAGTTATTTGTTTAAACATATACATAATCTGAGTAGGCAGGGGTTACCAGGTAACAGGATATAACAAACCAATAATAATTATTATAGCTAGTAGATTACTTTGGCTGTCATGCAGTAACATTATGTTGAATCCTAACCCCCCCTCTCCCTTCGGACTTTCAAAAGGTAAAAAAAAATCAAATGAGGTAATGCTTTACAAGAAGGTCATAAACACTTGTAAAACCTAGTTATTTTTTGATAATTTTAAGCATATTGGATAGAAATAAGATTAATTGCTCATGTTTTGAAGATACAGTTTTTTGTGGGTATTTGATAAACTTGTTTTGATACATAATATACAAAAGTGATAGGTTGAACAAGGGTCAGACAAATTCTGACCAGCACAGTCTGAAAGTAACAACGTTCAGCATCCACATTTCACAAGAGCTTTTAAAATTAAGATTTATTTATCCCACTATACGTATTGCCACACACAGCAAGCTAGAGTAATCAATGGATGCCAGAAGGCTTGTGCATAAAATCCCCACCTAGTGCCTACTCATCCAATATCCCCAGATTAGTTTCTGGCTTGTGGCCTTCGTCAGTGAGGAGCCTTGGATCTGAGAGCACTGCACCTAGATCTTAGCTTGCTGTGTGTGGCAATACGTATAGTGAGTTTTGCCTGTTTTAACAACAGTTATACCAAACATAAGAGGTGGTGGTCATGTGATGTTTATTGGCTTAAATTCATTTATCCCACACAAATTTTAGTATACCAGAATAAATCTTCATCTGCCTTTTTTATTAAAGAAAGTACAAGTGAGTTGTGGTGAATCATTTAAAACAATACTTACAAATGATTTTTCCACATGACCTACTGCCAAATGGCAAATCTAATTGCTTTGAAAACTGCAATCACAATTATTAGAACCTATTCATCACCAACAAATAAGTTAACTACCATCAAATATTCTGACTATTATTTGTTCCTATTCTCTTTCTAATAACACTCTCTAATCTTTCTGAAGAGACATCATGTTCGTAATCTCTTCACTAGAGCTTTAAGTATATCAATTCATTAAGAATAATAGTAACATCGTGTTGGATAATAGTTTTATACTAATGCCCAGTTCTGTAAGATGACAATCATCAACATTTTTCTATCTTTGTGAAATGCCTAGAATATGTTTCTGTATTAATCCATTGTCTAAATAAATTGTCTTTTTAGGTCATCTTATTGTGATTTTGGAAAAAAAATGTTTTCTTCAGATAAACAACTGTCTGTATGTTCAGAAAATATTTTCATTATAAATTTGTTACAAGAACATCCATGTTAATAGCTTTCAATAGATATTTTGATTATAATCATCCTATTTATGTACATGCATATATGTATATAACCATTAGAAAACAGTAAGCAGCTAAACATACCAATATAGATAGTAATCAATATTTCTCACTGTTGTCAAGGCAACTTCTCTCCTTGTATATATATTGAACAGGAAATTTTTGATGTTAAAACAGGCAAAACTCTCTATACATATTGCCACTCGTGTGAAATTTTTGATGGTAGTTTTTGAGGAAATATTATCACATGTTGTTATGTTGAGTATGAAACGGAAAATTGGGTGATATTTTATGAGTAATCATGAAAGCCAACTTGCAAATATAACCATACATTAGGGTGTTAATTCTATAACTGAATCAAATCCCCTAATTTCACATGTATATCTGCAGAAAAGAAATCTTTATTTATGGTACCATTTTCCCTCTGCATAAAACAACTTCCATTTACATTTCCAATCAAAACCTAGTAAAGTAGTATGAGATTACAATAAAATTAATATTTAAATGTGAAAACAACAATAAAAAAAGTACCAAATGAGTTAAAAATAATAAATAACAAAAACAATAGTAACTATATATGAATTGGCTACTTACATAATTATAATTATGAAGATTTATTAAGGTCCCATTACAACTATTCTTTATCATTTAAGTAAAATGTTTCAAAGTCCAATTTTTTAAAGTAGTCTATTATTGGTTGGAATAATATTTTATCACAAATACATATATAATTTAAAGTTACTACATATATATAAACTTCTAATTATAATTAATATATTGCTTATCAATAGTGTATATGAATACAATAATGCAAAATTCAATAATACCAAGATTAAATAATTTTTTAAAAAATAAGCTATTACTTAGAAATTATTTAAATGTTTGATTTCAAACCTAAATATATCAAATATTTTGCATAACCCTCAATAATGTCTAGCAAAGATAAAATGGTCATTGTGAATAATAATTTAAACATTAAAAAAAATTTGGATTTCAAGTCGACTGCATAGGCATCCATATTGGGGTTTCTTTCCTTAACTTGTAGATAACTCTATTTACTTTTAGTAGATATAATAATAATTTCAACAGTTTCAGTATAAAATATAGATTTATCCCTTGCTACTTTATTAATTTTCCATAGAAATGTTTGTAATAGTTCTTTAGGTTGGCTCTTTGTGTGTGTGTGTGTGTGTGTGTGTGTGTGTGTGTGTGTGTGTGTGTGTTGTGTGTGTGTGTGTAACGCACACAATAGTGTTAAGAGGTTCTTGAAAACTGCACAGATAAGCACCTAGCAAATGATTCAAAATTGATTTTATATCCAGACATTATTCAAGAATTTTGGCCAACATACACTAAACTAAATCAAGCCAGTTTTTACTCTATCAGTATTTTTTGGGGCTGAATTCTACTCTTTAATAATTCTATGATAAATGGCTTGCTGCAACTTATTGTCTTATTAATTGTTAATTGAATTGATAATTCATAAGTCACCATTGAACTATCAGTTTCATCTCTATAAACTTTTAGTTTGCTTTTAATTATTCTTTTTTCGATAAATATTTTAAGATTATTTTTCATTAAACATGTTATTGAATTCTTTACAGGATTTAAATCTTGTTTTCCAATAAAAAAAACTATAATTTATTGTATTTTAAAAACAGTTTGAATCCACAAGTAGAAACTTTTTTTTTTTTTACACAGAACTCAAATAAAAGAAACAACTTGTCAAGTGTTGTTAGCCGAGAGGTCATCGCAGCCGTTTTGCAAGCAAGTAGTTGGTTGCAGATGGTTGTGGGTTCGCCTCCCGGCCCATGCTATGACATATGGGGAGGGAAAAAAAGAAACAAATTTTCCTTTTAATTAATATACAACAGTATATAAAATAAATTTATTATTACTTAATTAAAGATGTAGAAATGGGAAATATTTATCAATATATTTTTTGTATTATTTCCATCACCATAGCAACGATAAGATCTAAAAGTTCCATATAGTCATATACTTGCAGGCAGTTGCCCGGGTTGCGGGTTCGCGTCCCGGCTGATGCTATGACACTTTAAAAAAAATAAAATAAAATAAAAATTAAAAAAATACACAAAAAATAATGCATAATTTTTCCCGCCACTACATTAGTATAAAGTCATTCTCTTAAGTCATAATTCTGTGGTTTGAAGGGTTTCCTCATTTAGCTTTCATAAAGAAATGTCCTGGTTTGAAAGATGTGTGAATTGATGAAACTGTTTTGAGTTAATGGAAAACTGTCTAATTAATACTTTGTATCTATTTTCTATGAGGCTATTTTTACTATCGATATCTGGTGAAGAATTATGTCATAGAATAGTCTTGAGTACCAGTAAAATTCTTTGCTGAAAAGTTCAATTGAATATGTCTATTGAAGAGTTTCTTCTTGCGATTCCAGAAAGATCTCAATGTGAAGCCATTGCACTACATAGTTTTCCTCAAACAAACTATTCCTAAGAGAATTTCTATGTAATCGTTTCTAAAAAGATTGTTTAAATTATTGTTGATCAAAGTCACTCCAAAAGTCGCACAGAATAGATGTTTTCAATATTGTATATATGGAAGACTAGACAATTTGATTTGATAAGATTAGAATAATGAATCTTTGAAGATTTCCCATTTTCATAACCTTATTAGCAGATTATGCATGACTTTCTGTTTTTGAAAAAAATCCGTAGGAAGTTATTATATAAAATGTTTTGTCTGCCATTATGAAGGGAAATTTGAAAAGTTAATTGTGTGTTGCCATGGTAATAAACTTATTTAATTATTTGCTTCTCTGTTCTAGCGACTGAGTTGAGGTCTACATACGAGTTAAATGAGTAAACAAAGTTCCTTTTTCCATTGCTAACAATTTAGGCTTTTTAATACTAGACAGCATTGTTTGTTGTGACATTTATTCATAATAATTGTTAGCATTGTGCACTAGTTATATTTGAAGTATGTTTTAAGTCATAGCTATTTATAAGTTTCAGAAATTATTACCTCATAACTAAAAATTAAAAAGTTATGGAGTTTGCCGATGTTAACATTCTTGGTTTGATTAATCATTCACTCATTATAATGTTGGAGTTATGGTTTATTCATAAGTTTAGATATGCAGAAAAAAGCTGGTCCATTATTCCAACTTATTAATTTGGGCTCTATATTATTAGATAGCACTGCCAGTTGATGGCAAATATTAAATTGTTATATTTGTTTATATATATATTTCTAAAAGAATATAAAGTTTATAATTAATGAATGCATAAAACTTTTTAAAAATAAAAGTTTATATTAAATAAAATGTCACAATTAATCTAATATATCTGACAAATTGGATATAACAAAAAATTTAATTTTACACCTGGATTATTCCCGATAATAATTAGCTGAAAATTTAATTACAATCATTTTTAGAAAACCATCAATCTTTTACAAGGTGGAGTTGATCATAAAATTTTGTAAATTTTTTTATACTTTGATGACTATATATAAAACCGATTTATACAAACAGTCATGTATAAGTGTATTTGTGTACAGACATAAGACTATCTACAAACACATTAAGACTTTTATGAAGTTCATCTACAATTACATAGTCTAGCTGACCCCAGAGACATTGATATTCAGCTAAGTAATATTCACAGAAGTGAGAAAGTAAAACATGCAAATCATCAGTTGGAGGTAATAATATGCAAGCAGTAATCTATTTTCAAATAGCATTTGAAAAATTATCTGTGCTTCATATTAAATTAAGCATGACAAAATTCAATAGAAATAAAGAAAATTCCCAAATCAGAAATGCTTAAAAGACTGTAATCAACCCAATGGTAGTTTGACATTAGCAGGTCCACATATAATTTCTAAATTTACGCATCAACATGCTATTAATATGTCTCACTTCAACAGCGGCAAAAAGTCGGTTCATAAGCTAGTAATGACAATGCATATTCTATGCCAAAAGTTAATGGGCAGGCTTAAGCTCCACAAAACGTCAACAAAGTTTTGCTTAGCGATGATTCATATTGCCATTGTTGATTCAGCAATCAAATAGAACTGTGCAGAATACAGTAGATTACAATAGCTTATCATCACTGATTTACATTACTAATAAGATCTTACCACCATATTTTTTATAATCTTATGCTACGTTTCTAAATAGCTGAATATGATACTACTATTGAATTCAATACTTATAAGCACATCCTTATTGGACAATGGTCATGTGAAGAGAACAAATAGTAACAGACTTTCTAAAAAGCATAAACAAAGAGTTTTACTAATTACTCAACAAGCTTTGTGATAAATGCTTAAGAGAAAGCATTTAAAATATCAGAAACCACACCCAAACTCCAGACCAATAGTTTCATGCTTTGGCACTCCTCGGTGAGGCGCTAGGATAGTTTCAGACACTAGATCTAAAAATACCAACCCAAAGCCAGCATTTATCTTAAGAATTAACCATAGAGTAGAAAGTCTGAAATTTTCAGAACAACCAGCTATCTTACTCAAATACCTATATGGGGCTGAGACATCTTCAGCCAAACTATGAAAAGCTCTTTGTTTATATTTTACAAGCTTAAAAAAGTGGGGGGATCACATGATTTGTGATTATTTTTTTATTTCTTCTTAAAATGGATTTTCATAGGAAAGAGTGTTATCCTTTCAAAGATATGCTACTTATTAACAGAATATATCAAAGGATAGAAAACAGTAGAGGCTAAGCTAAGTGTTAAAATCCATCTAAAAAAAAAACCTTCCAGAAGTTAAAAGATAGCCATGCTAATGCCAAATAAAGAAACCAAAGGATTAGAGCATGTGATATATGTAAATGTAGTTGACTTCAAGAATGGATCACACAATCATTGCAAATCTCCCAATTCTTTAATCTCTTAGTTTTTTTTCTCATCATTAATGAACTAATGTGAGTACAAGACTAAAAGTTTACAGGCTGCTGCTAGTTCTATAGCTCTTCTCCATTATGATAGTATGTGATTATATGCAGCAATAACTCGTACTTTCAAGAGATTCTTCAATTACATTGAGAACTTTATAGGTGTTACCTTGATTGCCCTGCAATGTTATAGGATTATTAAATGAGATAAATGATAACTGATCATACACATCCATAAGATACCAAGTGATTTATCACTCAATACCATATTTGATTGACATCAGTAAACATAATGGAATCAGATTCTATATTCCCTTCATGTAATTAAAATATTGCTTTGCATAACTCGTGATCAGGACAATTTCTGCCAAGCAATAATATCATTTTCAGTTTTACATCCTCTGCCTAACAAAGTTTTTATTTCATTATCATTACAGCAGTAATAACAAAAATGCAGATAAATTCCCTGAAATTGCAACAAATGATTTTTAAAAACCCTCCACTAATACTGAAAATTTGTATTATATTTCAGTGGGTTTTTTTTAACAGATAACATATCAATATACATCTGATCAATCAACAATAACATTTTCAAACTAGCTAATAATAACTAAATACTCTATTTAAATAAATGCTTAATATGTAAATTCCAAACAGTATATGAAATAACTCTTAAATCATCTGATAAAATATTTCATAAGAACAGTATGATAAACAGCACAAATGCTAATGTTCAATTGTTATTTGTTAGCCAACAAAAGATCTTTTTTGCTAGGTTTGTTGTCAAATAAAAATGATTTACCATTAACATTTGCTACACTTTAATGTTCTGATGGAAGATTTTATGACCTAATAGTTATTTTCGATTGTAGTAAACTATAAGTGATTATTATTATTATTATTTTTTTTTATCAAAAACAGGTTTTATTCAACTATGTTTACAATAAAAGAAAAAATTATAAAATAACTTATTAAATTTGGCAATACATTTATAAACGATTAAATTACTTAATGTCCAATATTAATAAGATTCCATGTGGAATTTACTATAAAGTGAAGGGCTAACTTCAAATCTCTTTCTTTGATATCTTTTAATTTTTGTAAAAAAAATTAATTTTGGATCATGCATAACTGACTTGAAGATTAGGAAGCATCTGACAAACCATAGACAGAAAGTGATGAAAGTTGCACTTCTTATAATTGCAAAATCCCCATAGGCAATACCTTCTATGAGTGTGTTGATAATTGGATGTTTTGGTGTATAAATTAGATTAATCAATATTCTACAGCCCTGAAGAGAGGAACAATCATTGAAAATGTGAAATATGGTATCATCCTCTCTATGGCAGAGTGAGCAAACAGGATCCAAAGATGAAAAACTTCTATACATCCCAAGAAAGTGGCTTGTTGGAAGGGCATTGAGATTTAGTTTTAAGTGATGATTATTTTTATGTAATAAGTAAAATATAGCAATTATTTTATAAATAACAAAATTCAAATAAAGTCATTGTTCTGATTAAATGTATGTCTTTAATTCCTAGTCAAGGAGTAATTTGCAAGACAAATAAAATATATTTTCTTCTAAGACATTGCATAAAAGAAAATTAAAAGTTCCTCTACTATTTTAAAGTGGTACATTCTTATTAAAATACATATGAATCAATAAAAGATTAATAACCTAAATGTTTAGTTCTTTTAATACAATATGTGTTTATATTTACAGAAATACATAAATAACTTTCTCATTATAAATAACATTTTTATCTTCATTATCTTATAATAAATAAATTTACATTAAAATAATTTTACAAACACAACATTGTCTCTTTACATATGAAGTAATAAGCATTCAAAACCAAAATATTAAATAACAGGAAATTTTATTTCTGGATTGGTATACATATTGAATAATGACTAAGGGCGGCAATAACGGCATATAAAATCATAAGGCAACTGTGGTTTGAGTTATACAAAATAATCTTTAGAATACTCTAAAGATACAAATAAAATAGTATTAAATCAGGTAATTCTTGAAGATATTCCATAGTTTCCTTATGAAGTAATTAATTTCCCTCAAAAATGATACGATGTCTATATATTATAGAATACTCTTTAAAAATATATCTATACACAAGGAAAGGTCAATAAATAAAATACAAACCCTATAAAAAAATAAAACATTAAGAAAAAACACTGATAAACTTGCTCTACCACTTCAATACTCCTTCAAAACCAGCAATGCAGATATCCTGTATCTGTTAACATGGTCACTCCTATATATATATTTTAAACTCATCATCATATCCAATTATCCAAATTTGATACAACATATGCAAACAAACATTTCTTTCTTTTTATATTAAAAAATGTACAATAGCATATTACTCTTTGGAAATACATTCCTCAAGATTTCCAATTCAAATTAATATGCAAAAGCATATCAGTTACCCAATCTATTGATGAATAGATAAAATTGTTTTTATTATAACTGTTAAACTTTCCTAATGGCCTGGCAAAACTGTGAAAACTTTTTTCTGGTTCCATATTCTTGCAGAGAACCTATCCATACTAGACCATCTGGCCATCCAATATTTTTCAATAAATGAATATCCGACTATTCCCTCCAAAATAATAAAAACAAACTGGTAGTCACCAACCTAATGAGAAATAGCTTTTTCACTCCTCACTCATCTATAGAGGGATCTGAAGTGGCATTTATACAGCAGAAATATATTTAAGACATTATTTTGCCTTTTATAGATGAGCATATGCTTCTAATTAAAGTCTTGCATATAAAATACTGTATTAAAAATTGTCATCAAAATATTGTTTTGATAAAATAAAATTTAATTAGGCTTTTTACTAAGCAAACATTAAAAACATATTTAAAATTAATTATACTAGTAATCAATTTCAAATATGTTTTTAATTAATACTGATTTGTACAGCATTAATACAATTTAAAACCCCAATATCTTAAAAATAAAACTAATCAGGCAGACACACATTTAACACAAATCAAGGCTTCATAAATCAACATATTTGCATTTCTAGTCCTAGCAATTTTTCTAGTTATTTCCTGAACTCTCCAAGACTAGCAATTGCCTAAAAAAAATGATGAAACCCATAAATCCTCTTTTATCCTTAAGGATCAAACGGAGAAATGTAGCTGCCAGATACTTATGAAGCACAATTAGACCTAACAGATAACACTTTATGACACAGATTACAAATAATGTGAAAAACATTTTTTCGCATTTCCAAAAGCAGTTTATTCTTTAAAAATAAACATTCCAAACCAATTGAAATTCATTTAATTAACTTAATCTCATGGCCTTTGCACTTTTTAAAAAGTAAATAAAATTCAAGAAATTAAAAAAATAAAATGAGTGACTCGGACACTTTTTTTTAAAAAAAAAAATTATCCTAAAATCCCCATTTGTGCAGTACACTTAAAATTTGATGAAATATAAGCTGGGTTTTCTGACAAAGAATGAATGATTTAATAATACAGCCAGATAATGCTACTTGAACATTGGTAGCCATATTTGCCATTACTTGCCATAATTATTAATATAATTTATTTTAACGTCTCATATATTGCCATTACTTGCCATAATTATTAATATAATTTATTTTAACGTCTCAATTTTATATTTTAAACTTTAATAAGTTCTGTGTCAGTATAATTACAGTTTATAACAAAAAGCCTCCCTAATCGATAAATATCTGTGCCTTTCAAGTATCTTTATATTATTCAACTTAGCACCTGATTATCTATTTTTAAAAACTATTAACAAATCATTATTCCGATTTATTAATATCCCCTTTCTCAATTGTCTAAATATAGTGTATTTGCTTCAATAAAATATACAAAAGAATGTGTGTCAATCTAGCTATCCAATGTATTTACTAATAAATGGGTATATAGTTATTTTTAACTGGAAAATACAAGGTTCTCCATAACTTTAATCAGATAATTGCCAATAGGTTCTCATTCTCAATATATATATAAAAAAAGCCATAACTTTCATTACTGATTAGGAAGATGTTATACATGTATAAGCTGTAAATGATGTACACATATATAGACATATAGAAATTAAAATACCTTTAAATAACCTCCCATTATCATTTTACTCTTGCCAAAAATAGCTAGATACCCATTGACCAACCTAATATTGGATGATTAGTTGAGTTAGCAATGAGGTAGTTAACTGATTAAAAAGTATTAACTGAGCTGGATTTCAATACAAGTCGTAAGCATGTTAAGTGAATATATTAACACTATATCATGAGGACTCTTAAGTATAGATATTTACAATTATTTACTTATTTATCATATAATCAACCGCTCAGAAGATTGAATCATCTTTGTGCGCATTACAGTGACAGGAAAAAGCTATCTGCTCTACAGGCTAGATTCCCCACACATAAACCTTCCTCAAATGGCACTCAAGCCAGAATCTTTTCTCTCAAAAATTAGATACTCTTACTTATTATGGACCTACTGACAAGTGCTGGTTTAGCATGAAATACATTTATTGGTGATTATTCAGCTTTTTGACATGTGTGTGAACAAGTGTGTCGGCAGTAGGAGATAGTGTGGATAGTTGAGAGTCATGTGAAAGTCTGAGTTCAAACCTCTATATATTACATATTGGAGTGCAGGTATGAAAAAGCCTGTACTATAGAAAAAATGCATATATTAAAATATGCTCATTAATGTTATTTCATTACTTAATCTGTAGCTAATGGCTAAGCAAGTGTAAATAAATATTTTTATATAAAATTTTCTGCTAATGTAGAAGTCAATTTTTTTCCCCAAAATATCTTAGTTTATTTTATAAAAAGAGCTTAATATGCATATATATATAAATAACATTTGTAACATCAAATGACAATGAGTTTAATCTTTTTTTTTTTAAAAAAAATGATTAAGAAAAAAAAATCTATAAAGACATTAATTAAAATGTTGCAACTTGAAGTTTTTACTTTTCCTAAACAATTTATCTGTAAAGCAAAACATGAAACTTTTTTTGTGTGTATGTTTCAAAATACCTTATTTAACATAAAAAAAAACAATCATATGATAATAGCCCAACTTAATAGGAATCTTCATTCTATTGTCAAGGCAAAACTCTATGAATAAAAGTTTGTTACTCTATGAATAAAAGTTTGTGTTGACAAGCTTGAACTATTATCAATGATTTATATTTGTGATCCATCTATTTTTATAAAAAAAATTATGTTTATCTGAATAAAAAAATTTTCAAATACTGTGAAACCACAATCTTTAGTTGATAAACATTGACTGTTTATTGTTATATTCAACACATATATATATAACACAAACATTTTTGTGTATAATATGCATATATAAATTAAGATAAAATATATACTGTTTATTATAATATTCAACATATTTATATATATAACACAAACATTTTTTATGTACAATATGCATATATAAATGAAGATAAACAAAATATGTATTGTTTATTGTAATCTTCAACACACACATATATAACAAACATTTTTATGTATATGCATATATAAATTAAGATAAACAAAATATGTAGTTTATTGTAATGTCTAACACACACACATATATATAACAAACATTTTTATGTATAATATGCATATATAAATTAAGATAAACAAAATATGTACTGTTTATTGTAATGTTCAACACACACATATAACACAAACATTTTTATGTATAATATGCATATATAAATTAAGATAACCAAAATATATACTGTTTATTGTAATGTTCAACATACCCATATAACACAAATATTTTTATGTATAATATACATATATAAATTAAGATAAAAATTTTAAAAAATTGTTAAATATTACTAATAAATCGGGGGATACATTTACATGTATTTTACTGCATATTAATACCTTCATTCTCTGGAGAAAAAAAATTTACAGTACTGTATATTTATTTTTTATATGCAATAAACACAAAATATCTGATTTTTATCCAATAAAATATGCTCTGGGTGATATATATATTTACTTTTTTTCCAATAAATTTTTTTCTCTTATAGGAATATAATAGTAGTCTTGTTATCAAAAAACTAATGTTAGTTTCAATTTATATTCCTAAATTTTTTAAAACTTTTAACAATATGTTTAGAAAATATAAAATACTGCACATCAAATTCAGATAGGATAATAAAATATATGTGCTTTCAACGTAAGCTGAAAAAATGTTATTCCTCCAAGATAGAAAAATGGCTACTGATATATTTAATTTTTTTTTTTTTTAATGTGATTGTATATGGTATTCGGAGATATAAAATGATGCATATCATAAAATAGACTAAATTTAGAAATTTTAACGTGTTTTTTTTTGTTTGCTTTTATTTTTTTTCTTTCAACTTGTGTATAATTAAAGTCATTTATATACAGCATAGTTTGCAGCTTTACTACAGCAAAATAATTTTGCCATATACGATATTAGAAGCTTAATCAATTATGCAATCAAGTGTTGCTAAAAAAAAAATTATTCTACAAAAAAAATTATAAACAACATATATATAGTTGAGAATATTAGATTTATGTTAACGACAAGAAACTAAAATATTGCTATCTCTAGTATTAGTAATTACACCACGCTTCAAATGCTTGTTGGTGAAATTAGAAATATCAAAATTAAATATCAAGCTTAGTGCTTTCGAGGTCTTTTAACTTCATATTCCATAGCCGAATTAAACACTTAAATGTAAAACTAAATTGTAGTTCATCTCACCTTTCAGATATTCTTTTAATCCTCTATTTCCTTGATAAATTCAAATCCTACTTATTTACAGTTTCTACATCGACTTATAAGAAGAGATGTACCACATTCAAATAAAGCTATTTCAAAAATGGAAACAAATAGCACTTCAACCAACATAATGACCTTCTAAAAAAGAAAGGCTATTTCTTCTATTTCACTAAGAGCCAATTGACTGATTATCAGAACTCTTCATTGCCAAAACCCAAATGCTAATATGTTTCTTAGATTCTTCTCAATCAAAAAAGTACAATCATGACTTGATACTATTTTGTAGTATAATATTGACTTAATTGCAACTTTAAATTTTTGCTACATCTTTTTTTTTTTTTTTTTTGGTATAATTTAAGTATTTTTTTAAAAAAAAAAATTTATTTCAATATGCAAGAATTAAGCTCGAAACCAAAAGATATTTACTATGCAATGTGGTTCTCACAATGTAACAATAATACTTATTACAAACAATAATTAATTTATGACTTGTAATTATAGAAATCTACCACTCTCCTAAGACTTTAATCAAAGAACAAGCATTTAAATATATGTCTGGCTATTTTGAAATACGAACTCTAACATACTTATATATTAGTTCACAGAGGGTGGTACTGGATTTCTTAACCATGTGGGGTGATTTAAATGTCTCTATATGTATGCCAAATCAGGATAATAACCATAAAGAATCTTGTAACAATGGAGTCTACAACATAATCTCTTTCATCAGGGATTGTTATACTATTAACTTTCCATGTGTAGGCATACATCAATAAAAATAAAACTTGAAAAAAACTACTATTAAAATACAAAAATCAATTATTTTCTTAATAAAGACTTAGCATATAAAAGTGATTTACCCGCTGACGAAGAAGCTGCAAAAACCAAAACAATTAAATGGGAAGAGCGCTTTCGAGGTTTTCCCTCATATTCATGGCCAACATAAAGACTTGGTAAATAAATTTTCTGAACACATAAAATATTTTGAATGTCTATGAATGATATTCAACATAATATTTGAAAGTTAAATTAGAAAAAACATTTCAAAATGCAATATGCATAAAAAATTAAACTATACCATTTTCAATTTTATTATATCATCATGTGAGAGCAAAACTAACTCAATTTGTTAAAAGAAAGATCTAATAAAAATAAATAACATTTGAGGATTAAAATAGAATTTCAATAGTCAGAAAAAGACTCCAAAACAATTATTCTAGAGAATTAGGACAAAAATTGAAAATAACTTCCCCATAGCTGACTGTGAATCTAGTATAAAAACAAGTAATCTAGCAGAAGTTTACAGACAGTTTTTTTAAAAATTGACTAAGGATGTCAAAAAATGGGAAGGGTCAAATTTAAACTTAAAAATGTATTTAATAAATTCATTACTTCACCAGAAAATATATCTATTATAAGAAAAGATCAATGAATAGATATACTTATTTCATAAAATTGCTACTGCATTCGTGGTTATTCTTGATGAAACAAATGTTTTATTAACAAACAGAAATGCACTTGTTCTACACTTTTAACTTTTTACAAAGCCTCAGATTATATTAAGTTAAAATTATACTTCAATAAGAATACAAATAAACATATTCTTTCACATATATATTGCTTATAATAACTCCTCTCGTATACATCTCAATGCAGAAATTTTTTTTAATAAAACTTCTTTATTTTCCTGACAGTTTCGACTGTTCAGCAGTCTTCATCAGAGCATTCTTACTATATGAAGAAATGCAAAGAAAGTAAAGGAGAATAATAATAGTATATTCGTTCACACTGAGCAAATAAATGATGTACCGCTTTGTAAATAGCACATAATATTAATTTTTTTAAGCAATATTTATAAAGATGAAATAATAAATATAGACATCATAACCACAATCATGTAGACAGCAATTTTTTAATTGTTTGTTGGCTTTCTTTATATATAATTATTTTCAATAAAATTATAAACTAAAATATCCACCATTCAAAGTTATTCAAAAGATAAGACAACCTGATATCTATGCTGGGTGCTATTTGTTTTTATAACAAGCTTTTAGAGAGCAGACTGTTAATGCAAAGGATCATGGGTAACTAGGCAAATATCTAAGAAAATATGATGAAATTGTGAATTTAAGATTTTATGCATTTCCAGGATTTGTCTCTCAGCTTAAATGCATATCCCATGTTTGCTGCTAAATGAAAATAAACTGGAATGCAATAAAGCTCATAAGTGTTTGATAAATATCAGTCTATTGTCATTACAAAAATAATAATAAATGCATGAATTATCAATTACAAACAATGTCTTACCCCATTATTTTACCACTGCACTAAACTACACAGGGCTGTTTATTTGGTCCCACAAGTGAAGAACTAATTCGATGTAACTGATAATCTATTAAGACTTTTGAGATTTCCAAAGTTTAAATTATAAACAATTATTAATTCTTTATCATGAGTTTTCTGGACTTTCACCTAATTAATAAACAAAGAAGAGAATCTAATAAAGACATTTTTTTTATGGTATGTACTTATTCGGACAGTGATGAACAATGTCGGCACAAACAAATGTGTAAATAAAGACCAAGTTAAACACATTTACAATCTTCTAAAAACGAAAACAATTTTTAAAGTGAATATTAGATAATATCTCGATCATGAAAAAGTTATATTCACTTTCAAAAATTAATTGTTTTTGTTTTTAGAAAATTGTAAATATGTTTAATTCAATCTTTATTTACACATTTGTTTGTTCTGGCATTACAATATAAACGCATAATTTTCTTCATGTACAACACATGATCACCATTTCTTTATGCTTGCTCATAACTGTTATTAAAACAGTCAAAACTCTCTATATGTATCGCCATTCAGTGCAAACCAGAGTAATCAATGGATGCCAAAAGGCTTGTGCATAAAATCCTCATCTAGTGTCTATTCATCCAATATCCTCAGACTAGTTTCTGGCTTGTGGCCTTCGTCAGGGAGGAGCCTTGGATCTGAGAGGACTGCTCCTGGATCTTAGGATCTAATGCAATCCTCCATCAGTCACCTTTTATCTCTACTTAACTACTTGCATTAGATCCTAAGATCTAGGTGTAGTGCTTTCAGATCCAAGGCTCCTCACTGACGAAAGCCACGAGATTTAAAAGGAGGAAGGATTCACTGGTCCTTTTTAAATCTTTGCTTGTGGGTGAATGTATGTCAATTTGTTAAAACGGAGCACATGTGGAGATTGATTTGCTCCTGAAGATATTACAAAAGATAATTAATTCAAAAATAATAATTTATTTCTAGTTATGCTCATGAAAAATGTTGCTTTTCATCATCATGTTTTTAAACATTTCAATGAAGCCAAACTGCTTGTGGTTTTCTCTCTAGTAAAAGAAATACATTTATTACTAGAGAATAATTCATATTTATTGCAAAAAATTCATAAATACTTTCATGAGAGAATATTTACAATGATTAATAAATAAATAAAAATGCTTGTAAAAATGTTCATTGCACTATTAAAAAACAAAAATTAAATATTTATTTGAAAAATTGTATAAAAGCTGATATGAGATATGAAAAACAATATTTCTTTAATATAAATTTTTTTTTGTTCATTTACAAAGGTTTTTCTAAATTTATTAAATTGCCAAACATTTTAATTTTCTTTTGAATCAATATAAACTGACAATTATGTTTTTGAAACCAAGACTGGTATAAGTATGATCCATAGTTACCATTAAATGCATAACAAGCATAAAATCTTGGGTCTAAGCCAAAAAACATCATATGACCACCACTTCTTATGCTTGCTTATAACTGTTATTAAAACAGGCAAAACTCACACTGCAAGCTAGAGTAATCAATGGATGCCAGAAGGCTTGTGCATAAAATCCCTATCTAGTGACTACTCATCCAATATCCCCAGACTAGTTTCTGACTTGTGGCCTTCGTCAGTGAGGAGCCTTGGATCTGACAGCAGTGCACCTAGATCTTAGGATCTCTAAGATCTAGGTACAGTGCTCTCAGATCCAAGACGCCTCACTGACGAAGGTCACAAGTCAGAAATTAGTCTGAGGATATTGGATGAGTAGACAGTAGATGGGGATTTTATGTACAAGCCTTCTGGTATCCATTGATTACTCTAGTTTGTAGTGTGGCAATTAGGGAATTTTTGCCTGATTTAAAATCTTGGGCCTTTAGCATAAATCTAATATAAGTACAATGTAAATAAAATAAGGTAAATGTCACACATCATAAAATTTAAAAAATTATATTTTTGCGTATAATAACAACTGGCAAAATGTTTAATGGATTTTTCCATTGCTCATAAACAGCAACATTATGAATGTCAGTGGATATGAATATGTATGAAGGAAAATAAAAAATAATAATGACATGTGTATCAGATATCATATCATTTTACTAATAAATTTCTTTGAACTGTTGTCAGATTTAACAACACTAACATTGTACAACACCAACAAATATATACCTGCATGTTAACTATAGTAGCTTACATTAGAATGAAAGGGGCAGTGCAGAGTGTTATAATACTAGCCTACCAAACATGACTTGGCATTCCAATCTATATAGAGACATATTTCAAAAGCACTCAAGATTTTTAAAGATATATGGGCCATAGCACCAGTTAGCCATTTAATACTGGTCACAAAATGAATACCTAGTTATTCTTAGATGAAGGGGGAATATCCTATTATAACTTGCTTGTAAGATGTGGGTGCAATCCGATGCATCTTAGCCGTGGCTTATCTTTCTATTAGAATGGCAAATGTTATACACAATTTATTAAAATTAATTAAACCAAAATGGCACCAACTCTCGGGAAGCACAAAAAATTCTCATTCACTCCAATTTCATGCCACCTTTTAAATAAGTCCCTGTGGTGCAAAGGCTTTTCCAAGAATACATTTTAGAGAAAAAGGAACATCACCAAATCTGTTAAATACCAGATAGTTATAATTTAACATTTTTCATCCATGTTTCACATTTTAGATAAAAATAGTTATCCATATATCAACCATTTATCTGGATTGGTTACGATCAGACTACCTGGGAAAAGTCCTAAATCTAGTTAGAATCAAATATTTTTTCTCAAAATTCTATCCATTAATCCATAACAACATTGAAAGCTGACTGCATATGCCAATGCTAGACAAACTGCAGCTCGCAAGATGAATGCAGTTCCCAATCTCCTATAATAACATTTGTTTTCACTGCTATTTCTCTTAAATGTTTACATTTAAAAATCTATAATAGTAAACCAATACTAAAAAAAACTTATTTTGTAAATGCTTTAAAAATAAAATAAATTTTGGTTTTTAAATGATATCAATCAAAAGAGTTTTATTAATTTTATTATTGTATTTGGTAAGGAAAAGGGTTTCAACATTTGATGGTGTATAATTGTTTATAAATTGCATTTTAAAATATTTTCTTCTACTCTTAAACATTCATAAATACAATATATCTTGAACATTTATAAACACAATATACGAAAAGTATTATGTGGTCCTATTGCTGAAAAATATGCTCATCCCTAAAATCACAAACTTATAAATCATTCTGCAAGTAGGAAAGTAACATACATTTTTCATATATATATATCCTACTACACTCCCAATAAACGCAACATAGTGACAATAAAAGAAAATGATAATAATTACTAATCCATCATCTTTCTGTAATCAATCCAAAAATATTCCGTTTTCTTTCCCATGTGTCATAGCATCAGCCGGGAAGCAAACCCGCTAACCTGGGATAACTTCTTGTAAAGCAGCTGTCACTGACCTCTCGACCACCAATGCTTGACAAAAATTCCATAGTTATAAATAAATTTATAAAATTCAGTATGATTTCTAGTTAGATAAAAAAAATTTTTTTGCTTCAGTAATTCTATTCAAAAAATGTTAATTGTAAAACAATTGCCTATTATGATATAATAATGACTTGAATCTGAATCAAAAAAACTTCTCAAACCCTCATTGGCAAGATTGATTAATACTACCTTCTCTTTTCTTCTGTGACAAGCTGTTGGGAAGGCCTTTGTTCTATAATGGTCTATTTCAGGGGTGGGAAAATAGCGGACCGAGGGCCACATGTGGCCCGCCAAGACAATAAAAAAAACTGCCTTGAACTGAGATTTCCTTCCCACGCGCGACCGAAGATTTGTCTCATATTTTCCACTATGATGGCCATATCAATACACATGCGCAGTATAGATACAATGTGCAGTGCTTTTCCAGTTGATCTGGTTAATTTCAATTTTGTCGTTGCATTAGCAAATATATACATTTCCAACTTTCGTGAAACCATGAACCCTCTGAAAAAATGTAAAATCAGTGATGAATGTTGTGTGTTTATTCTTTGGTAATACAGGGAATAAAGCAGTGTGTTTATTGTGTCGTGAAAAAAAAGTGCAGCCCTGTGCTAAACTTCGCTTCCACAAAGTGGCCCCCGATGCGGCCCTCCATCAACCTCTGTGCCCCCCCCCCGAGTCAAAACAATTGCCCACCCCTGGTCTATTTAAAGGTTGTTTTATTTACCCTAGTCTTTTTACTGCAATTAAAAAAAGAATAATAAATAACTCAATAATATGAACTATAGCCAATTGAAAAGAAATCAGCAGACACTATATAAATTAACACTTTTTATTAGACATTCTTTATTTTCATTACGCTATTCTCCTGCAAGGTAGGGATTGGTTTCTATCCACTTTTAACATCTTGCGGAAGGATGTAATCATAAACATATGATCAAAGTCTTGTAAAAAAGATGTATGATCTTCAAGATGCACATTTCATGCTGAACCAGCGCTCATCAATTGGTCCAATCTCTTACAAATATGTGTGAGGATAGTAATCTAGACCAACTGATGATTGCTGGTTTAGCATGAAATACATATATTGGTGATTATTTATCTTTTCAACATGTGTGTGATCAGGTGGGTCAGCAATATGAGATGCACTGAGAGTAGTGGGTTGTGTGAAAGTCTGAATTCGAATCCCGCATATATTACATATATAAATGCAGTTTTAAGCCTGTACATTGTATTAATTTATATAAATAGTGTGTAAAAGGTCTGCCCATCCCTCGCATATGTATGTAATTCTCCTGTACATGAGGGGTCAGAATGACTAATATGTCAACATGGGTAAGATGACAACCTTGGCGCTAACAAGGGCTTTGAACGTTCCATCATCAGATTTTCAATGAAATGGAAGGCTGAAGAGTTGTGAGTTGGAATAGTTTGAAGCTTGTCCATTAAAGAATGAAGATTGGCTATCTTAATATAAAGCTGAGCACTGATTGTATATATGTGTGAGGATAGTAATCTAGACCAACTTATGATTGCTGTTTTAGCATGAAATACATATATTGGTGATTATTTATCTTTTCAACATGTGCGTGATCAGGTGGGTCAGCAATACGAGATGGCACTGAGAGTAGTGGGTCATGTGAAAGTCTGAGTTGGAATCCTACATATATTACATATATAAATGCAGGTTTAAGCCTGTACAATGTATTAATACATTTTAATTGATAAGTATCAAACTTACTGCTCTCATAACTTTGACACAAACCACTTGATGGAAGTATATTAATATTTTTTATTAGTCACTCATTAGACTAGAGATTATCCACTTAATAAATGTAGTGTAATTTTCACTACATCACTCTCATGTGAGGTAGGGACTGGTTTCTGTCTACTTTTAACATCTTGTGGAGTGAACCTTGTGGAGGGATATAATCACAAACATATAACCAAAGACATGTGAAAAAGATGCCTATTATTAATATACTTCCATCAAGTGGTTTGTATCAAGGTTATATGGATAGTAAAAGTTCGACATTATTTAAACTTTTATAATTGGCTGTCTATATATATATATACTAAACAATGATAAAGATATGTGCAGGAAATTGTGATCTGGCCCAACTGACGAGTGCTGGTTTAGCATGATATATGCATTTTGGAAATCATACAACTTTTTCACAAGTCTTTGATTATATGTTTATGATTCATTTAAACTTGATTCATATAAAAATGTATATAGTTAATAAATGATAATTTTTTAGTATAATTTTCACTACACTGCTCTCATGTGAGCCAGGGACTGTTTTTCTAGTTGCTTTTAACACCTGGTGGAGGTAAGTAAATATTATGCATAGAGAGATGTTGAAATAAATAAAACTGTTAATTTAATAATTTAAGTTTCCTCTAAAATAAATTTTAAAAAAAGAATCATATTTATCCTCTCCCCCTCCCTTCTCCTCTCCAGATATTTAATTAATATATAAATATTTTCTACGATAAAAATTATTAATATATAAATATTTGTTAATCTAAACCTAAAGTAGAAAAATAGTTATAGTTTATTTATATACATAAGCAAAGAGGATTAAAATTCTAATGGAATAATTTAAAGAATTTAAATAATTAACGAAGAAATTACGAATAAGTTATATGTAAAGATGAAGCCTTTATGTAAATACTGTATAGCATACATTTTTAATGATTAATAAAATATTTTTAAAATAAATAAAATTTCTCTGAGCATTTCGGTTTATTAGTACAAGTGGAGAATTTCAAAACTAAAGGTTGATGAAAATATTTTTTTTAAAAAAACTCCAATTCATTCACTTGAATGGAAGAATTGTAGCCTGGTATTTATATAAATAAATATATTACATATCTGTAATACAAGCTTAAAACAAGTTACATTATATATGACTTGTTTTTTTGATTATTATAATTTTGCTTTTGGGGCTTTGGCGATGTAATATTACTGAGGCTATTAATGTATGGTGAGGCTGAAATGTTTCAGATCCATATAGCTATTTAAGTTAGATAACTGGATTTAAAGACATTTACATGTCTGAAAATTTCAGACTTTCTACTTCATAGTTATATAGTAGATAAGTGCTGGCTTTGAGTTGGTATTTTTAGATCTAGTGTCTGAATGTTCCAGTGCCTTACTGAGGTAAGCCATAATTTTGAAACCGGTCTGGGGATAGGGATTATCCTAGATTTTTAAATGCTTTCACTTGTGCACTTATTGATGAAAGCTTGTTAGAGCCATTGATACATTCCCATATTTCATATCAGTAATACAAGCTTAAAACAAGTCACACGCTATATGATTTGTTTTTTCGATTATTATAATTTTGCTCTTGGGGTTTTCGCAATGTTATATTGCTGAGATTAATATATGGTAAGGCTAAAGGGTTTTCATACTCATATAACTATTTAAGTTAGATAACTGAATTTAAAGACATTTATGTGTCTGAAAATTTCAGTTTTTCTACTTCATAGTTACATATTAGATAAGTACTGGCTTTGAGTTAATATTTTTAGATCTAGTGCCTGAATGTTTCAGCGCCTCACTGAGATAAGCCAAAAGCTCGAAACCCGTCTGATAGAGATTTTTAAATGGTTTCTCTTGTGGCACTTATCGATGAAGGCTTGTTAGAACTATTGGTACCCTCCCTATATTACATATCTGCAATACAAGCTTAAAATAAGTCATGGGATATATATGACTTGCCTTTTCGATTAAACATAATATTATATATATATAAAGCCACAGAAGAGGCTTGATTAAAAAGCGAAATAAAATAAAAAATTATCTAATGGGCAAAAGACTATCAGATGTTTCTATTTATTAAATGGTTGGTGAACTTGGGAAATCAAGTGGTGTCTGAGATTTAATCAATAGGCTGAGCATAATTCCTTCCAAATGATTAAATTGGGAATTACTTTTTCACTTTTCTCAGTTGGGATTGATCTAGAAATTTATACTGTGCTCTACATGTTTTAGTGCAATGGTGTATTCTGTAGCTTAAGATCCACAGATTATGGCCCTGATCCTTGAACTTTCTTAAGAACTTCAAGCAACAACACGTTCAATTATTTATTTATAAAGTCGTTATTATCACTGGACTAATCTAGTCAAAATCAATGTGTTTTATTAAAATTTTTAATCTGAATAAAATACAAGATGTAAGAAAATAAATTTTGACAGCATGGAAATCATTCCTTTATATATTAATCTCTTCTTTTTTAGAAATTTTGCAATATATATACTGCAGAAATATATCTTCCACAATTATTTTTTCCTATTCCCAAAATTTCTCTTCTAAAATAAGCGGAAGACTTTTTAAAAATGGTAGAAAAAAATACATATTAAGTTGATGAAAATAAAGAAAATAAAACTTTGGACTCTGCAACTAGATATGGCACCTCCTCTACAACTGATAAAGACTACATCGTATTACAACATTTTTATTTTTATAGTCAGGGTATTGATTCATGCAACCCCAACCCGGATTAATTTGAGACCATTACTCTTTAGCTAAATAATAGAAACCTATTTACTAATAATGGATGGCTAGCTGAGCTGATTATGAATTGGTTATCTGAAAATGACCGGAAAGTTAATAGAGCTATATCCACATACATGTTTATAACTTTTTAATCACTCTTTATACATAAATAGTTATACAAGAAAGCAGTTTATATTCACATATTGCTTTTAGCTACAAGAATGCTTTAGTATGAAATTAGTAAACATTTTATATTTGCTTCAACACATCACGTATTGTAGAATATTCTAAATAGTTCAGCTTGAGAACTCTAAAGCTAGAAGTTCCTGTACTAATCCCAACAACGGCAGTAAAAAAAAAAAAAAGTTTGGATCTTGAAAGTCATATGACATTTCAAGCAAATTGGCATACAATAATAATTATGGTAAGATTTGGTTAAATATTTTTTAAAAACTGCCATGATCATGTATTATCATTTTCAAAACTAGATATATTAGCCATGTTTGAAAGTCAAATAATGGCAAAAGGCTAAGTTTATACTGGCAGTGGTGCCAAAAAATAGGCCAATATATTATTGCAGTTATTTCTAATATATCAAAGGGGTGAATTTCCAAAATGATCTATTCCTGGCTGTTAAGTCCTATTTCCTTGGGGGAAAAAATAGTTTTTTATTGAAGGTCAACAAGCAGCCTAAAAACTAGTCTTGCTGACTAAAGTCACTATTAAAATAATTCATCTTTCAATTCATATAATTCACAGGCTTTTAATGTAATAATGTTTTTTTTTTTTTAATAATATTATATTGATCATCAAACCATAAAAATAACAATTAATCAGATTGTAAACTTCTTGATTAAAAAAATCAAAATTTTATTCATAATTTATCAATACAGTAAGTATATAATGTGGAATTATTACATAACAGCCTTGCAAGTCTAGTAAATAATCTGGTTTGTTTAGATTTGGACGTCACGTGACATTTAAACATCCAATATCAGGTGACAATAGTTTCAATCTTTTTTTTCACTCTATTGAAAGTCAAACCTTTAGCCCTCAAATCTACATTCCCATTGCACTAAATTGTGCTATATTTCCAATAATCAAATGAGCATACTAAAAAAAAGTAAGTTTATATACCCAGTATCAGATTTTAAAATAATCAACTTCGAGTTTCATATAATCTCTAGCTAATACAATCACACATACATCAATTTAGTAACAGTACACCATCTATATACAGTATATATATAATTCCATATTAACTTTTTCTCTCCTATTTTATTATGTTATACACACACTATATCCTATATCCCAAGTATAAGTTGTTGCCTTTTTAAAAAATATTAGGTATA
This sequence comes from Epiperipatus broadwayi, assembly GCA_028023455.1. Classification (NCBI taxonomy): domain Eukaryota; kingdom Metazoa; phylum Onychophora; class Udeonychophora; order Euonychophora; family Peripatidae; genus Epiperipatus; species Epiperipatus broadwayi. The sequence goes on along the minus strand of JAQFVV010000010.1, from coordinate 14,016,941 downwards.
TTAATCATAACTCTCTTAAAGTGTTAAACTGTCCCCGAGATAGAAAAATAATTCCAATATTACAATTCCCTTTCTATTCGTTTTTACCATTAAAAATAATTTAAACTGATTATCAAACGATTGTCCAAAATAAATATACTTAAAAAAAAAAAAGAAATTGCACACAATAAATAAATTAGACTGATATGCAAATACAAAAAAATAAAAATGTTAATTTTAAAAGGAGTTGATTCCCCTTCTCTTTTAATACGATCACAAATTTTAAAATTCATTAACGCATTCCATTCAATGTATGACTAAATAAATCCGGCTAGGATGTATGTTAACGGTTAAATAAATTTGAACTCTAGGAATGTTTTTTTTTTCATTAAATATTATGCAAACTTAGAATTTTAAAATGGTTGCATCCATATTCAATAAGTTAAATATAAAATGCATAATAAAAGAATAGTCCAACTTATATGATGCACCTTTAAATGCAAAATACAGTACAAATATTGACAGCTTAAAATAGACGCTAGCAACACTATTAATAAATACATTCCATTCGTTTTTGATTTTTACTACCATACATAGACCTTTCTTTCTGTTTACATATTTTTAAACAAGTCTAAGAAAATAAACGAAAATATTTATATATACACTTTGCAAAACTAATACTAAACTTAAGAACAAAAGCTACATAAATATATAAATCAAAACAATGCTTAAAATATTTTTTTTAAAAAAGGACTCAAAAACTAACCATGGATGTGTGAGTTTTGACATTTTTTATTATTTTACACTTAAATATAAATATAGTCCTCATTGATATAGTGTCTAACAATATCAATAAAAATTATTTCAAAAAAATACAGTAGATCTATCTATGTTCTTCAAAGAAATAGGAAATAAAAACAATATATACAGGAAAAGGACTGCACTGTGAAACCACAAAAATCATTGACACAATTTAATGATTACTCTTTGAAATACATATAATGTACAATTCAATTTTATAATCAAATATTCTACATATATTACTTGAAAAATGTGTGATTATATACAGTATATAATTTTAATATCACAGCAAATAACATATAATAAACAATGAGGATTGCCAATTCCTCAACAAGCTTTGTGATCAATGCTTAGCTAGAGAAAGCATTTAAAATATCTCTGTCAGGACCCCCCCCCCCAAACCTCTGACCATGTTTTCATGTTCTGGCACTCCTCAGAGAGATGCTAGGGTAGGTTCAGATACTAGGGTAGGTTCAGACACTAGATCTAAAAACAGTTTTAGATCTAGTATCTGAACCTACCCTAGCACCTCTCTGACGAGTGCCAGAGCACAAAACCATGATCAGAGGTTTGGGGGGGGGGGTCCTGACAGAGATATTTTAAATGCTTTCTCTAGCTAAGCATTAATCATGAAGCTTGTTGAGGAATTGGCAATCCTCATTGTTTATAACTTACAAGCTTAAGAGTATAGATAGGGTCATGTGATCCATGACTTATTTTGACTATTTAATAACATATAATGTTTTAAAAAATTAAGATTAACTAAGTATGGTAATTCAAAATCTGCAGTACTTTCATAACAACACTGATTTTAATTTTACAAATAACAAAACACAATTGAAAAGAAATTTATATTCAAGATTTTATATATATTAAGAAAATGTTATGACTACTTATTCGAACAATCTTTAATGGGCATTTGTTGTGTGCAAACTATATCTCTATCCAAAATATAATCTTTTTAAACCTAAACTACCTACTCAATCACTGAAATCATGTTGTATGTAAATGGTGAATACTCCTTAAAAGATTTTACTTTCATAAGTACTTCACAAGATTCAGCAAAATATATCATTACGTTCACCTATTTTTATGTAATAAAATATATACCATACTATGTAAGTTCACCTATTTTTATGTAATAAAATATATACCATACTATGTAAGTTCACCTATTTTTATGTAATAAAATGTATACCATACTATGTAAGTTCACCTATTTTTATGTAATAAAATATATACCATACTATGTAAGTTCACCTATTTTTATATAATAAAATATATACCATACTATGTAAGTTCACCTATTTTTATGTAATAAAATATATACCATACTATGTAAGTTCACCTATTTTTATGTAATAAAATATATACCATACTATGTAAGTTCACCTATATTTATGTAATAAAATATATACCATACTATGTAAGTTCACCTATTTTTATGTAATAAAATATATACCATACTATGTAAGTTCACCTATTTTTATGTAATACCATACTATGTAAGTTCACCTATTTTTATGTAATAAAATATATACCATACTATGTAAGTTCACCTATTTTTATGTAATAAAATATATACCATACTATGTAAGTTCACCTATTTTTATGTAATAAAATATATACCATACTATGTAAGTTCACCTATTTTTATGTAATAAAATATATACCGTACTATAACAAGAATAACAACAACATGAAATACAACAACTAGTGTAAAATTATATTGATACAAACAAATACATGCCAAGATATTTATCTCCAAATTAAAACTTTAAAATGGTTATTCATAACAGTTCTTGAAGCTTTACTTTCAATAATATTTCCAAGTTTTCATATAATCCAAAAAACAGAGATCAAAAAGTATCTAGGTTATTTCTAGACAGAAAGATATAATATCAGAAACATGTGATATTAATGACTAATATCATCCAATATCTTGAGAGATGGTGATTTTTTTTTTTTTTTTGGGGGGGGGGGGGATATTACTTGCATGGTGTTAATTCTAGTACTTAAAAAAAAGGTACATAAAACATGAGGACATAAATGCATGAAGGTTTCATTGTATATTTTATTAAATCTTTTTTTTTTTTTTCTCAAAAGTAACCTTTATTAGTCAAAAGATTACAAAAAGTTATCGGGTACACTTACCCATGGAGGATTACAAAGTGTTTATGTTACAAGACAAAACAATTATTGACCAGGTTTACAAGGTATGTACGCTCGATAACAAATATATCCATAAAAGGGTTGTATAACAACCCATTAGAGCCAAAAAGGTGCTGAAAGCTTTGACCTTTTTAATCTTTAGATATAGAATCGACTCTTTTTTTTTTAATATATATTAATTATAATACTGTCTTCTACTACATATATACATTATTTATACTATTTGTTCAAATAAGCTTTGATTTCTGCTAAGTGATTGATATAAGAGAGTCATTCTGTTTACAGGAACAAATCATTGGAAATAAATTAGACAACAGCTTTACTGTGCATTTTATCGCAATTGCTCAATTCTGTTAATTTATAATGGAGGCTTTCTGTTGTCTAGTGTGTGTTAAAAACCCAATTTTAATATTGTATACATCTTTAAATAAAGGACAAGGTTGTGTAATTCTCAATATAATATATGAGAATAAAAAATAAATGTGGAGTGTTTATGCTATAACTTACATTCCTAAAAAAAATAATGTTTTCTGAAAGCATTAGCAGTCTACCCATTTTAAATGATTGTCAATAGTTTGAAAACCTCACATGAAATGAAATCTATATCTTAATTTTTTTGACTTCTCAAGTTGAAAAAGTAATCAAAAATCTTCACTGATACTTGTTTTTGAGAATTTTTAAAAATATATCCATCTATGTTATTATTTGGAATTAATGGGATAGGACAAGCAATTACAAAAACGTTCTTGATTATGCATATAAGCAAGATGAAGGTCAGCATGAAAGAGGATGGGTGAATGAATATTCAATAGTAAATATAATTTTTTTTTAAAAATGATGTAAATATTAAATACAAGACATTAAAGTTTGTGACTTAGTTCTTATTGTCGACATTTCTGTGCTTTTACATGCTAATATCATAATTATTATTATTTATATAATAAAAATGATAGAATTAAAGATAAGACAACTAAGTCACATTTTTTATTATCTTTATGATCATCATCATTATTTGGGTAATAAAAGTGACAGAATTAATCATCTCTATAATCCATTTCTCTAATCCTATTCTATTAAATAATAATTACTAATATTTTTAACTAAATGTACCAACATTATGATTGTGAATATGAATGAGATATATTAAATTTAATAATCATAGTAAGAAACACAATATTAAGTATTAAATTCATAATTTTATTTCAAAACAATAACTTCTGTTAAAAAACAGTTATCTATTCATGGTTTCCATAAGAGGCGGATAATGTAATAACTTTCAGATATAGTTAAACTATAAATAACAAACAGTACCTGACTAAGAGTACCTCCTGCTGCCTTGTAATTATTGTGTAGGTTCATTAAAGGCTAAGTAGTATTTCTGATAGCAATCTTTTTGCCTCCTTTTTTTCCTTCTTCAGTCACTTAAATTATTGTAGGACCTGGTCATCATCTTCATATACTAAGTGTGACAATGGCATTCAGTATTTGTGCAACCACATTTCCATTCTTAACTACATTTTTAGTTCAAGCCATCAAGTATTAACAAAGCAATAAGAGGGACAGGCTTAGTAGATTAGAAGTCTTTAGTTGTGATCTTGGTTTGGAATTGGATTTGAGACAAGAATTTCAGCTAGTAGGTAAGCCTATTTAGGAATTTCCTTGCCTACTATGAAGTGAAGGAATCTAAAAAAAATGTGGTCTAAAAATGGTCTGATTTCCCTGGCAGATTACTCATTAAAACAACAGAAATAAGAATATTATCAGTAACAATCGTAAAGTAGGAAATAATGCTTATTCTAAAGGTAATTATTATAGATCTATTTCTTTTTCTAATGAAAGTTTCACAGAATACGTGAAATTTATTTGATACAAACTTCAAAATTTATAATGGACGACAGCACTGGTGATTAAAAAGTTGTCGATATTTAATACTGATTTAGCGGTTCTTAGTGCCCTCGTCTCCCAAAGGTGGATGGATAAAACTTTTTTTGGAAAGGCAGGTCAGTTAATGAAAAAAAAATGCACAAGATTAGATTTGTTGCAAAGTCTACATTTAGTATTTTCTACTGTTGAAATTCTTTGTATCGGTGAAAAAGTAAGGACGTTAAAACTAGCCTTGCATCAAGATATTAATGCTCATTTTATTGTTGCTTATGCTCCAACCTTAGATTTAAAGAATTCAAAGAAGAAAAATTCCCATTACTTACTGGATAGCATTATTACAGCATGCCCTTAAAAATAATTTTTTTGTTCTTAGATATTAATGCATATATGTTCGTACAAATATTAGTCATGGTCAAAAGTTGTTGAAAATAATGGTATTGATACTGTGAATTCAAATGGTTTGTTACTATTGAATTTATGTACAACACATAGATTGACTATCACAAACACTGTTATAAGGAATATGGATACATTCAGACTCAAAACAATGGCATTTAATAGATTATATTAAGTTAGAAGTCCAAATAGAAATTCATGCGCATTTATAAGCATGGATTGTTAAACAGATCATAGATACTGCACTCCAAGTTTAAATAATAATTGCATTAAAAAATATACATTTTATCCCATTCACAAAAAAGCTGATGTTTGTCAAGCGTTGGCAGCCTAGTGATTAGCATAGCTGCCTTCCAAGTAGCTGGTCCGGGTTCGCTTCCCGGTCAACGCTTTAACATGTGAAAAAAGAAAAGAAAGCTGATGTTCATTCTTTAGAAAATTATCCTAATTTGGACTTCAGGCTGATCACATTACTGAGATGTGGAATTCTCTTAAGAAGTTGTTATATATATATAAGTTTATTAATTGAGTTCACTAAAAAAGTTTTTGTGACAATTATCTTTTTTTTAGTAATTCATAAAAGGAAACATAGAATTTTGAATTTGGCAGAATAAATAATACAATTTCATGATAAATAGAGATTTAAAGACAAAAGTCCAATAACTGCCAAGAAAGCTTGAAAATGATTAATGACTTAAAGCTGCAAAGGAGATACAGATATTTCCTCATTGTGGTCACTTAAGACATTTTTTTGATGCACAGAAAGCAATATATGGATCTAAAAAATACTATCAATAATCCACTCTTACATGGCAATAATATTTTGAATAGATGAAAAGGTATTTTGATCATCTTTTGAACAATGATACAAGAAGTGAGATGATGACTTCTAATTATATATTTATCATCTTTTGAACAATGATACAAAAATTGACATAATGACTTTTAAAGATATGTTTATTTTTTAACTACTAATTGAATTTAGATAAAGATATCCACCTTAGTAACATTAAATAGTACAGTTGCAAGTCCTAATGAAATACCTGAAGGAGTTTTAAAAATATACTGGTGATGTATTAGCTTTAAAAAAAACTAGAATATTTTAGAAATATATGGTCACATAAAGTTGCACCTCCTGATCTCAAGAATCTTCTACTGTTCCGAATTTTTAAAAATATAGGGAAGAGGCAAGATTGTAATAATTATCATGAATATTACTATCATCCATTACAACAAAGGTATTTTTAAGGATTTTGTTGAATAGGTCATTTCCAGTCATAGCTGAAAGCAATCAGTTTTAATGTGGTATAGGGATCATTAAAGGTGCTTTATATAATGCTTTTATTGATTTGGTCAAAGCATTTAACTCAATTCAGTGTCCATGTTATTGTTCGAAATTATTTGGTTTTTCAACAAAATTTATTCCTATTATATAATTTATACATTATGGAATGACATGAAATGTTAACACTATAAGTGGAAAATCTGTGGCATTTGAAATGAAAACTGATGCTAAACAAGGATATATATTTCCTTCAACATTCCTTTTGATTTTTAAGTCTTTGGAACTATTGCAGGCAGCTTTATAAAATAGAAATCAAAATGTAATACAGATTTGATGATAGAACTTTTAATTTGAGAATGCCATTAGAAGTTAAGACAAGAACTATCATCTTTTTTTGAATTCTGGACTTACAATTTTCTGATGATTGCCAGTTCAAAAAATGACCAAAATTTATTCAATATTTTGAACGCAACATATAAAGATTGGTTTTAATAATTAATGTTCAAAAAATTCATGTTCTTTAGTAGCCAGTGAAAGAAAAAAATTCTCAACAGCTTTTAGCTTGGATAATTATCAATTTGAAAACATAACCAGTCGTAATTTCTTGGCAGTTTTATAAGTAGAAAGATGGACATCGATGCCAAGATAAGCAGCATAGTTCCCAATATGCTGCCGCCATTTTTAAAAAATAGGATAATTCACTATCAAATAACTACTGTAACTAAATTAGCTATATATATACAAGTTATTTTACCAAATTTATTGTATGATAATGAGATGTAACCATTATATTTTAAAACTTTGCAGGGTATCCTTAAACGAAACTTATCTAATGTCCTTATATTGCATTGATAGGGAATCAAAGGCTCATTTTATTCTTTCTTTTTTATATTTTCAATCCAAAGATGGTGAAATTTTATCAATAATAAATTCCATCATAATTATAACTACAAGGTGAAGTATATTTTGATTGGTTTTATGGTTTTGCCTTTATATTTTAAAAATTGTGTAGGACATCCTTAATTGAAACTTTTTTAATGTCTTTATATTGCATCCATAGGATGTTAAAATTTTTAATCACACCTTCTTTGGCTAGGAAATGTAAAAAGAATGAAAAATATAAGACTTCCTAAAAGGATGTTTTATGAGTTTGAGCATGATTTTCATGGGAGATGTAAAAACATCTAAAGAAGTACAATATTGATTGTATTCATTAGAAAGATAGATACTCTAGAAAGTTTACAATTAGATATGGTGTTGAAATCCTGCATAAAGACAAGTTTTCTGTAGAAAAAGTTAAAAGACAACATCACAAAATATCAAATAGAAAAACAGACCAGAATGTTCTATATGTGAATGCATTTGTAATTCACAACTTAGTTTATATAGTCATTGCAAAATTCAGTTCTAGAATATTTTTTTACTTGGAGTTGAAATGACTATACTTATTTGTGAGTGGCTAACTATATGAATGTATGCAATATATATGTTTTAATTTTTTTAGCAAAACAAAAATACTGGATAATTATTATTTTACTTTTATTAATTTTAAACAACATATAAATAAATCTAATCAGCATTGTTTAAATGGATGCCCCGTGATCTTTTATTCTCTTCACCTATTGTTTGCCCCTCCTTTTTATTATTATAAAGAAATATTTTAATATATATATACCAAGATTTCCTATATTAAACAAAATCCTACTCATCGGCCAAAAAGAGACTCACTGCACAAGATGGTAAAAATTTACATATATAATAGAATGGGTGTGTATAAATATACAGATGTCTAAATCTACTATTAACTAGAAAACATATGTAAACCTATTTCACAGAACAAACAATTCCAAATATATTACTAAGATAATTTACAAGCAAGATTCCCGTAAAATCATTTAAATATGCCTGTAAATAATTCCGACCTTTTGTTATATAAATGCCAATCTATTTTGTCAGATAAAAGATGGACATATTTATTAACATATGTTATGAACATATTTGTATTACAAAAAAAAAAAAAAATTGTTTTTAAAGCAAATAAAAAATACTATAAAATTAAAATAAGTAGAACAAAATGTCAAGCGTTGTTAGCCAAGAGGTCATCGCAGCAGCCTTGCAAGCAAGTAGTTGGTTGCAGACAGTTGTGGGTTCGCCTCCCTGGCCGATGCTATGACATATGGAAAGAAAAAAAAATAGTAGTAGTAAAAGATTAATCCATTAGCTAAAATATAAGTTTAATAACACCACTGTATCCAGTATAAATAAGCATACAAAAAAATGGGTGTTAACATTATTATAGCAGTATTAAAATGATGCAAAATATAGGAAATTAATAAGAATGATTAATTAAAGAATAGTTATATATAAGGAATAAAAAAAAAACAATCTCAAATAAAATGGACAGACTGGAGAGGGGAAGGATGAAGAATAATGACTTACTAATTAAAAAAAAAATCTATATAAAATTTAAATAATAATATAAGAGGGAAAATGAATAGCAAATTTTAAAAGTCAACAAAAAAAAAATTAGAAAGATTACATAAGGTAACAAATCTCAGGTCATGCACTTTTATGAATTTATGTGTGTTAACCCTTGAGCATGAGTTTAAAGGCACAAGTGAACCACTTATGCTTAGAGTTTATTGTTAATAAGCCAACCTTTATTCACCATGCTAAAATCAGGGCTTTAAATTATAATTTAATAAATTGTACAAACTTATTCACTCTGTAATAGGAGAGAAATAGAATCTCATTTTTAATCACCTATAAGTGAATTTTGAATTTTACTGTAATAAATAGTCTTTTTATTAATTAAAGAACATGATTATTCATGATGGTTGTAAAATTTTAATTTTATAGTTTTTAATGTATTATAATATATATAGTATGAATGATAAATAAATATATTTTAAAATGTGTAAGATTTTTATTTGTTGTACAGTATTTTTAGAAGCCCTCTGACAATGGTCATAAAGTAGTGAAGCATTGGGCAGCAAGTTGATGAACAATTCGATTCAATGAAGGAACAAGTTTTAAAAGAATAAACTGATTACAATATGGGACTATACATATATGAGGAATACAAGTGTTTGTTGGTTTTTTGTCTATTTATTTTAATTTTGTAACACAATTTAGGGACTATGAAGTTCAATAATTATGAGCAGATATTAATAATCATATTATTTGCTCAGAAAATCATGTCATTCTAAAACTGCTAAACAGGATTGGCAACAATTTCGACTAACATATCTCTCTTGTAATTTCAAAGCCACCTCTGCAAATAAGAGAATCAATAGGTATTAAGAGATAGGGTCATGTGATCTATGAATTGGATCTTTGACTCTTATTTTGACTATTTATAATCAATAGGTATTGTTTGCCTGAATCAGCGCTCCAGATAATTTTATGACTTGTTTACCCTCTTTGGCTGGAAATATATACACTGATCTTTGAACCACCTATTATTCCATTATGCTATTTTAGCATTACCACCTGTTATCCCTAAAGTATTCTGGTTCTGTAGTAAATATATATATTTCTATGGCTAAATAAAAGCTCGATGTTAGAAATTTATTCATAATTACAGATTTGTCAGATTTTCAATTAAACAAAAAAATAGTCTCAAGTCTAAAAATCTGGGGTATTTAAAAATTTTAAATTATTAGCTTAACTAAATGATTGTAATGAAAAAAAAAGCTTCAAGACAAAGAGAGCCAATCCAGAAATAAACTGAGGGTTTTGATACCATGGTATATCCATTAATTATACATGCTTACAGAGATGGCAACACAATTGTATATGATAAATTATTATTTTAAAAATGCAAATTAAATGTGAGCTAGATGACTTGCTTTCTAATGATAAACAACAATATTGTTTTTGCAGCTATAACTCAAAAAATGTATTAGTCAAATTTACTTTCAAAAAAAAAAAGTTTAGTTGAGTTTTTCAATTTACTCCATTTATATTAATTAATAATTTTGGCCAAAATCTTTAAAAAAGCACTTGGAATCAAAAGAAATTTACACTTATATATATAACTTATTGGCTTTATATGAAAAGCCCAAAATGATAGCCATTAATCTACAATATAGAGTAAAATCCATAAATCCAAAGCTTGTTCTTTTGAATGTAAACTTTAATGAATGTGATCGGGAAAAACAACAACTTTAGAATAATGCAGTATAATTTTGTTATATCAATAACTATATAACCATAAATTCTCAAGGAGGGGCATTTGATTACACTAATGTGTATCGTCATCTCGTTATTCTGTAGAACCATGCTTGCCCTTGCAGTAAGCTATTTAAATAAAGAGCAAAACTCTCCATACAGTATTGCCACCTGTGCTAAACAGAGTAATCAATGGATGCCAGAAGGCTTGTGCATAAAATCCCTATCTAATGCCTACTCATCCAAAAAAAAAAAAAAAGTTTTTAATTATAGAAATGAATCAGTAATACACTGATAATTTCTAGCATTCACAAAAATTAAAACTATGGATATGGTAAAATTCCTAGAATTTATTTTTTATTTATATAAATTAAACAAGAGTTAATATACTGTAATAAAATATATTTTTACAGTATTTCAGAAAATGCTCACAATATAATCCAGTAACAAAATTTCACATAAATGTTTGTACATGTATATACCACCATTATATATGCACATAAAACCGTAAACACTTGAAATACTTTGGCGAGTTTGATATATAAATTTTGCAGGATTTCAAGAGCTTCTAAAAAGTTTCAAGAGCTTCTAAAAAGTTTCTAACAATATATACCAAATATTTATACATTGCAATAGATTTTGGATATTTTGATTTGATCCTAAATATTTGCAAATAACTGAGGATCCTCTAGATCAGGGGTAGTCAACCTTTCTATCCCTACCGCCCATTTTTGTATCTGTTAGTAATAAAATTTTCTAACCACCCACCAGTTCCACAGTAATGGTGATTTATAAAGTAGGGAAGTAACTTTATAAAATTTATAAAGCAGAGTTACAGCAAACTAAAGCATATAAATCTCTATGATACAGCAAACTAAAGCATATAAATCTCTATGAATTTTTTTTAAAAAGTCAATTAAATTTAAAAAAGAAGAAAGTGCTTCAGTGTCTGACAAAACCCCTACTGCCCACCATAAAGGGACCAGGCTGACTACCACTGCTCTTGATCATTATGGGTATTAGTTGCCATTACATGCCAATCTTTTCTTGACAAAGTATTTTAACAATTCAATTTGGAACTACAGAATAAATTCTATTAAGTTTATATAAGATTAAGATAGCAGATTAAAAAACCATAGTATTAGCTACCAGGAATAAGCTTTTTATAAATTATAATTACACTCTACAGAAATTTTTTAAAAATAATAATAAATAGACAAACTTTTTACACTAATAATCCAAATATTTATTACTATTGCATTTGAAATATTCTATTTACTCAAGTATAAACAATGCGTTTCCTAAAAACAAAACTTAGAATTTTGTTTCTTCTTGTTTATGCTATGGAACTGATTAATTAAGCTAACTAACTAGATTTTTTATATAGAATATGAAGGGGAGGGGTCCCTGGAAACTTTTAACAATTACACTAGTTTATTTTCAAGGTGAAATTACTTTTAAAAAATAAAACAATACGTCATTAAATAAATTACTACTAATATCTTGATTGATAAATAAAAGAACTCTAGCAGTTACAGATCAAAACTAATAGATTAATAATAGTTGAACAAAAAATATAAAATAATTCAATTATTTTTGCATTAAAAAAATTACAGAATTTTGCAAGAGACTTAAGAAACTGATTTCCTATAAATAATATCTGTACATGAATAGAAAATAAATTCTACACATAAAAAAATTATGTAAGTCCATGAAGCCACATAATTATCATATGAGTCTACTTAGAGCAGCTCCCCTGTACTCCAAATATATTTTTTTATTATTCCATTTTAATTGGAAATGAAGTACACATCTGTTTAACTTCTCTACATTTCCTTCCTTCTACTTTTTATATGTATCCAATTTGTAATTTCCCTACTTTTGTAATACCAAAAAGTATATCTAAACTTTCCTAACTTTTTTCTTTCATGTCCATATTAAAAGGCTTCTGAATACTTTTTAGGTATTATTATAGCATGCGGTTCTATCTTAGGTACTATTATAGCATGTGCTCTATCTGAAATTAGATACTCCGTCTGCCAATGACCACACAGGAGAACCCTTGAAAAAACTAATCGATAAGAAAATACTAAAATAATAGTAAATTGGACATATTTCTTTGATCAAAAAAAAAAAAAGGAAAACAATTTCAGTTACAGTAGCAAACCTGGCAAATGTAATTTTTTCTACCATAACAATAAAATTAAGAAGTATTTGATTATTATTAACTTCAAACCAGAAAGATATTTTTTTTAGTGATGAATTATCTTTAATGTTTTTGTTTTTTTTTTGCTATTTATATCTCATTTAAAATATGAAATAACATTAATAAACAGGTATTTATTGAATTTGTTTTGGGTAAAAAAATGTATACTGTATATAAATTTTATAAATATTTTTATAGAGCAATTTTCACTACACCACTCTCACACAAGATAGGGAGTGATTTCTATCTGCTTTTAATAGTTTGTGGAGGGGTGAGATTATAAATATATAACCAAAGATATGAAAAAGATGTATGATCCCTAAGATGCACATTTCGTGCAGAACAAGTACTCACCTGTTGGCCTAGACCAAATCTTTTACATATATCTTTATCATTGTTCAATATATTTGGATGGCCAATTAATACAGTTTAACTAATCTGTCAAACTTACTGTCCGCACAATTTTGACCCAAACCATTTAATAGAAGTATATTAATTTTTTATTAGTCATTTATTAGACTAGAGATTATCCATTTAATGAATATTTCTGTAGTGCAATTTTCACTATACCACTTGCATGAGACTGAAGACTGCACTATAGAAATATTATTCATTAAATGGATAATGACTAGTCTAGTCTAATGAATAATAAAAATTAATATACATTTTATAAAATGTAATATAATGAGCGTGCTAATAGCTCTAAACAAGCTTTTCCAATAAATGCCGCAAGAGAAAGCATTTAAAAATCTCTATCTAGAATTATCTCTATCCTTAAACCAGTTTCAAGCTACTGGCTATCTTCAGTGAGGTGCTAGGATATTCAGGCACTAGATCTAAAATACCAGCTCAGACTCAGCATTTATCTAATATTTAACCATTAAGTAAAAAATCTAAAATTTTCAGACATCTATGTCTTCAAATCCAGCTATCTAACTTAAATAGCTATAAGGGCCTGAACACCCTTCAACTACACCATATATTAATAGTCTTCGCAAAATATCATTGCCAAAGTCTTGAAAGCCAAACTATAATAGTAAAAGAATCAAGTCATATAGCCCGTGACCTAAATTAATAAGCTTGTATTGCAAATGATTTGACTTTTTTTTACTATTATAGTTTGGTTTTCGGGGCTTTGGTGATATTATATTACTAATATATGGTGTAGCTGAAGTTTGTTCGGCCCATATAGCTATTTAAGTTAGATAGCTGGATTTGAAGTCATAAAGACGTCTGAAAATTTCAAATTTTCTACTTAATAGTTAAGTATTTGATAAACGCTGAGCTTGAGCTGGTATTTCAGATTTAGTGTCCGAATATCCTAGTATCTGACTGAGGATAACCAGTGGCTTGAAACTGATATGGAAATAGGGATAATTCTAGATAGATTTTTCAAAACTTTCTCTTGTGGCATTTATCGGTAAAACTTGTTCAGAACTATTAGCATGCTCATTATATTACATTTGTAATACAAGCTTATTAAATTAGGTCATGTGATGTATGACTTGATTTTTTTTTTCCCTCAATATTCTTCGAACATGAGAAGCAGGCTGGCCATGTGTTTGAATCCGGCAATTCCAAGATAGTATGCTCTGAAGCCAATGACTGCAAAAGAAAAATCAAAGAGGCGTATTTTGTTATCAGTGATAACAATTCCATCAATAGACGCGACACGTGTTTTTCTATCTCAAAAAAATGGACAAACTAATTTGCTTTCACATTTGCATATTTTATTAGTTAGCAACATCATAAATGATTTATAACTTATGTTGGCCATGAATATGAGGGAAAACCTCGAAAGCGCTCAGCCTATTTAATTGTTTTGGTTTTTGCAGCTTCTTTGTCAGCAGATAAATCGCTTTTATATGCTTTTATTAATTTTATAAAATGTATATAATTATAAATTTCACATAATTTATCATCCTGTAACAAAATTATTTTCAAATAAGACTTACATTCAATATTATAATTGTGGTTTGTAATGTTATAATTGGTTACTTATTAGTCTGCATTTCAGAACAAGTTATATTTGTCTGTTTAAGGGGATTTATTTAAGCTTCTTTGTATCAATAATTTTTCAATCTCTATGGTTGCAATCTTTAGTATCTATATAAATATAATAGACCATAAATAAAGGTGGGATTCCAATTTTATTTGTTAAAAAGTTACTTTAAAGTTTAATGACATTATGTTCTAGGCTTTGAAACTGCAATGAACTCATTATGCTCCTGGTTTTTATGGAAAGGCAAAGTCGTTGCTATAAGTATATTCAAAATACATAAGCCAAAGGGTTAGGCCTCCATTCCGTATCCACACTTTTCCTTCAAAAAGCGATGGGCGTGATAAGATCCACATATCACAGATATCTGGAATAAGAACCATTTATTCCAGTAAATCCAACGGACACCCCACCACCATTTTGTAGCGAGTGACTGACAGAGCTATGGAAGCACATCACTAATACGATAATATTAACAAAACCTATCTTAGATGCAAAGAAAACATATTGGCAGATGTATAAATTAAGATACCCAAACCTCACTGCATCTCAACAATCACTAGGGCTAAATAACAAATCACTGATATGTAAATCAAAGAACTGGTACATCGAGTCCAAGTACATAGACTTTCTGATAAAATTAAACCTATTCTCCCTAACTACAAATCACTTCTTGGTCACAAGAAGAGGATTTGCCAAGCTCAATACGCTATGTCAGCTGTGCTCAACTGTAGACGAAACTATTACTTATCTTTTGTATTCCTGTCCTTATTTCAACTCACTTAGATCCTACATCTGCCAACAGGTGTCCTTTGACTACAGATACTCCCTCTATATCCAAATGCTATCAAGATGGGAGTTTTTTCCACCATCAGAACTTCCATATTTCTCACGTTTGCATTCAGCATCACCAGATGCAAGCACATCTTCAGGTGCTCAGATAATAATGTCAGAGACACCTTTATCAAAATTTTGACAAACTTTCGTGACAGAAATCGACTTCTGGCACCCAATAGATTACATACTGAATCCTGGGCCGGCGTCAACCTGTCCTAAGAAAATTAAATACTCCTCAGTTTCACTTGTATAAAGAGATAATAATGTCTAGCATCAATATTTAAGTCAAAACTCAAGTTTATATAAACGCTTTTATTCATGTATCTTTTTAGCTAATAAATTTTATTTCTGAAAAAAAAAAAAGCTTAATGACATAAATTATTTTATTTTTTGCACTTCATGTTATAAATGACTTGCTTTTTGGGATGTAAATTATTTTCAAGGCAGATCTACATTCAGCAATTAATACATACATTTTATTTCATGGAATACTGTAATTTTATTGAACACATTGTTGACAATTAATTATTGTTAAAATATTTTTTGTAATACTTTCCTAAAAAACTGCTTAGTAAATTCAATACTCATAATTTCACCTGTCAGGTAGACCATCCAAATTATGTAGAATACAAACTATAATAACCTTTTTCTTTTCTTAAGTGCTATTAATTTTTTAAGAAACAAATTTACAAAGAAGGATCCTTTTTGAATGACAGAGCAAGATTTTGAATAGTAGTACAGTTTTGCTTTTAGCAAAATTTTTCACACAAATAAGACAAGTCACAATAATTAAATTAACAGATCTTTTTTTTTTTTTCATATGTCATAGCATCGGCCGGGACGCGAACCCACACCCGTCTGCAACCAACTACTTGCTTGCAAGGCGTGTGCGATGACCTCTCAGCTAACAATGCTTGACAAATTAACAGATCTTTTAATTGGTTTAATAATGCTTGTTACTGCTTTATTTATTTTTTAATCATTTGAGATTAGTAATCTTTAAATTAAAACCAGTGCTCTAAACTATTTATTCTGCTAATTTCCAGAAATAAACTTGTTGTAGCCATGAATGATTGCAATTCTATTGTCCATAACCCACTATTATAAATACATTTGTAAAATCTCATCTCATCCCTAAAACTTCAGACTTCTTTCTGATCACAATAGATATTATTCTGGACATTTTATTCTACTAGTTACAAAAACTGACATAGCAAATGTAAACTAAAACACATTACAAGATAGTATTTTTTTTGGTCTAATACTTTAACTCATGATGACATCTGCCATGGATTAACTACATTTAATAGTGACCATGCATATTAATGCACCCATATAAATTTTTCAATATATATATAACAAGTGTACATATACATTAATACAAAACAATATATCTTTTATTAAAAGATTTACGGGATTTTTTTTTTACTTCCAGAAAAAGGAAAATCAATTAACTGAGTTTTTATAATCATTAAATCATAAAAAATCAATTCTATATTTGGCAAGTTAATGCTTTCAACATTTCTTTTACAATTTTACCAAGTTCATTTTTGTTTCCCTTATAATCTTTGCAATATTCTTTTTCTACTTTAAAACAATTTATTCATATCACATCTCTCAACTTCTACTTTAATTTACATTTCTCATAGATTATTTCTTTTTCAAACATTTCCATCTTTTTCATCAACAAGTTTTTATATCTTTTCAAAATATTTTTATCTTCTATAATTAAAGGACATCCCCCCCCCCCTTTCTGGTAGACACAAAATTCTAGCTATCCAAAAATTAAGTCATAGTTATCTTTTCTTTTTGAATATTCTACTTTTTTGATATTTTACTTGCAGTGTTTGTCTTTAACATCATATGTTTTTCTTCAATTTCACTTCTGATCTTTCTCAGTTATACATATACCCAAAGTATTTTCATAATTCAACCTCTACTATACATCTTACATTTCCACATTCAGATATTATATTTCCCTCTAACTTCATCACTTCATTTTTTGTTTTGTTAACTTTAATCCTTATAATCAAAAGTCAAATAAAATAACTTGCAGAAATATGAACATTATTTTTTTTTCATTCATATAGACAACTACAACAGAAGCATTTAGCTTGGAATCTAAAAGTTTAGAAAATTCCAGCTGATTATGCATTTTTATTAGTAATTGCATAATCATAATAAATGTTTTAAAAACACTACATCAGTGTGTCGGGGATATTCCACATTCAGATATCAGTTTATAGCATTATAATAAAAAGAACTTAATCTGTGTTAAACTGACTCAAGAAAATATTATTTAACTTTGCTTAGTTGTTCATTATACATAGCTTCTCTAAACATTTTGTAAAGTTTAAAAATTTGGTACTTTAGTATTAGACCTGCAGTGAAATATCACAGCCATAATTGATTAGGGTTAGGATTAGATTTAGGTTAGGGTTAGGTTGAGGTAGAGTTTCATCATAGCAGGGCTAATATTCATATACCAAAAATTCTTTTTATACACTTTTTGTTACCATCATCATTAGTCAATCTATCAAAAATCAGATCTCACAATAAATGCTATCATTTCTCCCAACCAAAATATCCATAATATTTTTATCTTAAAAATTTAGAAGATAGATAAAACTATTATAAAACTTTTACATTATAAAAAAAAAAATCAAACAACAAATTGGATTTGTTGAAATCAAAAACATCAAGAATATACTCTTGTTTTTTTTTATTCTAATAGTAAAATTACAAAATCTTATCAATGAAAGGAAGTAAATACATCCCGTTTCTAATACATGAAACACTGACTTTGTTACCTCAATTTTGCAGATTGAATAACCCATTAATTCTATATCAGAAAATGAAAGATTGCACACTAATGATTTCTTAAACAAATTCCACTCTTATAATTGGATAACATATTTTCTATTAAAGAGAATCAAACTAATAGTATATTATGGTCAAAAAAAGTCCTACAAGTGGCTGTCAACAGTAATGGATTTGAACTTAATGCAATTTGTTCTACTAACATCTTACAGCTGCGTTACAAAATAACAAAATACCTCAAGTCATTAAAATGCTGATTTATCCTTCATTCTCATAGTATTTTATTATAACTCCATATGAATGCAGTCTAAAGAAAAAATGGAGTATTTATAGGTATTTAGAATGAAATAATAACACTAATTCTTTTTCGATCACCAACCCAATAATAATGTTACCAAACTCCACACAGAAATACCACCAAGTGCATTAGATCCTAAGGTCTAGGTGCTGTGCTCTCAAATCCAAGGTTCCTTACTGATGAAAGCCATAAGCTAGAAACCCGTCTGGGAATGTTGGATGAGTAGGCATTAGATTTTATGCACAAACCTTCCTGAATTTATTGCTTACTTATGAAGACTTGCACTTGGTGGCACTACTGTATGGAGTTTGATACTCATATTAACAGCATGTCTATGCATATGAAATTGTGATCATGTGACTATAATAATAATATGCAGCAAACATATAGCAAACTATTATATTTTTGGTATTTGATTTCTGAATGATTCTTTCCACCATGTAATTAATTCCCTCTGCCAAATTAATTGTGTGATTATGAATTCACTTTTAACATCTTTTTAGATCTACATTTCACAATCATAAATGTAATATTCACAATATAAAAGAATGTTTTTTTTTTAAATATAAATTAATTATATTCTTTTATAACATTAAAAAATCTCCCAAAACATCAATATAAATTGTTAAATAAAGTGTAAGATTAACCCTATTAATTTGATTTTCCTTTATAATAATATGCTTAAACTTTTCCAAATATTATCTCTTGATTACTTTCAATCCACAACTTAATTGCAATTTCCTAATCAACAATATTTAAAATGAACAGTATGAAAATGACTAAAATAATTGCTATTTATTTCAATGTAATTTTCTAATTCTTAGGCATAAATTTAAACAATTTCATATACATTCTATATCTAGCTTCATAAACAAATTTTATACATATCAAAGTCATTATTAATTCAATAGCCAAGACAAAATAGAAATATCAGATATCTCAAATTTAACACAACTTTGATGAATTTAATCATTCTATACCAAGTGAGAAATTACATCAAAATATCAATCTTTCATATAACAGCAACTAAAGCATCACCAACGTCAAAAACAGTAAATCATAATTTAGCAAATTCTTACGTTCGTTATAGCAATTGTTTGTGATGTGAAAAGCAGAAATACCTTCATGGAAGCAAACAATACTTAATCCACTAGTCCAATGATTCTCAAATTCTCTACTGCAAACCCTTGGGAGTTCTCAAAATCCTTTCACAGAATCTCCAAAAACTATTTTCATAATTAACAAATGCATAATAATCCCACGATATTATTAATCTTTTTCAACTTCATTGTCTTTTGGAATACATGTAGAGTTCTTCAAAACAATGTGACGATATAATCACACAAACTTGAATTCCAGAATGTTAGAAGCCAGTAACATTAGAATTGAATAAATAAGTATGTTTTGAGATTGATTCATTTTGTTCTCTGTATTTTTACTGACCCATCTTCCATTTATTTTGCAATCCCATTTGTCCTACACCAATCCAGAACAACAAAGCATCCACTTCATACTGTTATAATATTTTTCATTTTATCAAAATCTATTATTATTTTAAAATTAAAAAATATTTTATTGTTTATTTTAACATGTAATCTTTGTAATGGTTTATTAGTGAAATTTTTAAACAAATAATAAATATTTTTAAAAATTTTCAGTTTTAATTTCCAATATGGTGAACATCAATAATTACGAATCACAAAATCTCACATAATTTAAAATAATCTTGGAGTCTTCAAAAAAATGAAGAATATAAGTCTTACGACAAAAAATTTTGAGAGTGTACTAAAAAAATTAGGCAATAATTTAAAACAAATCACAAAACTAAATTAATGCCAGTGTAAATTAAAAGTTTTTAAAAATTTATCTCAAACACTTGCAGATATATATAAAATGTACAATGGTTCTGAAACTATTCAATGTGCTAATAAAATTATTAATAAACTTTCTTAATGTGATATTAATGATTTTAAAAACAAAAAGTATAGTGATAAAATTAAATTGAAAATTCACAAAGAATCAATTTCCGGTAGTTTATCTAATTTTACAGTATTAGCTTAACTAACATTTAAATCTCTGGCATATCTAACATTTATTACCTTACCACACACATTTAAATGTTGAGATGGAGAAAAGGGATATTAAAAAAAAACCTGATTGGCTATAAGAACAATTTCAAAGACCTGTAAACAACTAATAATCTTTTGATTAAGTCAGTAATATTTAACTTCAATATTATTTTTAAAAAATTCAATACCCAGAACTCTTTATGTATTTAATAATAGCAAAAACTTTTCTTTGGGTTATAAATAGATTTTTGACTTTTCACATGTTTCTATTAGAATCCAAATATGCACATATAAAATTTATGGAAATGTTTTTTTACTATTTTTATATAGATTAAAAAAAGAGATTTTCGTTTATATCAATCGGCTTCTGGGCAGAAAATGACTAGAGAATATGACTGCAAAAATAAGATGCATTAACAAATTATTTGAAGAAAATATTCAAAGAAAATTACTACCAACTTGAGCTGACAAACAATTCATATGGATTTCTATATAATACTCTGTGAAGAATTTACCATACAAAAAGTGTATAATTAATATTTATAGTATTGAAATAAAAATGACAAAAAAATAGTATCGTTTAATTCTGAAACAAATAGTTTTCCTGAATACCATCATAGGAAATCCTCATAAGGAAGAAACATAAACACCAACTTTTAAAATATTTATTTCCATTTATAAAATTTAGAAGCCTTTTTGTTAAAGCCGTATCTCTTATTAAATAATTATATATATATTGGTATTTTTAAAAAAAATTTCACTAAACTTTATTTTATAATGGTTTACATTTGCTTTCTAAATATACCCAGATATGTTTATTATATTATGTACATATATACATATTGCTAAGTAGTTAAAAAATACAAAAATAACTTCACACTTTCTTATAAGTGCACAGAAACTCAAGTAAATAATTGTACTAATCCTTACAGCGTAAGGTGAAATGGCAGGCTCCCCGTATTATTATATGATATCTAAATCTCTTGAAAAGCCAGTTATACTGTGAGTGGTACATCCAAGAAAATATTGTCATGACTGTATATAATGATATTCTGACTACAGAAGGTCATACATACCGTCCTTAATTTTTTCAGATGATAAACTGCAATCAAGAAAATAGAAACGATTGAATTCATATCAAATAGTGAATACATAGCATCATTAATTTACAAAATTTATAGTTTGGAATTGGTCAGTGAACACAATGAGAATAATTCAAAAAAAATTATAATGAAAAGTGATTATATATGGGCCGCCTTCTCAAAATTCATGGTTCATCTAGAAGCTATTGAAAAAATAATAATAATAAGCAAAATAAAAAATTAGAAATGGGTAAAAAAAAAATGAAATTTTAACTTTTTAGTTCATATTGCAAACGGGGTATGAGCACAGACTTTCACATGACCCACCACTCTCCACACCATACCCTGTCTATTACATATATAGACACAGGTATATATAAGCCTGTGTATTTCATCTATATATCTTTTTATATTGCAAGCAAAAATAAAAAATAAAATAATAACTTTGTTTTGTTTTTTCTTAATATGTTTCATCCTAATTTTCAAAATTCTGTAACACTAATATTAATTTGAATTAAATTTCTTTGTTTCTATTTCCTTTCAAAATTTAACTGCTTTCATTAATTATAAATATATATTTTTGTCTATTTAAAGTAATTTCTTTTTTATATATGACTTTTTTTAATATTTGTATCAATAAATAAACACATTTTAAAAACCATGCCATATTGTACAGTATTGTATTTTTTTATTAATTTTTTGTTCCTGTATATATATTTTTAAATTATTAAAAGAGATCAAATCTATATGCAAATATTCTTATTATATATATAGCAATCATTATTATCTACATAGGAGTGGGCAAGACATCGATCGTGGTCCACCAATGGATAGCCTGCCAAGACATTTTGGAGTGATGGCCTAAATTTCAAAAAAAAGGAACTGTAATCGATGCTACATTACCCTAGGTTATACAGATATGCATAAAATATATTTTTTCACATACATATTGTTACTATAAATAAAAATTGGCTCTTCATAATTGAGACAGCTGTATGTAGTTGGTATTTGAC
Organism: Epiperipatus broadwayi; assembly: GCA_028023455.1. Classification (NCBI taxonomy): domain Eukaryota; kingdom Metazoa; phylum Onychophora; class Udeonychophora; order Euonychophora; family Peripatidae; genus Epiperipatus; species Epiperipatus broadwayi. Next base: position 13,993,927 of record JAQFVV010000010.1, on the reverse strand, counting down.
AATGAATGGGTTAGATGACATTCGCAACATTAAAATGTATGATAATGCACACATCAATTACAAATTTATTGGCTCAAATACATTCACTGTGCAACATAAAGGTGCAACCGAAAGCATTGAATATGTTCAATTAGTTGTAAGGCTAACTTCTATATTTTTTTTATTATAATAGCTGCATAGAATTTATTTATCTGGAAAAATTAATATTTTCTCATATTTTAAGATTGCGGTATAACATCTGAAAGAATTGCAAAGAAAAGAAAGACAATTTTAGAAACAGAATGGGAAAAACAGTTTTTCTTCACAATGATGAACGCAAAATATGCATATTATATACCTGATGCCAGTGTATCCTTTCCAAAAAATGAAAACATTTAAAGATATTTTAAACCCATGCCTGTAATATATGTGGTGAGTCACTATACTTGAAGGAAATTACAAATAACCCTTGCCTTGAAAAAGTGTGACCACCCTGATCCACATTACCCACTAAACAGCTTTGGGACCAAATGTCACTTTTTTTTTTTCCTCAAGTGTCATAGCATCAGCCGGGAAGCGAACCCCTAACCCGGGACAACTGCTTGTGAAGCAGCTATCGCTGACCTCTCAACCACCAATGCTTGACAATGTCACATTTTAAACCCACTTTAATCAGAATCTTTGCTGTATGCTAAAATTATTTGGATACCAAATAAAATTATGATTATGTAAATTTCTTGAAACAAGATAAATGGTGAATATATTTATCTGGAAAAAAAATGTAATAGTTAAATAGCAATGAGTCCCCAGCTAGTAATTCTGTACATCTTTTAATCTAATTATAAAAATATAAGCTTTAACTCAGACTAATGTAATCATAAATACACAAGACGTATAGAGAAAAGCTTTCATAAAGTCCGTTTTTGTTTAAAAATAAAGTATGTGCATATCCGACTTTCTATTATTATAAGTCATAAACATAGTATAAATTGGAAAGTGGGAGTGGGTGTATATATATACTGTTATTGTTAATTAACATAAAATTTAAATATGAAAATTAATTAAGGAGAATAGGCTATCTTTTTGAGAGGTGAAAAAAGAATCATACCTGCTCTTCTCAAAAAGATGGCCTCCTTTTAATTTTAATATTTAAATTTTATGTAAATCAGCAATAACAGCATATATATACACCCACTTCCACTTTCCAATTTATGCACATACTGTTTAAAGAAAAAAAAAGGACTTTATGAAGACTTTTCTTTTAATCTAGATTAAATTTTATTTTGGCGGGAATTAATTATATTACCTATTTCAGTAAATTTTTTATCCTTAATACACATACATTTAAAAAAAAAATTTTTTTCTAAAAAACTATATGCAATTATAAAAATGTTTTTTAAATGAATAAAACAAAAACAATATTAAGTAGCATTTTTATAACTGCAAAAAGATTCTTGATTGGTAATTGATGTTTAGAAAGAAATAAAAACGAAAAAGAATTTAGATTTGTTTTTGATCAAATTATGTAAACAAAAAAAAATACTTGTTAAATATGATGAAGAAAATTAGTTTATTTTAAAGAAAATCAATTATTAAATAAAAAATTTGTAAAAATGTGGCATATTTTACACACTTTTTCAAAACATGAAAATAGTCGTTTATGTTAACTAACTCAGAGAATACTAACTTAGAAAATGATTCCAAATAAATATACAAATTGTTTTAATTACAGAATTTTTCATAACTATTACCTATTCATTAAAGTTTGAGGAATGACTATCTTAATATAAACCAAGCGCTAATAGTATATTTGTGTGGGAGATTATGATTTAGCCCAACCCATCCATGAGTGCTGGTCCTGCACAAAATATGTATCTTGGGGGTCATGTATCTTTTTCACATGCATGTAATCATGTGCATCAGTTGGTTGAGATGAAATGGAAGACATACAGACTGAAAAACTCTGAGTTCAAATTCCTCTAACTTACATAATTATTACAGTAAATAACATGAGCTCATCACCCCCCCCTCCACCTAAAATCAGTTGATCTTTTTTGAATTAAAAATAATAATAACTATTCTAATGATCATATTTTTCATTTTTTCCTCAATTTTCAGATCCCAAGCAGACATACGATTTTTTTTTTCGATAGACAGCCTATAACCAACCTAAATAAGTATCTAATTATCGTTAGCTAGAAAATACCAGATTAAACTGATTGGTTAGATCAGCGTTTCCCAACCTGTGGTACGCGTACCACTGGTGGTACGCGAGTTGCTGGTTGGTGGTACGCGAAAAATAATCAATAATGGCAGACATAAAAAAAAATCAAATCATAAAAATATCATAGAAACGTTTTCTCCTATAATTCATAAAAATTATTTTAATTAATAATATTATACAGTAAAGTTGTTAATATGTACAGTCGATGATCGAAAATCCAGCAATCGATATCGTTTTTTTGGAGTGCTTTTTTAAATTAGCCGTTAGCCATTAGTAACTTGAGATGTTGCCGCCACTGTTGTCATGGTGCTGCACTCTTGTTCACTTCACCGCGCGGCTTACAAATGACAGGTTATTGTTTGTGATTGTATCGTCTTTGTTTATTAAAATTCATTGATCCCCATATAACCCGCTTATTCGAATTTAGTAAAGGACAGTTTTTTTTTTTGAAGACAATTCTTTTGATCTTTCTTCGAAATTGTATGATTTTGGTTGGCTTCATTCAGGTGATTGCATATTTAACTGATATTTTTTTGCAAATAAATAACTTAAATTTGACACCTCAGAACAACTCGATAACGATCTTTAATGTTAATGATAAAATTGAAAATATGATTAAGAAATTAGATTTTTGGAAGCAGTGTATTGAAAACAATCAACCGGAAGTATTCAAAACTCTACATATTTTTTTGTTTGAAAATAAGGTTAGTCTGTCTCAAGATATACGAGAAAATATAATAGCACATTTAACAGGATTAAAATTGTCTTTAATGGAATATTTTGCAAAATCCGAAAACACAAATGATAAGTGGATTTCAAACCCCTTCTATGAAGAAAATTTAGAAAAAGCTACATCATTATCAATAAAAGAGAAAGAAAATTTAATAGAATTATCGACACAATCTAATTAATTTTGGTTAAACATTAAAGATTATGAACAACTTTCTGAGAAACCTCTTAAATTATTATTACCATTTACTAGTATGAAATTAGTAGAGAAAGAGCTTTTTCTTCATATATTTTTAAAAAAAAAAAAGTATTGAAACAAATTTAATGCAGCTGTAGACTTAAGGGTATACCTCACATCTTTTGAACCAAATTTCAAAAAATTATGTTTTTCGAAACAAGCACAAGGATCTCATTAAATTTATTTTATAAAAATATTTGATTATGGTAAAATATATTAATTGGTTTTTTATAATTTTGTGTTTTTATTAAAACCATTTATTAGTAAACGAAATATGACAAAATAGTAGATAAATATGAAACTTTGAACAAACATATATATATATATGTTACAGTGAATTTATATTTTCAGTGAGTTTATAATCGTTTAAGCGTGTTTCAATGTAATTTGTCTCATTGTGATGTGAATACATGGTCACCCTATAATATTTATAATGCAAATAAAATAACACACTCGCAATAAATTTCACAAAATACAATCATTTTTACGAAGTGGTACAATTTAGCGTAATGTACTACCAAGTGGTACGCGAGCCAAAAAAGGTTGGGAAATGCTGGGTTAGATGAATCGTGGTTTCCAGCTCTTATAAAGGAGTTATCATACAGAATGTGGCTAATTATAGTTTGCTTTTATCTAAAGAGATATGTGGTATGGTAATTAAATATCTGCTTGCTATGACATAACCTAGGTTTAGAATCCAGTCAGGTAAATGTTGGAAAAAAAATTCAGGTAATATAAAAGCTTAGAATTTTTATTTTAAATAACCAGTCTATAACCAACATAATATTCAATACTGATCAGCTATAATCTGGCAGATTAATCTAGGTTGTTCAGATAAGCATTGGTAAACAAACCAAAACAAAAAATACAATTTCACTATGTGAAAAAGAGCCATTACTTCTTTTACATAAATTATCAATGAATAAAGATTTTAAAAAAACTTAAATCAATACCTCATTTAAATACAATTCCAAAAATTGTTCACTAAAATGTTATTTAAAAACTAATAGGAACTTTACCACAAGGAAGCATTAAAAAAAAAAAAAACTTCATTCATTAAAAAGCTAGAATGAAATAAAAAAACTATAATTGCTAAATATATAGATTTAAAGATTTATTTTAATCCAAGTACATGAATTATGCTTGTATTTCAAAAAATATTTATTTTAAATAAAATAAACAAAGTTGTATAATATACAGTTGAGCCACGAATATTTTGATCTAAGCCCCCTTGCAGTCAAGGTATATAGCATATACTAGCTCACCTTTTGACATTAGAATAGAAAACAATAATTACAAGTGTACATTGCAACAGGCATATGTATATATAACACAGATAATGCTTTTCCATATGTGTGTGTAAACAAAATTAAAAATAAAAAAATCATTAATGAAAAATACAGACGGACATTTATTTTACTGAATGAATGTACACTCATGTTTTCAATGAAGCAAAAAAAAAAAACTTTTTTTCCGAACGTTGGTGGCCTAGTGGTTAGCATAGCTGCCTTCCAAACAGCTGGCCCATGTTCGTTTCCCGGTCAACGCATTTGACATATGAAAAAAAACAAAAACTTATTTTCAAAATAACACTTGGGGCGATTTATTTTTTTTAACAACTTTTTTTTTTTAGAAACAATAGATCAATCTAAGAAATTCCATCTTTATTTCTTTTAAGGCAATATTATATTTAAGTATTTTCCCTTAGTAAATAATTTATTATGCAAAATGTAGCACATCAAATTTGGGAAAAAATAAAAGATATGAGCTTTCAATATAAACCAAAGAAATTTATTCATGTAAATATAATCCTGAATGGTGCTCAGAGAAATAATAATGCTGCTGAAATATTAAATTATAGAATTTTAATGTTTTTTTTTAAAATTGTTTATTTACAATTGTTTGTTTACATTTTTCTTTGGCAAGCTTATAATTGAAGTTATGTATTTAGATACTGCGGAGTTGTGGTTCCACTGTTTATGCAATACACATTAGAATTAATAGTTGTAAACAAAGGCAAAACTCTCCATACAGTAGAGCCACCCTGTGCCAAACTGAGTAATCAATGGATGCCAGAAGGCTTGTGCATAAAATCCCTATCTAGTGCCTACTCATCCAATATCCTCAGACTAGTTTCTGGCTTGTGGCATCATCAGTGAGGAGCCTTGGATCTGAGAGCACTGCACCTAGATCTTAGGATCTAATGCAACCCTCCAGAAGTCACCTTTTAACTCTACTTTACTACAAAACTATGAGAATGAAATTGAAAACATTGTTAATATCTTCAATCTAAGCTCAATAGCCTATATAGTCATATGGGTCTGAACTCAATTCAGCACCCATACATTTTGGTGTCTTTGGCTCTTAAACAACCATAGCCACCACTATCCCATTAGGCAGGATTGGTGTTAAACTACTAAACATCACATGATAACCACATGGTTGTTTAAGAGCCAAAGACACCAAAATGTATGGGTGCTGAATTGAGTTCAGACCCATATGACTATATAGGCTATTGAGCTTAGATTGAAGATATTAACAAGGTTTTCAATTTCATTCTCATAGTTTTGTAGTAAAGTAGAGTAAAAGGTGGCTGCTGGAGGGTTGCATTAGATCCTAAGATCTAGGTGCAGTGCTCTCAGATCCAAGGCTCCTCACTGATGATGGCCACAAGCCAGAAACTAAACTGGGGATATTGGATGAGTAGGCACTAGATAGGGATTTTATGCACAAGCCTTCTGGCATCCATTGATTACTCTGTTTGGCACAGGGTGGCACTACTGTATGGAGAGTTTTGCCTTTGTTTACAACAATTATGTGCTAGTATGGAAATGGTGATCATGTGATGTTTAGAATTAATAGTTTTTAGGAGCTTAGTACTTTAAACTCAAGAGATGTATAATGAGAGTAAACAGTATATTGTTTTATTATTGCATAACTCTTAAATTTGTCAAGACAAAAAGTAAATTTTAATTTAATTTCAAAGCTTATTTTTTACATCAAATATACTTCCATTTATTTCAATGATATTTTTATTAATAAAAATATATAATTTTATGTTACATATTTGATATTAATTGGAGGCTTAGGTTTATATGTTGTTGTTTTTTTCTTAATACAATTTAAATATATCTTTAAAATAATGTTTTAATTACTTTTATAAATACTTTAAATATTAATTACAAAAAAATAATTTAATTTTGCTACCAACTCTATTCAATGTAAAGGTTGCATATACCAAACAAATAAATCAAACATTTTAAACCTAGTTTTAATTACATTTAATCCCTGAGAAAAGATTAATCCAGCAAAATTTTTAATTCATCAATGATGAAAAATCTAAGATTAATGGTGATTAACTTGTATAGAAAAAATAATTAGAAAATATCTTATCAATATTAAGTATATGATAAAAAGAAAATAAAGGCATCTTGGCTTCAAACTTAGAATCAATGAATTCAATTATTTAAAAAAAATTGAAATGGCAATAGAAATCAAAATACTAATGATACATTATAATAATTATTTTGTAAATTTTTTATTTACAGAGGAATTATAAAAAAAAAAAAAAATCTAATTTTTAATCATATATATCTTCCTTTATTTTTCTTTTTAGTAAGACAATCTAGCTTATTAAAATTTCAAAAAATTATAATTTAATGGAGTAAAGCTTTCAATATCAAATGAATCTAATTATTGTATTCTTATCATTTCCTTACAACAATACTTTTCTGAAAAAAAATATATTGACAAATTCATTTTCATTTGAGTGATTTTATGAAATGCAGCATATACCCAACAATTTTGATATTAATAAATGATTATCTAAAAAAAAAAAAAAATAGTTATTTTCCATTAAAAATATAAAAAATTATGAATCAAATAAATAAAAATGTAATAAATCACGAATCAAATAGAGAATAAACTGAAAAAAAAGGATATATCTTCTGATAAATCAGAAATGCATGAAGAAGAAACTCTGCCTACACTTTTGGCATATAAATTATCCTCTTCTCTAATTGGTTCCTAACTATTATTAACTAATAATCCAAAAATTCAGAAATAAAGTTTATAATATTTATAAAACCTAAAAAACTTTTCAAATAAAAGATATTTTAATACAAAATGGTAATGCTAAACTTTCATATATTTAAGGACACATTATCACATTCTGCTATCAATGAAACTTTGTAAAAGGGATATGAAAATAAATAAAATGGAGCAGTCAATCAGCAACAAAAATAAATAACTTGCTTTCCTCAAAAAAATTTCCATTTGTCATGTATATAAAAATGTAGCAAATATACTTTTTAAATGCTTTTACTGAAGTTGAAAAATCTGTATTTATTTGTTTATTTATTAACTAGCTAGAGAGCAGTATAATTTTTTTTTTAATTTTAAAAATTGGCATTTAATGTATTCAAGTTCAATATAACTTGTTGAAATTTTGTACATTTGTTTAAAATGTTTATGAAACTGATACATTTTTTAAATAGATGTCATTTTTTAAAAAAAAAATTAAGTAAAAATGTTAAACATTTTTCACTTGAATATTTCATATTTTTAATCACTTATATATTATGTACACATACTAAATATCATATATACATAAGGATAAACATTTTAATTTTAGAAATATCTAGTGACATATATATCAACTATAAGTGTCTAGTCAATTTATGGTGCCAATTTTAAAATACAAAAATAATAGATAAAAATTTTTTTTATATTAAATGCTTTTATTGATTGAGCACTAAAATGAAAAAATAAATGCTTCTTCAACTACAATTGGGATTATTAAATTTAACTTTAAATAAAAGCATGGGAGAGGGGATCCAGAAATTAATTAAGTTAATCTCTATTTTTTATAACAAGGAATTGACTTATTTTCTGGACTTTCTCATGCTTTTATTTGAAGTTAAATCTAAAAAACCCCAATTGTAGTTGAAGAAACATTTTTTTTCTTCCTTTCTACGGTCAATAAAAGCATTTAATACAAAAAAATGTAACTATTATTAGTTACGAAAGTGTTTGTATTATGCAAAAGCACCTTATGGTGAAGTAGTTAGCTGATTTATATGCAACACCCATGATCTTGGGTTCAAATGCAGGTTACAACAAATTTTGATATTTTTTAAAAATTCAAATTGATTAAATAAATAAATAAATAACCAAATATCTTTATTGCTTAAGAGTTTATGGGAAGTTCAAATACCAGAAGTGATTGAGCTGGGCATGATCCATAGACTTTAAGAACTCAAGTGCCATTCTACCACTGCATCAAATCATGTAGAGAACTATTCTTACTAGAAAAGAAAATTTGTTTGAAATTCACCAACTGGTGAGTAATATCTTCACATTTCTCTTTGGGGAGTTGTTGCCCTGAAATGACTATGTAAAGACTATTATAGCTTATAAATATTATATATCTCAACAATTCTCCAAAAGAATTCATTAAATCTTATGATATAGCTTTAAATATTAAGTAGCAAAATAAAAATGATGTTAAAAAAATCCCAAACAATAGAAACCATATGATCAAATATTATCAATGATAATACTCCTCTTCCTAGTTATCTCAATACATATAATGATTGTGTGGGTATATATATATATATATGTGTGTGTGTGTCTTTGTTGAATGCAAATCCAGGAATAAAGCCAATATATTTAATCACCATTAGTGTTAACTAATCATTCCTCGATACCCTTTAATGCAATCCAAGTACCTATGGACTTAATCCTATTTAGGAGTCAACCACATACACCAGAGTAAGAACTGCATCACATTATAATTATACTTTTTTTTTTATAATCAATATATAGATGTTCATTTAAATTCCATCCAGATCATGGAAATTGACGCAGATGTGTTAATCATTATGGCAAGAGACCCTTCTCTGATAAATTTATATGAATAATAAATCCTTTTAATTATTTAAATGTGATATGCATAACTATACAAAATATATATAAAAGTTTATAGTTTATTCATGATTGTTAATTACTTCCGGCTCCATTTTTGAATTTTTATGCATGTATATTCTTGCAAGCATCTTAATTAATTTTATAAGTTCAAATTTGGCCGGATATAAAACTTATTAAAAGAATAATTTAACTTTTTCAGAAAAGGCAAAAAAAAAAAAGAGAAAGTGAAGAAGTAATATACTCTTAATGAAAGAAAAATAAAACGTTTTCTTAAAATAAATTCCTTAGTCTATAATGATTCACAATTTTATAAATACTTAATAAGGTATAAGAAAGTGATACAATATTCAGTTTATTAAAAATCATTTCCTTTAAAGGATAATTAAAATTCACAACTAGTATTGATTATAATTTTTTTTTGCATTTTTCTGTCTTTAAAACTTCATTTACAAATAAATTTAATATTCAAAACCAAAATTCAATTAATTAATACCTCATCCATGAACAACTGAATTTAAAGAAATAATATTATACATATATGTGTGGATGAACGTATTTAGAAAATACAATACATTGATATATATCAATGCACATGAAACTGTCCTGTATGGATACACATATATGCACACACATCCTAAGTGATCAGCAGATAGAAATAATTTAATATGACAATATTGCTTAGAATATTGTATGATATTTGTACAATCAAATGATAATGAAAACAGATTCAATAGTAAATCGCACTGACTTGTAATCAGACTACAGATTTTTCTTTCATGTAGTTAGTTCATAACTATTTTTAGTTTGAGGATTTGTATTGATCAAGTAAATATTCATGTACTGCTAAACAACAAAAATCCTATAGTAATATAATGTACATCACTGATATGGAATATTATTACTTATATATTGGACTATTTCCATCATCTAATATTAAATATTGAATGTCTTTAGAAAAATTCAAACTGTATTTAAACTTTCCAGATACATTCAATCAGTAAAAATAATACACAGGAAGTATAGAACATGTTTTGAATAGTATTATTCTCTTTTTCATGTGTAGCTGGCCTGATCAGAGACACATCGAATTTGAATCTTTCAGATTCATTAACATTATTGCTCTAACCAACTGAGCTATTTTCCAAAAGCACCCAGACCTTGTTAGATAAGTGAATGTTGAATTTTAAGGTAATACTATAACCAGTAGTTAAATGTATTTGGAAAGTTGAAATAAACTTGAATTTTTCTATAGACATTCAATATTTAATATTAGATGATGGAAATAGTCCAACTTATAATTAATACTAAAATATCATTGTCACAAACCATCAAAAAAATACTGGTATGAAATGTATCATATTTTTAAGGCAACAAACTTATTTTAGATAGAAATAGGTATTAAGCTTCCAAACGAGATTAATTCTGAAATCTAATTACACATAAGTGAAACACAATGATGCTCATAAAACCAACATTATTTAATTTGATAGATGATCCCCAATATACGTGTTTCATGCAGAATAAGCACCCATCAGTTGGGGCAAATCATAATCTAATTTAATTTGCTTATAATGACATTAAATTTTCAGCCAAAATTATATCTAGCAATCAAAATTTTAAGCTATTACTATCGAGTCAATACTACACTTTTCATTGCCTACATAATTTATTCATTAAATTCTTTATACAGCTGATATTCTCACTCTTCTTTTTATTAATAATCATCTGACATAGTTTTTCCTTTCTTTATCTGTAGCTCTTTCTATTGACAAACAAATTTGTTTGAAATGAAGAAATTATAGATATATAAAATTGGATTAAATCCAGTCTTCATCCAGCAGTAGATCAATATTGATTAATAAAAATTCTTCACATATCAATATTTCATTGTTCTTAAATATGCATATTATGGTTAGATGCTTCTTAGTTATAATATGTAGCCTAAAATTTAAGATGTTAAAATAAATTAAAAAAAACATATCAAACAATGACAAACTATTATGTATAATTGTTACCATTTAGTCATAGTAATCTATTGACTGAAAACCATCAAAACATCACATGATCACCATTTCATACACTTACGTATGTTGCTAATAAGAGTACCAAACTCTCCATACAGTAGTGCCACCAAGTGCAAGCCTTCATAATCAATAGATGCTAGAAGGCTTGTCCCTATCTAACACCTACTCATTAAAATTCACCATAAAGTGGTGTGACCAAGTGCAAGCCTTCATAATCAATGGATACAGGAAGGTTTGGGCATGAGGGATTTGATGCACAAACCTTCCTACATCCATTGATTATAAAGACTTGCACTCGGCAATACTGTATGAAGAGTTTTATAATCTATTGTCTCGTTAATCAAACCATGTTCAGGCCAAGAATAGTGGTAAGCAAATGCAACAATCAAAGATGACATAAATTTATTGCTTGGTCGTAGTATCTTATTGCATAGTAATAATCTTTCCTGCAGCTACATCGCAAAATAATAAAACCAATTGTTACAATAAACATATATATAGTCTAAATAAAACTAGAACATGGAAATTTTTGATATCGAGTTTAAAAGAAGAAAAAAAATAGGACAGTTATATGGCCAAAACAATCTCTTTTTCAAGATATGTTAAAGTATACAAGAGTTTCAACAAACTAGCTGATTAAATGGAGAAGAAAAAGGTAAAAGATGACAATATTTTCCCGCTCAAATTACCATATAAAGTATTTATGTAAATTTTAAAAAATGAATAGGGTGATGGCTTGTTTATGTTCAGAAAATATTTAAAATTGTAATAATCATTAAGATTACCTAAGGTAATGAGATAATAGCTATTAATATCCCTCTTACTTTTCTAACAGCTGCTACAGTTTAAGACTGAATCTCATGTTTTATTACGCTTTATCAAAATGTATGTCAATATTATTTAATTCAGAGTCCTTGATCCAGAGCCATAAAAAGTCAAAGCAAAATCAATAAACAGATAATCCCCATATTTAGTAGATTAATTTGCATATTAAATATCTAAATCCAACATCATTAATTTATTTAACAATTCATACCCAGAAAGCAAGAAATATCGCTGATTTTACGAATTAAATCTGTACATTGCAATTTTCAATATTAAATTATAATAATCTTATTTTTCTTTTTCTTTTTAAAAAAAAAAAATCATAAATATTGTATAATAGTAATATAGAAACAAATAAAAATTTTATTTCATATTCAATTTACATAAAACATTATTAAAATCTAATTTTAACTCTATGGTGAATACCTTATTTTAATGTTTACTATGCATTATGGTTTCTAAACAATACATAAAAGATATGCTTACAAAAAAAAACTGACCTTTATTTGGAATGTTATTGAGAAAACATTAGTATTTAATAATTTTAATGGTTAAACAAAAACAACAGAAAAGTGGGGAAATGATCTGTGTCAATAATACTCTTTTCAACTGCTTTTAGATATTGGTAATATTCAAAGATCTTAAACTGTAACTAATGTAATTACTACATGTATGACATTAAAGTAAGAAGAAGAACGTGATTATCATTCAGATACTACAAATACAAAGATATGTTATTATCAAATAAAAGTTCTATATCATTTCTTACAAAAAGTGTAATGTTAGCTATATATATTGATATGTACATAGACTTTAAAAATGATCACATATAAAAATGTTCTCTACCTAAAAGCATTTTGCTAATATGATAAATAACAGTAATTTTTCCATAGAACATGTATTTATTTACAAAACAGCATATATAAAAAAAATATTGAGTACTTATGTATTAGTCCAGCGGTGATGAAAGTTGCCACACAAACAATTGTGTATATAAGGACTGAATTAAACATATTTATAATCTTCTAAAAAAAGAAAAGAACTAATTTTGTAAGTGAATATTAGATGATATTCCAACGAGAAGAAAGTTGTTAGTCAAAATGTTGATTTTGCAGCTAATTTTAATCCAAACAATGGTGGTGTTTTGTTCAGAAGTGTCGAAAGAGAGTAGCCATTTGTAACGGAACGTTCAACATAAAAAGTTCAATCAACAGCAGTGATGCTAAAAAACAAATGGACATAATTGCATGGTTCCATATATGTATATTTTTTATTTGATGTGATTACCGTTTGTAATAGATTTAGACTGTTAAAAATTTACTTCTTGGAAGATCATTTCTCGCAAAAATATAAATGCATGTGCTTCATTTCCACTAAATAAAGTTATAGGCGGCCATTTTTCAAAACAAAAAATCTTTATAAGTTTAGATGGAGGAAGATAAATTTCTCACAAAAAACGTAAATGTGTGTTAGAAGATGTTTGCATCATTTCCAGTAAATAAAATTATAGGTCAATAAATATTGCCGGACTAATACATATGAGAAATCTCACCGCCAGACTAATATATATGTAGCAAATATTATTTCCTGCCATAAACAACAGTTCTGATTCGAGTGCTACCAACTGAAACATTTATTTATCTCTTATAAAATAAAATCATTAACTATTGTTCCTCACCCTATGCAAAGATATATGCTTCATGACAAAAACATAAAAATCTCAACCATAATTAAAATTTCAAATACTGTTTCTGCTTCTGATAATAAAAGAATAATCATCATAAGATTAATTTATTATTCAGCTGATAATTGGATCAAAAACTTTTAGCTCTAATCCAACATTCTATATTAGCAATATTATTATTTAATAGTCAATAAAGCAAGTCATATATAATGTGACATTGCTTTTAAAAGCGTGTATTTACAAATGTGTAATATAGGGAGCTTACCAATAACTCAAACAAGCTTTTCTTTAATAAGTGCAGTAAGAGAAAATATTTAAACTCTCTATCTAGAATATTCTTTCCCCAGATTTTGGTACGCTCCCTATATTACATATTATTTAATACCTATTAAAATCTAGCACAAATAACAGTCTACTTTTTGAAATACCATTATAACTTTAATCTTAAAACATTCAAATCTATAATCCGATCAATAATCTACAGCTGACATGTCAAACTGGCAGCCCACAGACCGCATGCAGTCCTAGACGTGATTTTTCATGGCCCGCTGCTAAGGTGCTATGCAATAAAATGAAAACAGAACAATATGTTGCAAACAATAAATTAATTTTAAAACACTTTTTAAAAAACAAACTTTTATATTTAATTACATGAACTAAAATATATACAATAATTGTTGGCTACATACATAGCTAATTTATAATTCTCAGTTACACACAGCTAAATATTTTTGATGACATGCTTTTATGATGATGAAGCATTTGATATATGATGAACACCAAAGCTGGCAACATTAATAATGTGCTGCTGTGCTTCTGAGAACATAAATACCTTCCAGCTAAACTTTAGTCAGCTATTTGCGCCAACATAGCAATCCTATCTGCAGATGTTGGGTTTTTCTTAGAATTGTAACAAAAGGCAGTTGCGCTAATTTCTTTGTTCCGATGGGTGTGTTAAAAATTTGTGGGTTGTTTTCTTTTATAACTCGTTCAAAAAATGAAAGTAAACGTAGTTGCAATTTTTATAATTTTTAAAATTTAAATCTAAAGCCTTATTTTTATTACAGAAAATGCCACTTCCAATGCTAAATAAAAAATGAAAGATTGATAACGAAGGAAGAAAATTTAAGAAAGGTGGGAACTGAACTATTTTTGTGTGGAATTGAACAATAATATTATGTGCTTAATTTGCACAGAAACAATTAGTGTCGCAAAAGAATACAACATTAAGCAACATTATAGCAGTAATCACGAAGAACAATTTCCGTGCTTTGAAGCAAAAATAAGATAAGAAAAATTAAAAACAATGAAGAATTCATTAAGTAGCCAGCAAGGAGTGCTTATAAAATTCATGAAAAGCAATGAATCAGTAACAAGACCTAGTTCTGAAATAAGCTATTTATTAGCAAACCATTCAAAATCATTCTCTGATGGTTCTTTAATCAAGGAATGTATGATAAAAGCTGCCAAATTTGTCTGTCCAGAAAAGGTACAGGCATTTTGAGACATTTCATTATCAAGAATTAAGGTAGCAGATAGAATTACTGAAATGGCAGATGACATCACTTCGTAACTACAGGAAATATCTACCAAAATCCAGTTCCTTTTCAATTGCAATTGATGAAAGCATGGATATAAGGGATGTTGCACAAGTTGCTGGTTTTTTTTCATGGTTGCGATAATAACATGAGGATCATCGAAGAATTGTTGAAATTCATCCCTCTTCACAGAAAAACTGGTGAAAATATTTTTGATGCAGTATGGAGCATTTTAGAAAAATTTAACTTGCCTCTTGACAAGCTTGTTTCTGTGACAACTGATGGCACTAAATCGATGATGGGTGAAACTAAAAGTTTTGTGTCATGACTGATAAGGAAATTATAAGATGAGTATCCAGATAAACCGAAAACAAAACTCTTCATTGCCTCATTCCCCAACAAAGTTCTCTGTTTAAAATTATTAAAAATGGACCAAGTACTTAAAACAGTTACAAAGATAATCAACTTTGTTCAATCGAGAGCACTTAACCATTGCCAATTTACTTTGTTCCTTCCTTATTACACAAAAGTTTGTTGATTGTCCTGCAACAATGTCCTAAATAACTTCTTTCTGCTTTTGGGGGAAATAATATTATTTTTTGAAATGAAAGATGAAAACAACGAAAATATATCAGTTATAAAAGATCCATTGTGGGTACAAGACCTAGCATTTTTAACAGATATTGCAGGCCATCTGCATAATTTTAATATTACATTGCAAGGCAAAGATCAATTGATAATGAACATGTAAGATGCAATTGCAAGCTTTGTACAAAAACTGAATTTGTTTAAAAATCATTTGCAAAAGAATGTTTTGATATATTTTCTTATGTGTGAGTAGTTAAAAGCACAAAATCAAAGATGCTCAGTTTCAAAATAAAAAATGAATTTACGTTTTGATGACTTCAAAGAGTTAGAAGAAATTTTTTCTCTTTTTAACAGACCTTTTGCCTTTGAAGTTGAAAAAGCTCCAACTTAACTGGAAATAATTGATTTCCAGAGTGATTCGATTTTAAAAAACAAATATCGAGAAGTAGGAACTCCCAAAATATATTCCTATTTAGGTAAAAGATACCCGAAAATTTAAAAATTTGCTGCACAAATTTTATGCTTTTTTGGAAATACATACTGATGTGAGCAATTATTTTCATGCAAAAAATTAAATAAAACAGCTTACGGATCAAGATTAACATCTACCTGCCATAATGAAAATTGTTTGTTTTCAGTCTTTGAATCAAGATATTGGAAAACTACTAGGAGGAAAGCGCTGGCAAGTTTCCAGTAAAAACAATAAATTGTAGTTATATAAATATGTAATCGAATAAAATAATAATTTAAATGAAAGTAGTACTATATCAATTGCATATTATTGAACTGAATTCACTAAACTACATAATATGCTTTAATTACACCACCTATATTCCTGTATTCTCATTTCAAAATAAAATTTTAAGAAAATTTGTGTGATGTGGCCCGCGAGAATCTTACTAGTCGCAATAAATGCCCTGTTGTTTGAATGAGTTTGACATACTTGATCTATAGCTATAAGTATTCCAGTAATATAATGATTTCTTTTACACTTGGATCTTATTCAGTATAGAAGAATCCAAGTTCCTTTACAGTTATTTTTCTATATCCTATTCTTAAATGATTTTTGCTTTTAATTTAAATGTATATGTACTATATATAGTGATATTAGAATTACATGTAAATAAAATTAGATTAAATTTTGTTTTATTTTGTAATACAACAATGTCAAACAATCAATAAAAATGAATAAAAGAACATAAGTTGACTATGGAAAGAATATAGTTAAAATTTTAAACAAAAGATTTGAGGCTATAAAGATATGACTTGGAAAAATATGAAAAATTGGAAGAATATACTTAGAATGTAAAAGAATATGTGCTAAAATATATTAAGATGAATTAAATAGAAATATAATCTGAAATGATAATTTACTGAGATCTATTAAGATTATTAAATGCGTGAATCCTTGATTCATTGGTTTTCAAGGGGATAGAGACAATAAAACAAAGAATAGTGATAATATTAAAAATCTATAAAAATTATGACTAATTTGATGATTATTATTCATTGCTTAAATATATTAAAACAACTTAGATATTACAACTCATAATATAATTCAAAATATATCACACCTATTATTTGCATATATATATATATGATTTTAATATGTTACAATTTCATGTTTAAAAACAGGTTAATATTAATTATAGTGATTAGATAACAGCATTATTTTTAATAATCTTACTAAAAAAAATAACAATCTGGTTTTATTTTCTAATTAATTTTTATTTAAAAAATAATTTCTTATGGATATTTTCTTTGTGCAAACTTTATGCCTCAATTCAAAATAAGAAGTTTAGTATATTTGAAGTCAATCTAAGACTGATAATTTTGATTTTATTTTTATTTTTTTCAGAATTATCTGCCTTCCTCACTATTTCAAACAAAAACAGTAGCTGATTTAATTAGAAAAAGATCACACATATTTTAAATAAGATAATTAGTGCATTATGGTGAAAAAAAAGAGGGGTTGGGGGGAGCCATTTTTGTTTTAATTCTGAGAATGATATTGTAATTGATTTTTGAAAAATGTTAAGTAAATTTCAATAAACTACATTTAATTATTTTATGTTCATAAGTAAGCTCTTAGATATAAAAGAAATATGAAAAAAAAATTATAAGCAAAGAAATCAAAATGTTTTAGAAAATTGTAAGATTTTATTTTGTATCTACCTTAGTTTATTAAAATATTTAAAGAACATTATGCAATAATGAGCAAATTAATTATAAAATGCAGGTGTAATCTTATTTGTATGATTTAGCAAATAAAAAAAAATTATCTATGCGAAAAAATGTTATATTGGGAACTTATAATTTGTGTGAAGAAAAGTCAATATGAAGCAATGGATGTAAGAAAAATTAATATTTACATGATGCCAATTTTTTGGACTGAAAAAAATTGACAAAATCAGTAAGAAAATGAATTATGCAAAGAATGATAGCCCAAGACTTTGTGTACGCAATTGTTTTATATTTCCAACACAACTGTATTAGAACATATAAAGGTATGTAGAAATTTTTCAATTTTATATAAGTACATTGAGAAGTAATTCATATAAAGATTATACTGTTAATGGTAACAATCAATCTTTAAGCTATCAACAATCTCAACGTGTAGTCAAGGCAGCCTCCTTTAACAATAGAGGTTGTACCGCTTTTATCTATGGTCTGATATGCTTACATTACTACTGTAAATTCATTTAAAATCATTGTTAATATCCATGTGCAAATGAGTAAGGTCATTCTATGGACAGAAAAAATTAATGGTAAGGATAAAAAGATAGAATATAAAAAGTTAAATTTTGCAAACCAATCCATAAATAATAAATGTGTTACAAACTAATTTTTAATTTGTTGATTTGATACGTTGCAATGCTATTTTTTAAATGCCTGAAATATCTTGCCTAATTATAGGTTTTCATTGTATCTATTTCAGCAATATTTCACCAATAAACCCCTATCATTTAACTTTCTAAATTCATTAACCATATATGAGAATGTGAACTACACATCAATTCCAAGTTCTTACTTTCAACTTTCTATCTAAAAGCTACCAAGATATTTAAATTAACTAATACTCTCAAACTAATAACCATATTTTACATTTCAGAATTATTTTTGCATAGAATTTCAATCTAGCATATTTAGAGAAAATAAGGACAAAAAAAAAAAAACATAATTTTTGAAATTTAAAAATACCAAACTGCCGGTTTGTTTTATTTAAGATCTTCAAATATACAAATAATATCAAATACATAAAATATTGAAAATTATACTATATATATAATATATGCATTTTTATTAGTACAAAAATAAATTATCTTTATGAACATAGATATTAAGCAAAATAATAAATTCCTTTATTATCATGATATAAATTCACTATTGACATCAAAAATTACATATATTATTTTTGAGAAGAGAAATATTGACTTCTCATTCAGATTTCAAGACTGGTATGCTGATTCAATAATATTTAAATCAAGTATTGAAGAGAAAATAAAAGATGTACAACATCAAAATAAAAGTCATAGATCAATTCATAGATCACATGACCCTATCTCTTAAGCTTGTAAGTTATAAACAGTGAGGATTGCCAATTCCTCTACAAGCTTTATGGTAAATGCTTAGCCAGAGCCAGCACTTAAAATATCTCTGTCAGGAACCCCTCCCCAAACCCCTGACCATGGTTTCGTGCTTTGGCACTCCTCAGAGAGGTGTCAGGGGTTTGGGGAGGGGTTCCTGACAGAGATATTTTAAGTGCTGGCTCTGGCTAAGCATTTACCATAAAGCTTGTAGAGGAATTGGCAATCCTCACTGTTTATGTACAACATCAATCTCAAATTCTACAAATCAATATTAAACTGCATGCATTATATGAATTGAGAATATTATCATCTCGGAAGCCATATATGTGAATCAAGTCTACTAAAATGTTCAGATTACCTAAGTGGCATCCATTCAAAGTCAAAACAAAATATTATGAAATAGATATCCAAATACACTTTTCCAATGGCTAAAAAAATATAAGTAATGATTCCATATTTATATTTTTCACTATGTTACAGTGACCCTTCACCATTTCTGCTTGTGGTGCCACTGCTTCTGTGTTAGTGTTCATATCATAAATCAGCAATTCCGAAATGGCAATTTGGTCATAAATGTTTTATTTACAAAGATTATTATGGATTGTTTAAGAAGACGCTGGAGTGTTCTGATGTGGGTTGACTTCTGATATAATTTATTTCACTGAGATTTTTTTTGAAGGGGGGGGGGAATACAATCCATAATGTTCATCATTAATCTCTTTCTGTAAACGCTCACTTTCAACTATGATTCTAGCAAGTTTCATTCCTCTATCTTTAATAAAAGCACTCATTATTCTTAGGATTGGAAAATTTGAACCATTAAATACCGATAATCCAATTAATCAGGAATACCAACAACTAGACTTCTTTTAAATTGTAATGGATCAAACATTTTTTTGATATGCTTAAGAAACAGATATCAATTTCATGTTATCCACTATAAAAAAATATGACAAGTTAGTTGGTGTTTCCATTTTCATGCTTAGGATTTTGTCCAATCCTTCTACAACATTATTTTATTAAATCATAATTATATATGTGTGATTCAGTTTACATTACATTAATATTACATTACATTAATATATTGCGTTAAAGAAGATAAATTATTTTTACTACTCTAATTAATGATCAACAACTAGCACTGCTCAATCATAATGATTTAAAATGGTTTTTCTAGATTATTCGCTGCCTTCAAATATGAAGATATCTATCAATTATAATAAAAAGATTATTCTGCCTATCATATAACAAAAAAAAAATACTTTAATTGATCAAATTTCAATGTTAAAACAAAAATGAATCATTGTATAATGATATATAATACCATTTCAACACATTATATATTTTAAAAACTACTACTGAATATAATTCATGACATTTCTTGTAAAAACTAACTTAAAATAAATACTGCCATATTATATTACACTTTTGATATTATGGGATGGAACCATAAAGATGAATAAAATAAACTGAACTACTACTTTTACTACGCTTTCAAAACTTTAACTATCATTTCATTTATAATATACTAAGTATTTTTTCTTTTAAATATTAATTATTGTTGTACTGCAATGTTTTATAATTTCGCATTTTAACAAAAAAAAATATTTTTTTTAGAAGAGTATAAAATTTAATTTATAAAATCAATTGTATTAAATTTGGTATTTCAAAAATTTGCTTTTTATATAATTACTGAAATATTTTTAAAAAAATAAAAGGGTTTTCTTTTATTCTAATCAATAATAATGAAATGATGTTTTAGTCTTACCCAAACAAAAGCAAATATTGTCCTGAATGATCATAGAGAAAATAGAAGCATGCTTATGATTATTTATGACTGATTTCAAAAAATTATAATTTATTTATTTATTTTACAAATAATTAAAATTTGTAAATGTCATCCGCTTGTAGCAAAACTATTCCAAAGAAATAAAAGCTTTACTTTTCATAATTCTTCAATAATCATAATATTCATAAGCAGATATTAATATATCATGATTTCAAATCAAATTACATTAAATGTTTTTGATAACTAAAATAATGATCTAATTAAGTTTATTATCTTAATGAAAATTATAACGCTGGTAGCCAAATAATTATTATTGAAATTTCAATTAGATGTGTAGGCATAAGCATATACTTAGGTATACGAACATGTGTGTAAATCTGTTTTTTACCTTTACTATTTCCCTAATACTGAATAGATAATAAAGTTAATATGAAAAAATGACTTTAAAAAACTATAGATTGATCCAAAGCCAAGACACAACATTTCTGAATTGTTTTATAAGTATACTGGGGTTTTTTAATAACTTATTTCTGTAGTTTCCAACGGCAAAATATCATAGTTGTGATTATTATGAAAACCTAAAGTACTGGAATAATTCGCGAAGTTAGAATATGGCTGGCCAATTATGTCATGATAGCGCTAATCCCAAAATACTAAAAAAATGTTATTTAATATCCATTAATTTTTTTTAAAAAAACTGACAAAATTAATTTGAAAATATTAAACATATATTTTTACTTACAGTAATTACAAAGAGAGAGAAAGAGAAAAATCAAAGAGGTCCAATGAAGCACTAGAGATTTAATGTAATGTTATCACAAATGTTTTGCTAGTTTATACTTATATCATCAAGTCAATTTTTAATAGTTCATTGCAGATTCAAAAATCTTTTTAAACACTTCTCCCAAAATATCATGATAAATGCAAAATTTTCTTTTCCATAATAACCTGTGTCTCTTTAAATGCTTTAGTCATAATAACACCATTAATGTCAATTTGGTATCAGATTTCTTTTTCTATTCATCTTTGTTGGTTTGCAATATTTAACCATATAGATTCATCTGTGCAAGAAATGATTTTAAGTAAATAAATATTAATACAGAAAAAAAATAGGTCTCAGGTGTGTCTACCATACCCATTATAGGTAAAATCATATTTTTTTCTTTCAGATAACTGATTCATAACCAGTCCAATTATTGGTCAGTAAATATGTGCTAACTATTTTTAGCAGGAAGATAATGGTACCAAGATAATCCTGATTGGCCAAAATAATGTTGGTATGCTTCTTGCAGAACAAAGTACAATTGTATAATGAAGTAGTTTTAATTACATGTGAAAATGGCATACTGATATTCCTATAGGTATTATGGCTATTGTTTACATTCAATGTAAAAGTTATAACCTATTAAAAAATATCAGAGTATACTTTTCAGATATCTAATTTATTAGTGAACAAATTACATTAGAAATTTAAATTTGAAATTCTGAATTAATTTTTTTTAATATATTTATTATAGTTCTATATAAGTTCTAAACTTGTAGCCAAATCAAAGAAAATACTTTCACTAGTTTAAAAAAAAAAAAACCATCTGTGTTGATTTAAAATATACAATAAAGAACCTCCTTTTCTGCAAACCTTTGAATCTACACGTAAATGAACCACAACTTATATCTAGGATAGTTTTTGTTTTTAATATATATATTTTGCGGCTCTTTATAATGTGGTTTATTATAAGAGTTTAAAAAAAAACTAAAGGGGGATAGGGCAGGTGGTAAATAAGACTTAAATAAAAAGAATCAAATTATTTTTCCTGTTTATTTACTTTTTTTAATTTTGCATTTAATTAAAAATGTTTACTTTTAAAATTCCAGACACAAATTTAAAACGATAATAAATTATGAGAATGGGGGAGGAGTTATTTATTAATATCAGAAAATGAAATAAATCATATATATTTTTTGTTTTTTGAAAAATACTTCAAAATTCAAGAAATTGTAAGATTTATAAACACAGATTCGTCCACCCCCACTACCACTATTGTCACTATTTTTAATTAAAGAAAAGATTTTCACGTAATGATTGTAGTGTAGGACATTTTTCGCTAGCGTAATAGCAGGAAAGGAAAATAAATAACAGGTGTGTATTTCCTTTATTTAATTCGATATCAGCAGACATTTAATCTTTAGGAGTAGTGAATACAAAATTAAAATAATTTTAAAAAGAAATTCCACTCAAATAGCGTGAAAAAAATTGAAATGTTAATATATTTACAAGTTCACCTTTTGCTTTAACCACGTTTATTTCTAGATCTATAGTATTAAACGTGGAGGAATAAGCACACTGGAGTTGGAGTAATAAGGTTACTTCCTGATATTTATTGAAGGCTTGCGCTTAGCAAGCGACGTTGCCATTTTTGGGCATGTAGGTAACATAATATATATGCTAATAATTTAGCGCTAAAAGAATATATTGGACAAGTAGAGATAGATTCAAAGTGAGGGGGACGGAATAACTTGATAGTTTAATTCAATAAAATTTAATAGTAAATGAAATTAAAAAAGTAAATCCAATAACACGTTATCATTGCACCCACGTTATGTCATGAAATCAGTACAACTTGACCTGTGAAAATAAATTTCATTCTTAAGTGTTCAATAGTAAAAGCAAATTTTAAGAATAATTTCTGATCAATGCTGTAATTTTACACATTAATAAAGTAATGGGCATGTTAAAGTTTACGTTGCAGTTCTAAATATCAACATGTCAGAATAAATTATGCTAATAACCGGGTAAACTATCTCTAGCAATGATAGTATTATCGCTTGGTCAAAATACCCTATTGCCTAGTTACTTTCACCTGTGTTCGAGCTGAAATCAATATGTCATGGCGATTTGCATACATTCTGGTTCGTTACATGAAGACTAGAAATAAATAAGTCAAAATGTGATCTTATTAGAAGTTGATTACATTATTAAATAATTTAATAAAATCGTAATTACAGATGCGAATTAGACTAATGATAGACTATATTAACAATAAAGAATCCGTGTCACATCCTTATAAATAACGCGTATGTATTAGTTAATTACCTTTATATATAAAGTTAACTACGCAGATATTATTACATAGATAATGAACTAATAATCAAAACCAAAAACCTTGGCGCTACAAGTTAATTCAAAATATATGCAAACGTTACATAAGGCTCATGGTATCAATAAATAATATTAAAAAATCAGTTTGTTTTGTCTGCGTGAATTTAAAGGTACTTGTCTGAAAAGATCACCCAACAGCTCTGGTATTTTGATTAAATTTTAAGAGTATTCATTAACAAAAATCATTCCTAGTGAATTACGCACGGAAAGACCAGCTGTTTGAATTACACCCAATACGGTAACGTTCATTCTAGATAATATTTTTAACTTATCCTATTTCAGCTCCACATTCCTAGATATACTACGATATTCTCAGGCTTACCGGCGCTGCCGGTGAACTCGTTTTTGAAGATAAAAATAGCTCTTTGTTTCAGCATTTTTTATTCTATTTTTTCTCAAATAAGATCAACTCATAATAAATCAACTGTTTGCCTTTCCAAATTGTATAAGCATAAATATTCTCGGCGAAATAATTTTCATAATAATAAATATTACACGGACACAAGAAAAAACACTAACCTTTCGCTGTTGCTTTTCCCAAGCAGGATCGAGAAGTCCTTCCCTCTCCCACTCTTCTTCTTGCTCCATATACCCATCAGCGTTCAAATACTCGTTAGCCATCATCTATATTCTGTTCGAATTTTAAAAACTACGTAAGTAGCCCTCACAAGGATGACACCAGGGCGAAAAGGTGGATTCAGCCTTCCAAAACGCGTGAAGTGTACACCACCCCACCAAGATGGAAGTCACATGACAGGAATATCCACCGTAGTTTTCAAATAGTGTCGCCATCTAAGGATATAAAATGATATTACAACAATTTTATTATATTCTAATTTTACGTATTATATTTTGAGATAATACCAATGTTTGATTGATTATATACTGTTATTTTTGATCATTGTTTTTTTTTATCCTGCAAATGAAAAAAAAAAGAATTCATTTTTAAAATATATATTTAAATATTTTATTTTTTATCCACTACCTAAATATGCCACACATTTATTTTAAAAAGGGATGCTGATTCATCCTTTAAATATAATATAGGAGGAGAGAGAGTAAGTACAATAAAATATTGGAAGGGGAGGAAGGATGACTCTTAAGGATAATATATAATGATAATAATTTAAATATTAATTAATATTTGTAACACTGTATGAGAAAAGTTCTCCGTTGGTTTCTTATTAAAATTAAATAGTATAATAAGTTTATAAAATACCCCCTCCCCTCCATAAGATCAGAAAAAAAGATTTTATTCCGTTCATACAGTTTTGTAACTTAAAATTATTACAATTTAATTTTATCACTTTATTGTAAATTATTTTGAAATCTTTTTTTGACAAAAATTAAACTTCGATTTTCTTTTTTTTTCTTCAAGCTCTGTTAAAGTTTAACATTTTGAGATACTATAAAAAGTTTTCCTAATCTAAAAAATTATAAAAATTCGCCTATATTTTTGAGACATCAAATGAATTCAGAAGTTTGCCTTTTTTTACGATTTTTAGAAATGTAAAGCTATTCCGTTTTTTTTTTTTTTTTAGTCAAAAGCAAACAAACTTTATTTTGTCGGAAAAATAAAATATATCGAGTTCAAAGTGTATGCATATCCATTATGTAGATAATTATAAATAACATTTGCGTCATGAGAGTTTTCTATAAAGAGAAATCGTAGACGAATAATATTGAAGTTTGGTAAACTTTTAAATGTGACTATAAAAAAAAAAACGTAAAAATAGTTTTATTAATTGAAATTAAAGGACGGGGGGTGGTCTTCAGTTACAACTGATAAGTTATGTATTGTTATATGGAATGCAGGCAGTCCTTTTTCCATGAGAAATATTGAAAGTAAATGTGTTTTCCTGAAGGTTTGTGATGATGGTGTTCTAGTTGTATTTTTATATTGGACTATTTCCATTATCTAATATGCGTATTGAATGTCTTTAGAAAAATTTAACTTTATTTAAATATTCCCAACATATTCAACTGTTAGTAATAGCACATCAAACCGGTTAGTACGTTTCGAAATGTATTATTCCCTCTCCCTTCTTCTTCAGGTATTGTTGGCCTAACCAGTGACAGTACTAGCATGGGATTTGAACTTGGATCTTTAATTATTGAATTTTAAGATAATGCTCTAACCAACTGAGCCATCCTTCCAAAGGCAACAGTTAATAGAAATTCCATATACTTATCTATGATGTTTCTTTTGATTTCTCCACTTTTTCCTAAGTGCAAAGTTGATTAGTGTTTTCCATACATTATGTATAGTCACACTAGGTTGGCTTATGGGATTTTTACCATTGTCATGTGAGCAACTCATATTAGATAAAAATACAATATAAAAATACAATTGAGAATAAAAGTTTGGAAAAATACAGTTTATGAATTGAACAGAATTGAGAGAAAAATATTTGATTAGTTATTGTTGGACTAATTATTTGAGGTGAGTATCAAAATATGCAAAAGGATTAGATGGTGAATACATTTTCAATAAACAAAAATGTACGTTAAACTTATCATAACCTTATTCAACATATAATGTTTGTAAAATTGGAACTAGATGATTAGAAAATTTATCAAATAAAATGTATGAAGAGATTGTAGGAATTAAATATTAAAATGGTCCATATTAAAGCTAAAGATATTTATAGAAGTAATAGAATAAATTATTGTTAAAGACAAGACATTTAAATACAAATTAAAACATTAAAAAATAAACAAAATATAAATTTGTCATACTAAATGAGTATGACAAACAAGTCTTCATGTCATAAGATCCTCATTATACACAAGTACACATCTGCCTGTGATGCTTACAATGTGGACTGGGTAAAGTTTTTTCCAAGAAACAGAATTCTCTTTCAAATTTCTGGCCTATAGCCAATTCATTTAATGCTCCAATATTGGCTGCTGAATGAATATCCAGCTAAAGGTTAAAACAAGGATAGGAAGCTGCTCGAACCTCACTACCTTGACAATTGGCAAGTCTGGTGAGCATTGTATTCCTTTATGAGGAAATGTTGGACACACCTTTGTCCTGCAATGAGTTATAAAAAATTTGCTTTTATCTTTACCTTATATGCATTGTAATACATATAGTTATATGTTATATATAGAGTTCTCAAATAAGCTTTTAATAAGCTTTGCAGAATTTCTCCAATTCCAGACCGGTTTCTGCTACTGGCTTCCTCAGTGAGGTGCTTGAATATCCTAGCACCTCATTGAGAAAGCCAGTAGCAGAAATCAGTTCTGGGATTGGGGATATTCTGAAAAGCTTGTTAAGGGCTTATTTGCGAGCTCTATATATAAC
This sequence comes from Epiperipatus broadwayi, assembly GCA_028023455.1. NCBI lineage: Eukaryota > Metazoa > Onychophora > Udeonychophora > Euonychophora > Peripatidae > Epiperipatus > Epiperipatus broadwayi. The sequence continues at coordinate 13,966,324 of JAQFVV010000010.1, read as the reverse complement.
TTTTGTAATACAAACTTGTTAAATTAGGTCATGTGACATATGACTTGATTTCTTTGTAATTATGGTTATATGTATATTATGAGCAGGGCCGGATTTAATGAAAAGAGGCCCTAGGCTATTCCACTTATGAGGGCCTTTCACCTCCCATTTTTAAGTTTGTAATCTAGTATATCCAAAGAACAGACCCAATGAGCAGAACGCTAAGATCTTAACCAATACATTTTTATATTTGTTTATTAGTCATAAGCGTAGAATTTCTCCTTATTTTCGGTTCAGTGTTTTAGTGTTCACTGTTTTTAGAATAGTGTCATTTTAATTTTGCTAACAATTTGAATGTAGGTCCCTCTTGATCTTGAGGCCCTAGGCTGAAGCCTAGTTAGCTTATAGGAAAATCCGGCCCTGATTATGAGCTAATTAAAAAAACTTGAATACTTTATTTTTACTATAATAAACTTTCATTTAGCAATCTATATGTAAACAGGCAAAATTCTTCATACAGTAGTAGAAATGTTTATGATGTGATGTTTGGTAATTTAATCTATATTTACAATGAATCATTTCTAGAAAAGGATTGATTTTTTTTTTTTTTCTGATAAAACAAATGTGAATTTTAAAAAAAAAACATTTCTTGAGACATCATTATTAGAATCATTATTATAGGATTATTTGAGAGCCGATTTTTTTTTAAAAAAAAAAAGGAAAAAGATCTTGTTAAAATATTAACTTAAATTAATAATTTTCTTATTCATCTAAATAAATGTATTCTATGAAGTAATGCAAATTATCGTTAAATTTTTAATAAAAGTTTTTGTTTTCTTAAAAAAAAAAAGAATATTTCATATTAGAATGCAGTTAAGTTTCTATAAAGACAGAAAGTAAACAATGCATATGTAGGATGAAAGTCATTTTATTGACAATATTCACACAAAAGATATGGATGGCTAGTTAGATGGAGAATGGAGAAGATTGAAGCCTGTCCGTAAAGTTTGAAGATTTGCTATCTTAATATAAACCAAGCACTGATTATATATGTGGGGGGGGGGGGAGATGATGATCCAGACACACTGATGAATGCTGGCTTAGCATGAAATACGTGTATTGGAGATCATTTATTCTTTTCACATGTATGTGGTCATGTGTATTGATTGTATAAGATGGAGTGGATGACTGAAGGGAGTTTGAAAGTCTGAGTTCGAACCCCTTCTAATTACATCTAGTTTAAGTATATATACTAGTATTTAAATATCACAGATTCGGTCTATATTCTGCTCATCCTTCTTCTATGTATTTAAATGGTCATAAAATCCTACATATGAGGGGTTAAAGTGACTTACAGTCAATATGGACTTTGAACATGCCAACATCAGATTTCAATGATATGAATGGTTGAAGAATCGGAGGGGGGAGAAGATTGAAGCCTGTCCATTAAAGATTGAAGATTTGCTATCTTAATATTAACTGAGCACTGATTATATATATATGTGTGTGGAAGATGATGATCCAGACTAACTGATGAGTGCTCCTTCAGCATGAAATACTTACATTGGAAATAATTGTATCTGTAGTATAAGATGGAGTGGATGACTGAAGGGAGCTTGAAAATCTGGTTAAAATCCCCTCTAATTACATCAAACTTAAGTATATACTATACTGAATACTTTTATAATTGATTGTTTAATAAATAAATAACACAAAGACTCTATCAAATAATGTAAATTATTGTACATGTATAAAATATTATATAATGAGCATGCTAATATTATTCCTCTTAACAAACTTTTCTGAATATCCTTATCCTGACTGGTTTCTAGCTCTGGCTGTCATCAGTGAGGCACTAGAGCATTTAACTATTAGATTTAAAATACCAGGCCCCAGCATTTATGTAATAATTATCTATTAAGTAGATAATCTCAAATTTTTTCAGACCTCCATATGGCTTTAAATCCAGCTATCTAACTTAAATAGCCATATGGAACTGAACTAAGTTCAGATACACCATGTGTGACAACTAGAGTAGAAAATATTCAAAAAATATTAAACAATAATACTATTTTGCCAAGTGCTTTCTGTATCATGTATTAGACTCGTGGTGATACTAAACGGTTTATATTTCTGTACATGCTCAGTGGAACACTAGTGTTTAATCATTAGTATCTTTTTGTTTTAAAAATGAGATTAAAGTACTATGTGATCTAATGCATCGGTGGAATGTCAGATTGTACAATCTTAAAGTCAATCAATGGTGGATTAATTCTATCATTTCTGGTGTTCAAAGTTTATATGAACTCCCAAATGATAAATCATTCAATTATTTTGAACACAGGAATAAAGTCACAACTAAGAAAAATAACAGAAGTGGTGTTTCTTATAAAACAAATTTGTAATATTTTTGTAAACCAATGTTGAGATTAAGTATATTTTGCAGTATACATTTGAAAATAAATTGAAGTCCTAAAATATACTATTTCTTAAGTTGTTTCAAATAGAAGACATCAGCATAGATCTCATTGGATAACAGATAATGTCATTAGGAAAATAAATAAAAAAAATTGATATAGAAAGAAGTTAAAATTTAAGAATATTTGTGTTAATTTCTTAGCAATAAAATAAAAAATTAATTTAAAATGCACAACATAACTATTACTAGAAAAATTTATCAAATAATTGTACAATTATAAAATGGAAGTCATAGAAGATTTCATGAAAGATTCCAGGTCATCTATATACATAAATAAAAATGAATTTAAACTAATATATTCATGTGTGGTTATCCATAAACAGAATGCAGGGATTTTATTTATGCAAATGATATTGTTTTGTCTTCCCAAAGGAGATCCTTACCTGAAATAGACGAGTCTCCCAATAAAGATATGAAAAGATCTAGAAATCTTTTTAAAAGACAGGTCTTATTTTTAATCCAAAGAAGTCACTATGCTCAATTCCTCTGTGCTACAAGAAAAATCTCATAATCTAAGTACTTTGTGAATATGGACAAACACAATTCTACAACATATTATTTAGAAATAACTACAGATTGTAACCTAAATTATTTTTCTCATTATTTTATAAGATTAAATCTAAATTTTTATGAATAATCTCCATGAAATGCTGACTAACACTACTTGAGGTTGTGATGCAAGAATTTTACAGACAGCTTCTTTTCTTTAACATTAGCATAATCTTCTGCTCTGTGTACCTGTTTGATGAAAAATTTTCACCATAAGAGGCACCTACAAATCTACTTCCTGTTCTTTCATATCATCAGATATCAAAGAAAAGCTGATTCATAGAAAATATATAAAAACCTATGTTAAATAGATTAAACTTGTCAATAATTCAAGTTAAATTTTCATCATCTAAGATTCATCTCAAAACAAGATTCTCTTTTTGGATGTTTAACCAAGAATCTGTAAGTGAAGAATTATGATGTAAAAAATGCATTTTTATAAGTTTTTTTTTTTTCCAGATCCAATAATAAAGCCATCTGGATTTGATATTCCTTGACATAACTAGAATCTCATCAACAGACTCTTAACAATTCATGGTAGTTGCATTCATATATTTATTAAATAAATTTAATATCTACTACTCTATGTAGATGTGTGCAAACCCAACATAAACCACAGATTTAATGACTGATGAATCTATGGATATGATGATAAAATGGAACAGTGAATCTGTATACTGATTGGAATCTCTACAAGATTTTTCATGATATTTTATTAATAGTTAAGTTGTCAAATCTAATATACTAATGTACTGTCTCTATGCATATATAGATAGAAAATAAAGTTTGTAGAAATTTTGTAGTTGCATACAAACAGTCCACCCTTCCCCTCACTCTAAAAAATTAGCATACAGAACTATTATATTAAACAGTAATAAAGTTATTATGTTAATAAGCCATCATTATGCAAATGAACTGATAGTAGACAGAAGCTGCATGAGAGAGAATAAACATGAGTTAAGTCTGAACTGTTTATAGGCTTGCCAATGGACTGATAAGCAAAACTAATGGCTTATGGTGAAGATTGGATGTAAAGCTGTCATGTTAAAGTTTATAATATTTGTGTGCAGAAAATTTAATAGTGGAAACTTTTGGATATGTAGACTATGTTATTATCATTGCTGTGTGTGGATATAGCATATTCCCATATGACAGTATATATTACTAATTTTAAAGAATAAAGTAAACAAGTGAATAAACTTGTTTGTTGAGTCTTAGTTTGTCTCAGTGTATGCTTATCCAGCTGGTATCATTTGAAATATCTCTGAGTACACAGGAGCATGGCTGCAATTGACAGCTTATGAAGAACCTATATGTAATTAGTACCGAATATGGTAAACACATGAGTTCAACAGCAATAATGCTTTGGCATGGAATTTATATGTTGAACACACTAAGCATTATATGTTCATAAATAAAGTCATATATAACAATGTTAAGGTGGTCACTCTGCTATTCTTTGCTGATAAAGACATTTTACAATTATCTAAACAGTTATGTGACCATAAAAGTCGTAAAGACATTCTATATCAAGATATAATAGAAAGCCTGAATGTTTATTTTCAGTCGGTAGTGTCTAAGTGGATGGCACGCATGGGAAATGGTCATCATGAATGCAGTATCAGGATTACTTTTTGACATTGTGTATGTTCATGAGATGATGTCAGTTTGATGCTGAGCTGGAAGACTTGCTACTAGATCCACTGTTGTTCAGAGTGTCAGATCACAACTTTAAAATTTTTTTATTGAGATAGCCAAACCTGATGTATAAGATAGCAATTGAATAGTGTATTATTGCACAAGTGAATGTGTTAAAGAATGCATCAGAATTCCAAACTACATCTTGTGATCAGAATAATATGATACGTGTGACCAAACACAAATTGTAACTCCAAGTTCAAAACCTGCAAAGAATTTGACCTGTTGCTACTGCAGTTTTGTCAAGATTAAAGTGGAAAAGTATCATAAGTGTAATACAAAAAAACATTTAACTTGTGTCTGTCATCATAAAGGCAATAGTATAAAAAGGTAAAACATGCCTGGATTTTAAATCAGTAGGAGGGGAATGGAATGAGAAGTAGTCATGAAAATAAATGTCACTAATAATGGCTGTATTATTTCTGACATGACCATCTTTGATAAGAAAATAAATATGGAAGTCAACAGTGGCATGGAATTATCACTGCTCTCATTAAAAGATTGGAATAGCATTAGTGATTGAAACTATATACATATTGGCTATAGATGTAAATAGTAATAAGACAGACATATGTGGTAAGGTGACGATACCTATAAAATTTAATGCCAGGATTAAATGTCTAATCTTATTTATAATAAAAAGAAAAGTAAGCCAATTATTGGAGAGAAACTATTTTGATCCATCAGGAATATGTCATAAGACAGGGGTCCCAACCTTTTTGCACTTAAGAGCACATTCTATAATACTGGCCAGGTGGCAGGCACCATTTATTTTTTCAATATAAATTTATAGTTGGATATTGTTAATAATACACATATGGTAAAAAAAAATATTTATTTCAAAAATAAAATTTTAACATTTGATTACAATATAATACAATAATTTACAAGAAATTTTAAAAATTAAATTTATTTATATCAGATAAATATTTTTTTTATTGTGTTCAGATAGCGGCGGGCACACATAAAATGGTCTGTGGGCACCATGGTGCCCACGGGCATAGGGTTGGGGACCCTTGGCCTGTCATAAGATAATTTAAAAAGTTCAATTGTAAACTGAAATCAGAGATAAGTTTCCTCTTTTATTTAATTCAAGATGGGCTTAATTAAAAACATGGTTGGTAGATATTGAATTACTGAGAGATGCCTAGCCTATAATGTTTAAACTGTGTAATGTCCCTTTTGCCTTAAAACCAAAAGTTGAGGACAATTAAGGATTTAGTCTCCAAATGTGTGTTGTCTCCAGTAGAAGACCGATCATGGGTACACTGGTAGTATTGATGCTTTGTGGTAATTACTGAGATACACTTAATAAATACATCAACAAAGGAGCATATTCTGTCCCAAGGGTGCATGAATTTTTAGCTTTGCTACAAAAAGCATCATATTTAAATCATCAAGTCCATTTCTACAAAATACCTGTTGCAGAGAGAATGGCATAGTTTCTAATAATTAGCACTCATGTAGGACTTTCAAGTGCGATAAATTGCCTTATGGGATCACAGTTGCTCTGAATATCTTCCAGGCCAAAATAGGGTGTTTATTTCAAGGAATGGAGAGAATTATTCTGTATCTGCAAGATAACCTTATGGGACCCAATCAGAATGAGAATTTAAAATATTCATACAAGTCTGTTCAAAATTGGACAAATTTGGGGCTAGGCTGAATATAGCAAAGTGTATATGAATTATCTCAGAGATAAAGTTTCTGGGGTATGTTATTACTCACAAGGAAAAATACCCTAAAAATTAGACTGATATCCATGCTGTCCTCACTTTCTAAACTGTTAGAAACAATGATAAAATCATGTGTGATATCAATTTTGATAATATATAAGTATAATCAAAATTTTAGGGTAGATTTGTACAAAATAGTGAAGCTGAAAATTCTTAGGACCATAAAGATTTTATAATATGTAATGTTAATAATCTGTCAGTTTATTTTTATATATTTAAATAAGAGTTGGGGTAAATATCTAGACCAGGATTTCTCAAATTTTTGAAGATTGAGATCCATTTTCAAAAACAATATTTTTTTCAGGATTCACTTACTTGATATATATATATATTTGAAGAGAAAGAGAAGTAAATAAAAAATTAAGTTTTATTACTTAAATTTTTTTTTGTTGAACACACTTAAAATTAACATTTCTTAATCATTAGATATCTAATGAGATATATAAACATTTATATAAATTATGGGTTTGTTTCCTATAATTATACTTAAAATTATATTTATGTTTATTAATTGATTCAAGAAACAAATACATACAAAGTATCTATAAAAAAAGTCTATCAAAGTTTTTGAAATTTATTAATTAAATACATAATGATGTATATGAGAAGAATGGACTTGTTTTCTATATTCACCGATGACATCTTTGAGATTTACATCAATATATGTTATTTTCAGATTCAAAATGTTTGATAATTGGTTCACAAAATAATACCTCTTTATATGACTTATTATTGCATATAAATTGGGCAAACTTTGCGCATCTGCAGCCTCATCCAATTGTAGAGGGAAAAAATGACTTCTTTTAACTCTGCTGACAAGCTGATCTTTTATCTATACAGACATGTCATCAATTCATCATGCAACTGTATAATTGGAAAATAGAATTGATTTAATTTCTTTCATGCATTTTCCACCAAACATAACTCTAATACATCTCTCATCACTGGAAGTACTAATGACGGAGAAATTGTGGGAGGCTTAGCAGTTTGTGCAATTCTCAAACTGATAAGAGACATGCATAGCTTTTTCATTAATATTGGTAAAATGAGAAAGCTTTTTTTTTTTTTTAATATTTAGTTTTTTCAGTTTATTTTCTAAAAAAATGAAGTGGCTTGGGTTTAAATCTGCATGTTTTGTTTTGAAATGTCAGAGTAACTTGTTTGGATGTATTCTGTGATTTGCAAGAATTTCACAGCAGACAACATACTGTGGATATAGATATCCTTTGTCATCTTTCCACATAAATCCAAATTTTAAATAATCAGGGTCGTATTTTCTTATTACTTTAACCTATTTTGATTGGAAAACTTGTTGAAACATTTTCGTCATCTTTTTTTTTTAATTTTTAGTTTCGTCAGGGAACGTTTTCTTTTCAGTGACTTGTCTTCCCGCCAAATTTATTTTTAGCATTTTCTCCATTACTATGATAAATATAAAAAGATACTAATACAAAGTTTTGTTATTATTTACATAACCAGTCAATTATTTAATTAATAAAATACTTTTTTATTTGTGTTTGCAGACAATTGCTGGTATCGTACAAACAACTAATATGCAACAATGAATCTAAAACTGATAAATTTTGACTGAGACGTCATATATTTATACTATAATAGAAACAAATTAAGGAAATGTATTTATGTTCTAGATTTAGAAAGTTCGCCATTAACAAAGAATTTATGAATGTCATGCATACAGATTTTTATCGCATTAGAATCTCATTGCTGCATGCTCAAATTGAGCACTGACCAACAATATATATTCAAATGGGCTCTATACATAGTGCTGCAATAATATTTTCCTTTTTTAATAAACGTAAAATACTTTCATGTCTTGATATTTAGTGTAACCCACCTCAAAATCATCTTGGCATTCTAGCAGTGAGTCATAATTTACAATTTTGGTAATCTCTGATCTAGATAATATATTACAGGTACAAAAGTATAAAAGGTGAGAAATATAGATAAATTAGACAAAGAAATAGAATTATGAAGAATCAATATGATTTTAAAAATTATGAAAAATTAATATGACTAAAAAATAGTTTGGAATTATATAAGAATAAAAAATATGTAAAATATGAAAGGATGTATGATAATACTAAAGGAAGCTTATTGTTATTTGTTGCAAGGACAGGAGTTTAGACATTAGACAAAGAAGATAAAAAAGGATATAGAAGTGGAGAATGATGAACATTTATTTTTGGAATATAGAATGATGAAAGCCAATCAGGATAAATTGTATGGTTAATGAGAGAAAGTAAAAAATAAAGAGATAGAGATTTATGATTTTTTGTTTAGGTCTTTATAATGAAATGGGGATATATAATGGTAAAGTATTGAAATTGTTGGAACAAATTTCTTTAAATTGGGAATAGTAAAAAGTAGACAAGATTACATAAGAGTTTTGCAGGCAGGAAATGTTTGCCTAACAGAGTTTCCGGACATATAGCTTCTGCATAAAAAAGTCTAACTTCATTTAAGGAGAAATCATTTTACACCACATCATCGCATGTCAGTAACATCAGTGAGTCATCAGGGAAAATCTTCAAGATGTTAGCAATATGTGCAGATATTTGTAAAATGTTCAATGCAGTAAGTAAGTCATAAGATAATATTAAAAAAAGTTTACCATTTTGAATTTAAAGGGATACTTTATTTTTGGCTGAAAAAAATTTATGGAATAAAATTTTAAAGGTTCATACTGACTTATCAATTAATAATCCGGCTATAATTAATGTTAAAGTTTACCAGGGCTCTGTTGTCTATCCTCTATTGTTTGATCACTTTTGAAAACTTTTTTTTTTTTTGCCATTTGGCTATTGTGGATTTTTTTTATTTTTTATTAATGACCACTAAGAATTTTTAGTAAATATAAATCTAAAACTATACTTCTAAAACATGTTACTTGTATTAAGCTTCCAATGATTAATATTTTCCACATTTCCATTGTAAAATGTTTGCTTTTAGTATTAATTTTTTTAAATTATTATTTTAAAGAAAATCTGTAAATAACATTATCATCTTATCATGTGAATTATTTAATAGATACTTTTTTTTTTTACATATACTCATTTTTATAATAAATATTATGTTTCAGATATATTGTAAATTATCTTTTATTGGTTGTATGATTTATTGTACTTTTAAAACAGGCAAAACTCTCCATATAGTAGTGCCACTCAGTGCAAGCCAGAGTAATCAATGGATGCCAGAAGGCTTGTGCATAAAATGCCTATCTAGTGCTTACTCATCCAATATCCCCAGACTATTTTTTAGCTTGTGGCTTTTGTCAGTGAGGAGCTTTAGATCTGAGAGCAATGCATCTAGATCTTAGGATCTAATGCAACCCTCTAACAGTCACTTTTTATCTCTATTTAATTACAAACTATGAGTCTAAAATTAAAAACACAATAATATTTTTTAATCCAAGCTCATTAACTTAGATAGTCATATAGGTCTGAACTCAGTTCAATACCCATGCATTTTGGTATCTTTGGTTCTTTAATAACCATAGCCACCATTATCCTATTAGGTAGGATTGGTATTAATTCCCTAAACATCACAAGATCACAATTTCTTATGCTTGCTCATAACAGGCAAAATTCTCCATACAGTAGTGCCACTCAGTGTAAGCCAGGGTAATCAATGGATGCCAGAAGTTTGTGCATAAAACCCCTATCTAGTGCCTAATCATCCAAAGTTCCTCACTGATGAAAGCCACAAGCTAGAAACTAGTCTGTAGATATTGGATGAGTAGGCACTAAATAGGAATTTTATGCATAAGCCTTCTGGCATCCACTGATTACTCTGACTTGCACTGAGTGGCAGTTTTTCCTGTTTTAATAACAGTTATGAGAAAGCATAAGAAATGGTGATCATGCCATGTTTAGGGGTTGATTGTATTTTTGTATGGTTAATGTAGTTTTAAATCTGCAAAGACCACAAACTTATGTGCTGAAAATTATTTTTGGATGTGAAAAAAATCAATTTGTTAGGAATATATTTAATCAGTTTTCTTTGCTTACCTTTTGGCAGTATTTTATATTTCAGATAATTTATAGAATTTATTTTGCTAAAAACAAATATAATCAGGTTAAAACATCTTATTGTATTAGAAATTTCTCTTTATGTTTACTATAATGCTTGTAGTCTACAATATTTTTTGACATCTACACATAATCCAATAAAACACTACTATGTTAATGTATTTTCACTTTTGTAGCCTTCCAAACATTATTAATTTGTTTTTAATTAGTCTCTTTCAAAAAGATATTAATCCCATTTCCTTTTAAATAGTCTCATTTGCTGTCCACAATTTACTATCCAACACATATTTATTTACCTCTTTATGAATCCTACTTAAAATTTTCCGAGTTCTTTATCCAATACTAAATGTTTCATTTTCCAATATTAAAGCATAATCCAAAATTCTTTTTCAAATTATTCTACTTACTTTACATTTTCTATGTAAAATCATGAGAAATCAATTCTATTTTTTTTGTCTTAACTCTAATTTCCAATTGTCTATATAATTTCTTTGTTTAGATAAGACCTCTAAATATCAATATATCTCTTCTTTTTCAATCTAGATAGCTTCTATTTTCTGTCCTTTAATTTTACACTTCCATTAATGTTCATATTATTCATAAAAACAGAGAGATACTATATTCACCTAGTTTCCACAATGCAATTATTAGCTCTATCCTTAACCTTTTTCTCTTAATTACTTTCAAATCTTTTAACAACAAAATAAATAATAATGGTGATAATAGGTATACGCTATGTAAATTATTCCATAATCATAAAATTTTGGGTTGAGTAATCAATTAAATTCATATAGTAATATCAACATAATCTCCAGATTATAATATGAGAAATGAAAGATGCTGATGTGCATTTGCAAATCCAATGCTCTTCCTGATGAAGGTCAATTATCCCAAATTAATCTGGTAATTTCATCCCATGTCCATTGATTGTTCATACTTACAATAAGATGGCTTTAGAATAAGTAATATAACTCAATCTATCTTTTTTCTTTATTTATTTGTAACTCAATATATAGTGAAGGAACACTATGCCAGAAAGAATATAAACTTATGACTCCTTTACAGATTTACAACTTAGCACTGCTTTCAACCAAGTCAGAAATATTCATAGTACTAATATGGGTGTATAGAAAAAGTATGCTATTATTTCATTTATAAAATTATTAAACATTTGTTTCTAAGTACATATTTGATGTATACCATCTGCATGATAATGCAATACACGAGTCTTTTTTGTTCATCGCTTGGACAATATTTGTGACAAATCATGCCTCTTTATATTTTCTCTTTTGATCATTGCACTCAGCACAAACAACTTTGATAGTGAATGGATCAAAATTGTGGCCAAGTTGTTCTCATGTTCTAAAAATACTGACTTTTATATTGGGGTCTGTTTTGGTGCTGATCCTAATAAAGATGATACAAATAAACTGAGAATGTCATATAGTTTTTGTTTGGCTTTATTTAAGTTGAATTAAATATGATAAAGAAAATGAAATAGGAAAACCTACTTTTTTAACAAATAAAGTAGAAGAAAGAATGAATGTTAGGCTATGGATTATTTTATATAAAAATAAATAATAAAATTTATTGGTATCATTCTTCCAATTTATTAAAAATAAGCTGCACTATATTGCATCAATTCCTAATGGATAAAAAAAAATTTGACATGAAATAATGTTACACAGAAAAATATTTTTGAGACTACATTAGAGACTGTAAGCATACTGCCATAAAGACTAAAATAAAGGACATGAATAGAACAGTTTTAATCATTCCATTGCAATGTGGAAGAGAAATGGCCATCAGCTTATTACATTTTGATATTTTACTTTTGTACATATGGCAGATTCTTGAAGGGAATAACACCCATACCACAAAGTCATTCTCAACAATTTTTGCCTGAAACACTTAACTAGTTTGGATTTTGCATATTCCATTTAAAATTAAAAAAATATAGGCCAATCAATTCTTTATAAACAAGGCAAAACTCTCCATACAGTAGTATGTGCTAGTATAAGAGATGGTGATCATGTGATGCTTAATGGTTTAACACTAATCAATTCTTGTAAGTGGAAAGTAGTTATTTTTAAATATTTTTGAGGTGAATAAGAGTTTGTCAAGTAATAAGTAAGCTCAGAGTAATAAAATATATTAAAGCCTTAACCATAACAGCTTATTTATCCATTAAAGAAAAAAAAACACCAAAAGCATATACAGTAGAACAAGTCATTAAAGTTAATAGTAAAAAACAAAGCAATAGTTCATCCATGAATCACTTTCAAAAGAAAAGTGTGGTTTTAAAGTAAAAATTAAGTTGAATAGAAATCTTTATTAGTGACCCAGTGTATATCCACTTCAAAAAATTCCAATGTATTATCAATTTTTAATAGATTATACATACTGAAAATACTTAACTATAATCAAAAGTGTTTTAACTCTAGAATCTTTCTTGATAAATATTATATTGATGATTTAAAATGAATGTTTTAAAGGAAATATTGACTGCTACATATGATCTATTGACAGTTTCTAGAGCAATCAAATAGTCATGTGACGACCTATTTAACTGCAGATAATCTCTAAGTAATTCTTAACAGGAGTATTTTCTGTATTTTTGAGGCTATAATGTTGTATCACCAAAATTTTCATGTGTTTTTACTAGTAGCAGTCTTCTTGCTCTAAATTCTTTTTCTTCTTTTTTTTTCCCTCATATGTCATAGCATCGGCCGGAATGCGAACCCACAACCGTCTGCAACCAACTACTTGCTTGCAAGGCGGCTGTGATGACCTCTCGGTTAACAATGCTTGACTCTTTTTTTGTCTTTGTCTTCAATTATTTAGACTGGGTGTAGGACATGTCTTGTGATCTTCTCATGCAATTAATTATCTTTTATTAATAATTATGGTATTGTCTAAATTGTAAAATTCTTCAAAAGTGTGCTCAGAAATTATATGAGAATGTATCCAATCTGTCTACATTAAGAAAGAAGAATGGAGGGGGTGATGGGGGAAGGGAGGTGAATTTAGAAGACTGAAAATCTTTATTTGTATTAAGCAATATAATCAACAACGAACGGGTCATAAAAAATTTAGTCTAAAAATAATCAGTAAATCTGATTAGATTTCTATATCTGACTCATTTAACTGATAAAAATAGTTGTAATACCAGTAATGTAAAGGAAGTGATGGTAATCAGAAAGATAAATATCTTATGTTATTCAGTAATATCTGCTTAAAATGTGTTAAATTTGCTTGAGGATTTTTTAAAACTAAAATTAAGACTATTCCAGTAAATAAAAATGTCATGGTTTAAGATTGATATAATTGTTTTTATAAAACTTTACTAGCAAAGCAAGAAGGTTTATTTAAAAACAAAGCAAAGCAAAACTCCATATAGTAGTGCCACTTATGCTAAACAGAGTAATCAATGGATGCCAGAAGGCTTGTGCATAAAATCCCTATCTAATGCCTTCTGGCATCCATTGATTACTCTGTTTAGCACCGGTGGCACTACTATATGGAGTTTTGCTTTGCTTTGTTTATAAACAATTATGTGCTAGTATTGGAGATGTGGCTGCAGAAAGGAGTTTTCTATTAACTGAAAGGAGACCCTTTGATTCCTCTTGGAGGCCTTAAAGGAACCGAGCAGGGCAAATTCCTAATGTCCACTCCATACGTTCTTGTCGTTGCAGCTGTTATTACTATATGTTTATTCATATAGTATACAAACATGGATGGGCTGCTCACCAACACGCATTAGCCAGCGTGGTGAGTTTATTGGCTTTTTACCTCTGAGTTTAAGATCAAGAAACACCATGGTCTTTCTTCTCAGTGCCTGATAAGGCAGAATGAATGTTTGTGTAAATGATAAAGATTTTTCCCAATTATACAATTATGACAGACAAAAATAAAGCATGGCCCTTAATCCCAGGAGGCTGTAAAGTCACCAACCAAGGCAGCGGTTGGTGGCCGAAGGCGGAGGGTGCTAAGAATATCCTGGAGGCGGACCCAGGCTGCCATTTGATGATGACTTTTTATTTAGGTACTTACAACTGCAGATCACTTTCAAGTGAAGGAAGATTGCAAGAATTAGAAGAAGAACTCTCTTATATTAAATGGGATATTATTGGACTTTGTGAAGTTAGAAGAAAAGGTGAAGAGACAATTGATTTAAAAAGTGGACATATGCTCTATTATAAAGGCACAAATATTGGAAATACAAGTGGAGTAGGATTCATTATAAATAAAAAGTGGAAGAACAATATTGTGGAGATTGATGGTGTATCAGACAGAGTGGCAAGATTAGTTATACAACTTAATTGCAGATATCAAATGCAGATAATTCAGGTTTATGCCCCAACAAGTTCTCACAGTGATGAAGTAGTAGAAGATTTTTATATGGATGTACAAAAGGCTTTTGATCAGAGTAAACAACATTTTAAAATTGTTATGGGAGATTTTAATGCTAGAATTGGTAAACAAATGAAAGATGAAAGTGTTGTAGGTAATTTTGGTTATGGTAATAGAAATGAGAGAGGACATAGACTTGTGGAGTTTGCAGAGAAGGAAAAACTTTATATTATGAATTCTTTTTTTGAGAAAAATGTTAGAAGGAAATGGACATGGAAGCATCCAAATGAAGGTACAGCAGAATTGGATTATATTTTGACTAACAGGAAATACATATTTCAAGATTGTAATGTTCTTAATAAATTTAACACAGGAAGTGATCATCGATTAGTAAGGGGTAAGATACATGTTAATGTAAAACTAGAGAGACAAAAATTATTAAGAAAAACTATATTTACAGTTGATATTCCTAATCTTCAGAAACATTCTAATGAATTTAAATTAGAACTTACAAATCGGTTTCAAGTATTAGTAGATTTTGAACATGATTCAGATTTGAATGAAATTAATATGAAAATAACTGATACACTTTTAAAAACTGCAACAAAGATAGCTGGTAGAAAAAAGCAGCAATTGACTAATAAAATTTCTACTGAGACTAGAGAACTTATGAAGAAAAGAAGGAATATGAAGATATGCAAGAATGATGCATTAAAAAGAATTGAATATCTCGAATTTTGTAAAATGGTGCGGAAAAGAGTTGAAAATGATATAAGAAAGTATAACTGTGAACTAGCAAGAAAAGCTGTAGAAGAAAATAAAAGTTTTAAGAATGTAAAACAACATGTTGGTATTGGTAGGAAATTTATATCTGCAATAAGGAAAAAAGATGGAATTATTGCTAAAAAGAGGGATGACATTATGAAATTGGTAGAAGATTTTTATCAAGAATTATATAGTAATAAAGAACAAGTACCTCCTATATCTATTACATCTTCCGAATTGATCAGAATTTTAAATGAAGAAGTGAGAAATGCAATTAAATGTATGAAAAAAGGAAAGGCTCCAGGTAATGATGGAATTATAATTGATATATTAAAAGAAGCAGGTGAAGAAACAGAAAAAATATTAGCAAAGTTATATACCAAATGTCTAAATGATAAAGATGTACCGGATGATTGGAAGAATGCAGTAATAATATTAATATTTAAAAAAGGTGATAAAGAAGATATTAGAAATTACAGACCTATCAGCCTTTTATCAGTTTTATATAAAAATTTTACCAAGATAATTACAACTCGTCTACAGAGAACCTTGGATTTTCACCAACCAAGAGAACAAGCTGGATTTAAAAGTGGTTTTAGTTCAGTAGATCATATTCAAGTATTGAGAGAAGTTATAGGAAGGACAAATGAATATGAGTTGTCATTATGTTTTGGATTTGTAGATTATGAAAAGGCATTTGATTCTATAAACATTTCTTCAATGATTAAAGCATTGGATCATCAAGGTATAGATCCAGGATATTGTCATATTTTAAAGAATATTTATAAAAATGCAACAGCAACAATTAGATTACATAATGATACTGGGAAAGTCAACATTGAGAAAGGTGTAAGACAAGGTGACTCCATATCTCCAAAACTTTTTACAGCAGTGCTGCAAGAAGTATTTTGTGGATTAAAATGGGAAACTAAAGAAGTGAAAGTAAATGGAGATTATTTAAGTCATTTAGATTTCGCAGATGATGTAGTTGTTTTTGCAAATAATGCTTCCGAGCTGCAGGAAATGTTGCAGGAGTTATCAGATGAAAGTAGGAAAGTAGGACTAAAGATAAATGTTAAAAAGACTAAAGTAATGTTTAATCGATTTGCTCCAAATATGAAAATAAAGATTGATTATGATGAATTAGAAGAAGTTAAGAGTTACAAATACCTTGGTCAGATCATTAATACAGATGGAAACATAATAGAGGAAATTAATCATAGAATTAAACTTGGTTGGAGTGCCTTTGGTAGAAATAACTTGATATTAAAAGGAAATATGCCTATGTGTTTGAAAAGAAAGGTTTTTAACAAATGTGTTTTACCAGTTTTTACTTATGGATCTGAGACTTGGACACTTAATAGAAGATCAATACAGAGACTTCAGACCACTCAAAGAAGTATGGAGAGATGTATGTTGGGAGTAACAAGAAGAGATCGAAAACGCAATGTATGGGTAAGAGAACAAACAGGTGTTACTGACCTCATTGAAAAAATTAAAAGATTGAAGTGGAGTTGGGCTGGACATATTGCTAGAAGAAATGATAATAGATGGACAATTGAAATTTTAAACTGGATTCCAAGAGATTGTAAAAGACCCAGAAGGAGACCACATGTAAGATGGATGGATGAAATAAGAAAATGTGTAGGGGTGATGTGGAGAAGAGAAGTTAAAGATCGGAGAAAATGGATTAAACTTGGAGAGACCTTCATCCTGCAGTGGATTGATAATGGTTGATAATGATGATGATGATGATTGGAGATGTGATCATGTGATGCTTGAAGGTTTATTTAAGATAGCTACAAGTTTGTTTTTCGATAAGTCAATTACATGTGGAACAAAATGGTATGATATTAAATTTATTTTAAGCTCTATCTTGGCTCTTTATATTTCTGAAATTTTTAAATATACTAAGTGAAAGGTGGTGATATTAACAATTATTTTATGCAATGGTATCTATCAGTGCTTAAATTCTAAGAACAAATTCACAGAATTCAGAGAGGAATTTAAAATGTGGACCGGTAGAACCAATTATGACCCAAAATTATTGAAAATAATAATATTGGTTGTAACCCAAATGATACGTTATTATTGAATTCTTCAAACATTGACTATCACAAGTACTTCATTTAAGCAGGAAATTGTTTAAAAAATAGAAAAAAGGCCAGTTCATTACACTCTCTCTCAGTATATTGACAATTTATGATTAATATTGTACATATTGGGAACAGAATATAATAAAAATATATGTTACTGGGGCACTCATATATAAATAAGGCAAAACTCTCCATACAGTAATGCCACCCTGTGTCAACCAGAGTAATCAATGGATGCCAGAATGTGCTAGTATAAGAGATAGTGATCATGTGATGTTTATTGGTTTAGCACTCATATATATACAATGGGTGTACATACATTCCAGTTTTAGCCCTCTTATTCCGGTATCCTGACATAGACTTTCAGGACAGTTAAGTCCCAGTTTTCTTAACCTCTCATTTTTACTTTAATTTTAACATTATATTTAATTTTTATTTTTTATAAATATTTATTCATTTAATATTTTATAATTAATTTTTTGATTAGTTAATCAACTGTAATTTTCTTTAAATGGAAATGGCTCCCCGTTAATTTGGTATAGGTGTAATACATGATTTCAATTTGTGATTTTGTTTTAATTTTTTAAAAAAGGCATATGAATTTATTTTTCAGGAATTCATAAGAAGTTTGAGCACCAGACCACGAATCTTGGGACCTTCCAATCCCAAACTGGACACTGTACCAACTAGGCCAAACATCACAGGATTCATTTTAATAGATAATATATGTATACAAACAATTTTCTTTTGCTTTTGTTTATGTTATGAAATAAGTATATTGTTAGTAATGTAAATTGATTATATGTTTTTTGATTTTTTTCATTTTGTACTGAAATATACAGTAATTTACAATTTTTTTTGGTCGTGTGTTCCAGTTAAACCTGTCAAATTATAGATACCCTACATATATAGAGTTATATTTGGACATAAAGATTAGTTTTTTAAAAAAAACTATTTACAATTTCATGCTCAAACAGATTTGGTTTGATAACTGATATCAATTGTTACTTCTAAGCCTCTGTTACAAATGGCTAATATATAGATACCATTCCTGGTTTATCCAATATAGAAATAAGCTAGCAGTTAGTTCTATTTGGAAAATTAGTTTATAAATAGATTTTTACTTTATTTTCAGCAAAACTTATGATGTTGTATTAGTTTAGTATGACTGTTCTACAGTTAGTAGATTCCCAATAACCAAATGAACCTCAGGTTACCCATAGTAATACACTCGGCAGGTGTGTTCTTAGTAGTTAAAATCAAGTAGGATATAAAGTTTTGCTCTTTCAGTTGATATATTTATTAATTGTAGTTTTTTTCCCCCAGATACTTATAGCTTGCTTGTTTTGATATTTATCATAGGCTGAAGGTAAGCTAGATAAACTTGTTTACAATATTTGCCACTACTTGAAAACATTTATTCAATTGTTATATCATTTGCAATGCATTTTGGGTATCATCAAATTCATATATTTCTTTTTATGATATTTTCTCGTTAGAAAGATGAATATTTTTTGTGGCAGTGTCAACATCACTATTTTGTTGATTTTCTTTAATAAATTCTTCTGGATAGATTTCTTTCATTTGATGACTATTTACACTTAATACTTATGGTTTTACAGCAAATACTTGAAGACATGTTTAAACACGATAAAAGCAGAAATCTACTTTGTCCCCGGCATCTCAATACATAAAACTCAGTATATTAATACCAGATTAGAATTTGTTTATAATCTGTTTTATTTCAAATATATGTCTGCATTCAGGATTGTTGATCAAAAATAAGTCCTCAATGTTCAATTCACAAGTAGTTCAGCTGGAATCTTGCCCATAATCAAACTTGCATTCATGTGTTCAGTTAACAACTAGTCCTCAATGTTCAATTCACAAGTAGTTCAGCTGGAATCTTGCCCATAATCAAACTTGCATTCATGTGTTCAGTTAACAATTTATAGTTGTTTAGTTTTACTGTGATTTTCCTTAATAGTATTTTTACCTATTGATCATTTTCTCTTTCTGCCTATTATATTCGAGGCAAAGGAAAGATATGAAAACTCATTGTGATTTTCCATAAGCATGATGTTTTAAACTAGTTTAGTTAGATACCAAATATTTGGGGAATAGGTATATGAAAAACCATGTTTGTAAAAACATTCTTTATAAGGCTTGAATTATGGGATGGATTAATGGGACATTAATTACTTTCTTCTATTTAGAGAATGAATCTCTTACTACTAAAATTGTTTGTCATCCCAAGAATAAGCATGATCAATATATAGTCTTGGCAAGAGACTATCTGTTTTTGCCCAATGACTGATCTTATTATGATTAGAATTCAGTAAACTTACATTAAAGGTAATTGTGAACTTTGGATTATGTATAAATTTTTGGACAACATATATATGATTAAGGCAATATTATTAGCCTCACAATTACTGCATGACCACATTTCATTAAGTTGAATACTGAGAATAGCTTTCCAAAAAATGATCATCTCCTAATATAATTATTTTCTATAATTTAATAAATGATTAATGATAAACATAGTTAGGTTTATCAAAAATATATGAAGCTGAGATTGTGAGTGGAGCAAGTTTGGCGGTTGTAAATAAAGATGTGACAATTCACCATACATAAATATTCTTTATGTAATATAAAGATATATATGAGAGCTGGTGACCTGGGCCAACTAATAAGTGCTGGTTCAGCACAAAATCACCTTGGGGAGGTCATTTCTCTTTTATTGTATCCTTAGTTATATGAAGAATAAAAAAAAAGAGGAAGTATGGATATTATTGATAAATTAATTACATATGTTCAATAATTTCAATGTGTTCTTATTTGGATAAAATATTTTGTTTATTTTTAATTTATATAATCTTGGATTAACTTTAATCCATCAAGCAATGGATTTGCTGTTGATATTTTTAAACAATATAACCATTTTCTATTAATAAATCAAATCTATATGTCCAGGAAGATGATTGCATTATGTTTTTTTTTTTATTTGACCAAACCATTGCCTCTTTAATTATTTCTGAATTTCTAGATTAGGATATAATGTTTTCATTACTTTTTAAGTTTATTATATTGATAAAGCTTTGATTACCAGTATTCATTTCACTTGAGTTTGCATGAGCAAAGGTCTAAAGCATCGACATGAGGAATATTTATTCTTTATTTTTTATATTTTCTATTCATTTATTATTATTATTATTATTATTATTATTATTATTATTATTATTATTATTATCATCATCATCATCATCATCATTGTCATCGTCATCATCATCATCATCATCATTATATATAATTACAATTAATATCTTTTCCATTTATACAATGCAAACAATATTTTTTCCAAATAATTTTATTTTCTTACAGTTTCGACTGCTCAGCAGTCTTCCTCAGAGCTACAAAGCATTGAAAAATATTTATTATTATATAGAAAAAAAAATAGAAATTCATATAACATTACAATACTAGCCAAAAAACAAAATTTTATTAAAATTCTTTCACAACTGTCTTTTCAAGTGAAATTTGACTAAATATACCATATATATATACAAAACAGAATAGCCTTCCCATCATTCACTTAAAAAAAACATCTTTTAACATCAAATCTCATAAAGCCATCCCTTGATGTTAAAGGAAATTGATTTTTGAGGTCAATGATGGAAAGACTATTTTGTTTTGTGTATATGTCATATGTTTAGTCGAATTTCATTTGAAAAGATCTATTTGTTAATAGATAAAATCATGATTGTGAAAGAATTTTAGTAAAATTTTGTTTTTTGGCTAGTATTGTAATGTTATATGAAATTTCTATTTTATTTAAGATTATTAGTATAGGATTAGGCAATATTCAAAATATTTTACTATAATTATTTATACAAATGTAATAAAAATCAAGACTGCAGAAAGGAGTTTGCTATTAACTGAAAGGAGACCCTTTGATTACTCTTGGAGGCGTTAAAGGAACCAAGCAGGGCAAATTCCTAATGTCCACTCCATACATTATTGTTGTTGCGGCTGTTATTACTTCATATAGTATACAAACATGGATGGACTGCTCACCAACATGCATTAGCCAGCGTGGTGAGTTTATTGGCTTTTTGCCTCCAAGTTTAATAATATTTTTTTCCAATATATATAATCATGACAGACAAAAAAAATCATGGCCCTTATTCCCAGGAGGCTGTAAAGTCACCAACCAAGGCAGCAGTTGGTGGCTGAAGGTGGAGGTGCTAAGAATCCCCTGATTATGGATTCAGGCTGCGATTTGATGATGACTTTTTATTTAGGTACTTACAACTGCAAATCACTTTCATATGAAGGAAGATTGCAAGAGTTAGAAGAAGAACTGTCTTATATTAAATGGGACATTATTGGACTTTGTGAAGTTAGAAGAAAAGGTGAAAAAACAATTGATTTAAAAAGTGGTTATATACTCTACTATAAAGGCATAAATATTGGAAATACAAGTGAAGTAGGATTCATTATAAATAAAAAATGGAAGAATAACATTGTGGAGATTGATGGTTTATCAGACAGAGTGGCAAGATTAGTTTTACAACTTAATAGCAGATACCAAATGCAGATAATTCAAGTTTATGCCCCAACAAGTTCTCATAGTGATGAAGTAGTAGAAGATTTTTATATGGATGTACAAAAGACTTTTGATCAGAGTAAACAACATTTTAAAATTGTTATGGTAGATTTTAATGCTAGAATTGGTAATCAAATGAAAGATGAAAATGCTGTAGATAATTTTGGTTATGGTAATAGAAATGAGAGAGGACATAGACTTGTGGAGTTTGCAGAAAAAGAAAAACTTTATATTATGAATTCTTTTTTTGAAAAAAAATGTTAAAAGGAAATGGACATGGAAGCATCCAAATGAAGGTACAGCAAAATTGGATTATATTTTGACTAATAGAAAATACATATTTCAAGATTGTAATGTTCTTAATAAATTTAACACAGGAAGTGATCATCGATTAGTAAGATGTAAGATACATGTTAATGCAAAACTAGAGAGACAAAAATTATTAAGAAAAACAATATTTACAGTTGATATTCCTAATCTTCAGAAACATTCTAATGAATTTAAATTAGAACTTACAAATCGGTTTCAAGTATTAGTAGATTTTGAACATGATTCAGATTTGAACGACATTAATAGGAAAATAACTGATACACTTTTGAAAACTGCAACAAAAATAGCTGGTAGAAGAAAGCAGCAATTGACCAATAAAATTTCTACTGAGACTAGAGCATTTACGAAGAAAAGAAGGAATATAAGGATATACAACAATGATGCATTAAAAAAGATTGAATATCTCGAATTTTGTAAAATGGTGCAGAAAAGAGTTGAAAATGATATAAGAAAGTATAATTGTGAACTAGCAAGGAAAGCTGTAGAAGAGAATAAATGTCTAAAGAATGTAAAACAACATTTTGGTATTGGTATGAAATTTATATCTACAATAAGAAAAAAAGATGGCATTATTACTAAAAAGAGAGATGACATCATGAAATGTGTAGAAGATTTTTATCAAGAATTATATAGTAACAAAAAACAAGTGCCTCCTATATCTATTATATCTTCCGAATTGCCCAGAATTTTGAATGAAGAAGTGAGACATGCAATTAAATTTATGAAGAAAGGGAAGGCTCCAGGTAATGATGGAACTATAATTGATATATTAAAAGAAGCAGGTGAAGAAATAGAATTTTTTTTAGCAAAGTTATATACCAAATGTCTAAATGATAAAGATGTACAGGATGATTGGAAGAATGCAGTAATAATATTAATATTTAAAAAAGGTGATAAAGGAGATATTAGAAATTACAGACCTATCAGTCTTTTATCAGTTTTATATAAAATTTTTACTAAGATAATTACAACTCGTTTACAGAAAACACTGGATTTCCACCAACCAAGAGAACAAGCTGTTTTCCAAAGTGATTTTAGTACAGTAGATCATATCCAGGTATTGAGAGAAGTTATAGAAAGGACAAATGAATCTGAGTTGCCATTATGCTTAGGATTTGTAGATTATGAAAAGGCATTTGATTCTATAAACATTTCTTCAGTGATTAAAGCATTGGATCATCAAAGTGTAGATCTAGGATATTGTCATATTTTAAAGAATATTTATAAAAATGCAACAGCAACAATTAGATTACATAATGATAGTAGGAAAATCAACATTGAAAAGGGTGTAAAACAGGGTGACTCCATATCTCCAAAACTTTTTACAGCAGTGCTGCAAAAAGTATTTTGTGGATTAAAATGGGAAGCTAAAGGAATGAAAGTAAATGGAGATTATTTAAGTCATTTAGATTTTTCAGATGATGTAGTTATTTTTTTTGCAAATAATGCTTTAGAGCTACAGGAAATGTTGCAGGAGTTATCAGATGAAAGTAGGAAAGTAGGACTACAGATAAATGTTAAAAAGTCTAAGATAATGTTTAATAGATTTTCTCAAAATATGAAAATAAAGATTGATTATGATGAGTTGGAAAAAGTTAGCAGTTACAAATACCTTGGTCAGATTATTAATACAGATGGAAATATAATGGATGAAATTAATCATAGAATTAAACTTGGTTGGAGTGCTTTTGGTAGAAATAACTTGATACTAAAAGGAACTATGCCTATGTGTTTGAAAAGGAAGGTTTTTAATAAATGTGTTTTACCAGTTTTTACTTATGGATCTGAGACTTGGACACTTAATAGAAGAGCAATACAGAGACTTCAGACCACTCAAAGAAGTATGGAGAGATACATGTTGGGAGTAACAAGAAGAGATCGAAAACGCAATGTATGGGTAAGAGAACAAACAGGTGTTACTGACCTCATTGAAAAAATTAAAAGACTAAAGTGGAATTGGGTTGGACATATTGTTGGAAGAGATGATAATAAATGGTCAATTGAAATTTTAAACTGGATTCCAAAGGTTGTAAAAGACCCAGAAAGAGACCACATGTGAGATGGATGGATGAAATAAAAAAGTGTGCAGGGGTAATGTGGAGAAGAGAAGCTAAAGATAAAAAAAAATGGATTGAACTTGGAGAGACCTTCATCCTGCAGTGGATTGATAATGGTTGATGATGATGAATAAAAATAAAAATCATATATTTAGATATAATTGTAGAAAATATTTCATTTCTATGCTGTCATATACATTTTAATATTTTGCAACTCTTAGAAAGACCACTGCTGTTGAAACTATAAGAAAATAAGATTATTTGAAAAAAAAATGTTTGCAATGCTGTTTTTGTCATATATAATAATTGGCTGCATTTTTTTATCAACCAACAATAGGATTAATATGTTTACTCTTTTTTTATCAATTCATGTAAGTAGATGATCTGTTTGATTTTGGTCCAAATTATAGCTCAGTATGTTCCATAGTTAAAATGATACTGGCATTTTTTTAAAAAGGTAAGCTTTATTCCAAATATATTTATAGAAAATTTTATGTTGATTTTTTTTAGATGCAACTACTATTCTCACTAGTTTTATTAGCTGTTAAATGTTAAAATCGCTGATTTTGCCTTTAAGCTGGTCATATTACTTATTAAGCACGATAATTTTTTAAAGAAGTATGCTGTGAATAGTTGTCTTTTGTTATAATTACTAAAAAAGAAAAATTCTGATTGTTTCTCTGATAATGATTATGTATTTATGATTTAGTAGTAGTAGTAGTAGTAGTAGTAGCAGTAGTAGTAGCAGTAGTAGTTATAGTAGCAGTAGTAATAGTAGTGGTGGTGGTAGTAGAGGTAGTAGTAGTAGCAGCAGCAGCAGCAGCAGTAGTAGTAGTAGTAGTAGTAGTAGTAGTAGTAGTAGTAATAATAGTAGTAGTAGTAGTAGTAGTAGTAATAATAATAATAATAATAATAATAATAATAATAATAATAATAATAATAATAATAATAATAATAATAATAATAATAATAATAATAATAATAATAATAATAATAATAATAATAATAATAATAATAAAAACATCACTCCCTCTATTTAACCAAATAATAAAATGAATGGCAATCTTTTTAAGCAATGAAGCAATTGAATAGCTAAAAGAATGATTGCTAAATCAAAACTGCAACAGTGATAAAGTTATTTTCTGACTATGATCATGCACCGATCAGCACTGATGTTATTGTAAATATTGTAAATAAAGTATTATTTTGATTGTGTAATTAGTGCCGGCAGTTAAGACATTTTCCTCCTTGAAATAATAGACTCTTGAAAAATATATTAAAAGTATGAATATTTGTTATGCAAATGAGTTGTAAAATAAATCTCTCTCAAAGGATAGGAGAGTCTTCACAGCAGTGGCAGTCAAAAAAAAACAGAGGACTGCTGATAGTTAATGACTTCTCTTGGAAAGGTGGAGAAAAGAGTACATAGAAAACATCGCTTAAAATAAACTACTGATAATTGTAACAAAGTACAAGTATTAATGAACTCTGAGTATTAGACATAAGTGAAGAAATGTAGTAGACATTCTATTTGTTACTACCCCAAAACATTATGAGTAAAATAGTATTATAAATTTTCATTATATATTATTACCGTTAATCCACCTTAAGAATAAATTCACCCGAATATAAAAGTGTTTATTTCATTTGAGAACTGAAAGCAATCTATGAATTTGAAAAAAATCACATGAATTTAAATAATATACAAAAATTCAGACAGTTACATTCAATGATATATCCATCCTAAAGCAAAGCTCCCCATTTCAGTGTCATCTATCAACAGCTTAAGTCAGGGGTGGCCAAATAGCGGCCCAAGGGTCACATGCGACCCTCTAAGAGTTTCTATGCGGCCTTCCAAGACAATCAGAAAAATACATCTTGAACTGAGATTTCCTTCCTGTGCACGACCGAAGATTCATCTATTATTTTCCACTAAGATGGCCACATCAATGCACATGCACAGTGTAGATACTATGTGCAGGGCTTTCTTTTCCAGTTGATCTAGTTAATTTCAATTTTGTCTTTGCATTAGCAAATATATACATTTCCAACTTTAGTGAAACCATGAACCCTCCAAAAAAATCGCTGATGAATGTCATGTGTTTAATGAAGAATGGACAAACAAATATTTCTTTGGTAATACAATGAATAAAGCAGTGTGTTTATTGCATCATAAAAAAGGTGCGGCCCTCCGCTAACCTTCGCTTTTACAAAGTGGCCCCCGATGCGGCCCTCCACCAATCTCTGTGGCCCTTGAGCCAAAACAATTGCCCACCCCTGGCTTAAGTAATCAATGATTACCAGATGCCATGCTAGATGATACTCTTATGCGTAGCTGAATTGTGAATTCTCAAACTTTAATTATATTTTTAAATATCTGGTAATAATACGTTAATTTGCTGATCTCCTAATATGATATAATCTTCTCTAACCCGAGTCTGCTTGAATTGTTTGGTCAATTAATTCTTGTATTTTTTACATCTCACACAAAGATTCTAGAATTATAATTTACGCATTCACACTTGAGTTAAACTTAAATTAGTACTTATATAATTACACTAAATTACAAATGTATCTATCCTATTTATGATTTATTTAAAATAATTTTTCATTTTTTAAAATAAACTATTTTATTTTTTTAATTTCTTTTACTAAAATGTGTTAAATGATGTTGATTTTATCTTTAAAACTCGCACACAAAAAAATACATTTGTGCATGATTTTCTTTTTTGACTGATTGTATGGGTATATATGTATTAGATCTGCTTGTATTTGCGATGGTAAAAGGCTGTATCTTTCTCCAGTGGAGGGGGAGGGAGTGTTTGCGATGGGACGGAAGAATGCTGTAGTTGTGATTTTTTAATATGGCATTCTGCTATTGCAAAACACCCTCAACCCCGACTGGAGAAAGGTATGGGATTTTGCCATCACAAACACAGGCAGCAGATCTAATCTGTAAGAACCATGCAACTTTTATAATATGAGTTAAAGTTGTGATAATACCACTGTTTTTCTTTTCTGTTTTAATTAATGATATGTTAGCTCATTTTAGAAATTGAAATTATTAATTTTATATATATATTTTAGATGATGTGGAAATAGCAATGCCACATGATCATTTCAATATATATATATGCACTGGCATATAATGACTTCAAGGAGAAAATAAAACCTTTCAAAACCACCAATTTGTAGGGTATGGGTATCTAGTAGATTAAATATAGCCATTTTCATAAGTTACATACATGGACTCAAGTAGAGATTAGTTATGTGTTAATACAGGTATACATTACATGAGCAATTAATGCGAGCATATGTGTGGTATATGTAAAATAAAAATTTCCTTTTAAATCATTTTTTAAAATTTTGTAAAACATTTTTTTATATATCTAAACAATTTTCTAAAACATTATTCGACTTAAAACGTTTTTTATTTAAATTAAAGAATTTAATTTCATCATCTAACTGGTAAAGACTAAAAAGTATCAGGTAAGGAATTTTCTTGTATTTTATTATCTAATTGATTGGAATTCAATTTAATGGAATTTCAATTAGGGGTTCGTTTTCGTCTTTTTTAATTTTATCTTTGATAAAACTAGTAGTTTTAAGCAAAAAAAAAAAAGTTTCTTTTTTTTTTTTGTCCTTGTGATAAAATATTCCCTCTTTTTTTTTTCATATATCAAAGCGTCAGCCGGGAAGCGAAACCGGTGTCAACTGCTTGTAAGGCAGCTGTGCTAAACACTCGGCCACCATATTCCCTTTTTGTTGTAACAAAAGAAAAAAAAAGGACCTAAGCCACTAAGAATCACTAATTAAAAATGTAACTAATTAAGAGTAATCTAGATATTTACCAAAGTCTAAGATATTTTTTTATAAAATGCTATAATAATTCTATTAAATAAGTTCTCAAGTATTTCCTTATATGACAACAAATTAAAGGTAAATTTTAATGGGAAATTCTTGTGCAGGTCTGTTGATAATCTTAAAGTTTCTAAATTTTTAAAAAAAATATTGATGAAATTCCATTATTAAGACTCTTCTCTAAAAACTTTATTACCGGAAGCTCTGCTTGATAGAGCTAACAACATAGATATCAGAAGAACCATCGTCTAGAACAGAGCAGTCCTTCCCAGTCAGCTGATCTTCCGATGATAGTTTATAATCCTCACAAGAGAGATTGTATATAATATTTCGCCAACAGAAAGTCTGCCTGTCTGAATCCATAAAGTAATATCATTCGAAAGTGAATATATACAGCCATATACGAATATAACTCCTGTATTAATCTTCCAAATGCATGAAATTAAGTTTTGTGCCTGGAAGAACAGGTTTAACAAAAAAAAAAGTCACCAAATAAATGTCAATACTTAAATTGTCTTTATAAAGGAACGCAAGGAATAAAGCTAATATCTCAAAATGAATAAACAGGAAGCACCACACTTAAACATAGCTATGTTTGTTTCTTATTTAAACTCTGGATCCTATACAAATACATAAGTGGTTGATTTATTTGACCTTTTAAAACCATAAACTTTCGGTGATCTGAATATTTCAATCGAACTTTAAATGGCTATTTTATGTGACTCTTTAACATTCTATCTTATCTTAACAATGATTATAAATTAAAGTACATATTTTGTTTTCATTTTTTTATTATCATTATATTTATTATCATTAATGCTATATGAATATTTTAGTTTTAGAATTTTACTTAAAAGAAAGTGTGATGTTGTATGAGAAATCTTGACTATTTAATCTTCAAATTATTTAGCACATTATTTTCTCAGGCTAGATGTTAACTATACAATTATTTTGTTCTTTTTAAAATACCTCATACCACCTTGTTACTTTGATTATATATATATAATTTTCTTTAATTGGGATAAAAAGATAACTAATAGCTTGGGTCTGTGAAAATACAAAAACACATTATATTATAAGTATGTTAGTCATTTGACGATTAAAGTATAAATTGTCTACCTACTAATAAATCTGTATTGTTACAAACAATAAATACTAAGTGATTTATCTTTATAAAATAAATAACCATGTATCCAAACAAATTATTATAAATTTTTCTTATTAATTTTTTTTAAAAGACTGCTTTAACTTCTCAATAGAAATGCTTACTGTGCGGGTACAATCTAGTTTAAGTTTATAATGAGAGAGTAAGTGACGTTATTATTGGATGTATAATACTACCCTAAATATAATTTTTTTTTGTTTATTAATTACTCCTTAAGTTTTAATAATAGATTTCCTAAAAAATTTAATATTTTTCAATTAACTCATGCTTTTATATATACATGATCATTGATTTGATCTGTGCTGAGAAATGTTTTTCATGTCTAATAGTTTCATTGATTTGGTGTGTGCTGAGAAATGCTTTTCATGTATAATTAAGGCACTTTTTAAAATGGTATACCGGATTTCGGTAATATTAGATCTAGGCTGTCATTTTTAATATATAAATAATCATGGTTAAAGCAGATGACATTTCCTGCAATAAAATAAGATTATATACTTGAAGATATCATTCTCCCTTATGTCTAGTTGGATACTAGAATACAACTATTATTTTAATATATTATAATGCTCAGCTTTTGTAATAATCATTATCTGGTATTCATTCTCCTCCTTCTACGACATCATACTAATATCCCAAATATTTTTTTACTATATCCTTTACCATATTGAAGTTCAATTCATTTGCCTGATGAAAAGTTATCCTATGAATATTAAAATAAAATCACTAAACATCACATGATCACCATTCCCCATGCTTGCACAAGTTGTTAAAACAGTGATGTGATGTGAGGCACTGTGACCTCCTTATACGGAGTCGGGAATCTCTCAGCAACTATGCCCAGAGAAACCTGTTAGCCACTTTACCATTCCTTTCCATTCCCAACCATAATCTGCTCCATCCCATTTCCACAACCTAATCTTTATCAACTCTATGGTCTTTATATCTAAATACACCTTATCTTTTCCCAAACCCAGCATAAAAACCAATAACCCACTTTCTGTATAATCACTGTATAATACAGCAGTCCCATCCAGACTTTCAATAGCAAGAAGCTTTCAATATGTGAGCATTGCACATAATTCATAGATCTAATGCAACCCTCCAGCCGCCACTTTTTATTTTTTTAGTTAACTATAAAGCTACGAATCCAAAATAAAAACAGATAATGTTTTCAATCTAAACTTATTCATTTGTATAATTGGTGTCTTTGATTCTTTAATAACCATAGTTACCATCATTTCATGGGCAGGAATGTTATTATACCACAAAACATCACATGATTACCATTTTCTATGTTCACCCTCCTCTATACAATAGTGCCACCCAGTGCAAGACATAATAATCAATGAATCCAAGATCTGTGCATAAAATCCCTATCTAGTGCTTACTCATTCAATATCCCCAGATTAGTTTTTACTTTGTCACTTTTATCAGTGAGAAGCCTTGGATCTGAGAGTACTGCATCAAGATCTTAAGTTTTAGGCAAACCTCCAGCAGCCACATTTGACTATGATTATTAAAGAACCAAAGACATTGAAATGTATAGATACTGGACTAGTTTCAGATTATATGACTATATGAGTGAATGAGCTTGAACTAAAAACATGTTTTCAATTTGAGCTCATATATTTAAAGATAATTAAAAAAATAAACAATGGCTGCTGGAGGATTGCATTAGATCCAGAGCTCCTTACTGATGAAAGCCACATGCTAGAAAGTTGTCTCGGAATATTGGATAAGTAGGCACTAAATACAGATTTTGACAAATCTTGCATTCATCGATTATTATGGCTTTCACTAGATGGCATTACTGTTCAGAGAGTGTGTCAATATTAAAATAACATGTTAGTGTAAAGTATTTTAAACCTATTGATGATGTATTTTTGCTTGTTTTGAAGGTAAAGTTGATTATATGATATAAGTGATTTAAAACTGGCTAGTATTGAGATCTAAAGTTTATTTTATAATGCTATTCCTAGTTAGCAGTTGTATTATTCATCCATGAATAATTATATGGTATGAGAGTAGCGTATCATATTTGTCTATTGTTTGAGTCACATGTTGCTTACAATAGTCATCTCCCTTTAAACTTTAAGCATGATGTAAGATAAGAAGCAATAATTGGCAATAAACTATATCAGTCTAATATTATAACTAATAATAAAAATATATAAAACATTAACTTGAAATATTCATCAAATAATTATGAGCTGATAATTAATTAGTCTATTTTGTAATCATTAAATGAGTTATTATAGATAATAAATTGATCAAGCTTTTATATTTAAACCTAATTAAACTATCAACAATTGTTGAGTTCATAAAAGACTATGAACTAACAAATCATCAAGAGGTTATATTTAAATCCTTAATTCATTCACTGTTAATCTAAGAGTTGATAAAAAAAAAAATTAATTCCAACATACCCTTGTTATGTGAATTTGTATATAAATTTCCCACTAATAAAGCTCCATTGTTTTATTTGCATATAAGTTTTATTTATCTGTTTTGAACTAATTATAGTATTTATGTTTTGTTATTTAATTAAAATCATGTGTATCATGCTGATCTAAGTGATAAAAAAAAGAAAACGAGGGACACAGTTGTATTTGTAGCAGAGAAAGGTATTCATGAAAGTAAGATTTGCAGGCTGTATATTTTGACGAATACGTAAGTTTTTTTAAAATTTGGTACCCAATGTGAGGTGCTATTAATAGCCACCTACCTATGAGATAATTTAATTTTACCTACTAAATAATTTTCTTTTATTACCATTTAAACTCTGAAACATAACTTGATATTGTTAAATCCATGATTACAAAGATTATAAATTATATATTGAAATGAACAACCATTATTCATTTCAATAACAAAAAAAAAATTTTTCTCCTAACAAATGATATGATATGTAAATTTGATTTTATTAAAAAGAGAACTAAAACAAGATCCAGGAGAGAAAACTAAGTTTTGATAGGAATCAGTTTTATTCTTTTGGATCAGAAGGGAATACTACTTTATTTAAATCCCATGATAGATATGCCTTGTGAATAAAAAAGGAACATCATTAACAGATAGATAAATCTAATCTAATAACACTTTTGAATCATATTTTGAATAACTCCGGCTAAAATGAAGAATTGGAACTTATTTAAAAGACAGAAATTGCAAGACTGTATTAAATTTCACCATAAATGGAAGTAAATGACAATTATTTTGTTTTAAATAATTGGAATTTGTAAATAATGCTTGTTATTCAAATGTATGTAAAAGAAACTATCAGTAAAAAAATAAAAAATGAATTTCTAAAAACTTCTCTTCACATGATAAATTTATTTTTTTAAAAGAAAAAAAAATTATTATATATCACACACATACGCTAAGTTTATGAATTATATGTAAGTTATTAATAAAAGGAAAAGATAAAGAAATAATGATAATTATGTAAATTTAATGTAGTCATATAAATTGTTTAAGTCACAAACAACCATAATTAACGATGTAATTATCTCCATTAGTCTCATTCAATCATAGTTAAACTCATATTTGATTACTGAAATTGGATTTTATATGCAATTGTTTGTTCAATGTTTAATAGTTTACTTATGTTCACATCCGTAGGGGAAAATACATTCCTATCAGTTTGATGAGTTAGGGATCAATCTCAGAATGAATCATCCCTATATAAATTGTAGTTGTATTAAATTAGGTTTAGGACCAAAAAGGCCACTATTTATAATTATGGTATAGAAGGTTTATTCGGTTAGAGTTCGGAATAAAAGACCATCTCTTTATAGTTATTATATAAGTGGTTATGTTTAGGAATAGTACCTAAAAAAGCCATTCCTTATGATTATTGTAATAAAGGTAGTGTTAATGTCTATCCTATATAGATCATATGTATATATAAATATTAGGGAGCATGCAAGTCGAAGAAATGTTACATTTATGAATTCACACATGCATAGAATTATATTTAAGTTTATTGAAGACAGGATAAAAAATGGTGAATGTGATATTTTCTATAAATATATTGATGCTATGACGTATAAAAATTAAAGGATTTTATTAAAATAAGTAAATTGCATATCAATTAATGATTATACTTTGCAAATAAATTATTAAACCAATAAACATCACATGACCACCATTTCTTATGCTTGTGTGTAATTGTTGTTAAAACAGGCAAAACTCACTATACGTATTTCCACACACACCGATGAAGGCCACAAGATAGAAACTAGTCTGGGGATATTGGATGGATGGGGATTTTATGCACAAGCCTTCTGGCATCCATTGATTACTCTAGCTTGCTGTGTGTGGCAATACATATAGTGAGTTTTGCCTGTTTTAACAAATAAATTATTATTATATGATTTGGTAATTTTATTAAAGAAAATAAATTGTGCCTCAATTAATAAATACACTCGTAAATAAATTATTATTGCATGATTTGTTACTTTGTTTATGTAAGATTGCTTGGTCTACCATCATTCATCAGGTGTAACTTATGTTCACCATGATTTAACCTGGCATTACAAATAGGACCATGTAATGGTTACATTATTATATTGAATAAAATATTGTTTTAGATACACATGTGTTTGTTTATTTTCTCATGCTTAAAGCCAGGTGGTGCCCATGTAATTTATGTAAATAGAGAAAATGTAAAATTGTGGACTATGCTAGTCTTACCATTACAATATATATATATTCTTAATAATTCCATTGTTATATATTGGCACAGAAGTAAGAGTTTGTTTTGTTGCTGTTGGCCAGTTTTAATGTAAATACTAAAGATAGATGGATCATTTTAAAAGGAAATCTATAGATACTGATTTGCTGAATGGTTTATTGGAAAGGCAGCTAATTAATTGAAAATAAAATTAAAAAATAAAATGAATAATAGTATTGAAGATGAAAGGAGAGAATTTGACATGATGATTCATGAGAATGAAAGTCCAGAGCCAGTGGACAAATCAGATGAAGAACAAAGTCCTATAATTACTTTCAAAATGCCAAGTAAAATAGTGTATGGCAAACAGGCAGCCCTGATAGAAATGTTTAAAAAAGAAAAGGAGGAGTCAGATAAAAACAAACATACCTGTTTGCTATATTTATAGAGAACAAAATATGAGACAAATGATAAAACAAATGAAAGAAGATTTGGCACACAACCAAAGACAAATAAAAGAAGATTTGCAAAAAGCCAAACACAAGTAAAGGAATATTCCAGCAAGAAGCATGAACAGATGTTAAAACAAATTAAGGAAATGTAGGACCAGCAATAAAGTGTATCAATGAAAACAATTGGTAGACCTTACAAAAATCAAAGATCTAATTGAAAAAATTCAAACAAAAAAATGGAGAAAATCAGAGAAAAAGATGGAAGATGAAGGAGGTCATATTATAAAACACTCAGATCAAAGTATAGGGATTGAAAAAGAAGTAATAGAATATGACACAAGACAAAAAAAGCTGAAGATAGCAAAATTTGGGACAACAAACAATTCACTGTCACATGGATTGTGTTTATGCTGATTTAAAGCTTGACATAGAACATTGGTGTAACAAAAACTATCAGATATTAAGACATTGTTTATTGATTTAATTTTTGGAGGAATTCTTTGTGTACAAAAGGAATTTGCTTTCTATAGCAAGAAGGATGATAATTTGACAAGCAATTTTCATGCCTTACATAACAGACACAGAATTAAAATCATATTCCTGAATTTAATGTAATTAACGATGATAGCAACATTTTAAAGAGATTAGGTGACATTGAATGTATAATTCAAAGAATTCATAATGAGTAACAAAGTAATTTGTCTCATCCCATATTTTTTGCATTGGAAACAAAACTATCATCAGCAGTTTCATTCATGGTAACTGCAATAGAAACTGCCAAAGCACAACAATTAGTTATATGAACTTATGAGACTCATTTCATCCAGTCATTTAGAAAATATGTATTATATAATGATAAATATAGCTTTACTTCTCACTATATGTAAAATATATAATTGTTACTTAGAGAAGATATTAATTAGTATTAAAGTTTATTGGCTTAACGTTTTCGAGGATCCATGCCTCATATTCATAGCCTTCATAAAATGTATAATAAAATATGCAAATACAAATATTCAAATAAGCTAGTATTACGTAGCCCATTTCTTCGAGATCTTGAAGCAAGTATCCTTTCTATTAATGGCATGGATGTTTCCATTGATGTAAAATGCCTCCTTTATTTTTCTTTTGTGATCATTTGATTCTGAGCACAATATTATGGGATTGGCGGGTGTGAAGTTGTGTCCAGATTGTTTAGCATGCTCCAAGAATACAGAGGACGTGTTGCTGTTTTTCTGAGCTCTGTTAAATGTGTAAATATGTTGACCCAGTCTAGTATTGATTGTAGCTTTCGTTTCACCATAATATATAGCATGGCATCCAGCCTGAGGGCAGGCAATAGAGTACACCACGTGTGGGGTGAACGATCGATCAATGTGGTCTTTAGAGTTGTTAAGCAATCTATTAGAATTAGGTGGAGTTCTAACTGCTATGTTAAATTTATCGTTTAATGCTTTCATTAGTTTGTTAGATATTTTAGGAATGTAGGGGATTGTTATTCTAGGTAGATTGGTGCGAGGTACATTATTGTTTATTGTATTATTAAATTTTATGATTTTATTTTTAATAGCTTTGAATTTGAACCCTGCTGCTAATAGATCTTTAATATAGTTGTTTATGTTTTCTTTCCTGTCTGCTTCATATTTACATAAATAAAAGTTTCTAAACAAAAATGCATTAAGGCCAGCAAATTTATGCGATGCAGGTGAGTTAGAGTTAGGGTGGATACAGCTGCGAATTTCAAATGGTTTAACAATCATTTTGTAATCTATTAAGTGGCGATTTCTCGATAAAGAGAGGTTGAGATATTTAAGTTCTTTATTATTTTCATATGTGATGGTGAATGAAAGTTTGGTTAAGTTTGTAAATCACGTAGTATATTTAAAGTATTATCTTTAGAGGTTATGATAAAGATATCGTCTGCATAACGAATATATGTAAAGTCTTGGTTGATATTGTGATATTTTGGAAGGATCGATAGCTCGTATTTATTTAAATATATG
The DNA here is from genome assembly GCA_028023455.1 of Epiperipatus broadwayi. Classification (NCBI taxonomy): domain Eukaryota; kingdom Metazoa; phylum Onychophora; class Udeonychophora; order Euonychophora; family Peripatidae; genus Epiperipatus; species Epiperipatus broadwayi. Next base: position 13,929,468 of record JAQFVV010000010.1, on the reverse strand, counting down.
CTAGATAAAACACCACTGATAGGAAGGCCCATGGGCCATCCATCTTGTATTGTGTACCACTTGTTTTCAAAGAGTGTAAATATATGTGAATCAAGCCATGACAGGAAAGCAATAATGATTTTAACTCTTTCACTAGGGCAATGTGCTCGCAGTAGCTCTTCGTGTACTATTTGGATAGATGCTTTTCAATTAATTGATCCGTATAGTTCCTTCACATCCATTGTAGCCATAATTGAAGTCTGAGAGATTTGAGTATTTTTGATTTTGGAGATGAATTGGAGAGATGAGTTTATCGTGTATGAGCCAAAATTAAGGTAATCTATAAGTAATTGATTGATTAATTTGGCTGCTTCAAAATAATGCACACCACCGAAATCCATCATCAATCTAAGTGGTTCGCCTGTTTTATGTAGTTTTAAATTGGCAAACATTCGGGGGGGGGGGGTCTAGTGGCAGAAGGGTAAATCCTGTAATATTCGAATTTAGTAATCCCTTTATCCTTGAAAGTCCGAAGCACATTGTTAATAAATTTATCTCGATCTAGTTTAATATTAAAAGAGTTATCATGCACCAACTTTAATATTTTAATTTGGTCGTACATTTTATTTTTATAGTCTGTGTTATTTAGCAAAACAAAACGATTGCCTTTGTCTTCTTTGAGACAAGTAATATTGTGTGTTTTGAAATATTGTTTGGTATTTAATATACTTTTATTCCATGCTTCTCCTTCTTTATCAACCAAATTGTTATTTAATAGTTTAGATATATCGGTGATGATAGCATCTCTTTGTATATTGTTAATGAGACTCGCTTCGATGTCTGCTATTAGTTCGAGTTTAGGAGATCTCCAACTTCCTCCTACATATTTCGGTCCGAAGGATAAAATTTTCTTGATTTCATATGGTGGTGTAATTGAAGTTTTGTTAACGAACGCGTCTGTATTAATCCTATGGCGATATTTGTTTTGCTTGATAAGCAAAAAATGTATTTTATTTTCAAATTTTGCTGTATGAAATCTCTCAATTTTATGCAGTTTATCTTGCATCCACTGGGGGATTAAGTAGTTCGCAGTCATTTTATTCCATCTGATTGTTTGCTTTTTGAAAGCATCTCTACATCCATATGTTATATGCGCCAAAAGCTGTTTCTGCAATTCATTCTTAATTTTAAAATTATTGTATATTGTTCTATTGATTTTAACCACACAACAATTGGGCAAATGCAAGGATTATAATATTATGCCCAATTGTTGTGTGGTTAAAATCAATAGAACAATATACAATAATTTTAAAATTAAGAATGAATTGCAGAAACAGCTTTTGGCGCATATAACATATGGATGTAGAGATGCTTTCAAAAAGCAAACAATCAGATGGAATAAAATGACTGCGAACTACTTAATCCCCCAGTGGATGCAAGATAAACTGCATAAAATTGAGAGATTTCATACAGCAAAATTTGAAAATAAAATACATTTTTTGCTTATCAAGCAAAACAAATATCGCCATAGGATTAATACAGACGCGTTCGTTAACAAAACTTCAATTACACCACCATATGAAATCAAGAAAATTTTATCCTTCGGACCGAAATATGTAGGAGGAAGTTGGAGATCTCCTAAACTCGAACTAATAGCAGACATCGAAGCGAGTCTCATTAACAATATACAAAGAGATGCTACCATCACCGATATATCTAAACTATTAAATAACAATTTGGTTGATAAAGAAGGAAAAGCATGGAATAAAAGTATATTAAATACCAAACAATATTTCAAAACACACAATATTACTTGTCTCAAAGAAGACAAAGGCAATCGTTTTGTTGTGCTAAATAACACAGACTATAAAAATAAAATGCACGACCAAATTAAAATATTAAAGTTGGTGCATGATAACTCTTTTAATATTAAACTAGATCGAGATAAATTTATTAACAATGTGCTTCGGACTTTCAAGGATAAAGGGATTACTAAATCCGAATATTACAGGATTTACCCTTCTGCCACTAGACCCCCCCCCCCCCGAATGTTTGCCAATTTAAAACTACATAAAACAGGCGAACCACTTAGATTGATGATGGATTTCGGTGGTGTGCATTATTTTGAAGCAGCCAAATTAATCAATCAATTACTTATAGATTACCTTAATTTTGGCTCATACACGATAAACTCGTCTCTCCAATTCATCTCCAAAATCAAAAATACTCAAATCTCTCAGACTTCAATTATGGCTACAATGGATGTGAAGGAACTATACGGATCAATTAATCGAAAAGCATCTATCCAAATAGTACACGAAGAGCTACTGCGAGCACATTGCCCTAGTGAAAGATTTAAATTCATTATTGCTTTCCTGTCATGGCTTGATTCACATATATTTACACTCTTTGAAAACAAGTGGTACACAATGCAAGATGGATGGTCCATGGGCCTTCCTATCAGTGGTGTTTTATCTAGCATATATTTAAATAAATACGAGTTATCGATCCTTCCAAAATATCACAATATCAACCAAGACTTTACATATATTCGTTATGTAGACGATATCTTTATCATAACCTCTAAAGATAATACTTTAAATATACTACGTGATTTACAAAACTTAACCAAACTTTCATTCACCATCACATATGAAAATAATAAAGAACTTAAATATCTCGACCTCTCTTTATCGAGAAATTGCCACTTAATAGATTACAAAATGATTGTTAAACCATTTGAAATTCGCAGCTGTATCCACCCTAACTCTAACTCACCTGCATCGCATAAATTTGCTGGCTTTAATGCATTTTTGTTTAGAAACTTTTATTTATGTAAATATGAAGCAGACAGGAAAGAAAACATAAACAACTATATTAAAGATCTATTAGCAGCAGGGTTCAAATTCAAAGCTATTAAAAATAAAATCATAAAATTTAATAATATAAACAATAATGTACCTCGCACCAAACTACCTAGAATAACAATCCCCTACATTCCTAAAATATCTAACAAACTAATGAAAGCATTAAACGATAAATTTAACATAGCAGTTAGAACTCCACCTAATTCTAATAGATTGCTTAACAACTCTAAAGACCGCATTGATCGATCGTTCACCCCACACGTGGTGTACTCTATTGCCTGCCCTCAGGCTGGATGCCATGCTATATATTATGGTGAAACGAAAGCTACAATCAATACTAGACTGGGTCAACATATTTACACATTTAACAGAGCTCAGAAAAACAGCAACACATCCTCTGTATTCTTGGAGCATGCTAAACAATCTGGACACAACTTCACACCCGCCAATCCCATAATATTGTGCTCAGAATCAAATGATCACAAAAGAAAAATAAAGGAGGCATTTTACATCAATGGAAACATCCATGCCATTAATAGAAAGGATACTTGCTTCGAGATCTCGAAGAAATGGGCTACGTAATACTAGCTTATTTGAATATTTGTATTTGCATATTTTATTATACATTTTATGAAGGCTATAAATATGAGGCATGGATCCTCGAAAACGTTAAGCCAATAAACTTTAATACTAATTAATATCTTCTCTAATTAACAATTATATAATGATGTTATTAAGGTCATCTCTAAAAGAGATTATATACCAAGATAGTTGAAACCTCTGTAGCCTTAAAATAAAATAAGATTAAAAAATTGATTGAACTAAGTGATCAGTCGTATAGCTTAGGAATAAGATTGAGCAACAAATGTAGCATTGAAGAAAGTCGGGTTACAAACTGCAATTGACTTTGATATCCCAAAGAAACCACCAGATAAAATGTGAGCTGACCAACCCAAACCTTATACTGCCAGTATAAAGGCATCATACCTTTAAAACAGGAAAACAGACAGGAGGAAAAATATGAGGAATAATGTGCTGCACACAACAATTGATTTATTGCCAACAACATCTATGGGATAAATAAAAAGGATTTATGAATTGCTTTATCACACAAGTGTAATATGTAAACCATTCAATGTAAATATCAATTACCCTTTTATATATTCATTCTCTGCTTCCTCTCTCTCATGAATTTGGTTTTATTTAGTGTCATGAATATGATTTGCCAGGTCAAAAGTTTAAAATTTTTCCTTCATAGCAAATTACATTCTATTGGATTACAAAATAAGAAGGAAAAAAGTAGGTTATAGAGTTATAACCAAAGAAGTCATCTATATGCTAAAACTGACCATGCAGAGATAAACTATTGCACTCTTGCAAAGCAGCAAAGTTCAAGCACAAATTGGGAAACTTTAATAAAGTGTTCCTTATGGTGAGATTTTCCAGGGTGACTTTACGGAAAAAATAAAAAGAGGTGAATTATTTTTTTTTTGAATTTAAATCAAGCCTTTTTTTTGTATTTTTCTTCTAGCTTAAAATGTGGGTACTTTGATATTATTCCTGCTATGATGTATTACTCTGGTGACATTTTCATCCAATAATATTTATTTAAAATTTATGATCCATGATGTCATGGCAACCAAATCCTGACATGACCAATCCATGTCTATTTATTTAAAATGTATGATCCATGATGTCATGGCAACCAAATCCTGACATGACCAATCCATGTCTATTTATTTAAAATGTATGATCCATGATGTCATGGCAAACAAATCCTGACATGACCAATCCATGTCTATTTATTCAAAATTTATGATTAATGATATCATGGCAAACAAATCCTAGCACAATCAATCCATGTCTTTTTTTATCATATATACACATCACCCATTTGTAAAATATGCTGACCTGCAAGATTTTGTTCTATCACTGTGACTTTTTTTCATATGCAAAACATTTATATACATTTACAAGTTAAACTTTTTATATATATGTTTTTTTTTAAAAAAAAATAAATTAAAATACAAGGTTAAAGTTCACTGATTTTAGATAAATGTACAACTTTATCTTACAGTTTGCCATTTTTTTTACATCAAAAAATTAATGGAAATCTAAAATTTTTATAACTTGACATTTAAAAAATGTCTCAGGGTTCTTTTTCATATTTCTCTCTTTTTCCATAATAAATATATCTTACCGTCATTGGAAATTATATGTATTGGATTTTTTTAGATTTGAAGTTTCATATTATATGTGGAATATGATGGCACAAAATGCCATATTGTGCCGGGAGGGAGAAGGATGGCCTCAATGACACAAAATGTTGTAATAAAAAGGCACAACTCAAAAGTACCTGTTTTATTTAATATCATAATCTTTTTTTTTTTTTTCCATAATGAATATATGTTTATATTATTTTTTTTAGATTTTAACTTTCATATTACATATGTATTATTTATGGTGCCATATTATTCTAAGATTGTGATATGTTTAAAATAATGCCTCCATAAGATCTGCGGACAAAAGGACAAATTTTATCGATTAAGTTTGTCTGCGCATTCCTTAGGGTGTTATTTTAAACATAGTGGGAAATTAGAATAATACATTACCAGAGTAATAGATCATAGCAGGAATAATATCAAAGTACCAAAATGTAATAGACTAAGTATAATTTTTTTTTATTGTGTTTTTTGTTGTTGTTGGTAGTCGAGCGAAGTGAATATGAAATGTACTATATGTGCTGACATATATTGACTTCCTGGAGAAAGCAAAACCTTCTTTCAAAACTACCAATTTGTAGATGCTATAGCTATAATAGATTAAATATAGTCATTTTTATATTACATACATAAATTTAAGTAGAGATTATAGTTATGTGTTAATATAGGAGTATATCACATGAACAATTAATGTATGTGCATGTGTGTGATATATGTAAAACAAAAATTTCCGTTTTTTTTTTAAACATTTTTTTTATATATCTAAATAATTTTCTTGTATTTTGTTATTTAATTGATTGGAATTCAAATTAATGAAATTTTAAGTAGAGGTTCATTTTTGTTTTGTTTTTATTTTATTTTAATCTTTGATGAAGTTAAGACTTTGTTTTAAGCCAATGGTTCTCAACCTTCCCAATGCTGCAAACCTTTAAGACAGTTCCTTATGTTGTGTTGACCCCAAACTTAAAATTATTTTTGTTGCTATTTCATAACTGTAATTTTGCTACGGTTATGAATTGTAATGCAAATATCTGATATGTAGAATGTATTTTCATTATTACAAATTGAACATAATTAAAGCATACTGATTAATCACAAAAACAATATGTAATTATATATTGTGAAATATTTATTTTTTAAATAAATGAAATTTTTTTTAAGTCTTAATATAACGACAGCAAACTATATTGCTACATTTTGTGACAATATGCGTAAAAAGCCAAGGTCAGTGTGAAGGTTGAGATTGCTTCTTTTTCATCAGATCAGAAATTCTTGGTCAGTCTTTGCAAGAGCACAACCCAGATCATCTTCCACAACAATTCTACTTCTGTATTTAGACTTTATAAGCAATAAGCTGGAAAAACTTGTTTCACAAAGATATATTGTTGGAAATGGAAGAAGGCGGAACACTTTCAGACAGGGCAGAATATAATTGGAAATACTTGATCCACAATTTTGTAACTGGCATTGTAAAAAAATCAGTTCTCACCACATTTTTATTAATAAGTTCAATAAACTCCTCAGGAACATCTTCAACTTTGACTGTGAATGGGCCTCTGGCAAGTGCAAATGGGATGTCAGGTAGATTTGGAAAATACAATGAAATTTCATCTGCAAGCATGTGCAAGTGTTGGAATGATCAGAACTTTTCAGACAAATTGAGGCATGTTGCATTTGGTCATTGTAGTGATAAATTTAACTCATTCAAGATGACAAAGATGTCAACCAAGTAAGTTATTTTTTGCAGTTCATTTTTGTCACCAAAATGTGCTTCAAGCTGTGGTCTTGCCTTTTGATTAAAAAACGTTTTGTCATTGTGAACCTCAAAAACATATTTCAAAACCTTTTCTCTTGACAACTATCTTACTTCAGTGTGAAATAGCAGAGCATTGTTCAGAGCATCCAACTTGTTGCACAGTTGCAAAAACAATTGACTATTTAAAGGGCTCGTTTTTATAAAATTGACACAAACTTATGATGCTTTTCATTACTTCGTGTAACCCTTGTGAAAGCAGCTTTGTTGCTAATATTTGTGATGAATCATACAGTAAATTCCAATGACTTTTGGTAACTCATTCAGTATAAAACATTGAAATCCAGATCAACAACCTAGCATTGCTTCCCATGAGATCTTATGTTCTTTCAGAAATGAACCAATTGTGTCAAATACATCATGTGCAGTAGTTTTTATTTCAAGAGGTTTGCAAAAAAGAAACTCATCTTTAAAGTCACCATCATTAATATACTTCACATAAACCAGTAACTGTGAGCAATTTGCAACATCTGTAGATTCATCAAGCTAAATATTAAATATTGGAAGTGGTGTAGATTTAATTTTCTTGATTACCTGATCAAGAATATCAGCAGACATATCTATTCTTCTGTGAACAGTGTCATTAGATAAGGAAATTACACTCTATTTTATAACAAATTTGTTTCCGATCATAACTCGAACAATGTCTTTGGCTGCTGACAATAGTAAATCCTCAGCAATGGTGTGAGGTTTCATAGCTCTGGCAATTCTAAGTGCCACCAAATATGAAGTTTCAATGGCTACTATGTTTTGTTTGTAGTATTTGCCACCAGCATCGATTCCATCAGCTTTGCTTCTAAAATAGTTGGTATCCCTGCCGGAAAAACTCAGATGCTTGCTATCAAAATGGTATTTTAGTTTGTTCAGCTTCATAGATTCGGCTGATAGAACTTCACAACAAATAACACATTGCAATTTCTCAATTCCTGCTGTAATTATTGAGGCAAAACCATACTGCAAAAAATCCTCACTATATTCTTTTCTTAACATTCTTCTTTACATGATCCATTGTCATGGGATGGTTTGCTAATGAAAATAATATATAACAATAACTTTAATAATATAAAAGATGATACATGGCATAGTTCAGTCAATACAGTTCATTAAAGTATCCTATGATTTACCATTCTCAGTGCTGTTTTTTTTTACATACCTACTACTATCATAAAGAGGCAGTATTCACATCAACCACAACTGAATATAAAAAAACGATCAGCATTCCATATTACTGATATTTTTTTGCAGTAGTTGATGATTTTAAATTTAGCCAGTAATTATAATTCATGAAGTGTCATTTTATTTTCAGTACTGCTGCCTTCAACATATTAGCTGCTTTTAACACAATAGCTGCTCTCTACATATATGTGACTGGTCTGTATAAGTACCTTATGGTGTTAACCCTGTCACATACACTGTAGTTGTATGGGATGTATGTAATGGAGTTGGTGAGATAATGACATGACACTGGATACTTTATGTGGGCATATCTGATTGTGGAAAAACCTTGTGAAAGGTTGTTCAGATAAGAACCATTGTTTTAAGCAATCATTTTTCTTTAATCCTATCGGTGAAAATTTTCCTCTTGTTGAAATAAAAGAAAAAAACCCAGACTAAGCCACTAAGAAAACTAATTAAGAAAAATCTAGAGATTTTACAAAAACCAATATTTTAATATATGAATTTGTCTTCAGTACAGGCTTTTTCATACCTGAACTCCAATAGGTAATATATAGGGGGTTTGAACTCAGACTTTCACATGACCTCAACTATCCATGCTATCTCGTACTGCTGATATACTTGATCACACACATGTTGAAAAGATAAATAATCACCAATATACATATTTCATGCTAAACCAGCACTCATCAGTTGGTCCAGATTATCATCACCACGCATATATACAATCAATGTTCCTGCTTATATTAAGATAGCCAATCTTCATACTTTAATGGACAGGCTATTCTTTTATTGAATGCTATAATAATTCAATTAAATAAGTTCTGAAGTATTTATGTGGTAATAAATTTAAAGATAAATTTTAAATGAGAAATTATTTTGTAAATCTTTTGATAGTACTTGATGCCAATATTATTGTCATACCCATGTTGACTTTAAGTCACTCTGACCCCTCACATATAGGTATTTAATATGTCCATTTAAATACACAAGAGGGATGGGCAATGTAATTTAAAAATATAAGTATATTGTCTATACTAAACTTAATGTAATTAGAAGGGAGTATCCCTTCTCTGTATATTTAAATGGACATATTAAGGTCTTATGGGCCAGAGGGCCTTAAAGTCAACATGGATATGGCAATAATACTGGCATCATCAAGGGATTTGAGTATTCCTTTATAGACTTTACAATGATATGGATGGCTGAAGAGTGGAGGGTAGAGAAGATTTAAACTTGTCCATTAAAGTTTGGTGATTTTCTGTCTTAGTATAAACTGAACACTGATTACATATATGTGTGGGAAATTGTGATCTGGACCAATTGATGTGCTGCTTCAGCACAACATATGAATATTGAAGGTCATTTATCTTTTTCACATGTATTTGGCCATGTGTATTAGCTGTATAAGATGTAGTGCATAAATGTAGCGAGCTTGAAAGTCTAATTCCATTAACTTTAATATAGATAATAGATTTGAATATTACATATGCAGCCTGTATTCTGCCCATCCCTCTTTTGTGTATTTAAATAGATATATTAAATTCCTTTATGTGAGGGGTCAGAGTGACTAACATCAACATGGGTATGACAATAATATTGGCATCAACAAGGGCTTTAAGTGTTCTATCATCAGATTTTCAATAATATGGATGGCTGAAGAATTGGGGGATGGAGAAAATTGAAGCTTGTCTATTAAAGTTTGATGATTTGCTATTTTAATATAAACTGAGCACTGATCTGATGAATGCTGGTTTAGCATAAAATACTTGTATTGAACATCACTTATCTTTGTCATATCTATGTGCTGATGTGTATCAATTATATAAGATGGAGGGCATAGTTGTAGTGAACGTGAAAGTGAGTTCATGTTCCTTCTAATTACATTAAGTTTAGTATAGGCAAATATTTGAATATTACAATAATCTTTTATAAATAAAACTGATTTTGAAAAACTTTTTATATACATTAATCTTACTATTTCTTTAACTGGACAACAATCATATAGATTCTAATGACAATAATAATTTGTCTTTTCAATGAATTCAAATTCTTTTTTGGAATTCTTGCAATTTAGTTTTAAACAGTAAATCTACTTAACACTAGTCAGCTAATGTTTATTTTAATTAATAATTCATTTATTCAAAATTATTTTCCTGACTTGGCAAATTATGATGACAATAATAAATGATCAATTGACTTTTTTTTTTTTTGTTATTTAAATTTAAAAATATTCTTTTCAAGTAAACACTCTCTTAAAATAAGTATTGAAAATGGGTTTTCTTTCTTTAAAGCAATTTAAATGTGACTAAGGTATTTTTTCCATCATAATAATTTCATGTAGCATTTCTTTAATAACATGAAGAATTCCACTAGCCACCATATTAATTTTTTTTTAAAAAAGGTCAGATATGATTTGTACAATATCTTCAACTAGAACACTTTAATATTATTATGATACATGTTTTTAGAAAGAGAAAATACCAAGGAATGTAATAAATCTGAGAAAATATAATCATTACTTTTAAAACATTTTTTTAAAAGTAAGATTTTAACATTGTTAAAAATTCTTATTTTTATATAAGTTCACAAATTATTAAATTTTAAACGTACACCTTTATAAACAGCTTCATAACATTTTTCTTGAAATTTTTAATAAAATGATATATAACATGACTTATCTAATATAATTCTTAACTGTAAAGCATTGAAAAGTATATATGCTACTGTCTTTTGTTTTTACTAGCTGACCCATCATTTTTCATTGCATATGGGCATCTGCTTGAAATATATGTTTCTAATATTTATAAAAAAAGAATATTTACCAGTAAGTATCGTATATCAAATATTATGTAATGAGAACTTTTAATAAATTATAATTTATCTATAAATAAAAATAATTCATTATTATATTATTGAAAAAATTAAGAGCGGAATGGGTAACTAAAAAAATATTCTATCCAGGTAAAAAAGTATATTCAGGAAATTAAATATCAAACAAATAAAAATTATTCTTAAGATAAAGTGAATAAAAACTAAATAAATCACATAAATAAAATAAAACATCTATTTGTACGACACACAGTTAAAGGTGAAATTAAAATGAGAAGCATCACCTTTAATTGCATATCAGCACATATAGATATATTACTGTTCATTCAAGGGAAGTTTACATATCTGTTATTATTACAAAATAAAAACAAACAAATTATTAATAACAATGGCAAAAAAATAGTATGCAATGTAATAAAGATTAAAGATAAAAAGTAGCATGGTGGCATGATAAAAGTGAAGACATTCCTCTTGAAAGATTAATGTATGATATATAAAAAGTAGTTTGATGAAAGTAAAGACATTCCTTTTAAAAAATTAATATGCAATGAATACAAAATGGCATGATGAAAATAAAGATATTTGTCTTCTATAGCATACTTACTACTTTCTAAATTTATTTTGTCATATAATTTTTTAGCAAAAAAAGAGTAACAATAAGTCTAATATTGAATACTCATGAATGGTAGAAAACTTTAGGCCTGGAGACTTGGTAAAGTTTGCAATTGGCATGTTTGGTTAGTAAACATTATCAGTCAAAATCAGGTCTAAGTTCAGTCATGAAAATGGTCTTACCACAGGAGTTACTGCAGCATTTGCAAACAGAGGTACCTTCATTGGTCTTTTCTTTTTAGGAATTGTAACTTCATCATTTTCTGAGTCATTACTAGGACAGTACTCATCAGATGAGTTGCCAGAAAGTAATATCTCTGAATCAAATGGATTGGCTATTGGGAAATCAAAATCTGAAGTGCAATTGGAATCAGAATCCATTTCAATGCTTAAAATAATTTACAGTGGTTTGTTTCCATGAAAGCTAAAAAATAAAAATTAAAATTTTTCTAGAAAAAATAAATAAAATAAATCCATTTTTTTATTGTAAAGGTACATACATCTTTTGAAAGCTAAAATAAAGAAAAAAATGATATAATATACCTATGTATAATCCTTACCAGTTATGCATTAGCTTGAGTTAAAACCTATGATTGATTGAAATTGTGAAAATGTCTAAAATCATCTTATAAGAATTAACTTTAAATTAAAAATAATGTAATATCTTTATATGCACAATATATATATATATATATGTAATATCTTTATATGCACAATATATATATATGCCACTCCTTTATTTCTTTCATATTTTCTTGTGTGCATATATAAATTGGCATCCTTTATAATAAAAGTATGTATTCATATGTAGATTGGCTTAGAGTACAGACATCTTAAATATGATGGTTAAATAAAAAACAATTGTTGATGTTTAACTCATATATAACTGCTATATTGTTTAAATTTAATGACTTTATAGTCAACAATAAAACTACCATCAATCTGAATTTTGTGCATCCACATATCCCAGCTAGTATGGAGTCCCACTAGTAAAGGAACTATACTTTGCAAGCTTTTGAGTTGATATGTACATCATATTCATTCTAAAACTAGTAAGGATTATTTATATGGATAAGCAAGAAGAATAAAGTTAAGTATTTTTAATTCTTATTTAATAAAAAATATTTCATAATCCTCTGACACAATTTTTTTTCTTATATTCATCAAAACAACAGAAGTTTACATTATTTTAATTTGGAACAGCAATAATTTATTAATTAAAATTGTTTTTTGAATTATCTTTTGTTACAGAATACACTATAATTAACTTTTATAATTTACATCTACATTAAAATGGCTTTCTTAGTTTCTTTTTCATAGAATATTGTTTGCAACAAAATTAATAATTCTGTTTTAGTTTTGCCAAAATCAAAAATAAATTTATTTATTTATCAATAGACTTTTTATTTACTTTTAAATAATTTATTTTAAAATATCAAAAATATTATTACTTGTTCAATTAATATTTTAGTCAATCTAGACTTTATTTTAACATTTACATACAGAACTTTTCTGTATATATATATCTTATTTTTTTAAAAAATATGTTAAATGTCTAAGCACATACACCATAATCAAGGTTACTCATTTCCTGCATTAAATGTAAGAGGCATTACTGTCTCCATATGTATATGTAGTAATACCAATCAATATTGAACAAACTAATTATAAAATATGTGTTAATCCATTTTTATCCATGCCGAAACATTTTGCATTGGGATTATGATTTATCAACAATAAACATAAAAAATAATTGGAAAATAATGGATTAAAAAACATCTTTATGGTATTTATGATCCAAAGAAATTAGATCGTGGATGCATGCATAATTGTAGATTGAAAGTTCACTGTGTTTATGGGATAAATAAAATAAGTACATTGGAATATTTAAAGAAAATTAAATTAAGTCAGATATTTGATTTATTGAATCATACAGTGATCACATTATATCAAATCTAACATAATTAAAATATATGTCTTGAATTTTAAATAGTTAATCCAAATTTTGAAAGAGAAATATGCATAGAGGGTTAAAATAGAAGTTAACATACATTGTACATAAAAATTATTATACATGCAAAACCATCATGCAACCATTACAATACATAGATTTAATGTATAGAAGGACACTGCCTCCCATTTTTATCTTAAGAGAGGTAATACATCTCCACGTGTTTTAGTTGAAAATTTGGAAAATGCAAACTTTAGAAAATCAATCCTTATGTTGAAAGATAATTAGGTTAATTTTTTTTTTTACTTTTTTTGTAAGATATCTGGAAGTATTACTGGAAAGATGGATCTGAATGAATTTTTAAAAAAATGTTACGGCTACAAAATAAAATAAAAAATAAAATGAATTTTCAGAAGGTGATGAAGCTATATCATTATAAATTTATTCCTACAATGGATGTTTTACTAAAAAATGTTTAAACCAAGAAAATGAACTAAATTGGATCATAAGTTCAAAATAAAGAGACCTACTATAAATTTGTCACAAAATGGTTTTTGACAGGACTGCAGCAAGTATTTGAAAAAAAAACCCAACTAAGCCAGAATATATGAGAAGATATTGGAAAAACTTTTATAAACTTAATGAAATCCAGCCTATTTTGGATATAGAAGTGAATTTCTGCTATGGAAAAAAGTACTATGATAAATAAAGAAGTCAATTTAGAAATACTAAAAACAATAAAACAGAAAAACAGAGATATTAAAGTGAATTTCTGCTATGGAAAAAGTACTGTGATAAATAAAGAAGTCAATTTAGAAATACTAAAGACAATAAAACAGAAAAACAGAGATATTAAAGACCCAAGAGAATAAAACAGAAAAGTGGTGTCACTGATGGAAAAAATAAGGAATTTGAAAGTAAGTAAAATTCAGTTGTAAAACGTATTGTCAGACAAAGTGCTACCAATTCAGTGAAGATAGTTATTATTACAAAAACTGCAATTAAAAAAGTGTAGATAGTCCCTATTAGAATTAGAATGTGATAGGGCTTTAAAAATCAAATCAAATGTAGGTTAAATGTAAAACTAAGAAATATTCACATCATGATTCCAGATTCTTGGTCTATGAATAAGAGTTCTATGATTAATGCAATGACATTTTGAAATACAGAAGCCTTGCCATGTTGGTATCCAGAGTACTCTGTGGGAATCATAGGGATGGACATATCAACTGCATATTTGATGTCTTACTAGACGAGAACTATTTGTGAACTAAAAATAAGTCATTTAGATTTTTCAGATAATGTAGTTGTTTTTGCAAATACTGTTTCAGAGTCTCGGGAAGAATTGACAGAGATATCAAATGAATGTGATAAAATTTAGATCAAGTGCTTTTGGTAGAAATAATGAAAAAGGACATGCACCTGTGTTTGAAAAGGAAAGGTTTGCCATATAGAACTGAGATTTGGTCATTTAGCAGAAAAACAAAGAATTCAGATCACTCAATGAAATTTGAATATATATGTTGAGAATAATATGAATGAATTTTAAGTAAAATATATGAGTGAGAGGAACAAACAGATATTAGTGATATCATTAAAATAATTAAGAGACTAAATGGAGCTGTCCTGGACATATTTCTAGAAGAGATGATAATAGATTACAGTAGATGAATTGATTTCTAATAGATTGTAAAAGATCTAAAAAATGAACACATGAGAAATGGATGGTTAAAATAAGTATTAGTAAGAAGTTAAGGAAAGCTATAAATTGGAAAAATTGAATAAAACATTCATTTTTATTAATAATGTTTGAAATGATGGTGTCTTTAAGACAATATTTATTTATTTATACTTTTTTTTTTCATATGTCATAGCATCGGCCGGTAGGCGAACCTGCAACAACTGTCTGCAAGCAACTGCTTGCTTGTCAGAAAGCTGTGCTGACCTCTCGGCTAACAATGCCTGACCATTTATGCATTTTATAAACAATTCAAAGTGCAATTCATTATTTTCCACCTACACTGTAACCTTTTGATTTATGTAGTTAGAATATGTATTATATAAATCAATTTTTACACTGTTTAATAAGCTTATTTTTACTCAGTTTTCACACACCTATTCGAACTTTATCAGTATTTGTGAATATCCACTTGAAATTACTTTTGCCTTTCATTTACCTTGAAAAGTTTTAACAAAAACAAGCACTTCTCCTATTTCAAATTAAAGATTTAATAAGCATTCTGGATAAATTTATGAGTTATTGCATTAATTCATATCTACACATTAGCTCTATAACATCTATGCATAACACATACTGCATATAATTTAAATGGATTGAATATTTATTTTCCTTCATTAACCTTTTTTTTAATAGATATTATCCAATAATACAACATGCCTACTTCTACATGTTTTTAAACCTTAGTAATCTACATTTAACCATAAGCTATTTTCTCTTAAGGCTGTTGAGACTTTTCTTAATAATCATAATATCCCATTTCTCCTGGTAAATAAGGAAAAAAATTGATTATGTTTCTATAGCTTTCCTGATTTCACATGATTTTGTTTTTATTGGACATACGCATGCGCGCATACACATATGCTTTAGTCTTATTAGCTAAGTATGTATTTTCTTTAATATTATCCTTTGGGTCAATCCCATATGTCAAAGTTATAATGCTTTTCTTGTCAAATATTTGACAATTCAACTTGTCTTAAAAGTGACATATTTTCTTCTTGATTATCCATTAAAGAAGAGAAAATTTCATCATCAAAGATATCTCCAGTCCTTATGAGAGAAAATTTGATGAATACACATCTTCAATCATTGATTAATTTCATACCAAACAATGTTGGTATGATCCATCTCTGATAATCTTTTGGAATCATGTAATTGTGAATGAAATACTACAAAGTTACATATGTATATACATACCTTCATAGTAAATAAACTACAATGGGTTTGCATTTTTTACTAAGTATCATTTAAAGGTGAAACATCAGATAAAATATAAGGAAAGAAATCTTGCATAAATCATGACTTCAATCTAAAAAAGTGAATTTTGGCAACAGCTTTCTTGTCAGAAGGAACATTTCAAGGATATATTGCTTTTTTGGTATTTGAAATATAATTTTTTGAAAAAATAACATGTAGATTACACCTACAAGTCAATGCCTTTTAATAAACAAACATCTCAGAAATATATTTCTCCAACAATCTTTAAAAGTGCAGCATATACAATCCTCCAAAACACTTTCAGCAAGATTTTTAATCACCTTTTTTTCATAATCTCTCCAAAAAAAAAACAAAAAACCTGAAAATAAGTGTTACATGGATTCTTGACTTTCTTTCCATAATCTACTAAGAACACATCAATTTCTTGCTGTCCAACAATTTTTTAGGAGACCTCATTTAAATTTTGGAACTTCTTAAAAATATACTGCTCAGAATGATTCATTTGAGATGAGGCTAAAATATTTTCTTTATTCCAGAGATTATTTAACATTTTTTGAGCTATGTAGGATAAAAGAAATCAGAAGTCTACGAATGGATCCTCTGATAATTTTATTATCCTGTATCTAATATCTTTAAATTGAACAGCATTTATGTCATTAATGTTTATCAGCTCATAAGATAAAATTTAGTTTAATTGAACATTAAAAGACCAAAATGAAATAAGGATTCAAATCCCAAGCACTTATAAGCTTTGTAGGGAGTAAATACAAATGTTTCAGATAAAACGTATTAGACATTAAAAATTAAGAGGAAAAAGTTTAACGATTAAAAAATGTTAGATGATTTTAATACTATCTAATGTACAGAATCCAGTTGATGGTTTTATTGTTTGCTTACAGTATACTGGTTAACACTAAATTTAAACCAAAGTAAATGTATAACATATAAATTTTGTCCCTGACAATGGGTGATAGTTGGGACAACAAATCTGTTTGAAATGACTATCATAATGAAAATATCTATTTTTAATTAATAAACAATCTATCGCATTATCCTTCAAGTTAACACATATTTAATCAAACCATAATCTTTCAAACAAATGTTTATAGAAATATTCTTTTTTCTTGCTTTTAGCAGTAAGGTTTCCCTTATTAACATTTATTCATTCATTTTTCCAAGATATATTTATGAGGAACACCAACTTATTATTCTACGATCTTCCGCTTTATTAATTTAAAACAATAGTCAGAATTATTACATTATTTCAAATTCAGTCCATTATCCAAACACATAATCTATTGTCTAAGTATGTTGACAAAGTAAGTTATATATTACATATATTGTAGTTCTTCAATTTAAACGTGGTCTGCCTATGTATGATGACCAAATAACAAAAGTTTTATCAAGTGAATATTGGAATCATTCCCTTTCCTCTATCTGAAATTTGTATTTAGATTTCATAAAACTTGTAAGTACTTGGACGTTTGCAGTATTTTCTTGCTTTTACCATCTAAATGTAGTATTAATATTAGACTCAAGTATTTGACTAACAGCAAAATTAAAAACTTAATTTTCATCAAACTGTATTCCACTTCTAAGATGTTTTATTAAGTGAACAATACATTCACTGTGAACATTATATTCTGATAAGTTTCTGTCATCTTTGGAGTTGTCTGTTTTTAAAAATCAAATTATTGATGTCTAGAAATATGTTTTTTTCTCCTAAATTTGAGTTTGAATTAAATCTCAGAGTGACAGTTTTAACCCTCATGGTTTTTTTTTAAATATCTTGTGATTTTCTTTGATGACTTTCTTTCAACCTTCATAAACTGTGATCTACATTATTTACATCTATTTTCCATTCAGTAGTAACATCAAGTGTAATTGGTCTTTTCATTTTTTTGCTTACTTCAGTCTTGTTATCTTTTTTCACATTTCTTTAAACTCTTTAATTACATGCATTAATTTTTACAAATAATTTGTTTTAGCTTTTATTTCCTTTCTCATTTATTTATTTTTTGTAACATTTTTATCAATATAGTAATTTGTTTGTTGATCAGCATTTTTAAATTGCATTTATTTTTTATTCTTTCATTTCATTGAATGCTATTCATTGTCTTTACCATGCAGTCCTATCTTTCACATTGGATGTCTATTACCGTTATTTGATTCTAGTTGTTTCCATATTATTCTATCCTATTTAATTTACCCTATTCTATTTTAATTAATTTGTCTTATAACTATTTTATTTAATCTACTTTATTTTGATGATTTATTCTGACATACAACTATTGCCTATTTTTCATATTTTACTCAATGTTTGTATACAACTCTCTTTTCATTTATTTTATATATAATGATTTCTTTAACTTAAGGATTTTATATGGTTCAATGTTCCATTAATATTTATGCACTTTACATTGAACTTTATATTAGGTGCCAAATTATGTTACAGGAGACAGAAAGGCCTCAAAATAAGTCCTAGTTAAATATATTTATTATAGTCATGTCTTTATGTTATGATATTAAATTGCTTAATGTTAAGAGGTATTGGTCATGGGGTTTAAAGACATTATTTTAATTCCATGGCTACATAATAATTATTATGATCAGTCCATATACCATTACATTTGTAAGTATATTTCAATTTATTACCTTGATGGTAATGGTTACAGATTCATCATTTACCTATAATTCAATTCTATTTTGGTTGGCTAAAAGTCACTTACCAAAGATAGTTCATTTATTCTTAAATAGGTAGAATCTACTTAAAATGGGTAATATTTCCAAGATTTAAAAGTCATCCATATAGATGTATATTTGAACTCTTCTAGGTTATTAAACATTCTCCTTTCTTATTAGTACTGCTTTCTAGCTAAGCAAAAAGCTAAACATTTATGACACTAATCAATACATCTATTTTATTAATTAAATGTATATTATGGTGACAAAATGTATAAAGATAAATAATTGGGAATAAAGAAAATACACTTTCTTAATAACAATAATAATTTTATTAATATCATCATGTTAAATGTTTGTTACAAAAAAAAAGAATACATATTAGTAGACATATTCACACTCACCAAATAGATCCTTTATCTTTGAATATTCAATAACTTAAAGTATTACCTATTAATCTAGAAATATCAACATGTATGTTGAATGCGTTCTATTCTCTACATAATATGATAATATGAATGAATTTTCTGAAGAAAAAAACTTAGCATTTCTCATTCACACAAGCAAATACTTTGTATGATCTCCCAAGACTTTGCAAGAGGTAAAAAAATGAATTTGACTACATATTTTAATACATATAGAATCAAAGAAAAAAAAGTGAATTTATTTTTCTTATCAAAAACGTAATTTGGTATTTTGTGCACATACTAATCATAGATACCTTGTAAAGCCCTATAATTGATGCTGTCATTAGCATATTTGCATAATTGACTTACAGATGGTTATTTTGTCCAAAATCAGCATTATCATTTTCAACCATTGTCCATTCACTGCAGAATGAAAGTCACCAAGTTTAATCCATCTTCTTCCAATCTCTAGCCTTTCTTCTCCACATCACACAAGCATACTTCCTTATTTCATCCATTCATCTCACACATGGTCTCTTTCAAGGTCTTTTACAATCTTTTGAAACCCTGTTTAAGATTGCAATTGTCTCTTATCATTTGTTCTAGCAATATGTCCAGATCAACTTCATTTCAGTATCTTAATTCTTTCAATGATATCAGTAACACCTATTTGTTATCTGACTTGTGGCTTTCATTTTTGATCTCTTTTTGTTGTTACTCTCAGCATGCATCTCTCCATACTTCTTTGAGTAGTCTGAAGTTTCTATATTGTTCGTTTGTTAAGTGTCCAAGTCTCAGATTTGTAACTAAGAACTGCAACACATTTAAAAAAAATCTCCCTTTTCAAATGCTTAGACATATTTCTTTTAATATTAAGTTATTTCTATCAAAAGCACTCCAACCCAGTCAAATTCTAAGATTAATTTTATCTATTATGTTTACATCTGTAGTAATAATCTGACCAAGATGTTTGTAGTTTCTTTTCTAACTCATCATTATTAATCATTTTCTTTTTATGAAAAAATCCAGTGAATGTTACTTTTGTCTTTTTAATATTTATCTTTAATCCTAATTGTTACTTTCATATAATAACTCTGACAACATCTAAAGAAGCTCTAAAGTATTATTTGCAAAAATAACTACATATTCTTCAAAATCTAGTTGACTTAAATAATCTAATTTTATTTCATTATTTTTCCATTTTAATCTACAAAATATTTGTTGCAAAACTACTGTAAAAGTTTTAGATATATATGAAGTCATCTTGTCATATACCTTTGTCAATGTTAATCTTTTTAGTATTTTTATGTAATCTAATTGTTGTTGTTGTTGCATTTTTATAAACCTTATTCAGAATATGGGTCATACCTTGATGATCCAATGCTTTAATCACTGAAGAAATGTTTATAGAATCAAATGTCTTTTCACAATTAACAAATACCATAATCTTAATGCTGTTTATTTCTCAGATAATAAGCAGGTTGTTTCACAAATCTGCTAGAATGCTAAGTCGTGTAAATATTTTTAATCATTTCTGACTTTACTTTTCAAACACCATTACATTTCAGCTCAACTACTATAGGTTAAAAAACACCTTTGTTCTTTAGCAAATAAGTTATTCTTTGATCAAATATATATATATTTAAGTGTACAAACCAGTCTTCACATCTTCCCAATCTTTGACCATGCTTACCAAAACTTAATCATCTCATTTTCTTAAATTATCTATCTTACAAAATATTTTACTCTTAGATTCTGCAGTAATTTTACAAAAATATAATTTTTCAAGTATTTATTTTTTCACACGCATTTAAGACAGTATTTATGAATATACTTAATAAGTAATTTATTATTTTCAATTTACACTTTAAATCCTTTGATTCATATATTTAAAATACATAATTATGTAAGCTAAATTTTATATGGTATAACAAACTTATTTTTATTCACTGACAGTTAAAATTTCTGGTTCAACAGTATATGTAAGCACACATAATAAAATTATGTAAATATTTTATCATTGCATTTTATACAGCTATGACTGTTTTTATCAGCACAGCAACTAACTCCACCCTGTTTCAAGTTAAGAATTTAAAGTTGTAATTATAAATTTATTTAACGCACATTGATTATGTAAGTAATTTTTACTAAGGCATTAAACCTCAAGAATGTGCACTTGAAAATGCAGAGGTAGGGACCTCTTTTCTTCCATAGCGTAAGTTTGTGGTTAAGACCTGTAGAGGTCCCTACCATCACATTTTCAAGCACGCATTCTCGAGGTTTAATGCCTTAGTAAATATTACTTAAGGATTTAATAAACATTCCAAATAGAGTAATGATCTACTGAAACAATTCATATCTGTATGTTGTCACTAAAACATATATACACAAGGTGCATTTTGCACATAATCTAAATTGATCTTTTATTTTAATTTTTTAAATTTCTTTTTAACCATGACATAATATTAACACTTTTAATTCTATCTCTTTTAAATTTTGCTGACCTGTATCTAGTCATAAACTATTTTATTGTTTTCACAGTGTTGTTACATTGTTCTAAATATACATATATCTCCATTTTTATATATTTATTAGATTATCTGACATTAGGCTCCAAGATATTTGCGATATCTTTAGTTGCAGAGAAAATTACATGTAGTGTCAAGTTGGAAATCAGTAAACCTTTTAGATACATGGTAGTGCATAATATAAATTACAGATTTTATTACATGCTATATGTGTTAAAACAATTAGTTTTTCATTTATTAAACATATTAGCAAAATCATGTTTGATAATAAAATATTTTAAAAACAATTTCAGTTTCTCATATAAAAAGTGATTAATATTTATCTTAGTTTCAAATCAGTCATATAGCTATTAATTTTTTCATAATGACAATGGTAATATTTATGTTCAAAATATGTAAGAGTCCCGACTTATGCTAAAGGATTAGCTTACATCCCTATACATAAATTAAAATAGTTGAAATTCAGCACTTCATATAATCTATTACACACCTATCTTATTATATTGCTATAATAATTATGATGAAAAAAAGAACATGCAACGCAATGCATTGCTGAAACATTGTAACACATGCAGTTTTCTGATCAAAAGCTTACTATAGAGACGAGAACTGAAGTAATTCAGGGTTATTTAAGTTGTTGTTCTATTGTACTCTAATCAGTCAGTAAAGTGTAATTAATGTTATGTCTTGAGCTTAATTTAATATTGCTATATACTGTACAGGGATTAAATCCATGGTTTCCAGCTTGAATTCTGTAGAATTCTAAGGTTTCATAGATAAAATTGCAAGTTCCTGCTTTGTATTCACATGTAACAAATTAAATAAATAAAAAGAATTTTACTACAAATAGAATACAGCAATTTATTTATATTTTAGTTTATAACAATTTTGAATTCATAACACATATAAGAAATTATATACATAATCGCGTGTCCGATTTCCCCACTAACAGTTCTATTCTAAGATGGCCGGTTTGCCAAAACCTCTTCTTAAAGTCTATTAATATTTTAATTATTCTGTATTCTAAAATTAGCCATTTTAGGCGTACAAAAATAATTATAAGATTGAGAAGATCTGTAATTACCTATACGGATCTTGGAACCTTCAGACTCCGCTAGTTCTGGATTATACCTCCGTTGTTCGTATATCCCTTTCTCTATATAAAGATTCCCACTCCAGTCACACAGCAAGCTGGAAAAAAAATATGTATTTTTTAAAATTACCCGGCTTCGCTTTCTTTTTCTCCTTTGTTCTGCTTTCGCTTGATCCTTATCAGTCCTTTTAATTAATTAATTGTACTTTCGTTTTTAATTAGAAATCGTTACTTTACTTCAATTAGTAAATCCTTATTTTAGACTTTAATTAGTGAATGTTTGTTTGATTTAGATTTTAATTAATGAATGTTATCATATAAAACAATCTATCTTATTTCCGTATTTTAATCAAAACCCCCATAACGTTTTTTACTTGTATTTTTAAAATCTGCCTTTTTATTTTTACTTCTGGAGTACACTATTATTATTATTATTATTCCAAATACTATAATTCCTCCCCTTACTCCAGCAATATAAATGTCACTTACACATAATCTTTAAACCTTTCTGATTTCCTTTTAATTCTAAGCGGCCTGGGTGATTTGCTCTTCCGTGCTTCTGGTCGAAGTTCTTCCATTATAACATCTTTGTGTTCCTCCCCTGCATATTGTTTTTCTGATTTCTTTTCTATATTTCTTTCATTTTCCTATGTCTTGTTGCTGTTCAAATTCTGCCAAAACTCCAGTGGGACTTGATCTAATTCTCATTTTCTTAAGTGGTTGATGTGCCTTCTATATTTGTTACCATTTTCCCCTTCCACTACATATATTTGTGTCGATATATTTTGTCCAATTGTTCCTTTAATCCATGTTTTCTGTATGACATCTCGAACCCAGACTGGTTCTCCCATTTTAAAGTTTTTATATGATTGCACATCTCGTGTATATTTCATTTCAGTTGGTTTCAGAACTGCTAATTGTATTTGTAATTTCCATCCAAGCATCAATTCTGCTGACATTTTTCCCGTAATCATCGATGGAGTAGTATGCTGGGTTAACATAAATCCCTGTAATTTTTCCTGTAAATCCATATTAGTAGTGTTCATTTTCTTCAGAAACATCTTCACTTGCCGAATTGCATTCTCCGCCAATCCATTTGATTGCGGGTGATATGCTGGTGAGTATAAGTGACGGATCCCCCCAGCATCAAAAAACTGTCTAAGTTCATCGCTTGCAAAAAACAGCTCCATTGTCCATTATGATAACTTCTGGCAGGCCATGAATTGAACATGTTGACTTAAGACATTTCTAGCGACTGGTCTTTTATATGTATTTCTTTCCAATTTTTTTCTGAAATTAAAGAAATACCAGATCCACTGTCGACTTCCATTACTACTTCCTTCTTCCCTATTATAACTGTTAGTACATACTGGCTTTTGTCTTGCCATGTATTGTCTGATGTGCTATTAACTTGCTTGTACTTCACTTCTTTTCGGTTTTCTGTATCTAGTTTCTCTTTTTATTTTGGTTTCTTACAAACCTTCGCTAAGTGACCTTTATTCCCACAGTTATAACAATTTTCCTTCCGCCATTGACAGTACTTGGCTACATGCCCTGTTTTTCCACAACAATAACATTTCCATACATCATTTTTTTCTCTGTCTGCCTTCAATGTTGTACGCGTAAAACTATTTTCCGTTTTATATATAGTCGCTCTATTTTCTACTTCGGTCTTATTTCTAAATGCTGCAGCCTGTTCTAAAACTGCTTCAAAAGTGTTACCCTTTTTGATCGCCAATTCATAAGTCAAATCTGATTCTGTTAATAGGTTTTGTCTTAACCTTTCATCTGCCATTCCCCAAAGCAACTGATCTAATAAAGCTTGGTCACCATAATTTCCATATTGACAGTCTTTTATCAACTGCCTTAATGCTATGTCATACTCTTTTATTTTTTCACTGTTTTCTTGCCTTCTGTTACACAATGCCAATCTTGCTATGAATTTAGACGGTTGCGGGCGGAAATAATCTGTTATTTTCTGTACTATTTCTTCATATTCGACTGAGTCCAAAATAGGTCCCTCAAATAACTTATTTACTATTCCTATTAATCTCGTCCCTGACAAACATAATAAAGCTGTCACTTTTCTACTATTGTCCATAATTTTGTTCAACTTAAAAAAATTCTGCAACTGAATTCTATATAATGGCCTTTCCCCTGGATTTTCTACATTAAATTCAGATATTGCCCCCTGTCCAATTGACATTTTCTTATCTACAAGTTCGTTCAACCGACTGCGCCAATTTGCTTTGTATTCACATGTAACAAATTAAATAAATAAAAAGAATTTTACTACAACAGAATACAGCAATTTATTTATATTTTAGTTTATAACAATTTTGAGTTCATAACACATATAAGAAATTATATACATAATCGCGTGTCCGATTTCCCCACTAACAGTTCTATTCTAAGATGGCCGGTTTGCCAAAACCTCTTCTTAAAGTCTATTAATATTTTAATTATTCCGTATTCTAAAATTAGCCATTTTAGGTGTACAAAAATAATAATAAGATTGAGAAGATCTGTAATTACCTATACAGATCTTGGAACCTTCAGACTCCGCTAGTTCTGGCTTATACCTCCTTTTTTGGATATCCCTTTCTCTATATAAAGATTCCCATTCCGGTCACACAGCAAGCTGGAAAAAAAATATTATGTGTTTTTTAAAATTACCCGGCTTCGCTTTCTTTTTCTCCTTTGTTCTGCTTTCACTTGATCCTTATCAGTCCTTTTAATTAATTAATTGTACTTTGGTTTTTAATTAGAAATCGTTACTTTACTTCAATTAGTAAATCCTTATTTTAGACTTTAATTAGTGAATGTTTGATTTAGATTTTAATTAATGAATGTTATCATATAAAACAATCTATCTTATTTCCGTATTTTAATCAAAACCCCCATAACGTTTTTTACTTGTATTTTTAAAATCTGCCTTTTTATTTTTACTTCTGGAGTACACTATTATTATTCCAAATACTATAGTTCCATATTAAAGTTAATTTTTGAAAAAAATTTCACTCTTCATTGCAATGAAAACAAAATATAAACATCACATGATCATCATTATTTATGCTTGTTTATAACTGTTATTAAAACAGGCAAAACTCTCCATATGTATTGCCACTCCATGCAAGCCAGAATAATCAATGAATGCCAGAAGACTTGTGCATAAAATCCCCATCTAGTATCTATTCATCCAGTATTCCCAGACTAGTTTCTGGCTTGTGGCTATACATATAGAGAGTTTTGCCTGTTTTAATAAGTTATAAGAAAGCATAGGAAATGGTGATCATGTGATGTTTATTGGTTTAAAACCAATCCTGCCTAGGTGGCTATGATTATTAAAGAACTAAAGTCACCAAAATGTTATGGTACTGAACTGAGTTCAAACCTATATGACTATATAAGCTAATAAGCTTGAATTGAAAATATTAGAGTTTTCAATTTAAGACTCATGGTTTTGTAGTTAAGTATAGATAAAAGGTGGCTGCTGGAGGGTTGCATTGGATCCTAAGATCTAGGTGCAGTGCTCTCAGATCCAAGGCTCCTCACTGACAAAGGCCACAAGCCAGAAACTAGTCTGGGGATATTGGATGAATAGGGACTAGATGGGGATTTTATGCACAAGTCTTCTGGCATTAATTGATTACTCTGACTTGCATGGAGTGGCAATACATATAGAGAGTTTTGTCTGTTTTAAAAACAAAATATAGGAAAAATATTGTAAGAAAAAATCCTTGGTATTAATCACAAGTTTGAATTAATAATTGAGTCATGTGATCTATGACTCTTATTTTGACTAGTTATAGTCTCTGCCCTAAGTCTTATGTGATGTTATATTGCTATGGCTACTAATATATGGAATGGCTGAAGATCTCTCAGCCCCATATAGCTATTTGAGTTGGATAGCTGGGTTTGAAGACATGTAGTGTCTGAAAATTTTCAGATTTTCCACTCAATAGATAACTTTTAGATAAATGCTGGCTTTGGGTTGGTATTTTTAGATCTAGTGTCTGAAGCTACCCTAGCGCTTCTCTGAGGAGCACCAAAGCATGAAACCATGGTCAGAGGTTGGGGGGGGGGGTCCTGATAGAGATTTTAAATGCTTTCTCCAGCTAAGCATTTATCACAAAGCTTGTTGAGCAATCGGCAAATGCTCATGGGGTATATCTTACAAGCTTAATAATATTTACTTTTTCATTATTAATCTGCTTATTTACATTTTCAATAAATTATTTTTGATTTTTAGATTTATTATTTTGTTTATAATCAATGAAAATTATTCAGGTCCTGTGATTACAATAACCCACAGATTTAGATAAAATCTATCATACATTTATTAATAAGATATAGTAAATAGAGAAGTCTATTCATCCTCTACTCTATCTCAAACAATCGATACACATGACCACACATACTTGCGAAAAAGATACTTTATCCCCAATACACGTATTTCATACATAACCAGCACTCATCAGTTGGATCAGATCATAATCCCCCACATATATATATATACAATCAGTGCTTGGTTTATGTATCTTTATCGCATGTGTGTGGTCATGTGTATTGGTTGCTCGAGATAATGGAGGATGAATAGACTGAAAAAATCCGGGGTTCAAATCCCTCTATTTACATATATGGGAAACATTCAGTATAAGCAAATTAAAACAGACAAAACTCACTATACGTATTGCCACACACAGCAAGCTAGAGTAATCAATGGATTCAACAACAGTTATACACAAGCATAAGAAGTGGTGGTCATGTGATGTTTATAAGCAAATTACATACTTATGTAGAAATTAATATGATATAATGTACCATTTGCATTAAAAGCTCCCTGTAATCTTCACGGGACAAAAAACACAATAAAACAGAAAACATAGACGCTTTCCTATGCATTTTCAGGCTTACTAATAAAACTACATTCAAAGTATTATTAAAGCTCTGTAAATAAAAAAAAAACGCCGATTCTACAGTTCTGCAACAACAGCTTTATAATGATAAGCAATAAGAAAAAACAAAATCAAAGTGTTGTTCAGTGGTGATGTATGTGTGACATTGCTATGCACGATGAGCCCTAAATTTATTTTTACCTGTAGAATTTAGGACATTTATTCTGCATTGTTTGTATTTATTTTTATTCTAGTTTTCTTTTTTAAATGAAAAATGTTATCTTTGTGACATAAAGCCAAAACAAACAATAATAAAAAAAAATGCAGTATTATTTTTCATGTACACGTTGTATTTTATCAAAAAATTTTTAACAACCTAAAAATCAAATGGGATGCATTCCTAGCCTTATAATAGAATCGTGCAGAATTATATTTTGGGAAAAATTATAACACTTTGAATGAACTTTTTTTTTTTTAAAAAAAAAACAACTTTTTCTAAACAATCCAAAGCCAATTAAGATACAAACTAACAAAAAAAAAAATCACGCATGGAAATCTCACGTTAACGCCATTATAAAACAAGGATTATTAATTGTTGCATTATATTTGAAGTATTATTAAAACGCTTTAAAAAAAAAACCCGACTGTATACTTTTATAAACAACAGCTTTATAATATTAATAATTGATCGGAAGTTCATAAACAGTTTGGATGCCGGAAGTGACTGATACCTTGAGCTCCGCAGTCCGTCATTCTATTATTTTATTAAACCACGCAGGGCAACAACTTCATAATAAAGATAAAACATCAGCAGCGGAGGAATACTCACCTAGTTCCTATGGCAGTTATACTTTTATCTAACTCTACATTATTTAGTCTTCTAAAGAATATAAATGGAGCTTATTGCCTACTATAATAAAATATTGTTCACCCTACTAGCATAGGGCATAAACACCTGTTCATCAAAGTAGCGAGAGATCATCTGCAATGTCCAGTTTGTAAATGAATTCTAATAGTGCATAAACCACAAAAGATTGGACTATGATTGTGGAAAACTCTTATTCATTAAATCACATCACCGACTTCAACATGAATTTGTTTGCAGAAATAATTTATATTCTTTTTCATTTAGTTATCAAGTCTGATGAAGCTATACAAATGATAAACTTGCAGATATTTGGGCTGTCTTCATTTTTTGCCATATATCTTTATTCAATTGTGCTATTCTTTCCCTGGTATTCTGTTAACTTTGATTTGTAAGAGTTCTATTAATTAGCTTTCTAGACTGATGTAATGATTGCTAGACTCAATTTTTGTTCTAGGTTGTATTTTTTTCTGATTATTGGACTCTTTTGATATGTTCTCAAAGGTTGTCTGTTGCTCTAAATTATGGACACTTAAGTTGTCTGTTGATTTAGTTGAATTCTATCTGCTCTGGT
This sequence comes from Epiperipatus broadwayi, assembly GCA_028023455.1. Classification (NCBI taxonomy): domain Eukaryota; kingdom Metazoa; phylum Onychophora; class Udeonychophora; order Euonychophora; family Peripatidae; genus Epiperipatus; species Epiperipatus broadwayi. Next base: position 13,900,013 of record JAQFVV010000010.1, on the reverse strand, counting down.
TTAATTGGCTCTTGGTATCTCTACAACAAATGATATTCACTTTTTCTAACTGTGGCTGGTAGTCATTTAGATTTCTCATTGGGTATGGTCTGTACTGTATAAATGATGCATATAGTTCTATATGATAGTTGTAATAACTGCTGATGCTTGTACTTCTACATCTTCTGCAATATCTCCTTGCTCTCCTGTGTCATTCCTAGGTGTTATTGGTGCCTAAGAGCTTTAATGGTCTGCTTCCTGCTGATCAGCTCTTTAGATAATTTATTATTCTATTCATTGGAATCTATTGATCACTCTTTGGATTACCCGTAGAACTAATTATTATTCTCCATTGTTTTGCTCTTTGACTTTAATTAGCTTATGTGTTTTTGTGCAGCTTTCCCCTTGATGTTTTTACTACAAGTATGTTATATATTATCTTATTATTGTAGGAAGTCATTTTGATTTTCTATGGCACATTGTGTATAGGATCATATCTCCTATTTTCCACTATGCTTTTTTGGATAAGTATTTTCTCTGTTTTCCCTTTAGGGTGAACAAGATTTATATACTCTGAAACTGTACTTCTTTAACAATCTATAGATTTATCATGTGATAAGAATGCTCCAGCTTTCATTTGTCTATTAATGAATATCACTTCCATTTGTTTATTACTTTCTGGATGAAATGGGGACAGAATGTTTCGTGCTGTTAGAGTTGCAAACATTTTTAAATTGAGCAGAAATAAATATTACTTCATTATCAGATATGATTACATGTGATTGTATGTCAAGTAATCTATACTCTTAGATTATCAATTTCTAACAATATTAGATAGTCACCATACATTATTATTAGGAACTTCTTCCTCCTCCTCCAAAAACTTGTATACCAGGATTCTTTAACTGCTATTTTTAGACAGTATGTTCTATGTTTAGCATTATCAATAAATATGACAACATTTTCAAACATATTTTTCCAGAGTGGGAGTGAAGATCTAAAATATGATTACTATTTCGGTGGGAATAACATAAAACAATCTTCAAGAGATGTGATTGTTTGCTAAAATAAGTTAATTGCATCAGACTTGGAATATTTTGTAGTTAATTGCTAGGCCAACTGGATTTTATCCACTTTAGAATTTTTTTATATTCTTGGTTCAAATTAATCTATGCTCCTATTATTTATAGGTAATTTTTGGCTGACTAGTAATGCTATCATATTTAATTTCTCTGCCCCAACCTATTCTTTCCCCTTTATAGGCACATAATTCAGATTATCTGTGTGAGAATCATTCTTACACTATCTATATTTCAACTTGAAATAGATTAAATAAACACATCATTATTGGCAATGGCTGCCATGGTAATACCCTTTCAGTTACAAGTTCTCAGTAACAGTTATTTTTAATTTTTATTCCTAGTTAAATTTTTTTGGTAACTGATACTATGGCTGTAGCTTCTTTATTAATCTAAATATAATTATGCATGACTTTGATATGTGATGCAAATGCCACCAGGTTTCCTGAACTGTTTTGCTTGCTATGAAAACTGCTTCCATCCCTAAGATACCACAAAACATCAGATTTTTGTCAACATAATAGTTTTTACTCCCCATATTTATTTTACTACTTCAAGTAGTATCTCATAGAATGGATCCACTATGTCAGTTCTTTTGCAGACAAATCTCTCATAGTAGTTTACCCAATTCAAGAAAATTTACAGATGTTTATATTTATGGGTATCTTAGCTTTTAAGATTGTTCTAAATTATTTTTAGAAAGGTGAATCATTGGTACATTTATCTTGAAACAAAAGAACTCAATTTTCCTTACCTTAAATTTACTCTTTTCTGCTAATTGATTCATGAAATACTGAAATATAGTTGGGAATACTGTTCTAAATTATTTTTAGAAAGATGAATCATTGGTACATTTATCTTGAAACAAAAGAACTCAATTTTCCTTACCTTAAATTTACTCTTCTCTGCTAATTGATTCATGAAATACTGAAATATAGTTGGTCACTTATTCCCAAAGACTAACCTTTCTATCTTGAATAACTCCTTGTGAGTTATAATTTATTGCTCAACTCATTATCTACAGGATTTTGATGATAAGCATTTTAAATGTCAATTTTAGTAAAAAAAGTTGCCCCACTGGTTATGCATTTAATAACTCAATATATACGTAAATAAAGGGAGTGAGTCACTCTTCCTCAGGTTACAAATTAAAAGCACTCTAAATGTTGAACAAAAAATCAAGAATAGAATGAATCCATCAATTCATGGAGCTCTGACGCTTATAAGCATATCTTTACTTAACAATGTGCTAATTCATACCTAAATTAATTTATCAGTCAGATGGAATATTGCACTTAAGAGTTATTGAACTCATAATTAAACAGGGCTGAACTCGGAATCTCTTTAAACACCTTGATTGTTAAAATTAGGTAAGATTTAATACGCAAACTTTAAATTAAACATAACTCGATGAACATGTAAACAAAGGGAGTGCATCACATGTCCCCAGGTTATAATTGCTTAGCAGTGTAATAATTCTTAAGTGCCATATTCCATCTGATTGATAAATTAATTTCACTCTGAATCACCAACAATGTTGACAAAGATATGCTTATAAACATAACTCAAAAAATAGGTGGATTCATTCTATTCTTGATCCTTTGTTTAACATCTAGAGTGTTTTTAATTCACAGGCTGTGGGAGTGATTCACTCCCTTTGTTTACATATAATTAAGCTATGTTTAATTTAAAGTTTATGAATTAAATCTTATCTAATTATCACAATCATAGATTCTGTTTCCAACTTGTATAAAAGATTATGAATTTAATAACTCTTAAATGCCATATTCCATCTGGCTGATAAATTAATTTCATTCCAAATTCTGAACAATGTTGCCAAAGGGTATGATTATAAACATCAGAGCTCTAAGAATAGGTGCCCTTGGATCGATATTTAGAATGCTTTTAATTCATAGCTGGAGGGAGAGTGATTCACTCCATGTATTAAGTATTTAATACACAGTAGAAAATAGTTGTCAACTAATAAGAATTTGTAATCAGCAGGATTGATCAGCGATCATCACCACACACAAGTTTAGAGAGATCTGGCAAAGTTCTCGTGGCTCTCTCTGATTTGGTTGGTGTTCCGGACATGCTGAACCTATGTCACACCCATTACAGCAGGGGCCGAAGCAGCTTAACCTTGTCCAAGGAGTGGGTCTGGGTTCTCACTAAACTGAGTTGTCTGATGGGTCATGGATATGTCTGGGGGAGCTGCTTGGAGACTTGCCAGGTGGGCTGAGAGTTGATTGTCCCAAATGAACTCTCCTCAAATGGACGTAGCATCCCCTTGATTGACTGACATTTGATCTGTGATAATTCATGTCCTTTTCCCCCTCTTTTTGTGTTTTTTCTTGATGTTCGTACTTGGAATGTATTTTTTTATATACCTGTAATACCTAATCTATTGTATAAGGTGGTTCTGTTGCTTTGAGCCACCACCCAGTTGCAGAACATCAATGTAACATTGTAGCCTCTATGGCCTACTGCTGCAGGTGACAGAATGTGGTCCCTGCACAGGTGGATCATACTTTAGTGACTTAATAAAGTTGCTTTGAGAAAAAAAAGAATTTGTAATCTCCCAATTTACTTTAATAATGAAACCAACAGGCATGGCTCATTCTGTATAGGTAGCTACTTTTATTATGCTATTCAGTAGGAGGCAGTACAATTCATCTACTTTTGACTAGATGGCAGTATAATTTTATCTTTTGATCTTGGTGAAAAGTGATTTCCACCAGCAATTGACAGACTTTGTTACATTTGCTCACAGGACAACCCCTATTAGATTGTGTTGGTCTTCAGAAAAAATTGCCTGTGTATGTTTATTATGAATTATCTAGCAGCAATATTATCCTGAAATTCAATTATTGAGTTTTGAACTGCCTTTAATGTTATTTCTTCCTCCCTCCTGTTTTTTTGGAAATCATTGACTCTGAATTACATTTCATATAAATGAAAGAATAGAAATTTTGCTTTGTTGATTTTTCCATTATTTGCCTATATTTTATGTCTAAATACTTCAATATCTGAAAGCTTATTTCATGAAATATTATTTTCCTGGATAGTACTTGCCTTACAGCAATTGTCTGAATTGGGGAACTTTGGCATTATTCCTGCTACAACATATTCCAGTGATGTATTATTCTAAGTTTTTGATATGTTTAAAATAGCACCTCCAAGGAATCTGCAGACAAACTATTGATAAAATTTGTCCACAGATCCCATGGAAGCATTATTGGAGATGTTATTTTAAACACATCACAAACTTAGAATAATATATCACTGGGGGTAATGTCATGCCATGTGTAATATGAAAGTTCAAATCTAAAAAAAAAAAATGGAGACATATATTCATTATGGAAAAAGGAAAAATGACATTATGATACTAAATAAAACAGATACTTGAAGTTGTGCCTTTTTAGTACAACACTTTGAATCATCAAAGCCATCCCTCTCCCTCCAGGAAAACTATAGCATGTGTAATACCAAACTTCAAATCTTAAAAAAAAAAAAATTATTTCCAACGCTGGAGAAATATATTCATTATGGAAGGAGAAATATGAAAAAGAATCCAGATACATTTTTTAAATGGCGAACAGTAACATAATTTTAACAGTAAGTTTAACATTATATTTTAAATTTTTTTTTCTAAAAAAAAAAAAATATATCTAAAGTTTTAGCAAAAAACAAACACAAATATATAAAGTTTTAGCTGTAAATGTATTTTTAAATATAAAACCAGATTACTTACAAATGATGTGAGAAATGTATTATATTGTGTGCGTGTGTGTGGATGGAGAGGCTGACTGAACCATTTAATCTCTAAAATAAAAAGGATGTTTATTTGACATAGATTAGTCATGTCAGGATTCTTGGTTGTCATGACATCATAAACAGAAACTTTGATTAAATATTATTGGATGCAAACATCACTGGACTAATAAGTCATAGCAGGAATAATACCAAAGTATGTGGATTGGTCTTTATATTATCTTAGGCCTATCTCTATAATTATTTTGTAATCTTGCAGCTTTTATTTCTGAATTTCCATATGCCAATGGTGTGGCTTAGTTTGCTTAAGTTTCAGCAAATATTAATAAACAACTTGATATATAGAACATGCTGCAGTGAAACTATCAAATTCATCAGTATTAGGTAGCTTGATTGATTTGTCATGAAATTATACTTTTCCTATATATGACTTGACTTTTTTGAATAAATTGATCACGGTGTAATATAATTAATGGGTTAGACAAAAGAAGTAAAAATTTTGATTGTCTTTTCACATGGCAAACTTGAAAAGATGCACAAAAAGACACACTTTGTGCCTACAATATCTTGTGCTTAATCAAGTCACACATACTAATGTTGACTTCAGGTTTAGTAATGCAAGTGACATTTAGAAAGACCATGGAATCAGTCCATATATATTATCCAGTTATCTGGATGTGGTATCAAAAATTCTTCAAATGAGGCAGCCGCTATCAATTTCACCACTTATTTTTTGCTGAACTCAATAAGGAAGTGATAATTATTTCAATATTTATTAGACTCTGGTTCTAATTCAACTACAGTCCAGACCCATAAATATAAGTACAAATTATCTTATGGTGTTGCACTTCTACTTAGCATATGCATTACTTAGTTTACTACAAAAGTTGAATATACCGCCTACTACATTAAAAGAAATTACTTATTAGCATAGTACAATGTGTGAACTATTCTGTAATAGTACTGAATTACTCTGGCATTTGTTGCTGTAGATTAGATTGCAATGGCAGGAGACATTCTATTATTCATAGGATCATCTGACTGCTATATAAATTTGTTTGCAGCAATACCAACAGTCATTGCAAATTTTCCCTCAAAATAAGTGGAAAAAGTTATGCATATTAATGTCCTTTTAGTTGTGTCTTTATAATATTCCATATAAGTAACATTGGCACACACATCATTAAAATTAACAATGACCATCAATGGTCTTAATATATTTGTGTATTTTGGTAATAAAGTATATTTAGTATCTTTATTAATATATCTTATTAACATTTGGTTGTGTAACATACGGGTAGTGTTTGAATTGATTGATTTTATAAAGACGAGGTACATATTTAAAAAAAAAATTTTTTTACATTTAAATATTATAATATATAGGGTATTTCAGTTATTTAAATATTATATAAATTTTTTTTAAAAATATATGTCAAAGCGTTGATCGGGAAGTGAACTCGGGCCGACTGCTTGGAAGGCAGCTACGCTAACCGCTAGGCCACCAACGTTGATTAGCATTTTTTATGCAAAGTCGGTGTGATAAACTATAAAATTACATATATTTAATAATTTACATACCTCAATCTTACATATGTGTTACATCAATTCATTAAATTATTTAACGTATATTGAATTTATTGTAATTAAATTTTTATGAAATGTTTTGAATTATTTACTTGATTAAAAATTATAATAATAAAAAAGCAAGTCATATATAACTTGACATTACTTTTAATAAGCTTGTAATTACAAAAATGCAATACAGAGAGCGTACCAATAGCTCAAACAAGCTCTTAATTAAAAATTGTAAACTACTATATATATGTGTGTTATATGCACAGATATAAAAAGTTAAAAAAAAAAAAAGGCGAAAACAAAAACTTAGATGGGTGTTCATTCATTATAAAATTATTCAGGCTTCTTTCCTTTAAGAAAGTATTCAGGTTAATCAATGTTTATATAAAATAGGTGATCAATTAATATATGCCAAGATGCAAATATATATTCATAAATTGAAATAAAATTTTCTATTAAGTGAATAAAAAATTTCTATGTGTGTTACAAATCAATATTTCTCATAAAACAATAATTTTCTTTTGCATTTCACGTTATCCTGTGGCATAGTAGTGAGAGCAGCAGATTCAAGAGCTAAAGGTTCCTTAATCTAAGGAAAGAATTGTGCTCAACATAGCATAAGGTTCTCAAAGATCTGAATTCTGAAGTGATGATATGATTGATTTCTGTCAGTGCTGCTGGATTCATAAATTAAATTAGTTATACAAACTTTATGTATGCATAGTCTTTCAATCTGCAGAAGTACTTTTGGTTAATTCCTTAATTCTATTACAAGTTTTTTAATTAGTGAACATTTTATTTGTATTATACACACATATATATATATACACCAATATTCGTAAATGAGAAATTTTTGAACATAAGCACATCTATTAAACCACTAAACATCACATGATCACCATTTCTTATGCTTGCTCATAACTGTTATTAAAACAGGCAAAACTCTCCATAGAGTAATACCACTCAGTGCAAGCCAGAGTAATCAATGGATGCGAGAAGACTTGTGCAAAAAATCCCTATCTAGTGCCTACTCATCCAATATCCTGACTAGTTTCCAGCTTGTGGCTTTCGTCAGTGAGGAGCATTGACCCAAGCCTTTAGCACTACTGTATGGAGAGTTTTGCCTGTTTTAATAAGTTATGAGCAAGCATAAGAAATGGTGAGATGTTTAGTGGTTTAACACCAATCCTGTCTAATAGGATAGTGATGGCTATGGTTATTAAAGAACCAAAGACACCACAATTTATGGGTACTGAACTGAGTTCAGACCTATATGACTATATAAACTAATGAGTTTGGATTGAAAATATTGTGTTTTCAATTTTATTTTCATAGTTTTGTAGTTGAGATAAAAGGTGGCTGCTGGAAGGTTGCATCAGATCCTAAGATTTAAGTGCAATGCTCACAGATCCAAGGTTCCTCACTGACAAAAGCCACAAGCTAGACACTAGTCTGGGGATATTAGATGAGTAGGCACTAGATAGGGATTTTATGCACAAGCCTTCTGGCATCCATTGATTACTCTGGCTTGCACTGAGTGGCACTACTGTATGGAAAGTTTTGCCTGTTTTAATAAGTGCATCTAATTAAGAAAGTTTTCATAAGCTACTGTTTTATTATTGAAATCACTTGTCAATGAAATATAAAACAGGTAAGATTCCCAAAATAGACTTAAATATATAAATTATAGAATGATATACTAAATAAAGTATGTAAATTTATGATTTAAATCATAAATTTACATATGTAATCACTACAATTTAAAGATCAAAAAAGTATATATTAATATGAACTTGTTATTTGAATCCACTGCAGTAAAGCAATAATTTACAATGAGATATTTCTGACGATCGTCAATCATTCACTATAAAAAAAAAATTTTATTGCTTGATTGCACAATACCCAGAGATGATCTTTTAGCTTTGAAAAAATATAAATTTATGTCTTATTAATGTCTAAAGTAATAAATGGACAATGTATTCTTAAATCTCTATAAACAAGCCACAAATAATAAACAACCTAAATAAAAATTAATAAATTTAAAATATGGTGGACTATCTCAACTGCAAGGCAAATAGTTCTCCAATAGTCATCTAAAATAAAGATGGCTTTATTCATTGCTAGATGGTCAACTATTTAGAAGAAAAAAATCCAAAGCTTGCTTGCAAACTGGAAAAAAAATTCAAAGTTTTACTCAATACAGACTTCATCCAGAGATGGTGGAAGGGAAATGAACTAATCATATTGATTTCATAAATATATTGAATCATTAATAATTCTTTGGTTGCATTATAAGTTTAGTTTTATATAGATTTACTATATTGTTTCTTAGCCATTTTCCAGTAACTTATATGACCATAGTATTATCAAAAACTTACAAACATTTAATCAATCGAATTACACATAAGTCTAAATAACAGACAACTGGTTTATATGCAATTTATTTTATATCAAATCGATTTTCATGCGCAAATGAAGGTACCATTTTAAAAAATTAATCGAGTGACAATTTACAAAAGTTATTTATTATTTAGTTTGATTCGTGTATATATACATAACATATACACTTTTTAATTATATTTAGCATTCTGATATTATTAGGTTGTAATTTGATATCGACTGTTAGTGATTACATGAATAATATCCACATGTTCATAAACTTTCTACATAGTATACAAAAACAATTTGGTTGCTTTCTTTTGGACCATTTGAAATGATGCTTAGCTTGCTAACACAATCTTTTATGACCATTGAGTTATAGAGAAATTAGTAATGGGATGTTAAGAAAATATAATACAAATAGGAGGCAAAAAGAGAATAAAAGATGCAGATATTATTTATAAAAGATAGAAACTTCATATAGATTTCTGTATAAAATGTAAAGTCCAAACAAAAGTCATAACTAGTTATACAGTATAGGTGAAGGGAAACAGCTTTTAAATAGTTCATTGCAGGACAAAAATCTTTCAAAATGGAAGGTGAAAGAAAAAAACTATTCACTACATTAACCAACTGATGAGTTAGGGAGAATTAAAGAATCTTCCTGAATATCAATTGGTTATAGCCTAATTACTTGCAAGAAAAATCCAGGGTCTGTAACCTAAAAGTTTTAGATTACACCTACAGCTATTTACTGAACTGTGATTATGATGTTTTTAATTATCTCTATTCAAAATTAAATAAATCATAAGTGATACTAAAATGAGTAATGTTCGGACAACTTGAAAATTTGTAAGGTCCTTAAAATTTTGCCAGATTAACTATATTTAGAAATTTTTTATAAATACTTTAAAAATGATAGCATAATAGTTAAATGAAAGATAAACAGTGCAAAAGTTTCTTCAACTTTGACTAATTTTTTGAAGGTCTCTATAGTTTACCCAAAAGATGACCATATTCTTAGCTTCTAAAAGAAATGACTGATTAATATATTTTATGCTATTTAATTTCATTTTAACATATGGGACTAAATTCACTCATTGGCAAATATGAATATTTTCTAGAATAATTTTTACTACATCTAAAATAGTTCTATAGTAAATACTATTACTTTTAAGACAAATAAATTTACTCAAATCGAACTTCATTTTAAAAGTTATGCCTTCCACAATGGATAATTCAACAGCCCGAGAAATATTTTTTCAGCTTGCTCCACTGACAAGAATTTGAATCTGATGGCTTACATCAATCAATACATGTTATAAAATAAAACAAAAACAACTTCAAGAATATAAAATATAATTAACCAGTTATATTGTAAACAAATTTAAAAGAAATATACAATATATATTTCGTGTTTTTCTGAAGGTTTGTGATGATGGTGTTCTAGCTGTATTTTTATATTGGACTATTTCCATCATCTAATATGTGTGTTGAATGTCTTTAGAAAAGTTTAATTTTATTTAAATATTCCAAATGCATTCAACTGTTAGTAATATCACAGCAAACAGGTTAGTATATGCACCAACTGTTAGTAATATCACAGCAAACAGGTTAGTATATGCACAACGTTTCGAGAGGTATTTTTCTCCCCTCTTCTTCAGGTGTTAGTGCATATACTAACCTGTTTGCTGTGATATTACTAACAGTTGAATGCATTTGGAATATTTAAATAAAATTAAACTTTTCTAAAGACATTCAACACACATATTAGATGATGGAAATAGTCCAATATAAAAATATATATTACCTCTCAATATTCTCCTAAGCACAATCAGAAATACCTTGTCAATCCTTCTGAATAAGAAAGTAAAATGCAATCATTAATGTTTTATAAACCAACTAATTTTTAAAAAAGTAAATTATTATTATACATTACTGTCTTAGGAAAATAACTTTTGCTCCTAACTTGTAGGATTTTTCTGGGTACTGATGGCCTTTAATCCTATAAGACTATCATGGAACTGTATTTGTGAGTTCATTAATTTCATTATTTATTATAATTACTATTTATGTTTGCATGGATAGATTATCTTCTTGTTTCCGATATTTGTAAATTATTCTGGACGTATATTCATATGGAATATTTCATCAAAAATGAGCTAAACAGTTTATGTATATTTGCTTGTCTATTGTGAATGGTCAATAAATTTAGATTTCAAATTTTCCTACTTATAATCTATCCAGTTTCTCAACCAGAGATTATTATTCCTAGGCCACTTGAGTTTCTCTCTGCCAAGATCAACTCTAAGATTTTAGAGCTTTTTTGAACAATACTGAGCTGGAAATGGTTCTTTTTATAATCTTTTCAATATATTCCATATCTCAAGATCCTATCTCCATATTGGGAAAATGGAAGTTTATCAGTGTTCAGACAAAGACTAGATCTTTAAAGGCATATTTCACGGCTTTATTTTTCCAAATTAAGAGTCAAACAATATTTAGCCATTATATCCCATTAGAATCGGTGAAATGATTTTTTAAAAATTTCATATCATGTGTAGATCTAAACTGAACACATAAAAGAACCACAGATCATTGTAAACTTTCACATACATTCCATGTTATCCAAAGCTCTATCTAAAGATTTAATTTTTTTGTTAATACTTAGTATAAGAATAGACAATTTTGTTAATGTTTCCAATGTATATTAAAAACAATAAGTTTAATCACACAATAATTTACTCAAGATAATTTGGCATGTCTCTCAACTATATGTCTCTAGATGAAATAAAAGCTTGCTAAGGTTATGGGTGAATCAAAAGCGACTACTCTTTTAAGATGCATATTTAATGTCTAATATTTTTCTCAGAGATTCTAAAAATCATATTAATATCTGTTTAATATACATTGTATCTTTTCTATATCATGATTTTTTTTCCGAAAAACTTTTTCATCTGGTTTCATATTATCTAAATAAACATAAACCATATTTGTCTATAATGCTATGAAACATATGCATGAAGCTTAAAAACCAATCTCACGATAAGAACATTATCACCTGCAATTTCCAAATGAGTCAAAATAGTTATAAATATTAGTGTTTGAAGTATTTAAAAATATTTAGGGACTTTCGCCAAGGTATTGTAAAAATTTTTAGGCAGTTAATGTAAGTTTATTACAACGATATAAAAAATTTCTTCTATCTCCTTGTTCACTAATTCATCAGTAGAATATCTGTTCTCAGTTATTACAAGCAATTGGGAATCTTCAAAAAAATATACAAATCATTAACTCTAAACTTTAATGAAGATCTATTCGTATTATGAATTCAATGAAAACAGTTACCTTCATTAAAAAGTATAAGAGTTTAATATCATTCAACACATAAATGAACCTTCTACAATAGCTATATGCATATTAAAGAATCTAAATATATATAATTATCTCAACACTAGAACATAATGCTTAGTACCATTTTCATTTGCCAAAAAAAAAAAAATTTTACATAAGAATGTTGTCCGTATAGTAATATTCAATAACTGACAAAGATTCCATATGCAAACCACATTTTAGCAATGTTTCTTGGGGTATTCTGATCAAATACACTTTTCTAAGAGGAAATTGGAATACTATTAAGGATCTGGTAATAACCAGAACTATGCTCAGTTATAGTTGACCAGAACTTTTTTTAAAATTTGTTTGTAAGAATTAGATAATCATCTTATTGTCCTTTTCTAAAACAAATACATAATTTCTGTGAAAACTTGGAAAATACAATATATATATTTCAATAATTTTTGCATGTAATATTTTCCATAAATGAAATAAAAGTTTTCTCTGGTGAAGAACCATAAATATTATTCAGAAAAGGGAATATATGTATAGTTATCTCTTCAGTGCAAGTTTATCATAACTTGTATAATACTTTATCAGATCAAATTTTCAATATTCTACCAATAAATTTGATCATTAATTAATTTCTGGTCCTTCTTTCAATGAATTTAGCACGCATGGTGGGGAGAATATTTTATCTTATCCCAATCTAGAAGCATAAAAACATTTATTCCATACCATGTTATTACCCAGAAAGAAATAAACTTTTATTTGCACTATGAATTTAACACATTTACCTATTTCAGTTTAGTAGTCTTTAGTAAGTAAAAGATGTGAATAAATTAATGTTGGGCGATCACATGAAATTCAAGCATTAGAAATGCCAGATGAGCTGCAATCCATGAATCTTGAACTCTTGACTCAGATTTTACTACATTAACTTACACAAAACAGGAGGACATGTTGTCATATATATTTTTTTTACAAAAAAAGAAAAAAAAATTAACCTAGCTTACTTACAATTAAATTGAAGATATTTGATATAACAATTACAACATCAGATATTACAATTTAAAATTCAGAAAAAAATTGCAAGGGGTTACTAATATGCATATTAAAATAATAATAGTTATTACAGGAAATAAATTAACACATGCATACCTATGTTAATTAATAAGTCAGATGTATTCTAACGGTATGCCATTTAGTTTTGTAGCCTGAATTTTTTTCACTAATACACAATCAAGGTAATGATTTTCACTTAAAACTTCATACTCTACAGATAAACTTGTTCCAAAAGCTTTTCTTTGGATTTGAAAATTGATGACATACTATCAAAAATAAGTGGTATCTTCTACCTATATCAACCAAGTTTAAAGATACTCTTTCTCTCATTCTTTGTAGATTGAAATATTTAATATTATATTTTCACTTTTGCTTTTAAAGAACAGTAACTAAAACTTTAGACAACTTTTAAAAGCAACATTTACTGTAGCTGATCTTTAAAAAAGATAAACTTTAATTGCTCAAGTTATCAGAATATTTTTAGAAATAAACTTTAAGAAAAAAAGGTAAATGTTAATTTTTTGATTATAAAAATTTCTGCTATACAAATAGAAAAAATAAGTATTTAATATGCAAAGCATATTTCATATATATACATTACATTTGACATTAAAGTTATATCATACTTATATTTAATAAAGTGAAGGAGAAAACTAATCATCAGATATTTATTTTTTTCTATTACTGCTGCTTAAAGACATTGTACTGGAAAAATATATCCAATACTAGATATAATTATTAATATTAAAGTTTTCAATAACAAGAATTATTTAAAAAAACAAGCACTTTTATATTATTGAATTATTACCATGTAAATTATTAATCTAATTAAGTTATTAATCTGTAACCAGAGAACCAAAAGTGGTAATATCTGCTGGTATCCATAGGTTTGTGTTATACCGTTGTCATACACAATTTTTCTAAGCTGGACTCTTATTCTAGTGGCTTTCATTTTCATTTTAAATTAATAATTAATTTTACGTTTACAAATAAGTTACATTTGCACCCTTCAGTAAAATTGGATTTCCTTGTTGGTAGCAATATTTTAACATGATCGAATTCCCACAATAACAAAAAAAAACTAATATTATGTAAAGCATCACAATTATTTTAATACTAAAAATTATTTAGCACTTGATGTAAATTTTTTTATTTGCTAATGGCCTTTCCTTTCAATAAAGGATTAATACGATTTCATTTTAATATTCATCTCTTTATTTTAAAATAGTGCACAAGTATGCTGGGTGATAAAAATACTTTTTTTCTCTAAATTATAATGGTGAAATTCAATAGTTTTCAATAAATGCTGAAGTAGCATTATTCTAACATGAATAAAAAGAATCTCATTAGAATTTCAGATCTTTGACATTCATCTACTTTCAATGGAGTACAACAATGTCAAAATGCAAAGAAAATTTTTTCTCTAAGGTCATTAAATGCACTAACATTATAAATAAAATCAAACATGCATGTAATATAAATTATAATTTCCCTAATATTTTGACATCATGAAACAGAATTAGTATATTCATTTGTATTTGTAAGAATGATAGAATTATACATATAATAATAACATTACGTCTGTGCCATTTATATAGAATATCATGTAATTTCATCATTATAAGATTAGTATTTGCCTGAAGTTTTATAATATAGCATTTGAGTTTAATATTAAATGTCTTTCAACAAATATTTTATTTAAATTTTCCAATTACATTCATCTGTTAGTAATAGCACACAGGTTAGTATATACATTTTGAGTATTATTCTCTCATCTTAAAACAGGCAAAACTCTCCATACAGTAGTGCCATTCAGTGCAAGCCAAAGTAATCAATGGATGTCACAAGGCTTGTGCATAAAATCCCTATCTAGTGCATACTCATCCAATATCCCCAGACTAGTTTCTAGCTTGTGGCTTTCATCAGTGAGGAGCCATGGATCTGAGAGCACTGCACCTAGATCTTAGGATCTAATGCCCCCCCCCCCCCCAAACAGCCACCTTTTATCTCTACTTAACTATAAAACTATGAGAATAAAATTGGAAAACACAAAAATATTTTCAATCCAAGCTCATTGGCTTATATAGTCATATAAGGCTGAACTCAGTTCAGTACCAATACATTTTGATGTCTTTGGTTCTTTAATAACTATAGCCACCACTATCCTATTAGGCAGGATTGGCATTAAATCACTAAACATCACATGACCACCATTTCTTATGCTTGCTTATAACTATTATTATTCTAGCTTGCACTGAGTGGCACTACTTTATGGAGAGTTTTGCCTGTTTTAATAAGTTATGAGCAAGCATAAGAAATGGTGATCATGTGATTATCCCATCTTCTTCACAGACCTTTAAATTATTGAATATTTTAAGGTAACCTCTAACCAACTATATACTTATCTATGAGGTTCCTCTTGATTTCTCAATTTTTTTCTTATGAGCAAAGTTAATTAGTGTTTTTCAGACATTATGTATAGTCACACTAGCATGTGAGCAGCTGAATTGTTTTCTTTGTATCTTTCTCTCTCTACCAAATTTTTGTATTTTCCTAATCAAACTTATATTTATTGATACATACCTGATTTGCTACTTTAGACACATCTGTTTCTTCTTTTCTAATCATCAGTTTGTGCTCTTGCAATTGCTTTTCAATGGTGACTGGTCTCACCAATGTATGTCCTTCTACATGGCACTTCATAAATGCAGTCTTTGGTTTACAGCATTTCAAATTTAGGCTTTGTTGATACTAGAATTACTTGTAGTGTGGTATGACTCTGAAAAGCTGCTCTGATGTTATATTGATTACAGATTTTCTTTGTCTGCTATATATGGATACATTTTCATTTGATGTTTTTATTGTCTATTTAAGGTTTTCTTAATGACAATTGATAACCATTCTTCACGAATTTGTTCTATATAAATTTTTTCCCCAACATCACTGGTTTTGGAATAAACTCCTTTTGTTCTGAAATTCCATGGTTGATTGGATTTATATGTTAAATATTTTCCTGTTTATGCGGGTTTTCTGTAAACTGTAATTTTGTCATGAGGAAATCTTGTTATAAAAACATCTAAGAATGCCAATTTTTGTTCTTATTCCGATTCTATTGTGACTTTAATTGACAGGATATGTTGATGTGTTTCCAGAAAATTTTTAGTAGTGCTTAACCCATAGAACAACTGTATCATCAACATAGCAAAGTCAAAGTTTAGGTGAATATGGAGTAATCTTTATGGCTGCGGTTTCAAGCTTTTCTATGTAAATATTATAAATCAGGATGACAATGGTGAGCTCATACTTATCCCTTGATTTTGCTGGAAGAATTCAGTGATGTATCAAAAATATGTTATTTAAAATGTTAATAGAACCATCAATAGGAAGTCTGTTCTAATTTGTAAGCTATTATCATTATTTAATCTTCTTTATCAGGAATAGACCAAATGATGAAAATCTGCAATCAATATAATATCAAAGCAGTTTTCTAAAGTCATACCACATATTACAAACAATTCTAACATCAATAAAGCCTAAACTCAAATGCTGAAAAGCAAAAACTGCATCTATGACATACCATATGAATGTGGAAGGACATATAATAGTGAGACAAGTTACTACTTTGAAAAGCAATTGCACGAGCATAAATTGATGATTAGAAAACAGACAACAGTAGCAGAATACGTATGTACCAATGAACATATGTTTGATTGGAAAAATACTAAAATATTGGATAGGGTAAAAAAGTACAAAGAAGAAAATTCAAAGAAGCTGTTCACATAGCAAATAACCTCATAAGTCAACCTAGTGTGACCATACATGTCTGGAAAACACTAATTAACTTTGTTCTTAGGAAAAAAATGGAGAAATAAGAACATCATAGATAAGTAAATAAAATTTCTACTGACTTGCTTTTGGTAGGATGACTCTGTTGATTAATGTTCTTTAAAATTCAATACTCAAGAATCTCCAGGCCCAGGTTTGATTCCCATGATAATACTATCATTGGTCAGGCCAGCAACACTTGAAAAAGAGAGAATACTGCTCAAAATATTGTATATATATATATTAACCCATGTGCTTTTTAGTAACAGTTGAATGTAATTGGAAAATTTAAATAAAGTTAAATTTTTCTAAAGACATTCAAAATTTAATATTAGATGATAGAAATATATATTTTTACAGAATTGAGCATGAGAAAGGTCATTCAAATAATTCTACCTGCAGAACTCAATCAGAACATCAATTGAAGAAACATTCAACAGATTGCATCCAGAGTATGGGCTAATAATAAAATACTTTAGGAAGCTGGTTATTATGCACAGATAATAAATTCCACAGAAGAGCTTTAAAGCAATGGATAATAACATAGTAATTGAAAACTGTGGTCCTTGTATCTGGAGTTCCGAAAAATCATTTCGTCCCAAACTACTAAAAAAAAAAAAAAAGTCAAGAAATAGCATCTATTAAGGCTATATAATTGAACTTCAATTCATATAAAGATTATTAGTAAAAATCCCCATCAATGGATGAAATTTTGTGAATGGGTTGCACATGCTGCTTAATGAAGACTCATTTTTAATACAAATGGTGAAGTAAATTGATGACAACCACTAACAGTCTCACCAAATTCACACCAATTCAAAAAACAAAAGATAACATTGCAGATGTGGCATTTCTCCCATGCTGTTGCAGTTATGTCTTGTTACAATAACACAAACACTCAAATTTCGACAAACACCAAAAATAATAAATAACAGACATTAAAGATTAATGTACAAACAAAAGCATTGAACGAATGAAAACTAAAATAATACAATGCTAATAATTATAACACCAAAGAAGCATCGAGTTAATCATAATATTGTATTGTTTTCTTATGGGCAGCAATTATAAGATTGAGAAACTAAACATTATTTTTATAAAATCAAAATAATTCTTAAAAGTGTTTTAAATTTGTTTCTTAGAAAATTGTAATCTATCTCTTATTTCCACTCTATATCCAATCTCATAAATAATATATGTCAATGAAAAGTAGATGATAGTGAGATCTCACAATGAGTTTCTGGTTATTTGGCCTTTTCCACGGAAGGAATTAAATTGTGATAAATTCAATTGCTTTCAGAAGTCTAAATGAACAGAAACTAGTTACATGAATCAGCATTATAACTTGCTGTTCACCACGTTAATCCATGCCAATTTATCCTTTTACTGAAAGCCAATTAACAAATATATTGTCTTAATTAATGCTTATAACATTCATTGGAAATTTCTTGAAATAATGGTTGAGAATTCATCTGATGAATTCTTTTTTAAAAATATATTTAAAATTGTTGCCCACAAGTAGATTGAGAGTAAATAGAATATATGATTAATTTAATGACATGCAAGCAAATATATATAAGAACAGATACATGCAATTGTTTGTAAACCAATGGCATAAAAAAAATCTTTGGACATTTTTAGTTTGGATGGTTGTCAACTTAAGAATGTGAATTCTTTGGAAATAAGATATAATTACTTAAATTAAAGAAGATGCATGGGCTATTATTCAATTAATATTATTGTATGGAATTGAAATAAGGATCCTATCACTGCACATAAATATTTAACTTGTGATTCACAATATTGTAAGAGTATATATAATTGTGAGACTATACGACCAATTGGTATGTTTCAAGCTTACAAGATCCCAAAACAGCATTTCGAAGGGGAACTTGAGTCTAGTTTTGATGGGGAAATCAAAATCAGACCTCATTTCTGTTATACAAATTATCTTGGAAAACATTGGTGATATGGGGCCGAGTTAGACATTTCTTTCAATGCCATTATATTGTAATCAAACTTTTTTTTTGGTCACTTCATTTTATAATGGACTAATGAAGATGAAAGTATAAATACATTATCTTTATATAACTAAAAACACTTTTATATATACAATATAACAATCTGCACAGAAATCTGCAAGTATGAGCAGTTGATATATAATTTATAAAAGCTCACGGTCAATCTTTCATCGAGTTGCAAGTAACATAAATGTGCCATCTAGCAAGCCATGATTCATGTTAATTAGAGAGGCAAAAAGGTCATTGCCTAAAACTGTCACCAACCTGGAAAGTAGATGTAAACCACAAGAAAATGATCATAGACTTATCTATAGTAAGTTGGTTCATGTATAGGGTGGCCAGATGTCCCGATTTTTTGGGATTTGTCCCTATTTTTGATTAAATGTTCCAGTATCCCCGAAATGTCTTTTTGGGACCGTTATATGTCCCGATTTTCAAATACTCATTATTATTTGTCTTGACTCTCTTTGTCCATTTCAGTCTCTCTACAGTAAGATTATAAAAACTTCAGACAAATTCCAACACTAAAACAAAGATCGCCATTATGTTATATGGCTGAGTTCTCAAGTTAAATACATTCACAGTTAGCCTAAAATTTGAATGGCATTTGCATCTGCTTTGATTGACAATGTAGTTTTACTAGTTCTTTGTTGATATTAATTTTCTAGTGATAAAATAGGATATTAATAACTCTAAATAATAGACAACATGCCATAGAGGAAGTGTACTTACAACAATGAATATACACAGAAATGGCGTTTTATTAAAAAAGGATGCAATGCTGTAAAAATGATTGTCATCATGACCCTATTTTTGATCGAACCAGTCTGGTCACCCTATTCATGTATCAAATCATAGTTGAACATGAGCATGAAAGTAATTGGATTGTTTTTTTTAAAAAAAACATTAGCAATTACTGTTGAAACAATGCAGTTAGACAGACATATTTAATGCCAAGCTGAGATGGTAATCCAAGATAATATCTAAAGATTCGTTAAATAGTATCAATGTTAATGGACATTTCTACCATGAGAAAAAAATAGGATAATTAATTCCTCATTGGCATTGCAATGATTCATTGGAAATAAGATATCTTACAGTTGACAAAGGGTAGTGTGCTGATATTATATTGTTCTGTAATAAATTACAATTTTTTGTGATTTACTTGAAATCTGCTCCTCTATCTTGACTGCAATGTCATCGGTTCTTATATCTACCCATTGTTATGTAGATGGCTCATTATAAAAAATATATCTTTTTGGAATAATGATCATATGATATTGTATACATATATATTCAACAGCATCTTCCAATAAAATCAAATATTACATTGAGCAGTTTGATTTATAGTGCTTTCAAAGTTCAAGCAATTATATTTTATTGGGATATACTTTAAAAACCTCACAATGCCATAGATTAATGTGACCCGTTAATCACTTTTATGCAGCTACATTGGACATCATGGAAATAACACTAGGTACTAAAGATTTGGTCTTCCAACCAAAATACTGATTTGGAAACAAAATGTTTTGTCATTTATACTACCACTCCTTGTGTTTGGTGAGTCTTACATCATTCATTCAGAATAAGCCATTTCTATGAAACGCTATAAAGATGACTAACTTATAGAAGTTTTTAATTTTCAAAAATAAATTTTGAAATCAATTGTATAAAATCACATTTGCTTATATAAAAAAAATAAAACCGAAAAATATCAATATTGTTACTAGGGTTTTCAAAAAAAATTCTATTGATAATTAAGAATCATGTTTCCCTGAAAATAAGACCTAACTAGAAAATATGCCCTAGCACGATTTTTCAGGATGCTTATAATATAAGCCCTACTACAGATGTAATCCCTAATTAAGATCGTCAGTCCATTGACACACAATGGATTAAATTATAATGTAATAAATGTATAAATAAACAATATTATTGACAGTAATCCTTTAAATAAATGGTAATATAAATATTATGATTCTTTTATATTTTCCCATCGATCATTTTCGACTTAACGTAATTCTACCTATATAGAGAAACAATTTATCTACCAACCACAAGTTCATCTATATAATTTTAGATACTTATTTATATTTAATACTTAGATTTAGAATAATTCTTGATTTAGTTTTAGAGTTTCATCATGGTAGCTTTTAAACATTCAAGAAAAATTAGTTTTATTTCTTAAACATTTTTTTTACTCCTAAAAGATTATAAATAATGGAAGAGATTTTAATAATCATACTTTGGTTTAAGTTAAATCATCAACCTTTTCTTCTAAAGAAAAGTTTTTAAAAAGAATACAGAAAC
This sequence comes from Epiperipatus broadwayi, assembly GCA_028023455.1. Taxonomy (NCBI): domain Eukaryota; kingdom Metazoa; phylum Onychophora; class Udeonychophora; order Euonychophora; family Peripatidae; genus Epiperipatus; species Epiperipatus broadwayi. Next base: position 13,878,670 of record JAQFVV010000010.1, on the reverse strand, counting down.
ATTTTCTGAATTTTTGGGCTTGCATTTTTTTTGTTGCTTATGTGAACTGTAATCACCATTTTTGTACATCTGTCTCTGCAAGTCTTCAATTAACACTTGATATAATGGTGAATTTAAAAGGAATAATATTCTGGTTGCCAAATAAAATGAGTGCAAAAAGAGAATTATTCCAACTAGTACAAGAAAGATAATGGGTGGCGGGGGATTCTGGGAATAACAATCTTATAGCTTTCTGTAAAGAGAAATATTTGAATATATATTTTTGTACTTAAATAAATATATTTTTGTACATGAAAAAATAAGACCAAAAATTAATATAAGACCCAGTCTTATTTTTGGGGAAACATGGTATTATTTTTTGAGGCAGCTACTTTATCCACAACCATAGTTCACAGTCCAGTTGTCAAAAACTTACAAGTAATCATTGACTTATTTAAGATTTTGATAACATTTATATTTAAAAACAAATATTGCCATTAAATTTTAATTAAGAAATGTGTTATTTCACCAATAAACTATATTTTACATTGCTGCATACTGTTACATGTTAATAAATGTGATGAGTTTTTTTATATAGAATATTTTTTAATAGATCCTGCACAGCAAACATCTATTCATAATCCCTCCTCATATAAAGACAATACTGATCAACTTGGATGCTAAATGGTAATATGTCTTTAAATGGAATGAAATTTTCATCAAAATTACAAATAATCATTATTAAATATTTGTATTGAATTCCAATGAGTGCTCATTTGGAAATTTTTAACAACTGGGTCAGAAACTTTCTTCCTAATTTAAGATTGATAATAAAAATTCCTAAATTTAATTTGTATTTGAACAGCACTTTTTATAAAAAAAAAAAGTGTAAAAAAATTGACAACTGCATTGAAAAAAGATAAATCATGTTCCAGTATTTATGATATATGCACTTTACTGAGAAGTAGCAAGTGTTGTACCATATTACAATCATTTTTGACACTTACCTAACCAAGGTAGATTACTTATTTTTCAGATAAAAATATTAGATTAAGTTCATGTTTCTTCAAAATATCTCCTGCTTCCATTTAATTTTAGGTATAGTTATAGCTATCAGATGTACATCTACATCATCCTGAAATCCTTCAACTGTAATGTATGCTTAAGTATTTTAAATTAGAAACCTAATCCAATCTGTAATTTAGTTTTTATTTACATTTGGACACTCTGCCATTCTAACTATTATGATGTAAAAAATATTGTCATATATGGGTAGTGGTGTGGAGCAGGTGTGTTTGGATAGGTTTGTTGTTGGATTCGGGGCCTCCATGGATTTGCTCAGGCATGTTGACAATATGGGGGATAGAATTTTGGTGTTGTACCAGCCCAGTGTGGTCTGTGCTTAAGCTGCAACCAAAAAGACCACCCATATTTATATTATGGTGATAGCAGGGCAAATCTTAGAACTGGAATGACTCAATATTCATTAATGTATAAAAAAATCTAAGATTAAGTCCAAAGCCACTAACTCTCTGCCTTTCATAATCATGAAAGAGAGCATGACCATAATTGTGATCCAAGTGTTGTTAAAATTATGTGTAAGGAAAAAAATAATCGCAAACATAAAAGATGTGGTTCATTACAAAAAATGAATACATAATGAACTAAAAATCAAATAGCATTCAAATCAGCCAAAAATTAATGTTCTCAGCAGACCCACCATAAATATAACATGAAATTATTGAAAGTATACTTGGTACAATAAATGTTACTACTATATTTAAACTACGTTTTAGTATTTTTTATTTTGTATCTACATAAAACAAATATTAGCTAGTTAAAACTAATTTTTGGAAAAAGTTGTTCTACAAAAAAAAATAATTTATTTCAATCACTTTAAAAATTATCAGTTATTATAAATTAGCGTAATAATTTTATTTTAACTTCCAATCATTGGTATTTTTAAATAAAATTATTTTAACCATTAACATAAACTTACCTGGAAATTAAAAAATAATAAATAATGCATTATCACGCTTTGAAAAAAAAACTATTAACAGAATCTAAAATTTACTTTCAATCCATGTAAAACACAGGATTTAATATAAGCACAATCAACAAAAATAACACATAATAGTAAATATACTCTCTACCTAAGATTCAAATACAGGTCAGATAAACCTTGAAAAATTTCCCAGATGACAAATGTAACTGGAATAATAAATATTGGAGACAAATTAAAAGATCCAGGCATAAACATCACCATTAAATGAGAATATCTATATTTACATTACAAATGCAGTAAGTCTATTTACAATTTTGTTATACTTTTAAAAATGGATGCATTACCTATAAAATATTGGATGTATATATGAGTGTGTGTAAGCACACAGGTCTCATTTTTATGGCAATCTTAACTTCCCTAATATCAAATTCTTTTAATTTAAATTACATTTTACACATTCTACATAATAGTTTGTCCTTTAATTGTATAATTTCAAAACTGTAAAATTTTTGCTTTGCAAGTTCCAAATTTTATTAGATATGTCATTTTGTAGAAATCATTGATAAAGGTACTTGAGTATAATTAAACACTATTAACCAATTTTTTTAAATGAATTTGAAATCTTTCTAAAGATGAATTCTAATTAACAAAAATTGCCACAACAAATACAATTTTAATTTAGCATGTTTAAAATCTAAATTATATACTATTTATATAAAGTATAATAAGAATATTGGTGAAGATTCAAACATAAAAGCTGTAATATTAAAGAAACCATCATTATGTTATTACAATAATATTTTTATCATTGCTAAAATATTTTTACAGAATTTCATTTCACAAAGAATGATCTAGAATAATTTTATTAATAGTATCACAAGTAATATTCTTCAGCAAACGTTTAAGATTTTAATTATAACTGATAATCTTTAATTATGTAGAGATCATTCATTTGGAATGATCTCTACATAATTAAATATTATCCAATTTTTTTAGGTTATTTTTTTTAATCTTTAATATTTTAAATTTTAATAGTATTTTATATAGTTTTTTATTTATCATAACAGGCCCAAAATTTTATGAAGAATTAATTTGTAGTTAGAGGCTTCAAATTTCTCAAAAATAACTAATTTTGTTGTGCAGATCCACAAAGAAAACATGTTTTTCAAATTAGTAACTATAAAAATGAAATCATTTTGTTCTACTTTATGTGACATTTAAAAAAAATTCAGTATACTAATTTGACTAAGTTGCATTAATTAAAATAAATGACATTTTCACATTTATAAACAATAAAAATTATGGTTTTTTTTAAAAAAGCTTTCATTCTATAGATAATTCTGTCTTTTGATAAACTTAAGTACAACCTATTACAGTTCTGAAATTATTTTGTTAATATTTCTCTTGTTGAAATAGAAGCCAATTTATAAAATCTCTTGTTGAAAGATACTTTCTCAAGAGGTTTATCATTTATATAATAGAAAAACTGTGTTAAATAAATAATAATTTGGTTCTAATTGAACAGATGGAAGAAACTTTTGATTTAACCCAAGTAAGATTATTGAAGACTTACTTTCATTGCAAATCTGTTCTTGAAACGATCACAAATTACTTTATTGTGGCAAAAATTCCACTCAGTATTTTAGTTGTTTACAATGATATATATTTGTAATTTTATTCTTTTTATATTGAACATTAACAAGAAATAAAAATTTGTGTATTTTAGGCAATCCTGCTTTCTGTAAGAGACTGCAGCAGAGAATACAGTTACTTCGGATTGAACTTAAACGCGCATAACAAATAAATAATTCTTTAAAAAAATATAATTAATGATAGCTTTATTCTCTTTCAAAGAAGCATAATAAGCCAATTGCTGATGCAGTGTTTTTTTCTACACAGATAATAATTCACAAAAGATATTCAGCTATGCATCATTTTAAAATTATTTTAAGAGCACATTTGTCAATTGACCTCCATTGTATATATGAAATATTTTCATTTCCCTTTTCAATCCATTGGCATACTTATAGTCATTTCTTTGGATAGAATGATATATTCATTAAGATAGTCTTTTGGAATTGATGAGATTCATATTCACCAAACAATTAGGCCAATCCATTTTATTTCATTATCAATTTTATCCACAAGTTTCAATGTAGGTCTTAGAACAAGGATCAACAAATTTTGAAAAACACAGCCTTTTCTAATTATTTCTTTTAATAAAATTAAAGCAGAAAGAATGATGCTTTGTTTAAAAAATTCCATTTTTTCCAAAGAGTTCAAAATGCCTACAGTTAGACATAAAAACTATATATATTTTATAATAATCAGTGTCAATTTAGTTTGGGTTCAACTCCTTAAGATGTTTTAATCTCAGATTGCTAACTTGAATAGTACAAAAATTAAAGATGGTTAATGAATGTGCAAAATACAATAGTCTCAATGAAAAAGATCATAGCTAAAAATTTTAGTTGGAGATTTGGATGTAGCACTAATGTTTAACGTCAAGTGATTATCTGGATTAAGTGAAATAAAAGTAAATTTTGGCTTCTAATGTAAATTTGTTATAGTTATCTAAAATCATTCTCTTTTTTAAATGCTTTTATTAAAATTGAAAAATCTGTTTATTATTTGAGGAAAATAGAAATATTTTTTCTTTTAATTTAATAACATTTTTCAACATTTAAAAATTGATATTGAATACATTTAAGTTCAATATAACTTATTGAGATTTTATACATTAGCTTAAAATGTCTATGAAAATGATAGGATACATTAATTTTTTAAATAGGTAATTTTAATTAATTGACAATACTAAAAACATAAAAATAATAGGGATAAACATTTCTTTTATATTAAATGCTTTTATTGACTGTGCACTAAAAAGAAAAAAAAAGTTTCTTCAACCCCAATTGGGACTTCTAGATTTAACTTGAAATAAAAACATGGGGGATGTCCAGAAATTAATTAAGTCAATCCGCTCCAATTGTGTTAAAGAAATAATTTTTTTTTTGCTTTTTAGTGCACGGTCAATAAAAGCATTTAGTATAAACAAAAATTTTATTTCTAAATTTGAGTAGATCTCAAAATCTTAATTTCTTATATGTTCAAAGAAACTTATTAAAAGATGGACAAATGGTTGTTTTCATTTTTCTAATTTGTTTCTAACTTGAAATTTTATAGGTCCACATATAGAAAATATTTTTTTGAGAAATTCAAATGCATCTGACTGCAAAATATCTTAAGATAAAACTATGAAATTTATGATATTTTCATACAATATTAAATGGATTTCAAAGTTTCATTAAAAAAAGTAAAAATTGCTAAAATAATTTGCACATCTATTTTATATATAAGATTATTTATAAAGAATATTAATATGGTGCCTCATTTTTACATTGTCTGATAGCCAAAATGAAAAAAAAAATTAATTAATTACGAGCAAAGCAAAATATTTTAAGTTTTCAAATATCAAAATTATTCACCTTTAAGTATGAACACTGTTTATGAAAAACCTTAATATAATATTGCCATTTTCATGTTTTGCTTTCTTTGGTTGCTAAAATGAAAACAAAACAAACAAACAAACAGAAAAACAAATAGTAAAAATAATCCATATAGTTTACTTATAATCTAGCGCAGAGGTGGACAAATAGCGGCCCAAGGGCCACATGGCCTGCTAAGCGTTTTTATGCGGCCCACCAAGACAATCAGAAAAATCCGCCTTGAACTGAGATTTCCTTCCTGTGCGCGACCGAATATTCGTCTCCTATTTTCCACTAGGAAGGCCACATCAATACACATGCACAGTGTAGATACAATGTGCAGTGCTTTTCCAATTGATCTGGTTAATTTCAATTTTGTCTTTGCATTAGAAAATATATACATTTCCAACTTTAGTGAAACCATGAAACTTCTGAAAAAATGTAAAATTGATGATGAATGTTGTGTGTTTAATGAAGAATGGATAAACAAATATTTCTTTGGTAATACAGGGAATAAAGCAGTGTGTTTATTGTGTCATGAAAAAAAGGTGCGGCCCTCCGCTAACTTTTGTTTCCACAAAGTGGCCCCCAATGCGGCCCTCTGCCAGCTTCTGTGGCCCCCGAGCCAAAATGATGCCCACCCCTGGTGTAGTGCAAATCAAACATTTTTAAATTTGCAAACAATAAAATTTGATATCATTTACTAGTTTATTAGAATTAATTATCAGGGCTAAGAAGGAATAGGACTTATGAATATATGTATATTTGGATATGTGTGTACACACAAACACAATTTATAAGTTTATTAGTTCACAACATAATTTTAATTTTTAAAAAAACTATGATAAAAAACATGGTTTTGAAATAAAGTCATCTACTGGCATTTAGTAACATCTTGTAAAATAAATACATGCACATACATATATATATTACACATATATAATTTTTTTATCTTCATTAAATTTTAAACTAATAAATAAACACACTTTTAATAATATATATGTATATTTATTATTTTACGTTTTAGTATAATAGATCAAATAAAACTCAAAGCGCTTAATACAAAGACAGTTTAATAAATGATGACTATAAATACGTACAATCCTTCTGATATGGAATAACCTTTAAAATTGTTATCCATTACCAAAGTAAATAGTAACAACTTTTTTCTCACATTTTTTTTTTTTAAAGATGACTATATATTTTATTCTTTGTCATCAATACAGATATTTACAAATTATTTCCCAACTTACTTTCTTTGCTCAAGGAAAAAAAAAATCTTACAGAAAGACAGGTCAAATTTTAATGTCAAAAAAAAAATTGACCATTTACTGACTAGTTTTTAAATGATAAAAAGTTTTTTTTTAAAACTTTACAATTTTGCTCTTTGTAAAAAAAAAAAAAATTATTATATAGTTTTTAAAATTTATTTATCCATTAATCGCTTAATAAACAACTTTGGAGAAGAAAAATATATACACATATATATATATTTCAATTTCTTTCATGATATTTCATAAGATTTATAAAACATTTTGTGTATTGTCTCATGAATATGAAAGAAATGGTTTCTTTTTTTTTCTTTGTTTTTTTATATTCTCCCAAATTAAATTAATATAAAAGTTCATTGTAATTATTATTTTTTTTTTGAAATTTGATTCCAATAATTTCAAATAAAGATATATAACATTCATTTTTCTTCACAATGATATTGCATTTCTCAACTTTAAAGAATAAGCAACATAAAATTCAGTCACTAGAATTATCATCCGCTGTGCTTTGCCTCCTGTAATGTCGCCTAGCACGTTCTACTCTATTTTTAAAGCGTTTAAATTCCAGCCAAGTGGAATTACCATTACTACCACTTACTTCACCATTGGTGTCAGGTGGATTAGTATGGCTACTTCCAGCTTCATGAGAATTGTTTTTATCTTCCATACCATTTATTTTCAGACTATTATTTGATGCTTCAGCTATTGGAGAAGAGAGTCCTCCAATTTCTGATGTTTCTGAAATGTATTCTGAATCATTATTTCCATTTTCTATGGATTTCACACAGTCTGACTTTTGATTTGATTCAGTTTCTTTATTTTCTTTTTGACTTACAATTCCATTGGTAACAGCAGTTGTGTCCATTTTTACTTCCAAAAGTGATATAGCAGGCTGACTATTTCCATTACTATTATTCACAGTTTGTGTTTTATTTTCATCAGAATCAGAGTCTGAAATATCCTGCAAAAGACGAGCTCGTCGTTTGCGCAACAATCGTCTTTTGTCATTTTTGAGGGGTGACAGCTGAAGAAAAACTGGCAATGATTGCCTTGTGTCAGTTTCTTCACTATCGCTGTCATCTGTGACATTATTATTTGCAGATTTCTTAGTTGCACAAGTGGCAGTAGCTGATGCTGGTGTTTTTTCAAGTGATATACGTAACTTTTTCTTGGGGGTTTCAGAAGTGTCACTATGATCAGAGTCAAGCTTCCAGCTTTTAATCTTTTTTTTTTTAACACGTTGTGATTCTACACGAGTATCTGAAACTAACCTAGATTGCTGTTCTCGCCTTTTTTGTGCAATCAACTGGGATATACTTGGTGGCCTTTGACTTGTACTACTTGAGGGTCGATTAACATCTGCAGGACGATAATTTTCATTACGGACCACTTCTTCATCTAAATTCAACAAAGTAAATGAATAATCACTCTGAGTAGTATTTAAAGTCCTATTCATAGCACTAGCATATGCAATAGTGAATGGGCTTAAGCCCCGATCATCATCACTTGCACCTGCTGATGAAAGAGAATCTGAATCAGAACTTGATGGTTCTATAAATGTGCTTAGTAAATAGGAGTCTGTATTTGTGCTTGATAAACTGCTATCTGATGTCCACCCTTCAATTTCTCGCTGGACTAGAGAGTCAAAAAATGCCATCATCCGGGGATCTTCTTTTGTTGACTGGTGACTATAATCATGTGACATAACTTGTCCACTACGTAAAACTAAATTTATATATTCCTCATGAGAATAGACTGGTCTTTCTTCAAACATTGCATCATCATCTTTAGTTATCCCTCCTGATTTTCCAGAAAGGGGAAATGGGCTCCATACCTTTAATAATATGCGTATAAAAAAATAAAAAAAAGAGATTAGAAACATGTTAAAAATAAACATTTAACAAATAAAAAATAATATAATATTGAACTTTAATGAAAAATATTTATAAATTAGCAAGTTAAGCAAATATTCATTTATTATATTATAATTATAAAGGTAAAAGTGAAATAGAAAAGTTATTTTAATCTAGCCAGTCTTTAAACACATATTAAACAAAATACCCTATATTTTAGTTATATTTTATATACAAACAAATGAAAGTACCAATTCATAAATAAATTATATATACTGTATATAGAAAAATATAGTGCTCTTACTCAAGTTTCTCAGATAAATACTTTTCCCTGATTAAATAAAAAAATTCAACACCTACTTCCACCATTTATTTAAAACATCCATTAGCTGCAAGAAACTCAAAAAGTTCTTACACTGTTACAAATTGTAGTCAAGTAAAAAACAATTTTTTTTTTTTAGAAAAAAATAAACTGATAAAAATAGGCATAGGGGGATCCTGATGTCTTTAACGATCCAAAGGATCGTCCAAAAGATGCATTACTTGATAAACAAACTAATCAGACTGAACGACAAGAAAAAAAACTTTATTCGACCTTTTTTACATTAAATTTAATATATGTATGTTATTCTTCTAATAGTAAATTAAGTGTTTAAGCAAAATTAAAATACAAAAACAAATCAATGCATTAACAAACTAATGTCTCGCAACTGCCATGACTGTTTAAGAAGTTGCGCTTATAACAAAACTTTCCCTATTTTTAAACCATTACAAAGTCTTCACAAATACTGAGACGGTTTGAAAATTTTTTGGACATCATAGTACATCATTTAAATGTAATATAATAATTTATTAAATGACATTTCAAATTAGATGATAGTACAGACTCAATACCGATCATTTGTAGGGTAAGAACAGGCTGCTTGAAAGTAGTGTGAATTGCGAGATATAATTAGCATAACACACTACAAGGCATTACTGGCGGTCTCAAAAATGGTATATTTAACTGTTTTTGAGTAGCACCAGTGCCGTCAAGTAACTGGTACGGTCGTTGATACTACTACCAAAAAAAAAAAAAAAAAAATTATATAAATCCTTACTCATGCTAAAATAATAAAAGTCTGATAATCATAAAAATTTAAAGAGCCATTTTGTAATTTTGTGTTGAAATTGCTGAAATATAGAATTTGATTTACAATATATTATCCATATTTATATTTGGCATATTAACTGTCTATTATATACTGATACGTTTTCTGGTTCACTTACACAAATTTTTAAATCATGTTTTTCAGATTATAAACTATGATATGTTTCAAAATTATTCTAAAATGCTGCAATAAATAAATAAAAAAAAAAAATTTAGAATTAAAAAATATTTTTTTAATACTATAATTATTAGTTAATTAATGTATTCAGCCATTCATTACTAGATTCAAATCCCTATTTTAAGATCTCAAGCGATACCCAAATTATGACCCTATAATAATCTAAGCAGCAATACTTTGAAAGAGGATTACAAAAAAAAAAAAAAAGGTGTAATCAAAATGATTTAATTAGCATGGTAAATATTTATACATTTTTAGTGTAAATAAATAGGTTAAAATATTAAGAAATTAATATAATTTATGCAAAAATGATACCCTTCAAATAAAATTGAAAAAATGTCACTCAAAAATCTATCTACATATTTTCTTTAAAATTATACATTTATTCCTTCTGTATGACAAATAGTTTTTTTTTTTTTTAATTGACATTATTTTCGAATCTAGATAATAATTTAGTTATCATTAGCTAAAACTGTATAAATTAAAAAATAAATAAATCATTAATGACTTATTAGAAAAAAAATTCCTCCATTTATTTTTCTCAGTAAAAATGCTTTTAAACTACCACAAAAAAATAATAAAGATTCAGACATTTAATGCTTCTAGTTCATCTGATGAGTGAAAGTTATTCTTAAAATATAAATATATAATGGGCATTGTTAGAGTATTGGAAACTTTAGAATTATAATTATTATTTTTGTAGATTATTTTATAAATATATATATATTACTAATTGTATTTATTGTAGTGTAATGTAAATAATGTCCAACAGGTGGAATTGCTATAGAGTAGTTGGTCATGTGACTTTATAAAATAAAAGATCACTATAAGATTCCAATAAGAAATGAAAAGCCCTGGTTAAATGTGTTAAATATTTTTTTATTTATATTTAGTTGTCTGTTTCAATTTTGTTTTAGATTTATTATTTTTAAATTTTATATAAAAAGTTAACATTATGGACAAATTTTAAACACTGAAATTTGATCATTTAAAGTATAAAATGAGAGATCTAGAATGTCTATGCTGGTAGATGGTTATGATATAATAGAGTTGAAGTGAAAGTACACTGACAAAAACTAAAAAACTTGAAAATATTAAACTGATTTGATAAATTGATTGATCATAAATTAGTCTAATTGGTCTAAACACATGTTATCTAATATTATGTTCATAAGAAAACCCTCCCACTTACATACTACTATCCAGTAAATTATCAATAAAATATAATTATTTTTGTTTATTTCTTATTAATAAAAACCTAAATGTTAAAATAAATTCTCTTACAATACTTTAATTATTAATAGATACTAGGACTACTTTTATCATTGATATATCTCACACCCTAAATCAGAATCACTATCTTCAAGCTCTTATATCCCTTGCCTTAAATAATTAAACTACTTTTCTTCCTACCCGAGATCAAATTCTTTTCCTATATTTCTTTCTTTTTACTCTCAGAGCCATTTCCAATATATCTTTCATAATTCTCTTGCTTCAAAATACATACTAAATTCAATTTAATTACTTCAATATTTTATTTATTTATTTATGCTTTTCAATTCTCCCTTTATTGTTTATCTTATTTCTCCAAAATATTTTTTCCATTTTAAATCCAGATCTCTAAAGTCTCCAATTTTTTCTCTTTTCTTACTTGCCTATATCTTAACTCTATCATCATAATCATTTTCGACTAGTATCGATCCACTATAGGATGAAGGTCTCTCTAAGTTCAATATATCTTCTCCAATCTCTAGCCTCTCTTCTCTACATTGCCCCAGCACACTCTTATTTCAATGATCTACCTTATATATAGTCGCTTTCTAGGTCTTTTACAATCTCTTGGAATCCAGTTTAAGAATTCAACTGTCTATCGATTATCATTTCTTTCCCAATCCAACTCCACTTCAGTCTCTTAATTCTTTCAATGATGTCAGTAACACCTGTTTGTTCTCTGACCCATGTATTTCGTTTTCGATTATTTTTGCTACTCCTAAAATGCATCTCTCCATACTTCACTGAGTGGTCTGAAGTCTCTGATCACTCTTCTGTTATATGTCTCAAATCCATAAATAAGAGCTGGTAAAACACGTTTTTTAAAAAATCTTTTTCAAACACATAGGTATATTTCATTTTAATATCAAGTTATTTCTATCAAAAAGACTCCAATCAAGTTTAATTCTATGATAAATTTCATCCATTATGTTCCCATCTGTAGTAATAATCTGGTCAAAGTATTTGTAGTTATTAATTTCTAAATAAAGTGGTAAACAAAACATTTACAAATTTTCTTAAATATAATTTCAATAGATCACAAATAATCTCCAACTCATTACAAATTGCTAGCTATTTGCACTTTTCACTAATTGCCTTAATATTATTTCCATCATCAGTTATCCATCTATCCAACTATTTAAAAGCCTTCCCTATAACTTCATAACTAATGCTGTGTTTTAATTGTTTTAGTTTTCTTTCTATTAGAAAAATCAATTTTTCATCATTTTTCTATTTACTGATTTCAGTCCAGTATATTTAAATAAGACCGAAAGGTAATAGAATATTATATTTCATTTACCATTAATAAAATATTGACTGCTTTAACATTTTTTTAAAAATAAATTGTTCAAAGATAAAGGATTATAAATTATTAGAACATTCAGCATAATCTGATTGATTATAACGTTGCACAAAGATCCGTTCTTTTTCTAATATTCATAAAATTATGAAGCAATGCAAATAATGTAATTTGTATAATTAAACAAATAATACATTCATAACTATATGTTAGAAAATTGAGGCTATAGGATGTAAAAATGAATCAATCAGTTTACGGGACATATTTGGGGGACAATCTTGTCAATTGTGTAAAGAGGAGATTGATCTCTATGCCAATAGTGATCTCAGTCTTATACTAATAATGCGAATGGTTAATCAGCACATAATTATCATAATACTAGTATAAAATTCATTTTATGTAAAGAGATTCACTGATTAAATCCCACATCAAAACATGTAAATAAATAAATAAGATATCATAAATATAGATAAGAAAATTGAGGTGATGTAATCTCTTCTAAGTTACAAATACCTTTCTCTTCAGATATTAATTAGATGATGTAAAAATCATAACAATCGCTAATAGAAAAGACCAATATATATTGGAAATGAAAAAAAGTATATGGTGTTATGAACAAATTATGTCATCTAAATTTGCTTACATATATTTATAGTATCATTATTTGTTTAACTATATATTTCAATGTAGATTTATTTGCTCAGGTTTTTTTTTGTTATTTTTATGAAAAATGAATTTTATAAGTCTGCTTTGTATGTTGATTAGATGTGTTGAGATAGACTTGGATTAAATTAGACCACTGTATTAATTATTTATACTTTAAAATTAGATCAGTCACAATTGCATTATTTAACATAAAAAACAAAATCTCTATTTGGGATGGAAATTCGTCTTTTCTCTAGGCATTTGGTAAGGAAGAGTATTCACAAAATATGTGTTACTTGCAAATTGATTGGTTCAATTTTTATAGCTTATAGCAACTAAAAAATAAACTATACAGTAACTGTAAGAGATTTCATTCCCTCTATTTGCTTACATTCAGATTATAAATGGGCATAAATATTCTTTTGCATTGCTTATATAAAATTTAAAATAAATTGTTCAGTCAAATAAAAATTTATAAAATATGCTTTTTCTTTATGTATTCTTATGATTTTTTAAAATCAAGATGCTTTATAGAGCCTTTGCTAGAATAGTCTAGCTGATTAGACTCATCTTAAATTCAATTACTATGCTATTGTTCCAGATCAGGCCAGCAACATCTAATTGAGAGGAAAATAATATCCCTCAAAATGGCAGTAGCTTAAGAGTAATCTGTATATTATTATTAGCATTAAATGTACTTGGAAAAGTATAAATAAAACTTGAATTTTTGAGTATAACAATATAATTACTTGATAGAAATAGTCTAATATAATACTACACATACATGTATAATTTTAATTATACCTGGAGACAGTGCAAATTCATCAAACCTCTGATTATATATATAATATTAACACAATCAGTTTCTAAGTGCTCCTTATTATTAATATACCAATTTCTTTATCAAACTAGTTGCAGAAAATGATAATTTATATATGCTATCTCATGTTCTTATAGAGAAAACCAGTTTGATAAATGATATAAAGACTGAATCATAAATCAATCTCACACATTAAAAAAAAAAAAGGCTTTTTCAACCCAACCATGCATTATCCTTCACCTGATGGAATAAACATCACATGATCACTATCTCATACTAGCATATAATTGGAATAAAATTTTTACTCATTTTAAAACAAATGTGAGTGAATAATCTAAGATCGAATATGAAATAATCATTTAATGTCTAAAACCAACAGTTATCAAAAAGCATGGGGAAAGTTGGCTGCTCCAATATTTAAATTTGATTTGAAATGCTGTATATAACAATGAAGAAATGGGAGTATAAAATAAAATGTAGGTACATTTGGGAAACTTTTAAAGAATTAAAAAATAAATTTTATCTCTGATCTATATATTTGTTCACTAGTTTTTAAAAAACTTATTTCTAAAAAAAAAAAAAATTCATTAATTATTTCTTTAAAATAAATACGAGAGGTCATCGCAGCAGCCTTGCAAGCAAGTAGTTGGTTGCAGATGGTTGTGGGTTCGCGTCCCGGCCGATGCTATGACATATGAAAAAAAAAAAAATGAATTTAATTCCACGAGTCAAGAAATAAAATGAAAATGACATCATCTTCTTATAGAATTCTGGTTATTTTAAAAAAGCATTGTAGGAGCAATGCATAGAACAAGAATAAAAGACCTTCAAAAATATTTTTTTAAAAAAAATATGGGAGTGGAATGAAAATTAGGTGGATAATCTGATCTAAAATCAAACAATTGTTTTGATTAATGAGATTTTGGAAGATTCTTCCAAATGGGAAGTAACTTAAATGTTTGGTTATTTAAAAATCTACATGGTGTCTCTGATTTTTTTCCGAAGGTGATGTTACACACATACACGTATATATATGCTAGAAATTAAAAAGTAAACTTAAATTACTAAAGTTATTGTTTTTTTCTTCCTAAAACGATTTCTGTAGTATATTGCACAATTTTAATTACTAAGCTTAGAAGTTGGCATTAATATAAAAAATATAAAACAAAAATCCTTACAAATTAAAAAAAGATATTAAATAAGTTCCATTTAAAACTTTTTGTTGCAGGAGTTCAATAAATTGTCCTACTAAAATAATAATGATGGTGACTGAAAAAAAGTTAGATTAGGTATGTATATATACTGACCATATAAGCAAAAATATGACTGCAATATAATGTGCCTTCTATTGTTGAATTTTAACTTTGCTATCTATATGCTTAATCTTATTTGTTGGTTTTTTATGATTCGCTTCAATTATAAATAAAGAAATTGTGTATATGTTAGATATTATGACTTATCACTTCATGAGAAAAGAAAGATCAGGAAAATCAAAACTAAATTTCTAAATAAATGTACCATAATCTAAAAGTGAACAATGCAAAGAATTTATTATAAACTTTGTAAAACTTATGTCTCAAATGTGTATAACATTAGATAAAAAATATTAAAAACATTTAGTTCATTCTGCACATACATATCATCTGATGTAAATACTTACCTTTTACCCATGACAAAGCTATAAATGTAAAATATTAGAATATTAAAAAAAAGATGTGTGATATTTCCAACATTGATAAATCTATATCAGAAGCCAGTATATGATTAGTTTTTTAAATATAGACATCGATTACAATATAATTTGTAATATTTGGTTATATATTTTAGGAGAGAAATTAAAAATAAGGGAATTCCAAAAAGCTAACAGAAGAAGAAGTAAAAAAAAAAAAAGACAATGTTAACACAAAGCCAAGAATTATCTTTCAGAGAACTTATGAAATTAACAAAAAGTTTCAGACTTGAATAAGTAAACTCAAGTATTATTAATTTCAGAAAAAATCAAACAGAAATGGCAAATATTATATATAGAGCTTGTAAAACAAACTCTTAATAAGATTGAAGAATACCCCCCAACCTCAGACTGGTTTCTGCTACTGGCATCCTCAGTGAGGTGCTAAGATATTCAATCATTAGATTAAAAATACTAGGACAAGCCCAGCACTTTATCTAATATATAACTATTAAATAGAAACTCTGAAAAATCAAAATATAACTAGATGCAAAGATAAAAAAAATAATAATGGAACATATAAAAATAGTAGATGACTTTAAATTCACAAGATACATGAATCGTCAGTTTGCTTCTTTGGATAAATCATTAATAAATAAAAATACCGCTGTAAAAAAATATGCATCAGATCAGCATTTGATAATTTCATTAATAATCTAAAATAGATCATTCTTCTGACATAAAAAATACCCCCCAAGGAAAGTTAGACAAAATAAAATAAAAGAGAGGATAGTAAAACATTAAGTGAAAAAAACACATCAAATAGAACTGTGATCAGAACAGGCTTAATTGTTTAGGTAAAGCATGATCTAATTGAACTTATTTTATTTTAATTAATCTTATCTTACAAAAAAAAAAAAAATTGAAGTAAAAGAAACACAGAATAATCAGAACAGAAACGAAACCATTCAATTATCATCACAATGAATGAGCTGTGAATAAATCTTAAAGCAACTATCATTCTAAGAATCTAAAATATTACCAAATTCACTCTTTTCTTTATTTTCCTATAATATCTTATATAAATACAATTTATCCAAACCCTCTTCGAACACTTTTTAGCAAAACCCTTTATTTGTACATATATATACATAACTATATAAATAATACCATAAAAGTGTAAACAATAAAAAACTAAACTAAAAACAATATAAAATATATAAAAAAAACTAATAAAACAGAAATAAATAATCAAACCCAAATAAAATAATCCAATTAATATAAAATAAAATTACAATATAAATAAAAAATAAATATAAATTATACATGTGTATTCCTAACTGTATACATATATATTCAAAAATAACTATTAATCTAAATATATTATTCATTTTTATTATTATTAACATTCTCCTAATTATTTCTATTCTTTATAATCTTAAACTTTATGGTTATTAACTAATATTGTTTTCATTCTTCTGTTAAAAATAATATTTTATATTTATTATTATTTTTTAATATCTAAAATCTATAAACATTATAACCTTTGAACTTAACCCGTTTCACTTTAATTTCTTAAAAAAATGTTTTTTTTTCTTCAAAAAATTATCTTATGCCTTAGCTTTCTCTATTACATATTATTTAAACTAAATATATATATTCCCATGGCTCTTTATATATATTTTTTTATTTTATACACTTTAATTTTTATTATTATTATATAATTCTCATAAATTTATATTATACTGCTTTATATGTAAATATTATGCTAAGTTTTTTTTCTAATATGTAACATCTATAAATATACCCATGTTTATACTCCTATTTAACTTAACCATTTTTTACAACACATAATTCATTTATAAACAATTTTCTCTTTATATATTTACCTCCATATTTATATATACATATATTTATATATTTATCTCCATACATATAAAATTAGTTGTATGCATTCAAAAATATACAGGGCTGCAATGTATTGTTCAAGGAAAGAAGACTATATTAAACAAAAAGATTTAATAATCAATGAGTTAAAAATGAGTGGTTTCCCTGTAGATATAATTAAGAAAAGTATTAAAAAAATAGAGTATAAGATAAATAAAAATGAAAAGAGTGAGGAAAAAAAGGTGAAAACAGATATATAGGAATAAAAACAAATAATAATATTATAGTGAATAAGTTTAACAAAATTATAAAGAAGATTAATAAAAAATGTGAAAAAATAACTACTACAAAAATAGTTAATAAAAAAAGAGAAAACACATTAAATTTGATAGATGACAAACACATAGGATATAATAAAGAAATAATTAATAGAGTATATGTGATAAAATGCAAACAATGTCTAGATAGTGGGATTGATAAAACAAATATGTGGGACAAATAAAAAAATCTATAAAAACCAGATTAAAACAACATATGTCAGATAATAAATCATCGATATATATATATGAAAAAAACAGGACACAAATTTACACAAAGTTCAATAAAAATGAGGTTACATACAGAAAATATTAAAGAAAGGATAATAAAAGAAGCAATACTAATAAAAAAGATAAAAGCAAAATTTAATAGGGATTAGGATGAGATTGGTATAGATATAGTTATTAAATAAGATATATGGAGGGAAATATATAAAGAGAAAATTGTTTATAAATGAATTATGAGTTATAAAAAACAGTTAAGTTAAATAGAAGTATAAACATGGGTATATTTATAGATTAGAAGAAAACTTAGCATAATATTTACATATAAAGTAGTATAATATAAAAATATATAAATAAAAAGTTTTAGGAAGTATATATTTAGTTTAAATAATATGTAATAGACGGAGCTAGGGTATAAGATAATTTTTTTGAAAAAAACAAAACGTTTTTGTGAACTGGCTAAGTTCAAAGATTATAATAATTATAAAATATTATTTTTAACAGAAGAATGAGTAAAGAAGTAATAGATATTATATGATTTAAAATTAAAAGAATATTAGTTAATAACCATAAAGTTTAAGTTTATAAAGAATAAAAATATTTAGGAGATTGTTAATAATAATAAAAATAAATAATATATTTAGATTAATAGTTATTTTTGAATATATATGTATACAGTTAGAAATACACATGTATAATTTATTTATTTTCTATTTATATTGTATATTTTATTTTTTTATATAGTTTATCTTGTTTTCAGTTTAGTTTTTTGTTGTTTATATTTTTTATGGTATTATTTATATAATTATGTACTGTATTTTATTTTGTTCATTACATCATAACTCTGAAGAAGACTGCAGGACAAATAAAGGGTTTTGCTAAAAAGTGTTCGAAGTGGTTTGGATAAATTGTATTTATATATTCTAAGAATCATGTCGTTATATACAGTCTGACATACTTTGATTTAGATAATTTTTATTTACAAATATATATTCTTTTATTGTTTAGGGATGTATGTGCCTAAAATACAAATTTAATTGTAATTGGGGGGGGGGGCAATTAAACAGAGATAAAAGTAGCAACCTCTTTCAAAGATATAATATATATATATTTAATATTCAGGATTTTTAAAGGCAGTAGTTAGTTCTCCTTGTCTTCTAATATATATATGTATTGCAAAAATATAGCAGACTTAAGAGTATTTTGTAAAGAATAGAAAGTAAAAAAAACAAAAATGATTTTTAATCAAGTCATAGTGAAAATTTGAATTATTGAACAGTAAAATATTTTAATATTAAGGAAATATGATTATGCACCTCTCTAAGAAGTGCCAAAGCATGAAACCATGGTCACAGGTTTGGGGAGGGGGATCCTGACAGAGATATTTTAAATGCTTTCTCTAGCTAAGCATTTATCACAAAGCTTGTTGAGGAATTGGCAATCCTCATTGTTTATAACTTACAAGCTTAAGAGATAGGGTCATGTGATCTATGATTCTTATTTTGACTATTTATAATTATGCTTAGATTATAATTTGTAAAATAACTATTAAAAAAGTTTTACACATTTTATGAAAAAAAAAAGAAAATACTAAAAATATTGAATTTATTTTAAAGCAAATTAATCCCAGCCTAAATATATAAAGGAGATAATAAAATAACTTTTTTTCTTCTGAATTTATAAAAAATAATTTATTTATTTATAGATATTGACATAAGTTTTTCTGTGAGAAAGAAAAGCTTTGGAGATTGATAAAGAGAACAATTATGAAAAAATTATTTAAGTGCTACTTATTAACATTTGTCAAACGATGCCTTAAAGTTAAATTAATATAAAATTTATTGTATTGTTCTTACTTATAAGAATAACTATTAGGACAATAATTAATATTATTATTACTTTTATTAATATGTTTGTGGCAAACTTTCCATACTATACAAATCTAATTTTATTTCAAATCTTTGATATAGAAAGTGATTTTTAGAAAAATGAAACTTTTTTTATACATTTCATGTTAACAGTATATTATATTTTGCGAATCGTATTCTTTAATTACAGATAGGGTGAACTGAAAATTGCCATTTCCATATATTTATTTTTTTATAATATAGAGTATATTTCTTTAATTTTCTAGAGTTCAGACATGGATCATATTCACTTTTGAAGAGAAGGAATATTACATTTGTCATGTCAATAATTTGACTGTTTTATCACAAGCATTTTGTTTGAGCAGAAAAATCATTCTAAAGGATCATGAAAGTAGCCATGCTTAAAATAATGGATTTATTAAACGACATTACAAATCAGAATATAAGAAAAGGTCATATTATATGAGCATTTCAAATAGATTGTTAGACAAACCAGATTAGTATGCTCCAAAGTTAAAATGATAGTTGCATTAAAAAATAAGTCATATTCCAATCACATTCAAGGGAAAATTAATGTTATTGCTTTAGAAGCATTTAAACTATCAGTGCTGAATTTCAACAGCTATTAAACACAAAATTGTTCAATTGAAAATTCAGGATTCTTACACTACTGGGGCATGGAATTGACTTAAAAAGGATGTTAAGGATACAACTCTTGGGCTTATTAGAAAAATGATCATAACTAGTTTTCTTACAGTACTCCTTTCGTTGGTGACTTGATTAAAAGGAAATGTGCAGCATTTCCTGTTGCGCTGTATAATAAATTGTATGTAGTTTCATAACCAATATTGAAATTTAAGAGAAAGAAGTTCAACAATAGAAATGAGGCCTAAAAATAATTGACGGATTGAAGCAGCAAAGAAGATACAGACCTTCGCTGATCATGGTCACTGTAAACGTATTTTATACAATGAAAAATTTTAATCCTACTATATCAATCAATGATATTCTATTAAATGCTGATAATGATAATTCAAACAAATGAAGAAGTATTTTGTTTTAATCATTTTTTGAGTAGAGTCATAAAAACTGAGTTGAAAACTTTTAACGATACATTCATATTATCCACTCATTTAGATTTGGAAAGACATACAGCTTAGTGAAGTGAAACAACTCTTTGTACTCTTAAGAATGGAATAGCTACAGGAACGGATGAAATATCTGGAAAAATTTTAAAATATAACGATAAATATATTTTAGCTCCAAAATTATCAGAATTTTTTAAAAATATAAGAATCATGAAGTCATGCCATCTGAATTAAAGAAGTAAACAGGACCGCTGCAATAATTTTTGTTGAATATAATTATTACCCACTACAACAAAAACATTTCACGGATTTTTTTGAAAAGGCTGTTTTTTAATTATAAATAGTTACTGGAGTTTCAATATGGTTTTAAAGATTAATACAAGAAAAATGTCAAGAACAAAAGAATGATTTATACATCAGTGTCACTGATTTGGTCACATGGCACTATTTGAAATGAATTAGTTGTTCATCAAAGTTTACTTGTATTATACAGGTTCTACATGATAGAATGAAAAAAAGGATTAATACATAGTGTTAATATTGTAGATAGAAAATCAGAGGCATTTAAGATGAAAACTGGTGTTAATCAAGGATATTTTTACTTGCTCCAATACTGCTTTCAATTTTTATCACAATAGTCATTGAATTATTTATAGACGACTTAATGAATTAAGTATCAAGCTGAAGTACAAGTTTGATAGTGTAATTTTTAATATGAATTTATTAAAAGCAAAAACAAGATCTTCATTTCCTTGAATTCTGAATTTATCGTATGCTGATGATTGTGTGTTTCTCTTGCCAATTTGAAATACGATCTACAAAAAGTATTTAATGTTTTGAATACAGCATACAAAACCCTTGATTTAGGAATTAATATTCAAAAAGATTCAAGTCCTTTATCAAAATAGTGATGGAAAAAAAAAAAATCTTAACTTTTTGTATGGGTGGTTACCAATTTGAGATTGTAAAGCTAATTTAAATATTTTTTGATAGCTTTTTAAAATAGAGAAATGAACCTGTTGAGATGAAGCATAGATTCCAATATAATTAAGATTCATGACAATGAAGTAAATTCTGTAACTAAATTCGTTGCATATAAAGCCATTATTGTATGGAAATAAAACTTGAGACATTCTACCAATAACATAAAAGCATTAAAAAAATTTAATTTAAAGATGCTCCATAAAATTCTAAAAATACAATGGAGAGATTAAAAGACCAATTAACACAACATACGTTCTTCACTTTGCTCGATACGATACTATAAATTCACTAGTGTAAAATTATATATTTCATTGGATTAACGATGTGAGTAAATAAACAATAGTGAACTTGTGTATGGTTTTATGGGAAAAGCAGATTCCATTTACAATATAAAGATCATCGTACAGACATTCTAGCGAAATGCAATGTTGATTGCTTTTATTGGCAAGATGTGCTGCCTAAAGATAGAATACATAATAAACTCTTTCAGAGAAAAAAAATTGCTGCAGAAAACAGTATTACAAAGTATAAAACAGAATTGTGGATGGCTATATTCTACATGTGGATATATTTGTTCTGTAAAGTCATCACAAAACTCACTTCTAGAGTATTATTATTTTGCCTTTCCTCCCCTTAAAGTTGAAATAGCTATAATTGTTTGTGAATGACTGTTGATGATAATAATTATTTACTATAAGTAAAATTAAGCATCCTTTTTTTTATTTTTATTAAAAAATAAATTTATTTTGAAAAGTACATGAATTATGGTACATAAATTACTTGAAATTAAGGATTCATAGGTGTCCCGCTGCATGCTTTGCTCACACAAGGGACCTGGTCGTATTCAGTCCTGTGCTTTTGTCTGCACCGGTCTACCCCTGTGCTGTTAACTAGATTCCATGGGATCCCCAATTGTCAATTATTGTGTAGCTAAACTGCTTTATTCATGGCACCCTGGCTATTAGATGATTAAAACCAAGGTTTGTCAGGTGCATCACGTCACTCTTTGCATTGCAGGGGTGTTGTCGTCCCTTGCAGACATGAATCTGCAAATTTAGGGACCCACTAATCTCTGCAACTTTGTCAACCTCAATGATGCATTTAGGCCACCATTCGCAGTTATCCCACTTACTGCAGCACGATATAGCTTTACTACCCATCTCTATAGTTTGGACAGGATTTTAGTAGTAATATACTTCTCATCATCTATATGACAGTTTTGTATATTAGTAATTAAAAAAGATAACATAGAATTCATCCTGGATCTCTACATTAACTTATAAAGAGAGACAAACTATGGAGAATAGATGAAAAAAAGAATGCAGGCCCCAATCATGAACTTTAAAACTAATATCAATTTAGTGACTTGGAATATAGCAAAAGAAAAAATAGCACGAAAGATATATACATTTATATTTAGTTATAAGTGACTATCTATGCGTAAAAATAAAAGGACTACCAAGAACTTCCAAAATTAAATTACGATTGTCTCTTAGTCTACAAAAAGCTAAAATCACAATATGCATTTTTTTTACATAATAAGTACTATGATTTTAAGATGAGTTGAGCTTACATACTATAATATATTCCAAAAATTATAAAATATATTTAGGAGATTTTTAACATAAAATATAAACATGATTCTTGGTAATAATTTTAGCATTATAAATATTAATAACTTTATAAATCCACACAACGAATATAATGCCCAAGTCATTTTATGATAATATGGTTAAAAACATTTAAAAATATTTGTAATTCACTTCTGAAAGTAAATGTATTATTAAATATTAAAACAAAAAATTTACCTTTACAACTTTTTCAACACCTGAAGATACTACAAGAAAATGCTTTGGATCAAATCGCACTTGATTGACTATCGACCTGTGGCCCCTTAATACAATCTGAGCTTCACTGACCCATGGAGCTAAAAATAAAATAATTTTCATTAGATCAAGATCAATCAATATATTTAGAATAAAAAATATGTAGTTTTATTTAGAAAGTATTAAAACTAAAAATTGCTAAACAATGAGATATAATGTATTTTTTTATTTGGAAGAGTAATTAAATTTGTTTTGATTATACGTTTTTAATTATTATTCTAGAATTTGGAAAAAAAATATATGAATTGGTTTGTACTGTATTCTTTTAGTCTTACATTTGATTAATAATTATTATTAGTTTTTGAGAATTGTTATTTCTTAAAAACAGAATATTTGGAAAAATACCAAATCAGCAAAATGCTAGGAATAGGGGGTAAAAAAACAATAAGATTGATTTTTTTTTTTTGAAAAAGCAATGTTTGGAATGAAGTATCATTCATTTGAAGAAACACGAATGTTATGATGAAATCAAGACAGAATATAGTTGAAATCTATTCACTGCCAAAGTGGAAGAGAAATATTGAGTTTTTAGTTAAATACTTCATGATAGAACACTTTGTGCATTGACTTTATCAATAAAAAATAATATTATAATTAAATAATTGGCCTTGGCTTATGATTATATATAATTAAGTTGATACTGTTATAATTCTTTGACTGATTATGTAGGATTTTACTAAATAACTACTATTAAGCTAGAAAAATACATTTTTTCCCTCTATGGATTTGAATATCATCTATAAGAAACATAATGTGGAATGAAAGCAAAATGGATTATAAACTATATGTAATAAATTGCATAGAGTATATACTATTTTGACTTTATAGTTTTATATTAGTGTTTTAACTGCTTACTAAATTGGACTTTGATAAAATATCTGTAATGTTTTTTTTTAATAATTAAATTATTATTAAACCTATTCTGAATAATTAATTTTCCTGATATTAAAAATAATTGGAACTTGAATTGTAATTACGAGAAGGTAGGATGTTTGTTTTTGTTGTATTATTTTGTATTTGAGAAGTCTAACTTGCAGGGAAACCATTGTAGTAAATTTGTAATTTAATTTTGGTTAGTAATTTAATTAAGAATTAGTGAACTTAATTTAATGACTGGTTTAACTTTTGACATTTTAATTACTAAGTGCATGGGATAAGTCAAATAAAAATAAATAATGAAATACTCAATGAAAATTAAATTAATATTTAATTTAACAAGCAATTATTATGCCTCCAGTGATCTTGTTAGTTAAAATATGTGTGAATTATTTGAATTTGGAGTAGCTGAATCAAATTTTTTGAGGCAAAAAAATAATTTTTTTTGTTGAAAAATACACCTCATTGAGAATTTGATACATGACACTGTTATGAAAAAACATTCATATATTCACCGATCAGACAATAGAGAAAATAGGGATTATATATATAAGATATTTCAAGACATAAATTGATGACATAACTTATGTAAAAATTACTGAAAATTAAAAAAAAAAAAAAAAGAGCAAGAAAGATATTAAAAAAATATCTGAACATTGTTAAGTTTTCATTAAATAAATGTCCAATTTCAAATAAAAATGAAAAAATATATGTAATGCAAAGTGGAATTGTAAAAACTTTTTTTTATTTAAAACAAAGGTGAATTTTATTTTTGAAACAAGTTCTTACATGAAAAAGTATGCAAATATTGATTATCTTAAGCAAATCTATATATATTTCATGTATTATTTAATTACTTCACAGAATTACTAAAATAGTAGCATAGAATGTTTAAACATTACTTTTATATTGAACACACACAAAAAATACCATTAATTTAGCTCTCTATAATTCAACATTTTCTGCTACTGAGATAAAATTACAGGACATTTAAAATTTTCATGGCTATCAGATTTTAATTATTTTAATATGATTTAAGATTTACTAAAATAATATTTTTTACTTAATTTAATATACTTACATTAAAAAATAAAGAGAATAGAAAAAATACATTAATATATTGAAATGAGACTAAGAATCTAATTTGTAGAACTACCAAATAAAAAAGAAATAATTTCGCAAAACAAATGCATTTATCTATTATATAATCAATTATATATAATCAAATATGTATATTAAATGTTTCTATGGATTGTTGTTATAATAATGAATAGAAATGAGATAATATCCATTAAATAGAGATAAACTTTAATTTTTGATGATACTAAAAAATTAGGCTAATCAACTTTTTCTCATAAATCTATAATAGCTCTTTTATTGGGAGTACTTGAAGTAAAAGAGGTCCTCCTTTGCTTCAAGCCTAAGTTCTTATACGGATTTAAACCCAAAAAGCTATTTTTATAGGTGTGAGAATGTGAAAGAATAACATCTTTCTTGACATTCTGCAAATAATTTTTAAAACTTCTTCAGAGTTGTATATGTTGAATTAAATGTTTATACGGATTGTTTTTTAGAATAGAAATGAGGAGATAATATCCATTAGAGATAAACTTTACTTTTGACATTATTAAGAAATTATCAATTACTACTAATTAACAATTCCTGAGGTTAAACAAGTTTTTCTCATAAACCCATAATAGCTCTTTTGTTGGAAGTCTTTATATATTGTTAAAAATATAAAACATCAATAGCACTATTCTTTTTGATTCAAGGGGATATTTATTATAACAAAGAAGATAATTCAATATATTTTTCTCTCTTCTTTAGAACAAAATTAATCACTGAAACACATTTTAAAGAATGAATTAATTCCAAGATTTTTCCTCTCTTCTGCAGAAAGAAATTATGCATTGAAAGAGTTGGCCAGAAAAAACTAATTTCATTTTCAAGCAATTCATTTCTTGTTATAAATATAAAAACCATTCTGCTATTAGATTTTAATATCATATCATGATAAATGCAAAGAAACAATTGTCTTATTTATATTATTGAACATGGTTGCTAAAAAGAACGGAAACTAAATTTTACAATTACATGTTACAAAATGAAAGAATTATAAACTCCCAAAAATGTAAAGCAAACATTATATCCAAGAGTCACATGAAAATCTCCCTAAAACTTAAAAAGATTTGGAAATATTTTATCACTGAAGGGGAAATTCATAAATTTGTATGCAAAAATTGAAAATATTGGACATGAAGACTAAATGAATAAAACATTAACCAAACCTATGTATATACCTGCATGTATATCTATAATTCCAAAGGAAAATCTCAAAATTAACTATGATGCAACAAACAACCCAGAAAAATCTATTTTCAATGACAAACTTTTAATTTTACACATATATAATGTTATTTAATTTTGATAACATTTATATTATAGATATCTTTATTTGCTATGTTAATTTTAGTCATAAAAGCAAGTCTAAAAAAATCAAGAAACACAGAATTTGATTGTTTACTGATTATAGCATTGATCAGAAATTAATTAAAACAAAATGTGAAAAAAGATTATAGATATATATTATTTTTTGCATGTTTCTTAAGAAGATCATCTTATGAATAGACACTGATACAGAAAGTAGTGGTTAATTTAATTACAAATTCTCATTGAATAAATTAATATTTAGCTTGTTCAAAATAAATACATACAAAATATAAGTGTCAACATACATCACTATTACAGTATAAAAACATAGCGCTATATAAAATAATATCTTATTATATATGTTTAATTTCAACTAAAGAATGACGTATCATAAATTGTAAAGATTTCGCAAGTATCATTCATTCAAACATAATAAATGTAATTTAAAGTGATTGCTTAACATCTTTACGCTTTCATTTCCATACGCTTAAGATTTTCCCATACATAAATGTTTGGGTCGAAAGGATGGGTGGATTCATTCCATCTTTTTTTAAAAATTATATCTTGTGTCTGGAAAAGTGAGAGTATTCATTTATAATTTATCTTTAAAGCATATGTGCATTGGCTTAATCCCTAATATCATTATTACAGTATAAAAACATAGCACTATATAAAATAATATCTCATTATGAATGTTTTAGGTATACTTATTAATACAATATTGAAAATAATTATTCATATCAGAGTTAATTAAAATTAGAATATTGTAATTAAAGATCAAACTAGAATATTATTTAGAGTATAGATTCTTCTAATTATTTCATAATAACTGTTAATGGAAAGAACAGGAAATCACTCATAATGATATAATGAGTGCTTCATAGACTTTTTATTTATGTTGGTATAAAATGCCTATCTTTGTTTTCCTTACTTGTGTGCTACAATGAATTGATTTCACAGAGCACTGGAAGTTGAATCTTGGAAGTCCATGATAAATAAGTGTCAAAAAAGCATAAAAGATGTTGCATGGCAAATGCAGGACTTCATGGGCAATAGAAATAAACATATTTATACTTAATATTAAATGACAATACCCTCATATATCTTCAATTCACAATCTGTATTTAACTCTCACACATTATTTGCAATTTATTGGAGGTAGATATTTAAGCACAGCTCTAGAAATTAGTGATGAGTAAAATATATTTGGATTATTCTAGAAGAATAAATTGAATACAATACATAATTTAAATATTTTCACATAGTGATTTCTTAAGATAACCAGGATAATCATTTATATGTTTAATTGTTGACAAATATATACAATTAGATACTATTATTTTTTTTTTTTTTATTATTCATAGCAGATTTGTCTTGCATGGAGAAAAAAAATAAAGATATGAGTGAACATAAAAGTAAATGAATAAAGCTGCAGGTATATATATATAATATTATCCAGGTACATCCATGCATAATTTATTGAAAAAATATATATAAACTAATGTTTTGACCAGATTACATTGGTCATCAATTAGGTAAAAAATATTATAAATTGACAATTAATTTATAATATTTGACCAGTATGACCTGGTTGAAATGTTGGTTTATATATATATTTTCAATAAATTATACACGGATGTCCACGGATAATATTTTATTTATATCTGCAACCCGTGAAAATCTTCGATTTAATATATATATAAAATTCCATGTGGAGTTAGTTCGCAATCATACATTGGACAGACCAATCATAAAATTAATGTAAGAAAAAAAGAACACATTTTGGCAGTTAGAGAGAAATCCATTTCATCCGTCATTAACAAACCATGACATCAATTTTAATAAAACACATTCTGGCAAAAATTGAACAATATGATCAAAAATTGCTAAGATAAGCTACAGAGATTTTTAAAAAGTCCAAGAGCATAAATGGGAAGTGTAAATTGATGAAAATTAACAATATTTGGAAAAAGCTATTGGATGATAAAATATTTTTTAAAACTTATCAACAAATAGAATTTGAGTAGGAGGAGATAATAACAAAGGAAAAAAATAATGATTTTAAATCTCATCACAGACATTCTTATGATTTGAGAAAGAAGCTCTGATGAAAATATTTGCTATTGTACTGAAAAACCAGCTATTTAGATATATTTTTACTACACGAAAGTTCCCAGAAATAATACTATGAATTTATAAATATATATAATGCTTTCTTCATAAAGCTGGGTATCAAATATTTATTATTCTTGATTTGATTCAAATGTATTTTCAATGTACACACATTATATTATTTATGTTCATGTGTAAACAAAAAAAAAAGAAAAAAGTTAATAAATCCAATAGGGGGGGGTAAATTGATCTAATATTGTATAATAAATTTGAAATTTATTCAGATTATTATTGTTTATGGATAATTTAAAGCAAACTATTCTATTGTATAAATCTGTATATATTTTTCATTAATACTGCATTGCATTATGCAACATGAATACATCTGAATAAATTTTTACCATCATGATATTTAAGGTATCACATAAACAGCATATATTATTTCAAGATTATATTAAATATGGAAATACCCAATATAACTCAAAACAGGTTCAACATGGTCTCACTCTCTCAAAGAATGATTATTAAATAAATTTGAGATTAGTAAGGTTGGATTTACATATACTACAAATAAGTAAAAAGTTAGGAAATTCAAAGCATTCACGAGATTGCCATGAATATAACTACTTATCTCAGACCACAGATATAATTTAAAATAAAATTAATGAGAAAATATATTTAAATAAATATCCACAAATTAGTAAATCTATCACATGTGAATACCATGTTTTTCTTTTTTAGCAGTTTAATTATTAAAAAACATTTGGTTTGCTGTATTGCATAGCAACTGAAAACTTTTTTAACATTCTTACTGCATGCAATGTTTCATCAATGTGAATTTAAAATTAGTGATCTTTGCAGAAGTGTAGGAAAAACAGTGCTTACTATGCATGAGCGTGTGTTACTTCATTTTGTAAATAATTTCCTATAGATTTTAACAAGATATCAAACATGGCAATACAATTTATAGTTTTTTATTCTTACAATTTTTGTAAAGTGTGTATTTTTTTTAAAAAAATTTTTTCCCAAAAAATTAAAATCTGCACAGATATTTTTATTAGTATAAAGAATTAGTGGAATAAAATGACAGACCTATTGAAGTATGTTTAATTTTAAATGTTATATTTTTGCATTATATAAAAATTAATTATTTTGGAAAAAGATAATTACTTGCCATTACAGTAATTAATTATATTTAATATTAATTTATAAAAAAAAATTAGTCAAATAATTGTTTTTTCATGCAATATTTATATGTATTTATGTGTGTGTCATGTGAGTGTACATCTGGGTCTCATTTTACGCGATAGGTTCCTCAGAAAACACGCGCAAACGAGATTGCGCAAAAATAGACGTAACTTACGTTGAAAAAGGGGGGATGCAGCCTGTGATTTTTCAAAATTCGCATAAAAGCAAAGCACCAACGTAAAATTACTTTAAAATTCGCGCAAAAAAAAAATAAGGAAATAAAATATGACTAATAAAAAATTTCAAATTTGAAAAAAATTGATACAAGATAAACTTTTTTTAACTATAATATTTAATTTTATTCAAAATAATATATTTTTATGCATAATTTACAGTACAGTAATTTACATTTTTTTATACACATTTTAATTATTATAGCTATTTGCCGAAAAACACGTTCGTTTGCAAACAACTAGTGCCAACTTCACACTCATGTTGTGTCAATGGTTTTCTGGTGACAATGTAATTAGTAATTAATCTTTGAGACAATGATTTTATTAATTGTTTATGAAACTAACAACTAAAAATTAAATTCTTATTTTTTGTCTTTAATTTTCAATTCCGTTTAAAAATCAAATTTCACATCACATTATTTCAAGTCGCCGTAAGTAATTTTTAAATTGTTAATTACAATTAAAAATCAGATTTTAATTTTTAATTGTCAAATTTAATTGTGCCCACTGCTATTACTGACCTTTTAAAAATAAACTTGTGGACACTAAATGATTAATAATTGATTACGTTCTTTTTTAAAAAGCAAAAACAGAATGTGATTTAAAATGCAAAATTAACACGCACATGAACAAATTTACATTATAATCTTGTAAAATTTAATGTGTGTAGACATAAAATGTGGAAATCATGATTTTAATTTCATTATTGCATAAAATCTTACTATTATAAAGCACTGAAAATATTAAAATTACTAAGTTGAAAGTCGAATTCCAATAATGTGCTATTACTTTCAATATAACGTAAGTGCGCGAAATTTATTATTTAAAGTAATAGCGCAATATCGGAGTTCGACTTCCGGTGAAACACGAATCACGTAACTTCAAAATCATGTTAAATAAGTCCGCGTAAAAAGAGACCCAGGTGTATATTGATCTAATTCAGTTAAGTTTTATATTTTGTTTTTCCATCTTTATAAATGTTCTTATTATTAAAATAATACTTGAAAACAAATTATTAATAATAAATATTTAATTAACTAGGAAAGAAAAATCCCTAAATACATATAAGAGAAACTAGATGAGATTGTATTAGATGACTGAAAAATTGCCATTCTCAGAAGAAAAACAAATATTCAGAATGACTGGTATGTATATTTATACCTCATCTTTATTATTATTTAGTGCCTTAATTTTAAAATGAACATATTTAAATGTGCAGTTTGTGAATAAATTTACAATTATTAAATTTAAAAATGTCTCAATTCTTTATTATTTTTAATTTTATGCTATTTTTTATATTTTCTTAATTTTATTGTTTTTATAGTAATATTTTTTCCGTCATATATTATTTAGTTATTGTGAAAATTGCACCTTCAACAGAGCATAAATGTGAATGAAGTTTTCAGTAGCTAACCCATTAAAAGACAAGAGAGGAGGGGAACTTATCTCTAAATCAGCTGATATGAAATTTGCAACATAAAAATTTTTTAAAAACAGATTCCATTGAAGAAAAGAAAAGAACAAGAGAACTAACTAATCAGTAAACTTACATTTAGTTTTTTAGATTTTATAAATATATACATGTACATACAATGAACAATAAAATTATTTACTATTAATATTTTTAAATTTTTGGCAACTACGTATGCTTTAAAGATATAAAAGATTTGCACTGGTAGGGAAGAGAAAGGATAAGAATACTGAATTAATGGTTTCACAATTGTATTAGCACTTTTAAATAAGTTGATTTCATATTTAATTATAAATAAATTATTGGAGAAAATGCTGATATAATATGTAGACAGAGAGATGAATCTTTCATAACAACAAATTTGACTTTTTACAAAAATAATTCTTTTCATTTTTAAAGATAAAAACCTTTTTAATAAGTTTCATATGCTTCTCTTTTTTAATTAATTAATTGTACATTAAAATTCATAACATATATAATTATTATATTTTACAAGCAATTATTGGCATACTTTTAATTGTGAAATTAGTAGGAAGTTTTTAAATTCTTCAAAATTTCTAATTGTAAAACCAGTGCAAATTAGAAAACTAAAGCAATAAATAACAACTGTAAACACATTTAAAGTTTCAGTCTTTCAATTAATATTGCATAGCAAAAAAAAAAAAAAAGATATTGGAAAGCAAATAGAAGTTTATTACAATTAAAAATTTTGAAAATTATAACAAATGTAATATATTAAAAGTGGATTAGTTAAGAAAAAAAAAATCTTTTTTCTTTTTTTTATAAAATATTTTCATTATAAATATTTACAAAATTATTAATTATTTTAAGGCGAAAATCAATCTAAAAAAAGTTTACATACATAAAATAAGTAAAATAAATAAATAATGGGACTACAAAATTATTCTTAGCAAAAATATATTTATTAAAACAGGCAAAACTCTCTATACATATTGTTTTAATAACAGTTATAAACAAGCATAAGAAATGATGATCATGTGATGTTTATTGGCTTAAAATAATACATTTAGCAAAAGCTTTATTTTTGACCATGACTAACACTTTTAATAGAATCATGTTTTTTTGTTCTATATGAGATAAAACAGAAAAAAAAAAAAAATATATAAAATATATTAGAAGATATAGGTTAGAAATAAAAACTGATATCATAATATTAAATTTTTAATGAAAAAGAAATTGTGGATAATAATTTACATTTGCTATAACCATGATCATATATTTATATTTAGACTAATATGTTCAATATTCTCTTTTTCTATATTGGTAATGGTTTACTCATAATTCTATTTTGGCAATATTTGTTGATGCCTTTTATTTATTGATAATTTGTTAATTATTATTTGTTTATTATTATTTTTATTTCAGCTAAGAATTTTTATCTCCACTATGATTATAGCTAATTTTACTTTATTGTTAATATTTATTTGGTAGTTTTATAATAGTGTGTTGAAACCGCCCGAGGGCGTGGTTTGTTTGTAAACAAAGATAAATATAATGTTGCCAGGGCAGGGGGTGGGGTTGTTTGTTTATCACATTTAAACGTACTATCAAATCAATTTTTTTTAAAAAAATACATAAATCAAAATTAATTTTAAAAAGTAGTTACTTTTTATTCTTTTCATTACTTATATTTTCGGTTTGGTATTCTACGAAATCAATTTTTTTTTTTTTAAATTACAAATAAATATATTTCCATTTAACGGTAACATTTACAAAAAAAGTCAAACTTGGGGGGTTTTAAAATTCTTAACAGAACGGAACGCAGCTCGAAGGTTGACTAACTTTTTATGGTAATTACAAAAACAAATATATACGGCAATTAAAAACAACTTTTTGGGCTCTTCAGGAACAGCACGCATGCAGCTTCAAGCTCTTTTGTTTGATAACACTTTGACATTTGGAAACTTTACTATTTCAGCTATTTTATGAAGCTCGCAGTTGTTCTCGCAGAAACGTGACTTAAGCGTGATTTGATCAAAATTGTGCTTGCACCTACACTTGCCGAATTTTTTGAGCAGGAAATCTGTGCTACGGAAGCATGAGACTATGCTCATAATTGTTAGTAGACATTCATAAAACATGGGAGATAGAGGGGGAGAAGGTCTTAATGAATATTAAAATACTTTTGACATTTGGAATTCCAGCCCCTCACAGAATACTGTACCCAAAGGTGAAATGTGATCGCACATTAAAAATGCGTAACACAAATCTGAGCTGTAAGCTGACACAATAGCTTCTGCGGCAGATTAAACGTCATGTTTCTGTGCATTAGCATAGAAATAACGCCATCAGGCGGTTTCAACACGCTATTATAAAACTACCCTTTATTTTCTTTAAATCTTTTGTAGGAAAATCAGTTTTATTTATATTTTTTATTATAACTTCATTTACACCTGTCAGTATATTAATGACTTTTTGAGATATGAATTTTGAAAAAGAATGATTGAACTTTCAGATCTAGAAAATACATTTAATCGATATTTTGCTGATAAATATAAACAAGACCTAGAACTTCTGTCTATTTCATGATAATCTTAGTGCAATGGCTAAAGGAATGACATTTATAGTATTCATCAATTTTTTTTTTTTGTAAACATGACTCCTTATAACATATATTTGAAAATGATTTATAGTTCGATTTTTATATATATTTTACACAATATCTTAATCACAAACTTTGTTACTTAACAGAATTCTCAGCATCTCTTCTATCAACGTAATTAACGAAAACATATGCAATTTTAAATTGACATATATACATGTTTTATTTGAAATCCACTGTAACAATTTCCATCAGTTTTAAAAATTTCTAATTCATATGACTTAGTATTTTTATTTATTTGATCAATACATAACTACACCTTCCAGATATACTTTTAAAAAAATATATTAATAATTTTTTACAAAATTCAATTTTGTACAAATACATGTATTCATATTGTAGTACAACACACAATGCTGAACATTTTATGCACAATAAAATGCTATGTATATAGTGGAGTCATGAACTATGCTATATTTTATTCCTACCCCCCCCCCCCCCCCCAACAACATATACAGTGTATAATAATAGGTCATGTTTTGTTGATAAACATTGAATAGAAAAAAATATGTATTGTTTATTGAACAAGAGTGCAGCCCTTTGCAACACATACATATATATATATATATAACACAATGTTTTATATGTATAATATACATATATAAATCAAATTATAAACAAAATTTTAAAAAATAATAATAATATAGTTATTAATGATAAATTGTCCTCTACGCATGCATTCACTGAGGCAGTAAGAATAAAAAACAACAACTAACTACCACATTTTTATTTTTAAAATAAAGAAAATAGCAAAATGTCTGATTTTCATCTTATTAAATATGCTCTGTACGATATTCTTTTTCTTCAATAACTTTTTTAGTCTTTTTGTCAAGAAATTACAACCTCTAATTATCTTAATGATTTAAAATCAGTATTAACTTTAAATATGTTCTAAAATTTTATAAAACTTTTGGCATTATGTTCAGAAAATATTTTATTACAGAAAATACTGCACATAAAATTTGAAGAGGATAATAAAGGAAGAATAAAATATATGTGATTTAAACATAAAATGAAATTTTTTATTAATATATATAATCATTTATGGTGCTACGAGATTTAAAAATGATTACTGGCATATTTTAAAATTTATTTACACATTTTATTTTTTAAACTACAGCACTCAGAGAACAAAAAAAAGGCTGGCAAATATCATAAAATTTGCAAATTTTATTGTTTTTTTAAAAATATTATTTATTTATATTTTAGTCTAAATGTTTACACTTTTCTTTGGATAGTATATAACTGCAGTTGCGTAATAAGATACAGTATAGTTTGTGGCACCACTATATATATAAAAGAAATTAAGAGCACAATGGATTAAATACATTTATTGGCAATAGTTGAGTTCAATCCTGATTTGCAAACTGTAAAAAAAATCAGACTCCAATTAGGATTAGGATTTTTCTTTTAGTTAATCAGTCCATAAACAAACCAATCAAATCATCCAATATTCCTTAATTAGATATAGCTAAATAACTAATAACTAAAGGATAAAACAACGATGGAAATCTGTTCAAACTTTTAAAAGATAGCAGTAGGCGAGTCTGATGAGCAAAGTCTTTTCCTTCACAATACTCTTTGGGAAAATGATAGAGACCTTTGGCTTGCAGTGAATTATTTAAAATATGTTTACTTATTATCTATGTATATATACATAAAAAAATACAGCAATTAAAAGGTTTTTCTTGTGCTTGAATATATATACATAAAGAAATATAACAATTAAAAATCTAAAACTAACTTATAAGTATATAAGATTTTTCTTGTGCTTGTATATATATATATTATAAACGTATATTAAAAAAAAAAAATCTTACTATCAATTCCAGCTTCTGGAATCTTCCACATATAGATGTTAAAATCATCAGATCCTGACACTACATACTAAAAATTGTAAGAGAATATATATATATTTAAATATAAGTATATTATCTATACTGAACTTAATGTAATTAGAAGGGATGTGAACTCAAACTTTCAAGCTTGAAAATCTGAATTCAAATCCCTTCTAATTATCTTTACATATAGTAATTATGTAATTAATACATTACAGAGTTATATTTTATATTACAAAAGATAATTACATACACATGAGGCAGCATATATAATCTAAAATAAATTCATGAATAGAAATCCCAATCATAAATCTACACAACATTTTATAAGAATATATAAATATTTTATAATTTTAAAAAAAAAGGTACAATACAAAGAAATATAGAGTTAAGATAATTTAAAATGTAACCTGTTTAATTACACCTAAAAATACAAGAATAAATATTAAATAATTCTTTAAATACAAATTTGTTATGGTTTCTACAAGCCTGATCCCAATAGTTAGACTGTGATGAGCCTGCATCTTCTGGAATGAGGAGGTTTTCTATGTCCTAACGTAACAGGAAGGGAAAACAGCCTACACATTCCTATGCAAATCGTTATCTTTCTTTGCTGACATAGTAATTTTATCAAAAGTTATAAAATCATTCTGATATTAGCACAACTTTAATAATGATTTTCTTAGAATCACACATTAATCAGCCATGAGAGTATCACAGAAATATATACAAAGACTACCAATTTCCAGAGTATACTCATTAATATGTATAAATTGTTAAAAAAATCAGATCAAAATAAGTGTAGAGTAATTATATAGCATTTATTTATGTTCTATGGGGATATTTTTAAAATATATTAATTCTCAAATGTGTAAATCACATTAAAATTTCATTTTGAAACCATGAAAAAGCAGGAAAAAAAACAGATGATCGCTTCTAATGTCTATGCACAATTATAGCAGCCACCATGAAGTAGCAAAAACAAATGCTCAAAAAATATAGTTATAGCATCTGCTTTAATAAAAAAAAAAAAAAGAATCTACCAAGGGATCCGTATACTGTGTGAATAATACGTATTAATTGATAATTGTGTACAACATCTAAAAGCAAAAAAAAATTATGATTCTAAACTAAAAGTTTGTTTTCAAAATACATGAAAACAGAAAAACCATGACAACAGCTTCTAACATCTGAACACAGTCGGCAAACTATCTTGATGTAACAAAAACATCCTCAGATTATTATTTCTATTTTTATAAGAAAAAATTTAACGATTAAAGAAAATCATGTCCCCTTATCTAATGACATAACTTATATAATACAAAAGTAAGCAAAAAGTTTTCTGCTGAATATTTATTTTCAAAATGTCAACAGATAATTGGTTAATCATCTAATATCTGATCATTTTTGTATGACATCACAATTTGCAAAACGGAATACAAATATGGTGTAAATTTTGTTATCGATTTTACAACTAAGTAAATGTAAGTAATCAATTTGAAGTATTTTTTTAATTAATTCTTTTAAAACAATATTTGCTAATAAGTTATGCTTAATTTTATTTAAATCTTTTTTTTTTTTAAACAATATTCACCAACAAATTAAATATAATTGTATTCAATTGATAATTTTAATTTATTTTTTCTTTAATTAACAACCTTTTTAAAGCAATAAATACTGGAATACTTTTTAAGCTTTTTTTATTATTTCCATCTAAAATCTGATTACTTTCATTAGATCACCATTTGTGTAACAGTACACAAAAATGGTCTAACTTTTATTATTGAACATTCTGGTCTATGCAATGTAAAATTTATTTACTTTTAGTTACTCAACTAATTAATAAACTTTTTTTAAGCAAAAAGGATAAGTATTTTTTCTTTTTATTATTATAATTAGAATTAATATATGAATTTTTTTTTTCTTTTTCTACAGTACAGGCTTTTTCATATCTGCACTCCAATATATAATATATAGGAGGTTTGAACTCAGACTTTCACACGACCCTCAACTATCCATGCTATCTCATATGGCTGACACACTTGATCACACACATGTCGAAAAGATAAATAATCACCATATGGGTATTTTGTGCTAAACCAGCACTCGTCAATTGGTCCAGATTATCATCTCTACACATTTAAATACACAGAAGACGAATGGGCAGAATACAGGCTGAATCTGTAATATTTAAATACTAGTATATATACTTAAGCTAGATATAATTAGAGGAGATTTGAACCCAGACTTTTAAACTCCCTTCAATCATCAATTTCATCTTATACAAACGATATAATAAATGGCTGAATGATTATTTAATAAAAATAAAAAAAATTCAGAAATTTTGTCAAAGTGAATATTTCTATAATGTTAAACTGATTTAAATCTAAATGTTTTTAAAATTCTTATTTCATAGTTATCAAAATATTTCTTTTTAGAAAGATTTTAAAGCTGTGTTTTTTTTTTTTTTTTTAAGTGTCATAGCATCGGCCGGGACGCGAACCCGCAACCCGGGCAACTGCCTGCAAGTGCAAGGCAGTTGCGCTGACCTCTCGACCACCAATGCAAGACTAAAGCTCAGTGTTTTGCTATATATATATAAAAGCATGTATAAATTTCAGAATGATGATATTTTTAACCTTCTACTTTTCAAACAACTACTGAAAGAATTTTTTTTCTTTATGGAAGTTGGAAAAAATGTACTCTTTACAAAACAAAAATATATATATATTTTGTTTACTATGTAATGCACTATATTAGTAGATTAATTTGATTTTAAGTATTTATATATATTTTTCTTAGATTTTTAAAATAATATATTAATAGTAAAGCATACAGTAATAATAGGATAGATTTTAAATCACACTTTATTGATAAAAAAAATTACGATTACTTGTTTTAATAAATATTATTTATCAAACTTCTATTTATAATTTATTTTACTAATTTTTTTTAGATGTGTTATAATTATATGTTAATCAAAAAAAAAAAAAAAATCAATCATAGTCTGTAATGGACAATAAACATGGTTGTCTTGACAACAGATTGAGATTCTTCATATTATTTAAGTGCGAACTGCTTTCATGTATGTATTTACATTTCATAAAACAATCTAGCCTTGAGCATTACTAGCTTTATTATCAAAGTAATATTTATATCTTTTAAAAATATAGATTGAGCTTTTTTTAAAATAATATCTGACTCTCTATTATAATTACTTGTCTTGCAAATATTTATAACATTTTTATTTTATTCTTTTTGGATTTTATATAAATTATATTTAATTTTACTAGGTTTTTTTTTTTTAAATTAGGGCTTAAATATATTTCTAATGACATATGGTAAATTTTAAAAATCAGTAAACAAATTAAAAAATCTGTGGGTTTTGTTACGAAGGTAGATTTGAAATTATCATCCAGGATAGCTAAAGAAAATATATAAAATCCTACTTCAACAAAGGTGTGACTTCCTTGGATTGGCAACATCAATCCAATTATGATTGCCTATATAAAATGATTAAAAAAATATTGTATACAAAAAATTGTTAGAACCATAAACAAAACAGATAAGTAAATATATTTAAATAATCATTTTGTGGTAAGGGACATTTTTAGATACTTGAGGGGGCCAATGTGCTACCACTTAAAATACCAAGTAATAAATGAAACAAATAGATAGAGTATAGGTTTTTTTTTTTGTTTACACACAAAATTAAATAAAAATATGAGTACCTTTTTCAGAAATAATACAATTGACAGCCATCTAAAAAATTTAGAAATTTAATTAAACAAGAAGAACAAAAATGAGAATTAGTTGTATAAATGCAAATACAATTTTTAAAAAATATAAGATTGCGGCAGGATGTTGAAATTCGAAAAGTAATATTTTTTTGGATTTGTCACAATAATTGTACAAACTAACAAAATCTAGCTCAACCTGATTGTTTTTTCAAATAGTCTAAAGTTTTTTAAAAACACGCACACAAAGTGATAAAAAAAACTATACCTAATTCTCTTATCTATTTTCCTTTAGGTTTCTATGACAAGAAAAACATGTTTGTTACTTTAAAGGCCGCTTCTCCAGTGTAGTATTGCTTTGACTAAAACACATACAGAAAAATATTAACTTTATTTTGGTCAAAAAAATTAACTGTTTCCTTTGGTTTTATTTCTTTCCTCCTGCTGCGATCTCACACATAAAAAATAAAATAAAAACATTACCTATTAATTTTCAATACTCATCACCTGTATAGGCATGTGAAAAATCTAGTGGATGTTTGATCTAAAAGCAGTGCTAAGTCTTAAAAAAAACAAAAAAAAACTACAAACTAACAAAATCTAGTAGAGGCTTGATCTTACTAAAAAATAACTGAAAATAATGATAAATCTGTAAATAAAATACTACCCCTTAACAAAATAGGATTTCAATATTTCACGCAACCTTTTATTTATTTATTTTTTTAAAAATTACTTTTATTCATTTTGTATTTTATTTGTAACCTTTATTTCTTTAAAAAAAAAAAAAAATGGTATCAGTAAATTCCTACTTGCATAAATAAGTTGTATTTTTGTTCTTATTCATTCGTTTAATTAATTTTCTAAATTTTTTAGCCATCTAGCAACTGTAATATCATTCCTGAGTAAAATTACACATAATATATTTGATTTAATTTTGTTTACATAATACACATTTACTTTTCTTTATTTTCATTTGTAAACAAAACAAAAAAAAATCTCTGCCATTACTTGTTCTATTTATCACTTGACATGCAATGTGCTACAGCTTCTTCTTTATCAACGTCAGGAATCTCCAGTCACTATGCTCAGAGAAACCTATTAGCCATCTTATCTTCCCTTTCCATTCCCCACACCCAGTTTCTCCCATATTCTTCTCTATCCTGCTCCATCCCATTTCAACACTATCTTTGTCCACTCTATGGCTTTTATATCTAGATACCCCTTATCTTTTTACAAACCCATCATAAAAACCATGAACCACTTTCTGTATAATCACTTTGTTTATATTTATTCTCCCACAACTTCATTATCTGTATTTCTTTCTGCTTGTAAGCATTTACATTCAATTAGCATTTTCAATAGTGGTACAGTAACTCCCCCTAAGTGTCAACGAATGTTACTCAGTGCCTACTAAATGATTACTATATATTCATTATCAGAGATAGCAATAAAAAAAAAACCTGATATAGAAGTCTGAAAACAATGTGAATCATTGGGCCATGGTAAAAAAAAAGTTTGTATATCAGTTATTTATTTTGAATATAAACATAAATGGAATAATTTTTTTTTTTTTTAACTATTCGATAGTAACATCATAAAAGATTTAAAGCAATTTCCAAGATATATAATGATTATTTAGGAATTATGATGATAATAAAAATATAGATCATTTATAAAAAAACCAGAAAATTAATATAAACAGATATAATTGTATAAAAATAATGAAATAGTGAAATGTTATAATATATATATATATATATGATAAGAGAAGAAGTAAGAAGAATGAAAAATGATAAAAACGATAGTTTTTGTAAAGACAGTAACATGGTAATAATGAATAAAAAAAAATTCATTAGAAAAGCTTTAAGTGAGATAAGTAAATTTCAATTAAAATATGTTTGAGATGAAGCAGGTTTAGGAACATTATTAAAATGCATGTCAAGTCTTGAAATTATCTTTTTTTTTTTTTTTAAAAAAAAATAGAAATAAGAAAGAAAAAAAAACACGAAGTGAAACAATATTTGAACAAAAAAAAAATCATAGTTAATAATAAGGATAATTAATAAAATCTAAATGATTAAGAAATGGGTAAGAAAAGCTGCATTGGATCAGCATTAAGATGAAAGATAAATGGTAGAGAAATGAAAAAATATGAATTTTGTATAAGGTTTAATAGTGAAATGAGATGTGAAATAAATAAAACTAAAAGAGAATGATAAGAAAAAGAATATAGAAAAAATTACAAGGGAAGATTATGTTTGATTTAATATATAGCAGAATAAAAACAATTTGAATAAGAAAATAGGGTTGAATAAAAAAAAAGGTAAGAGAAGGAATAAATGGTCAAATGATCTTAAGAAGAGAAGTAGATATAAATATTTATCTAATATAGAATGCAATATGGTTTGAATTTGGTGAAATTTAGAGACATTTAGTTTAAAATTAAATTTACCTCTCCTTCTAAGATCCTGACCTAATATTTTCTATATATTAATATTTTCTTTAAAAAATGAACACAAATAAGTACATATAACAATAATTAATTACAACAACAAAAATTCTAGGCAAAATAAAGTTTGTAAATGACAACATCCTAAAATTTAGAAATTGATGTATTTAACCCTTTTTGATTAAATAATTAAATATTAAGTTTTTGAGTCACTATTGTCAATGGCAGTATGTTCAAGTAAAAAAGGTGACTGGTATTTTCTCCAAGTTGCCTAAAATGCCATTTCTGAATCAATGCATGTATTGTGTAATAACGAACATTAGCTATTTGTCACAAAAATTGTACGATATTAGCATGTATTGTATATATATATATAAAGGATAATAAAAATATATTTTAAGAATTCTTTAAAATATTGTATTGGATAATTTTTAATACTGCTTTAAGTATATAATTTGTAAAACACAATAAATATATATATATGTGCTATGCGCACAGATAATGAAGCTATTAATAGTGATTGAAAACAAATAATATTGTCCAAATGTTACTGCTGAGTGCGCTTTCAGGATATTTCATAGTCCCATATTCATGGCTACTGGAATTTATTTAAGAACTATAATGGTGTTATCGCAAATTTTATGCAAATTTATGTGAAGATGCTTAAACTGAATCAAGTTCCATAAAAGAATAATCCATAGCTTGTATATATATAATAGGTAGATAATAAATAAAGTATAAAAAAAATATGAAAAGTTAGAAATTTTTTATTTATTGTATGTTGACATTTTTTAGAAGATAAATAATGGCAGCCTACTTCTCATGCCTATACATTTAACCTATCTTTTTATTATCAAATCATTAATATTTTAGTTAATTAATGGAGGTTAATATTTTTAAAATCAGGCAAATACCCATGTTATTTTGAAATTTTCTTTCTCACATTTTAATTAAATATATTTATAACTTGTTTTATCATATAAAAATATACTTAAAAGAAAATAACAAAAAGTTTATCAAAATCAATAGTATTTTTCTTGCTGACCCAGGCCATTTTAAATTTTACTTTAACATATGTTAAGTATATATTTAAGCTAAAATCCTAAAAGTTTATCAAATTCATTATTATAATTGATATAAACTGTCATTAAATATAAGATATAAATGTAATTTAATTAATCTAAAATATATTTGCAAAATCAAATTTTACCTTGCTTTACCAAAAACTATACTTGTTCATTTAAAATTTTTTTAGCTCTGTAATTTTTTAATCACTGCTGCCCACTTTTTGTTTTTTTATGACATCATTCAAAAACAAATACCATATAGATTTTCCAAGAATTTTTATATTGCAAATTACAATTTTTTAAAAAAATAATTAAAGCAAAGTAAAATTCTATATATATAAAAAAAGAAAGTCATGCAAGATTCTTCAAGGTTGGTGCAATATTTGTCGAGTTATAAAATCACAAACAAACTTTCACATTTACATAATAATACATAATAGAATATAGATAGATTTGTTGTGGGGGGGGGGGATGGATCTAACAATTAAGACAAATCTAGTTTTCTTGTTTTCTCT
Organism: Epiperipatus broadwayi; assembly: GCA_028023455.1. Lineage (NCBI taxonomy): Eukaryota > Metazoa > Onychophora > Udeonychophora > Euonychophora > Peripatidae > Epiperipatus > Epiperipatus broadwayi. The sequence goes on along the minus strand of JAQFVV010000010.1, from coordinate 13,834,249 downwards.
GAAAACAAAATTACGCAAATGAAAAAAAAGATTTTGATTAACTATAACTCATGGAAGAGCATATAGCCCTAATGTCACGTATTAAGTTTCAATGTAATATTTGACAATTTATTATCCCTATTATTTATTATAAGTTTCATTAGTGTGACCCAAAATCTGACCATACATCATTTATTTGGGAAAAAAAAATGTTTTATGTTTTTTAAAATTGATTTAGATTCGTAATATTATTATTAAGTTGATAATTTATTGTAAAAAGTATTCATATTATTCTATATAAGAGATAACTTTTAAATAAACATTAAATGATCTAGAAATGAAATTTTTCTGTGATGTATTGCTAATCTATGCAAATACTTAAGTGAAGCATCTTAATTTGCAAAGAGAATGACTTCAAAGCGAATTCATAAACAAATTAATCAGTTAAGGAAAAAAAATTAAGCTAGCTTCATTACAGTATTTCCACTGGCAAATATAGATGAAACTGAAATAAATATAAAATAATTATTTTATGTCATACAATTATTTTCTCAACATGCAAGCTCAAAAATAATAATAATAATAATAATAATAATAAAAGAGAAAAAAAAGTGTGATTTTAAAATGACAACCATTTTTAAAAAAGCATTGTGATATTAGGTTTTTCTTTTCAGTTATAAAAGTACAATTACTAAGTTACTGAATAACATCAATATCTTCTAAATTTAAAAAAAAAAAAAGCTATATTTATTGCTAAAAAATGAAATTAGAAGTTATTAATGATGAATGCAATACAAATATTGCCTACTTTTTAAAAATCCAACCCAGGACCTATGGTTGGAGCCTTAAATTAATATGATAAGAAAAGTTATTAATCAAATAAAAGCAAGAAATTCAAGAAAAAAAAAACAAACAAACAAAATTTAATGAAAGTATTGGAATAAATTTCTAATGGCTGAAAACAATTATATCACAAGCCAAATTTTTAATTTTGATGACATAAAATGAAAAGATCATATTACTTTCCTTGGTTTATGCATTCAGCAATAAAAAAAAATATAGAAACCATTTTTATGATTAAGTTTCCATTTGAAAATCTAATAAAAAAGACATCCTTCACTTTGTTAAAGTTCATGATCCACTTTTCAATTGTGTTAAGAAATTAAAAATGCTAAAGAGAAAATTATAGGAAAAATAAATGTTAATTCCATGCTTTTTTACTTCATTACTTGTTTTAATGTTTTTTTTAAATGTAAAACTTTTGTGCTTATTTAACTTTTATCTTTATAAACAAATATATATACTACACAAAATGTTAATACTCATGCGTAGCTTAAATATCTCAGAGTCAGTATACAACTTTAACAATTAAACACTGATCATTTTCATAGAAATTTGAACCCCCTCCCTCCCCTACATGTTATTTTTCTGAATCAAATCAATCCTGATAAATGAAGAATCCCTCCACACACACACAAATAATCTGTTAGTAATAATTGAATAGTACATATGCAAAAATTTTGAATATTTACCTGATCTCTATCACCTGCAAAACAACAACTTTTCATAGTACACGAATTATAATATCCTGTGTGGTCAAACTGGTGTTGGGACTGCTGGGAATGAATGCTGTACAGAACTGGGGGCAACCTTCTGCGTAAGGCTAAAATTTGTGTACCACTGCCATTAAATCGTACACTCATACAACTCTGCTGAGACGAATTGCCACCATACCTCATTACGCAGCTATAAACATAATAAAATATCAAAATGTAATTTAACAAAATCTAACAATTTCATTAATAATAAAGGTAAATTGAAATTAACAGTTGTAATAAATTCCAAGGTAATAAAATATATATATATTTTAAAATATTTTTTTACCTTTTTGGTGATCGAACATCCCACAATCCAATACCTTCTTTGGAATTGGCTGTTGCTAGCAATCGTGGCTCAACAGGATTAAACATAACTGCATGAAAAGGCGAGGTGTAATTGGCCAGACAAAATGGATCTAATAAAAAAACTTGACTAAATTATTAAAAAATATACACTATATATACTTAACAAAATTTTATTCTTAATATGTAGGAATCTTTCTCTTTTGCTCTAAATATTCACATATAGTGCACACATATAAATTCATTTTACAAATATGGTATTTCAAGCAAGGTTAAAATTATCCAACTTTTTTTTAACCTTAGATATAATTTTTTTTATTTTTTATTAAAGATTAAGCATATCGTTTATTATTTGCATATATATAACTCCCTTTTTTAAAAAAAAACCCACCATCCATTCACACATTAGTAGCATTAAGTCATTCAGGGCGAGTGTGTTGTCTATGAATGAATTATTGCAGATATTATTAAAATAAACTTATATATATGCAAGTTAAAAATGTGCACACTTGCTATATATAAACCGAAAACAAAAAAATTAAAATATATAAAATTAAAATTACTTTTTTATTTAATTTTTTTTAAATCTATGATAACCGAAATAGCAAATATAGAAATCACACACATGAGAGGAAATACAGTTTATATATATATATATTTTAAATAAGTATCTAATTTCTTCCTCATAGGTAGACCATTATTTATACTATAATATTATACTAAAATTATAAGCAGACATACATTACAAAAAAAAAGAAGTTTTAATCAGTAATGTATTTTGTTCTTTATTAGATTAATGCAACACATACATATATATATAGATTGCATCCGATAGTTATACACATCTATATATTTGTGTGTGCAAATGGTTCTGGTGATTTATGTTAAATATAAAATCAACAATTAAATATTAAAGTGAATAGGAAATATATGTTTCAATTTTTAGACTTAAAATGTTGAAGGGATTTCAGAGTTAGAAAAAAAAACGGAATGAATTTAAAGGTGAGTGAATGAGATGTTTAGATAATTTGCCAAGAACTCGATGATGAATATATATGGACACTAGTTTTCTGATTATAAATTATGCTTTATGTTTGGAGAAAACAAAAAAACAGCATTTAAGTGTACACAATACACATTTATAAAGTGAACATTCTTATACATAAGTAGATATATGCACACCCACATGTAATATATATTTTACACATATTGTCTCTTCATAAAAGTATATTTATTTATAATATAAATAAAAAAATAACCTGATGTAACTGGCTCCCTCATATCCCATATTAAAATTCTTCCATCATCGCAAGCACTGGCAAATACATTATCATTTAGAGGATCAACAGATAATCCGTAAACAGCTTCTTCATGTAAAAAAACATCAACTGTTTCTCCTCTAAAAAAAAATCAGATCATTTAAAAATATTTAGAAATGGACGTTCCTTCCTAGTAATTTTATATAAGTATAATTCTTATGATTTATTTAGTTTTTAGTCAGTTAATCAACACATCAAAATAATATCACATTAAATTTTAAATAATAAAAAGTACAGTGATTAAATGGATAAAATGCCCACAGAGCTTAAAATGGCAATCAATGGTGATCAGAGAAGTAGTAATGTAAAGAGAGAAGGAAAAAAGCAAGAGCTGAAAGCATATTGGAAAACTAGAGTAAAAAAGTATTAGCTATAAAGAAGAACTCTAATCATAATCTAATTAGACTATCTCACTCAAGATCCATCTCACCACCCACCCATCTGTATATAAAATGAACTATTATTATTCTGGTTGCAAACGAGTTGCATTGTGAAAGTTTAATTAATCAATATAATTTATAAATTTAGCAGGAATCATTACATTTGTAAACATTCACATAATAAACTATGTATTTTTGTTTTATTATTAGCTTAGCATTAAAAAGTAAAAAACTTCTACCACCAGGCTACTCAAGAATTCCTTTTTTAAAGAGTAGGACATTAGTTTTCTAAAAAAATTATATTTCACAAAACACAAATGTTTTGTATTCTTGATAAATATTTTCAAGACTTCCTACTGTTCAAGAACAAAATTTTTTATATGGAAATGTTTACTGTGAAAACTTCATCAACATTTACTACATCATACGGCTAGTAACTTACTTTTTAGTAGTGGTGGCTTTCAAAATTCTACTTTATTACAAAGTACTTACTTACAAAATAGCTTTACTGCATCATAAAAATCACCTAGCTTTGCAGCAAATAAATATTCTCAAAAACGAATGACTAATCTAGGATTAATTTAACATGGTGGTGAGTGTCTAGACATTTTTCATAGTTTACTTAGTATTCTGAGTGGTTTAGAGCAGTAATAGTGATAGATTTAAGAGATAAAGATACCTGTATTACCTGTCATCTGAGTAAAAAACCAAACCTCAGTTGGATCAAGTTTAATACAAGTGCCGCACTCACCTTGCCACTTGGCTGTCTCGATCATCACAAAACTTCTGGCCCATTAAGCATAAGATGATTATTATTAGTATTATAGTTGTGTCTATAGTATTTTTATCTCCAAAGAGATCTAGATCATGAAGTTCATTTATGTTCTAAAAATGTTTAGTTTCAGATTAGCATAGGTATTTCATATGCCTGCGTTTCTCTAAATGTTCTGATTTGAAGACAATGTCCCTAGATGGAAATAGCCATAATCAAGATGATAATACAATAACTGTTTAAAAACTTCTAAAATTTGCAATAGATTCTTCTCTCTCAGGGTTTTTTCTTTTTCAGAAATCACCTAGAGCAGTTTATTACTCTTTTCAATAGTTTATAAATAAAAATATATCAACATATGAGGCATACATATAAAAATGTACATACATTCTTAGTTATTAAAGGAATGATGCTTATTATAGCATATATTATCCCAGATGACATGTTATTAAAATCATTGATATGTATAACAAATCCTCTAATGATATCTTGTAAAATCTTGGACATACATAAAGTTAATATAAATACTGAGATTCATGATTCAAAAATATTATAAAAACTGCTGTGTGAGTTCAAACTTTTCAAAGCAGTAAAATGTTAACGAATTAGAAAATTATTTCAGTTAAAGAAGCAAAGTAGCAGTGAGATATTTCAAACGCAGTCCAGCTGATAAGAGCCAATTTGATTTCAAAATCAATATTCAAATTTAGTTTTCCATTTCAATAGATTATATATCTATAATGTACATGAGTGTATATATATAAGAAAATATTATCACTAATTAAAAATAGATAGAAAAGCACTCAAATTACCCTTCACGATGTTAAGATATCATAGCCCTCTGTGAATAAATATAAAGTCTAGCTGTTTGAAGTTCAGACTTTATATTTATTCACAGAGGATGTTGCTAAAACATCTTAATACTATGGTGGGTGATTTGAATGTTTATATACATATATATAAATTATAACTTTTTGGGCTATACCGTGTATTATTTTCCATTAAACACCGATATTTTATATACATATATAACAGATACAAATGTGTAGAAGGCAATATAAATCTAATTTTCTTTTAAAATATAGGTATAAGAACTGTTCAAACTTTATTTGATACAAACACTTCAAAACTAGAACAAAATACTATAGTGGTAGCTGAAGAGCCATCAAGAGTTATAATTATTGACATAGCTACTCTTAGTAAAATTCATCTTCCAGAAAAAAAAGTTTAACAGGTGGATGAATACAAATTTTTTTTTTTACAAATGTAGATCGGTCAATGAAAGAAGAATGCACGATGTTGGATTTGTTGTAAAGACTAATTCTTCATTCATTTATGAAAGGCTAATGTAGCTTGTTTTGTATAATGATATTAGTGCCTATGCTCAATCTTAGATTCAGAGATTCTAAGAAAGAAGACTTTTACTCCTTCATGGAAATCATTATTACAACAATGCCATTAAAATAATCCCCCCCCTTTTTCAATATGTTGGTACACATAGCAGACTGGCCAAAAACTATTAAAACTAGGTCTGTTGTTATTGAATTTTTGCACAAACACATGGATTGCCTATCACAAGCACATTCTTCGTGCAGAAAAATAATTATAAAAGAATATAAATACATCTGCACTCAAAACAATAGCACTTAATAGATTACATTATAGTTAGGAATTAAAATATAAGAGAAGTTCATATTATATGAGCACTTATAAGCAGACATGAGATGGATCACAGAGTAATGTACTCCAAAATTAAATATTTGCATTAAAAATTAGATTCTATTCCAATCATACTCACAAAAAAAATAGATGTTCATTTTAGAAGTATCCACTACACGTATTAAACGCTAAAATTATTAATTTGGACTTCAGGATGGTTATATTATTGATACAATGAATTTACTTAACAAGAGTGTTATGAATACAAATAAATCTATTCTTCAGTGAGGATTGCCAATTCCTCTACAAGCTTTATGATAAATGCTTAGCCAGAGCCAGCACTTAAAATATCTCTGTCAGGAACCCCTTCCCAAACCCCTGACCATGGTTTCGTGCTTTGGCATGGTCAGGGGTTTGGGAAGGGGTTCCTGACAGAGATATTTTAAGTGCTGGCTCTGGCTAAGCATTTATCATAAAGCTTGTAGAGGAATTGGCAATCCTCACTGTTTATAACTTACAAGCTTAAGAGATAGGGTCATGTGATCTATGAATTGATCTATGACTTTTATTTTGACTATTTATAGTCTCTGCCAAAAAGTCTTATGCAATTTCATATTGCTATGACTACTACTATATGGCATGGCTGAAGATCTATCAGCCCCATATAGCTATTTGAGTTGGATAGCTGGGTTTGAAGACATGTACATGTCTGAAAATTTCAGATTTTCCACTCAATAGATAACTTTCAGCTAAGTGCTTAGCTTTGGGTTGGTATTTTTAGATCTAGTGTCTGAACCTACCCTGACACCTCTCTGAGGAGTGCCAAAGCACGAAACCATGGTCAGGGGTTTGGGAAGGGGTTCCTGACAGAGATATTTTAAGTGCTGGCTCTGGCTAAGCATTTATCATAAAGCTTGTAGAGGAATTGGCAATCCTCACTGTTTATAACTTACAAGCTTAAGAGATAGGGTCATGTGATCTATGAATTGATCTATGACTTTTATTTTGAAATCTATTCTTCGTTTCACTAAAAAAAAGAGTATCATTATTAATTTTCTGATAATGATATTATTAATAGTAATTTAATTAAGAAGTAACGTGGCATTTTCTGCCAGGCAGAATAATAAATTTAATATGGAATTCAAAATAAATATAGAGATCTGAAAACTTAAACATGATTAGTTGATTAAAACAGCAAAGAAAATACAGACATTTGTTGACCATGATCACTCTAATCTTTTTTTGATGCAGTGAAAGAGACATAAGGACCTAAGGAACAATAATAGAATCCTATTAAATTCAGAAATGGCACTTTTTATATGATGACAAATGTACTTTGAACAGATTGAAAAGAGTTTTGTGATAATCTTTTGAATAATGAAACAAAAATTAAGATGACTCTTTTAATGATATATCCAATTTATCTACTCATTTAGATTTGGACAAGGTATCCAGCTTAATAAAGATAAAATGTCTTTTGTGTGTTGAAAATGCCTGCAGATTGTAATGAAATATCTGAAGAAGTTTTAAAATACTTCAAAAATATTGCAATTTTTAAAAAATATATTGACTCATACAATTGTGGTGCCCGATTTAAAGATGCTTCTATTATTTCAATTTTTAAAGTTATGGAATATCATTATTATCCATTAGAGTAAAGGTATTTTCAAGGATATTTTAAAATTGCTTTCAGTCATAGATAAATGATTATCAGAGACACAACATGTTTCAAAGAATTGTAGATCATGGTTTTTGTTGTCAGGCAAATTAAAGAAAAGTGTTGGGAACAAAAGAGAGTGATTTATATACTGCTTTTAATGGAAAGAGAATCAGTCATCTTTATCTGGAATACACTGTGTACAACAATTCATTTCTCTATTATTTAAGACATAAATATAGAGTTCTTTTTTTTTCCATATGTCATAGCATCGTCCGGGACGCGAACCCACAACTGTCTGCAACCAACTACTTGCTTGCAAGGCTGCTGCAATGACCTCTCGGCTAACAACATTTGATAGAGCTCTTTTTTAATTAAATAATTTGTAAATTGAAATAAATTGGGCTAAAACATTATACTAGCAACATTATCTCTAAATGAACTTAAGAGGAATTAATTATTCACTATAAAAATTCAAAGACACTAATGTTTGGATACAAGTTACTATATGAAACGCTCATATTTTAATCCATAACAGAACAATGCATTAACATTAAAATGAGCAAAATTTGTATTGAAATGATTTAAAAAAAAAAACTATATATAGTAGAGAAGTCATTGCAAGAACGTTTCAAATGGTTTGCATAATTTTATTATGGCAGACAGAGCACTGAAGAAGATCAATTAAGATATGAAACAATGTCACATTTCATATTGTTTTGTAACTTGTAATCCAGACATACTAGTATATTAAAATTATTGTGGTAAATAGTGCAGCTTGAAGAGAGAACCAATTATCTTTTCATTGGGAAACACTATGATAAACTGGAAACCAAATTTATGAAACAGAAAAAAAAACTAACAAGTACTAGATTTGATGTAGATATATCTTTTTATGGTATTATAATTATTAATACTCATTTTTATTTTAATTTGTTTTAATGGGGGTCACCATAACTTTATGAAGTTGACTGGAAAAGATAGAAGGTAACTAACTAGATTTTCACACACACACACACATATTAAAAATCCGAGCTGCTTAAGATCACAGTGAATAGCAGTGGAATAAAGATTTTGGAGTGCAAAAAAAAAAAAAAATCTAATTGAATGAAAAATAAATCCTTAAATGAACCTATTTTCATCTGATCTCTTAAGATCATACCTACATAGATCAATCATTGATATTTTGTGAGATAAAGCATTATATTAAATAGCAATGATCTAATTGGCTTACAGTATCATATTATAATCCGGATATAAATTCTATTAATTTTTTTCAATCCCATAATCTAATAGCAGCTATTAAATATATATGCTGAGAATATTTAATAATATTTTATAAAGTAATTTTCAAATGTGCAAAATAAAGACTTAGCTAAGATTGACACACAATATAATACTTCACAGTATGAAATATAAGATTTTGGAGACCTATTGCATTAATACAAGAAGACATTCTTTGCAAATTTATCAAATGACTATAGAATATATAATTTGCTATACAGTGCACATTTGAAGATTATTACTTCCAAAATTTTTGTTTATAGGGTTATTAAAATTCACAAATTTAATAAATTAACTAATAATTAACAATAACTGGTATATACAGTGGCTTTTTACAATTTAACTTATAAATAAACAAGAATATCATGCAAATATTAGTTTAAGAGTAGTACCTTTACACATCAAATCATGATACAACCACTAATTTTCATAGGATTAACTAAACTTTTACATTACTCAAGATATTTAAAATTATTAAAATTAAACAGGCTGTTAATTGAAATGACATTCTAATATAATATCTCTCAAAGCAGATGACAATTTAGGTAATTATTGTTTGATAAAATAATAATTAAAAAAATAGAACAAATAACAATGCAAATTACAAAATTCAATTGGTTTTATTTTATTTTTATCAGAAATAAATTATTAAATAGTCAGAAACAAATTGTTTACAAAAGTCTTACTGATGTATAAGTATTTCAAACTTTCAATATCAACCCATATATTGAGATTTAAATTCAGTGATTCTTGTTTTAAATCTCTTCTCTATATAAATTTGCTAGTGGTATTTCAAAAATACAAGTAAATGGTTGATAGGAATTATATCTCAAATTTTAGACAATTGTTAAAAATGAAGATAATATGGCAATTACCCCACATAAATTTCACTAGACAAATATTTCAAGATTCATGTAATAACTGCACAGCTCATCTGCAATAGACATATGTCTTGGTGAAAATGATTTTGCAATTCTCTACTATTAATAAAATAACTTAAATTTTTTTCTATACTTTTTAAAATTGTTGTGAATAAACAAAAAAAAAATTAAGAAATCAAAGGTTTTTAAATTTTATATATATATACATTTACAAACTTTAATAAATTTGTAAATATGAAGATTAATTAAATCGTAGCATAAAAATAAATTTCAAAAATATAAATAGTTAAGCAACAACAACAAAAAAAAACAGTTATATCAATAATTGCTTGCGTTTAATCATTAGAAAGTAAAAAAAAGCAGTATATTCTGCTTTAAAATATACAGCACACATTTAAAACATCAACAACAACAAAATCAACTTCATTTATAATATACAATATTCCATTATTATTATGCTCATATTTTTTAATTTGATTACTATCAAATAAAAGTGATTGTTTTAATAAATATATACACATCATCATCAAACATTATCAATCCACTGCAGGATGGTCTCTCCAAGTTCAATCCATCTTCTCCGATCTTTAGCTTCTCTTCTCTACATCACCCCTGCACACTTTCTTATTTCATCCATCCATCTAACATGTGGTCTCTTTCTGTGTCTCTTACAATATCTTGGAATCCAGTTTAAGATTTCAATTGTCCATCTATTATCATCTCTTCTAGCAATATGTCCAGCCCAACTCCACTTCAATCTCTTAATTTTTTCAATGAGGCCAGTAATACCTGTTTGTTCTCTTACCCATACATTTTCAATCTCTTCTTGTTATACTCAACATGCATCTCTCCATACTTCCTTGAGTGGTCAGAAGTCTCTGTATTGCTCTTCTATTAAGTGTCCATGTGTCAGATCCATAAATAAGAACTGTAAAACACATTTGTTAAAAACCTTCCTTTTCAAACACATAGGCATATTTCCTTTTAGTATCAAGTTATTTCTACCAAAAGCACTCCAACCAAGTTTAATTCTATGATTAATTTCATCTATTATGTTTCCATCTGTATTAATAATCTGACCAAGGAATTTGTAACTGTTAACTTCTTCTAACTCATCATAATCAATCTTTATTTTCATATTTTGAGAAAATCGATTAAACATTACTTTAGTCTTTTTAACATTTATCTTTAGTCCTACTTTCTGACTTTCATCTGATAACTCCTGCAACATTTCCTGCAGCTCTGAAGCATTATTTGCAAAAACAATTACATCATCTGCAAAATCTAAATGACTTAAATAATCTCCATTTACTCTCACTTCTTTAGCTTCCCATTTTAATCCACAAAATACTTCTTGCAGCACTGCTGTAAAAAGTTTTGGAGATATGAAGTCTTCCTGTCTTACACCTTCTCAATGTTGACTTTCCCAGTATCATTATGTAATTTAATTGTTGCTGTTGCATTTTTATAAATATTCTTTAAAATATGACAATATCCTGGATCTATACCTTGATGATCCAATGCTTTAATCACTGAAGAAATATTTATAGAATCAAATGCCTTTTCATAATCTACAAATCCAAAACATAATGGCACCTCATATTCATTTGTCCTTTTTATAACTTCTCTCAATACCTGGATATGATCTACTGTACTAAAACCACTTTTAAATCCAGTTTGTTCTCTTGGTTGGTGGAAATACAATGTTCTCTATAGACGAGTTGTAATTATCTTGGTAAAAATTTTGTATAAAACTGATAAAAGGCTGATAGGTCTGTAATTTCTAATATCTTCTTTATTACCTTTCTTAAAGATTAATATTAATACTGCATTCTTCCAATCATCTGGTACATCTTTATGATTTAGACATTTGGTATAAGAATTTTGCTAAAATATTTTCTATTTCTTCACCTGATTCTTTTAATATATCAATTGTAATTCCATCATTACCTGGAGTCTTTCCTTTCTTCATATATATATTCAATTTAATATAAATAGATATAAATAAAACACCTAGTCATTCTCCTTTTAAAATTTCTTCCAAAACAATATTCTACAAATCTATAAGCAAAAAGTATTATATATGATTAAAATGTTTATATACTCAAATAAATACCCCTATATTATTATATACGGTATATGAGCACAGACTTTCACATGACCCACCACTCTCCACACTATCTCATAACACTGATACACTTGAACACATATATGTCTGTGCTCATATACCGTATATATTACATATATAGACACAGGCATATAATAAGCCTGTGTTTCAGTTACCCCTATATTATTGTATTTATATATTAGACCATTCTCAACAACTAATATTAAGTATTGAATGTCTTTAGAAAAATTAAACTTTATATAATTTTTCCAATTACATTCAACTGTTAGTAAAGGTTAGTACATGCATAATGTTCCGAGAGATATTATTCTCCTCTCTTCTTCATGTGTTGCTGGCCTGACCAGTGATAGTACTAGCATGGAAATCGAACCAGGACCCTTAGATTTACCTTAAATTTTTTCTAGAGACATTCAGTACTTAATATTATGGATATCATCCAATATGGAAACACAACTAAACTATATCTCATCACAAATCTTCAGGAAAACACCACTGTAATATATATATATTGTAAGAAATGGCTTACAACTAACCTTCACACCTGTCCCAATTTCTTTCACAATGTTTCAATTCAGACCAAGCGGTAGGTAAATAAAATATCCTACATACTTACTAATATACATATAGTATATACACATATAAACATACATATAGACTGATATGCTTGAGAAATTAATTCTTATTTTTTTTGTCTATTGTGAAAAAGCAAACAAATTTGTTATACACATGAAGTATATATGCATATAAACTAATATGTTCGTCTATTGGTAGAAATTGTTTTTCTTTTATTCATTTAATATCATTAACTAAATATTAATTAACTGACTTATAAGACGGACATAATCAAAGATTAAAATTTATATGAGGTCAAAATAGTTGCTAAATGATCGAATTTGGAATAATGAAGATTAAATAAAATTAATAATAATAATAGTGTTTTATAATTTTTTTTTTATCAAGTTGTAACAATAGGTTTTTAGCTAGCGCGGGACAAAGTAGCGTTCTTCACTTAGAAAAAAAAATCTACAATTAAACAGCAACTAAGTAAAAGTTTTTATTTTTTTTTTCTTTTAAAAAAAAAAAAAAAGTAAATGTCAGCGTTTAAAAACAGGAAAATTTAAATATCTGTAGTTTCAAGATAATATAAAATCTTTATTTTGGATAGAAGAAAACTGGAAAGTTAAACTTCAATTTATAATTAGCAGGAATGAACTAATGACTTAATTTATTCTGCAAACTGTAATTCGTTATTACAGAAATGATGGAAAAGAAACGTGAAACTACTAAAAATTAACTGTTTTTTTAAAAGCTATTTTTATATATTTTTAAGCCATATTATAAATAAGTTTATAAAAGGAATCATTACAATGTATTTAGGGTAAAAAGCCAATACTGTAGAACATTCCTAAGCTAGTTTCAATGTCATTATGAAATTATAAAATTTCACAATCAAATGTTTATTTAAAGAATGCTGGTGTACAATAATCTTCCATGGATTTATATACATTCAGGAGAGATATTTAGTATGTGTTTGTTTTAATCAAGAGGCATGAAATACATAAATAGAACAGAGTTGGTGAACAAGAACAGTATGCATGGAGATTGACATTTGCTTTCCTCAAGATAAATATATTTTGTTTGATTCACGTGATTATTATTTTTGCTTTTGTCATTTAATTCAACACTGATCCATCTAGGCGACCTCTCAAGTAAGGTTTTTATATATTTAACATTGAGGGCAAAACTTTAGGACAAATAAAACTATTTTGTTTACTAATAAGTTTTAATAATATTTACTTGTAATTTTTACTTCTGAGTGCAATTAACCCACTGAGTAAATGGTCTTTATCGCATCTGTCATTAATTTTTTTACTAGGACTTACACACACATATATGGGAGTGGGGCTAAATATATATTTTTAATAAAAAAAAAATAGTTATAAATGTATTTACCCTAGCCTAAAAATGTCATTCTAATAATTACATTAATGGGGTAATTTTAGAATTAGTGAATTCTCATTTTGCTTTTTTTTTTTGTTTTATGTATATATTTAATGAATTATATAGTATAATTTTGTATACTTCAAATTATATTTTGTTTCTGTTGTATGAAGCCATCATGTTGTTAATAAATTTAGTTGTTGAAACCAATCTGATCTGTTTGATCATCACCATCATCACTGTGCATTGATACCACAAGTTGTTTGATCATCACTATCATTATTGTGCATTTATATCATTAAAAGTTTCATGATCACATTATGAATTTACACCATTAAAGGTTTGATGATCATCATCATCATGTTATCATCATCAGTATTTTTCTATATCTACGCTTATATATAGGCATATTTGGTTAATAATTGAGTAAGTTCATCTCTGAAGAGAGCTGACTACAAGAACTCCCTGAGTTCGAATTCCGTGGTGTAATGGGGCTTAAAAAGAGAGATGTAATGTATATGCAGTGGTCTAGGTCATATTAAAATATTTTAAATAAATTATAAGTTAGTATATTGAAACGTAGATATGACTTGGAACTGGGCACTTCATGGTACTTTAGCATCCTATTCGAAGGCCTAGATCTGACAGTAGTGTGATGCAATCCCTTTATTATTTGCCATTCTTGATTCTGCAACATCTGATGCACCCAAATGTGCCATCGAATCATAAATTTAGGATATGACTTGTTAAAGGTTGGTTGTCACATTTTATTCAAATCATCTAACTATTGAGTCGCATTCACGTTGTCGGATGGTGTACCCAGTTTTGTTATATCTGGCACCATCAACTTTGGGAGGGTAGTGGGTTCTGTTATAATATATATATATATTCTTCGATCTGTCTTTAAATATGAACAATATAGTATTCAATAAATTTTCTTATCATTTATTCATTTTTAAAATAGTTCAAGAAAACTACTACAAGAAAAATACTATTTTATCCACATCTATCTAATCAATCTACTTGCTTTGCTATTACTGTCTTTTTTTATTAATTCTTCTATGTTATGCTTACAAAAATTCCCATAATCTTAATACAATTTTATTCTTTTATATAAACATTTGTCATTTTAATACTTATTTTTTCAAACTAGATTCAGATCATTGGCTTTTGTCAGTAGAAGGAATCTCAATACCAGTGATTAATATAAATAGTTCTAGAGTAGAGCATATTACTATTATTAATGCTGATATTAAATGTAAGCTGGAAAATTACATGGTGCCTGATTTTAGTAGATTTCTTATTATTTACAGAAGTATTAAAAAAAACAAATAAATCACCCTTTCAGGTGTAATAATAAGCTGAAGGAAACTTACGTATTGGCATCATGAATTATAACTTGTTCATCATTTCCTGCAAGGGAAAAAAATATTATTATTATTATATAAACTATAAAGTAGCAATAAAATGTTCAATAAGAAATAAAAATTCTTTTCACAATCAACATTAAACTTTTAATTAGTAAATGAAAAAAAAAATTAGCATAATTTGCTTTTTATGATATAAACAACTAATAAGAATAAGTGGTGGTTTTACTGAAAAAATTCTGTTCAAACAATGGACAGAATGACAAAAAAAAAATTTTTTTTAAAAATTATGTATAATTCTGGTGTCTGTTTTTTAAATACTATTAGTATCCATTTTTTTTTTTTTTTTCCAAAAAGTGAAAATTGGTATATTTATGCATTTAAAAAAATTTGGGATGATCTTTTAAGATAAAATAATAGAGAGATCATTAACTGTACAGTTATTTAAAAAAATTTGGGATGATCTTTTAAGATAAAATAATTAGAGAGATCATTAACTGTACAGTTATCAAGAAAATCGCTAATAGATATAAAAATATAAATCCATTCTAAAATATAATTCAAATACAATAAATGTCAATAATGATATAATTACTAATAAGTTACATGAATTTATATTAAAAATTAGGATAAAGTACAAAGAATGTATTACAGATACATAATAAAAAAATAAGATTAATTGGTTAGGAAAAAAAAAGAATTATGAAAAATGAATATGAATATGAAATTACCTAACAATAAAAAACATATACAGTATTAAGTGATGTATGATAATACTAGTAGAATTTATTTTTTGATGAAAGGACAGGAGTTTTAGATAGTAAAAAAAAGAAAAGCAAAAATGGAATAAGGATTTGGATTGTAAGTGTTGATTATGTGGAATTGAAAAGAGAATTATTGAACATTTACTTGAAGCACAAAAGATAATGAAAAAGGATTCGGATAAATTAGTGTGGTGAATAGAAGAAATTTAAGAATAAAGAAATAAAAGAGGTAGAGATTTTGATTTTTTGTTTAGATCTTCATAATCTAAAAGTAAAATATGAGAATAGGATGTTGGGATTAATGAAATAGCTTTTATTAAAGTGGTATAAAAATAAATCAGGACTGGAAAAATAATGTGGTAATAAAAAGTATAAAGTAGAGAACTTTTTGAAATATGTAGTGTATTCAGAAGGAAAGAATGTTTAATTTGGAGAAAAAGTTTTTTTTTTTCTCATCTGTTATTAACAAAGGCAAAACTCTCCATACAGTAGTGTCACCCAATGCCAACCAGAGTAATCACCAAAATGTATGGGTACTGAACTGAGTTCAGACCCATATGACTACATAAGCTATTGAGCTTAGATTGAACATATTATTGTGTTTTCAATTTCATTCTCATAGTTTTGTAGTTAAGTAGAGATAAAAGGTAGCTGCTGGAGGGTTGCATTAGATCCTAAGATCTAGGTGCAGTGCTCTCAGATCCTAAAGCTCCTCAATGACAAAGGCCACAAGCCAGAAACTAATCTGGGGATATTGGATAAGTAGGCACTAGATGGGGATTTTATGCACAAGCCTCTGGCATCCATTGATTGCTCTGGTTGGCACTACTGTATGGAGAATTCTGCCTTTGTTAAATTTCCACATTATAACATTTTCTGATGAAGCCAAAAAAGAATGAAATATTTGAACCAGCTATAAACTCTCCTTCCAAATTCTTAAAACATCTTCAGTTTTTTATATAACATCCATGCCTAATCTATTTAGCAACAAAACTTGCATTTCTTCAAAGAACATGATTGAGTATACCCAATAATATAAACTTCAGATAAATAAAAGATAATTATAACTATCTAGTACCTCTAAGTGGGTAAAAACAGATAGCACTTAAGATTCTGATAAA
This sequence comes from Epiperipatus broadwayi, assembly GCA_028023455.1. Lineage (NCBI taxonomy): Eukaryota > Metazoa > Onychophora > Udeonychophora > Euonychophora > Peripatidae > Epiperipatus > Epiperipatus broadwayi. The sequence continues at coordinate 13,817,096 of JAQFVV010000010.1, read as the reverse complement.
CTAACCACATTACATCAATAGGCAATGGTCAGGAATAGACAGTGACAAAATGTTCTTTACATTGTGATATTAATTTTCTCATTATTACAAATATTGTTTTCTTACATTCAGTTGGCTGGCTTTGCTGTCATGTAGTTATCTGCCTTGAAACCAGAATGAATATTTAACAATGTACCTACATGTGCTTGTTTTTTTTCCCAGAAATTTTAATTGTATCACTAAGATTTTTAAAAAAAAATTTATTTATTTATTTATTGTATTAATGTATTTTTGGAGTGGTGGGTGGGAAGGGGGTGTTGAGGATTGGAACTTTTATCATGTCTATCTTGAACTTAGTTGCTTCATAAAATAATATTTTTAAAGTTATCTCTTTATCTACAATATGGAGCAAACTTGCTCTTAAGTATTATGTTTTTCAACAATTTTCCATAATCAAACAGTTATTTATTCTTCCATACATTAAATCAATCTGTTTCATCGTATTTTCTTCAACTCTGCATTCTCCTTCTATTTACATATTTTTATTTGTTTTTCTTATCAACTCTAAGTTTTCTAAACTTACTTTTACATTTTTCTATTCTCTAACATTTTATTAATTACCTCATTAATTTTTTTCGCTTTAAATTTTTTTTTACATAACTTTATAAATGTTCCATTTCATTTTTCCCATATACCTAAATTATGGTTTAAACATGGCAACATTAGAATATGCATATATCTAGTACTCCTAAATATAGTTTGGACCAATATGTAAACTATATAAAACCAGTTTTTATCATCTAGAATTTTCAATTATTCCAATCCCTTATTATCAATATACAATTATTTTTCTTTTCTCAGTTTTTTTTTTTTTCCAGTTTCTCAGATATGATTTCTATTTCTTGATCATATTTATCATTTGACAATGCCTTAGAACAGTTTTATTATTAATAATCAACAAATTTATTAAATTATTTTTGAAAATGTAAATTATTTTTAGGCAACTACATGATATCATTCCATTATATAATTTCACTATTTTTTTCTGAATATAAAACATTTGACTTAATTTTTTTTTTTCGCAACTTTTTCATATCATACATGGAGTTCTTTCTACATTATTAATCCTATTTTTTTAACTTCAAATTTTAGATTTTCAAATTTTTCTAGACGATTCCCTAATTTTATATTTTAGAGATTAAATTGTGTTATTTTAAATAATAATTAAAGTGGTTTTCCTAGGTTTTCTCCAATATCTAATTCATTTTTCTAATTTTATCTTTATAATTTACTATTATTTTCAAAAATCTGACTAGATTTAATAAATTGTTTTCTAATCCTAACAGTAATGTATTTATTTAATAATATATTCATTATAATATTAAAAATTTAAATGCAAGTAAAAATGTTAAATATTTAAATATCATTTGTGTAAATGTTAATATATTCTTATAACATTAAAATAATATTTAAATTATAAATTTACATTTTAATTCAATCTTAATTATTTAAACCCTTTTGATCATTTAAAAATAATATAAAATATCTACGTATGTTAAGATTTTTGCCTAAAGATATATTGAGGTAATTAAACAATAGAATACTATGATTAGGCAATCATGCTTGATCATTAATGGTGGCCCGACATTACCCATACTCTTTTAATATATTTTATAAATACGTATTAGACAAGTTTAATTTATATAAGTCCAACGTTTTTAGCAATCAATCAGTTATTCATATCAATTCCATCTTTCAATAATATATAAATTATCAATCCTTAAAAATTATTATATTTCAGTTCAAATATTTATATTTTTTAAGTAAGTGCATAACAATTCCAATGTTTTAATTTATTTTGTCATCCAGGTGGGTGTGATGAGATTAGAGAAAAGAAGCAATACAATTTTTTTTCTTCTAAATAATTGAATATTTATTTATATAAATTAGTTTAATTAAAAATTAAATCAATCCTTTCCCATTTTTACAAAATCTGATTACTTCATTTATAAATATTTATTGATATTGAGACCGATTTTGATGGACCTTCCTTTTGCCCTGTAGGATCATGATTTTTAATTCTATTTAATGCCACTGAAAAGGATCAATTCCTATAGTTAAAATTAAAGTACAAAGTAATAAGAAATAAAATTTAAATCCATAGTACGCCTGGGTCTCGTTTTATGCGATAGATAGGTTCCTCAGAAAACACACGCAAACGAAATCACGCAAAAATAGACGTAACTTACCTTGAAAAAGGGGGGATACGGACTGTGATTTTTCAAAAATCGCATAAAAGCAAAGCACCAACGTAAAATTACTTTAAAATTCGTGCAAAAAAAAAATAAGGAAATAAAATATGACTAATAAAAAATTTCAAATTTGAAAAAAATTGATACAAGACAAACTTTTTTTAACTATAATATTTAATTTTATTCAAAACAATATATTTTTATGCATAATTTACAGTAATTTACATTTTTTATACACGTTTTAATTATTATTGCTATTTTCCGATAAACAGGTTCGTTTGCAAACTGGTAAAAAATCAGATTCTTCACAATAGAAAATACAACTAGCGCCAATGTCACTCTCACATTGCATTAATGGTTTTCTGGTGACAACGTAATTAGTAATTAATCTAACAACTAAAATTTAAATTCTTATTTTTGTCTTTAATTTTCAATTTTAATTGTGCTCACTGCTATTACTCACCTTTTAAAAATAAACTTGCGGACACTAAACGATTAATAATTGATTACATTCTTTTTTAAAAAGCAAAAACAGCATGTGATTTAAAATGCAAAATTAACACGCACAATGTTTGAACAAATTTACATTATAATCTTATAAATTTAATGTGTGTATACATAAAATGTGGAAATCATGATTTTAATTTCATTATTGCATAAAATCTTACTATTATAAAGCACTGAAAATATTGAAATTACTAAGATGAAAGTAGAATTCCAATAATGCACTATTACTTTCAATATGACATAAGCACGTGAAATTTATTATTTAAAGTAATAGCGCATTATCGGAGTTCGAATTCCGGAGAAACGTGAATCACGTAACTTCAAAATCGCGTTAAATAAATCCGCGTAAAAAGAGAACCAGCTGTGTTTATAAATTCAAGTAGTTCATTAAAAATCTGCTTTTTTAGTCATATGAATTATAATTATCTATTAATTCATTTCTTAACCCTGAAAAATCAAAATATCTAACATAAGTTTTAAATTTCTATAACAATCTTCAGGGAGTTTTACAGTAAATTTGGCATTTTTAGATTGATCAATGTAAGAAAAAGTAAATTTGGTAAATCCTTAAACTAATCATCTATTTGTATGAAAAGATTATCTAAAATTTCAAAGAAAAGTCCCCTGTGGTTGCTTTAGGGATTATTTACATTTTCAATTCTAAGATGTTTTTTTAATGGATGATACTTAGGACATTTTATTTGACATATCCCAGTACTTTTCAAACTGAACATGTTTACAAATAATTGTTTTTTTCAATTCAATTACAACATATTAAACAATATTTAATACTAATGGTTTTTCCTTTGTAACATATATAAAACATCAGTCAAAAAAAAAAGATAAAGGAAAACAACAATCAAAATCATTTAAATATAATTTGTAATCATTAAGTTAAATAAATATTTCTGTCCTATTTTTGAAAGTTTTCTAAAATTGAATCTTTCTGGCATTCAAAAAGCATTTCAATAATTCTTATACTTTATAACCCATCTCACCGCAGTTATAGATGGAAATGTTTTTTTAGCTTCTTTATATAGTTTATTGGTTCATTTCATAAAATTATTGAAAGGGGGTAGGGGCATCACTAATTGTTTTAAAGATTTTACATTCTTTAATTGGTGACCAGAGACTTGAGACAAAACTACTTAATTTTATAACAACAATGAACAAGAAGAGTTTCTGAACATTATTGCTTTAATTTTGTTTAAATTACTGACAAATTTTCCAATCATTACAAATGCACCATAGCAGGTTTATGCAATATTTTTTTAAAAACTAAAATACACATTCAGACAATGTTATATGATTGCTAATATTATATATTTTATAAATTGTTCATGAACTTTTCCATTTAAATAGTATCTAAGTACAGTTAGTTGCTCAAAGTGAAATATTTCTGCAATTAATAGTTTCATCAATGGATATCACAAATAAATACAATTAAGAACATCATTCTGTATTCAATTGAAAAGTCCTAAAAATATGCATTTCGAATCCAAATGTCATAAAAATAGTTCATCAAAATTATCCAATAAATACTCAGTGGCTCTGTTGCAAGAATGATCCATGACTATGGAATGCTAATTCATATATTCCTAAATGTCATCTTAACTATAATTAAATATTCCAATATTTTTTGACCTTTTCATTGTGAATCTAAATATTTAAATATATCAATTTATCATAATACAGGATGTCAGCAATGATGTATTAGCTATAATTATCATAAAATTGGATAAGCAGATTGTTGTGATTTTTTTTTGTTGTTAAAATTAAGTGTAATAATAAATCCTTTTGATTTTTAATAATTATTACACAAATATTGTTTAAAAATAATCACCAATTTTAATAGACCACAAAAATAATGTTTTAATTACTCCAAAAATATTCACAAAATAACCTTGCAAATAGCCATGGGAATCCGTAATGGTACTCATCTTATGGCTAAAGATGCCACTCTATGGCGCGGTTTTCGCGCTAAAACACATAAAAATGTGGTTTCGGCGGCTGACACGTTCGAACCCGCGTTTTCTATAATACAACTTTTTTGTTGTGCTACAGAATGCAGGCCGCTATGTCGCGTTGCAGTACAGCATGTACATCGCATCGCAGCAATTACATTTTCCGAATTCGCACAGTTTATAAAATAGTTACGACTTGATGAGAGAGTTTGTATTTGAATTGGATGGACATTGGATTTTTTTATATTTTAAAGTATTGAAATGTTCAGATTTTTTAAAGTAATAATTCTAAGACTTTTTACAACGTACTGTATTGAAGTTTTAATTGGGAAAATGTTAAATATCTATGTTTTTAGTGAGTTGCAATTAGGTAACGCATCAAGTAACGTACTGTTCGTAACATTCCACGAGACAAAGAAGATTCTACCGTGTGTATATTTTTGAAGTAAAAAAGAGCGGTACCAAAAAAATATCCAGTAAGAAAAGTACAAATATACACGATTTTTTGTAAATTTCATAAAAAGCAAATATTATAAACATGTTTAATAAGTAAAGAAGACATTTATATGTGTTTGTTGCTGTTTAAAAAAGTTTGAGTTTCTTTATTTTGTCCGAGTACGGTTACGATTTTGAATTTTTTTATTTTAGCATTACAAACAACAGAACACTAACCCTAAAACTAACTCTAACTCTAAAACTAACCCTAAACCTAACCCTAAATCTAAAACGTAACAACTTTTACTTTTTATTGTCATTCTATTTGAAGTAAAAAATAGCCATAATATCTCTTTGTCTGTAAAAAAAAAAAAGAAATGTAAAACGAAGACTAAAAAAATAAAATAAGAAATTTTACTTTTTATTACGATTATTATTTTTTAGTTAAACAACAACAAAAAAAAATAGTCGTAACACAAGTAAAAAAATATCTGATAGAAAATTGATTAAAAAAAGCCGTAACACAAGTAAAAAAATATCCGATAGAAAATTTATAAAAAAAAAGCCATAACACAATTAAAAAAATATATGATAGAAAAAACACGAATCAAATTGTAATTTGATTTTATTTTACATTTATTATTATCATTTAAATTGTATACGTTAATAAAAAATAATATTTATAAAAGATGATTTTGTTTTGTTTTTATTTTCGCATTACAAAAAAGCACAGAAAAATTATTATAATCAACGGCCCGGGAATTGTCATATTTTATAGTTTTAGCGTGAAAACGGCGCCATCCAACAGCATCTTTATCTATAAGACAAGCACCTCCGTAATAAAAGAAAAATATCAATTAAAGAGAAGATGGTAATACTAAAACTTTTTATTCTGCTGCTATTCTATTATAGTAGCCTCTTTTGCTTTTTAAAGTTAATACATAAATATTATTAAAAGAATGTGAATTTACCGCCCATACTATCTTTTGATTTCAAATAACAATTTTTTATCCAATTACAGGATTACCACACCTCAAAAATGACTGCATTAAGGCTTGACCAATTGATTTTGTTTTTATAAGATTATCTTTTTTTTTGTCTCAAAAAATTATCTATTTATACACTATCCTTCAGAAATAAATCACAATTTTTGTTGTTTTTAATATTTGAAAAATATAACATTCTGGATTCATTGTTAATTTGGAAAAAAAGAAAAAGATCCTAATTTCTTTTAATTAAATGACAAAAAACTTTAAAAAAAAAAATCTTAATATCTTTTTTTATTTAGTTAATTGATAAACAGCTTTTAAAGATGTTAACTTCCTTCCCCCTTTATCAAATAAATAAAAACATACACCCTCCTCCCACCATCTTTAAAACCAAACCTGATAAACATTACTTAATAAAAGGTTGATATTTATCTTTTTGTTACAATGTTTTTGTCACATGATCATTTCATGTATGTAAACTTTTTAATAATTTAAACTTAGCCAAATTCCTGTTTAGCAACTATGCTAATTGTGAAACTAACATGAGAAGAAATAATTCTTTTTAATAAATATATACACCACATAATTATATGTGCATTTTTAATTTTGTTTATGTAAAATATGCTAGGTACTAAAAAATTATTACCTGCAGAAAAAACTTTACTACTGGAATTATCAAAGGCCAAACAAAAAATATTGCTACTGTGTTCTCCTTTCATGACATGAGGAGTTCCAATGCCTGGTAATGCTTTTTGTAAATTCCATAGCAATACACGTTTGTCATCACCACCTAAAAAAAAACACTTAATAACATTAGATAATGATATATATCAAATTAAGTAATTTTGAACGAGATTCTTTTTTTAATAACTATTATGCCAAATAATAAATTTATTGCATCACTTCAAAATATATAGACTACTTATTTTAAATTTTCTTTGAAATTTATCACTCAAGAAAAATCTTAAATTTTTGATTGTATATACAGTACTTTTCAATGTCTTTTACATGAATATAAATAAACCTTTTAACAATTATTTAATTTTAGAACATTCTTCTAAAGTGTTACTAGTAGAGTGACCATTAGTCTTTTCTCCAAATTTATCTGGGAGATCAAAACAATATTATAAGAGAAAAATGCAAATATATATATATAACTTTCATATATTTACTCTTTAAAAAAAGAACAGCTCTCTGTTGCTATTTATATTTAGTTAAAAAAATTAAGTATATTATTTATTTTTTATTCAAATCAAAATAGTATAATTGAATGTCATTCAGACAATCATATCCTATTTGAACACACCTCTAAACCATACAGAGTATGTTGGACTTAGTATCAACGGGATCCCACTAATGAAGAAGACCAGATTATATTACAGTTGTCTACAGTAAATGCCTCAACATTCAATTGATTAATTCATATTAATCTGGGATTTTTTCTCTCCTGTTAATAATAAGATATCCATTCATTGCCAATACTGGATAGTTATTTAGGTTGATTGTATCTTACTGCTTACTTTCATTACTAACAACAATAATATACTTAAAATACACATATTAAGTGCCAAATAATATTCTGATGTAAATATTAATTCTCATTTAATTTATAATTTCATCATAAAATTAAAAAAATATAAATAATAAATCAGAGATTGAAATTAATATTAATATATCTTAGTACAATGTTCATTTGAGATTTTTAAAACATAATTTATATGTTTTGGTCATCACTGTACAACTAAAAAATATTTTCAGAGTATTATATAAACAAGTAATGAGACTTAGCAATATTGAAATTTTATTTGATCCCAATTAAATACTACTCCACGCCAGATAAATTTTATCAAATCTAGAACCCAGAAATACATTGTAAAACCTGAAGTTTAATTCTAGATTAAACTTGGACAGGTGAAAACAATAAATACGATGATAGTGGCTTTTGAACTTTAGATAAAATCAAAAATTCCACTGCATAGGACATATAGCTAGAAACATCTGTTAACCATTTTAAACATGCTCTCATTTTATAACTAATTATATACCAATTGATTCATCTACTTATACTCTATTATCAAATTGTTATTATGGCACCTATTAATTTCTTTTAATCATAAAGATCTAAATAAAAATATCTACATCTTTTATTCTATTTATTTCTTTCATTTTGCATACAATTTTTTTGGATTATTTTTTAATATTTTATGCAAAAAAAAAAATCAATATTTTCTTCATTTCAATATAAATAATCTATTATCCAAATCCCTATTCCAAATTTTGTCTTGTTCTTTAACTTAACAAATAACAATAAGCTTTCTCTAGGGATATATCCTTTTATAATTTATATAATCTTATTTTTAAAGAACTCCAAACTATTTATTTATTTATTTATACTCATTTTCCACAAATGTATTTTTTCCCTCTCTAAGAATTTAGCTATCATCTTTATCCATCAAAAATAATATATACTTTTATATATTTAACCATTCCTTATATACATTAAAAAAATTAATTGTCTAATCTAATAACTGCTTTTCAACATAATCCCCCCCAAACACTATTTTCATTAATCTATTTTAATTCATATATTGTAATACTAAATATTTTTAATTTGCTTTTAATTTCCTTCATAAGTCCACACCATTTTCTTTATTTGCTGCTCTAAATTCACCAATTTATTATATATCTATCTACTTTTTGAATACAATTTAAAAATTTTAGTCCACTACCCAAACCAAAATGCTGCAATTTCCAAATGTCAAACCAGACGCCATCACTACCTTTAAAATTCTTATATATCTCATATTTATTAATCCATCTATTATCTAAATGCTGCTTTAATAACATATTACTGATATGCTATTAGTTCATATTAAACAGTAACTGAATGATATGATTTACTCATACTTATTATATAAAAAACATTAGATTTTCAATCAATTCCACTTTATTTTTTATTTTATGTCTCACCTCTAACTTTCAATTATAGACATTATTCATTTAATAAAATAATTTCTATCAATTCAAGACAAATATCACTTTTTCTATTATTTAGGTTTACCTATCTCATTAAATATTTTAATCCTCTTGTACTACACTAGCATTCAGACCTATTTCTTTGTTCTCATTTATTTTAAGCTTTCAACTTTCACTTTAATATTAAACCATTATTATTTATCAGAATATAATAAATTTGATCTCATTTGATAGATATTTTTGTTTAGAAATTAAATAAATTTTGAAAAATCACATTTGATTTTGGGAATTATTTTAAAAATTAGATTTTAATTAAAACAAAGCACTGTTTTGTAACATCAAATTTCAAGTGGAGCAGATTCAATTTGCAAAATGAATTAAATCATTGTTTGATGTTTGTTTTAAAAATATGATCAAATTATTTTTAATATCTAGTAAATTATTTTTAATATCTATCAATTTATGCTTTAAAAGATTAAATTTTTTTTGTAACTTTTATGATATCACTAAATGTTATATTTCTCATGACCATAATCTCTATGGTAACAATATTCAGAAAATATATTCCAACTTGAGAAAGTTTCATAATTAAAAACACAATGGTTAATATCTTAGAAGACATTTTCATTGATTTGAATTTCTAACCTTGTGATTTCATCAAATAACATGTAGATAGAAGTTTCTGACAAACATAAGTGATAAATTTTTAAAAATGGACCCAATGTACATGTTACATGACATTTTTGCAAGGTTTAGAAAATTAATGGCAGACTGATACATATGTAAAGTGTGTCTCAGCAGCTCTAATCTATAACACAAATCCTCAGATGTAAAACCTGAAAAAGTAAATTTTTAACAATGTCAAAAGTGTAAATTTGTACACAAAAATAATAAAACTACATTACGATAGTAAATAAAAACAGGTAGTTGAGAGTTTTTAATATGACATTCTCTTGTCACAAACACACCTCCTGGAGAAAGGTATGGCATTCTGATATCACAAACACAGGCGGCAATTTATCATTAATTCTGGCGGAAATTACCAAAAATGGACACTAAACAGAAAATTGACAACAAAAAAAATACTACTCCAATAATTCCCCCATAAGACTAATATGTAGATCTGAAAAAGTACATTAACAATATGAAAAATATAAATTTGTACAGAAAAATAAACATGTTACGATACTTATTCACTCACTTAAAATCAAAACATTCCTGCCATGTATACAACAGGAATTATCACAACAAAAAAAAACTCCTGCAGAAAGCCACCAAACATTACTATTTTGTTTAAGTGCAACCTCCTCAGTAGTGGGAAGCAATTATCAAATTTTAATCATGATATTTACAAATCCAATACAATAAGTATATTAACTATAAAATGGACAGATTAAAAAAAACAATTATATCTGTGTCAGAAATTTACAAAATAGAGAATTAAAGCACGTTTATGCAATATAACACCCGCATGGGATCTTGATCAAGAAATGTATCCAACTAAATTTATTTTGTTAAAAAAAAAAAAAGGTAAACTTTGATCAAAATGGGGGGAGGGGGTTAATAAGCTTTTATTAAAATGGAATCACTGTAGTGGACTGATTTTTTTTTTAATATCATCTAAGATACAAAGGAAATTCATCTTTGTGCAATTTCCACCACATAAATTCTGCCAAATATGAATCAAGATGCTGGAGTGCTGTTCCTTGGTGTTGTTTATAATGCCATTTTGCTGCACTCCAAAAGTCTTTCTATGTTCGAGTGTAACACCGGTTTTTGGATTGACAGAAAATGTTTGTATCTGGAAGATCGTAGTTCCTCAGTAGAAACCTGACTAAAATGTCAAGCCCGCTTCCATATTTTGTATGATTGCTTCCATCAGAGTTGCCATTGTTCTATCCTCAATTGCCACAATGAAATAATCATTGTCTTCCCACAGAAGCCCCAAACATTCACTGATGTAAAAGTATTCATCCAGTTTGATTTTTCTATTTTCTGAAAAGGCTCTTGTCTATTTTAATGACTTGGTTACAGCCTCCAATTTTATATTTATATATGTGTATATAAATGTTAGAAAAGAAAGCATTTATTAAGAAAAGAAAATATTTTGTGGATCTTTGAAGAGAGAATTAAGAAAAAGATTAAATGCTATATGTAAAGTGTACTAATGTATGATTGTAAAACATGGACGAGTAATAAAATTAGGAACAGATTGGAAGCCTTTGAGATGTGGACATGGAGAAAAATGGAAAAAATCATTTGGACGAATAAAATAATAAATGGAAGCTTTGAAGAGTGTAAATGAAAAAAGAAAATTGAGGAAATCAAAAAGAAAAACTGGATTGGACATATAATAAGAAGGAATTATAGTTTAATGAAAGATGTTTCCCGTAACATTAGATGTTTTGGAGGGAATAGTGAGTGGAAGTAAGAAGAAAGGATGGAAGAGATTGACATTATTGGATGATATACAAAATAGAAAGAGTTATATGGAATATGAGCTGAGCAATGAAGAGAAGAAGATGAAAAAATGGATGAACTGATGATGTGACTACTCTCTGGACCTGTCCATTTGACAGAATACTGTTGATAATGATACACGTATAATAAGCAGAAAATGATCAAAATTTTGGAATTGTAAGTTTATCACAAAAGTTTGTCTAAAGTTCCTGTGTACATGTTATTTGACAAAATTGTAAGATTAGAAAATTATCAGCGGAATGACATAGATATGAAATGTCGTAGCAGTTCTAATATATAAATACCAAATTTTCATACTTCTTAACTATCTTTGTCCATTTTTCAAATAACACTTTCTTATATTGTATCCTATTTGAAAAAAAAGTCATATCATACACACACTACATATTTTCCTAGTTGCTATTATGAAAACTCTCGTCTCTATTTCTAATCTTTATATCTTAATTTCCCATTTATTTAAAGACAAAATAAATAATAAGGGTTAGAATAGACACCCCTGTTTCAAATTCAGTATCACATTTAATTTTTGCCAATATATATCTTCCAATTATTATTTACAAAAATTATCCTTTTTAATTCCAATTTTCTTAAACTTTTCTCAAAAAAATGTAATTAAAAAAATAAAGACATAAAACATGTATATTAAGAAAAGCTCGTTTATTAAATGACTATCAGTTAGTCAAAAGCATGCCCAGCATACTATATTGTTAATGTGTTAAACAAGCTTTTCTTAGTATTATTTATTTGAATTGTAAAAGTATCCATGTAAAGATTCTTAATCATTCTTAACAATTGCAGTCTTCCAAGATTTCTCCACACTTCACCATTTCATAAGTTTTTTCTACATCTAAAAATGCAATACATAAAGATGCTTTTCTTTCAAGTCCTTTTAATCAACTAATTAACAATGGATAAATTATCTCTCATATGCTTCCTGAACGCTATTCATTATGAATCTCTGGCAAGATTTTGTCTTTCCATCTAAGTTCTTTATTTATTAACATATATGTAAATATTTTATAAATTAAGGAAGTTACTATTACTGATCCATGCTAGTTAAAATCTTTTCTCTTTCTTTTCCATTTAAAACCTTCCTTACATTTGAAATTTTATCATCTAAAATTTTATTTAAAGATTTTTTTAATATCAACACTTCCATAGCTTTCCATATATTTCAACTGCTATACTATTTAGCTTTCTTGCTTTTCACTTTCTAAATCTATCTATTGCTTTATTCAATTCTAAAATTTATAACTTTATATACTTTCTCATGAATTATTATAAAATGCACATCATCCAAATCCAAATTTATTGAGTATTTTCTTCAAATTTCTTCCTATATCATATTCTCTTCTCAATTCATTTAAAACATTCTTTTCTTTCTTACCTTCATATATTCCTAAATTTTTCCCCAATACTCTCTTTCTTCATTGTTAATTTTTTCAGTTAACTTCTTAATAAATTGGTTCTATTTCTATTTGATTTTTTTTTTACTTAAATAACTATCCTATTTGTTTCTTAACAATCTCTTTACACTTCCTACATATCCCTTATTTTTGTTTATATATTCTAAAACATTTTCCTTCCAATAATAGTTCTAAATAATCATTTACAATCTTCTTCAATATATTAAATCATTCTTCACAAATTTTTTAAATTCATAAATTCACACAATTTTTTCTAAGAAATTAAAATTTATTTTAGATTCATCCCTTATTCCACATCCATCTTAGTTCTATAGCTAACCTTTCAGATATCCATAATTACGATTACTATTATACCCTTTCTCTTCTTAGTAAATGCTTTTAATTTCTTTTATCTTTACTTACCAATACATGATTAACAATGTATTTCAAATTCTGCCTAAATTTGACTTTATTTTCACAAATCCTTTTCAATAATAGTCTACTCACTTTTTCCATTCCATCAATTTCATTAATATAAGCATTCACATCATCTACAAATAATATTTTACAATTCTTTGAAATTCATCCATAATCCTAAGCAAAGATTTTCTCATTCCACTCTTTCATATTCCCCCCATTTCCAATAATTAAAAATATTATACTATTTATTTCTCTTTACATACTTTCCATCTAATTTACATATGTTCATAATCCATATAATCCTTTTTTATTTTTATCATAACTATTTACTCTCTTCCATTCACATTTTTAAAAATACAGCACTTTTTCATCTCTCAAATGTGTCTACTATTGCTAACAAATCTAACTTGCTTTTCACAAAAACCTGCTCCGATACTCTCCACTTATTCATATCTCTATTTCGTGCCTGTTTATGAAAGCAACTTTTAAATTAAAATCTTTAAGTTAAATAATTTTACTTTTGGGAAATGTATGTATTCAAGCACAAGTGCGTGTGCGGCGCAACTGCTCCCAAAAGCTGTAATACAAATACAAATAGCTAACTAAAAATATTAAAACAGCTGAGCGCTTTCAAAGGATCTTGCCTTCATAATCATAGCTTGCTTACGTTTAAATTTATGCAAATATGCTAATTCCATCTTTTTGATAGAGAAAAACACGTGTCCTTCCTGTTTATGGCATCGCTGTCGCGAGAGATAAATAAAGCCTCTTTGATCTTTCTTTTGAGGTCATGTCTCTCTCTACATACGATGGTAGGATTGTCCGGAATGCACTCATGGTGACTTGTGCACTGGTGCTGATAAAAAACTGAATAAGTAGAAGGATCGTTGCGAGCTCTATTGTACGAATACCTGTGTTGTGCCAATCGTGTGGCCAGAGATGCCCTGCTTTCCCCATAATATGTGCCTTTGCAATAGTTATTTGGACAAGCAATGTTATATACTGTATGGGGGGTCTGTAACAGTGGAGTTTGATCTTTGGTATTGTTAATTAGATTGTTAGAATTTGGAGGGGTTCGAAAACAGAGCTGATATTTGTTGTTAAAGATGGAATGTAGTTTCTTGTGTAAATTGGGTATGTATGGAAGTAATAACCTGGGTTTATCCTGTGTGGCGCGAGAGTTGAGAGGTTTATTCTGAATGTGTGAGATTTTTTTGTCGATGATGGATTGTCTGAAGCCTAAATTCAGTAGATCATTTCTATATTCTGCTACATTTGTTTTTGCATCTGCCTCGATTTTACACAACAATCTGTTTCTATGCAAAAAAGATGTTAGACCCGATAATTTATGTGCTGTGGGTGTGTGAGATCGGGGGTGTGTATGGCATCTGATTTCCAACGGTTTGATGGCCATGCTATAATGGCAGTGGTTATTTTCTCTTTTTATTTTGACATCAAGGTATTTGACTTGTTGGTGAGTGTCTTCAGTTGTGACATTAACAATTAGTGCTGTGTTGGCTTCTAATTCGGTTTTGATCTGTGTAATGATCTCGGGGGTGGCAGCTATGATTATGAAGGCAAGATCCTTTGAAAGCGCTTAGCTGTTTTAATATTTTTAGTTAGCTATTTGTATTTGTATTACAGCTTTTGGGAGCAGTTGCGCCGCACACGCACTTGTGCTTGAATTAAAATCTTTAGTTTTTTTTTCTTTTAAATATTCATTTCTTATAAATATTTACAGAAATCAACTGTAAAAAAAAAATATTTTCTAGCCTAACGATATCCATCATCCTATCGTTACGCACATTTTTTATTTATTTTATTCTTTTCTTTAAACACAAATGTATCCTTTCTTTTCATTTTTACCACCAGCAATTACATTTTTATCCGTACCTATTACTACTCATTGCCTTTCTTTAGTTTAATAAATAATATAATATAAAAAATTTTTTTTTATGTTTTTATCTAAACAGTTGTATTAAAAAATTAAAAAATAAAGTAACTAATTTCTCAATTAATTTGCCATTCTTGAAAAATATCAAATCTTAAGAATCTAAACTTATTAAAACAATTGAAAATTGCAGGAATATTATCATTTTAGAAAAGCATTTGAGGCCTCTTTGACTTTTACGATTTATTTGAGCCTCAAATGTTTTTTTGAAATGACAATATGCCTGAAACTTCCAATTGATTTATAACAAATCTAGATTCTTAATTATCTCTGATATTTTTCAAGAATAGCAAATTAAATGAGAGGTGAATTATTTTATTTTTTTACTTTTCAATTGGCTGTTTATATGTAACATTCAATTTTTTTACTTTTTAGTTATAAATAAAACAAAATTTCAATTTAAATAAAATAAATTTCAATATAAATAATACATAAAATATAATATGCTGAGCATACTTTTGACTGATAAGTCATCCTCATAGCTATAATTATCCAAGAGGATTGCAGATTTATAGAAAAATCACAAAAGTGGTGATTTACATAAAATTTGATTATAAGATGTAAATAAATTTGTTAAAATAAGCCACTTTTTTGATAGAGAGATATAGAAGTATTGTTGATTACATGTATGTTCTTAGTATACATGTATTATTTATATTGAATTACATTTGTCCTAGAATATTGGAATTGCATATAAAATAATTTTCTTTATCAATCTATTTTAATTATCTTTTTTATTGTTTCTTGTTTTCTGCACAAGAAACCGCCTGCTGTCAATGATTTTGATAGTTGTATTTTTTTGTTTTGATTTTGGAAATGAAAAAATATCATATAATTCTTTAATCATTTTTAATACATTTATTATTTTCACAAAATATTTATGAAATAATTATTTCACAAAAATAATTCAGATTTTAGTAGAAAATTTTTACTTTTAATTAAGTAAATCCAATATTAACAAAATTTTACTCAACAAAATGTAATATTTTTGTTGGCTCAGTTGTTAAGTATTTTTCCTGGGATGGATAAAAGTGAGAGTTCAAGTTGTAAAGAGTAACAGATTTTTTTTTCATTGCTAAAAATTCAAAAATATGGACATACAGACAGAAATGCAGACAGGGCAAGTTAATACAAAAGCATTCAATATAATGTAAATTAATTCAACTATTATTTAGCCAATTTTCTCTAAAAAATGTAACTCAAATAAATCCCTATTTCTCATAAATATATCTCACATACCCATAAAATTAAGAATACTATTCTCACAGACATTTTAGTCTCAATTCTATAAATAATATTTAAGCTTATCTCACTATAAAATCTTGGAATAAGCCCATCACCATATCTACCTATTTGTTGCCTTTAAACATATCTTCAAATTATCTTACTTTTTCTTTAGTAATCTACATCATTTATAACCACTAATACTACAATAGTATTATCCTTGGGTTTTTTTCTCTTATCATTCTAATAAAATCCAAACTATAATACTATTATCTTTATTCGTCATTCCCACATATCCCTGTCCTAAATTTATCTTTATCAGAATTATTTTTTACTCTAATATTAACATCATCAATTGAAAGCAACAGCAAATTATGATTCATCAAGTTCATTAAGGATCTCTATTTAAAGCTAATTATGTTAAATATAATATATTAATTATATAAAAAATCATCATATTCTATTGGAAGGTAAAAAAAAAAAAATTGATAATGCTGAATTCAAACTGGATAAAAACATTTAACTGAACAAAACTTTTAGAATAAAGATGACATATAAATGGCTATTCCTCTATATAAAATTGATAAGATAATTTTTGATATAAAACATCAAATTACAATTTTCAAATACAAACAAAAGTGTTACTATTATTCATTAAAATATCTGTTACTGAATTCATTAGAGAGCATTTTAATGTTCTGATTCAAGTCTAACAGTCTCTACATGTATAGCCCGTGCATTAAAACAAGCCATTTTACAATCATGTTATTTTATAACTCTTTGAGGCAAATATATAAAATAAGTTACATTAATTTTTATTATATTTGACTTAAAAAACTATAACAATAATGTAAATAAAAAAATAATAATAAAGTTGCATGAGTGTGTGCATGTAAAATTAACCAATATAAGACTAGATATGCTAATTTGCAAAAAAAAAAGCAATAAGCTAGTTATGTGAATTAGATCAAGTTAAAAATACGCTATCTAGAAATGTGATAGCAATACAGAGTACAGTGTACAATGCAAGTAGTATGGTGCTTGCAAAATGGAAGTAAACAGCACAACATACTGAAGAGAACATTATAGTGAAAAGTTAAGAGTTAGCAGAGTAATATAAAGTACTGTATAAGAATAATGCGCTGTCATAGTTCAACCCTAGAAAGAATTGTGTGTGTCCATGATTGAGACTAATTTAATTAATGGAATTCAACCAGCAAACTGCTAGTCGAAATATTAACAATTTACTAATATTATATATTCAGAGTAATAAACTTGTTGTTAAGTTTAAAACTCTCTTGGTGTATTATATCTAAAATAATTTAATGAGTATATAGCTTGTTTAGATCAATCTTTTAACAAACTAAAATGCAATAAAATTTCTGTTCTATAAATGCAAATTGTAAATAAGGTCTCAAAAATAATGGGACATAATAGAAATTATAATTAACAAATGCCAGATACTTAAGAATATATTAAAGCAACAGAAGTTAAAATTAGTAAGACAAAATAAATTACAATAATGTATACTGATTTCTTTTAGCAAATATTTTCAAATTAAAGTACATACTAACATTTATTAAATGAAAATATACTTTGGCACCTTTATCACCTTAAAAAAAATCAGACTGTTTGACAAGTTCATAAATTTTTTATAAGAAATAATTTACAAAATTAACAGATTAAAATTACAGATGATAAAAATAAATCTAGAAATATAGTGCAAGCAAGACAATGTAAAACAATAGGAATCTTTTAAAGACATATCAGACAATACCAATAATAAAATAACAAAATCTGAAACTATACTGGGAGGGAGATTGGTTAGCTATTAAATTAATAACATTAAATCTTTTATCCATTTTTGAATGGAGAAAGCAAACGTACTATATATAAGAATCTGTATTAATTGCAAGTAATAATTAAGAGAAAAAAATACCCAAATGCAAAACTAATATGGTAAATATCTTGTTGTTAAATAAACATTTAAACCATTTAGACTATTATAACTCATATATATATCTAATTCCATAAGACACAATAAATATATTTCAAGGTCACAAACTTCAAGACAAATTAAAATTATTCAGTTAACTTATAAATTGCCAAACCATTTATTTTCTTTTTAGGTCATGTTAAAAAAAAAAGATTATTAAATTATCAATTAAAATAAGTAATAAAAGTGTAGCATGTTAAATATTAAAGAAAATATATATTAAAGATTATCTATTACATATTCTAGAGCAGTGGTCTTCAACCACCAGGCCCAGTGGGCCGTGGACCGGCACAGAGCGCAGAAGTTTTTTGCAGGTCCATGCTAGACTGGCAAAAAAGTTTGTAATAACAATATACTGTAATAAGATTTTAAACTTTTAATTAATATAAACAATTTTTATTTATTTTTTCATCGCACTTTTACCTGATTAAAAAAAAAGAAACAGAACAAAAACAAAATCTAATCAATCATACATAAATTAATTTGTTTTTCTAGTTATCACAGATGTTTATGGGGGGGGGGGAGTTAGAATTAAATTTTTTATTACTTTTCTAAAAAAATTCAAAATATTAAAAAAAAAAGTTTTTTATTATACAAACTCCATATATATATAACTTCATCTAAGGCTAAGCTGTTTACATCTTTAAGAAAATGTATCTATAGACTTCTGCAGGTCCGCGAAACCTTATCCTTATTTTTACTAGTCCACAGGTGTGAAAAGGTTGAAGACCACTGTTCTAGAGTAATTATTTCCTTAAATTTGAAATCATAACTACAATATCAAAATTACATATTTATTTGTAATAATAATGTACATAATAAAATGGCCAAAAAGAAAACATTAGACAAAACAGAAATTAAAAAACATATATAGAGGTATCCAAAAATAGTCGGAATTTTATAGTAAAAAATTGTTTATTCATTTTTAAGTGCTACAAATTTAATCTCTTTCAAATTACTATCCATTTGATGTAACACACCTGTCTAAATGTGTTTTTATTTTTCGAAGTAGTCCAGAAATATTTGCAAAGCGATGCCTATTAATGCCTATCTTTTTTTCCCCCACCACTTCTAAGTCCACACACACACACACACACACACACACACACACACACACACACACACACACACACTTCTAAGTCACACACACACACACACAAAAGGCATTTTTTTCATTTGAGATTTTAAAAAAATCACCCCAAGCGAGATTGAGGAATTTGGCTGATAGATAAGATGATCATGCTGAATTTAATTAAAAAGTGTTTCCCAATCAAGGGATAGAACTTGCACTCTTTTCTTGATCACAAAACAGGATTTTTATGTTTTACCACATCACGTAAATATTTCAGAATTTGCAGATAAAATGTCTGATCATTACGGTATAAATTTGAGAAAAAAATGCCATTTTCATAAAAAAAAAAAAAAACAGCATTGTTTTGACTTGGGATTTCGCTTGCAATGCTTTTTAGGGAAATGGCGAATTTAATATTTCAATAAAACCACTCATAAACTTGTCTTTTTATAATAGCAGCTTATTTATAATCTCTTTCAATCATAACAATTGTTTTCTCAACCATTTTCTGTGAATGAGAATTTCATATTGTCAAACTTTTCAGTCATTATAAAAAATTGACAAAAATGCAAAATGCACTTTTACAAAAAAATGTGTTAGGTGGCTCCACAATTTCACATGATAATGCCATTTAGCAGATTGATGCAGAAGTTCCTGCAAGATGTACATAACAGCAGAAGTATATACTACAGCAGGCATACCAGACCAGAGAATGATTACAGTTATTTTTGGGTCCCCTTATATATACATGTATATACCAAAATCTTAGAAGTTATTTCCAAGGGTACTAACAAGGATGATTAGGAATATATGAAACAAAAATTGAATAGAGGACAAAGACATAATAATGTAAAAAAAATTTTTTTTTTTTTTTTTTTAAATATAATTGTGATATATTTATTTTAAATTCATAGTGTAACTTTTGAGTTTTGAATGTAAAAATATGCACCATTTGTTCACATTATACCGTTGTTTTTTAATGCCATTATTGAGCTATGTATTTACAATTACAACAATATAACAGCAACTGCATTAATTACAAATGGGGTGTCATAGGATATGCAAATAAAAAAAAAGATTGGGAAGCACTACCCTAGAAAACTACTAATATTGGTGAGTCAAAAACTAAGGATAGAATATTATGTAATATTAAAATAGAAATTGCAAAATAAATATTAAGGATTGTTTGTATAAGAACTCAACAAAGATTAAAAAGAATGCTTAATTATTTAAGTCTAAAAACACTAATAAATAATTAATTTTGAAGAATGAAGACTAATTTTTGAGACAAGAATTCTAATATAAGAATGATTTTGATTATATAAGGATAATAACTATGCTATGTCAGAAAGAACAATTTCAATGTTGAGGGAATGCAAAAAATCTTAGACTAACTTCTATAATTATATGAATTTATGAACTCACAAAGATGTGTTATTCAATACTAGCGCTATAAACGCATAAACATAAAGCTAATATTTAATATTTATTAAACCATAGGTTGAGCACTTTCAAGAGTCATGGCTCTCATAAATTTAGCAGTGTACAGTGAGGATTTATTAAATATAGGCTTTAAACAGGGTATCATCAATAGGAAGATCATACGGTTTCAAAACAAAACAACCAATAACAATGTGGATAGACATAGGCTATTATTGCCATAATACCGAACATGCACAAAAATTTTTGTTCAATTTTCAATAAATTGAAGCTTTCAGTTGTGTTTTCACACCCCTCCTAGTTCCAACAAAC
Organism: Epiperipatus broadwayi; assembly: GCA_028023455.1. NCBI lineage: Eukaryota > Metazoa > Onychophora > Udeonychophora > Euonychophora > Peripatidae > Epiperipatus > Epiperipatus broadwayi. Next base: position 13,795,692 of record JAQFVV010000010.1, on the reverse strand, counting down.
TAATCAATAACACAAAAGATCCATTAACTCTCGCTCAAACTCCGCAAGCGGTCTACAATATCTCATGCTCTGACAAAAATTGTAAAGACTCATATTATGGGGAAACCAAAGCAGCACTGGAAACTAGATTATCTCAACATAAATATTCGTATATTAAAGCACAATCCGATTCAGCACACAATTCCATTATCGCACAGCACTAAAAAGCTTGGAGGACATCCATGCAAACTGCAAATAATCAGCTTAGTCTGCAGAGAGGGAAATGATTTGAGAAGATAAAAGAGGCCTGCTTTATTGCAATTGATAGCAACACCATTAACAGAAAAGAAACATGTTATTCTATATCCAGGAAATGAAATACTTGAACTCTTCATAGATTTGCATAACATTAGACAGTCACTTCACAAAGAGCTATGATTATGAGAGCCGTGACTCTTGAGAGTCCTCACCCTATGGTTTAATAGATATTAAATATTAGCTTTGTGTTTATGCATTTATAGTGCCAATATAGAATTACAGAATATTAACAAAACATGCAAAGTTTAAAATTAACTTCGTATTACAATGTTGGATTTGATATGGAGCAAATAGCAAGGAACAAGCAAATATTGAAGATTTGTCTTTCCGTTTGCAAATTTTAACAAATACTAGAACTTTGCATAATATTAGATAATCAGTCACTTCACAAAGAGCTATGATTATGAGAGCCATGACTCTTGAAAATGCTCAGCCTATGGTTTAATAGATATTAAATATTAGCTTTGTATTTATGCATTTATAGCGCTAGTATTGAATTACAGTATATTAACAAAACATGCAAAGTTTAAAATTAACTTCGTATTACAAAGATGTGCTATCTGAATTTAAAGATGCTTCAACTATTCCAATTTCTAAACCAAAGGAGATAAAAAGACTTCAGTAATTATGGTTGAATATCAAATATCATATTTAAAAAATCAAAAAGTAATTATAACCTTTTTTATCACCAGGCAAAGGTAAGAAAAGTGATATGAGCAAAAGCATTAGTTATATATTGCTTTTATTGGTTTAGTTAAAATATTTGATTCAGCCAATCAAAAAGGACTGTGTGCAATCTGAACTTTATTCATATTACACAATTTCTACATAGTGGTATAAAAGGCAATGTTATTTCTAATAGTAATAAAGCAATTGGAGTGAAAACTGGTGTTAAACAACGTTGTTTATTAACTCAAACTTTTTCTTTTTTATAACAATGATCTCTAGAATGTGCTCATTAAGCAGGCATCAAAATATGCTACAGATTTGATCTAGTTTTTAAATCCAAATCAATTACAAGCAAAAACAACAATTTTGTCTTCTTGACGTCTAAATTTACACTATGCTGACGATTATAATATTCTGATCAATTCAAAGGATGTTTTGCATATTATTATTAATAATTTAAATGCATTTTATTAGATTTTGGTTTAATTGTATTTAAAAAAATCTAACAAAATTACGTAAAAGGGCAAACTTGGATATTGAAGAACAATAGATTAATGTCCAGTTTCAATTAACAAATCAAAAGTAGAAGAATGTTATTATAATGACATAATTATTTCAATTAAATTAATTGAATATAGTGTGTTTAGCCAAATTTATTATACAAAATTGAGACTAAGACACCTTATCATTATAATGTAAAGGTACTGGAAGATTTTCATGTAAGGATCATCCATAAGATTCCGAAAACATGATGGAAAGATAAAAGGACTGATCAATATGTTTTTTAGTTTGCTGAATGTGATGATACTGAATCCACTATTGTATAGGCATATCTTATTGAGGGCATGTGAAACACTTGAAAATTATTTTATGGTAAAATTGAGCATGAACTTCACAGGAATAGCAAACCTTATTCATGTTATAAAGTTATATCAAAGATCTTCAAAGAAATATAATATTGACTGCTTTCAATGGAAGGATATACTTAATGATAGGAAAGATATTGAAATCCTATAAAAAAAGATTGCTACAGAAATTAAGACAACACAAGATTCTAGTAAGCAGCATGTGATACATGAAATATTTGTGCTTCATAGATTAATTTGCATAATCATAGTAAAATTCATGATAATAATTTCTTGTCTTTATTTTTTTAAAATCTAGAATTAGAATGGCTGAAGTCATTTACGAGTGTCTAATGAATAAAGAAAAGAATAATTATAGCAGAAAAAAATTTTCAAATCCACACATTCCAAGGGCAAATATATATAGTAGAAGTTTACAATATAAAAATTAGAACTCAATGACAAATTACATTATAGACCTCAGTCGTAAAAGTATATGAATGATAATATATAACAGTATCAATGTCAAAAATCCCAAATAACCAAAATAGCTAATCACAACTTTGTCTTTTTCATTATTGGAATATTTATAAACTGCTGCTAATTATTAATACACGACTTAATATATGACAATTTAGCTTTACTGAAAATATGAACAACTATTGAGATCTAGTACGGAAAAGTAATGTACTATTCATCAATTGTGAATTCTTTGTGTTATTTAAAAACAATGAAATCTAAGAAAGTTCTATAAATTGAGTACAGAGAATCTATTCAAAATATTTGTCAAAATTTTGTAGTCATATTTAAAATAAGAATAAATTAAATTAGCCTGATTTTTGAGTTCATCTAATTGAACTGTTAAAATACAAAATCTTCCTCTCTTTGGGGAAAAACAACCACTGCATTTTGTAAGACAATATTTCTGATATTACAATGTTTATTCAAATTACTAACATTAGTATATCATTTAGATATTCAATTCTGGATTATGCCTTCAAAATTTTAAATCACTGCATTCTTGGAATGATTTAGAAGTTTTCAGTTACTAAATTATGTCAAATAAGTATGTTAACAGCTTCAATGATCAAATTTTATTACAATCTTCCTACAAGCAAATTCCAAGTAAGTTATAGTTAAATTGGATTTAGAATAAATATTAAAAACAGAAAGTTTCTAATTATTTGAATCTTTATAGAATATGATGAATTAAGTGATACATTACACTTTAGCATAGAAAGTTAAAATTATATGTCACAAATTAAAAAATGTATAAAAAATATGTTAGTCGCAAGATGTTTGACAACTCTAAATATAATAATTTAGGATTAACAAATGAGTCATGATTTAAAACTTTTTTAATATATTTTAAATTACCATTAGCTAAAATGAATTATTTATGAGTAAACCATATACATAAAAAATGCTTTAATTTATGCGACCTTTCATAGAGATTTCTAAAAATGGAACATTTCATTAATATATATATATAGGGAAGAGTAAAAGCTAAAACAATATTTAAAAAGCCCAGAACAAATCAGTTTCTTTACCCCCCCCCCCCATCAGAAAATATATTATTGTCAAAGTTATCCATTGTTGGCTTGTTTTAGTCTCTAATTAAAAATATCTAGATACCTATTTTCTGATTAATAATTGAATGAATAAATCTAAGTTGGATATGAGCTGGTATCGGGGGGTGGAATCTAGAAATTTTTTACACAATCTGAAATTTGAACATTATACTCATGGCAGACAAAAGTTCTCCCATTATAAGATAAAGATTATTTGATTTCTGCATCTAAAATTATGCTGAAGTTAAAAAATAATTTGCTGCATTCAATTAGGTTACATGTTCATGTTCTCTTCATTTGTTTATCGTGTACCCTAAGATATTGATTTCTATAAACTTATACATATATAAATCATGAAATTATCAAATTGTATTTACAATATACTTTTTGTTAATTAATAACCTCAGTTTATGTAAACTTTTATTTACATAGTATTTTTTTTTGTTATTAAAGCTTTTTTTCTTAAAGCAAAAATTTTGGACGAATATTAAAATAACATATAACAATAACATGTGTAAGTGCAATTATATCTCATAAACAGGCAATCTCAAATGATAGTTATAAAAACCAGTCTAGTATTATAAGAGAAATGCACAAATTTAAAAAAAAACTATTATTAAAAAATTGTTTATTGTATAAAATTTTATAAAATGAGCAAATAACTTTCTAACCTCTTTTCTATATCTATAAAAATAATGTATATATTATAAAAAGTTTATTATAAGATATATAAAATATCTATATATACAACAAAAAACATGAAAATAACAAATTTTCAATAAAAAAAGATTTAGATAAATTAATAGGTAACTATAAAATATTAGATGATTTAAAATATAAGAAAGGTATGGTTTATAAAATTATATGTGGAATTTGTAAAAGAGTATACTATGGACATACAAGTAAACAATTAGAAATAAGAGCTAAAGAACATAACGCTGCAATAAATAGGAGATGATAAATCTGGTTTGTTTATACATTATTTAGAATATGGTCATAAAATAGATTGTACTAAAAATATACTAGCATTAAATTACTTGAAAAATGTTAATAGGCGAAAAGTATATGAAACTAGTTATATTAAAAATAATAGTAATAATTGTATGAACATTTATAAGGGTTCAATTAATTTGACTAATAATTGGCTAAAATTAGATGATTGGATAGATAAATAAGAAGGATGTTAATATTTTAATGTTTTGTGTGTTTTTGAGTATATATGAATATACTATAATTAATGAAGGAATATATATTTTTATATTTTTTATTTTTTATATTGTATTGTATGTATTCATGAAATAATTGATGATAATAATTGTTTTTTGTTGGTTGTATTATAAATAGATGTCGCTATATGTATGTTTTACGGTAATCATGAGTAGACATATTGAAAAGGATACAAATTATATGTATCGAAAAAAGCTTTTTTACTGAAAATTTGTTATTTTCATGTTTTTTGTTGTATATATAGATATTTTATATATCTTATAATAAACTTTTTATATTTTAAAATAACAACATAAAGAAGTATTTTTATATTCTTTTTATATGGATTGTATATATTATTTAGTAAGATCAGGTAAGCTCTTTTACAGCATTATATTTTCTATTTGTTTTGTATGTTTTTAGATTTGTAAACTGTTGTCCATAATTTGTGATTACAAAAAGAATTTTAAAATTGGATTCCATCTATGAAATATATGTGTCTGTTGTAAGATTGTAAAGTTTTGACTCAGCATTTGACAATTTTAATTTAAAGCAAAAATTTTCATATCTATGTTATATTAAACCCATTTGTACAAAAACTGTTTTGGAGAAGTCTTATTGTTTAATTCTATGATATAATGGAGAATTAAAACATAAAACTCAAGGATCAAAATAATAAATTCAATGCCTCTACTTTTATCAAAAAAAGTTCTATAACTTGCTGTCAAGTTGGTCCTATATAATAACAAAATAATAATTAAAAATGAGTTTTATTATTCTCTAGAACAGGGGTGGCCAACTTTTGTATTCATAAGATGTATTTTTTATTTTAAAAATGTTACGATCGACTTGTTGTCATAGGCGTAGTCTAAGAGGAGGGAGATGTGAAATACATACTATTTTTATATCTACCTAGTAAAAAATAATAATTATTTAACAGGCCAAAAAACTCATGTCCAGGGAAATTAAAGCAACATGAATAATTATTAACAATATTTATTAATTCAAATTAGCTACATTAAGTCAAGATTAAAAATATTATTTTCAATAATGATATGACTTAGTGAACTTTATCTAGAATTGAAAAAAAATTTAGAACAAAAACAAAAATAACTTGAAAATCTTGACTTAATTTGTTTCACTCGTCACTAGACAGCTCTCGCCAGATTGGTTTCGCGATCGACCAAAATTGGCTTTGCGATCAACTGGTTGGACACCCTTGCTCTAGAATATAGACTTTCCATTTTTATGTAATAAAAAATATAATAAAAAGTTATAGAAATTGTAAATGTACAAAAATAAGTTTGTAATATTATAATATAGTTAGTAAACACACAAAAAACTGTTTTAATAATAGTTAAGAGCAAGCATAAGAAATGGTGATTATGTGACATTTATAAGCTTAAAAAAAAGACTTAAAAAATCAAAATGTTACACACAACAAACTATAAAAGAGAAAATAATAACAGGAATAAAGAAGTATCAAAAATATATGATGAATAAGTATGGTACATTGAAAAGCAAAATAGTCATAAAAAGATCAAGATCATGACAATCAAATTCTTCATGTCAGTTTGATAAATCAATATGATTTTGAAGATCAAATATGTTCAAAGCATATGGTCTACAACATTAATACAAATGAGCCCTTAAATAATCTACAGTCAAAACAGTTATAGCTTGTCATAAGATCAATAGTGACAGGCACACATATAGGCAAGGCAATTTACAGCAGGTTGAGCAAACTAATCAAGATGATACCATGTTTATGAGAGATTTATTTACCACTTCAAATACTTTTTTTAACTAAAAAAATCAAATAGAAATAAAAGAGGAATAAGTCATTTTAGAAATGACAGTTGGATGTCAAACAATGGCAACATAATTGTAGTATTTCTAAATTCAATTGTACCATGAAAATGAAAATTAAGATTTTAGGAAAATAATAAACTTGAATGAAAATACTAAATAAATTAAAAATTTATCATTAAAAAGCTACAGGTAACAAGACAAATGTTTATCATAAATCTAATAGTTAATAATTAAAAAGTGCATGTAAACCAGTAAATGAATGATTCATTGTTAAAATTGCAAAATAGTTCAACATATATTCAAAATTACAATATGTAAAACTTTAATATGTGTTAGTATTAAATATGCACACATTATGTAATTCAAATATGATAGATTGAACAATTATCTTGTGCATATTTAATACTAGCACATATTAAAGTTTTATATATTGTATCTATAACACATTTATTTTGTTATATATATTCAAAATTACTAAAATTCTCAGTTATATATATATTGTAACAGTCAGAAAACGTGTGACTCGTAATCATAGTGCAGAATTCGACCACCATACAGAACAGCAGCACCATCGAGTAGCGAAGGCACCCGTGGTACTGAGTTCGAACATAGTTTATCGGTTCCACAATACAATCCACGAAACAACGCATCTGATGCAACATTAGTAAATATTTCCTTAAGCACGGTGGTCAGGGATAGGCAAGAGATTCATGATTTATTCTCGAGTTAGCCAATAATCAAACTAATATTAATTAAACATTCATATTTACATAATCGAGGAAATATTATATAGAATGGGTATCGAATAAATGAAACGTAACTGCAGACGTATAGTTTAAAATTATTTATTCACACATTTTAATAAAACATTTACTAATAATATTTTATGGACTAACAGCTTCAGTAGCAGGATTTGCAACATGATTATATTTTAAAGAATACATTATTTATTTGTTTACAAAAGGAATTCATTTATTTGAGGGCGTAATCTAGCTACCTAAAATTCTCGAGTAAGTATTTCTAATGCATGCTTTGGGGAATTTATACCTTTGCAATGCAAGAGTCTAAAGTAAGATGTAAGAGTAGCGGTGGACACATATTTATTTAATTAAAATATTTATTTTATGACTAAGGGCAAACATTTATTTGAGAGTGAATTACGAAGATAATGCAGAGGCGGAGTGATATATAGAATAATAAAATTAAGTAAAGGAACACGTGGTACGCTTTAGAAAGGCGATATGGAATGGCAGTATATTGAAACTGTAATGCCGCGAATGGGTTTATAAGAATGTCGGGCTGGTCTCTGCCTCGGCCCGACGAAGTAAGGTGTCACATAAGCATAACCAGGGACAAGCGGTCCGTGTCACAGTTTTGCCGGCTGGCTGCATGATGTTGTCAAGTCCTACGGGAGCACCCATTATGCCTGCTTGTGTAGGACGACTGGGGTTAATTTCAACCCTGAAGAATCCGGAATATTTACGGCGGAATAGATCATCGCGTCTTTAAAACGTAACACATGTATAAGTATAAACGATTATGATAAGATTTAAATAGATTTCTAATTCGGCCCTACATTATCAACAGTTACTAAAGAACGTTGGTGACTCTCAAAGAAATGTAATTTTCTGGAATTATTCATGATGATTTAATAAATACAAAACCTATATAAATTGGGAATTATTATAACTAATACGTCAGCCATTTGCGAAGTAGTAGACCCTGCATTACAATAAGTGATGCACTGAATGCGTGCCGATTTATATGAAAGTTAAGTTAGTTATGGTTTATAAGAATGTCGGGCTGGTCTCTGCCTCGGCCCGACGAAGTACATATTAATGAAAATGTGACACGCATTCACTGTTTCAAACGATCATAGATTTAAACTTTGAAAATAGAGACAATTGTGAGCATGCAATAATTAAATAATAAATATAGATAAAATGTAGATTTTAGAAATACGCACCCAAGATAGAATGAGGTAAGCTAGATTATTAGAGAAATTTACACATTAAGTTAATTATTCAGTTTTAGTTATACATATGGTAGTTTTACATTTTGTAATTTAGATAAGTAGTATGAAGAAGAGCTATAGCATATTATTAGAGTACTCTAGAGTTTGAACACAGACAGGTACCTGTTTTATAAGAAGTTTTCTGATTCCATTAGTTTAGCAGCAAAAAGTTCATGAGTGGCAATTCTTTCTTGTATTTAGATATTTCATTTACTTTCACAGCAGCAGCAGCTTTCTCATTTATTTCAGGCAGCAGATCTTCATGGTGAATTTATGATGGGCAATGGAAAGTTCAGCATCCGATAGGCCATCTCCCGATGGAGAATAATCTAGGTGCTTTTACTCGGTCATACCTTGGCAGGAACAATTTATTTTTATATTTTGGAGACTCTCAGTGCTCGAGACAAAGCTAAAGTTTAAGTGAATGTCTCCAGCAAGTCTAAGATGGCCTCCTTTTGTATCTTGATCTTTCACATTTTTGTTAAGATATTTTTAGGTTCTACTTAATCTGCCCTGAGGATAATCAATGCATTTTGTTGGTTTTTAATTAAAGAAAGCTGCCGATCTATTGTTTACATTTTACATTTACTAATTACATTTTGGGGAATTTTTCTTTAATTAATCTATTATCTATCACTGACCGATGCTTTTAAATTTCAAAGACAAAAAGGAAACATAAGATTATTTTAACTTTTAATTAAATATTACATCAGATTTTTTTTAGAATTATTATTAAACGAAATTTAAACAAAGCAATAAATACGAACTTTATAATCCAAAATAAATGATTAAAATTATACAAAATTATATAACTAAAAGAAATCTAAATTATATTATTTTATCCCTATTTATTGCCTTTAATTTGAGATCGAAATGTGTGCGTGTTTATGCTGAATTCTACATATTTTTATACATTTTTAATATTGCTACACACACAATTCGATACCAAAAAGTTTAAATTTGGGCGGGATAGACCGGTCAGTGAGAGACGACAGAAAAAGGTGAAACTTAAGATTCGAATACGAATCTTACTGTTTCAATATATATATTTAAAAATTCTGTAAGTTACAAAAACATTCATTATTCACTATTAAAGATAAAAATCTTATATAAGTTATTTAAATATTTTTAATGAATAATATTTTTTTTTAATGTACCAAAGCATATAATGTACATTAAGGAAATTTTATAATTACTAAATATATATATATACTAGGTTATTTGTTCACAGCTTATAATGTAATTTTTAGCTGAAGTGGGCAAGTGGTCCCCCAAAACTCATTGTTAAGCAAGTGCATTGGATAAAGAACAAGTAATTATACAATGATTTTCCCCCATAGAAAATCATTGTATAATTACTTGTTCTTTATCCAATGCACTTGCTTAACAATGAGTTTTGGGGGACCACTTGCCCTTGCTAAGTGGGTTAAAGGTGTATTTCTAATTCCTATAAATTTTTTAATGTTTTATTATGTAAATTTTATTTTTCATGTATTGAATACTAAACAAAAATTTCCCTTTTCAATTCTCCATCACGGTTATTAGAATGTTTGATAATTGAAATATATTTATGTATTCCACTTTCAAAATCTCGCTGTACCCACACTAGTAGAATGTTTGATAATTAAAATACCAAATAAAATTTTTACTTGCTAATTCTCACTTCTCTAGCTGTCCCATTGCATTAGTAGAAAGTTTGATAATTAAAATATATTTATATAATATTTACTTGAAATATTTATCAAAGCAGTATCACAAAAAACTACTGTAATGCATTTTTATAAAGAGTATTGTAGTTTTTGACTGCTACTGATAATTTATATTATTTCATAAAAACATTCTTTAAATATATTTTAATTCTCAACCACATTACATTCTTTTTTATATACTAATGCCAGCAAAGTTCCAAGGTTTTGCACGCATTAGTAGAGTAATAATAAAAGAATATAATGCAGTTGACTATAAAAATGTATTTCTAATTTATATATACAAGAATATATTCTGAACAATAGAAATTTTTTAATGTTTTTTTTTTTTTTAAATTCCATTATTATATTTTTAATGTATTGAATACTAAACAAAAATTTCGCAAATTCTATCCATTTCTCTGTCACATTGCCATTATTAGAAAGTTTGATAGTTTTTATTTGCTAATGCTCTTTATTTCTCTAGCTATTACCTTGCACTAATAGAAACTTTGATAATTAAAATATATTTCCATAATATTTACTTGAAATAATTATCAACAGCAGTATCTACCAACAATATACCTTTTATTAAATACAATAAACAATATTTTTAAAATAAATTATTTTATATTTCTCTATGATAATTTTTAAAATGGCTGCAAAATTTTAATGTCATCATAATATATGCAACTGAGAAATTAAATATGTGGCCCAAAAAAAGTTTAAATAATTTAGAATATATTTATTTGATAAAATTTTATTTGGATTACTAAAACCTAATATCTCTTCTTTTCCTAGTATGTATTTCAATATACAGGCTACAACGTCTTACTTTATCACATGAGAATAAACTTAGATATGGTAAAAGTTTATCGATTTCATTATACTTCTTGTTGTACCCACTTCATTTTAAAATTTACTTTTTCACATGTTAAATATATTATAATGATATAGAGTGTGGGGTAAACATGAGGAGATGAGAAATCACATCATCATCCCCACTAACAACAATTATAAATAAATAATTATTGAGCAACTAAAAGAAATGATAAAATGAAAAATTAACTAAGGAGCATGAGTCAGCATGGAATAACATAATTATACACTTATAAGCTGTATCACTAGTATTACACAAGGGTACTTAAGTATTAGTCCTGCAACATGAAACATGTATTAGACCTGCTGTGACTTTTCACATTCTTATCAATCTGCTGATAACTTTGTAATCTTGTGATCTGACCAAAATATCATGTACATGGATCTTGTAAATGATATTTTTCACAAGATTTGCAAAAAGTAATGTGAACCCGGATCTTGTACATGATATTTCACAAGATTTATGAAGTTATTGGCAGTTGAATACATATGTGAAAAGGCTTAGCATGTCTAATACATGCTTCATGTTGCAGGACTAAAAATACCACTTGCACATAACTAAAAGCGTAAAATATGAAGCGGAATTATATACGACTTTCACACAAAATAAATATTGATTTACCATATAGAAATTTATATACAACTTTCACACTGTAAAATTTATAGCAACACTAAAGATGTGAATGAAACAAAAAAAAAGACCGATCTTAAAAAGTAAATTTTCTCGAAATGCCATTATGCAAGTCCCATATGTTACTTTAAATACTGACAAAACAATCACTAAATTATTCTTTTTTTAAATATTATTTACAAAAAAAACATAAAATATACAGATATGCTATTTACCATCTAATTTATAACAGGAATTGTCGCATTGAAACAAGCAATTTGGCATTTACATTTTTGATACAAAATGGCAACTTCAACTGAAAAATTTCCCCCCAAAATAGAATTTTATTGAACACATGATTGCACAGTATATAGGCTGAATGGGATTTTCCACAGAAATGCTAATAAATGAATATATATTTTTTAAAAACAAATAAAAGAAAACCAAAAAAATTCACAAAAATAAAGAAATATAAATTACAACACTTTTATTAACTTTTCATCCTGGCAGAAAAATTTTTTTATTGTATGCCACATAAATTCATCCAGGTATAAGAGGAGATGTTACCTTGATGTCCCTCCCTGTTGCTTATTTTGCCATTTTGTGGAACTCCATAGTCTTTTAATGTTTTGTGTATTAACCCCAGTTGCTGGATTCCCAAAGTTATATCTGTGGTTCTTGCAAAAATGATTGTAATCAGCATTAGGAAGTTATGAAAAGAAAATCAAAAGGAAAAAAACAACACTACATATACTTACACACTTAAAATCAAATGAACTGGAGTAACTCAGAAGTAGAAATAATGTAGAAATACTTGGATGAAACAAAAACGCAATTGAAATGAAGCTGTTATCAGAAAGAAGTCTGGACAATAACTGAAAATGTCAAAATATAAAAAAGACCATGTTTTTATGAAGAGAAACATATTTTCACATGAGATCAAATAACATTGCCAGGATTATTTCACTAAAATTTGACATGATTACAAGATTACATATTTATTGCAGATGTGAAAAGACATACCATCTCACCTATGTTGCAGGACTAATACACAAGATAATAAACTCAACAATAAATCTTGAACTATCAAATCATTAATCAATAGTCAACTCCGATTGGATTTAAAATAAATCATTAGAAACAGGCTACTTAACTAGCCACTGCCAATCTGGGCAGAATATAAAACAATAATGCTGAGATACTGAAACATGGTGATCATCATCACTGCTCTAGTCGTACAGTACCATTAATATACAAGTCAATTACAACTAAATTTCTAATGAAAACAAAATGCAGTGAATGGACTTTAAAGGTGACAACTTTGCATCAATCAGAGTTATCATCTAAATGTCCAAATACCAACATAAACTCCTAAACCCATAGAATTAACCATTATTTATTAGCTCAGGAAGCAAGAATTCTAGGGACAGTGACTTCTTTCTGATAACAGCTTCATTTCAATTGCATTTTTGCTTCATCCAAGTATTTCTACATTATTTCTACTTCTGAGTTACTCCAATTCATTTGATTTTAAATGTGTAAGTATATGTAGTGTTGTTTTTTTCCTTTTGATTTTCTTTTCATAACTTCTTCCATTACAATGATGTGCCTGAATAACCGCTGATCAAGCGAATCAACCCCCCCCCCTTCCTTCTTTCCTGAATAAGCTGCCATATTAATGTGGGTTAACTGTAGAAATTGCCCTTTATTTAAATATATTATTGACTTGCTCGCTCGAGGGTTATTTTCTTAAATGTTTTGTTTCTGTAGAGTGTAATAAACACACTTGTATAATCTTGTTTTCTTTATATAATTTATTTATGTCATTTTACATGTAATACTTCTATTTGGTTAAAATATAATGCAATGGTATGTGCGAGTTTAGTGCAGCTGTTATTATATAAATGCCTGATTGCCTAGTTAGTTAATAAAGCCCTGAATCATGCATTTCTCCACCATGCTAGTGTCATTCTATACGTATTTCAAATTTATTTATAATTAATAGTTCGTTAGTGATATTGAGAATATGCAGACCATATAAATATAAATCTTTAGGAATAAATTGAGCGTTATGTTTAATTTAAGTATAGTCCTGTTATATTTGCTTATATATATTACTTATTGTGTGGTGCCGATGTAAACACACTGGATGATGAGACTTTTGGCTTTGTTCATTTTATTCAGGATATCAAAATGGCAGAGACCGTTCATTCCACCCGACAGCTCCCAGAACAGTATGAGTTAGAAATCTCACCTGGGATTCGTCCATCAGTTACCCAGTCACAGAATTACATGGTAGAAAGCCAGGCTCAGACTGATATTGGGTGACATAATTCTCTTAGGATAAATGGCAAGATGCCATTCCTATGTTTTATTTTATAAAGCCGTGGTTTCAACATACCGCACTCCATCTTCTGCACTTAATTTTCACCGACACCTCCAACTTCTCTTAACTTTAGTAATCATATCATTCCCTTAAACCATGTACATCTTAATCCATTCCTCTCTAATATAGCTCAATAAGCCTTCGTCTGATATAGTTGTAGTATATTTCACTGTACCCATGTCACATATCCTTGCAATATATTGTTCTTAAACCAACCACGTTTTGTAGGCACGTGACCGTAATGTTCTATAATTAACCCAAGGAGTAGAGAAATGTTCATGTAAATATATGTTAACTATTTGCCATATTAGTGTTTGACTTATACAAACAGTGCCAGTATCTATTATTAAGTAATACATACTCTTAAATTCGTATATTATTTGTTTTAATTTTATTTATGCATATATCTTCAATCCACACCTCAGTCAGGGTTACATGCTACACATACCATATGTTTTGAACCCTCAGGATTATATTTCATGCCATCCATAGATCTAGTTAGCAAACCTAAGGATATACTTTTGATATAATCTTTTGCTTCTCCCTAATCACCAGCAAGAAATTATGCTATCAATGGCATCAGATATGTTGTCATGTAGGTGGGGCTGTGGACCATACTTTGGATTCGAACTTGGGATTTCTGGCAGGCAACCCTTCCTAGACTGTTGAGTTTCGTGTCTGGGGTTTGAATTCTGCAGTGTGTTAGTGTGGCATATGAATCTGACCGTTACAATATCTGAAAATTCTCATATTATCATGTAGTGAAAAAAAAAAAATTACATACCTTTTATTATTAAAAAAAAAACATATGTGAAGATTAACTACTATTCTCTATGAACTAATTAACTCTAAACTTATTTAAGGAATATGCTGCTGCCAACTAATATTATTAATATAGCAATGTAACCACATGGGTACAATATTTAAAATGACATCCTAAAAGTTTAACAATTTCATAGTAAAAGTTTATCAAACTCATTAGCATTTCTCTAACTGTACTAGGATCATTTAAAATTTTTATTTTCACATGTGCTAAATATATATTTAAAGTAAAATCCTAAAAGTTTATCATATAAACTGAGAAATTAAATACATGATTATAAAAATAATTTAGTTAATTTAAAATATATTTACAAAATCAAATTTTACTTTGCTTTTTCAAAATCTATCTTTTCATTTAAAAAAAAATCCAACTCTAATCTTTTAATTAGTGCTGTCCTCTTTTTGGGTTTTTATGATGTCATTCAAAACAATTATAATATAGATGATTACCTGTGCATTTTTTTATTAAAATTTTTTTTTTAAACAAAGCAAAAATTTAGATGCTAGTAAAATTCTATACAAAAAAAAAAGAAAATCATTCAAGATTATTGCAATATTTGTCGAGCTATAAAGTCACAAAACTTTCACATTTATATAGTAATATAGATAAGGATTATTGGAATTAATAAAAAAGTAGAGATTATTATATAATCATTAACAATGTTAATCTTTTTTTTTGTTTTATTTGAAAATTTCAGTAATTTAATTTGACAGAGTATGTTCGAAAATGACCATGATAGTATATTTAGAAAATGTAAAAGTAAGCAATTGAGTGCTATTATATGAAAGAAAATGAGGACAGGTAGCAAGAAATGCTAAACATTCAGACTTTAGACAAATAGATAAAAAATATGATAAGACTTTATTTTAAACAAGAAAATAATATTCAATATAAAGCCAAATTTTTCTGGAAATAATTTTGACAATAGAGGAAATATAATTATAACAACAAAAATCATTGTATAACAACAATCAAAACTTCATTTGAAATACCATAAGCCCTAGCATGATTTTTGAGAATGCTTATAATATAAGCCCTAGTTAGGATCAGCAGCCCAATAAACGGCTTTTGTTTGTCGTTAAAACATACAATGTATAAATAAATATTATTGATATTAATGCTTTAAATAAATGACAATATAATAATGAATGGATGTGGATGTCATATATGAATCATCGTAATTCAATACACTATGTTGTAATGGACATAATGTGCACATGTGAAATAAAGAAACATTTTCTAAATTTTTAAGCTTGCATTTTTTTATTGCTTTTGTGTGGATAAATTATTTTTAACTGTAATCATTTTTGTTACCACTCAAAATCTTCAATTAACCCTTAATTTGATGGTGCATTTAAACAGAATAATACTCTGATCGCCAGATAAGATGAGTGCAAAAAGAATTATTCTGGCGAGTACAAGAAAGGAATTGTGGGGGCTTTTGTGGTAAGAATCTTATAGCTTTCTGTAAAAAAAAAGTATTTGAATAAATGTACATTTTTATATTTGAAATGTGAATTTTTGTACATAAAAAAATAAAACATTCCCTGAAAATAAGATCTACAGTGTCTTTTGGAGCAAAAATTAATATAAGATCGGGCCTTATTTCCGAGAAAACATGATAGCATGAAGATGCTTTTTATAAAAAAGATAAAAAGTTGAGTTTTAGAATAATTTAATTTAATTAATCACTAAAAAAATTTGGGAGATCACCATTATATCAGGAAATTAAGACAATTCTTCAGTAAAATAAATAAAAAGATAAGGTAGTTTATGGTTAGGTGTACTATGGCCGCTAGGCGAAGCTGCATTACTATCAAGAACCTCCAAGAAGCCTGCAATGATATATTTCTATCCAAAAATCACTGAAATCGAAAAATTAAAATGCCTAAGGCAAAGTAAATCAAACAAATCTTTCTAAGATACAAATTAAAAAAAAAAAAGAAAATGTTATAAAATTCAAATTACAAAAACAAATTGGTGAAAATACATCAAATCCCTAATGAAGAATTCTTATCCAAAAATCACTAAAATGCAAAGTAAATTGAACAAATCCTTCTAAAATACAAATTAAAAAATTGAAGAAAACGCTATAAATTTCGAATTACAAAAACAGAAATCAGTGAAAATAAGTCAAACGCAACACACACAACCAGAATTCTATCCAAAAATTGCTGATATCGAAAAATTAAAACACCTAAAATGCAAATTAAAAAAAAAAAAACGATAAAAACACTATAAAATTACAAAACAAAAAACTATAATACTAAATGTGGAAAAAAATAACAAAGCTTCATTAATGGTGGATACCAGGAATGCAATCGGTGAAAATGTCAAAAGTACATTCTCCCTCCTGCATGAAAAATTTGATCAAAAATAAGTAAAATGTAAATTATAAAAACCAAAAAAATCATGAATGCTATTTTCAAAAGCCCATGAAATAAAAGAAAAAGTACAATACTAAATGTCAAAAAAATTAATAAAGCTTCATTAATGGCGTACTTATTAAGTAATTAAATATAGATAGCAACAAGCTCGTAGCTATTTAGAAAATAAAACTAGCTATAAAATACAAAAACAGAAATTGGTCTAACATATAAAACACCTCTCCCCCCAACCCATCACGTGATTATAGGTAGCTTCATTTAAATATAAGTTTTTTAAGTAGATTTATAGAGATTTGCAATGAAGAAATATTACCAATTCTCTTCCAGGTTGAGTTGTCTGGCACTTGTAGTAGGCACTTGATATTTGCAGCATAAAAATCCATTAAAAAGAAGGCTCAAATTTTGAGCAAAGTTATTTAGAGAAGGTATTTCAATAATGGTTATTTGGTAGTTTAAAAAATACGATGATGTCTTAGCAAACAATTAGGTAGTTCCACAAAATATAACATCCCAATGCAATTTTAGAGGGCAGAACACTTTTACTTTGGAAGAACTCCACTGCCTCATATTCAGTCTTTGGGAGATCCCAAATTTTCATCATTATGAGTAAGAAAAGATGGTATGACACTATATCTAATTAAATTTCAGCACGAATTTTTGAAATGTTGTCTGAAAGTTTGTGCTTGCATGTTTAATATTGTATTCATCTGCATAAAAAAATCCATATTAACACTGTCAAAAAATAAAAAGAATACCAACAACTTGTAGTTTTAGCACTCAAAAATAATCAATACATCATAATAAAACTAAGCAGATATTTCAATAGACTAGTTCAGTTACATTTTGATTAAATTTGTCGGCCCACACAATTATATTTTTCATGTGAAAAGGCTATTATGCAAGCGATTGTATCTATTATGTCACAGTGCGATTATATATATCTTTTTAAATCTTTAATTTCTGTGTATCAATTTAATTCATTATCTTCCTAAGAATCTCATATAACATACATATATAATGAAATGTTTACGCAACTATTTATCTAACTTTTAAAATTGCACGTAAGTTAAATGTTAATTTTAAAAACAATTTTTTTTAAAAGTGAAAGTAAATACGATCACACAGTGCCATTTTCTATTCACTTGGGGATCATCTTTGTTTTACTAAGATTACCAAAACCGCTAAGTTAAAAAATTTAACAATAGAAAGCTAAAGATCTATGCAATTTTAAAAATTAGAAACTGATAAATAGTTGCATAAACGTTTTGTTATATATATATGTTATATAAGATTCTTAGGAAAATAATGAATTAAATTGATACACAGAAATTAAAGATTTAAAAAGATATATATATAATCGCACTGTAACATATTACATGTCACAGTTTTTACTTGCAAAATGAAATGTGATGTAATAGACCTCTCACAATCGCTTGCAATTTCACATGAAAAATATAATTGCTTGGGCCGACAAATTTAATCAAAATGTAACTGAACTAGTCTTTTGAAATACCTACTTAGTTTTATTATGACATATTAATTATTTTTGAATGCTAAAAATACAAGTTGTTGGTATTCTTTTTATTTTTTGATGATGTTAATATGAATTTTTTTTAATGCAGATGAATACAATATTAAACATGCATGCACAAACTTTCAGGCAACATTTTAAAAACCGGCACTGAAATTTAAGTAGATATAGTGTCTTTACCATCTTTTTTTACTCAAAATGATGAATATTTGGAATCTCCCAAAGACAGAACATGAGGCAGTGGAGTTCTTTCAAAGTAAAAGTGTTCTGTCCTCTTAAATTACATTGGGATGTTATATTTTGCGGAACTACCTTCTTTAAATAATTGTTTGCTAAGGCACCATCATTGTATTTTTTAAACCACCAAATAACTGCGATTGAAATACCTTCTCTAAATAATTTTGCTCAAAATCTGAACCTTCTTTTTAATGGATTTTTATGCTGCAAACATCAAGTGTCTACTACAAGTGCCGGACAACTCGGCCTAAAAGAAAATTGGTAATATTTCTTCATTGCAGATCTCTATAAATCTATTTTACAAACTTATCATATTTAAATAAAGCGAGCTATAATTGTGCAGGGTGGGGTGTTTTATATATTAGAGCAATTTCTGTTTTTGTATTTTATAGCTAGTTTTATTTTTTAAATAGCTATGAGCTCATTGTTATCTATATTAAATTACTTAAATAATTTTCTTTTCAAAATAGTTCATAAATATCCAATATAGAAATAAAACAAACTCCTTTTTAAAACTTGCTTTTTATATGACTATAATGATGAAAAAAAATCCAACGTTTCGTCTATTTCAGTCTTTTTTAAGGTACATTAAAATAAAATATATATATAATAATAACTATTACATATTCCATCCGCCATTAATGAAGCTTCATTAATTTTTTTGACATTTAGTATACTTTAACATTCATGATTTTTTTGGGTTTTGAAATTTACATTTTACTTATTTTTGATCGAATTCTTCATGCGGAGGGGTGAGTGTGTTTGGTGTATTTTCACCAATTGCATTCCTGCCATCTGCCATTAATGAAGGTTCGGTAATTTTTTCCACATTTAGTATGATAGTTTTTCTGTTTTTTATAATTTTATAGCGTTTTCTTTGATTTTTTTGTTTTAATTTGTATTTTAGAAAAATTTGTTCGATTTACTTTGTTGAAGGTATTTTACTTTTTTGATTTCGGTGATTTTTGGATAGAATTCATCGGGGTGTGTGTGTGTTGCATTTGACTTATTTTCATCGACATTATAGCGTTTTCTTCTATTTTTTTTTAATTTGTATTTTAGAAGGATTTCTTCGATTTACCTTGCCTTAGGTGTCTTAATTTTTCGATTTCAGCGATTTTGGGATAGAAATTTATCACTTGCAGGCTTCTTGGTGATTCTTGATGGTACTACGTCACCTAGCAGCCATAGTACACCTAACCGTAAACTACCAAAGATAAAAATAAGGATAAACCATGGATTCACCATCAATAATCAAAGGTAATTTCCTCACCAAATTAAGATTAACATTATATTTGTCAGGTATTTTTCATTATGATCAAAATATCAATACTTATCTAAACAACTAAAATTATCATATATTATAACATAGCAAACGTACATTCACTTTTTCTTTTAAAATTATCCTGTAATATTTATTCAATTAAAATTATTCTAATCTATTTATCAACCAATAACAAGTGGCTAAACCCAGTAAGAACTTGAATGGATAATTTAAACATTAGAATATAGAATCTATAGTTAGAAAAATTGTAAATTTTATATGGAAAACTGGAAATATTCTGTATATATTATACTAATTTAGTAATAAATTGTTTTTCTCTTCACTA
Organism: Epiperipatus broadwayi; assembly: GCA_028023455.1. Lineage (NCBI taxonomy): Eukaryota > Metazoa > Onychophora > Udeonychophora > Euonychophora > Peripatidae > Epiperipatus > Epiperipatus broadwayi. Next base: position 13,775,130 of record JAQFVV010000010.1, on the reverse strand, counting down.
GTGAAAATTGTAATTATAAATATGCGACTTTTTTTCCGCATTAAATAGTGAAGCTATAATTATATATAATAGGCCTGCTTAGTCTATAAACTTGATTTTGAACAAAGCCAGAAGGTTCAGATATAAATTACATGGTAATAGCCAATCAACATTAAGAATCTTCATGTAAAATTCAAGTTTATTATTTAAATAACAATTACATTTGGAGGATTTCCACTTTTTATTTAGAGAGATTGCTTTGACAACAGACTGAAGATTCTTGGTGATGTCTAGTCTATCTTCAGTTTGGAAGTGTGCATAAACGACTAATCCTGTGAGTTTTTTTTCTTTTGTTGATTACTTAATTATAAATTTATAATTGTATAAAATGGCCATATTCTATGTGTTATTTGAATTTTCTGTTGACATTATATAATGGATATTAGAGAAAGATACACCCCATTTTTCTCTAAGAATTTAGTTTAGTGATAAGAATGAATTGCTGGAAAACAAAACTTAAATCATTCCCTATCTCTTGAGTAAATAAATAAAATAATATTAGGTATAATATCCAATCTAACTTGAATAGTGATTTGAAAGAAAGCTAAAAATCTATTTTGCAGTTAATAGGTGAACTTCACGAGTAATTGTATATGGTACAAAAGATCAGTTATAGAACAACTATTATAAAAAAGGTAGTTTTAACTGCAATATTTGTGTGTGTGTGATACAGTAAATGAATTAATTTATAAATTGTCTTGGATATTTCTTGTTGAACAACTGGGAATTAGATAAAAATTAATAAATAAAATACACCTGGGACTCGTTTTATCCGGATTATTTTAATGCGATTTTGAAGTTATGCAATTCATGTTTCTTCTTAATATCTTTCATATTTCACTATATTTATTAGATATCAAGAAATTTAAATTATTAATAACTTATTTTGATTTGAAATACTTTTTTTCCCCAAAAAATATAACGTTATATAAGCAGCTAATGTGAATATGACCTGAAGCTGTATTTAGAATCTTAGCTTCTATGTAAATAACCTACTTATATTAATGAGTAAATAATAATAATAATAGATTTATACTTATGTATAAAAATATCACAATAAATATTCAAAAATTTTAAACTTTTAAAATGTATTTTGTTAGATATAACAGAAATAAATAATCTTTTAGATTTTTAAAATAAATGAAGATTTTATTGATTTTGTAAACTGAAAAAAATCTTTCTAATGATAATGTATAATCTTTTTGTTTTGACTGCGATCTCATTTTTTAAATATAGAAACAAAATATGAACATTTAAAATTTATTTCAGTAGTAAAAATCAGTTAATTATAGATTTTAGGTTGATATGTGAGACAAAGACAAATGTCAGAAAATGCTGAAATCTGAGAGTTTCCTGAAATGAACAACCTCTTAAATTGCAAGGAGAGGAGAACTAAATAGTTATATGTCTGGATATCACGAGTTTTATAAACAATTAGTAAAATCATTGTATCAAAGTTTAATCACTGATTATATTGTCGACAAAAAACCATTAACACAGCACAAGACTGAAAGTGGTGCTAGTTGTACTTGCACTTGTGACGACTCTGATTTCTTACCAGTTCACAAACAAACGCATATTGTCAAATAGCGGTAATGATTAAAATATGTATGAAAAAATGTAAAATTAAATACTGTAGTTAATAAAAAAAGTTTGCTTTGTATTAATTTTTTTCAAATATTCAAAATTTTTTATTAGTCCTACTTTATTTCCTTATTTTTTTAATGCAAATTTTAAAGTATTTTTTCCTTGTTTTGCTTTTATGCGATTTCTGAAAATTACAGAATCTATCCCCCATTTTTCAAGGTAAGTTAAGTCTATTTTTGTGAGATTTTTTTAATGCGGGTTTTCTGCGGAATCTATCTACTGCATAAAATGAGACAAGACCTAGGTGCATTAAATATACCATTAAATGTTATTTAAATGAAATAGTATGAAAGAAAGCTAAATATTCATTTGCAAAATTCAAATTCAAGTGACTTTAATATAGAATGGCTTATGATAAATTTGATCAAATATTCTGAAAATAAAAAAAGCAAACATTTAAATTTCTTAGTAATTGAATGAACCAAAATCTAAATAAAAGAACTATTAAAAAAGTGAGCAGTTTTAGCTGGAATAATTGTGTATTTATGTAAACATGTATATAAAGTAAATGAACTAATTTATAAATACAGTAATTATATTTTATATGAAAAAACAGATACACATAATTGTGCATTTATGTAAACACGTATATAAAGTGAATGAACTAATTTATAAATACAGTAGTTATATTTTATATGAAAAAATAAATACACTAATAATTTAATATTATATTAATAAATATGTATCTGTAGATTTATTTTAAAACACATTGATAAAGAGAAAAGTACAATTAAATAATAAAATGAATCTTAATGATGTAAAGATCTTATTAAAAATTTCTGTTATAATTCTTATAGCGAGATAAAAAATAAAAATTGTAATAAAAAATTGGCAAACAAAGATAAACTACTACCAATAATGATCAAATATTAATAGATTGTAATAATCCACTTTAAATAGAAATCATACTATAAATCACTTTATAATAGTACTTTGACTATCTAAACTAACTGTGACCTATTGGAGAACCAAATAATTTAAATAATCAAACAGATAAAAATCTGCACTTTAAAATAAACTATGATTATGCAAAATTATTATTACTAAACCTCACATGATTACCATCTCTTATACTAGCACTACTGTATGGAGAGTTTGCCTTTTTTAACAAAATTATTACTACTGCATTTTGAAATATTAAGTCTTACAAAATAATTAAATTTTCCCATTAATTATTTTCATTTTATGATACAAAATTTTATAATCCAAAACATTGTGAAGAAACAGTATGTATTATCTGAGTTATAGCTTAGGATGCATTCCAGAAGCATTAAACAAAGTAAGTTGAATAGTATACATATAAAATTAGATAGATGCAAATATACATTTAAATAGTGAAATTTTATTAGGTATTAAATTATAAGATTTTAGAAATACAAAAAATTTATTTTTAAAAATTATAATAATTTTATTTTTGATAAATACTGCCCTAATTTCTTCTTGCTTTATAAAAAATATATTACTATATGATTTCTCAATATATCATAATAAAATACATTTTTGATCTGACTGCATTAATCTACTAAGAGAAATTATCATGCTACTTTAATTTTTATACAAGAATGATGTATTTTAAGATCCATTATATTAATAATCAACAGCAATTTGAATCCAAAATTAATAAATCTTGAATTGTCCCGTAAGCCAACTGCCAAAGCTGCATACTATGGGGAGATCCGGACTAACATAGCCAATAGAGTAGCGCAACACAAATATATCTACAATAAAACTAAAACCAAGCAAGAAGGCAATTCCATCTTCTGTGAACACGAGAGAGCATCAGGCCATAAATTTGAATCCATCACTGCCAGTATTGTATGCTCTGAAAGATACGATGCCCGACACAAGATTAGAAAGATGTTTCACATAGCTAGCGACCCCAAATCCATCAATAAAAGAGAAGCATGCTTTGCTCTGTCATGAAAATGGCAATTATAACTCATTTGCATCAATCCCATTTCTACAACACAGTTATAAGAACAACAGCGCTAAGCTCTTTAATTTGATAGTTTTATATTCTAGTAAATTTAAAATTCCGCTTTTAAATATATATGTTTTTCTAGCTTTACTATCTGTGCAAACAGCAGATATATATATATTGGTGTATGAGATAGAGTGGATGGCTGTAGGAAACTTGAAAGTCTGTGTTCAAATGCACTATATGACATCTGGACTCCAGGTATATAAAATATACTTGTATTTAAAACATTACAAATTCAGCCTGTATCCTGCCCATCCCTCATCTGTATATTTAGCTGGACAAGGTCATATACATGAAAGGTCATATCAACTTCAATGTCAACATTGGCATGACAATAATATTGGTATTAACAAGGGATATGGGCATTCCATCATCAGATTTTCAGTAGTATGGATGGCTGAAGAGTTGAAGGATGATGTGGATTGAAAGTCTGTTCATTGAAGTGTGAAGATATGCTATCTTAATATAAACTGAACAATGTGTGGGAAATGATCTGGACCAACTGATGAATAATGTTGGTTCAGCATGAAATACATATATTGGAGATCATTTATCTTTTTCATATGTGTATGGTCATATTTATCGGTTGTATGGCTGGAGGAAGCTTGAAGGTCTGTGTCCAAAATCCTTGTATTACATCTGGACTCCAGGTATATAAATATACTTGTATTTAAAACATTACAAATCCAGATAGTTGTATAATAATGGATATCAAGCTATTATTAGCTCAAGGATAAAAATCCCTAACTAATTTGGTTGATTTAATAAGCATCAACATGGCCATTAACATAATCTTTACTAATGGAGAAAATATCATACAATCATCATATTCCTATTGCACACTTTATATTTAATTTTGAATAAATATTTCTCAAATTTTGTAAACACAATGACAATTTTATTTTTAACATTCACAATAAAATCTTTTGAATAAATAAATGTGTGTGTGTGGATGCATTTAAAAACATGTTGGGTCCCAGGTAACTATAATTATTTTAGCAAAGTGAATTTAAATCATTTATTTAATTTAAATCAAATGATAACAAAACAAACATCAGAGGATTTAAAAAAGCAAACTTATTAAAATTTCCCATTAATTATATTTTGATTTTATATTTATTTCCATTATCTTAACACATTAGTAAGTACATTTTCAGATAAAAAAATTTACTTTTTTTCTCCCTATATTAGTATATTTTATTTCTGGATTGATCCTTTTCAAAATTAGAATTATGATTTCACCAGTTTTTCTTATAATTGTATATGGATAAATTTTCTATTTAGTAAAGCAGCTAGGAACAACTTTCCCTACCAAATAGATAATAAGTATTTTTTCTTCCCGTCTTTCCTTCAATATTTAGCAGGCAAAAAATTCAAAACTAATCAATACAGATTTATTATTTTTAATTTAAAAACATACTGTAAGTGGCATTCTTTTTTATTATTACTATTACAATAATTAAGTTTTAAAAAAAGGTTACAAATAAATTATAGCCTCTCAAATATATTTCTGTTGATTTTTTTTTAAAACACCATTTTTTATTATTATTATTTAAATTGCAAATCTTTTGTTGAAAAGTATTTAATTATATTAATAACTTTTTTTAAAAGGCACATAAATACTAATACGATTGTGTGCAGACACATACCATACTGCTTTATCAAAGACGTATAATCTGCCTGATAGAGACAAACGTGGACATTTTCGTTTAACAAATAAAATAAATAAAGCAATTTAGTAGAAAATGCTATTAAAGTCTTATTCCTTAGAATATAGAAATGGCACAGATTTACTATTAAACAAAATTCAATACATAATTTACGGATTAAAAAAAATAAATATTCATTATTAATAAATAAATTTTAAAAAATCAGTAATTCTATATAAATCAAAAAGTAATGCTTAAAAAAAAAACTCTAATTAAACCACTTCTTTTTGCAGCTAAGTGGACACAACATGATAATATTAGCAAAAAAAAAAAACTTAAAAAAAAGCAGATGGTCAGTTTATTGAATAAAATACAAAAGCATTCATTTTTGGTTTGCATAATTTACGGATTATTTTCTTTCTTGTTACTTAAAGCCTTACAAAAGGCGGAGAATATATATATTGAATCACAGGCGGCCATTTTTTATTCAGATAGAATGGTATGTTGCATTATACTCTATATGGAAGTGATTAAATGATATATTACTTCATTGTGACCAATAAAATTAAAGCATCTCAGGGAGTTCATTTTCTCCACATAAAAATATTATATAAATGAGTATATAATATAGATATGTATATACACAAACTATATATATCAGTGAATACAGTCTAAATTTTTATTATAAGAAGCTGGAATAAATTGTTACTGTTGATTATTTGAACATATTGCTTTTTGACTATTACAACAATTCTGAAAAAATTATAAACACACACATACATATTAAACCTTACAGATCAAATAATTAAATCAATTAGTAAGCAATTAAAAAATGTTTTATTGTTACTTGATCAGAAAAAATATTGCTAAGAGATTTTTTAGATCAATAAACCTCTCCAGTGAAAAAACAAAAATACACACACACTTCCTGTATATATATACATCATAAAATTTTTTAAAATAAAATGTTACAAAATAACTTTTATTTGAACTAAATCAAAATAAGCATTCCTAATATTATAAATAGGAAAGAAGGTAAGATCAATTTAATAGTTCTCTCTTCTAACTTTAATTAATAATAAAAATAATTAAAAATGTAAAAGCAACCAAGTTCTTAATATATTATTTTCCATGAAAAATTAGAATAATTTCTTTGCTACAGATAAGCAGATGAGCATATTTGTTGAACTTGGCCATAAAAAGAAATTTATATACTGTATGTTAAGTTCCTAATCAGAGATACAGCGAGGTTACTAAGCAACAGAATACTATAACAGAATGATGATTTAATTATTTGTGATAGATTGCCATTTCTTTAAAAATAATTTATTCTAGCATTTAATTTTAATGAAACAATTATAATGAAAAATCCTGAATTCTTTCAATAGTCATTTGAACACTTTGGAATTAATATGTCTCCTCTCCCAACTTATATCTACAAATCCATAAAGGAAATAACTGTGAATATAAAGACACTGCTTTTGAAAATATAATTTAAAATAATAAAAACAAATTCAATGATTAAAATATTTGATTAAAAAAGATGGTTATTTTAATGACTTAAAACTGTAACAAATATAACTATCAAAAATTTAAAATAATGGTACAATTAGTTATTGGATGATTTTGTTCAATCATCTTCAAAACAAGCAGAATAAAATAACCTTGTTAAATGCTTCACTAAATGTAACAATAACAAAAACATTCAATATTATTTAATATTAGATGATGGAAATACAATTAAAATGCTATCATCACAAATCTTCAGGCAACAAATAATAAATGTCTGTTAATTTCCTGCATCTCCAACAAACCATGCTATATATTTATTAGATTGATAATCTATTCAAATTTTCTAACAATAAAAATCTTAATTTAACTAACAAAATCATTACCCATACTTAGGAGAAAAAAATTATCTGAACATCAATCATTCTGTCCTATGGACAGGTCCAGAGACCATCACAAATTCATCCATTTCTCCACTCCATTCTCTTCATTGCCCAGTTCTTTAATTCCTGGTAACTCTTCCCATTTCTTATATTGTCCAGCAAGATCAATCTTTTCCATCCCTTTTTTTTGTTTCAATTCATTATTACTTCCAAAACAACTTTCATTAAACTATTCTTTCTTCTTAATATATGTTCAATCCAGTTTCTCTTCTAATTTCCTCAATCAATTTTCTTTTTTTCACTTACTCTTTCCAAAACTTCGTTTGTCATTTTATTCATCAAACTGATTTTTTCTCACATTATTCAATTACACAATAATACACTCCACATATAACATTTAATTAATCTTTTCTTTAATTTTTTCTTCAAAAGTCAACAAGATATTTTCTTTCTCCTAGTAAATGACACTTTTGAAAATGCTATTCTTTTAAATTTATCTTCATTTCTTCCACCCTCACACAACCAATTATCCAATTATCAAACCCATTTGCTTGTTGAACTTTATTATCATGGTCTTCAACTTGCAATTTTTTTTAAATTCCTCCTTATCCTTAAATACTTCACTTCCCCAACATTAATCTTCATTCCACATTCCGTACATTTTCCCCTTCAATTTATTAATACATTCTGAAGACTCTTTTCATCCTCAGCTATAAGAGCCATATTATCTGCAAATTTTATACACTTTATTATTCTATGTCCAATATTTGCTTCTCTAATTTAAATATTTATTTAGCATGTCTTCTAAATAAATATTAAAAACCACAGGTGACATACTGCATTTTTGCCTAACTCCTCTTCCTACATTCACTTCATCATTATCATTTTTGTCCAGTTTTATCCTTATTCTTTGCTCAGTATACATATTCCAAATCAATCTTTTCTTTCCAAAATATTTCTTTATTTTTAAAATGGTCACAAATTTATTCCAAATTATTCTATCAAATGCTTTTTCCAAATCCACAAAACATATACAAACTCCTTTATTTTTTTTCAAAATATCCCTCTCTAATTTTCCTCTCTGAAAACCAAACCTTTCTTCTTCAATATGATATTCCATCTTTCCATAAATTCTTTTGAGTTAAAATCCTCAATAAAACTTTAGAAGCATCAGATAATAAACTTATTGCCCTTTACTCTTCACATTTAGCATCATTCTTTTTAGCAATTGAAATTATTAGTCTTCAAAAAATTTTCAGGCCAAACTCCACTATTATATACCAAATTACAAAGTTCAACTATTTTTTTCAAAGTAATTTATTCCATTTCTTTCAAAAATTCTATGGGTATTGTATTAAATCTGATAGCTTTACCATTTTTAATTTGTTCACTCACTTTATTACTTCACTTCTCTATCAATATATCCAAACCTTTATCATCTACTAATATGTTCAAAAAGTTAATAATGAACTAAGAAGGGAAACAGATTTAGCAATGTAGAGAGACAAAAGTGCTTCAACAGGTAAAAAGATATCTGAATTCTGATAGAATTAAAAATGTCATCACTTGGGGGGGGGGATGCTCAACAAGTGAAGTAGCTGATAAGAATGGAAAGAGATTAACTGATAGTGATGATATATTAAAAAGTTGGAAAAAGTATCTTCAACAAGCCTTCCATGATAAAAAAAAAAAATATTTGTATTGAAAAAATAAAATTGTTAATAAATTAAATGTTTTATTAATGATAATTTTAGTTATGTATTTTGTTAATAAATATTTAAACTGAATTGAAATTAACCCACAGAATTGCCTACATACACTTATAATTTTATTTTACTGTAATTTAAAAACTATATTAATGAATTTAAGAATAATAACAGTATATATAGAAATATTATCAATAAAAAAGTCTCTGTCAATGATTAATTCATGCAACTAAATTATGCCACTGTATATATAAACTGAACAATCATTAGCAATGTGGAATATGATCTTTGTTAATCTCCAGAGATGTAAATAGGAGGCTGCCAAATTTCATTTTTAAATAAAATAAGAATTGTGAACAAGAGTAATTATGAATGTGCTGATAAGAGAGATTCCAGCTGATTTTGTTATTGGATTTATATACCCTTAAGCTTAAAGTGAATAATCTTTTTTCAAAGAATATTCAGCAATAAAGTGCAGAAATACTAAGAAAGCTATTTTAAATTTTTTTTAATCATACATCCCAAGTAATAGTAACCATCTTTCTAAAAAAATTTGCTCTAAAAACAATTTCAAATCAAACTTTTGTTGTAAGATCAAAATAAATCTAATCCAGATTAATTCTAATTATCAAATAGTAGAAGCATATTCCAGAATTTTATCATATTCAATTTACAAGATAAGGTGAAAAATTGAATATATTATATGAAATTAGATATATATTTACTTTTTCCTCTATAACAGATGAAAAGTTTTTCGATAGATAATAAAGAGAAAAAATATGCATAAATTTGATCACTGATAAATTTAAAAAATAATTTACAAAAGTTTCTAAGATAGCGAAAAAGGACTGAATTGAAAATATTTGATATACATTTAGTAAAGTTAAGAACTCCAATTATGCTATCTAAATCTTTAATTAACATCATGACCAATTACCACATTGATGTCTTGGCACAAGTTTGAATTGAGCCTAACAAAAAATGCAACAGATAATATGATTTAACGTGGCTAACATTTCATCTAATTTCAATGCTGATAATAGAGATTAAAAGAATTTGGAAAAAAAAAAATACATTAATGGAATGTATTGAAGATATATTTTGAAAAGATAATACACAATTATTAAAAATATATATATTATAAAAAATAAATTAAATTTTAAAAGCTACAATTTTTAATGCATAAGTTCAGATGCAATTCTTCCATTATTTAATTTTTGTATAAAATATATTGTAATTGAAACAAAATCCAGTAGCTGCTTGAATTAGTTACATTACAAAGTTGCATAGTAAAATAAAATGCATAAAACTGTTGTGTGTGGATAAGCGTGGATTAGATATATGATGCATGTCACTTAAATACCCTGGTTTAGGCAATTAAAATAAAAAAAAGGTCTAGTGTATTCCAAGCCTTAATTCAAGAAAGAGTGTTGCAGTTATCTCATAAAGAGAAGAGAAAGTGCAAGTTAAAACAATTTTCCACAATTATTCGGTTTGCCGTGCCTTGTACCATTAAAAATATTTTTCAATACCAAGATCCACCAGCCAATTATGACATTAGATAGCAGAAGACTAACTACTATGTGTGGCTAGAAACAAATAATTATAACAGTCATAATGCCTGGCTAATGCTGAAGTTTGCTAAAAACAGCCATCTGTTTTAATCATGCTGTGAGAAGAGAAGTGGACTATGCTGCAAGACCTACCCGGATCTACCGAATTCACTGTCTAACTTCATTAATGCCCAAGAAGGACAACTATTGTCTTGGATGAATTAAGATATTCATAAATATAGTAAAAAAGATATCGGCAGAACATGACGGTTTTGAACTTTTCAAATTTTACTCTTGGTAAGATCTTGTTAATATAATTATTCTAAGGCCTTAGGTTTAAAATATCTCTAATAATTATTATTTTTACTATTCTATTTAGTTGCAAATACATAAGCAACAAGTTTATATATCCATTGTTAATAAACTATTAACTTATTTTTATTTCTACTCAATTTAGTTTCTTTGTTTATCGAACTCCAAACATTGTACTGTTAACATCCATTACGCTATCAATATCCACAACTCTGAGAAACCATGCAATCTACTAGGGATATGAAGCCATAACTGTAATAATTTATACATGATGATGATTGGATGTTAATAAGTGTTCCAAAAGTAAACTTCCTATTTAAAAGGTTTGGCACCTTAAAGTTTCATTTTTTTAACTGAAACTAGAAAAACAAATTAAATACTTTTGGGAGTAATTGTACTTAGTTTAATGTTCAGTGTTAAGAGTATAAATCATTCTCATTACCATCACAGATGTTTGGTTAATATTGCATATATTGAAATTTAACCATTTTTATTTGAATGTATGTTAACTATAATATAAACATTCATTTTTGCACATATAATGTTCTGTTATTTTTGGGAACATTTAATTCATAACATAATAATGCATTGCAGAAAAAATTAAAAGTTTAAATATTACTTATTTGTTTTGCTTTCCCCAAATGTTTAGTGTTTGGAGTTCAATTTGTTAATAAAAGCAGCAGAGCATTTTTAAATTGAATCAGGCCATTACAATGAAAATCTTTGTTCACACCCAAAAGCTGTACCAAAGTAACTTTGGATAAATTTTCTTAGTTCTGAATTCACAAGACAATAAATAATCAACAGAAAAAATCCTATTAACAGAATTTATAACGTGAAATGTTTGAGAAATTTCATTTTCAATAATGAATCTGTTTACAAGCCAGTAGTTCCATTTGTGTGTACTGAATTTTTTATTCACTAAGTAAAAAGTAATTTATAAAAGTGAGTATGATGAAATTAATCATAGAATTAAACTTGGTTGGAGTGCTTTTGGTAGAAATAACTTGATACTAAAAGGAAATATGCCCATGTGTTTGAAAAAGGTTTTTAATAAATGTGTTTTGCCAGTTCTTACTTATGAATCTGAGACTTGGACACTTAATAGAAGAGCAATACAGAGACTTGAGACCACTCAAAGAAGTATGGAGAGATGCATGCTGGGAGTAACAAGAAGGGATCGGAAACATAATGTATGGGTAAGAGAACAAACAGGTGCTACTGACCTCTTTGAAAAAAGTAAGACTGAAATGGAGTTGGGCTCGACATATTGTTAGAAGAGATGATAATAGATGAACAATTGAAATTTTAAACTGGATTCCAAGATTGTAAAAGACCCAGAATGAGACCACATGTGAGATGGATGGATGACATTGGAGAAAAGAAGCTAAAGATAGGAAAAGATGGATTGAACTTGGAGAGACCTTCATCCGGCAGTGATCATTTGATTTTTTAAAATACATTGTAAAAAATTAGCATTATTCTCAGCATATTCATTTTGCTTTTTTAAGTGCAAAAACTAGGTCAAATCTTTTTTAATTGAAAAGGGAACAATTTTAATTTCATCTTAAATATATATTATTACTTATTAAATTAGGAAACAATTTGTTCTTGCTTGCAGTTTCAGATTTAGATCACACAGATGGTTGGTTACAACAACTAAAAATATTAAATTAAATAACCAGTTATTATCATATAAAAAAATTCTTTCCACAACAGCTCCATTTTTTTCATTCAGTAAATCATGAACAGAAATTTTCAGTTTTCAAAGTCTACATAACAGCTGTCCTCTAGAAAGCCAATGCAGAATGAGATTGCCATATTTCAAATCTAACATTTACCCATATTCTTCGAGTTCTTGCCTATTTAACCCTCTCATTCTAATTTTATTTAAACATTTTATAATAGTTGATGCTTAGTTTTTCTACACAATGATTCTTAGTATATAGCTCCATCAGACCAAAACAAAACAGACTAATTATATATTTTCTAATCATCATATATATATATATTTATAGACTCTTGTTTTATAATAAAGTGATTTAAGACCACTAACCTCTTCAAACATATTAAATCTGTCATCAATCCCTTTTATAAAAATGTTTGTGTTATATCACTTATGGAAGTAATACAATTTCCTTCTTCCTCTTTCCTTTATGTATTGATTTTTATATTTACATATACCATTTCCAACTTTCTTATACACTTAACAATACTCTTTTTTACACCAAAACTTTATCCTTATAGTTTTGACTATCCTGCAGTCATCATCAGAGCTACAATATCCAAATATATAATCATACAATTAATAACATACATCTTACCCTGACCATCATAAATAATCATTTTCCATTTTATTATTCTACTCTTAACTAATTTTATCTTCTTATTTATAGTATTTTATTATAATTATAAAACTTAATCTTTAAACTCTACTATCATTTTATTAATATCTTTTTAATTATATTTTCTTAATTACTTCTAAATCTTCTTTATTTTTATTATATATTTAACTATTGACTTTTTTCCATTATAAATTACCTTTTTATTACATTACTAAATACTAACATCTTTATATTTCTATTTCCAAAAACCAACTGACAAATTTTCAAAAATTCTTATACTTGTTTAACAATTCCCTCTATCATCATTTTCTTCAACTTTATTTTTAAACCTTTTTATATTCAAACTATTATTAATAATAATAACTGTAATTATTCAAAAAATTATTGTCTTTACCCCAAAATCTCTATTTAGATTTGGTTTTATATATGGTCATCTATTTATTTGCATTCATTAGAAACAGGTGTAAGGTTTGAGAAGGATAGTATAAAATTATTAATTATACAAGTAATAGAAGGGATAGGAAAATTAAAAAGGCAATATTGATTAAAAATATAAAACCAAGTCTTAATAGAGATTTTGGGGTAAAGTTAATAATTTTATGAATAATTATAGTTATTATTATTAATAATAGTTTGAATATAAAAATATTTAAAAATAAAGTTAAAAAAAATGATGATAGAGAAAGTTGTTAAACAAGTATAAGAATTTTTGAAAATTTGATAGTTGGTTTTTGGAAATGTGATAAAAATGTAATTTATAATGTAAAAAAGTTGATAGTTAAATATATAATAAAAATAAAGAAAGTTTAGAAGTAATTAAGAAAATATAATTAAAAAGATAATAAAATGATAGTAGGGTTTAAAGATTACATTTTAAAATTATAATAAAATTGTTTTAGAATAATTTAATAATAAAATACTGTAAATAAGAAATTAAAATTTGTATCATATAACACTAAATCATCCATGCACTTTATTACTGTTACACAATGCTTTATTTATCACCCTCTTTTAGTTTAGTTTTGATCGCCCCAGCAATCTTCTTCAGAACTTTTATATCTCCTAACTTCAACTGCTAAATTCAAATTTATTAATTTTAGTTATGTATTTTGTTAATAAAATATTTAAACTGAATTGAAATTAAAATAATTAAAAAATTAAAATAATATTTTATAATTCTTTCAAATTCATTGAATTGATTATTGTATTTATTATAATAATTTATTGAAAATATAATTAATTAATAATTATTTTAATGTACAACTTATTAAAAAATTTGAATTTAGCAGTTGAAGTTAGGAGACATAAAAGATCTGAAGATTGCTGGGGCAATCAAAACTGTAAAAGAGAGTGGTAAATAAAACATTGTGTAACAGTAATAAAGTGTGTGGATGATTTAGTATTATATGATATACCTTTGGTAATGCAATAAGAAAGATTAGTTATTAAAATAAAATTAGTTAAGGGGTAGAATAATAAAATGGAAAATGATTATTTATAATGGTCAGACTAAGATGTATGTTATTGACTGTGTATATAAAGTATTAATTGTATAATTATATATTTGGACATTGTAGCTCTGATGATGACTGCAGGACAGTCGAAACTGTAAGGGTAAAGTTTTGGTATAAAAATGGTATTGTTAAGTGTATAAGAAAGTTGGAAATGGTATCATATGTATATATTATATCACTTATGTCAGCAGATTCAACCAGAGCTAATGAAAAGAATTTTGCAAGTAATGAAAAAAGTTTTTCAATTGTTTAGTACACATCATAAAAATTCTTCAATTTATAAAATAACTGCTTGTTAAGGATAATTTTATCTATTTTTCCTTCAATATTTTTAAAATACCTGCAAATACTAGGAACTAAGATTTAAGAAAAGGAAAGGCTTTTTTTAAATGTTAAAGCAATTTTATAAGACACTTATGACATTATGTCTATTAAGATTATGTCTTCTACTATACAATAATGTATTTTCATAAACAATTCATAACAATGGATGGCCTCAATATAAATAAAAAAGCAATTTCCCACTAATCATTGAATTCCCATTTATTATTACTTTCCTACTTTTCTTTTGTAATGTGATAGATAACTGAAAAAAAAATTGTAAAAAAATAAAACTGCAAGGCTTGTAAAGGAAGATCAGAGTACAAACTGCTAATCTAAGACTGTCAATTACAAAATGAAAATTAAAAGCTATTTTGGTTTCATTCTGGATTAGGCATTTCAAGATTAGAAAAGTATCAAAAATGAACATAGGAAAAATATTCCTTTTTTACTTTGATTCAATGAAATTGAAATTATAATTTTTTTATTTTGAATACTAATAAAAATTGGTTTTGTAACATTACATTACAAAAACTGAATTATTAGAGATTTGACGCACCATCTTTATTTCCATAATGCATCATTTATTGGCACAGAATTAAGGATAAAATTTAAAATATTTACATTTGTTAAGTTTAATTAATAACTTATTTTAATCATTCATTAGACTAGATATTATCCAACATTTTCACTATATCACTTTGACTCAAGGTAGGGAATGATTTCTGTCCACTTTTAACACCTTGTGGAGGGATATAATCATAAACACATAAACAGACATTTTCCACATGTCTATATCCCTCCACAAGGTGTTAAAAGTGGCCAGAAACCATTCCCTACCTTGCATGAGAGTGGTGTAGTGAAAATTAAACTACAGAAATATTATTGAAATAAATTGAGATACTACCAAATCTCTAGTGCTCATTATATTTAACAGACAGCCAATCAGATGTCATGGATAGCTGTCCAAATGACATTCAAACCTAAACACACAACAAAGATTTTACGAGAAAAGGGCGGCCATCCTATTCTCTACCTTTTCTTTCTATATATCTAAGCCAGTCGTAAGCATTTAGGTTTGAAAGCTTGAAGCTTTTTTTAAATATCTTCACAATTAACTCACTGAATCTAAATCATAAACGTACAACGCGAAATCCTATGATTTACTACAAAGTAGCTTTTAGAATACATAACAAGCAGTAACATATGTAAATAATATTTTAATTTGCGAAGCACAGATAGTTGAAAATTGAATTAAACCGAGATACTGCCAAATCTCTAACGCTCGTTATAATACTTAACTGACAGCCAATCAGATGTCATGGATAGCTGTCCAAATGATATCCAAACCCAAACACACAACAAAGATTTTATGAGAAAGGGTGGCCACCCTTTTCTCTATTTTTCTTTCTATATACCTTAGCCAGTCATAAGCATTTAGGTAGTTAATGAGCGCTAGAGATTTAGCAGTACCTCGATTTATTTCAATTTTCAACTATCTGCGCTTTGCAAATTAAAATATTATTTACATACTTTACTGCTTGTTATTTATTCTAAAAACTACTTTGTAGTAAATCATAGGATTTCACGTTGTACATTTATGATTTAGACTCAGTGAGTTAATTGTGAAGATATTTAAAAAAAGCTTTCAAACCTAAATGCTTACGACTGGCTTAGATATATAGAAAGAAAAGTAGAGAAAAGGGTGGCTGCCCTTTTCTCGTAAAATCTTTGTTGTGTGTTTGAGTTTGTATGTCATTTGGACAGCTATCCATGACATCTGATTAGCTGTCAGTTAAGTATTATAATGAGTGCTAGAGATTTGGCAGTATCTCGATATATTTCAATTTCAACTATATGCGCTTCGCAAATTAAAATATTATTTAGAAATATTATTGCAAGTTTAATAGTTGGTGTTTTTTGGGACAAGTGTATCTGATAATTTTTGTAAAAATAAACATTATTTGAAGAGTATATTTAAAAAATACTTTTTATATTAAAACATTTAAAAGATAGCTCAATATTTAAAACAAAATATTATCAAAGTATCGGCCACTAAATGAGAAATAGTTTTGAGGAATTAATTTCTGAAATATACAATTTCACCACTTGTTGACTAGTTGAAAGTATGTTTGAATGCTGATGGAGTTTTTTTTTTAAAAAAAAATAAGATTTTTAAGCATGCCTAAAATTTTTCTAGATGGTCAATTTGTAGTCAATCTAACTAGCTATTCAATAATTGATAAGTAAATGAGTATCTAGTTATTCTTAATTGGGTTGCAGATTAATCTAGGTTGGTCAGATGAGTGTTGATGTGTCTGACTACAAAATAAAAATAGAATCATTATAACAAGATGCAACCTTCACCACTGGAAATAGAAGTACCATTCTCCTATAAATATTAAACCCATATCTTGTAATTCCATCTACATTTTCTATAATGAGTTAAAATTATTTCCATTAAAAATAAAATATCTCTGCAGATTTAAACAACTGATTTTCAGATATTAATAAATGGACAACTTATAATATCAATGCAATCAAAAAAAAATACTCATTTGACGATTTTGTACTATAATAGTAATAAATGGTATATAAATTTATTAATCAGAATTATTAGTAATAATATAAAATAAACTAAGAGATTTCCTAGCGCATTTCAAACTGTAATTTTAAATAGAAGGTAATCGACCCCTTACAAATGTGCTGTACTGTTATATTCAATCAACATTACATTCAACAAAAAATATTGATTGAATATAAAAGTTCAGCGCATGTGTAAGGGATTAATTACCTTCTCTTTAAAATTAGTAATATAAAACTAAATTATTAAAATTTTTTTTTAAATACAACTACATATTTAATATAATCGGAAATAAAGGGAGTAAAAGTGGATATTACTTAAGTCATCCAGATTTTGCAGATGATGCAATTGTTTTTGTAAATAATACTTTAGAGCTTCAGTAAATGTCCCAAGCATTATCTGATAAAAGTAAGAAAAAGGACTAAAATTAAATACCAAGAAGAATAATGTTCAAAGGATTTTCATGATGAATTAAATGTTAGCAATAACAAATATCTTGGTCAGATTATTAATATGGATGGAAACATAATAGATAAAAGATACTAGTATCAACAACAGTACCGTCCGCTGGCAGTTAGTTTTTAAAAGGTCTACTAAAAAAAGACGTCTTTTATTATTTACTTTTTAGTTATTTCTTTAAAAAAAAAGACAATGTTTATTTAGTTATTAAAAAAGGTCAGTTAGTTCTTAAAAGGTCATGGCCAGGTAACATTATATTTAAGTGTTTTTGAGAAGTAACAATACCATCCAGCTAATGGTACCATCGTTGATACTAATACCATACTAAATTAATCATAAAATTAAACTTGAAGTGCTTTGGTAAAATTTAAAAGGAAATATGACTATTTGAAAAAGAAAGATTTTTAGTAGATGTTTGTTGCCAGTTTTTACTTATAAATTTGAGATATAACTGCTTAACAAGACAATATAGACTTCAGACCATTCAATGAAGTATGAAGAGATGTAAGTCAGAAATAACAAAAAGAGAATGAAAACTAAATACATGGAGAGAACAGGTGTTACTAACATCATTGAAAGAATTAAAGAGACTGAAGTGGAGCTGGTCTGGACATATTGCTAGAACAGATAATAAATGGATAGTTGAAATTTAAACTGGCTTTCAAAAGATAGTAAAGAATATAGAAAGAAACCATATGTGAGATGATGAATTAAGGAAGTGTGTTGAGATGATGTGAAGAAGAGAGGCTAGAGATCAGAGAAACTGGATTAAACTTGGAGAGATCATATTGCAGTGGATAGATTATAGTTGAAAATATATTTAAAGAAAATTGGGAAAACCTATAGGCATACATAGAACATTATGAAAGGAAACTATGAACAGACATGGAAAAAAAAAACTGTGTGTGTGTGTGTGCATTGAATGAAGATTTGGAACAAAAAAAATCTATGCAACCGACTCCAAAATTACAAAATAAAGCAAAGAAAACTCTTTTTGAATATTACTATCAATACATATCTAAAAAGTTTTATATTGCAAGTTTTAATTTTTAAAAAAAATTGTAAATGTCATATAATTTATATAATAACCAAAAGTAAGAGCTATGTAAATATACTGCTGTCACTTTTCCAAACAGGTTGAATTGGCTAACAAAATTGTATCAAATACAAATTTATCATGCTTGATCCAATAATAAAATAAACATATCTTTTGATATTTCAATATATATTTTTTAAAAAAAGGCAATAATCACATGCAAAATAGTTCTAAAAGTTTTGTAATATTTGTGCATTAAACTATCACATTGAACATATAAAAGTTCCATTCAGTTGACATTTTATTTTTTATTAACTCCGTTCTCTTTCTCATTGCTTTCAGACCTATTTAATAATCCTGGAATACTTGAAATCTAAAAATATTTAGGATAGCAAATTATTTTTTAATTTAAAGTAGCTACAACTTTACAGAAGTTATGAAAAACTTCACATCTCATTGCTATATCTGTGATTATTTAAAATAAGGCATTCATCTCTGACTAAAGATTTTAGGATAACTGACAAAAATTTAGAAAAAAAAAAGATTTATAATAAAAAAGACAATGCTATGTAAGTCATAATCTATTAAATTAATATCAATTATTAAGTTACATTTTTACAAATATCCCCTTAATTTATAATATATTAAGTTCTCTTTCTGAAGGCAAATTAGAGAAACTAGACACTAGAATACTATGCCTAAATGAAAATATTCCATCATAGATAGCAGTTTGCAACTACATATCACTTCTTACTTTATAATCCAAGTTTAAAATTACACGATAAACTTTAATAAGCAGTTCATCATTAAAGTACAAATCTCAATGATGAAAGAGATTTCTTTATTTTATAACATAATTCCAAATTTGAGATAATACAGTCAAAGGGATGGCAAATTATTTCTGATGTAACTTAAGTATTATCACTTGATGAAGGCTATATTGTATAGTTATATCAAGCTCCCATTTAGATAAAAAATTCAATATATATAATTAGCTTATAATATACAATTATTAAGCATTATATTATTATCAATCTTTTTTATTATAAGAGAATAAAATAACACAAACTATAGAAAAAATCAAATGTTCCATCATTTGGACTGGATTCTTAAAAGCATTTAAAAAATATATCTATTAAGTTTGAAAAACAAGTATACTTATGACAACACTTAAGATATGATATTAATTTTAAAAAATTTAATCCAATATATTTTCATTAATAACAGAATATAGATTATACTGAATTATATTGAAGATTATAGTTATTGAAGCATTGTGATTTTAAAAACACATTAAATATTTATCTTTATTGAAATCTAAGCATGTTTACTGATATAAAAATATGTCATTTCTAACAACAACAAAAAAGCAATCTCAAAAAATTATTGAGTAAAATAATCCTCCCATTTAATCTGATATTTTTTCCATCAGGGATTTAGCTTATTACTTCATTTTAATAAAATTCTCAATCTCCATAGTATTGGAAAGTATTAGATTTAAATTCTATCATCAACATCTTTTTTAACTATTATTTCTTCACAACATATCAGAGAACTTCCTGACTTCAAGTATTCATATCATATATAATCTTTTAGGTCTTTTACAATCTCTTGGGGTCCAATTTAAAACTTCAATTAACCATCTATTATTATCTCTTCTAGCAATATGTCCAGGCCAGCTCCATCTTAGTGATATCAATGATACTTATTTGTTCTGTCATGTATTTCATTTCTGATTTATTATTCTCAACATAAATCTCTCCATGTTTCTTTGAATGGACTGAAGATTCCGTATTGCTCTTCTGTTAAATGTCAGTCTCAGATCATTAGTATGAACTGATACAACAAACCTAATAAAAATCTTTCTTTTCAAGAACTCAATCCAAGTTTAATTCTATGATTTAATTTCACTCATGTTTTCATCTGTATTAATAATCTGATCATAGTATTTTTAGAAATATTACCAAAATCACCCTTTTCTTTATTTTGCTGTAATATCTTATATAAATACAATTTATCCAAACCACTTCAAACACTTTTTAGCAAAATCCTTTATTTGTACATATATACATACACCTACGTTTCAACTGTACTGCAGTCTTCTTCAGAGCTACGATATACACCTGGGTCTCTTTTTACACGGACTTATTTAACACGATTTTGAAGTTACGCGATCAGTGTTTCACCGGAAGTCAATCTCCGATATTGCGCTATTACTTTAAATAATAAATTTCGCGCACTTACGTTATATTGAAAGTAATATCACATTATTGAAATTCGACTTTCAACTTAGTAATTTCAATATTTTCAGTGCTTTATAATAGTAAGATTTTATGCAATAATGAAATTAAAATCATGATTTCCACATTTTATGTATACACACATTAAATTTTAGAAGATTATAACGTAAATTTGTTCAAACATTGTGCGTGTTAATTTTGCATTTTAAATCACATTCTGTTTTTGCTTTTTAAAAAAGAACGTAATCAATTATTAATCATTTAGTGTCCGCAAGTTTATTTTTAAAAGATGAGCACAATTAACTCTTTGCCCGCCTCTTACGAGGCTCCTCGTCGACATCTGACATCACTCTAACTCAGCCAGTTTTTATACGAAAATATTCGTTAAACACGTATTGAATTCGTTTTTAAAAGTTCTGTAAGATGGTGCCATCTTCCGATTTATTTTACAAGTAAAAAATAGAAAAAAAATGCATTTAAACCTAAACAAAGAAGGAACATTATTTGTGATTGGTTCTTAGCATGCTCTCAGCCGAAAAAGACATTCTGATTGGCTGGAAAGAACAAAGAAACTGCCTGATCAAAGAAAATAAAGAAAAACGCTGAGATTTTCATTTCGAATACGATTTAAATTATTATAAAAGAATATTTTGAGAAATTAAAATTATTTCAGAGAGAATAATAAAAAAACAAAATTATTTTCGAAAAATATTGAAGATTTAAGTAAAAATATTGAAGATGTAGTAAAAAGAAATATTTACTTTTCTATAACGTAAAAGTCGATCTTTTTGTTTATATTATAGCTTTTATGTTGCCGATATTGAATATTTTAGAATAAATAAATAGCAATTTATTTTTGAAAGAACTTTCGTTCTCTTCATAACCTGAAAAATTAATAATATACTTTTTATAAACGCATCTGAGTTGAATTTAATATTATAGGCGAATATGTTTTAACAATAGGCTTTGTCTTCAGTTTGTGAGTTGGCCAATTAAAAGATTTGATTTTTATCTGATACAACCAATAATAAAATTAGCGGTTAAAAGGTTAAAATTGAAAATTATAAGACAAAAATAAGAATTTAATTTTTAGTTGTTAGCTTAATTACTAATTATGTTGTCACCAGAAAACCCTTAATTAACACAACATGAGAGTGACGTTGGCACTAGTTGTATTTCATCTTGTGAAGAATCTGATTTTTTTATTAGTTTGCAAACGAACCTGTTTACCGGAAAATAGCGATAATAATTAAAACGTGTATAAAAAAATATAAATTACTGTAAATTATGCTTAAAAATATATTGTTTTGAATAAAATTAAATATTATAGTTAAAAAAAGTTTGTCTTGTATCAATTTTTTTCAAATTTGAAATTTTTTATTAATCATATTTTATTTCCTTATTTTTTTTTTTCACGAATTTTAAAGTAAATTTTACGTTGGTGCTTTGCTTTTACGCGAGTTTTGAAAAATCAGTCCGTATCCCCCCTTTTTCAAGGTAAGTTATGTCTATTTTTGCACGATTTCGTTTGCGCGTTTTCTGAGGAAACTATCTATCGCGTAAAACGAGACCCAGGTGTAATGAACAAAATAAAATACATTATATAAATAATACCATAAAAATATAAACAATATTTAGATTAATAGTTGTTCTTGAATATATGAGTATACAATTAGAAATACACATGTATAATTTATTTTCTATTTATATTGTATATTTTATTTTATATTAACTGGATTATTTTATTTGGGTTTGATTATTTATTTCAGTTTTAAGTTTTTTTTATATATTTTATGGTATTATTTATATAGTTATGTATTTTATTTTGTTCATTATATCATGGCTCTGAAGAAGACTGCAGGACAGTCAAAACGTAGGTGTATGTATATATGTACAAATAAAGAGTTTTGCTAAAAAGTGTTTGAAATGTTTGGAAATTGCATTTATACAAAGTATTTTTAGTTGGTAATTTTTTTAAATTCATGATTATCAATCTTTATTTTTTTTTTGAGAAAATCTGTTGAACAGTATTTTAATTTTTTTCTTAGAATTTATCTTCAAACCTATTTTCTTACTTTCATCTGACAATTCTTGCAAAATGTAAATGACTTCAGTAATTTCCATTTATTTTTATTTTAGTTTCCCATTTTATTCCAGAAATACTTTTTTTTGCAAAACTGCTGTAAAAAGTTTTCAACTGCCTTACATCTTTTTTAGTATTATCAGTAATTTAATCACAGCTCTTGCATTTTAATAAATATTCTTCAGAATGTCAATATCTTGGATCTATATTTTGATGTTCCAATGCTTACAGAATCAAATGCCTTTTCATAATCTACATATCCAAAATTCACCATAGACAAGATTGTAATTACCTTGGTAAAAATTTTGTATAGAACCAGTAGTCTGCACAATTTCTAATATTTTCTTTATCATCATTCTTCAATATCAATATTACAAATGCATTCTAATAAACATTTGATGCATCTTTATCATTTAGACGTTTGGTATATAAATCTGCCAGCAATTTTTCTATTTTTTTATCTGTTTCTTTTAAAATAAAAATTCCATAAATTTCTTGAACTTTTTCATTCTTCGTAGAATTGCATGTCTCATTTAAAATGTTGGACAATTCAGATGTAATAACTGTAGAGGATACTTTGTCTATATAAGTCCATACATTTCATGATGCCATCTCATTTTTAGTAAAATTCTCTTTTCTTTTTATTGGAAAAAAACTCACCCAAACTGTTATTTATTCTGCTGAGTCTTATATTCTTCTATGGTTTTACACAATAATTCATAAATATATTGTATTACATGATTATTTTTTTTTTTATATATACAATTTCACAAAACTCTAGATATTTAATTCTTTTTAATTAATCATTTTTAAAAATGTTCATATTTCTTCTGTCTTGTCCCAATAAAAAATTTAATGGTAAATTGCTGTTTTTTAGCACCAGCTATCTTTCTTGCAGTTTTTAGTAGAGTATCAATTATTTTCTTACTGATTTTAGTCAAATGTAAACCATCTTAATTTTTTTTACAGAATTTATAGGCTATAATTTAAATTCATTTAAGTATTTTTGAAGGTTAAAAACACCAATCATTAATACTGTTTTTCTTAACAGTTTTCTTCTCTATTTTTAGTATAATTTAAATTCATTTAAATATTTTTGAAGGTTAAAAACACCAATCATTCATACTGTTTTTCTTAATAGTTTTCTTCTCTATTTTTTGCATTAATACATCTGAGAAGGGACCCCCCCCCCCAAAAAAAAAAAAAACCCAGGAATTTTGTAATAAAAAATTGTGTATTTATTTTTAGATATTACAAATTGAATCTCCTTCAAAGTAGAGTCCATTTGATACAATGCACCAGTCTAAATATGTTTTCCACTTTTTGAAATAGTCTTGAAACTCTTGTAAAGAGATGCTTTTTAACGCTTCCATTGTTTTTTTCTTTCACCACTCCCAACTTTGCAAAACTTTTTTTTTTTTTTTTTTTGCAGCATTTTTTATTCAGGGGAACAAAAATAAATTGCACATAGCAAGATCAGGTGAATATAGCTGATGGATAAGCTGGATAATGATGTTTTTAATTAAAAATTGTATACTGATGCATGTCATGTTGAAACTTGCACTCCCCACTTTACCATAAATCACATTTTCATTTTACTGCATCACACAAATATTTCAGAAGTTGTAGGTAAATCATCCGATCATTACAAAAGACTTCTGAATGAACATGATGTTTGTATAAAAAAAAATCGTCTTGACATTGGACTTCACTCGTCATGCTTTTTTGAGACGTGGTGAATTTGATACTTCTATTAAACCACATGCAAATTTGTATTTCACCAGAACAGTTTACCTCCGAACTGTATCAAACATTACAACTGTTTTCCCTAACAAAAATCAGAATTTCACATTATTCCAACTTTTCAGCCATTATAAAAATCAACAAATAAGTGAGATGCACTTAACAAAAACATTTACTATGCAGCATCACAACCTCACTCAATGATGATAGTTGGCAGACTGATGCAGGAGTCCCTGCAAGAGGCATCTAACAATGGAAGCCTGTATTACAGTGCACTTGCCCTCCAGAGAATGATTCAGGTTATTTTGATGTATCCCCCGAATAGTTTTACATTTCATTAAACAATGATCAGTTCCTGTGTTGAATCTATTAAGAACATTATAATCTTGAAATTCACATTGTCAAAATATGATTCCATTCTCCTGTATTGTCATTCAGATGGTTCCATGTTCACTTACATTTTTCTCAAAGAAAGAATTCATAATGTACAGTTTTACTTTTTCTATGAACTCCATAAGTCTATGTTCTTTCTCATTTCTATCGCAATAATTAATTTTACCTATAGCTCTTTCATATTTCAAATGTTTACCAATTATAGCATTAAAGTCTACCAAACAATTTTAAAATTTTTAGTCTGATCAAAAGCATTTTGTGCATCCTTATAAATATCATCCATTTCATCATCATAATGAGAATTTGGAGCATAAACCTGAATTATCTGCATTTGGTATCTTCCCTTAAATATTAATAACTAATCTTGCCAATCTGTTTGATGTACCATCAATCTCCATATACGATCAATCTTCCACTTTTTGTTTATAATGAATACCATTCCATTTATGCTTCCAATACTTGTGCCTTTGTAGTAAAGTATAAAGTCCAACAAATGCCCATTTAATATTAGATAATTCTTTGTCCAACTAGTGCAATTTTCCTTTACTTGAAAGATCTGCAGTTAAAGATAGCTAAAAAAAGATCGTCATTGAATGACAGCCTGGGTCCTTAATTGGAACATTCTTATTAACCTCTGCCTTCAGAGCCAACTTGTGCTTTGGCTGGCGACTTTATAGCCTTCTGGAAATATGGTCATAATTTACTTTTTTGTCTGTCATGCATTTACCCTGCCAGATTCAAAACTGATACTTTGGTTAAGAACTAGCCAGTAATTGAAAAAAAAAATCATGGTGTTTCTTGGTCTTAAAATAGGATGCAAAAAGTAAATTCATGATGCTGGCTGGGTTGGTAAGCAGCCCATACACGTTTGTTTTCTATATGAATAATCACACAGTAATAACAGTTGCAACAACATGGCCATATAGAGGGATAATTAAGTTTTTCCCCTGCTTGGTTCATTTATGGGCTTCAAACAAGAATCACACAGTTTCCTTCTATTTAATAACAAACTTTTTTTTGCAACCTACATTCTATACTCTCCTATATTAAAAACTTTCTATATATTACATGAACAACTTAAGTAGCAGACATTCCTTCGGGAAATAATAAACAAGTAAAATTGAAATTTTAACATTAAATAAAAGTTTAAATATTAGGGATCATGTATCTTTTGAATACTATAATACACCATATACTCCTTAAATTACACTCTACAATGCAGTTTAACATATGATTTATTTTATTTCCTTCCTTACAATTTCAAATGTCCAGCAGTCATCATCAGAGCTTAAATCTTTTTTTTTTTGTATAGAAGAAAGGGTACCGAGATAAAAGCTCTGATGATGATTGCTGGACAGTTGAAACTGTAAGAAAGGAAATAAAATAAATCATATGTTAAACTGCATTGTAGAGTGTAATTTAAGGAGTATATGGTGTATTATAGTATATATAATTAAGCAATGCAAATAAGAAGTGGAAGGGAATTTTATCTTTTTGAATAGTCATGTGTATCATATGCTTGAGATAGAAAGAAGGATAAATAGACTGAAAAATCCTGAATTCAAATCCTTCTATTTACATATATAAAAAACATTCAGTATAAGCAAAATTACATACTGCTTTACAATTAAATAGATATACTGTATTATTAGAATAAGCCTTTAAATTATTTCAAGGACTCGCACAAAACTGGGAATTTTTAAATATAAACGTATACAAAAAATCATTATTTATGCTTTTGATTTTAAATATATAGCAATTTTCATCTATCAAAATATTTTTGTTAAAAATATCAAATGGATGTACCCTATCTTTTAATAATATATTAATAATTTTTATCTACATATTGGTATAGTTGATTCATTATATTTAGTAATACAGTATAATAATTTATTAAAATAATATATAAACATGATTCACTAAGTTCATCAGCCATTCTAAAAAATTTTAAGCGATAGGTATTCCATTTTTTAATGACTATTAAAGACGTGCCAAATAAAAAGTGAACATCGCCATATTATGGAAACCATGAAAAGTCAAATGAAAATTTAAAATAATGTATTTTTTATTTTATCCATTTAGGGTTTAATTTTTAAACAGAAAGAAGGGTTGATTGTACCATTGTGAAACATTTAGAAATAAGCAATACATGTTATTAGAAAAACTGTTATTATATTACAATATTGGATCAAATATAATTTTTTTTAAAGTTAATAAATAAACTTTCCTGTAAAAGTCAAAAATATAATTGTAATAAATAAAATTTACCTATGTTGTGAGTTAATAAATAAACTTTCCTGTAAAAGTCAAAAATATAATTGTAATAAATAAAATTTACCTATGTTGTGTTAATATAAATTTTTTTCACTGTCTTTAAAATTTACTGAAAATTAGTAGACCAGTAATTTCAAATGTAATTTTTTTTTCTTTTAAATAAAAAATTATGAATTTCTCCCCAATTGAAAATATATTATTTTTGGGGGGATTTCCAGAAATCACATTTATAATTATTAATCATTGTTTGCAACAAATTAAAATTGTGTATGATAAAGTAATTTTTAATCTATATAACTATGCTTTCTGATAAAGGAATACCAAAACTAAGCAATAATACTTGATTATCAGATGCAGAATATTGCTTGCAATCCTTTTAACATAAATTATTTTAACATCTCAATATTTAAATATGCATGTAAAAATTATTTTTCCACTGAATTCTTAATTAAGCCAATAAACATCACATGATCACCATTTCTTATGCTTGCTCTTAATTGTTATTACCCAGAGTAATCAATGAATTCCAGGAGGAGATCTAGGTGCAGTGCTCTCAGATCCAAGGTTCCTCACTGATGAAGGCCACAAGCCAGAAACTAGTCTGGGGATATTGGACGAGAAGGTACTAGATGGGATTTTATGCACAAGCCTTCTGGCATCCATTGATTACTCTGGCTTGCACTGAGTGGCAATACGTATAGAGTTTTACCTGTTTTAATTCCTAATTAAATGAAACATGTATAAATTAATTGTTTTTCCTATTTTTTTTATTAATAGTGTAAAAAAAAAAATAAAGATTTACAATTTACTTTAAAAAAAAAAAAGGTTTATTGTTGGGGTTCTTAAGAAGTTCAAACATTGGAAGCTGAAGCCATGGTCTATGAACCTTGACCTCCAAAATCTAACATTCTATCGCTATACTAATTCATGCAGGACATTTAATTTTTAAAAAAGCAATATTCCTATAAAAAATTATTGATGATCGATTTTTATTCTTTTATAGACTGTTAAATTTATATACAGTACTATTTATTTATTATAATAAATAACAAAAATATATATAACAGCTATATAAATATATTAATTATACATAAAAAGCCCTTTTCGGCACATGATTTCATGCCCTTATCTAATGTTAAACACCCATTTTAATGTAAAAAAGGCTTTTCATAGGTGGTCGAGAGGTCAGCGACGGCTGCTTTACAAGTAGTTGTCCCGGGTTGGCGGGTTCACTTCCCGACTGATGCTATGACACATGAGAAATAGAAAAAAAAGGCTTTTTATATATAATTATTAATATTACATAGCTGTTAAACATATTTTTATTTATTATAATTTATATGAAAAAAAAAACAGCATAATGGACTTCATAATTTCCATTTTTGATAATATATTAATTTATTCTGCTCTGAATTAGAAAATGTATACAGATTTTAGTAGAGTCAATTCTCTATTCCACAGCTTTGTTTTATTTTTAAAAAATTACAACTGCCATATTTATTAAGATAAATAGCTTTTTCCTAAGTCTATCTTGCTGTATTTTTTATTTTTTTATTATTTAAATAAACTTTATAATAACTAAAAATATTTCAATTTCATTTTTATATTCTCTCAATAGCAAATAATCAATAAATTAGATGATAGGCAGAATTTTTTAGTTTATATCCTCTCAATAGCAAATAATAAATAAATTAGATAATAGGCATAATTTCTCTTTTAATTATCATTCAGAAAACATTGTTTATGCATTTATATAAATGTGTGTATACAAAAATACAGAATGCATAATAAAAATCTTTTTAAAAACTGCATTACTCACATATTAATATTGTTAGTTTTTTTTTTAACAATTATTTAAACCATTAAAATTTAATCATAGAAAGAAAAAATCTGCAGTTTTTACAAGTAAATATTAATAAATAACGTAGTCACCATATATGAACTCTTAAGTAATACATTGTTTTTAAAATTACCGGACATGTTTTTTGTAATAGATGGAATATGAAAAATCGACAAATATAGCAAAATATTAAAAATAAATGCATATTTAGTCAATATTTTCCATAATTTAAATATTATTAAATACAAGCTGCCTAACTAGTGAGAAGAGCTTTATAAGTACCCTAAGTTAATGCTGTACAAGCTAATAGATAAAGCTCAAGCAATGCTAGATGTATATATACATATTTTAAACAATCCATAGGTATATAGCCAGACTGAGATAGGAAAAGAAAAATTCTTAATTAAAATTTGGAGACAGAAAATATATTTTGCGATAATATTTCCAACAATAAATATTTTCATGCAGGCTTATTTAGTCAGGCAATCTAATAAGTGAATCATCATTTTTATTCTTTAATTTAATTTTAAGTCGTGGAGATACCATTAAAATGCGGAGGGAAGGGGTCATTTAACAAACACCAACTCACAAAAACTCCAAAACAAATTCATTTAAATTGAGCTTTGTTTTTATTAACATGTACTGCTACCAAATTTCGAGAATAATTTTCTTTAAATTTTCGATGGTAAAAATTATTTCAGTGGAATGAAAAAAAAAATTAATTATTTATAAAACAAGTTGCTTAAGAGGCATGTTAAAGTTACTACGTTCATTGTAAACATTCCATTATGGTAGGCCTACTTTAAATTAATTTTTAAATGTTTCTACAAATCGACTGCGTTCATCCGTAGAAAAAAAAATGGCAATGGATTAGAATTCTAGTAAATACGTATTAGAATTGTGCAACAAACTATTATTACAGAAATCGAATAAATTGGACAACTAAGTATCTTACCTGATACCAGCCATTCGCCACCATTGTTTGAAAACTCGATGGCGTTAACACAGCCGAAATGAGCGTATAGATCTTTCCTATATAAACTTTGGCAGACTTCTAGCCGTTCTCTCAATAATCTATTACATGTATCTTTTTGAATGTATTGTCTCCTTGTAATATAATGATATGGAGAAAATATAGGTTTTACTTTGGACGACATAGTCCGAAAGCGATCGCAATCAGCTGAGGCTAAATGGCGAGTGATACTAAAATCTCGTAATTAAATCTCGTAATTGTTCACACATTAAGCGAGGATATTCTATCTCACGTGGTCAAGATTTTTTTTTTTTTCGTTTGAGTTTATTTCTACATGAAAGTATTTTATTTGAAATATTTAATAGATGTTTTGGTAATTAATTAACATAAAAGTCGTTTATATTTAAAAAAAGACTAATGTTTTAAAGTTTTTTCTTAAAAAAAGTTTGCCTTATTTTAGACCCGTATGGATTTTTTGTTTTCAAAATTATAACAAGTTTCTATAATTCTTAACATTCTGAGTATTATTGATATTGTTCTAGAAAATACATTTATCCTTAAACTTTTGACATTGTTAGGAAGACGACTTTATTTAAATCCAGGTAATATTTTAAAATGAATTGTATATAAAAAAAAAAAAGTATGCAAGCATTGTAATAGTTGTCTTTTGCCAAATCCAAAACATTACGAAAAAAATCCTTTAATCCGAAAATAAAAATTATTGATACTTTTTAATATATATTAGAAATAATTTACAATTCAGGATAAAACAATTATGTTAAAATTGTGAAATTAGTTTATTAACAATGACAAGGATGACCAAGTTAATTGTAAACAAACTTTTGCAACCATTCTATCTTAAACCCAAGTTTTTCATACAAAGCTTAACAAAGTTATTGCAAAATTTATTTATAGTAAATTCAAAAATACTTATAAGAATTGTTAAAAAAGATTTTGAAATAATTTTAGTGATTTACGGATGAAAATCTTTAGCAATCAAACTAATAATAATAAACCCTTTTGGTGCAAAATAAATGAACAAAAAATAGTGCTGGCTGCTTAATTCCAATTATATACCTGTACAAAAAAAGTTATTCGAAAAATTTGCAGAGCTGCGTACAAAATTTTTGATTAAATGAAGTCTTTTTTTTTTCTTCTAATATCTATAGTTGCACGTTCATTGAAAATAATATTTGATATATCCCAATAAGTTGATTGTGATGAAGAATAGTGATTTTTATATAGAAGTAGAAAATAGTTTGATCATACTAAACATTTAATAAAATTCTCAAGAGAGACCAATGCTAGAATTGCCAAAATAAACATGGTGACAAGAATGAAAAATAACAGACCTTGTGAAGTTTGCAGAAAATAAAAATGGTTTGACAAAAGTCACTTTAAAGTGATTTTTAAAAATAACTAAAAAGTTAATTAAAGAATTTACTTAATTAAAGATTCAAACAGAGAATTTTTAACATAATCTAATCTACCAAAAATAGATTTTGAACAATAAAGATAATAAATAGATTAAGAAAAAAAAAAACCCTTTTTACAGAGAAAGAAGAATTATAACAAATTAAATTGAAAAATACAGTAGTTATTTCAGCATTAATTGAATACTATGATAGTTTAAAAAAGAATGAATCCACTTTTTGCAGGTCATATTTAATATTAGTTTATGTGCTATAAGATTTTATATATTCGTTATTATACTATATAAGAATATTTTGTATTGGATTTTATAAATATGTTTGTTAATAATTAAAATGCAAAACATTATTTTAATTTTAGTTGTTTACTTAATTTATTAAGGTTAGTTATTGAGGATCATAATAACAAAAATTTAGATAAGCTTCCATATTGAATGAAAATTAATAAATGGAAATTTATCATTTGCTTTGAAGTGAGAGCAAAAGACTATATTGTGAATTCTTTCTTGGAGAAAATATTAAACAGAAATGAATATGGAAGCATCCAGAGGAAGGTAGATCAGAACTGGATTATAAAAGAAAATATGTATTTCAAGATAGATTCAATACAGGAAATGATTAATGAGATTAAGATGCATATTAATGCAGAACTAAAGAGAAGACTATTTTAAAAGCCAGTATTCATAATTAATATTTCTAATCTTCAGAATAACTCAAATGGATTTAAATTAGAACTTGCTGATTGATTTTAAATGTTGGCAGACATTGTAAATAGTTCAAAAATAATTGAAGTCAATAAGCAGATAATTGATACTTTACTATGACCTGCAACAAAGGTAGGTGATATAAAAAAAGAAGCTATTTATCAGTAAATGTTTGACTGAGATGACAAGTATGAAGAAAAATGAAAATATTTAAAAATTATTCATTGGAGTTCTATAAATGGTATGAGAAGGAATTAATAATGATATAAGAAAATCTAATTGTGATTTGGCAAGAAAAGTTATAGATGTGAATACAAATTTCAAAAGTAAAAAAATATATTGGTATTGAAAAAAAAGCTATTTTAGCAATAAGAAAAAACAATAGAACTATTATTAAAAAAAGGGATGACACCATGTAATGTGTGGAAGAGTTCTATAAAGAATTACATAGTAATGAACAAAAAACAAGATATATTACATAATGATACTGGGAAAGTCAACATTGAGAAAGGTGTAAGACAAGGTGACTCCATATCTCCAAAACTTTTTACAGCAGTGCTGCAAGAAGTATTTTGTGGATTAAAATGGGAAACTAAAGGAGTGAAAGTAAATGGAGATTATTTAAGTCATTTAGATTTCGCAGATGATGTAGTTGTTTTTGCAAATAATGCTTCCGAGCTGCAGGAAATGTTGCAGGAGTTATCAGATGAAAGTAGGACTAAAGATAAATGTTAAAAAGACTAAAGTAATGTTTAATCGATTTGCTCCAAATATGAAAATAAAGATTGATTATGATGAATTAGAAGAAGTTAAGAGTTACAAATACCTTGGTCAGATTATTAATACAGATGGAAACATAATAGAGGAAATTTATCATAGAATTAAACTTGGTTGGAGTGCTTTTGGTAGAAATAACTTGATATTAAAAGGAAATATGCCTATGTGTTTGAAAAGAAAGGTTTTTAACAAATGTGTTTTACCAGTTCTTACTTATGGATCTGAGACTTGGACACTTAATAGAAGATCAATACAGAGACTTCAGACCACTCAAAGAAGTATGGAGAGATGTATGTTGGAAGTAACAAGAAGAGATTGAAAACGCAATGTATGGGTAAGAGAACAAACAGGTGTTACTGACCTCATTGAAAAAAATTAAAAGATTGAAGTGGAGTTGGGCTGGACATATTGCTAGAAGAGATGATAATAGATGGACAATTGAAATTTTAAACTGGATTCCAAGAGATTGTAAAAGACCCAGAAGGAGACCACATGTAAGATGGATGGATGAAATAAGAAAATGTGTAGGGCTGATGTGGAGAAGAGAAGCTAAAGATCGGAGAAGATGGATTAAACTTGGAGAGACCTTTATCCTGCAGTGGATTGATAATGGTTGATAATGATGATGATGATGACTATATCTTCCAAACTGCCAAATGTTTTAAATGAAAACTTCAGGTGAGTAATATAATTAAATCTACGAAAAAGAAAAAATATCCAAGAAATGATGGAATCATTATTGATATTTTTAAAAAAGCAGATGAAGAAATAGAAAAATTGATAATAAACCTGTATACAAAATGTCTATAAAAATGTAATATGGTAGTAATATTGATATTTAAGAAAAGTGATAAAGAAAATATTAGAAATTATAGAACGGATTTCTATACACAAGCTATCCAAATAATAAGTTGTCAACATTGAACTCGGAATTTTAACCAACCTAAAGGACAAGCTGGATTTGAAAGTAGTTTTAGCATACTCTACTGCATTTTGTTAGATTCTTTTCTTTAGGAATTAACTTTACATATAGTTTCAACCAACATTTCTTGTAATCTGTTGCTTTTTTATCACAAGTATTTTTAATCTTTGATTAAGCCATTCTGCTTCTTCATTTTGTTGAGGTTTATGTGGTAATATTTATAGATATACAGTTGCATCCCTATCATCAAAAAAGAAAGTATTCTTTAATGGAGTTGACAATAATAATTGTGCAACCTGGATGCGGAAGATCTCTAGTGGTTCTTCTGATTTGGCGGTAGTTGAAAGTGACAAATGTGTCTACCATGAGTGACTGAAATAATGGTTTTTGCTTTATTACATATTTATTATTGCTTTTTTTGTTGTCTATTAAGATGTCTTATTATAAATGTTTTAGTTATGAATCTCCCCTCATATATTATGCTTGTTTGATTTCTGTGGAATATTGTTTATATGTCAGGCTCATTCCTACATCCTCATTGAATGGTTGTGCCTATTCCACCAAGATTTGGTTGGGAGGTGTAATTAACTGCTTATTCCTTTGACTCTTAAATTATATGGTAAATGCATCTGAATATTACTGGTATTAATGAGAGGGGTATGAACTCTCTCAAAAGGCTGTTTGTTATTAACAATTGGATCTCTCAATTTTCACCTCATATTACTTTTTTCTCTGAAACTAAACTTCATGCACGACCAAATATCAAGTCATCTAAGAAAATTTGAGTTTTTACAAATTTTCTACATCAAATACTCCAGCTATGGGGGTAGACATTTTAATTCATAATAGGGCACCATTTCAATCATTCAACATTCTACATCTTGATCAAAACATGATTATCATTACCCTTCACCAAATTGCTTTCACAATTAATATAATTTATCTTTATTTATATAACAGACCAACTCTCATTCATTAATCAATATGCCATATTAACTTTAAGCTTTCATCCAACCCTTTTCCTAATCTGTTTAGCAACTTTAATATGCCTTATACTGAGTTTGTGGCTAAATACCTACACTTTATTAATTGTAAACTGATGAATGGTGAAGGCTTCTTCACCAGTAATGCCTTCTCCTTATATATACTTTGAAATATTCAATTCTCATTGATTTTCTATTTTATTCGCCTGATCTGCATTTTATGATTAATCCTTCTTTGGAATCAGTAGTTTTTTCAGATCAACTGGCATTATCAGCACAATACTAATTTTCACACACAACCTATTCTTAGCTACAACAATATAATATGAGCATTACTGAGAGTTACATCTTCAGAGGCAGTAATCTCAGAAATTTATTTTAAGAAGATAGACATTCTTTCTTTTTCAACCATTCACTGTAGCTTGGTTTTCATTTATCAATATTATCCAATCAGTCATTAGACACTACACTAGCAAAAACAAATC
The DNA here is from genome assembly GCA_028023455.1 of Epiperipatus broadwayi. Lineage (NCBI taxonomy): Eukaryota > Metazoa > Onychophora > Udeonychophora > Euonychophora > Peripatidae > Epiperipatus > Epiperipatus broadwayi. The sequence goes on along the minus strand of JAQFVV010000010.1, from coordinate 13,739,245 downwards.
ACCCACAGTTTTAGTTAAGGACCTTGATGCTATTAATTTCAAGTTGAAAGCCACTTTCTGTGACCCTGCTATTCCTTCAATTATGTCTCTTAAGCATCAATATAAACATACCCAATTTATCTTGGCTGAGTATCTTTCTATTAAAAAGGCTAACATCTTTTTGGCTTAACCTCATAACTGGTCGAAAGGCTACATCCACTGGGCTTTATTGTATAGAAATAAAAAGCCAGTCCCATCCTTAATTATAGTAGACAACCATCTCAGCACAGGTCTTAACATGTTACCTTCTATTTTGTACCACTTTAAATCTAAGTTGTAAAATGTCAGCCGCCCAGAACTACTTGTTTCTGCTCTTGGTGAAGGTCATCAGGGTCATTGTCTCACAAAGTCTGATATAATGCTTAAGCTGAAATCTTTACTCAAGAACATCCACCCTGGTCCTCATGCGATCCCTAAATACCTTTTCATGCATATGAGTTTCTTTACAGTGTCAATCATTATGAATATGATAGACTTTTTTCCCATAGTTACGTTTCTCAAGCAAAATACTATTCCATCTTCTCTTAATATGTCACCTATACTTATCAAGGTCATTGAATCCATTATTAAGGATAAGATACAGCCTATTATACTGCCTGTAATCTCAAACTTGCAGTTTGCTAAAAAGGGAGCTTCCACCTCTGATGCTATCATCCTTTTTAAACTTGTCATTGACCAAGTAAGATTTGCAGGTTCCATAGTAGTACAACTAGATATTGCTTCAGCTTTTGATTATGTCTGTACAGATGTTCTTATTGAATTATTAAAATTGCATAATATTTCTGTTCCAATTATCTATATTTTAGCCAACCCTCTAATGAGTAGGGAAATTTTTATCACTCTTAATGGAAAAATTACACTTTCATTCAAACCCTATAACTATTCCTTAAGGTTCCTTGTTGAGTGGATTTTTTTTTATAACTTATGTAAACACATTGCTTCTGGAAATAGAGAGAAAATTGCCTTGTGTACATGTTCCATTGATTGACAAAGCGGTTAAGCATATATCATTCATGAATGATCGTAAAACAGGCAAAACTCTCCATACATATTGCCAGTCAGTGTAAGCATAAGGAATGGTGATCATGGATGATCTTGTTGTATTCCTTCCCTCCAAGAAATACCTCTCTTCACTTATTGCTATTCTGGAAAATAATATGGCTCAATATGAACCTCAGTTTAATCTTGATAAATCATTCACATGGAGTATCACCACTAGTAAGGGTATTCTTCTCCATTCACTGCACCGCCTCACAACTTACTTGGATTTCCCATTTACAAGCCTATGACTGCTATGAGAACAGCCATTCAGGACTCCATTCTTACATCTGCTGAAAATGTAACTAAATCTCTTTCTAAAGTGTACCTTTTGCTCCACGCAAAAGTATTCCTCATTAACATTCTGATTTTTCCAAAGATGACTTATTATATGCCAATTGTCAACTATACCAATGCTTTCAAGAAGAAGATCAACTCTATTTGCTCAAAACTATTTTGGAACAAAAGGGTGGTTGTAATTGATATTAGAATCTTACAAATGCATGCCAAAGATAATAGCCTTTCCCTCCATTCAATACACACCTTTTATTTCAGAGATCATTTAGTACTATTTCTAAATTCATTTCTGTTTATCCACACACTATGAAATTTACTCTAGTCAATCCTACCGATACACCTCCACTGTGTAAAATTAATTTTTTTTCATTCCTTAATCAAACCCGTAGCTTCTAATATTGACATTGATGTTCAGACATTCTCCAGAATAATAATCTTTTGGGAGGCCTATAACATGGTCCATCCTTTTCCATCTACTCTTAAAAGTCACTAATAAACAAATAATCAAAATATTCAAATTCTGGTACCTAGAGCCAAAATATCTTGATTTCGTTACTAAAATTAATTTGGAGACTCTACCTACTAGTCATTTCTTATCACAGAGAAGGTCTTTTACCAACATTGATCCAGCTTGCTCTCTTTGTCATCAGTCTGAAGAAACAATACACCATTTTCAAATCCAGTGGCTTTTCTCATATATAGAAACATCATTAAGTCATTTATTAAATCTCATATTTCTTCTAGTGTTATTTTTATTGATAGTATATAAAAAAAAGCTTTTTTTCTTTAATTAGAATCACTATTTTCCTTATGTATACTCTTTCGTTCATACGATGCCATCTTTGCTTCAACCTTATATCTAAGAAATTATAATCACTGTTTTTTAATAAAATTTCAAAAATTAAAAACAAAGATCAGGCACTTGCCCCACCAAACATCGTTAATGCTACATGGAGTCTGTGGTTACTTTCCCAACACCATTATAATATTTTTTTTGTTTCATTTACTATTATTAATTTTTTTTAATGTCAATACTATGTATGTAAATAATGTATTATTTGTAATCTATAAACATTGTACTAATCTATTCTATGTTTTTTTAAATAAAAAAATATTTCATATATAGAAAGGTATAGGCTTAAAAAAATATCTTTTCTGAAATAAAATATAAATATAATTTAGAAGTTACCAAGATAAATTCACATTCATATATGCAATAAGATATAAAATGAACACAACTATCAACCATATACAATTCACATTATTAAATTGCACATTGTAATAGTTTAATAAATGAATACATTTCTTTTTAAATGATAAAAATTTCAAAACAATTACATTTTCACATTTTGCCAATGAAGAATAAAATGTATATATGTAATCATAAGCTCATTATTTCGTAAACATTTCTGATACCTTAAAGCTTATACAATACTCTATTTAAAAATACACTATGCTGTAGCAGAATGTTTCCCTTATCTTTAAAATATAGATTTAATTTTAGTATGCTAATGAAACTTGTATTCAAGATTTTTAATTTCTAGTAAATATTTTCTAATATTTAATAAATTACTAATTAATAACTGAAACCCAGTCTTATTATATACTTATATCTATATATGTAATATATAGGGTATATGAGCACAGACTTTCACACGACCCACCACTCTCCATTCTATCTCATAATAGTGATACACTTGAACACATATGTCGAAAAGATAAATAATCACCAATATACATATTTCATGCTAAACCAGCAATCATCAGTTGGTCCAGATTACCATCTTTACACATATATACAATCAGTACTCAGCTTTATATTAAGATAGCCATTCTTCATACGTTAATTCAAACTACTCCAACCCACAAATCTTAGATTGACTATCTTAATATAAAGCTGAGTATTGACTGTATATATGTGTGGAGATAGTAATCTAGACCAATTGATGAGTGCTGATTTAGCACAAAATACGTGTATTGGTGATTATTTATCTTTTCAACGTGTGTGTGATCAGGTGGGTCAGCAATATAAGATGGCACTGAGAGTTGTGGATCATGTGAAAGTCTGAGTTCGAATCCCGCTTAATTGCTTATATAAAGTTTGTGGTGCCTTCATTAAAACAAAAATCTTGTAATGGATTTTAAATGATTTTATGTAAAATATATAACACACTTTTCTTTTATGATTGTAATTTATCAATATTTGCACTTAACACGCTTACCAAATACTAAAAACTGAAAAATAATGTATGTAAAAATATTTTTAAAAAAAATGCTTTTATTTAATTTGAGGACTAATGCACCAAGAAGCAAAGAATAATTTTTTACTTGGACTATAATTTGGGCTATTATATGTAACATTGAATAAAAGCACGGAGTATCTATAAATTAATTAATTCAATCAATACAATTTGTGATCAAATTAAATACTCTCTATTGCTTGAATTAATTAATTTATGAACGGCTTTTATTTAAAGTTATATATATCAACCAATATTGTGGCAAAGGAAAAAACATATATTTTTAATTTATTAGTCCTCAAATTAAATATGTGGTTTTTAAAATATATATATATATATTATTTTAAAAGCTGTCTATAGTATACTTGGTTTGTAGATAAAATAGTATCAACTTTGATATAATTTTTTTTAATAATGTCATATATTACTTAAGTAAATTAAAATAAAGTGATATAAATATATTTTTGATATACTCTTCTTTCCAACTTAAATCACTAATAATATTATATATGAAAACTATAATTAAATTCATTATAATTTTTTTCCTCTAGCATTTTATTTTACCTTATTGTCCTTAAGTAACTTAAATTAATACAAAGGTTGGTGTCTTAGTTCGTTGTCTATTGGTCATTTTTCTGATTTAAGTTTGACTATGGAATTGTGTTTTGTGCAACATTTCTGTCTTTTAATTACACACATACAAATTCTCACTTTAATGACTTCGATGTTTTTCTCTCTGCCTCATTTATAAGAAGCTGCTAATAATAATATTATATAATCATATAGTAATAATAAGAATAATGTTCTACTAGTAATTGTTTATTTTAAATCCAACTTGATTATCATTAAGGTTGTATATAGGTAATATATAATAAAACTTGTTAATGTTCTTAGCTTATGTAATTGCCAATCATAAATATTTACAACTATTAAATAACATTATGACTATGCTATTCTTAAGTTGTTTTTATTTTAAAGGATGTGCAGCATATGCATCTATTCCTCTGTCAGTCTTTTTTTTTTTTTAATAAAAATAATTTATTAAATCTAATATTAAAATGCATTATGGATAAATCTTTTTATTATGAGTTTAGTTGATTAATAATCAAAATTTGTATACATGTGTTTTTTTAAACAAATAATAACAAAGTTACCCAACATAACTAAGTAATATTTACTAAGGCTGTAACCTCAAGAATATTCACATAAAAATGTGATAGTAGGGACCTCTACAGGCCTTAACCACAAGCTTACATTTTGGAAGAAAAGAGGGGGACCCCTTTTTTACTTCAACCTACTTTCTATATAAATAGGTGAAGCTTTTCTTCCAAAATGTAAGCTTGTGGTTAAGACCTGTAGAGGTCCCTATTATCAAATTTTTACACGCATATTCTTGAGATTATAACCGTAGTAAATATTACTTACATAATCAATGTGCATTTAAATAAATTTATAATTCCACATAACTAAGTTAATGTCAGAACTGAATTATTTCCTTTTAGCGGAGATTAAAGTTGCAGTGTGTATACATCAAGGTAGTTTAAGCGAGATCTCCTTTTACTTCATTTTGAAAAAGATTCATATATTTTTATTTTTTTCTTAGCCTATTACTTTCATTATGTACATACTACATTAATAAAAAAATTTACTGAATGAAAATTACATTGTACTGCTGCATAATATACCACTATTTTTAAAGATTTAAAATTTGTTATAATGAAAGAATAATGTTATTTATTTTACTATTTGAAAATATATTACTTTTTTTGTTGTTATACTGAAGTAAAATGCTTTCGTAACTTTTTTAATAATAACATTGAGTATTCAGATGCTATATGTCGTAAAAAATATTCCCAATTACCATAACTTATTATTTTAGTAGCCAGTTATCATATAGGATTGGCTAAAACGTAAACATATTTTTAAATGTTATTTAATCACAGATATAGATATGATTACTATAAACATTGATTGGTATACAATACATTTTTGAATCAGATACGTACTTAACTAATGTCAGTAATCGAAGCATAAATGAATATTTGATAGACCCTAACACAAGTAGGATCGATATTAATCATTTCTATACAGTTTTATAGAAGACTATCTTGTGATATAAAACTATATATTCATTCCTTAGTAGTTTATAAACTTACAAAAATTATAATAAATATGACTTGTAATTCCTGAACTACCTTTGGATTTTAGGAGAATAGATATTCCAAGATAGTTTCCAGAGTAATTTTCAATAAACTTTTATTTCCCTAAGTTCTATACTTTGCACCAATCTTACAAAGGGAACAATGTGCATATTAATAGCTGCTGAATCCATTATTAGATTGTTATCCAAACTGTCATTATTAATCTGTGGATTAATAATAGATTGTCCATTGAATTTGTTACTTCAATAGATGCTTACTAACTAATTCTATTTTATAGCAAAATTTTCCATTCAATATTGCCACCTAATTTAAGCCCTAGTAATTGATAGGTGCTAAAAGATTGGGCATCATAATCCCTACACTGAATAGGGATTATTATGCATAACTTTCTAGTAATTATTGATTACTAAAGCTTACACTGGGTGGCAGTTTTGTATGGAGAGATGGTTCTTGTAGGCATTAAAAAAAAGGTTATGGGATTGTTTTATTTCTATTTTGTTCAGTTGAAGAACATATTTCGTAAGTATGTATATTAATTTAATTATACAGTCACTATGCTAACCTCATTCTTTAAATCAAATTCATCTGATAATTACTAATAGCTAATTAGAATTGATAATAGAAACAGAAGGTTTATAGAATTTGGTAGAGCTATTCAAAAAGTTGGTATTATAAAGAAGTGCATGTAAAATTCATACAGTATAAATACACAGCACATGTGTGAAGGTTTAGTTCCTTCTAAATAGGGAATACATGCCTAATAAAAATTCTTACATGTAGATTTTTACATCAATATTCTGAATTTTTATTGAACATATAAGCAAATTAAATCATAGAAACATATCACATTGTTCAGTCAATTACATATAGCAATAATGGCTGCAAATCTTTTAATATACGTTTACTCCGAAAGATTAAGAGAAAAAAATCTTCACAGAACTTACACAATTCTCCAGTTCTCTAGTAACACTTTATGCTAATCTTTTAGGCTATGATAAGCCAATTTTTTTTAACATTGTGACTTGGAAATATGGCAATTCAACTTCAAAAATCTGACATGGGTAAGTTTTCTCAGGAAAATTTTCACCTTCATAATAATGTCTTTGTTTTCTTCTAAGATGAAACAAACAAAAAGAAATTAATAGCCCTAACAAAACTCTATATTAAGAACTATTTTTATTGTTACATAAATCTAGGCAACCAATCACCCAGAGTGTTATTAACAAACAAACAAATAGTTTTCTTGTACTAAAATTATCTTTATATTTGTGTATACTTAATAGACATACACACACACAAATGTTGTGTATATCTGCATTTGTGCATATTTTTATTTATTTATTTATTTATAGTTCTGTATAAATGTAATTAAAAAAGGCACCTGACTTTTCTTCACCGAGGAAACAATTCCTAGTCGATTTTTACGTTCAGAATTCATGTAAGATTTTTTTAAAGAAATAAAAGACTCTTGGTTGTACCTCTATTTTAAATATAAAAATTTTGTTGTTCCTATATCATATAATCAAGCCATCACATTGAGCCAATAAAACACAATGCCAAAAAAAAAAAATAATAATAATAATAATTGAATGTGGAATTCGTAATCAATATAGAGATTTAAAAGCCTTATATGAAAGCTCAAAAGTAATCGGTGAATTCCACTGCAGAAAAGATATAGACATTCATTGATATAATAATTTTAGATGCTTTTTAATGCATTGAAAGTAACATATGGAATTAAATCCATGATTGGTACTCTCTTTGTGATAACAATGACATTTCAAACAGATGAAGGAAAAATTGTGATATTTTTGAATAATGATACAAAAATTGTAATAATGACTTTTACTAATATTTATTCTATGCACTTATTTAGATTCAAACAAAGACACCCAATTTAAAGATGTTTAAATGGATTTTTATGATCTTAAAAATGAAAATGCTGTTAATGAGATAGCGAGAAGGTTTTAAAATATGATGGTCATATGTTAGCTTCAAAAATATTGAAATTTTTATAGGAATATATGGTCTTATATATATTGCTTATAACACTTCTTTCCTATACACTTCAATGCAAACTAATTTTCTTAAAAACCTCTTTATTTTCCTTACAGTTTCGACTGTTCAGCAGTCTTCATCAGAGCTCTAATCTTTTTCTCGGCTTTAATTAAAGAAAGTGAAAGAGAAGAATAAGGGAATATACTTCTGATAATATATGGTCTTATGAAGTTGTGACATTTTTTGAAATATAGTTTTAATTTTTAAAAATAGTGGAGATAGACAAGATTGTAGTTATTATTGTATGTTACTACAGCAAAAATGCTTTCATTGATTTTATTGAATAGATTATTTCTAATCGTAGATGAATGATTGCCAGAGACTGATTTTAGAGAATCAAAAAGTATTACTGACATAGTTTTTGCTGCCAGGCAATGCAAGAAAAGTATTCGAAACAAAAGAATAATTTATATATTGCTTTTATTGATTTGGCCAAGGTGTTTGACACAATTAAATGAATAGGTCTATGGCATTGTTTGAAATTAAATAGCTATCCATTGATATTTTTTGATATTATACCGATGGAATTAATCAGGTTGTTTGAAATTAGTTGTATGTCCACCAAAGTGTATTCATATTATAAAGCTACGTAATGAAATGAGATGAAATAATAGAAAATCTGAAACAAAAAACAATTTTTATTTTATCATGTAGAAGCTGTTTGATATGAATAAACTGTGGTAGACAATTAATTAATTTCAAATAATGTTATAAACCTGATTAATTAATCGAATCTAAATAAAATGAAAACTGGTGTTATACAAAGTCTAATTTTGTTGTCAGTTTTTATGTTGGTAGCTTTTCAAACTATTAATACAAATTAAGTGTAATTTGTAAATTTGAATTGATTGAATGCAAAAGCACTTCTCGTTTTAGAATTTACAATAATTTGATAACTACTCTATTCTTGCAATTTTGAAAAATGGTCTACAGAATCTAACTAATATTTTTAATGCAACATAGAAAGATTTTAGTTAAGAAAATAAATAATTGATTACTTATTGCACTGGAGTTTTTTTTTGAGCTGTTTGAGTACTAGAAGTGACAGTGAACCACAACCCATGAACATTTAGCTTTGAAGTCTGTTACTTTATTATTTCATTAAACCATACAGAACTAAAAAAAGTTAGGTCTTGTACCAGCCATATCCAACAATCTTTAACTTGAATGGATATGCTATCAATTTCATTACCTTGATAACTTTTTAAGTAGAAAGGTGGATTTAGATATTGAGGTGCAACAACTCGTATTAATATGCAGACTTTGTTTTTATCAAATTAAAAGATGACATTTTATTGAAAAATATATTTACCACAAAAAAAAGCTGCTTTATTATATGTAATTTATTGTATGGAAATGAGATGTGGAATTCTTATTGGTTTAATGTAAAGTCATTAGAATGATATGAGAGGGGCAGATCTTGTTTACATTATAAAGATTATCTCACAGTTGGCAAAAAAAATTTACAATATTGATTGTGTTTGAAGATAGAATATAATGGAGACAGGATTTGAAAAGTTTACAGTAGAAGTTTGAAAATCAGCATCATAAAATGTCAAGTAAATAGAATAATGGATTAACATGTTCTGTATGCAGAGTTATTTGTGTTTCATAGATTAGATTCATACAGTCATCACAAAATGTATCCCTATTTTTTTAATCTTTTTTTTTTTAATCTTGGAATTGAAGAAGCCATTCTCTTTTGTGAGAGGCTGTTGCTAATGAATAGAAAATATAGAGATCGATGTTTATAAATTACGTATATATATATAATTTACAAATAAGTGCACACATACCTATAAATCATTGATGAAGCATGACTTTTTTAGGAACGGAAGCACACTTCTTTTTTTATATTATTTATTTTACTTGCCACAACAATTTTTACATAATAGCGTCTAATATACATATTACACATCTAGAAAAATCTGAAACTCTCTTATCTGTAAATCAGAGAATATATTTTTATCTTCCAAATCCTTTTAACATTCTTAAAAGTTTTAACTGTAAATAGATCTTAGCATTGTTTGAACTTCTTATAATCTACGAGAATGCATTAGTCAAGTTCATTCCTTCCGTATATAAAAACAATTCAACTATTAATAAAAAAATTGAAAGTGAATTTTTTAAATTGAATTTTAATTAAAGCTTTTGAAAGTTTTAGTGAATTTTTCTACGAAGCACTCGTTCTGTTCAATACATTGACACTTCGTCCCTATTTGTATAAATTGAAAGTGCACATAAATAATAATATATTAATTAGTTTAAGGAAAATAGATTTGTTTAAATACTGGGGGGGGGGAGAATATGTTAATTATACAATGCATGTGTAAAGCATGGCACTTCTTGGAAGTGATATTCTGATTTTCTGAGAAAAAGCCTTTAACATGCCATTCTAGATAACAAAAGGGATAAGATTTCTGACTAGATCTCCTAAAACTGAATCTGTGAAACAGCCCTAGATCCTAGATTGTATTTATTTATACAAAAATAAATATAATGAAAATTATGCAGATCATCAAGGTTTTATCATTATTTTGGCAAGTAAGAGATGATGATCATGTGATATTTTGGCAAGTTAATTTTTTTTCTTTCTTAATAATTTACTAAAGCTATAAACCACTATTTATAACTTTGACTCATATATTCAGTACAGTAAATAATTAAAATAAACTAAAATTCTATAATTAAAACTAAGTCATCATGTATATTACAGGTATTTGCCACAATAAATTGCTAATACTAATCTTGGTATTAAAAAGCTTTATTAAATCCATTATACAATTATTACTATTAAGGATTTCTAAGTATTTCCTTAATATGCCTTAAAAACTTTGATATTTGTCTATACCATGACAACTTGTCAGCTAATATAATTTAATTAGAAAGATTTGAGATAACTACTCTAAAAAAATTAGCCAGGATGAACATTTGCAAATTAGTACCATAAGGAAATATTTTATCAATATATTTTCATTATGAAACTTATGGATGATGCCCAGGTACACTCCAATATCTAGAAGCATAAGATTACTAGATGGTCATTTAAATTGTGTTTTTGTAATGATAGATTGGAATTTTTTATTTAACAGGGAATTCGTTCTCTGAAAACTGGAAGTGTATTTTGTTTTTGAAGCTTTGAGCACAATAGCAAAAACTAAATTTACAATCATATTGTATTGAAAAGTTGGTATCAAGTGATGCTTATAATATACATCTGTGATCAGAAGAAAAAAAACTAATTGTTAAGAAATTATATATATATATATTCACGTGGGAACGTTACTGGTATGAGAGTTTAATAATATTTAAATATTAACGTATTGCTACTTAAGATGGCAGAATACGACGAAGCTAGCTATAGCAAAGAATTTTAATCTTTAATTTTATACAGGCATTTTTTAAAATTTTGTAGTTCTAGTGAATATTGTTATATATATATGGTGTGTTAAATAAAAGCATAATAATATATGAAATAATGAAAACAATTTATTCAACAAAGAAAATATTTATCTATTACTGAATTTATTTTAAGAATTGTAATAAAAGCATAAAAATAATATAATTAGCAACTAAAGTGATACAGAATGAATAGGTCTTATTCCATATTTTACTTTGAAATTATGTTACTGGACAATGAGAAATTAAATTAAAGCATATAAATATCTAACATTTTAACAAGCAAGCAATACTAAAAGTAATCCATAAGAAAGTGATTGATGGTTGTGTATTAAATAAAAGCAATCCAAAAAAATGTATGCAGATGTGGGACTAAACACAAATTCATACGAAATAAAATACTAAAATGTCTTTATAACAAGAATTTTTTAAATAAGAGCATGAAAATCATTTGTTTCAGCAAGCAAGAACTGATTTATACTAGTAAAGATGTTAAATGAAAGCAGTCCATAAGGAATGAAATGCAGATATGAAGCCAAATGCAAATCCATAAGAAATTTTTTTCATGGCAAGTAATATCACAAATCAAGGCAATAATCACTGAATGAAATATGGTGAGGCTATGTCAACCAACATCGTGAATGTGATTGAGTAGTGTCACAAGTTGTTATAGCAATATATATTTCAGACAGAAATTTATTTAAAATTGAAATAAAAACATCAATACTTTTTAATCTATAAAGATTAATCTCATAAAGATAATTTTCCTTTGAGATGTATTTTTGATTTTACAGGAGGAATTGTTGATAAAATATCAAAATTTATTATAAGATATTTTAAGGATTATATAAAATTGGGTCAATTTTGTGTTTCTTCTTCTTTTGAGGCTTTTAAGAAAATAAATGGTTTTGTTTTGGATGATGATTGTGTTTTTGGTAGTTTTAGACATTGAAAATATGTACCAATCGGTTAATAGATTAAAAAGTATTGATGTTTTTCTTTCAATTTTAAATAAATTGGAATGTTTTTCTGCAAATAAGATTAAGGTTTTTCATGATTTGTGTTTTCTGTTAGAGGATTCAATGTATTTTATGTCTAATAATGTGTTTTATAAGATTAGAGAAGGTTGAGTTATTGGTTATGTTATTTCTCCATTGATGTGTGCTGTCTATATTGATTATTTGGAGTGTAGTGTTATTAATCTGTTTTCATGTTCTATTAAATTATTTGTTAGGTATGTTGATGATTGTTTGTTATTCAGAAAGAGAAATTAGAAGAGTTTTTATGTGGATTGAATGTTTTTGATTCTAGTATTAAGAATACAATTGAGGGGGGTAGTTTTGATTTTGTAAAATTAAAGTTTTTAGATTTAAATGTTTTGTTTTGTAGTCATTTTATAAAACCAAAAAATTTGAGAAATATGATTAGGCCTGATAGTTATCAGCCTTTTATACATAAAAAAATGTCTTTGTTGAATTTTTGTTGTAGGAATAGAAGGCTTAATAATTTTAATAATAATGCTGATATTCAAAGAAGAATTCAATTTGCTGGTGAATATGTAGAATTGAGTTATAGTCATGAATTTATTAAAAAAGTTGTATTTAATAATAATGTTTATAGTCGTGATTTTGATAGTAAGAATTTTGTTGGCAAGGATAATGATTATATGTCTTTACCATTTAAGGCTTCAATATATAATTTGGTTTATAGGAATAGTCATTTGTTAGGTGGAATGAAGGTTGCATGGAAGAAAGGTTCGGATTTGAATTCGTTACTTAATGGTTCAAAACAGTCTATTCCTGGTATTGCTTATAAGATTCCATGTAGTTGTGGTAAATTTTATGTAGGCCAGAGTAAGTTTAGCCATAATGAAAGGGTTATGGTTCATATAAGTAGAGTTAAACATAGGTATCTTAACTCAGTTTTATATATTCATAAATTGAATATGGGTCATAGAATATTGTTTGACAATGCTTCAGTTATTTTTTATGAAAAGAATGAGTTAAAAAGAAGAATAAAGGAGACTTTGATGATAAAACTTCTTGATTCTGAGGCTATCAATCTTATGAAGACTTCTTTTGATATTAAGGGAAGGTAGAGTTTGAAATGAATTATAGGAAGGTTTGTTTGTTTGCATATATATGTTATTTTCTTTTAGTTTGATTTTCACTTGAGAAGGTCTATTTGTAGTAGATGGAACCATGGTTGTGTAAGGATTTTGGTAAAATTTTGAATTTAATCTAGTATTGTATTGTTTTATGGTTTTGCATATATATATATATATGTATTGTTTTATGGTTTTGCATATATATATATATATATATATATTTGTGTAGATATTTAGGAATTATATAGCTTGATGGTTTGGTTGTTGATATTGTTCTGTATTCCTCTTCTAAAGATCTCAAAGAAACTGTTAGGATCATTTTCATCAATTTATGGCTATGATGGCACTTTTAGATTATTGTCCCCAAGATATACTCTTCTTTCTCTTCTACTAATATATTTGTCACATTCATGGTCTATCTTCACTGTTTTAGAGCATTAGACATATTTGGTGTTGTGCCTTCATGATTCACATCTTCCTAGCAACAACATCATCTATATATTATGAATTACCTTGAGAGGATTCATATTACACTTTATTCTTCCAACAATTTTATCATTACAGACATTTAAATCTATACTTTCTTTTACTTATTTGAAACTTGTTCTTCCTATTTGGGCAAGTTATCAATTCTTCAAGACGAATAACCAGTAGGAAAATATTAGGGCATAATCTTTTGGCTATTAAAAGTTCCACTGCAAATTTTCTGAAGTAAAAGTCTAGGAACAACAGCGGAGTTGATTGCTTCATACTCATTGATTACTTTGTTTACTCGATATCTATTTAACTCCTAGAATATTTTTTTTAATGAATTCATTTAACTGGGTGTGATAAAATAGCTTAAGAATGTCTGATCTCCCTTTCTGTATGTATTTGCATATTTCTTGATATGTAAACCTATTATCAGAAATTGTTTCTGAAAAACCATGGCAGGCAAATGTTTTGTCTTGTCTCTTCTGAGTTGCCAACCTAGATTTTGCTTCAATTATTACTAGAAAAAAGTCATCTTTAAATGGCCCAACATAATCAATATGTATATTGTGATGGCCTCATTGGATTTGGTCATGACACTAAATAATTTGACTGTTTATTGGCAAGCCTTGTATGACTTTATTTTTTAATTCATGAATCATTTACTGCTGGTGATCATGTATAAGGTCTATCAAGAAATTTTGTTTTGACACAACAGGTTTTGTGAATGAGTTTGTTTTTAGTTATTTACTTTAGAATGAGTGCTTAGTCTTGCATTAGCATGAATTTTTTCGATAGGGGTGTCTAGCTTCAGTAATTATATTTAAAACTAAAAAAAGAAAAATTTAAAGTCTTGCCAAGATCCAGATCATCTGCTCGATTTTTCTTATATTTGCTTTCACACCTTCAGAGGCATACAAATATAGCTCTGGAATTATTTGATTGGTTCTATTCTAGCAAAAAATATAGTTTTAAATCTCCTAGAACATTTTTTGTTTCTGAAATGCCCTAATCTTATTCCAAGATTCAGGAAATTACTTCCGAGAAATGAGATTCTCATTTCTAGCCATATTAGATATTGTTCTATACTCTTATTACAGCAATTCACATCTTACATTAACAGCTTTTATTATACTTTTTTTTAGTACTGTATATATATATGTGTGTGTGGGTGTAATGTGCATGCTTTAAAGCAATGGTTAGGTGATGGCTCTAAAGGTGAAGGGTTTCAGTCTCGCAGTGCTTGAATTTCATATGAACTTCCAAGCAACTAACTATATGATTATTTTTTTATATAAATGCACACTTATTTCTATATGATAATATATATGTAATCCATAACATTTTTGTGTAAGATCTGAATATATATTTATAATAATTTCATAAAATTGCTTATCAATTCTTATAAATAAACTGAGCAAGTGATTAAAATTTGAATAAAAAACAGAAAAAATAATTTCATATGTATTATTTTATAAATACAATTTATCCAAACCATTTCAAACATTTTTTAGCAAAACTCTTTATTTGTACATATACATACACCTACGTTTTGACTGACTTGCAGTCTTCTTCAGAGCAAGTTTATTTTGATCTTTTAAAAAAAATAAAAATAAACTTACTCTGAAGAAGACTGCAGGTCAGTCGAAACGTAGGTGTATGTATATGTACAAATAAAGAGTTTTCCTAAAAAGTATTTGAAGCAATTTGGATAAATTGTATTTATAGGATATTACGGCAAAAATAAAGAAAAGTGTGATTTTGGTATTATTTTATAGCCAAGATATTTTATATTATTAAATTATAAAGGATTTGAACACAGACTTTTAAGCTCTCTTCAGCCAACTGTGTTTATCTTATACAACTGATAGACATGACCACATGTGAAACAGATAAATGATCTCCAATAAATGTATTTCATGCTGAACCAGCACTCATCATTTGCTTCAGATCATCATCTCCTACACACACACACACACATATATATATATATATAATCAGTGCTTGGTTTATATTAAGAAAATTTTCAAACTAATGGAAAGACTTCAATCTACTTCATTCTCCAACTTTTCAGATATCCACATCCAAATTCCTTATTGATGCCAATATTATTGTCATGCCCATGTTATCTTTAAGTCAATCTGACCCCTCAGATATAGGACTTTAACCATTTAATACACAGAAGAGGGATGTGCTTAATACAGGTTGAATCTATAATAGTTATATTATTAATTATCTAATTGATAGAAAAAGAATTGAGAGAGATAAATTATGAATTGATCATCTATTGAAGCCAAATTCAGATATAATTCCATTAATCTAGTTTTCTTGGTTTAAGAACTTTTCTGGATTAGCAATTTTTTTAATTGAAAACAATTTAACATACACTCTCCTTCTTTATACATTTTCAGTGCTTTTAAAACATCAATATGCTGTAAAGCTTAACAAAATATGTATTTAAAATTAATATTGGGTTCTAAAGACATAAATACTGTATATTTATTTTAATATAATGAAGAAAAGCAAGTTTATTGATTATATATTGTAGTGAATAAAAGTTTTTCTTTTCCAAAAGATAAAATAGAAAAATGGTGCTCATATCAGATAAGCATACTAATTTCTTTGTTTTTTTTAAAAAGACAAATTTCAAGTTTAAATTAAAAAAAAAAAAGACTCAAGAAAAATTGCAACTCTAAAATAATCAAATGTAGTAATGGTAAAATATTAAGAATTTGTCATAATTATTTCTGAAAAATACCGCAATAAAATCATTTTTTCTAATATAAGACTTTGAATCAGAATTATTTACAATAAATTCTAAATATAATTAAATATTCAATCATAGTGTCAATATTACTAATGACTTCAGTTACACATCAACAACTATCTGACAAACAGCAAAAAAATGGCTTTCTTATTTAATGATAGATTAACATTGTAATTTACATCGGTAATAAAATACACATGATCCAAAATGAATGTAGACTAGAGTCTCGATGAAATTAAATGATTGGTCTGTGAAATGAAAAATAAAGGGAGGGAAAAAGTTATTATAGTGGAAAAACAGAATAATGAATGTCACGGATCAAAAGCAAAAAAGAATTTATAAGCAGGCATAATAATAATAATTGAAAATGAATTTAAAAAATAGTAAAAAAAGATGACAGCATAAAGATGGGATATTAAAATGATGTGGTGTGCCGTGGAAGAATTTAGAAAAATTATAAAATAGAGATAAGAAATGAAAGATTAGTATGTTTTTTTAGAGAAAATAATATGCTGTTATAATCATATATTACAGAAGAATTGAAATGAAAAGTTCAATGTGTTTGGAAAAAGATTTCAGTTACATAAGGAAATGTAATAAAAAATTGCACATTCTTGTCCTTCATTTATAGGTAAAATAAATAAACCTTCCCACTCCCTTGGAACTAATATAAATTTAGATAATTTAGCAAAGGTAAAATCGAAGTTGAAAGTTGAATATGTCTTTAGCAACTACAAAAAAATATGTTAAATTAAATGTGAAATATCAGGAAAAAGAAAATTGCTGGCTAAGAAAACGAATGGGTAATTTCAAAACTACAAATGATTTAATTTTTCAAGAAAATTTTAAAGACTTTAGTTTAATAATAAAATGTTTTATTAATTTGTAGAGAAAAAAAGGAAAACTATAATTCCTGAAGGGTATAGAAAACTTAACATTAAACTGATATATCAAGCAGATGTGGTTTAAAGAGAAGTATGGCAAGTCATGGAAATTACATAAGAAGAAGAGTATATTTGATTTAATATATAATAAAGTTAAACAATTTGAAGTGAAAAGCAAAGATTGCAAAAGAGAAGCACCAAATGAAAAAAAAGAAGATAGTATTACAAGATAGCAGATATATTTTTAAAAAATATTCAATTGATAAAAATATGTTATACTAATGATGGAGTGAGTATGTAAAAGTTGTAGCTGTAATGAAAATTTGCAAAGCATTGTGAATTGATAACATTTCAATTAACAGCTACTATTTGAGAGATTTTATTTCATTTTATTTGAATATTATCAATTGTTGCATAAATATAGATAATTTAGATAGAAATGGGGGTTGGAATGACTAGAAAAATTCATTCATTAGACTTGCTAATGTTGTGGAAATGATTCTAGACAGTTACTCCAAGGTCCAAAAAAAGAGAAGCACTGATCAATAGCCCAGCCAATCACTCTATGATTAGGATTTCCCAATTTTATTTAATCTTCCAACTAACAATGGAGAAATGAGTTTTAGAAAGGGTGGCTTAATTTCGGGCGCATTAATATAAAAAAAGGGCTTATTAAATGTTTTGAGTTTAGCTTTATATAAAGAATTAACTTTGAGAGTTTGGAAAAGTGAGAAGATATATTTAACAATAATGTAGAAGTGTGGAAAAGATCTATTTAAGGATAGTAACATGGAAGTGTTGAAAAGATCTATTTAAGGATAGTAACATGGAAGTGTTGAAAAGATCTATTTAAGATAGTAACGTGGAAGTGTTGAAAAGATCTATTTAAGGATAGTAATGTGGAAGTGTTGAAAAGATCTATTTAAGGATAGTAACGTGGAAGTGTTGAAAAGATCTATTTAAGGATAGTAACATGCAAATGTTGAAAAGATGTATTTAAGTACAGTAACATGGAAGTGTTGAAAAGATCTATTTAAGGATAGTAACATGGAAGTGTTGAAAAGATCTATTTAAGGATAGTAACGTGGAAGTGTTGAAAAGATCTATTTAAGGATTGTAATGTGCAAGTGTTGAAAGGAGAGAAATAGGATTGGGAAAGGGATAACAAAAAGATACATGAATAACAAGATGTTTAATCATTTTATAGACTGAATTAGCTATGAATGTTGGAAAGTAGAATAAGAGATTGAAAGGCCATGAGATAATGAATGGGATTTATATTTAAGCAAATAAGGAATAATATCTCATGAAATGTTATTCTAACATTAAAAACAATATTTTAGTCATTATTTAATGGAAATAATAATGGTGGTGGTAATCTAATGGTAAATGCTTAATTTCATAAAATAAATAAATATTTCCATTTAAAGAATAAGAACATCCTTTCAGTATATTCTATAGCTATTGCTACAATATATTTGAAGCTATCCATCAACTATATAAAGGATTTAAATGTTTTCCTGTCATGTATTCGATAGAACTACAACAGACATCTATATATAAATTGTCAAAAACTTTTTCTTGATGAATAAATAATTTAAATATAAAATGTAAATTATTAACAGCTCTAAACATACAACTTTTACTGTATTAACTACTCAGATTTTTTTAAAAAACGTTAACAACACACTGCATGTGACTTTGAACCATTATATAAATTTCTTTTCACTTAGATAGATTAGTATTCATTTAAACAAAACATCTATAATGAGAGAGAGAAAAAAAAGCCTTATTTCTTTCAAAATTTATTGTAAATCAACATTTTTAAATATCTTATTTGAAGAAAACTGAATAAAATTTAGTAACAATAATAATGTTAAAATTGAGATGTTAGAATAAATTAGATGTGATATGTTGGACTATTTTCATAATCTATGAGTGAATGTTGAATGTATAGAAAATTTTAAACTTTATTTAAACTTTCCAAATACAAACAACTTGTTAGTAAAAACGCACAAATACACAACACAGGTTAGTAATTACACAATCTTTCAAATAGTAGTATTCTCCACTCTTCTTCAGGTGGAAAATAATACTCAAAACTAACTTGTGTATTTGCGTGTTATTACTAACAAGTTGTTTGTATTTGGAAAGTTTAAATAAAGTTTAAAACTTTCTATACATTCAACATTTACTCATAAATGATGGAAATAATCCAACATATCACAAACATTCAGACAAATGTTAGAATAAATTGTTAAAAAAATGAAAAGTATTAGCAAGCTATCATCAATAGAGATCAAATATTATCAAATATCTGGAATACTAAATCTGTTTTTGAGCAGAGAAGTTAACATAGATACATATAAGCACAACTTTGAGATAATCATATAACTTAAGGAAGCAAGAAGCTTTATTATAATAAAACTTATTGGTGTGTATAGTAGTTTGTTTATTTTGAAAAAAGAACAAAAAACCATTAGTACTTCGACTCAACATCGATAAAACATTCTATAGTGCATTTTGTTTATGGAAATAATCCCATTCCTCTCTCTTTTTTAACCTTTTACAATAATGTTAAGTAAGATAATATATATAAAATAAAATTTATAACAAGTATTTTTACTTATTGGAGATTAAAAAGTCTAAAAGTAATTGTTTCTACAATTACAATTGGAATTTTTCTACTTAACTTGAAATAAAAGCATGGGAGTCCAGAAATTAATTCAATCTCTTGTTTCTGGACCCTCCCCTCTCCATGATTTTATTTCAAGTTAAGTATAAAAGCCCCAATTGTGGTTGAAAGAAACAATTACTTTTAGAGTTTTTAGTCCCTGTAAATAAAAGGGTTATAAATTTTTCTATATAATTATAGGGGATTTGAACACATATGTTCAAGCTTCCTTTTTTTATATACATATGTTATTTAAAAATTTTCAACATTCAGATACTTTGTACAATTGTCAGCTCAAATATTTGAAAGTAAAATCATATATATTAAATTAAGATAGTTTACAATATATTTTTGTTTATTTAGAAAGTGTTTTTTAAAAATTTAACTTTTATAATCAAAAGACAAAATGTGACTTTTTTAAAAGTGAACTTTTACAATCAATAGTTGTTTTATTTCAATTTTAAATGGATACTAAAATACTGTGGTAATACAAAACACCATTTATGTTATGGTAGTTGGTATGAGCACATCACTAGGCATATAGTCTAGCACTAGATCAAGAAGATTATTCTACGATCATAGTTATTTATATACATAACATGGCCACATAATCTTTTATATGGTAATCTTTTGCACACTCTAATAATTATGATATATTTTTTCTCCAGAGGACTCAATTGCAGTTAATACTATATTTAAATTAATAAAAGAGACATGCAAGTATGGCTTCAATAATCTTTATTATACCCTTTTTACTTATCTTGTTTCCCAATCCTCCCCTCACTGCACTGGCTCGATCAATTTCAAAAGCAATATTTTCATAACCTTTCCTGAGGAAATATATCATCACTATACTACATCTGACAATGGTCCAATTTTATTGTTGATAACTTGTTCAAATAAGGGTGAGCATCTAGGCAATTTAGCTATAGCATTTCACACAAACTGTCTACCTTCACTAATGTTAAATAATTTATACAGATCATGAAATGACACATAAGTGTCCTGTGTTTGCTTATGACTATCTGTTTTATTTTGATATACTTTTTCTGGCTTAAGTGCCCTGTGTTTGGTTATTATCGAAATTTTAAATACTCCCTCCCCCCTTGTTTTTTCACAATTGAGCAGTTCACGTTTGGGAAACTAACCTCTAAAAATGCATGAGTATAACAAAACTAACCTCTAAAAATGCATGAGTATAACAAAGACAGAAAATAATAATAATAAAAAAAGAAAACAATACAGCAACCTACCCCCTTTTAAATAAATCAAAACAACATGATAAATACTATTCAAATAATACCATACTCTATTGATGAAACTTTTAATATACATCCAACCGAATTGTATGAGTCTATGTTACTATCACCCTAATTATAGTATAAAAGTTCACTTTAGAAACAGTTTATAATTACTCCTGGTTAATCAGCTGTTAAATTTTTACCATGAGGATACAGTGCATGGGTGACATTAGTTTGTAGCTTCTGATATGAATCCATTCAGCCCTTTGGCTAGCTGGTTGATTATTTTCATACATAGAATTCATTTAGGAGACTCTGGGTGTGGCTGGGAAACAGTTTTCCCCAGGAGGGAAGTCCTTGACTCTCTAGCTGGAGAACATTTTCATAGCAACATGCAGACATTCAATGAAAAAATTTTAATCCAACAAAAAACTGCAATGTATACATTTTTCTCTTCTCTCCATTTCTCTCTGCAGTTTTTAATCAATTTATTTGCATATAGGATTCACACCTTTTTGGTTTTTTTAAGCCAAATTTTGTCACTTAAATTTCTGTCCTTTTCTTTCTCAGAAATTTTTAATTTAAGAATAAGTTCTTGATTAATTAGTGCAATATACAACTGATAGACCCTAACAATATTTTAAATTTCAAATCCATTTTTTTAGCTTGCTTTCAACAATAGAATTTAATTGCAATCCTTTCTAATCTCTCCCTCCCCCTCAACCCATCTTTTTCCATGAAACAACAACAACAAAAAAAAGCTTTTCAAAAAACTTATACCAAGACACTAGTTTATCTTGAATTATAATCAATTTAAATAAATTCTTATAATTCTGATTTTTTGGGAGATAAAAAAAATTGATTTAATAAAATAATAATAAGATTATGCTAACACACATATAATGTAAAGCTATATAAATGATAATTAACAAATTAAAAAGGCTTAGTGCTTTCGAGAAAGTATATTTCTCATAATCATAGCTTGCTATGACTCATTCCTTGGAATCATTATGCATGCACAATATGCAAACTTTATGCAAATGAGTCAATTAGCCCATCTTTTGGATACTGAGAGACATGATGTTAAATGTAAGATAAAGGAAGCTTACCTCATAGTGGAAGACTCCTTCACCATTAATCACAAAGAATCATGTTTTGCTATATCCAAAAGATGGGCTAATTGAGTCATTTACATAAAGTTTGCATATTGCACATACTTAATGATTCCAATTAGTGAGTCATAACAGGCTATGATTATGAGAAATATACTTTGTCGAAAGCACTAAACCTTTTTAATTTGTTAATTATCATTTATATAGCTTTACGTTATATATAGCTTAGCATAATCTTATTATTATAATTTTGACAAGCATAAAGTATAAATCTATGACTTATTACTTAATAAAATAATGTATTTTTGTAAAATTGTATTATAAACTAATGACATTATTACTAAACTAAATATATGTATTTACATATGAAATGGCAGAAAATACCATCTCATTACTTCTCTCTTGGGAGTAAAAAAAATAATCCAATTATCCCGTGCAGTCTCTTGCTTTTTTCTTTTTAAATGATTTGAGACTCCGAGCGTTATAAGTACCTTTCCATCCATTTTTTTCTTGTACCATAAAAGCATTAGCACCACACTTTTGAATAATGTAGCACATTCCTTTGAATAAGGGAAAAAATTTTTTGTATTGGTTGGCACTCAGCTTACTAATGGGATGGATTTTGACAAAGACCCAGTCTCTGATCCCAAAGAGTATTTGTCAGGTATACCATCTCTTTTTTCTTTGTTCAGCTCTTTTCTCTAATTGCACTCTCACAAAACTCTTGTCCTCCACTACAATGACCCTATGAGGACAAGCTGGTATATGACATTTAAATAGTGATGGCTGTACCAGCTATAATGTAAGTGCTCTGGAGTGAGACCAGTAGACTTATGATACATATAATTAATGATCTTTATTATTTGGGGTAATACATTAATCCAGTGCTTGTGTTTTTTTAAAAATGAGAACAGGATCACCAATTTCTTCATAACCCTTTTCATCGATTAGACTATAGGTTATGGATGGAGGTTAGAATATGATGGACCTTTTCTTGATGCACCCAATCTTGCCATTCTTTAGACATGAATGGTATTCCATGGTTACTTAAAATTATATATGCATTCCCCACTTGAATAAACTTCCTTTTTGCACAGTAATGAAATTTTTTGCATCAGCTTTCTGCAAAGCATATGTTTGCATTAGTTTTGAAAAAATGTACATTACTAAAAAATATTTATATTGGTAAAACGAAGATAAGGGACCGTAAAAATCTATGGCAGTAACCTCTTCAGGTTCTTGGGTCCTATAGTAGACATAGTCCTAGCATAATTCTTGTTATCTGGTTTATTTTTTGGCATTCCTGACAAATTTTGCAGGGTAGCAATAATAGAATGGTACATATTTGGCCAATAGTACCACCATTCCAAGAGCTTGTTTACATGAGCCATAATACCCATATGAGTGGTGCACATAATTTATCAAACATTCTCTTAAACTTCAGGGTACAACAATTCTCCAGCAATCTATTCCTTTCACTTGATACATTGACAACCCATTGGTTATTTTGTACCAGTGCATTTTTTTCCATCTAGGAGAATTAACCACCGGCTGAGTGTCACACTGTTGTACCATTGTATCATATCCTTGTACATGGCACATGATGCTTGCACAAACTCCAGTCTCTTTTTATCCCTCTCTACAGATGTATCAAGAGTGATTACAAGAGTAATCAATCATGTTCCCTCTAGTGTTAAGTTTTGATCTTTGTTCAGGATCAGATTTTTGCTTAATATGTCTGGCACTATATTATCTCTCCTGGAGCAATAGACTACCTGGTAGTGGAACTTTTTATAAATCTATCATTAGCTAAATAGCATTTGTTTATAAACTCAAAGCTCTTGTAGTCTGTAACTATTATAATCTCTGACCCTAATAATAAAAGTTTGAGTTTATAAAAGCCTCATACAATAGCAAACACTTCCCTTTTAGTTGTAGTATAATTTCTACTTGATTCAATGTTCTACTTAAGAAATATAGAACTTGCAGTATTCTTTTTGAGTGCTGGAATAAAACAGCATCCAGTCCCACTTTATCTGTTATCTGTTTGCAGAATAAATGGTTTGCTAAAATCTGGATGGGCTAGCATAATTGTTCTAATAACTTTCTTTAATTTTCTTGAACACCTTATAGTGTTTTTCAGTCCACTCTCACTGACTCTTTTCTAAGCATATGTAAAAGTGCTTCAGTGGCCATGGAAAAATTCTCATAAAATCTTTGGTAAAAATTGCATATAGCTACGAATGACCTAATTTATTTTCTATTCCTAGGTTCAGGGAATCTAAGTATTGCCTTGATCTTGTTGGGATGGGGTTTCACCCCCTGTGCACTAACAAGGTGCTTCCCCAAAATGATTTCTTCTTAAAGTACATTGCTTTTTAAAAATTAATCATATACTTTTTGCTGACACTCTTGTAGGAACATGGACAATTTTTTCCAATGATCTTATGGTGTTTGTGATGCTATCACTATATCATATGATGAATTCTTTTTTCCTCTTGGCCACAACCTGATCCAAACATGGAAGCAGCCCTATTCCACTGTTAATGGGATCAAATGGAACTCATTGAAAACATATGCATATCCCTCATAATGGAATGTGGTATATTTTCAGTCTTCCATGTGAAATAGCATCTGCCAATAATTAAATGTTAAATTGAAAGATGAAAAATATTTGTTATCCCAAATTTCAAGCAGAAAAACTACTATAGATGGAGACATATCCCAGTCAGATATAGTGAGGGTGTTTAATTGATGAACACCTAAACATACTCTCATAGAGCCATCTTTTTTTTACAATGACGAGAGGGTTTATATATGGGGACTGTTGTTCCTTAATGATCCATCATTCTTCTATATGTCATATTTGACTATCTACTTTATTTTTATTAACTGGAAGGTATGGCCTACATTGAAAATGTGTTTCAGCTTTTATTTTGATTTGGTGTACATAACCTGTTATGACCCCCAGTTTTGTTGTAAACTTTTGTTTGTATTGCTGTAATGTCTTCAAGTTGCATTCCCAAGTTAATATTGCTCCCTCCTAAATTCCTTTATTCTCTATCTCTTCATGTATATAATTGACCATAAATGCTACCTTATTATTATTATTATTATTATTATTATTATTATTATTATTATTATTATTATTATTATTATTATTATTATTATTATTATTATTATTATTATTATTATTATTATTATTATTATTATTATTATTATCATCATCATCATCATCATCTCATTTCATGTGATCATTAAACCAGACCTTTTCATTTTTTATCATTACTGGCTTCTTGCTGTAATTTGTTTTTGTCCCAGTTTGATGCATGAAATCAGATGAAAGTATTACATTATCTATCAACCCTGGCATCAATAATATTTTGACTCCTACTTGTATTTCCACATACACCTGTATAGAAAATATTGCTCTTTTACCATTTGCCATGGTTATTCCTGATTTTTTAAATTCATCCTTCTGATTCTTAATTTAGTTTACCATTTTGTTAGAGATTATGAAGACATGACTTCCTGAATCCAGCAGAGCCTGTATCTTGATCTCCTGTACTTTTACCAGGATCACTGGGCAAGTCTGTTCAGCCATTGTTGAGTTCTTTTCTTCTTCAATAACTACATTTAAAATTTTGGGTTACTTTTTTCTTCATCCTCTTTTTCTTGCATGTTTTCTTTGTCCCTAAGTGCTTCCAGTCTCTCTTCCAATCCTTTGCTTATACATCTAATTAAGCTGTTTTGTATACACCTGGGTCTCGTTTTACGCGATAGATAGGTTCCTCAGAAAACACGCACAAACGAAATCGCGCAAAAATAGACGTAACTTACCTTGAAAAAGGGGGATACAGACTGTGATTTTTCAAAACTCGCATAAAAGCAAAGCACCAACATAAAATTTACTTTAAAATTTGCGTGCAAAAAAAATAAGGAAATAAAATATGACTAATAAAAAATTTCAAATTTGAAAAAAATTGATACAAGACAAACTTTTTTAACTATAATATTTAATTTTATTCAAAATAATATATTTTTATGCATAATTTACAGTAACAGTAATTTACATTTTTTTATACACGTTTTAATTATTATCGCTATTTGCTGATAAACAGTTTCGTTTGCAAACTGGTAAAAAATAGATTCTTCACAAGAGGAAATACAACTAGCGCCAAGTTCACTCTCATATTGTGTTAATGGTTTTCTGTTGACAACATAATTAGTAATTAATCTTTGAGACTATGATTTTATTAATTGTTTATGAACTTAGACTTATGATAATAAAAAGACATTTATTCACCACTGCTGGGAAAAATTTAATTAAAACTAACAACTAAAAATTAAATTCTTATTTTTGTCTTTAATTTTTTAATTTTCAATTCCATTTAAAAATCAAATTTTGTTTTACATCACATTAATTTCAAGTCACTGTAAGTAATTTTTAAATTGTTAATTACAATTAAAAATCAGATTTTAATTTTTAATTGTCAAATTTAATTGTGCCCACTGCTATTACTCACCTTTTAAAAATAAACTTGCAGATACTAAATGATTAATAATTGACTATGTTCTTTTTTAAAAAGCAAAAACAGAATGTGATTTAAAATGCAAAATTAACACGCACAATGTTTGAACAAATTTACATTATAATCTTGTAAAATTTAATGTGTGTATACATAAAATGTGGAAATCATGATTTTAATTTCATTATTGCATAAAATCTTACTATTATAAAGCACTGAAAATATTGAAATTACTAAGATGAAAGTCGAATTCCAATAATGTGCTATTACTTTCAATATAATGTAAGTGCGCAAAATTTATTATTTAAAGTAATATCGCATTATCGGAGTTCGACTTCCAGTGAAACATGAATCACGTAACTTCAAAATCGTGTTAACCCAGGTGTATATTCTGGCATGTTTTTCTTTATTTTTATCATAATCTGGCACAGGGTATTAACAATGCTCCTTTGCCATTTTTAAAAAAATGTCTATATCTTACCCCTTCTTCTTTTATATATCTTTCTGGTTCTATGTCCCTTTGCATCTTTTGTTGTCTTTCTGTGTTTCAAATTGTATGCATAATGCTTGAATTTATCCAGATGTTTATGTATAGTTTTCCACCAATTTCATGCCATCCCTTCTAGATAATTACTTGGCTATAATTATTTTCTCTTTTTCTACTTTATATATGTGGAAACACTTTTCCAAGCTTTCTAGATATTCAAATGGGGTTTCCTCTTTATCTCCTCTAAATGCTTTTATTTAATTCTGTCTTATATTTTCACTTTCCAAATTTCCTCTTACTACTATTTTTATTTATTATTGCAATTATCATTATTATTTTTCAATCTCAAAATCCTGCCCCCTCATTGGGATTCTATCTCACCTTCCTGTCTACATCTGAATGCCTTCCTTAACTCATCCTATCTCTATCCTCAGACCAGTCTCTGTTAACAAAGCCACATGTTGTACACCATTTTCTAACTCCCAGTTCTGTGGTGGTACAAACATTAGAACTGCAAAAATTACCAAGATTAAACCATTATGGTAGCCAGTATGAGGACATCTTTATATGTATAGCCTAGGACTAGATCAAGAAGATTGTTCTATGATCAATGTTATATACATAACATGGCCACATAATCTTTTGCAAACTAATAATTATGATATATTTTCTCTTCCAGAGGACCCAATTGCAGTTAATACTATATTTAAATTAATAAAAGATGTGCAAGTATGGCTGCAGTAATCTTTATTATACCCTTTTTACTACTTTCTTTTTCCCAACCCTCCATTCACTGCACTGGCTCGATCAATTTCAAAAGCAAAATATGCACAAAAATTAACTCAATTGCTTACTAATTTTATAATGATAGTATTATTCAACATTTTCATAATCTTTCCTGAGGAAATATGCCATCATCTACCCTATATCTGACAATGGTCCAACATTATTGTTGAGAATTTGTTGGAATAGGGGAGAGTATCTAGATAATTTAATAATAGGGTGATCTATATAGCACTTCACTCAAACCTACCTTCACTAATATTAAATAATTTATACTGATCATGAAATGATGACATAAGGGTTCTGTTTGCTTATGACTATCTATTTTACTTTGACATACTTTTTCCATCATAAGTGCCCTGTGTTTGCTTATGACTAAAAATTTTAACTGACCCCCCCCCCCCTTGATTTTTCATAATTGAGCAGTTCCCATTTGGGAAACTAACCTGTAAAAACCCATGATTATAACAAAAAAAAAGAAAAAATAACAAAAAAACAATTAAGCCAGTATAGCAACTTACCCCCTTTATTAAATAAGTCAAAACAATATGATAAATACTATTCAGTAATTCCATACTCTATTGTTGAAACTTTCAGTAAACATCAAACACAAGTGACTGAGTCTGTGTTAGTATTATGCTAATTATAGTATAAATCTTCACTTTAGAACAGTTTATAATTACCCTTGGTTAATTGGCTGTTAAATTTTTACCATGATGATAAAATCCATGGGTTATTAGTTTGTAGCTTCTGCTATGATTTCTTTAAGTCCTCTGGATCCTGAATATATCTTTGGCTAGCTGGCTGGCTTCATACTTTCCATATGTGGAATTAATTCAAGAGACTAGATGTGGTTGGGATACAGTTTCCTCCAGAAGGAAAGACCTTGATGCTCTCTAGCTGGAGAACATTTTTATAGCAACATGCAATAATACATTCAATGAAAAATTTTTAATAATCCAAAAAAACAACAACTGCAACTTACATTTTTCTTTTCTCCCCATCTCTTTCTGCACTTTTCAATCAATTTATTTGCAAACAGGATTCACACTTTTTTGGTTTATTTTTAGCCAAATTTTGTTACTTAAATTTCTGTCCCTTTCTTCCTCAGGAATTTTTAATTTAAGAAAAAGTTTTTGATTAATTAGTGCAATACACAACTGATATACCCTAAGAATATTTTTAATTATAAATTCATTTTTTAGCTTGGTGTTAACAATAGTTTAATTGCAACCCTCTCTAATTTCCCCAACCCACTTTTTTCCAAGAAACAAAAAAAAGCTTTTTTAAAAAACCTCATACTTCAAGACACTAGTTTACTTTGAATTATAATAAATTTAAATAAATTTTAAAAAATCAAACTTGAAATTCTGATTTCTTTGTGAGATAAAAATATTTAATTGATTTAATAAGATAATGTATTTTTGAAATAATTGAGAGAGTGCAAATTTCTCAAGTGCTTATGACTACAACCAGCCAATGAAATCTTAAGTACTGGAACAGATATATATATATAAAGACAAGTAAAGAAGAGAGTGGAACCGCTCTTTTCTTATTAAATTCTCTGTCCCAGTGCTTAAGATTTGATTGGCTGGTTGTAGTCATAAGTGCTTGAGAAATTTGCACTCTCTCAATTATTTCAATATCGACTGTGCTTTAAATATTATTTACATAATGTATTTTTAATATTAGCGATTAAGCCAATATTACTATTACGTAAATAAACATAGTGCTATATAAAATAATATCTCATTATAATGTATTTTTGTAAAATTTTATTCTTATAAACTAATGAAATTATTACTAAATTAAATATATATATATACATTTACAAATGACAGACAATATCATTTCAATACTTTTTAATGTAAAGTTTTTAAAAATATATATGCATCACTGAAAACATAGCAGTTTGTTAAATATTTGAAAGTAAAATCACATGGATTAATGATCATTTACTTGGAAAAGTTTTTTAAAAATCAACTTTTCCTGTCAAAATAAAAGATTATTTCAATTTTAAAAAAATCATTAAAGCAATTTAAACTTTATGTACATATCTATATATATATATATATATTCTGCCCAAACTCTATATTATCAGGCCCCTAACATTGAGGGCCATAATCTAATCACCCCGTTCCTGCATCTCCACTTCCCCCAAAATAAATATAATATAGTGAAAATCACCTAACCGGGTTCTAGCTCTAATAATTAATGAAATATTCAATTAAATGCTTTACTAGCTCAAGTTTCTTAAAATTAAATTAGGTTCTGTTTTAAACTAACTCAAATAAATATTCAGGAATTCATAAGACTAGAAGTGGAAATACGGGTGACAAGGTAGATTACATTGAGACAATATCCCACAGGATACCACCTCAATGGCATAAGAACACTATCCCCCCTTATACTACTATTACACATAATAACTACATAGTATTCTTATGACTTCCGCAACTTCTAATCACTAAGACTCATTTAACAATTAAAGTATTAATCTTTTATCTCTAATAATAATAATAGTAATCATCTAGCTCAAATTAAATAATCTCAGGTTCTTAAATTTATTCGTATGTTAATAACATATGGTAGCAAAATATGATAAGGGATTTTATGTCATAATCTACTACTCTCAAATTAGATTAATAATAAAACAATAATAATCACAATCTTCATTGCTTAATCCAACTAGTACAGCTTTTCTTTCATCGCAAATTTATAACCGTAGTAAATTAGTTAATAATCTAATATCCCCTTTTTTATCTTTAAGTAATAAAATAAAATAATAAGTGGCAGTGTTTAGATAATCTGATAAATAAAGCAAGTGGCAACTAATAGCATATAATTTAGCAAAATATTATGATAATGGATTGATGACCAGTAACACAATGCAATTTGATAATTATTTAATTACAAGAACATCAATAAATATTTAAGATTAAACATGCTTCTCTATTTATCTTTTGTGCAAACAATCATATACTTAGTTTAATGGTTGTGAACATACCTGGTGAATTCATGCAATGATGTAGAGAAAACAAAACTCAGACACAAGTTTTAATAAACAAATTTTAAAATTTTATTAACATCAATAAAAATAAATAAAACAAACAAATCCATCTACATCTATTTACAAGGGATATCCTCATTTTTCTTTACACTACAATAGCTGAATTATACACATTTATATTTCTTTTATCGTTAATTAAACTTATTATGCCTTTTAAAAGTTATTTATTTATTTCTCATTAGGTTTATCATATCACTTATTTTAACTATTTTATGGGTAACACCATTCTTTACCTTTTAATATTAAAGTTACTGTATTATAAATTATCTATGTGGATAAACATCATTTATAACATCATAATTTTACAATCAATATGGTTTTTAAAAGAAAATTACATTTTCTTGTAACTTTATATAAGTCACTCCGCATATTATTCAAATATTATTATTACTTTTAACGTTTGTTCTCCAATGCTCGTAAACTATAATACGTTTATTCCATAAGCCATACTCATGTATAATACTATAACACGGGTTTAATTATCACCTGTTACAGTTTCACATATACTATAATTATCGAATGTTATTGTATTTTTCTAAATATGCAATACTTATATTTTTTTAAAGTATAATTAACAATAAGAAAACGTGAAATTATATTTAATATTTTTGTATATTTCTATTTGGATATACTTTTATAAAATTATAGTTCATTTCTTAAAAAAGAATTAAAATAATTCTCTAACTCCTTCCCTTCTTAGGATATCTGCATCTTTCTTTCAATAATCATAATCTACTCTTCGTTAATACTTAACTATTCTTATTCCAAATAATAGCATGACATACATTCTAAAATATCTATTGTTTCCCTTTTAATAGACTTATCATATAACGATGTAGTTGCAAGAAATACAGATAAAGATAGCGAAAGATGTATAGGATATCGGGAAGATAGATAGACAACTTATCCGCAATATACTTCAAAAAATGTATGGAACAGTGTGAATAGGTCCGACATTCATTGTCTAATAACCTTGGCGATAAGCATGATGTGGCAGCTATTTACTCAGCTTTACCAAACATCTAGTATGACTCACAAGAAATATATAAAATACCACTGTCCAAGACAACATGTGTATCAGTCGTAGGGCTTTGTTAACTACGCTGATTAACATCTAAAACTACCTATTATTTCATTTCCTGTAGCATCCTAGTTTTTAATACATCCTCTTGGTTTTCGAATCACCACGTACTACCAAGTCACTACCCAAACTATCTCTTGAAATTTTTACTGTATCCAACATCGATAAAATACTAACTACTTTTTAAAACAATAAACAAAATTCGCTAATATAAAAACATTTCCCTATTCCATAAGAACAATTTGTCTTGCTTTATTACACTGTAGGTTCAACATCTACGTTTTGTTAAAATAACATTTAAATATCCCAATCGGAAAATTAACAGAAAATATCACATAACCATCGGTTATATTGAACTATATTAATAACACATAAAATGATTATCGTATGCATATTTTTTTAAAATCTAATCACATCTCAAAGTGTTTTAGAGTGTTGTTTTCAAAAATGCGTTTTACAACAATAATAACAATAAAACTTTTGCGCTACATTCATTCGATTCTCAGCTGATCTAAGTAAATAAAACATACATTATATATCATTAATAATTATAAATGTTACCAAAACAATCTTTATTTTCCTATCAGAGTTCGTAGTAGGTTTCTTTCTCTTCGAGCATCGCAAATATACAAATTTCCACATACATACAATTTTATTTTAAAATTCAAAATCAAAACATATTATTTCATATAATGTTATATCACGAATTAATGTATTTTGTTTTCCCTATCGCTATCTAAAACTTAATGTTTAACTTAGATTAGTAAAGAAAATAATTCAAACCATAATCACATATTTTTCTGACGGTAAATCTTGGTTAGTCCCATAATATTTATTATTTCTTCTTTTGTCCGAATGTTCTCCTTTATGCTTATTAAAGTTTTAAATAAATTAGTTCATTTAACAAACTGTTTAGATGAACTTTAGTTTTAGTGTTTAATCCAAAATTATTAGAAAACATTTTATTTAGTTATCCCACGACGCTTTTTAATGTTCTGGTGAATATTACCTCGGCGCGTTGATGCATCTTTATTTCTAGTTAAACTACAATTATTTAATAATTACGGTACCAATTGCATTTTCCATGGATCCAATATTTTATATTTCTCTTCTGTAAAATATTTTTTTTTCTTTAAGCAAGTGTTTTCCTTGGTAAACTTCACTTTCATTCATTATTATTTTATATACACTACTTCCGATCTTTAACTATTTTCTAGAGTATTTTCTCAAGTCATCTTAAAGAAAGCAATTCAAACTATTTCAATATTAAAATTCCTTTTGTCCATTTATTCTTATATGAATAATACTTATTTTTTATTATCCATTATCTTCCTTAACACTGCGCACAATGTCCTTTCATTGATTTTATACGCACGAAAGCAGCTTTCATAGTGATACGCTATATAAACTATATCAACGAATAATATTAACATATTTGGAACATTATAAAATTTACAACTTGGTTTTAAGAATCTATCCATTTTCTATTGAAAACTCCGATTATATTTCGATAGAATCCACTGGCAGGTTACTGTAAAGTTAGTGAAACATTACTATGAAAAAACTTTTTTTAAAAAAATTTTATTCTAAGATTCTCTTCGGATGATTTTTAAATTGTCAGTTGGTTTCTTTCAAAGATATTATTAAAATTATAATAAAATTGACTAATAAATTGAAAAAAAAAAATTTTTAGAGAGCTTAAAATTTTACCTCTGCTCTGGAGTCAACACATTTTTGTTCTCCCCCGTTTATACAATTAGTTGGCGCGATTTTGGTTGTCTGCCAAGATCTATTTTTTATTGGTCAATCCGTACTTGGATTTATAAACAATTTCTAAAGTTTTAAAATCATGACGTAATAGACTTAAATGTTAACTCATTATTATTTTTAAATCAATTATTATCTATTACAGTTTAACTACCTTTAAAACAATTTTGAAACAATAATTAATAAAGGTGTATACTACTTATTTTTATTATGGTGTGTGACAATTCCATCCACTTCTATAATATACTATTTAAATATTTTAATTATTAGTATTAATTTAAACCGGTGCTTATACATAGAATATTTCAGACAGTCATGTAGTCATTTCCGGTGTTTAGTCTATTTTTATCTGTCTTAATAAATTTGCTACTTATATTATATAAAATAATTATATAAAATTTTGAAAAACAATTTAGAAAAATATAGAATTAGATACAATTCTCACCATCACAATACTTATTATTAAATATATCATATTAATCTTTTACTGCTTAATATAATTTATAATTTTAAATACTATATAATATTAATTTTAAATTTTTTTAGTAATTGACCATTTATAACCATCATTGACCTATAGAAAAGGGTACAATATATATATATAATGCAAAATTATTCCAAATTCACAACTCAAACAGACTAGCCAAAAAATAAACTAAAGCTCAACCAATAGTTTCACTGCTACAAGCAGACTTCTCAAGTGTCAAGAACTATAAAATAACATTTAAACTAAACATTACCCACAATTTTACTTAACTTCTATACACACTTAATGTTAAAAGAACTTTTAAATAAATAAATTGCTTCAGAATCAAATTTTTAATAAAATAACTAACTTTAATTCTTTTTATTTCATTTCTCTCAAAGATACAATCTTAGCTTCATCAAAATTAATAGTATGCTCTGTATGTGTTTCATGAATATATAAAGCAGAACTACAATATTTATTTCTAACCCTACTTTTATGTATCTTTATTCTTTCGTTTAAGCTCAAAGTACCCTGTCCTATATTCACCTTCTTACAAAAGTGCGGGATAATATACAATACTGCAGGAATTGTCTTTCTATCATAAATTTCCTTTGTAGTATTTAACAAATTATTCAAAGTAATACCCCTTTTCCAAGCAATTTTCTTATTTACAAATTACTATTTCACATACCATTCTATATGAAGATAATTTAAATGGCAAAGAAATAAAATTGGTACTTACGTATTAGTGTTGCAACACATAAACACCTTTTCACATTCGTATCAATCTGCTGATAATTTTCTAATCTGAGATCTGACCAAATAATGTATGCACTTGAATCTTGTATGAAGATAAAATGATAAATTCATCAAAATGATCACATGTACATGATATTTTTTTTGCAAGATTTACAAAGTTACCGGTGGTCTGAATACTAGAAATATTAATTTGTAACAATACTAAAACTATGAGTTTCACACAAAGAATATAAAATATGCAATAGAATATTAATTTCTAATAATACTAAAATACGAATTTTCAACAATATATTGATTTGACATAAAAAATATAAAATATCATATCATTATGCAATTCCCAAATGTCACTCTAAATATGGACAAAACAATCACTAAATTACAAAATACTATAAAATATTACAAAAAACCCTAAAATGTACACATAAAGGTACTTACCATGTAATGTATAACAGGAATTGACACAATGAAACAATCAATTTATCTATTTTATTTTAAGTTGGTAATTCTCCACCCCCCCCCCCAAAATGGAGACTAAAATTTTTCCAAAATGCACACTTACTTAATACGTGATTGTATTTGTAGTTTGCATGAAATTGATCACAACCAGCATTTTGTAATTCAGCACTTTTATAGGCCTTCCAACAGTTGGAATAAATCATTGACTGCTCTTCACATTTTGTTTGACAGCTTCAATGAGAGTTGCTGCTGTTCTATCATTAATTATTATGATAAAACACTTGTCAGTCTCCCAGCATAAGCCACCAAACATACACTGTTCAGTAACAATTCAGCCAGCTTGATTTTTCCTTTTTGTGAAAAGGTTCTCATCAATTTTGACAATTTTGTTAGGGCCTCCAATTTTATATATTTTTTGAAAATGTAAAACAGTATTCATTTCAGTAGCGGGTACATTCCAAATTGTCCTCATTTTGTACTGTTTTTTTATTAACGTTAAATCGCTGTATGTATTTATGTGCTGATCATTCACGTAATAAGAATTAATGTTTACAACTTTAAATTGATTCGAAATATTTCTAATTATAAGAACTAAATATTAACTCACTGTAAATCGATATATTTTGCGAATGTTAATTTCTAAATGAGGTAGTGGACTTAATTAGTGAAGAACTTCCTAACTTACACTCTCAAATCAAAATTCTTTAGATTTGCCTATATAATTAGAAAGTAGGTTGAAGATAAGGTGCTGCTCTTATCTTTATAAAGTCGTAATCTTGTGTTAAGATTTGTAGAGGTTCCTCTCATGGTGAAATTAAGCACTCAAGGCATATAGTATTAAGGTTAAATCCTTATATGTATTTTTTAGAAAAAGAAATGTACTATTAATCAGAAATTGGGAAAATGAAATCAAAATGCAAAGTACATGTACTCACTTAAAACTATGAATACAAATGAAATAGAAATCATTAAATCAAAACTACGAATACATATGGTGTAAAAATAGTTTAAAAATGCAATTGACAGCACTAAAGATCTTATCAGAATGAAATCTGGAAAATAACTGAGAGTATAAAATTATCACATAAAAAACACATTATTGGTCAAGATCGCAAGATTTATTTGATGTAATCACAACATTACCCATTTATCATGGATGTAAAAAAGCATACCATCCCCTCTACATTGCAGGACTAATATGTAAGAACCATTTTGGTGAATTTTTTATCCTTTACATCATTACAAATATTACTATTAAATGAAATACTTTAAAAAATTTATCAGAGTAGCTAACACTCAATAATCTTTATAAAATTGATCTTTTTGAAACAAAGCTATCTTTTTAGAATTATTTAATCTCTTATTTCTATAACAATAATTTCTTAAAGCAGCTACTTTATGAGGTATATAGATTGATAGCTATCACATTTAATTATAGACCTTAACTCTTTATGTAATGATTACATACCAAACAAGTATTATTTACATTTCTAATCACCAATAGATCTAAAAAATTTAAGTTAACAAAATCTAACCCCTCTTCTTACACAACATATTTTATGGAAGGATCAAAACAATTAAACTCATTTACCAACTCTTTCAATTTATCATTTTAAACTACAAACAATCCTCCATATATCTAACAAATAGCTTTAAATATAAACAATTCTTAATAATAATCTCTTCCAAATAATTAATATAAACTGAACAAATTAAAGGAGAAATAATATAACCTATTATCCACCCTTCCTTAATCTTATAAAAATTACCATTATAAGTTAAATATATAGAATCCTCCAATAATAATAGCAAATCTTTAATAACTTGAATCTTATTCTTTGACAAAGATCCATGTTTAATCAAGACAGACATAAGAACACCAACACTGCTTAATCTATTAACAGATTGATACATATTCTCAATATCCAAACTAGCAAATACCCAATTATTTTTCATTTTAAAATGATTAATCTTATCAAAAGTCTCAAAAGAAGAAAAAACTGTGTAATGACCAAAATCAGCAAATTGTTTTAAAAAATTAATCAATAACTTAGAAATACCTTCCACAACACACCTGTAAAATCAAAAATAAGTCTCAAAGGAAAACCATCTTTATGAGACTTAATAGTCATAAACATCTTAGCTGATATGAAGTCATTAGGATAAACTTTTAAATAATCTCTATTAAAAAATTTTAAATTTACCATTTTTTATAATATCTATTAACCTTCTTTTAATCACATTACCAATATTTTTTTCTAAAAACATATCTTTACCATTATTTAATTCTTTATCTATTTTCTCCCTAAACTCATTTCCTTTCAAAATGAGCC
This sequence comes from Epiperipatus broadwayi, assembly GCA_028023455.1. Classification (NCBI taxonomy): domain Eukaryota; kingdom Metazoa; phylum Onychophora; class Udeonychophora; order Euonychophora; family Peripatidae; genus Epiperipatus; species Epiperipatus broadwayi. Next base: position 13,701,022 of record JAQFVV010000010.1, on the reverse strand, counting down.
AGTTTTATCTTCATGAGAAATGATCGCATCATTAGCAACTAACCTATCCTTAAGATGTCTAACCTCAGCAGGATTAACAATAAATTTTTCTTTTCTTTTTAAGCTTTTATTTGAAACCAAATGAATGCCGACTTTCTACTCATGACTCAAATTATTAGATTCAATAGACAAAATTGTATCAAAAGCTATATTTTTTGAATGAAAAGCAACAAAATTGGGACCTTTATCAAAAAGTTCTAATTCTCTATCATTTAATTAAATATCAAAAAGATTAACAATATTAGCCACAGGTATATAACAAGCCTGTGTTTCAGTTATTACATTACAGAGATGTCTGCCCATCCTTGCATATGTATTAAATGGCTTATGTCCTGTACATGTGGGGTTCAGATTGACCTTAGGTCAACATGGGTGTGACAATAATCTCGGCCTCAGGGTGGCCTTTGAGCATTCCATCATCAGATTTTCAATTGGATGGACGGTTGAAGAGTTGGAGTGAGGAGTGGATTGAAACCTGTCCATTAAACTATGAGGATAGTCTATCTTAATATATATATATCTGAGTACTTATACAATATATGTGTGTAAAGATGATAGTCTGGACCAACTGATGATTGCTGGTTTAGCATGAAATATGTATATTGGTGATTATTTTTCTTTCAGCATATATGTGTTTAGGTGTATCAGTGTTATTAGATAGAGTGGAGAGAGGTGGGTGGTGTGAAAGTCTGTGCTCATATACCCTATATTACATATATATAGCCACAAGTATATAACAAGCCTGTGTTTCAGTTAATATTCTTAATAGAAACATTACTCTCAAATACTCTATCACTGCAATAAACATTATTTCTTTTTTTAAACAACCATTGTAACTTTCTTTCACACTTCCTAAATAGAAATTTGACCTATTTATTCTAAATTGCCTTATGAAAAAAAATCAAAATTGCATAATTAAAATCTTGCCTCTTATCTAAACAACACCTATTCGTTTTATATTTATAAATAAATTTGTAAAACTTAATAAAAATTTTTTTCAAAAATTCAAAACTAAATTTTGATTCTTAAACAACTTTCTATTCTTCTTAAAATTAATAATACAACTAGGAAAAACATTAAATTCCCTATATTTTTTAAGAAAATAAACCTGCCATCTCGACAATTCTATCTTATTATGCAAGCTAGATAACTTTTTAATCCTCCTAATATCATTCAATGAAAAATTATTAAAAAACCCACAAACCCTACAAATAAATATATATCTAAATTAACAACAAAAAACTCCAAAACACACACAATTTTTTCTTTTCTATTTAATTTTTTTAAAATTTTATTGTATAACACCTTCTAACCAACAGATATTGCAAACCAAATTAGCCTATACATAAATAAATGAACACAAACATTCCTTCCAACAATACTTATGCAACAAAATCAACATATATAAATAAATACAAACATATAAAATTAAAACAAAAACGCTATATCAGTAACACTACCTTAAATGCAAAGAATGTTATCAAAATGTAAACAATAAAAGTATATAGTTAAAGTGGACAATAAATAATAAAAAGTACTCCAAATACACAACTCAACCAGACTAGTCAAAAAATAAATTCTAAAGCATAACCAATGGTTTCACTGCTACAGACTTCTCAAGAATACAGAATTACAGAATAACATATTTAAAGTAAACATTACCCACAATTCCACTTCCTCCCATATATTTTTAATATTAAAACAATTTTTAAATAAGTTAATTGCTTCAGAATCATAAATTTTTAATAATATTCTTTAATTTTTTTTATTTCTTTCAAAGAAGACAACCTTAGCTTTATCAAAATTAATAGTGTGGCCTATATCTTTTTCATGGATATATAAAACAGAACTAAAATATTTATTTCTAACCCTACTTTTAATTACCATTATTTTTTCATTTAAGCTCAAACTACTTTGACTTATATATATGTTCTTACACAACCAAGGGATAATATACACTAGTCCAGGAATAGTCTTTCCAAAATTTCCTTTGTATTATTTAATAAATTATTCAAAGTAATACCCCTTTTCCAAGCAATTTTCATATTTTCAAACAAATTACTATTTTTATATTCAATTCTATAAGAAGACAATTTAAATGGCAAAGAAATAAACATATTTTTCTTTATTCTTTACAGACATTACAAATATTATTACTAATAAATAAAATACTTTTGGCTAGTCTGGTTGAATTGTAAATTTGGCAGAATTTTGATTATTTGACTAGTTTAGCTTTATACTTTTAATGTTTACATTTTGATGAGATTCTTTGCATTTAAGTAGTGTTGCTGATGTAGTGTAAAGGTTTTTGCTTTATTTTTATATATATTTGTATTTATTTATATATGTTGGGTTTATAGCATAAATGTTGTTGGAAAGGTATATGTTTGTGTTTATTTATATATATGTTTAATTTGATTTGTAATATTTATTGATTAGAAGGTTGTGTTATATAATAATTTTTTTTTTTTTAAAAAAATTGTGTATGTTTTAGTGTGTTTTTTTTGGGTTAATTTAGATGTGTATTTGTTATTTGTAATTGTTCTTTTTTATGAGCTTAGTTTTTAATAATTTTTCATTGAATGATATTAAGAAAATTAAAAAGTTATTGAGATTGAGCGATAGGATAAAATCATTAAGATGGCAGATTTAATTTCTTAAAAATGTATAGGGAATTAAAATGTTTTTCCTAGAAGTTATTTATGAATATAAAAGGAATAGATATTATTTAGATAAGAGGCAAGATTTTAATTATTCAATTTTAAATTTTTTCATAAGGCAGTATAGAATTTAGCAAGTTATAATGAATAATATGATAAACTAATAAAATTGTATTTAACTTCGATTCCTATATATATCTTAATTAATGTAATTAACCCTCCAGGCAATGGCAAGAAGGGATGGTCATAATATACAAGTTAACGATCTTTAAATGAAAATAAATTCAAAGCAATAAATTAATCAGCACTTATCCACAATGACAGATTTTAAATAAAATTCAAGAATAAAGAATTTAAAATAAAACTAAACTCGAGAGCGATTTCTATTGAAAATGAGCAAAACTTTATTAATAAATTCTAGATGAAGTTCCACTTCTTTCCCAATTAAATCAAATAAAAAACAAACAAACCTCCTTTCAAACTTGTCAGGTTGGGTGGTATTGGCATATTAAGGAGAATAACTTATGTACATACATAAGAACAAAATAAGCTAAAATATTTAATGGAGCTGCATAAGAATTAAGTGTGAAAAGGTAAGTTAAGCTTACATTATAGTAGTAGAGGATTACAGAGAGAGTTTAAAAGCAAAATTAACAAAAACATATAAACTATTATACGAATGAAACATACGATTTTCATTATATCTTAGATATACAAATTACCTAAGGAATTTATATTAAAGGCAGCTCTACATGGAATGAGGTTACCTCAGGATCTATTGTGAACGTACACAGATATATCTACTTCTAGTGCTTTCAGATTTTCAGGCAGGTACATGGCAGGCAGCAGTCAGGGATGGCATTCAGGTGGTTATCTAGTATGCTTGGTCCTGGGGTAGACAGTCTCCAAGAGGTACGGAGGAAAGTGCTTGCTTCCCTCTACTCAAAGTTCATGTCGCGAAACTTGTGCTGACTTTTTAAAGTTGAATTATAACTCAATTTCTCTGAAAAATTATTGACTGAAATGTTCTGAAAGAATTTATTGACTTTTATAAATGACTGACTGACTGAATACTCTTTTGTTTTGTAGTCTGTTTTATAACCTTTTTACCCCCCCCCCCCAAGAATGCGGTTTCACTTGTCTGCAGATATCCCTGTAATCTCTTGATTTTAATTTTAAAAATGTTTTAACAGATAAGCCTTGAAATACCGTTTTAGATATTTTAATTTTTGTACAGATTTACTAAAAGAATTAACAAAAGGATTCGTCATAATTTTAATTAAATTTTTATACTTTTAATTAGCGAAAATAATCTGAATAAAGATAAAGATCATTTCAGCTTAGCAACGATTTCAAAAGTATTTAGAGTCTTCCCCATTTTTCTTTTTTTAAATTCCAAAATTCAATTAAAGTATATATATATATATAAAATATATAATTAAAACTATATAATGAAAATGTATAATTTTCAGCAATAATATTACTAAGATTATTGCTTTTTTATATATCCATACCACGAACATTACTGTTTTATTTTACTAAATATTTTTATTTTTATGGATTTCTTTGATTATTCTACATAGTGTGTGGGTGAAATGGCATATATACATAGTGAGGTCTGAATTGTGGGCCCTGCAGAAAGTTACTATGAATGGTGAAGCATGAAGCTCGATGTGATTTTACATTGACTGCTTCAATATATATATATATCATCCTCCTGTGCGCATTACTGAAATTTATTGAAATAATATCAATGAATTTGAAATTTGATATAACAGTCATTGAAATTTGATCTTTCAACCCATCTGGAGTAAAGAAAATAGAGAACCTATCTAATATATTTTAATGTCATATTGTATTGCCAATAATTTATAACAAATGCACAAATTTGAATAAATTCTATTGGATAAATAGTTATATTAAATTTCAATTTTAAAATTTTATCCAATAAATGAAGGTTTTAACTTAAATAAAAGCATTTAAAATCAATTCAAAATACAAAAATGTGATAGCCAAAATGTATTTTACAGTAACTTATAGATGAATTGCGCATTCCAATGTAATTCTTGAATTTCAATTCATAGTTTAACAAAAGTTTTATTATTGCTGACACAAGGGATGCAATTAGCTTTTTGGTATTCTTATCAGAAATTTTTTCACCGCTCCATATAATATCTTGACTTAAAAAATGGCAAAATTTATTAAAACAAAATTTTATATTTAAGTTCGATTATATTACCAAATAAATATAGTATTTTCTACAAGAGATTCAACAATTCATCTTTTCTACAGATAATATATTTAAATCAGACAGTTTAACTTAGCTTGTAAAACTTATTAAAATTTTATTATCTTTAATTTAGAAAATATTTTAGTGTTTATTAAAATCTCTAGAATAGGCAAAAATAACATTATTACATGCACTGACAATACGTGAAATTGTGAATATCGTCACAAAATTTTGTTCATATGCTCCCCTCATTTCACTTGATCCCATGTTATCTGAAAACTTTTAACATGCCAAATTAACCACTGTGTGACATATTTGCATTACTACATGCATAACTAATACAACAATGTTAAGCTAAATAATGTAAGTATGATGATTATCAGTAAAAACAAAATGTTTCACAATTACACAGACAAAATAAATTCAAAACACTGGAAATGATAATAGATAGTATCTCATTATCATTTATGTATCCTTCTAATAAAAACCCTTTTAACATACAAACTTATTTGGATATATACTATTCCTATATAAGTATTAGTGTAATTAGAAGGGACTTGAACCCAGCTTTAAACTCTTTGCAGCTAGGCACTCAACATGTGGCCATGTGTATCAGTTATATAAGATGGAGTGCATAGCTTTAAAGAATTTGAAAGTCTGAGTTCAAGTCCCTTTTTATTTGGATATATAAAAATACTCTTGATATTAAGAAAAAATTTATATAATCTTAATTTGCTTAAATCTGTCGTTCTAATGGTGACTACCACCCTTTTGTGATTGTTTTATATAATTTACAAAGTTTATTCTAATATTATATATAGAAACTTAGATTTCTGTCTTCTTTAGGCTAAGATATAATAGTATAATTTTTGTTTTGTGAGTTCCAGTAGAGTGAAAAACAATGTTAACCTATCATCAAAAATGATCAGATTATATTATAGATTGAATACTATCATGCTTTTAGGATTAAGAAATTTTGCCGATTTGCATAAAATCACTCAAATTAATATTGCAGTAAAAAAAAGAAAAATGATTAAAAAATATTTCTGTATTTGCTGCTTTAGAAAAACTATTAAGAAAACAACTACAGTGAACTGTGTTAATTAAACAAAATTTAAAGAAATTTGTTAATATAATTTATTAATAATATTGCTTAAAAAATTAATTAGATATAAAAAAAATCCATTATTTAATTTGAATAGCAAAAAAATTTAATGCTTGTTATATTATTTTATCACAATGCTCATAGTTGTTTTGCAATCTTTAGAGCTATTAAATAATTCACCATTATTTTTTTAAAAAAATAAATTAAAATTTATTAGATACAATTGAACATGTTTATCTATACATAGCTATATTCTTTTTACACTGTTGCAAAGCATTCACTCTGTAGAACTTGTCGTGATCCAAGACTGGGGGCCATTGCCCTTCATTTGATGACAAATACATTGGTGGTCGAGAGGTCAGTGACATCTGTTTTACAAGCAGTTGTCCCCGGTTAGCGGGTTCACTTCCCGGCTGATGCTATGACACATGAGAAAAAAAAAATAGTATAATGTTTTGCTTTTATAGTTTGCACATAGTTGAAAATTCAACTTTTTCATGAATGAGGTTTTCTGTATAAATTATAAACTATGCATGTTTGTTACAACATGATAGTAGAGAGACGTAAAAATGATTAAAGATTAAAAGATGATTTTTTTTTTTCATGTGTCAAACCATCGGCCGGGAAGGGAACCCGCAAACCCGGAACAACAGCTTGTAAGGCAGCTGTGCTGACCACCAAAGCTGTTTTGAGAATAAATGTTTAGCATAGAATTTCAAACTTTTTTGAAAACAGTTAAGAATGCATACATAATACAAATATTCATTTAGAGTATTAGATAAGCACTCTTGGGCTTGATATTTATCAATAATTTTTTAAATTGGTGCATTATCAAAATTGCAATATTAGTAAATATTTGTGCTATACCATAAATATCTGATCGAAAAATTTTCTTAAATTTGTGCCTTTCCAAGTAATGGTATTCAGTCTACCCAAACATTTTCAGATAAAATTAATTTTAATCCAATACTAGATACTTTGCAAACATTTCAACTCTTCACTGTATTTTGACTATTTACTAATTTTATTCCACCACCTTGTCTATGAATATGTTTTCTATCAGATCTTACTTTTCATAAACAAATCAAAATTTCCTCTTTGAGTTTTTAAACATTTTATTCTTTATCTGAGATGTTCATTCGATTTGTTTCTTTTGAAATTACAAATGCTTTTGTCAAATTCCTTATTATTAATTTTATTTTTTGTCACATAATGCCCAATTTAAATTAATTTACATTTTAGCAAATTCTCAAGTTCAACATCCATTTACAAGCTACATTACTTTTAAAGCATAAAGGCAGAATTTTTTTTACATGATAATCTGGACCAACTGATGATTGCTGCTTTAGGATGAAATACGTCTATTGGTGATTATTTATCTTTTTGGCATGTGTTCAAGTGTATGTGTTATGAGATAGAGTGGAGAGTCATGTGAAAGTCTGTGCTCACATACCCTATATATTACATATATTGATACAGGTATATAATAAGCCTGTATTTCAGTTATTAGTTGAAAATTGTAATGGTATTATGTAAATAAAAATTCAATACATTAGCATCTATGTAATACCATTTATACCTTCATTCCTCACTTTACAATGCAATCTAATAAAATATATTTGTTTGCGTTTTTAACTGACCAACAGTTATAATCAGAGCTATAATATCGAAATACATATGCCATATAATTAGCGTTTATCTATGCATGCATATTTTAATTTCCAATCTATGTATATTTAATTAATAAATAATATTGTAATAGAATTAACATTTTCAAACCTATATAATTAAAGTTGACCTAATACTGCTTTTCTTTATTTTTCTTCTATTGATAATATAAATAATAATTTTTATACTATCTTTTTCAAATTTGTCATCTCTAGTGAATGTAAATAAATAGGTGATCTTTTGTATTGCCTTAATAGTGTATAAATGGAATTCTTTGTTTATAATTATATATAAATACATATGTATAAATAAGCATTAATTAGTTATATATATATATATTTGAATATTGTAGGTCTGATGATGACTGCTGTAGAGTTGAAACTATAAAACAAAACAAAGGAATAAATTGCACTGGAAAGTGAATAATGGTGTAAATAATATTATATAGTTATACTAATTATTAAAATTCAATATAGTATAACTTATTATTAACACATGCCTGACCTTATTTTTCCATAATCAACTCCATTCATGTACAACAAACACCATATGATCACCATTTCTTATGCTTGCTCATAACTTATTTAAACAGGCAAAACTCTCTATACATATTGCCACCCAATAAATGGATGCTAGAAGACTTGTGCATAAAACCCCCATCTAGGGCCTACTCATCCAATATCCTCAGACTAGTTTCTGACATGTGGCTTTTGTCAGTGAGGAGTCTTGGATCTGAGAGCACTGCACCTAGATCTTAGGATCTAATGCAATCCTCAAGCAGCCACCTTTTATCTCTACTTAACTACAAAACTATGAGTCCTAAATTGAAAACACCATATTTTCAATCCAAGCCCATTAGCTTATATAGTCATATAGGTCTGAACTCAGTTCAGTACCTATACATTTTGGTGTCTTTGGTTCTTTAATAACCATCGCCACCACTATCCTATTAGGCAGGATTGGTTTTAAGCCAATAAACATTACATGATCACCCTTTCTTATGCTTGCTCATAACTGTTATTAAAACAGGCAAAACCCTATATATGTATTGCCACCCAGTGCAAACCAGAGTAATCAATGGATGCCAGTAGGCTTGTGCATAAAATCCCCATCTAGTGCCTACTCATCCAATATCCCCAGACTAGTTTCTGGCCTTGACGAGATATGGAACAATTTGAGTCAGCATAAATCTTTATCAGTGGCATAATTATTCAGAGTAATTGTAAGTGATAAAAGTGACTAGCTCAATTTATACTTGAGATAAGAGTGAAGGATTTTCTAATAAATTAGATACAACTGTTGTGCTATACTATTCTGGTGTTTAAAGGTTTCTTGGACTTCCTGATTGATGATTAATAACATAAACACCTGTATTAGCAGTAATTCATTCTATTCCAAAATCATGAGATTTGGATGCAGTACTGCCATCTAGTGTACACTGATAACAATCGATATATTGATCTCTGATATCCACAATTAGTTTGGAGATTTGAATAACATTATCACTCAGCAATCAATGATTACTCAAGCGTTTAACATGGCTGTTAGAGGAAATAGTAGCAGAGAAGATTGTGTACTACTTTGATAAAAAGATGATAATTTTTTTTGGATTATTATTTTTCACTGATAATTTTGTCAAAATAAATTATATTTGAATTCAAAAATATCACAATATAAATAACAAAACAAACAAAATATATAATGAGACATTTATTTAAAATGTGCTAGATTTTAAGAGTATCAATTGGAAGTAGAATTTAGAATATATAATCATGTTATTTTAATAAAACCATATACTATATATTGATAAATCTCAAGCACAACTCATTAAGTAATTTAACAATTCAAATTGTTTTGAACAATAATTGGTGATTATATTATAAAAAGATTAAATACACAATTCATAACAGCAATCTCACGTTTTTTTTTACTTTGTTAAGGCAAGTAATAATATTAAACATTAATTTTATTTGAAGAAAATTGTTGAATAAAATAAGTGGCTAACAAATTTAAATAATAGCTTTGATATAGTATGTAGTTTTATTTCAACATAATTAAATAAAGTAATGACCAAATGTTGATTGAAGTCATTTTTCTTTTAAAAATTAAAAAAAACAAAAACATCTTTTTTGTTGTTGTTATGATTCTAATTATGGAAAGAGTAAATAAATTAGTTTTGATTAAATATTTTTAATTAGTGTTCTGTAATATTTATAATAGTATACAGCAGGGGTGGTAAAACTTCATATCTACAAGAGCCAGGTGTTGTAGCTGTGATATATTCAAAAGGTATAATTAAATTTTGAAGTATTCAGCAGCAAATATTTTATATTAAATTTTTTTTATTAATATGATTTATTAATTATACAAAAAAAAATCAAGAAAATAAAATAAATGAAACAAAATCAATAAAAACTTATTATGACTATCTGATTTACAAGAGCATTAAAATATGGCATATAATTTGTTAACAAAGCATGAAATAGTTCTGTAAGGTATTCATTCTTCACTTGTGCCCAATTTATAATTTTACAAACTTAATTGTTGAGTATAGTAATTCACAAGAATATATTTGTCTCAAAAATTGAGTTTACAAACAGCTTCTTTTAAAACGAGATTACTTAGAACAATAATAATTTATTTTTCTGAATATAAATTAAAAATTATTATGTTCAATACTCAAATTAGAATTTGATGTTTAATGTCAAAGTAGAAGAATACAGACTTTTGAATTAAAACTATACAGAGAATAACAACTCCACTTGACAAAGTCCAAATGAAAACTGAACTGATAAATTCAAACAATGCATTATATTTCCAGGCAATAACAACAAAAACATCAAAATTGGCAATGTAAACAATCATTATAAAATTGACACCACAAAGAATAAAGCATATTGAAACAGTATTTATCCACTATCCAGTTTTATAGTAGTATATTTTGTCTAATTCAAACCCATCCAAGTTCACGTATATTCTTTAAAATCCATTATAGATTAGTATATAATAAGCTCTATTAATGAGTACGTGCATGTATTTATATTGCGTACATTAATTAATCAAATCAGTATGCATGTAACGTATATGTAGTTAAATTTTTAAAATGATTACATTAAAGTTGTAGACCTTGTTATATGTGTAGAAGTGCACGTATATATATATGCGAAGGAAACTTTAAGGTGATAGATTTTGTGAACATTACAACTTTTCTAAATTATATCTTTTAAGTTATTAAATTTGTGTTCTCATATACATCTTAAATCCAGGGGTGACAAATGTCTTATACATATAGAATGTTGACAACTTAAATCTCTTTAAAAAAAAGAGAGAATCAAGGTCATTGGTTTCTCAGAAATACCTCTCATTAAATTGTAAACAGAGAACCAAAATTTCAAAGATTTAAAATAAAGTGAACTGGCATTACTTGGCAATAGCACCAGCTGCATCTTTTGTCTTGCTAAAAATTTAATAGGTTATTAAAACCTAAGAATTTAAAACTAAAAATGGTAAACAACTTAATGACTTGTGAGGGAGTGAGAAAGATTTGCTATAAAAACCCCAGTTTGAATTCAAGTCTGAATCTCATCATTTTGCAAATCAAATACAGCCAGACACTATGCCCAAGTTTACGATGAGGACCCAAGGTTAGAAGGCCTATTGTTGCCATCTTTCTTGCAAGGAAACTTGGTCTAGGAGATGGAGTCCAAAATAGCAACCCACCAGTGAATATTAGTGCCTCACCATGCAAGCCACCTCAGCAAGATGATTCGTAATTTAAATCTCCCGCAGAGCTCTTAACTAAATCGTAATAAATATCTAAAACTCTAAGCTAGCTAAGGTTAATTGTGCACAAACTTCTAAATTGTAATAATGATCTACTAAGTAAAGCACATTTAAATCTGTAAAATATAATTTAAAATTCTGATAAAATATTGTAAAATCTTGCCTAATTAAAAGTTAAATGAATATTTATGTTAAATTATAACTATTTGTTATTCTTAATTTATTCAATCTGCAGATATGCCTTTATTACTTATTGTTTTGTTATGCTATGCCATCTTTCAGGACGAAGATTGCTAACATAACAGTAGACAATTAGATGCTCTCATATAATCTTATATTGCTTTTTAGCACACAAATAAATCTCCAATCTGAAAACCTACTTTTATATGTTAAGCTACTATGTTTTAGCTTAATATAATTCAGGTTTGTATTTTTAATAATTATATTTAGTTAAATAATAGCAAGAATGATATTGAAGCATATTGTAATTAACTAGTTAAGCCCAGATATACTTTACTCCTGCTTAGTTTATTATTATGAACTATATAGACTAGTTGGTAAACTAGATACCATTTTAATTAACCCTTTTTAGCATGTTTTAAGTATGCTAAATTACGAACGGGCATATAGTAGTTTCGCAGATCAAACTACAGATTTAGCACTTTATTAATGTTATATTTGGAAAGCGTTGTGACTGTGTCATTAGGAAGCACATCTGTGCATTACACCTTGCTAGTCTTATTAAAATGGGCTTTGGTTTTAAGGGCCACCCCATTATTCATAGTTCGGACAGCTCTCTTTTAGAACTAGAACACGAGGACCCAGAACCGTATATTAAGCTGCTCCGATCACCCAAACTAAAGGTTATACTTTATAGCAAGTCATATGGTTCAGGAACAGAGTACTTGGTGCTGAATCCCATGAGTAACTGCACATTTGACTCACAATCCTTATTAGTTTATGTAGTGCCATAGTCTCGGAAGTTACGCTATAAATTGCCAGTTCGTCATCCTCTATTATTCAGTTCAGCATTGATCTGAACTCCAGATCTAGTTTATATAAACGATTCTGCATAGGGAGCACACTTATGACTCATTATGTACTATAAATAATTACGTTATATTTAATGTTATTCTTGTATGTTAATCTTAGCAAACCTGGGCATGACATAGCATAAGCCAGGCATATTAATTGTAGATAACTAAATTAATAGTGGTAATAATTGATAAAATGTAGAGATGAGATTTTGAACCCATTCACTCATCATTATATACCTGCTATGTAACCTCATACCTATTGCCATATTATTGATTTCTCAAATATATATAACGTGCTCAGGTTCAATGTCTTATTCAAAGCTCATTACCATTCATTTAAATATTCTAAATTACCATGTTAAAGTTCAAATATTCATTATCTAATTAGCCATAGATGTGTTTAGTTATTTATGTAATTTAGTCATTTATTCCCAGTCTCAAATTCCACCCTTTGCTACTGTCCGCACGTGAATTAAGGAACTCCCAAGTGTGGCCTCATGTCATCCATTGGGGGTGAAGGAACCGACGTGTGATCTGATTTGAGGTCTCAACTTCTCATCTAGATCAGCCTTTGGATAATTTTCCAAAACTGTGAATGTACAAATATGACCGTTACAGTATATGGTTTCAAGATAAAATGTAAATTAAAGTTTAATAAGAAATAATTGGACTATCTCAAGAGATGCATGCAGCTCGCAAGCCACGGTTTGATCAGATGGTATAAAAATTACAAAGATGTTCATATTAAAATATCATGATTGAAAAGATTGCTAGTAATTATAAAACCTATTCAATGAAAGCAGAATAATTTGATAATAGTTTATGTTGCACGATGGAACACTTTGTGCATTTTCCTTGAATGGATTGAACTGTAATAAAGCTGATAAAATAGAAAATACTACAGAAGATAATGATCTTGCAAAACTTAAACATTGACATAAAAAATTACAGCTAGAAAGATCCCTAAAAAGCATAAAACAAAAATACAGATTACAATATGTATATAATTGCATCGATATTATTTTTTGAATATAAATCAGGGAAAAGTAGTGTTGCTCCTCTAATGAACAAAAGTAATATAACAAGAAAACAAGTGATATATCAATTTAAACTATGGTAATGCAAAAATTTAAAAAATGTTAAGTGTATTTGCATTTTAAAACAGTTAAATATATATATTTTTTTTGATATTCCTCAAGATTATTTTGAAGACCTATATATTCATTCTTTTAGATATGGTTATCAATTTTTTTTCTCAATGCTACTTTTCCACATATTTGCATAACTGGCACCCCCTGTATCAATATTTTCCATATCTCTCAGAACTTTCGAGAACATGTTATTTACATACACTCTATAAATCATTAACTTGAATAGCATGGGGAAAAAAATGTGAAATTTCCATTAAATATCAATCATTTGGAGAACTTACAAATCATATGCAAAATTAAGGCATACAAATATATGAAAACTATTGCTCTTTGAATATTAATACCCTCTTACAATATCATCCATGTTAACTATCAGCTTTAGATGAAATAGCTATGGTATAATGATTAGCAAGTTTACCTGCAGTTTGAACCTGGACCATGTGAAAATCAATATTATTTTTGAGATTATAAACAGGCCTGGAATTTTTGTTTTAAATAGTTATTCAATTATTATGTGGCAATTGGGTATCTAACTTTTCTAACAGTAAAAGGCAATCTTTAAACCTTTACCATCCAACAATTATCTAGTTTGATAATCCCTTTAGCTTTCATCGCACTTTCTCCATTTTCTTATTTTACTGTTTATAAAAGAGCAAGATTAATAAACTCAAATATCTTTAACAGCATGGATTGACTTTTTGACAATGATCTTATTATTAATGACTTGATTAAAAAAACATTTGGCATTTTATCGAACTTCATAATGAATAGAAACTTAAAAGCGAATTTCAATGTCAAACATAAAAACTAAAAAATTATTGATGGATTAAGACTGAAAAGATGCTTTTAAATATTCATTATAATTAAATTTAGATCTTTTTGTTTGAGGCATTGAAAGCAATATATGAACCTGAAAAATGGTGTAAAAATGCATTTACATTTAAAAATTATATGGCCGACACATGCGAGAGGGAAAATCTTTGAGACCAGTTATTTTAGTATCTCTCTACATTAACTATAACCAATATACAAGGTCTGTTCACACAAGTGCAACTGTGATTCCAATATCTCATTTTTTCTTTCAGGAATTAAAATTTTTTATACATTACAACCATATAAATGATTTTTTGGGTAAAACCTGTGTTATTTTTTATTATATACCAATATTTCGGCGAACTAGCATCCACCATTATCAAGGTAAACTCTTGAAAGAAAATTTGTTCGATCTCAAACTGTAACGTGACTGAGTGCGAGATGAAGCATGAGAATCAGTTTGAAATAGTTTAGTATTCAGAATATGAGGTTTATCCAAATGTATATTTCTTAGTTTTACCACCCATCAATTTAAAGTCAATATTAGAAGAAATAGATAAAACGAGAGGTTTCCATATGGTTGTGCTTCATCAGCCCTATTTAAACCAGTAGGTCTCTTTAATATTTCAATTGACTCTCTCATGGTTCTCAAATTATATCTCTCCAAATTAGCAAGCATTTTTGCATTGTCAAAGTCAGGTTTGTGACCAATTTGTAAAAAATGGAACATATGTAAGAATGATACAATTGTAAATAAAATAAAAGTAATCCATGTTGCTTGGGCAACCAGATGATCTGATGTGCTTAATGGTGTTGTTTAATTCAGCTTAATCAGGCTCCATGTGTTGTCAAATAAAAACCTGGATGAGATGATACTGTCCTTATGGCAAAATTCCTTCAACTTAGAAATGAATGTCTTCAGGCTTGGAATAAGGAATGGTAAACTTGTTGAGACATCTGACCATCCAGGTGGCATAAGTGATGAAGGTTGAAAGTTTTGATATGACATAATCCCTAGACAGAAAGCAGCTCTTGATATCTAATATTTTGTACAAGGAAATGTGGCAGTTGTGAGCAATGAATGTTTTGATTTTGTCATATGCCAGGTAATCATTTATCATGTGGTCAAAGGTTTTGGAGGTTCTGTAGCAGTTGTGACATGTAGGATCTATGTTCTTGAAGAATCTCCTGTAGTGCAGGAACCAGTTCGTCTGGAGTGAATCCAGGTGTGATCACAAGTCCAGGAATCTCGGTTCTGGTTTGAAAAACCTGGTGACCATCAAGGTAAGGAAGGGTAGTTTTGGGTGGGGAATACCAGGTCATGAGTGTCCCAAATAGATTTTGTTTGAATACTAGGGTTGAATGGCCATTGTGAGAAGGTAGCCAAGTATCTGATTTAGCCAGCTTATTCTTTGAGGGTGGAGGTCATGAGCATCCCAAATAGATTTTCTGTCCGAATACTAGGGTCGAATGGCCTTTGTGAGCGAAAAGGTAGCCAAGTACCTAATTTAGCCAGCTTATTCTTTGAGGGTGGTCTGTCTGACAGAATGACTGGTTGTTCAGTTACAATCAGGGGAAATTTCTTTTGGAGGATGTGGATCAGTGACATTTTTGGTAATATATTGAGAAAGTAGCATGCAATGACATACCATTATTTTTACTATGCCGCTGCATGCATTAAATTCCTATGGCCGCTGTTTTACCATTCCATAAAAGCCATGCACAGATTCGGTTGATTTTGGTGTTGAATGTCTGTCATGTTTATGATGAGTAGATAGTAGCTAATCTTCGCCATTATCTTGTTGAAGAGATTTCCCCTTGCAGAGATAGGTAAACCGTGACAAGGTTTTTAACTGTGTTGGTGGCAGCTTCAATGATGGAATTCTGTATTTGTATTGACATGGCTGGTGGCGACTTGTATATGGGGAACCCCAAAAAGCTTTGGGGGTCTGCTGAGAAAGGCGATGAGATCTTCTTGCTGGTGCTGATTTTCCAGGCTGTTGACTTGTTCAGGTTGAAGGAAAGTTTGGAGAATTCAGAAAATTTAATAATTTGGATGAGGGGTTTTAGATATTTTTGGGAAGATACAATGACAAAAGTACATCATCCATGTAGCCGAATGCTTTAGTGTTTTTTCAGCAGGGGTACAGATTCCTGGAAGCCCTGTCACATTCTGTTTAAGGGGATTTGGGTAGATGAATGGAGACCACTAAGTGGAGATCCTTGGGGTATGGATCTCAAAGGAACAAAACCATTCAGGGAAATGTGGACCAATCTATTTAGTAGATTGTCCAATATCTGAATGGTTTGAGTAAGAATTTCTAGAACTGAGACACAATTGAGCAGGATGTTGATACCTACCGAGTCAAACGCCCGAGATATTCAACTGAACAGCAATGGGTTTGTATAGATTATTGAGAAGGATGTTGACATCTGAGTCAAATGCCTGACATGTTCAACTGAACAGCAATGGGTTTGTATAGATTGAGCAGGATGTTGACATCTACTGAGTCAAATGCCTGAGATGTCCAATTGAACAGCAATGGGTTTGTATAGATTATTGGATCTGATATGACCATAGGATTTTTACCTCCCCGATCGCAGTGTAGACGAGCCCTTATTTGTGAATTGCAACTGGGATATGTTGTCCAGAATAACATCTTGTATTTTCTCCTTGATCACCCCTTCAATGACCTTAAAAAGAATTGGGGTCATAGAGATTGGCCTTATGCTAGAGAGAGCAGATGGGTCCTGGTTTTTCTTAAGCTGACCATCATTATGGGGTAAAGTTTAGGTATATTTCTTTTACTGTCTGCAAGATGATTAATTAGTTTTAAGACTATGAGAGCAGTGAAATTCTCAAGGTACGTAAGCATGAACTTGGGGATGCTGTGTAGTCCTGGATGGACATTGGGAGGCAGAGCGGTTTTTGATGTTTGATATTGTTATTCCATGTTCATTGTTTTGTGATGCCTCATGCCCTGATTTGTGGGGTAGGGAACAGTTTGAAGACATTTTTTGAAATGACTATTTGGATGAGCATTTGGTTGCCAGACATGGCTACCACTGATGAGGAGGGACAAAGGAATTAGACACGCATCCAGCAGTGTTGGCCAGGTAAGTATAACCTAGCATTCTTTGTTGCAATTATTTCAGCAATCACAGCTTGCTCTGCATATACTGTTTTAAGTAATAGATTGTCTATAGTAACATCACTTGAGAAATTTTTAATCCTATGGTGTAGCAGATTAAGCTCATTCATAAGGGTTGTTGACCCTTTATTTCTCGGTGTGCTGTATTATGGTTTGGAGGATGCCTGTGAAGGCGAACCAGGCCTCCTCTGGATTTATGTTCAGAATGTTAATTTTTTTAGAGTATGTAGGCATCTGAGAAAACAGCTTCTGCGATAGCAGCTTTAGTTATAATTCTGATTGTTTTATTGAAGTCTATGAGAGCATAGCAGTCCATATCTAGAGATGCTATTAGGGAAAGATGGTCTGAAGGGTTGTTGACCGTTTCTTGGTGTGCAGTATGATTACAGTTTGGTGGATGCCTGTGAAGGCGAACCAGACCTCCTCTGGATTTATGTTCAGAATGTTAATTTTTTTAGAGTATGTAGGCATCTGAGAAAACAGCTTCCATGGCAGCAGCTTTAGTTATAATTCTGATTGTTTTATTGAAGTCTATGGGAGCATAGGAGTCCAGATCTAGAGACGCTATTAGGGCAAGATGGTCTGAGAAGAGAACGGGTTGAAGCTTGACTTCCAGACCATAGTGCAGTTCTGAGGTGTAAAACATCAGGTCAATCAGCATTTTAGAGCTCTTCGTATAGAATGAGTATGCATCCCCAGGGAAAAAACCTGCAATTTATGAAACCCCTGGCTAAGAGATGAAGATATTTCCATGTGAACACATCATATTGCAGGTTGAAGTCACCCAAGAGGATTGTAGGGCCTGTGTTGTTTGCAGTAATGAGATTTATGGTGTCCAGACATTTATTCATCTATTAGACTGATCTACCTAGCTTCTTGAGCACTGCAAACATGAAATTTCATAAACTCCTTGGTGTTCCAAAAATATTCTGTCTTTAGGTTTATGTAAAAAATCATTTTTTTTGCCAGTAGAAATAGTCTTTATATTAAAACAAGAGTCTTCTACTGATTTAATCAGTAACTTCTAATTACTCTATTAAAAGATGAATTGTCAATTCTATCCTCTTTTTTCCTTTTAGTACCAATGTGATGTAAAGCCTTATGATGTTATTATAATCATTAGAAAGAATATTTTTTGCAAGTTCTATTTCTTGAGCAAGATAAATTATAAGCTCTAGTCAAAAGATTTTTTGCTTTCTTTTCTAGATGTTTAATTACAAGAAAATGTGATGAAACATTATCAATATCACTTTACAGAAAATCCAACCATACAAAGATATCTTAATTATCATCATCATCCTGCTCAAATCATATGTAAGGCTTTAAATAGCATTGATACTAAAAGGAAAAAAGAGGATAGAATTGACAATTCATCTTTTCATAGAGTAATTTTATCTTATACTAAGGGGGTTACTGATGAAATCAGTAGAAGACTATCTTGTTTTAATATAAAGACTACTTTTTCTACTGGCAAAAAAATTGATTTTTTACATAAACCTAGACAGAATATTTTTGGAACACCAAGAAGTTTATGAAATTCCATGTTTGCAGTACTCAAGAAGCTATATGTAGGTCAGTCTAATAGACAAATAAATCTCAGAATTAAGGAACATAAAAATGCTTTTAATCAAAAAATTAACACATCAGTTTTTACTTACCATTTTTTAAAAATTGGTCACAAACCTGACTTTGACCTTGCAATAATGCTTGCTAATTGAGATATGATGTGAGAACCATGAGAGTCAATTGAAATATTAAAGAGACCTACTGGTTTAAATAGGGCTGATGAAACACAATGTATTCCAGCCATACAGATCTCTCGCATTTTATCTGTCTTCTAATTGTGACTTTAAATTAATGTGTGGTAAAACTAAGAGAAATATACATTTTGATAAACCTCATACTCTGAATACTAAACTATTTAAAACTGATTCTTATGCTTCATCTTGCACTCAGTCACGTTACAGTTTGAGATCGAACAAATTTTCTTTCAAGAATTTACCTTGATAATGGCGGATACCAGTTCGTCAAAAAAAGGGTATATAAAAAATAACGCACGGTTTTACCAAAAAAATCATTTATCTACATCATACAACCATAAAAACATTAAATATATTACCATATATTTGGCCATATGGGTTAAAGATATACAGTAATGCTTTTTTAAAAATATTTTTAATAAATTTCCATGTTGCTATTAAATTAAAAAAATCTTAGCTAGATGTTTTTGATTAATGTAATTTACTTAGCATATTTAACCATTAGTTGCTTAAGAAATACTAATTAGGTTATTTAATATTTATTTAAAAATCCTAAATTACTAGTTTAAATCTAAATAAGTTAGTCTATAGTCTACTATATTGTAAGTATTGAAGCAGTTAATCTGAAATTCAGATTACGCTTGACAGTCCCATACAATCCCTCACCACCAAACCGAATTCAAATCCCAGTCATACGCTTATATACACACCCATATAATTCATTTTCTCTTAAATTTTCTTTTAAAATAACTGTGAACAAGAGATTTAATAATCTCTTAACTAAATAAATAATATTTTATAGATTTTAATAGATCGTATGTGCGTATATCACATGTATATATTAAAGGTGATGGGGGATTGTATATAAATCAATATTTATACTTGTATATTTTGTACAAAAATGTATATTTAAAATTAAATTATATTAAAATACTTATTTATATAATGGTGGTCAGGATGATGCAATCGGCTTGGTAGCTTCTAGAAACATTCCAAACTAAAATCCATTAGTATGATTAAAATTATTATTTTTATGAAAAAAATCAAAACCATTTTTTTAACAAAATTTATCGTTTAGTAATATCTATTTCTGAGCTAGAAATAGATTTAGAACAATCATTTCAGAAATATACCAACCCAATTGCATTGTTTTATACTACCTTAATAACAAAAGAAAAATTCCTTATTAAAAGTCAATCTGTAGCAGTATTTTATAGCCTTAGGTAATGGAGCTTAAAAGCATTCTTGAGATAAACAAGAATCATATAAATAGGGCCTGATTTCAGTCATGGGAGAGTACTTAAATTTGTAAGGCATCGGCCAAATGAATCCACATCGCTCAAAATTTCAATATGACAAATGAAGAATAGAAGGGAAAGATGCACCTTCTCTCGGCCATGCCAACCCAGCTCCCACCAGCCTGCCACTACCGCTAAACATCCGTGAACTTGATGCTATGTTGTAAAGATTAACCTGGAGATCTACTACCTGCTTCCAAAAGATAATGCCGTTGAAGTGCCGCCATTATGAACTCTTAACTTTCTTTTAAATAATTCTTAAATGTTTAAGAATTTAACAGTAATGATTTGCAAACTCTGTAACCAGTTCCATAATTAATTTTATAAATCTTTAAATATATAATCTTCTAATAAATTTTATAAATCTTTAAACATATAATCTTCTAATATAAGTAACTCTCTAATTTATTCTATAGCCATTTTCATTTAGCCTCATAATTTATTTCACTTTTAATTTGATGTGGCAATTATTTTCGTAATACTTTATCTAATATATATATTTTAAATGATATCTCAATAAACTCCCACCCTTGCCAGCATAGTTATTTTTAGCTTAGCTCCTCGCCATTAGAAGGGAGTGCCAATTGGTTAATTTGTTTTCACTTTTAAAACTATAAACGCTTACTAGGTTGGGAGATTTTTAAATGTTTTTTTTGGTCATTATACTTTTTGCGTAAACAACAGAGGGGAAAACTAAAGTTCCACCTTTGATTAGTTTACAAATTATGTAAATGTTAATCCCTTTACTAGCGCAATATTAATTCAAAACATATATATTACTTTTATATTTCTTTATCCTTGCCTATTTAAACATATATGTATACTTTTATTAAAGCACACCTTAGACTTAAGTTTCTATTATGTTACCATATATGGAGTTTTATTGAAGAAATGTAGTGAAGGGGGTGGGAGGGATTAAAACTTTAGTTTATGATAAAACTTTAACATATTTTATAATAATGCCTTTTAAATTGTTTAGTAAATCCAATTATACTATTATCTTTGATGTTATTACTATAGGTTATATATATTTTACTATTTATTAGTCCATCCAACGCGTTGTTAGCATAGGCTATTATCCCTTATGATTAAGCTTTATCTAGAGATGTGGTTCGAAATGCCCGCGTAGTCTCATCTTCGTTTTAGGTCATAATCGGGGCAATGAATGACCCTGAACAGTCTACTTGTATAATGAGAGCAATACATGGATAATTCCGCCCATTGCAACTCCGTCCGAGACCCTTAACTCCAAGAAACCGATTCCACGAAATGTGGGTGTGGCAAGTCTGCATATTCTTTCCAAATGATAAAGCACTTCCAAGAAACGGATCTGCAAATCTTATTCGCTATTATGCTTACACCACAACACTTAATTATATTTTTCCTTTTAAAAAGCTTAAGATCTATAAATATCTATATGTTTGATTTATGGTCTAACTAAACGTATTTCACAACTAAGTAATTTTCCATTGATATGTCGCTTAACAACTCTAGAGCTGATAAGTTATAGAAATACTCCCACATATGTTAATCGCGCAAATAAAGTAAATAAATCTATTAAATATATTTCCATATGTAATAAACTTATGATAACTTGGTTGGTTAGTTAACCGACAATTATGTAACTCCTCCTGGGATTAGTCAAGGTTGTGTTTCTCTTCTGTAATTCGGATGATTCATCATGATTGTAGATTGTATACTATATAACTACGATAGATTAATTATTGAAATATCATAACACTGCATTAAAAGTACTAATAATATAAACTTATCTGCAAATACCTATTTTAAAGTGCGAATGAGCACCACAATATAACTTACTGTAATATGAGGCTAATAACTATGTAATATAACTCAACTGTATAAATCTCTATATCAATGTATACGCACACTTGCCATGATTTTCTCCAGAGTCTCTGTTTCTCCGATATGTGAAGTCGGCTGGCAATAAATTAAATAAACAAGTATTGTCAGAGTTGCTGCTCATAAGTAATTGAATCTGAAATCTGTGTATACAGGGCCGAGTTTGTGAATGTTCCTGACATATGTATCTCACACATGATTGGACTCTAGGTACTTGTGTTGAGATTCTAGATAGAGTTGAGTGAGTATGCGAACTGACCGTACAGTATATAAAGTTATTATCAAATATTATTATTCATATTAGAATCTTTATTTGGTTTTTAAAAATATATCTTTAAAATAATAATTCACAAAATATTAATTTGTAAGTTATTTAAAGATGAAATTTTGATATATATAACCAATCGGGATAGATTTTAAATGTTTTAATACGTAAAAATTTAGCTTCATTGCTTTTAAATTACTCATTATATTTAATGTACATGTGTGTATAGGTATTGATGCATACATGTGTCTTGCATAATTGAGAAGTTTAAAAAGAATTATTGTTATATTTTATAAAAACGGTATTTGTGAATAAAGGCAATTTCAAAAGGACTTAAAATAAGAGTGTATTTTGAACGGGTTTAATTTTTTTTAAAAAAAAAAAAGTTAATAATTTTATTAGAATTAAATAAATGATTTATTTAATAGCTAAATTCAATTACTAAAGTTATTTATATACTTTTTTGTCAGTCTAGATATCATGTGCTTAGACTGCCTTAAGATTCAAGGTCAAACACTATAAATATCCTAGATAATTAGGTTAAAATTACACTAGTAATTTAAATATCCTGATCAAATATTTAAATGATTTGTTGAACTATGTCATATGATAAATAATACAGTAAAAATCATTATACATGCACAGGTGTTTTTATATAAAAATAAAAACTAGAAATAAAATAATTTATTGTCATGATAGGTTTTTTTCACTATTACCTTCATTCTTTAATTTTTGTGAAATAAGAATCGGCATTTTATCATCTTGAAAGAAAAAAAGTTAAAACAATAGTAATTTTTAAATCTTTACTATGTATGGTTATACACTGATCTTTTCTTTTTATCAAATTATTCACCAATTTGCTCACATATTTATCTATTGTATTTTTTCCATTATATATATTTCTAAATGTATTAACTTATTTGATCTGTAATATTATTGTTTTTCAATACTTTCATCTATCAGATTTGCAATATTATTTTTTTTTTTGCATTATTTATGCATATTCACCACTCTCTGTATATGTAAGTCTATCTACACATATATGTCTGCAAATTTAGGCTTATAATTTTGACATCACAAAGAAATATTTCTTCAAAATCTAGTAATTGTATGTTTTGTTATTCATTATACACTTTTTTATAAATTCATATAAAAATATATACATAAACATGACATCAAATAGTTTTATTTCATAAATTTGAAATAAATCTTATATACATAATTACTAATTTATATTACAAAAATAAAGTTGGAAATATATGTTATAAAACTGTACAAAAAAAAAACAAAAAACAGTCCATTTTATTTTTACATAAAAAAATATTCACAAATACAATATCAGTTACTTCTTCGTATCTTCATAGTTTCAAACATCTCTATTGTCTGAAAAAGATAAAAAGCAAGAGTAAAAAATATATATAAATTTACATGTGTGTGCAATTGCTATATAGTAGATACAATAAAATAACCTTTAAATAGCCTATTACAGGACAAAAGCCTTTCAATCACTCTATTATAAAAAAATATCGAAGAGGGCATTAGCCCCAAGTTTTCCAATTGAAGTGTGGCAGAGAATGATTTTCCATCCTTTAACTAAGAATAGCCAAACATATCTGATTTCTGATCAACATTTTAAATTTTGTTAACTACATTATTTATAATCCATCTACTTAAATGAAAATCTGAATTTTTTCCTATGTTTTCTTAGTTCTGATTTGAATTCAGTCATAAGGCAAAAACGATTAATTTTTTCTAAAAAAATAAAAATAAAATCACAAATAAACTATTATTTATAATGATCAAATGTTTTATAGTGTTGATCATAGAATACAATATTACCTCCTTCAAAATTTTCAGGATAGTCATATTGGAGTTAGAAAGGCTGGACCACAATTTTAAAAAATGAAAAATTTTTAAACTAACAATGCATTGGATACAGATATCTAAAATATATCTATTTATAAACATCATATTCTATGCACAATTGTTGAGCTAAAATTTTTTTTATCCAAATTATTTTCCCAAACATTGATTACTTTCTACTGTCAGATCATTAGACAAATAGGTATAATTATCTAAAGTAACAAAAGCTGCCAAATAAAACTTAATAAACTGAAACATACATACATAAAAGAAAACCCATAAATATTTCTACACTAATGTCTTGTATATTTATGCAAATGTGTATTTGATTTGTATTATGTGTGTTAAAATTTTTTTGACAAAAATAAATAGAAGTATATATAGATAAAACATTTTGGAAGTTGTAAACCACCTATTTAAAAACAATACACATATAACAATAATCAGAATTCTAAGTATTTGATTAGTATAATGTTATATACTCTGACTAGACATTTCTCTAAAAAACTCAAGCCTATTTGAATACTTCATATTTACCTTAATAGACAATTTTATTATTAGAATTTATAGGAAATATAAAACTATGACCATAGTATAAAGCCAGAAATGCTGGTTTAAATTCTAGATGAAAATACATAGAAAATTAAGTTTGAAATATAATTCACAAATTTTTGTTTACAATCTCACTTTCTAAATTTTAAGAACCTGATTATAAAATTATATTTTCATTAAAAAAAAAAGAAAAATTCTAGGCAATTAAAAAAGTCAATAACTAGATTTGATAAAAAAATTTCAAATCAAAGTTAATAGAAAAAGACTGACATCAAATTAATTAACAGATAATTAAGAATACAATTCAGAATTCTACCCAAAATTTCAATTTAAAATCTCAAGAATTTTGGAATTGATAATTGGCCCAGGAATAACAATAAACTGAGTTGATTATAGTTTTATTATATTTATTATTATTTTATTTTATACAAAGTTTGACTAAAATATTTTAAATATTACTTATTTTCATTTGATATTTCAGTAAATATAAAGATGACAATCCTAGATTTATTCTAGCCATTGAAGCATAATTTAATTTGCAGTAAGTCATTCTGAATGGGGTAATTAATTCTGATCTCTAGATTGAAAATCATAATCCCGATTGTGGGATCAAAAAATTCCTTTTAAGATAGCAATCCTATAAAAGATATACATTCATCATACAGTCATAAATTGAAAGGAAACTATTTGTGCTAAAATATATATATTGTGACAGGCACTCTTGGAGTGGCCATGCACAAGGTGGCTATAGCTAAAGCTAATCACATGTATATAGACTTATATTTGTGTATTAATTTAATATATATTTTATCACCATTAGAATAATACATCAAGTACAAATTATATAAACGTATTGTAAAATGAGTGATGATGGTCTGTGCATATATTTTCACTTACACCCAAGAATAAATAAAATATTAGAAATTATATGTTATATATACGATTATTGTTTTTATATTTTTAACTATTGTCCAATTTGCGTTTTTTTTAAGTAGTTTATGTGTTGGAACATATATATAAAAGGACAATGAAAAATAATTGTAAATGGTCCAACACATCTATTTTTGTTATGTATGTCAGATATTTTCTCTGTTAAGAATTAAAGCAAGAGCAGGTTATTATTGTTTAGCCAAATGTCAATTTTAGTAATAGATTGGAAATGATCATCCTGCTGTGTGTTTTATTTTTATTAAAAACAAGTAAGTATAAAGTAATTAGATGCCAATATCGGCAGAGAAAATCTGGTAATTTTATTTTAAATTTGTTTTTTTTTTTTTTAGTTTTAATCTTTTGTAAGGGAGAAGTGAGAAAACTTTCCCTTTGTGTCAAAATTGAAAATTGATGTAAATGGAACTCCTTAATCAACCAAGGTGGTCTGAATGAAAACTAAGATAAAAATTTAAAGATTAAAATAAGAGATAAGAAATGCTGGGTATAAAAAGCAATATGCATTTATTCCAATCAATTAGCCATGTATTTAAAGTTGGCTAAAATAATAGTTATTGGGGGGGGTACTCAAATTAGTCTTGTAATGAGTGTGCTATTTAAGCTGTTCACCAGGTGCTGAAGAGGAATAATATAGAATAATATAAGATATAGAGTGTTTGACCATGAGTCTAGGAAGACCATCTAACTGATGGCATTTGCTAGATATAAGCTGCTGAGGCCATATTTAAGAAAGAGACGCTGATTGTCCAATATTAAAGAAATTAATAAAAGGGGAACCGAGCCGAGCCTGGCTTCAAACGAAAGTCCTGCCATAATTATACAAAAAAGTAGCAGTTTGCTGATGCTGTATTAAAGAAAAAGCTATTAGTAGAAACTTTAAGAAAGATAAAAATGTCTGAAGTAGTAAGTATGATAAAAATGGAGTAGAATTCCACGTCAATGCACCAGCCCAACTCCTTCTACGCTGCCAACATGTAGTCATTAATACCAGCTGATGATGATGAATATCTGAATGCCTACATCCTTCAAAAATGAAGAGAAGTCCTCGCTGCCCTTTAGTGGCCCACTCAGAAGTCCCGAAGTCCGGATGAAGAAATCTGAAAATGCCAGATGGTATAATTTTTTATTATTTTATTTGATTAGTATCTATATGTTTTAGCAAAGATGAATTTTATTGATATATATATTTTGTTGCATTACATGTATGATGAGTTATTTATCCACAAAGTGTTGGATTGTGTTATGTTAAATCATCATCCCACAGTAATTTTAAAATGCTTAGATGTGTACATGCATATGTGTGCATTTTCTTTTTTTTTATATTTGTTACTGCTAGTAACACATATATACATATAGTAAAAGAAATTCGAATTGATTTAAAGTATAATTTTGCTTTGTCTCTGTGTGCGTTTGATTTGTATACAATCGCACACTCATAAAATATTTAGATAAGCAGTGAGAAGGATGTATAGATAGACATACATGTACATCTATTTTTTTTTTTTTTTGATATTAGATGAAATAAAAATAAGGTTTATTATGTGTGTGGAAAGAAACTCAGACTACTTCATTCAAGGGTATCTGTATGAAAATAGTGAGGGGAGTTCCATAAGTAAATTGAATCAATACTGCTCATAGATTTTTGTCTTATTATAATGCTGGGGTAAATGGTGGTGGTTTATTTGGGAAAATAAATATTTGTTTTTGTTTGTAAATTATTTCATTACAAGTATTTCATTTATTTCTCTCTCTCCATCAAGACTATATACATAATCCAAAAGTTATCTGAGATAGAGATGATTGGGCTAAATTCATGGGACACTACTTTATCGGGTTATTAAAAGTTTGTTATTGTGCTGATATCTTTCTTTATTTATTAGTTTCATATGTTTGTTGATAGTTGTATATCCTTTCGGGAGACTTTTTTTCTTTCCAGAAGTGGCGCATAAAGGCCAGGTTCAAATTCTGCCTTTCAAAGGTATGCGGCAGCCAACATCCTGATATCTATAAGTGTGCGATAGAATTTTGGTAAGAGAGGGATCAGGATATATAACCAGCTCTGGTTTGATCTCTCTCATTTAAAAATTCAATTGGTTAACTTTAAGTCATTAGTTTCCAAGTTTATTATTGAATTTATTAGAATGCCGTATTCTTCTGCGCAACAGTAACTTCATGTTCAGTTCTGTGCCATGGTAAGAATCCGCAGGATAGGTATCGATCGGTACAATATATTAACAATAATAAAAGAAAAAACTTGGCATCATAAGATTGGGCAACTTCCATAATTTTTCTTAAGATTTAATATGTCATTTGTTATTTTAAAACAATAGACCAATGATTGTTTAAAGTTGAAATATATTTTTTGCAGATATGGCGACTTAACAAGTGTATTATATTAAGCTGTAATATTTAAAAATAAGCAATCACTAATAATACTGTGCCATTGCTTACTACTGTATATCTCGCATATATTTACAGTGAAGCAAAGATAAATTAATTTTGAAGCAAAGATGAGCAAAAAAAAAAGGCAAATGATTGGCATAAAGCCAATAACTTATACAAAAATATATTTTGTTTTTAACCAATTTCATTATAAACTTTTAAAATAAAAATATGAATAACTTAAAACACTCTTCATTACAACTTGCTAAAAATATAATATGGATAGACTTTCCTTAAAATCCCATGTAGTTTTTTTTTTTTAAAAAAAAGATCAGACTTTATTAAAGCAATCACCTAAATGTATTTTTGAATAAACTTATTGCTATATCTAGCTGATTTAAGAGTGCACTTCCCACGAGTACAAATCAATACTAACAGTTAATATTTAAGTAATTCTTTCCTTACGATCCTTAATAGTGTTTAATTATTTACATATATATAATAGTGCTTAATTATTTACACATATATATAATCATTTACATTATAAAGCCCGAAGGCATACACAAATAATAATTAAGATCAATATGATCTTTAAGTGTCCTAGCTGATTGTTCTCACGTTCGGAGGTCAGCCCTCCGCATTTGAAGTCAGTGTGCCATGGGAGACGATCTGCCCCAACATATATGTCCGTGTGCACAGATGAAACTCCAGGCATTAAGTATCTCTCTTCTTCTTCCAATTTGTACTAAAGGCAGTTCAGTGTCTCTGAATCCCTGCAAATGATTGGTTAATCCTCTGCCCATCTGATCAGATGATTCTTCTTTTCCATCGGAATTTTAATATTATCTTTCTGCCTTTTTAATTAATCGGTTATTTGTAGATTGTAGTTATCTTAAAAAGGAATCTTAAGTCGAATTCCTTAATTTGTTTCATTTGAATAACGACATATTCTACTCTTATTAATTAATCTATTGTTCATTTTAGAAATTAATCTTTTTCTAATCTAAAGACTATTTAATTTCTACTTTAAAAGAATAAATCTTTTCAAGTTCTGTAATATTTTTAACTTATTATTTTTCTCTCTATAAGTTTTTACAATTATATATACAGGATATATGTATGTGCATTTTAAACATACACATACATATCACTTATTTACAGCACAAGTAAGAATTATAACATTGAAACATTTTATGCAAATATTAAAGAAACACTTCCATTCATTGAGCTTAAATGCTGTGAATACTGGGTATGTTAAGATTAACAAGTTCATTAACTAATAAAAGTTAAATTTATAAACAAGTAAAAAGAAGAATTATATCAGTGAATTCATCATCAAATTCAGGAATACAATAATGAATGTGTTATTGAGCAGCTTGAAAAACCAAATGACAAACGATCATTATAAAAAGAATGCTATTCTTAAGATTATTAAGAATCAATTTGCTTAATAATTTTATAAGCCATAAAAAGTTAATACTTTTATATTTATTTTTCGTCTACTCAATTTTTTACACACATGTTTTGCTTCGTGTAAATGATAATTTTCAGAACTTCGTTATTTGTTTTTTTAAAAAAAAGCCATTTCCCTAGAATGACATTTATTTTCAATTTTCATATTCCATTACTTCTCATGAAAAGATTTAACCAATTCATTGCTGCTTATCTTCTACTTAATATCAAGCCATCTGAATATTATATAACCATTAAAAAAAAATACTATTTCCAATAGGCATAATAGTTTCCCAAATAAATAACTTCCCTATTTTAATAATGTCAAAATTTAATTTGTGAAATAATTATTGCAATGAAACATTTTTTTCATTCTAAAACATTAGTAATTTCTGAAATGATATTATATAACTAAAATAAAGAAATAAAAATCTTTTCTAAATAGAATGCAATTATAAACAATACCTTTGTGCTAACAGAAGGTTTTACTTTGGAAAATGCCTTCTCAAAATCTTCCAAAGATACACATATATTTACAGGTGTCGTTGGTTGATCAATAAACTTTTTCAAAGCTATTACAGAAGCTTCCTGGACAAGAGACGCTAAATCAGCACCCCTAAAAAAATAAACAACAATAATAAAATAATTCTTTTTTGTACTTATAAAAAAATCTATCATTAATATATATTTACAGACTCATTTTACATATTTCTTAATATTTAAATACAAGTATGATTTATAGATTTGGAGTTTAGATGTAATTATAGGGGATTTGAACACAGATTTTCAAGCTCCCTTCGGTTAACCGCTCTATATATTAGAGATTATTTAGCTTTTTCACATGTGTGTTCACATTTATTGGTTGTACGAGATAATATGGATAGCTAAAAGGAGCTTGAAAGTCTGTGTTCAAATCCCCTATAATTATATTTCTTAATAGTATATAACTATTGAACATATCTTATATAATCACATTTTATCTAAAAAATTACTCATATTTGTAAATAAAATTATATTTATTTTTAAGAATATGACTATCTGTTTTATTCTTTATATAGATAGTAGTTAAATTAATTTTTTTAACATTTAGCTATCTCTTGATTTTTGAAGTAATTTTATTAACATATATAAACTAATTTATCAATGTTTTTTTTAAAATTATATTTAATTAACATTAATTCTTTATATTTATCGTTTACTATTAATTTTTCCAGTACATGATGTTTTTATTTTATAACATATATCCATTCCTTCTATGTGAACATATAAATCAATATTTTATTTATCATATATATATATTGTTTCAGATATGTTCCAATGAATTTTCTATTTCTCCAATATATATATATATTTTTCTTTTTAATATTTTTTTTTTTTTGTTATATATTTATAAGTTAATAGATCTATTACATTTAGTTTTATTTTATTAAAATATTTATGTTTATTAATCAAATATAATTAATAATCATAAAAATTAATTAAACATAATTTAGAAGTATAACATTGATGAATTAGACTTTTTATTATTATATATGTAATTATTTAAAAAGTCAAAAGAGGACACAAAATACAAAAATCTAACTATATAAACATGACTGAACTATCATCTATCAAAAACATAAAACTGATAAAAATTTTATAACAAAATTAAAATTGTAAATAAAAAGCTGTGAGAAAGTATTAATAAATTATTTTTTTTATATATACATAAGATTTTTGAAATTATTTTTTAAAAATTGTTTTGTTACAGAGAATGTACTGAGTAATAAAACAATAGTAAAAATATTGGTCACATCTATTTCTAAGTGTGTATTTTGAATCGTTAGGTTACTGTACTTTATCAGCAAAAAGTTTGACATTATTTGCATTTATCTTTTTAAACATGTCAATTATCTATCCATAATTATTTCTGAACATTGACCAGAAGCCATAAGTATTTTGTGAATCTGCCATTTGATTCACTAATCTTTAAACTAGTAAAGACAATCTTCGTTTAAATGAGAAATATTAAAATTACACAATAGTGAGAAACTAGTCTGTAAATTTATACTTGGTGATATGAAATAGTATGAAAATATTTACACTTAATATGAAGCTTATTTTAAATATTGGATCCCCAGCTACAAGACTTCATTTGTTTCAATATACATATGTATAAGCTTCCACTAAAACTGAAATATTTCAACACCTAACCTATCGTATAAATTCTTTTCATTTCAGTAAAATAATTTTAATAGATAAGCACTTATAATAAATTTTCAATAACAAGTTGAAAATTTGAAAATATAAGACTGTCTAATGGTAATTGTGATTCAGTCTGCATTATTCAATCACAACACAAACTTATTAACTACTGAAAATCTAAATGAAATAATTGCCTAGAGTAAAATCAGAAAAATTCTGATATAAGAATACACAATGAATTAATCTTTGCAGAATATTAGAAAATGAACCATTTTTAATCAGAATCATAAAATATTCTACCTATAAATTAAGAGATATTATACATCAACAAAATTAATACAATTAGTTAAAGATTGTAAAACTATAAAGGCCAATAAATTGGTTAAGAATCCATAGACATTTTAGTAAATGAAATCTAGAAATTACAAAAAAGCATCAATCCATTGAATGTAATTTAATGTTTATCACTATAGCTATTTAACTGTTTATTAAGCTAAAAAGAAGTTAAAAGCCTTCAAATTAAGTTTCACTATATATTTCTTTGTCTGAGCAAAAGGTCTTGGATGGATTTTAAATTGAAAAAATAAAAATGACAGTTGGGCTAATTGCATAGGACTGGTGAATTCCGCCAAATCTGATAAGTAAAAGCAAACTATGTTTTTGTCAGTTATGTTCATTACCGGCTTCCCTGAACTCTCTTCATCAGTGAAGCTTTCTCCGCCCTCAGAAAAACGTTTAATTCATTTGTACACTGCTATTTTCTTCATGACATTATCCTCATAAACTTCATCTAACATACCTCCGATTTCCTTCCACTTTTACCAACTTTAACAAGAAATTTAAAATTGCTCTAATTCAAGATTCAACATTATTGCAAGAGTGCACAAAAATATGAAACATAATAAACATCATTCGGCAAGTCTGCCACATACTGACATGGACACAGCTGTGAAATACTGATATACAAGGTTATGAAATCTCGAGTTATTTGTACAGTACTGCCAATGGAATCGCAGGGTGGCAAGTTTGCAAAAAATTATCAGAACTCGTATATTACTTTTTTTACAATGATGTCTGAATGCATATTACGGATTTAAAATTAAAATAATAAAAAAAATTTTGAAGAAAAAAAAAAAAAAAATGAAAATACTTACGAAAAACCATCACATCTATTATCACTTGCAATTTTATTAAGTTGGACATCTTTTGCCATTAGTGGTTTGGTACCATTCTGTATAAATATATATAAACATTATATGCATATACATATGGTAATTAAATTACAAATAATTATTTGCACATTAAACCATACATACTTTTGTTAAAGCCTTTAAAATATCAATTCTGTTTTCTGGTGTAGGTAAGCCTACATACAATATTTTATCCAATCTTCCTGGTCTTAACATAGCTGGATCAATAATATCTAAATAGAAAAAAAATTATAATATACAATAAGAAGCTTTATTACATATATATAGTACAGACATATAGTGAAACTTTAGATGATTTATTTGTTAATAGTGGTCTTCTTTTTTAAAATGATTTTAAAAAATACATTTAAAATTAAAATCATAAAATATTATGATAAATAAACCTATAACTGAAAACATACTAATAAAAGAAATAAAAGTAATTATGTGTCAATTTTATTTTAAAACAAATCGTAACCTGTAATAACGCTATACATGTCAAAATTTTAAATAAATATTTTTATTTTTTTATTTAAAATAAGCACCACTATTAAATCATTCCAAAGAATTTGACTTGTCTTATTATATTTATATAAATATTTTTAATGTACAGGAAGTCCATTATTCTTCCTGTCTTATGATCATTTGTAGAACAATATGATAAAATCTATTTCACGAAGTAGAAATTTCAAGAAGATATTTTACAAAATACATTATTTCACAATGCTTAAACTAAAAAAAAAAAAGAAAAAATTTGCTCACATGCACACAAATGTCAAAATAGATTTAAAACTGGACAAAGGAGGTAGGGATTATAAGAATTTTTGGTAAAAAATATTCAGTAATCATCTAAATGCAAAAACTACATTTAAAATTCTAAAATAAAATCATAGAGCAAATAAAAATTTAATGAAAGTTTAAATAAAAAAAAGAAAGATATCTTTCATTTGCTAAACAGATTTAATATTTGAATATAAGTATGGTGTATATACTTAAGCTAGATGTAATTAAAGAGGATTTGAACACTAACTTTTAAGCAAAACAATGTCTTTTTTGCTATTAAATGTTTAATTTTCTTTAAAACTAAGCAAAAGAAATTTAATATAAAATTTTATTTAGCTGATATTATAATACAAAATAAGTTTTAAATATTGACTACGAGATAAAAAGCATTAAAAAGATAAAAAATTAATGTTAACACCTTTAAAATGCAGTACTGCCAAGTATTCAATTATCAATTATTTTAAAATAAATTAAAAAAACCCACTACATTATTTAAAAAAAGAAAGTTGAAAACATGAAAATCAAGTGATAACTCGAATTTATATAAAATGTTTTACCTGGTCTGTTTGTTGCTCCTATAATAAAAACTTTTTTACGTGTTTCTAAACCATCCATCTCGGTTAACATTTGGTTTACAACTCTTACACTAGCCCCATTCTGAAATAATACATATTTAGACACATACATATTAAACCTAAGTTTTTTTATATGCTAAAAATATGAATAGTTTACATCTGCTCTCCCCCTCCCAAATAAAATTCACATCGAATAAAATAATTAACAACTAAAAATTATACAACTAATGATCTTCGGTGATTTCTATAACTAATCTTTCTAGCAACAACTAAAGCACCCATATTAAACAATGATGGCAGGTGAGATTCAGTCAAAATATCAGTGCTAACCATTCATACAGAAAAATCAAAAAAGATGTTAATAAATCTTCTGTATTCTGTTCAAAATATTTATTTTACAAACCTCCAAAAGTTTCTTTCATAATCATCTCAGGCTTGACTTTTTTATAAACCAATAATATTAAAAAACAACAACAATCAATTTACAAAACTTTTAATTAAAGGGGATTTGAACACAGACTTTCAAGTTTCCTTCAGTCATCCACTGTCTTATATAACTGATACACATAACCACAAACATGTGAAAAAGATAAATGATTTTCAATATATGTATTTCATGTTGAACTAGCACTCATCAGTTGGTCTAGACTATCATCTCTCATGTGCATATATAATTAGTGTTTGGTTTATATTAAGATAACAAATCTACACCCTTTAATGGACAAGCTTCAAACCTCTCCACTCTCCAGCCATCCATATCACAGATAATCTGATGATGGAATGCTCAAAGGCTCTTGTTGATGCCAATCTTATAGTCATACCCATGTTGACCTTAAGTCACTCTGACTCTCAAATGTAGGACCTTAATGTCCATTTAGATACACACAAGAAGGATGGGCAACATACATGCTGAATATATAATATTTAAATACAAGTATATATACTTAAGCTAGATATAATTAAAGAGGATTTGAACATATATATATATAATCAGTGCTCGGTTTATATTAAGATAGCAAATCTGCAAACTTTAAGTTTGTATTGGAGATTATTTATCTTTTTCACATATGTATGGTCATGTGTATCGGTTATATAAGATGGAGTGAATGACTAAAGGGAGCTTGAAAATCTGTGTTCAAGTCCCCATTAATTACATCTAACTTAAGTATATACACTATACTTGTATTTAAATATATAACTTTTAGTAAAAACTAATTTTCTCCCACATGTAGGAATCAATCATAATTTGAAAAATATATTAGCAGCTTCAAGAATTGCAATATAGTGAACAAAAAAAAGCCCTATCCTTGGAACAACTTCATGTAGGCATGATCAAAATTGTGCATATTGTCACACTTATCTGACAGATCACTATGATATTTCTGATGTAATAAATGGCATCTGAAAACATTTCTACTGAAGATTTCCTAGATATTATATACTGTAATTGCTTATATCATAACATGGTATAATTTTTAAAGCTCTGAGTCTTTAAAGTATTTATCTAAAAATTCTCTAAAAAGTCTGAACTATCTTCTTAGTCACTCCATTTGCCATTAATATTAGTTATTACAATATCTAGAGATGAAAGACAATCCATTGGCAGAAACTAAATTATTGAATCCATGAGGCAACATTTGTAAAAATGCTGACATCTAAGTTCCAGAATAATGTACCCACCACCTAATGCATATATAAATAACCAAGTTTAATTAACAATTAGCAGATAATATTTGTGACTGCATTGCTAGTTATTATGATTTTAGATTTCAGTATTTCTCTTTAAATTAGTATCAGAGATTATCTTAACTATCGCCAAGATTAGTATTAAGCTGTATGTATGGCTAAAAACTATTTGGATAAACATTTCAGTGTCATTGTAACCTTCTGAGATCTTGCTTTCTTACATTACAAGAATGTGTGTTTTTATTTTTAAACAACCTTCACACCAAACACTCATTCTTTTCAAATCATAGGAATAAAGATACACACAGGAAAGAGAAACATGAATAACTCCATGCGTATGTTTAATTTAAAAATCAAATATGTTAATCTTTATCTAAGGTTTAAAGTTTATATCTGGATAGAGACAATCTCTAGTTTAGTAAATGATTAGTGACAATCATTATTTATCTGGAGGGGATGGAATCAACATTGTGGGTGGGGTAATTTGATATTTGTAAATCAAAATATAACAATTTATTTTTGCCAGTTGAGGATTAGACCTTTTCTAGAAATTTTTTCCAAATAACATTTAATTTATTAAATTCACATCGATGAGACTTTAAAAAGGTACCCATAGCACCTCTAATAATCTCTGGCCCTATTGTCAATTTTCATCAGAATAGGCACTTCATTAAAATTAGTTCTATCTAAAAAAGTTTTGACTATGGTATATTAACCCATTTATTTAATCCCATAATAGGAACATTCTTGAAAATTTTCTTAATTTTTTGAACCCACGTTACAATGACATCAAGTTCATTATGGAAATAGAGAACAATAAACAACTTTCTTTCTCGATGTATTAGTTAAAAGAAATAAAGATGGTTCATCATCAAACAGAACATACAGAAAATAAATGCACATTTAACAATAGTTCATTTATTTTCTATAGCTAAAACGTTTTTAGGTACATAATTAAAAACTTTTCTGATGGTAATCACATACATTGAGGTTTGCACAGACTAAAAAGATATTATTTGACAATAATGTTAATGAAGTTACATCATGCAACAAGAAAAAAAACATTGGTAATTCAGGA
This sequence comes from Epiperipatus broadwayi, assembly GCA_028023455.1. Taxonomy (NCBI): domain Eukaryota; kingdom Metazoa; phylum Onychophora; class Udeonychophora; order Euonychophora; family Peripatidae; genus Epiperipatus; species Epiperipatus broadwayi. Next base: position 13,663,505 of record JAQFVV010000010.1, on the reverse strand, counting down.
CTTAAAATGCTTTAGTTCTAATTTAGATATCACTAATAATGTTTTCACTAGAAACAATATCTCTATATATTTGTAATGCTCTTATAAAAAAAACTGGTGAAATATTTCCATGCTTCAAGAATAAAAAATTTCAAGGCATTTGTAACATTCCATATCAAATCAGTTGCCTTTCATTCATTACATGGAATCAATATAAGGAAAGAAGTCACAAACTTACAGTTAAAGAAATATATAATGCATTAGCATTAATATATTAACTTTTTTTAAGACAAATAATAAAATTAAGCAATTATTCAATGTTTTTCTCTGATAATGTTTTTTTTTTTGCAATAACACTTCTTTGTCATATGCAAGTACAAACAAATCCATACAGTATGCTTGCCACTATGATATGATAGTATAATGGCATAAGTAATAATCTATTCAGTACTTTGTTCCATGGAAACAATTTTTAAAATGAATCAACAAAATAATACAGTATAAAGTAGATAGTTATAATAGTTTATAAAGAATTTTGTCTTGTATCCTGAATAAATTGTACAACATGGTAAATTTTATTATTTTCTTTCAAGTATAATTAAAAATATTTGTATTAAAATTATTAATATATCAGTAAGATAAAGTAGAGCAGAAAGAAGACCCTTTGATTTCTATTTGAGATTTTAAAGGAACTGAGAAAGGCAAATTCCTAGTCTCCACTCAATATGTTCTTGTCACAGCAACTGTTTTATTATATAATTATTCATATAATAAATGAACATGGATGCATCATCAACACGCATCACCCAGCATGGTGAGTATATTGACTTTTTACCTCTGAGTTTAAGATCTTAAGAGATATTTACAATTATAACAGACAGAATTAAATTATGGCCTTATTCCCAGGAGGTTCTAAAATCGCCAACCAAGGCAGCAGTTGGCAGTCAAAGATAAAGAATAATAAGAATCCCATGTGGACCCAGGCTGCCATTCGATGATGACTTTATTTGGGTACAAGTGAAGGGTTAGGGTAAGTAGATATTAATAATAAACACATAAACATTTATTCTCAAATTTTAATTATGCAAAACAAAACCCATGAAAATAATAAAAGAAATTAAAATTACATTCTTAATAACTTTACAAATTCTTTTGATATCAGGCACAATATTATAAAAGTGAATCCTCATATTCGATATAGCTTCAAGACTGTTCCTGTACTATGATTTGGTTACAGCATAATATAAAAATCCACCTTGCATAAATATATCACTGTAAAAAGAAACAAAACTTGAATAACTAATTTTGACACATTGGAGTACTCTTCTGTTAAAGTTGGCCAGAAATCATTTAATGGCAGTTCCTCGTATTTTTGTTTTAAACCAGTCAATAATTAAATCAATTACATTTTCATAATCACTTGCATTGAAGCCTATTGACTTTCATATCACTAAATGAATTCCAAACCCAGGAATTGTCCTCAACAAATTTTGGAAAATATTGCAAAAGGCTTGATTATAAGTCATAAAAGTATAATAAAATTACATTGGAAACTTCATCATCTACTTTAGAATTTACTTCAGTTAAAAATTCATGTAAATTAGAAAAATAATCAGCATTATTCCGTTCAACTATATAGAAATCCAGATTTGTAACTTCCTACCAAAAGACAATTTTATTTCTTGCATTAAAAATTGTAATATTCTTTGCTTGTAATGATAACTTAATTTCATAGCAATTAGTAAAAATATCTGTCAAATATTCAAGCCTCATCAACTATGAAGGATGTGTTAAAAGTTCAATGAAATTTATCTTAAATAATTTGACATAACCCACCACCCCTCTCCACCAATTCACTATAAAGTCTCAATAGTACTTTTCCTCTGGATAACAATTTCATTTCAGTATATAATAAAAGTGCAGTATATTCACTACTCATTTATCACACAAAATTTTAAATAATCTGGATTGAAGGAGTCAAGATTTTACATAGTTGATAATTTTTATGACTTCATCCCAAAGTTTTTAAGTATGATAAAAATTTATTTGTTACTAGTGCTCGCCTATGTAAAGCACCGTACCTATTTGTAGCTTTTATAGCTATTTGCAGAATGTTACAATTCCATCTTTCCTACCATTTCTTGAGCATCATCTGTACAAATATCGATGCACTTCGCCCAATTGATTTCCTGTTATTTAATGCAATTATAAATACAGTTGAAAATATCTTCTTCAGTAGCTTTCTTGTTGATATTCATATGAGAAAATCTTATTCAATTCTATTACCAAATATATAACCAAAAAATACTAGTAATACAATTGAAATAAATCGAGATACTGCCAAATCTCTAGCGCTCGTTAAATACTTAACCGACAGCCAATCAGATATCAGGGATAGCCGTCTAAATGACATCCAAACCCAAACACACAACAAAGATTTACAATGAGTTCTGCTATATCTGCAGACTCAATTCGTAATACACATTCACTGCAAAGCTTAAGTTGATGAATTAGCTCTTCTATGACAGCAGAAAGATCTTTGAAGCAGCATAAACAGCATCATTTGATAATTGTAATGTATCTAATTTTTTAGCAGACTCATCGTTTAATATGCATGATACAATGTCTTTCGCACAGGCCTATATAATGTTTCTCCAATTGTATGAGCTACACCATTAAGTGCAATGCAGTACCTCAAGCAAAAAAAACTTTCATTTTCAGCAATTGTAATAATTTGAAGATTAGATTCTTATAACAGATCATGCCATCTCTTTGTAATCAGCAAATTTTGTTTTTTAGTGCCTTTAGAGTCTAATTGGAACCAATGAACTGTGTGCTAGTATTTTATTACATAAAACAGACAATGCAGTAAGAACATTTGCATTGCCAATATATGTAAATCCACAAATTAAATAACTTTCGTGTATTTGCTTTGATATGCTCTTAGATGATGTTGCTTTTAAATGTTAAATTTTGAAGAAATCATAGTTTCTCCTCGAATCATAGATGTCTCAAAAGAAGTACTTGCCCATCTTTGTTTTAAAATCCCTCTCTTTAACCAAGAATCCATGGAAAATTTTTGAAGAATATTTAAATTCTGATATTAGTCATAGAAACAAAAAAGTATTATAAAAAAAGACTGCAACACACAAAAGTAAACATGAAAGAAAAGTATTCTATAATGTAAAGGCAATTATAATAAAAATAAATTGAGAAAATGTTTTAGAAACAAAAATTAAAAGATTGCAAAATAGACAAGATTGTAATACATAAAACAATTCAAATCTATAATAAAAATAAATATGTAATGTAACTACAATAAGAAATAATTTATAATTATTTAAAAATAATAATAATAATAAAAAGTTCAGTTACAAAATTTACGGGAGTCAATTCAAATCTATTATAATAAAAGTCAAAAGTACTAATAGAGGCTTATAATAAATAAACTTACATATTAAGCAAAATAATACAATGATGCATTTAATAAATAAGTATTGTCATGAATAATATTTGTTCAACTGGCAAAGTCAACACCTGCTTACTCTGATAGATTATTAACAACTGTTGATGTCACAGCCAGAGTTGGGCACACGTAGATTGCCCCACTAGCGCATTTCATCATATTTCAATTTGGTGCAATATTTAAAATCATGAGGCTTATATTAATATTTATATTTTGATTGATTATTTATTAACCTTCATAATTTTTCATGGTACACATTCATTTTTTTTGCAGAAACTGTTGTTCAAAGAAATAGTTTGAGAAGCGCTGTTATATACAATGCAAAAAAAAAAACCCTGAAAAGATGTATGTTAAAAAGATCAAATGAAATATGTGGATAAAAAACAAATCTGCATTACTGGCTTCACTGTAAGAATTAAGAATCGGGAATAAAGATGGGTTAGCATGTTGTTACAAGAGATGATTATAAATAGATAATTGAAATCACAGATTGGCTTGCAAAAGATTTAATAACTATATTTACCAATGCTTACTTATGGATATGAAAATTATATAGTAATAAATTACAAGTGTCAAATTAACTCAACCCACATCTTTGATACCATCCACTTTAGATACATATAGTAATGACAATTATTAATTATTCACTAAAAAAATATAAGAAAAAAACAAACAAAATAACCCATAATATCATCAATAAGAAGGATAATTAAGAAAGTTTCTGGAGTAATGCAGAGAAATGAAATAATATATATCTGAAGTACTGGAATAAACCCAGAAAGATCATCTTGTACATAATTATGTAATTATTAATAGATTATGATCATTTCTTTTCTTCTAAAAATTCCAGCTATTTGCTTAACTACAATGCTGTGATTCCTATATTCAATATTTGAAATACTTAATCCAAATAATGTTCCCTTTATGCTTATCAAGGATCATAAAATGTGCTTAATATTATTAGCATTGGTTCTATTTAATCCTCTTTTAGTAATCTGTTGGCTATCAGATTTTTACAAGAATTGATTATCCACCTTACAGAAACAAGCAATATCTTATCTATAAAAGGGCATTCTTACTATTAACTTTTATATCAAAACTTATTAACTATTGTATATCAACTCTGTATCAAGAAAATTATTTTCAGAAACCATGCAATAAAATTAATTAGCATCTTAGTAATTGTAATTACAAATAAGTTGCCACAATTTAACAAAGCCAAATTTGATATATTTTACTTACTTGCAGCTTTTATACTAGTCATTTCATTTCTATAATCTTTCCTACATATAAAACTAACAAACATTATAAAAGAGGAAAAAAATTGTTACAATATTATAATCTTTTTTTGAAGCTGATGTTGACTAAATATTAAGCACATCCTATAGGGTCATAAATAGTGTTTGCTTTTAGATATTCTTTCTTTTAGCCTCTATTATATAATATTAATCCTACAAAACAGATTTCAATATAGGAATATAAAAAAAGATCATTTTTTGAAGATATGATTTCTGTATTATATAAATGATGAATGCATACCTCTAGTTGAAATTCAAATATAGTGAATGAATACAAACAAATAATAGAATATTTCAACAATGTTATCCACATTTAAAAATACCAAGTCGATTATCAATTTGTAACTTAATAGGTAAGAGAATTCCTTTTACCTATCTTGTTCAATTCAGACTACGCTTCTTAATACATGTAGCGCTGTTCTAGCATTGGTTTGTACTCATTTACTATATTGGGGTTTTGAACTAGTGTTGTGCATTCCTTGATTTATGGAATTTTTTCAAAGTGTAAATTATTAATTGTGCTTTGTATACAGAATATGAAATATGTTAGTCTAATAACTTTTAAGATCTACACTTATTTAAATTGCTTATAATCAGAATAGTCTTGAAGTCAATATACTCATCAACTTGCAATTTAATAGGTAAAAGGAATGGGTATTTGTAAACTATTTACTGTACAGCCTATGGTGGCGCTGTTTTTGTGTAAAAACACACAATAATACCGCTTTCGCGGCCAAACCTTACGGCTAATACACGACTAGCGATCGTATTAGCCGCTTAACAAGAGACAATAGATGTAGTGGTTAGAATCCGCGGCCAATTACTTCCGCAGTCTTAACCGTACGTCTAAAGTAACAACACTAGATGATCGTCTAGTTTGCCGCTTATTTCATCGCGGCGTGAATTCCTACACATAGGGATCAAATTTGTATTCTGGCTTGAATTTAATCTGAGGGTGTGTGCACTGGAATGGTTTGCAACTGTTTGTTTATTGATGTTTATGATTTTCTATATTTCCCAACTGAGATCTTTTGGTCTACTAGTAATTATCAGTGTATTCTTGAGATTTGTCCGAGCTTTTTTTTTTTGGTGTTAGTTGTTATTTGGAACCCAAAAAAAGTATGTCAACGTCTCTGTCAGACGATTGTAGTTGTTGGCGAAAAAGTACCTTTTCTGTCGCGACTCGGACGAGAGTAACAAAAGAAGAACAAAATGGCTACCACGTTATTGCAATCGGGGGGTGTCCGAAAAAAGCGAGAAAAAGATGACGCAGTTGATTCGGTTTAGTCATACGTGGTGAATAAAATTTATTTGATTTAAAAGAATCTGTGTTTTGTTTGTGATTCTTTTGATCTGTAAGTCGATTAATTAACACCCAGAATGTCAGTGTTCAAAGGGTAGCAGCCGAAGTCGAGTGTGGCGGAGTTGGTCGGACAGCTTCGTATTCTTCTCAAATCAATCGACAACTTTACGCTTCTTTCAGTCAGAAGAGAATCGACTATCTTGATGGATATATTAGTCAAAATACCAAACAATTCTTTTCGTTTATAAGCAAATACGGACATCTGACGCGGAGTTCGTTGGACAGCTTTGACTTTTTTTTGTTTGCTAAATCAATTAACAGCAAACCCCCGCATTTTTAACAAATTCAAAAAGAAAGTGTCGATTCTAATTTTAAATAACAAAAAAAAAGACGTCTACTTAAAAAAAAAAACCAGTATATTAAAAGCAAAAAAAAAAAAAAAGTCATATGTAAAGCAAATTGTGTATATTTGAGATATTCCAAAAAAAGAGTTAAAACTGTCCCTTATACTTTTAAATGTATCGAATCCAAACCAAAAAAAAAAAAGATATCTGTAAAAAAGAAACAGTAGATTTAGAATGGAAATCCAAAAAAAAAATAAAAAAAAGGCGTATGTCAAAAATTATGTACTTTTGAGATCCAAAAAAAAAAAGTCAAAGTGTCCATTATAGTTTTAAATTTATCAAATGAAAACAAAAATAAAATAATTATGTCCAAAAAACAACAACAACAACAATATATTAAAAAGAAAAAAAATTACAGCCGTATGTCAAAATACGATCTATTAGAGAAAAAAAAAAAAATCTAGCGGCCTGGTAATGTTATATCGCTCTGTTTTTAACTAGAAACAGCGCCACCAAAGGCTGCACAGTTAATACTTTACAAATACCAAGGAATCTATTTATCTATGTTGCTTGATCCAAATTTTTTGTTTCTAAATCCAAATAATGCTGTTGAAATATTCTAGGACTGGTTTGTATTCATTTATTATAAAAAGTAATACAAATATATACATTACTGTTTTGCTGTTAGTGGTTTAAAAGTAGTAAAATTACTTATCTGGAATAAAAAATCCTGTCAACATATCATTTCCAATGCTCAAATGTCATATTGCTTTCTAGCAGCCAATCATTCATTTTTTTTTTTTAAACTTTATATGCAAATGTTTAAATTATTTGGAAAAGTTCAGTAAAAATTATTCTTATTCATTATTTCTAATTACTCAATTAAAGGCTTTAAAGAAGTAGTTTTATGAAGTTCACTTTTTAAAATTTTAAATGATTTGAAAGCTTTTAAAATAAAACATATTAGTTTTTTTTTTATTGTTATTTACTCCTTTCTACTTTGATCTTTTCTTTATTTAAAATATTACATTTATATTTTATTTTGTTTAAATATTATAAATACAATAATAGAAATAATTACTTCTGCACTATTTATTCTGTTTGGACAAAGTGCGTCTAGTTCATCAAAAAATATGACACAAGGAGCAGAATTTTGCGCCCTCTGGAAGACTTGTCGAACTGCTCTTTCACTCTCACCAACATACTGAGATCGTAAAAAAAAAAAAAAAAAATCAATCAAATAAATAACAACAACAACAACAACAAAAAACAACTAAAAAAAAAGGAGATTTATTTTTAAAAATAAATCTATTTTTACGTACGTTTATTTATAGACCGTGAATAAATTAATTACTATAAATTAATAAATATCAATACAATAATCTACGAAATAAAATAAAAATATTTAAAGTTTTACAATATGGCATTTTATTGGATGTCATCATAAATATTGAAAATAAATATAATAACTATTTGTACACAATATTTTCAAATATCAGAAGTTGAACATTTACAAAAATGTCATTTCTTTTTAATTAAAAAAACGTAGCTCGTAGATATAGTTCCTTAATTCTCTGCTTGCAATGTATACAGATTCCTCAACAATCTATGATCCTAAATGAAGAATGTACATCTGTCACCATGAATAATAATATAAAATAAGAGAGCATTACAGTATACTAATATTATTTGATTTTATATTATATACAATATCCAAAGCATAGCAAAAAAAAAAAAAAAAACTCGTTATAAAGGAATTTAAAGTGATAACATTTTCATTAATTAATTAAAATATTTTTTTTTTACTTTTCTCAATTGAGAATTGAATCACGAACCTATTTTGTAAAAGCGGTAGTAGCACTGAAACTAGAAAATTATTTAACATTCAAAATAACAGATGTTAAGAGTGCTACATTCTATATCTCAGAAGTATTCAAACTAAGGTTCTTGGACCACAGCAGCTTTTGAAATATGATAAAATAAAAAATTAAATAAAAAAAATTTCAAGCTTTATATTTATCTAGTGGTCAAGAGATTAAAAAATAAGATTAATGTTATGAGTAAATTTAATAAAATAATAAATATTTCAAATATCTGTTTTATTCATTTATTTTTAGCTATATAAGCACTTGTATATTTCTCTTAAATGTTTTCTTAGTGCATTACTGCAATAATATGCTCTATATTTAAATAATAATAAGCCAGGGATTTTACAGATAGTTGTAAATCGGGTATTTAAATCTCTGACATATCTGATGAGTTTATAGGTTATATCCAAAATACATATATAGTAAAAGAAGATAGCCTGTAACTTTTATGCTGGATAATAGTTTATAATCTAATAAGATTAGATCTATGACTAGTACACTATAAAAAACATAAATTTGATTGGTTTTCAGAATACAAAACAAAGATTGATAATAATGAATTAGAAGTTAACAACTACAAATATCTTGATTAGATTATTAATATAGTGAGAGCAAAATGGATGAAATTAATCATAGAGTTAGTGCATTAGATAGAAATAATCTAATACTAAAAGGAAATTAGATTATAATTTTTAAAAAGCTTTAATAGAAGTTAGTTCTTACAAAGCAATAGAAACTTCAGAATCCTTACTGAAGTATGGTGAATTGTCAATAGGGATATATGTGGGTAAGAGAATAAACAGGTGTTATAAAAAAAAAAAAATTAAAAGAGTATGAAATAGAGATGGTCTAAACAATGTGTTAAAAAAGATGATAATAGATGTATTGTTAAAATGTTAAATTGGATCACAAGAATTTATACAAGACCTAGAAAAATTGAAATTTGCTGTAGTGATATTGGAGAAGAAAAACTATGGGTCAGAAAAACGGAATTAAACTCGGAAAAACATTCACTCTGTAGTGGACTGATAATAGTTGAAAATCATGATGATGAAGCTAAAAATCGACATAATAAATATTTTAAACAAAAATAATAATCTTACCATATTTAGAAGTTCTGGTCCTTTTACAGAAATAAAATTTACACCAGATTCATTGGCTATAGCCTGCAATAATAATTAATTTAAAAAACAGTAAATTTCAAACTTTAACTAGCTGTAGATAACTAAATATATTTTATGTAAACAAAAATGGCAAAATTTAATAACACATTAAAAATTTCTCATTTAATAAAAATGTTCAGATCTTAATTTTTCACAACTGATTGATTTCAGAAAAATAATGATATTCAAATTCATAATTAACTAGGGCAAATTCTCTTAAAGTAGTAATAATATTGACTTGCATCCAAGTGTAATAAAACCATAAATAAAGATATAGATTAAATAAGAACAAAAAGTAATTTTATGTGAAAAAAATAACTTATGAATTAAAAAAAACCTGCAGAGTTAATGCTTATTTTATATTCAATAATAATAAAAAAAAGGATAATAAATGTCATCTTGCTTTTTATCCTAATAACTATTTTATTTTCAACTTTAAAAGAATGTTTACATAAACAATTTCTTTAACAAAATGATAAATGTTTTCAATTTCAATATTTGTAATAATTTTCAGTTTTATAAATGAATAACAGCTTCTATTTTTTTGTATCATTGCTACTAAAAAAAAATTAACACAAAAATGGAAATTTTTTTTGTCCAATGATCGATAATAAAAACTTGTTTTAGAAATAATCTCAACAATCATGTTTATTTTATCTGCAAGGCAAAACTCTCCATACAGTAGTGCCACCCTGTGCCAACCAGAGTAATCAATGGAATGCCAGAAGGCTTGTGCATAAAATCCCTATCTAATGCCTACTCATCCAATATCCCCTGACTAGTTTCTGTATGGAGAGTTTTGCCTTGTTTATAAACAAATATGTGCTAGTATAAGAGATGGTGATCATGTGATGCTTAATGGTTTATTTTATCTGGATAAATTTTTGCTTGAACTATATTTAATGCTTTAATTTTTTACAATTTTAAAAATAGTTTTGCTTTCAGTTTTATCATCAAAATATTTCTTACTGTAAGTTATAATAACAACTTCAGATACTGACTTATATTTTCAAATTTCTGGCAATATCTATATTTCTTTTACCATTGATTTTTAATTTTCCATTTAAGCTGCAAATGCAATAATCAAAATGCTTTATGATAACAGTAAAGAAATGCCTAGTATAATAAAAATGATCATTGTATTCTTCAATCAGTGGGAAATTGTGAAAGGATTTTATTTTGTGAACTTCCTGTCCATAAATGTTCTGTTTGTGAAACAGAAAATCTTTTTATTATATTTAACAATTACTCAATTGTGATCATGCAAAAGGAATGAATGAATAATTACACAAACAGGTCTTGGTAAATATTTTTCAGGCTAAAACCTTTTCCAAATAGTTAATAAATTCAAAAATATCATACAATTAAAAAACACCGACACCAATTTCATTCAGTTTATTTTTTAATTAGGATAATTATTAACAAAACAGATTACTTGGAATAATAAAAAAAAAATCTCTATATAGTACTTAAGTATATTATATAAATATACAAAATAACTTTTTTTTTATTACACTACAAAACAAAAACTAATTATATATATATATATCGTAATAAAATTCATTTAAATACCTTTGCTAATAATGTTTTTCCACATCCAGGAGGTCCACAAAGAAGAATTCCAGGAGGTGCAGTAATATTGAGTGTAGCAAATAATTCGGGATGTTTCACTGGAGCCTAAAACATTAACACGAAGTAAGTAATATAATATTTTACAATAAAATAATAAACTATTAAATTACTTACCAAGATAGCCATCTGCAATTCTTGTCTAATATCTGTAAGAGCGCCTATATCATTCCAAGTTACACCTGGTATAGTAGCAAATCCTTCTCTCATGGCTGACGGTTGGACAACCTTTAATGCTTGCTAAAAAAAAAATCATTAAAAAAAGAGAAGTTATTATTTACCATTGTATTATATTAATGTAGACATAAAATAATAATATTTATAATAAACTTTATACTCTATCAAAATATTTTTTTCACATTTAATGCTTACTTTTACAAAGTTTTAAAAATAACTTAAATCCACATGATTGAGATAAATTATATTAAAGACAGCTGAAAAGCATGCGAGTTTCTATATGCTTTAACCCTTTATCTTGTAATAATTTTATTTCAATTAAGGAAATGTGAAATAAAAAAATAAGCAGCAAATCTGGTGAATAATGAAATATTTAAAAAAACTAATCATTATTATTTTAATGCATTTCAATCTATTACATCTTTAATAATTACATAAAGTTTCTTATGTGATTTTATCTAAGAATCCTCAAGAAATGGAATATTGTGGATCCTATAGCACATACAGTGAGAATAATCTATATGGTATTGATTATGAGAAGTCATGTTTATGTGCTGTTTTTCAAAAATGTCTGTAATATAAAAGGAAACAACAACTTAATATTAATTCAAACTTTGTTTCATTTTTATAAGTGGCTTTTTAAAACACCTTACAGCTGACTTAAAAATGTCATGTAACTTTGATAAAGTTTGTAATTTAAATTGCTTTAAGCAAAAAAAAAAAACCCTTCATCTTCTTAGCTACTAACTTTATAGTATGCTAACGAATGTTATTATTGACAATTCAAAAAATGATTTCTGAAATGTTTTTAAAGAAATGTGGAAAAAAAGTGATTCAATAATTAATGTTCACAAAAGCTCAGGTATTTTTAATAACTCTGTATGAAAATAAAATAAAAATCTCCAGAAACGTTTTGCTTAAATAGTTAATGACTTAAAAATGTGAATCAATTTGAATATCTTGATAGAAAAACAGATTCCTGTGTACAATTGAAGCATGGAATCCCCCACTGATGTAACATAAAAGCACTGAATATTCTAAAAATATATAAGTAAAATCTTGAGATCGATGAGTACATCTTCATCCTGACAGATGTGATTATATCTATTATTGTACGAGAATATTTTTATTGGATTGGACACATGAAATGAATGTAAAGGCAACAAATCTCCTAATAAATGATTTAACTGTAAATTTGAGCATAGTTTTAGTAGGAAAAGCAGATAACATATGATTGCTTTCATCAAGAGTGATAGCTAAAGATAGAATACATCTAAGAATTACAAAATATGGTAGTCTTTTTAAATTTTTTTTTACAGAAGTTAAAAAATAACAGTGCAGGATACAAAAAACAACAACAACTATTTAAATAACAATCATGTGATATGGACACATGCGTGTTTCACAAACTGAGGTATATACTCATTGCAAAATTCTCCAAAAATTCATTATCCTTTCTCTATCTTTTCTGGAATTAGAATGGCTATATTCATTTATAAGAAAATGTTGATGAATAATTAAATAATAACCATGCAAAAGTACATGCAATATTGATCAAGATAAAGGAGAGAGGAAACAAAAACATAAGTTAACAATCACCTCAAAATCACTCATGTCAATATACAAATTTTCCAATTGTTCAGAAGTTAAAGGAGGTTGATCTTGCAGCCAAGAAAGTGCTAAAAAAAACAATAACATTAAAAATTAACAATATTGGTTGCAATACTATTAAAAAAGAGGTAATTTTTTTTTTTTGAATATACAAATAACAATAATAACAACAACAACAACAACAACAACAAAAAACGTTAATAATTCTTTATATATGTAAATAATTAGTTTAATTCATTTTTATAGTTAAATACAATTTTACTAATTTTTAAGTTTTTATGATCAGCATTTAAAAATTTAATTTATAAAAAAATAAAAGATTAGAATAATGTACATATAAAAACTTGTTTTAAATTTAATTCCTATCTCACTCACAGTTTTCAATATCTGTCCGTGGAAGCTGATGTGTGAAAGGAGTTTTGTCAATGATTAGCACAGAGGAAACTGCATCAGTAGAAGAAACTGTTTCAGATGACAATGGTATTTCTGTAGTTTCTTTAAGATCATGCTTTTCTTTTTCAACATTTAGAATTCTTAAAAATAAAAGAATCTACATTTACTACTAATAAGAACTGCTTTTTTTAAAATTCAAAATGTATTCTAAGATATAAATAGATGTATTTGCTAAATAGCAAAATAAATTTAATAATACCTATCAACTGCAATCATGGCAGCTTCCCTTGTTAGAGCTTGAAGATCAGCGCCAACAAAACCAGGTGTTTGGCGTGCTAAGTTCTGAAGATTAAATCCAGGTTTCAATTTTAGCTTTCGACACAACACTTCTAAAATTCTATATTATAATGGTATAAAATAAGTTACTGCCAAAATTAATTCAACAAAACATTTTATTATAACGTGCACACACATTAAAAGGAAAAATTCTGAAAACTAAATTAACTAGTGAATATGTTTGATTTGAATTATATGCACAGATGGAAGCATTTACATAGATTACGCATTTAACCAACCCAATCCTTTTTAAACCTTAGGCTAAATCTCGGGTTTAAATCAACGCTAATTTACTGACATACCGATGTAACCAATGCAAAATGAGATTGCTAGCATAACACAATCATGCAGACAAGAATTTACATCTGTCACAGGATATCACTAGAAAATAACGAATCATGGTGGGAAGGAATGAGCATCTTCCCATGATCATAATAAATTTCGCCAACAGACAGGGATGATCCACTACCCAATTGGGGATACAAAAACGAAATTACTGAAATATATATATATGAGATGTTCTGTAAAAACGGATAGTGGTCTTTGCCAGCTTACTGTCCTAACCAGAGCGTAAGAAAATCAATAGCTTAGGAAATACATCTACGACCATTGACAATGTGAATGCTACACTTTTGGGCCATACGTTCATGTGGGTATTATGCCCTGTATGCTAACGCAGTACAAGGGAATGAGTATCCAATGCACCTCCTCAGATTACATTGACATAAAACATCCGTACATCTATCGACTAGCACCGATTTAACTACGAAACAATTAGCCCAAAATTAACATACCTTAAACTAACATAATCTTATAAATCTATGCAGCCATTTACGCTTATTTTCAAATATAAATTAATTTAAAAGAAATTTACGAGAATGGAAATGATATCAAACATATATATATAAAAATATAATACATTTCAAATTATTATTATTATTATTCAATAACTAAAAGCATATGGACAATTTTTTTTTTTCTTCTTAAACTAAATAAATTATAAAATAAGAAACAGAAATAATAGTGCTCAATTGTTTAATGAATATAAAAACATATATTTTGGACAGACAAAATTATTATTTATTATAAATATTAAATATTTTATCTTTAATATTATTAGTATGATTTAATATAAAGAAATTATAGTCTATAAATATAGTACTGAGAATGCGCATGATTATAAGTTTGAAATAACGTATCTATTATCTTTGGATATCGAAGAAATTAGATTGTTCAGAAAGAATGTCTTTGCCGTTTAAAATTTCCAAAGGCACGATGATGAATCAGGATACTCGCAGAGATGCAGGTGGACGGATGCGGATTTTTCAGCTTCGGACAGTTACAGGATCATGTAGCAGCTTTTTGTTTTATTCATAGAGCGGTGGGATAAAAGCCCAGCACATCATGTTAACTGGCAAATATATATTTCCTTCCAAAATTATAAGTTAAAAATCTCCAATATCAATTAATATACAGCAGTGAAAACATCAGCATAAAAACTAAGTCCGGTCTCCTGATTTTTCTATTTATACCTTTTATTTTTCTAGAAAGTTCTATTCTCCTCAAGCAATACTTCCCACAACTCCTCAAAATGTCCGATATTTTAAATCTTATCTTGTGATCTCAGGTCCGGCTCCTTTTGTCTTCTTATTTTTTTTTTTACAAAGAAAACTTTTTAGCAAGTTTTTTTTTTATATCTTAAAAAGTTTCATTAGAAACTTTTAAAAATAACAATACCTATGGTAAAAGCATACTGTGGATAACATTTGTTTCATTTCATGTCATTACAGATCTGATTTTAAAATAAAATTAAAAAAACAAACATTATATGCTTTTCCAGAAGATTCTTTTTTTGTACATTTGATTATACAATAACATATACATACTCCGTCTGTAATTTCTAAATTACAGATCTATCAGCCATTTATCAGTTTTATATAAAATTTTTACCAAGATAATTACAACTTGTCTACAGAGAACATTATTTCCACCAACTAAGAGAACAAACTCGATTTAAAAGTGGTTTTAGTACAGTAGATCATATCCAGGAATTGAGAGAAGTTATAGAAAGGACAAATGAATATGAGTTGCCATTATGCTTTGGATTTGTAGATTATGAAAAGGCATTTGATTCTATAAACATTTCTTCAGTGATTAAAGTATTGAATCATCAAGGTATAGATCCAGGATATTATCTTATTTTAAAGAATATTTATACAAATGCAACAGCAACAATTAATGATATTAGGAAAGTCAACATTGAGAAGGATGTAAGACAGGGTGACTCCATATCCCCAAAACTTTTTACAGCAATGCTGCAAGAAGTATTTTGTGGATTAAAATGGGAAGCTAAAGAAGTGAAAGTAAATGGAGATTATTTAAGTCATTTAGATTTTGCAGATAATGTAGTTATTTTTGCAAATAATGCTTTAGAGCTGCAGGAAATGTTGCAGGAGTTATCAGATGAAAGTAGGACTAAATATAAATGTTAAAAAGACTAAAGTAATGTTTAATGGATTTTCTCAAAATATGAAAATAAAGATTGATTATGATGAGTTAGAAGAAGTTAGCAGCTACAAATACCTTGGTCAGATTATTAATACAGATGGAAACATAGTGGATGAAATTAATCACAGAATTAAACTTGGTTGGAGTGCTTTTGGTAGAAATAACTTGATACTAAAAGGAAATATGCCTATGTATTTGAAAAGGAAGGTTTTTAATGTGTTTTACCAGTTCTTACTTATAGATCTGAGGCTTGGACCCTTAATAGAAGAGCAATACAGAGACTTCAGACTACTCAAAGAAGTGCAGAGATGCATGTTGTTACAAGAAGAGATAGAAAATGCAATATATGGGTAAAAGAACAAACGGGTGTTACTGACCTCATTGAAAAAATTAAAAGACTGGAGTTGGGCTGGACATATTGCTAGAAGAGATGATAATAGATGGACAATTGAAATCTTAAACTGGATTCCAATAGATTGTAAAAGACACAGAAAGAGACCACATGTGAGATGAACAGATGAAATAGAAAGTGTGCAGGGATGATGTGGAGAAGAGAAGCTAAAGATTGGAGATGGATTGAACTTGGGGAGACTTTCAATTTGCAGTGGAGTGATAATGGTTGATGATGATGATACATATTCCATTAAAACAAATGAGCACCCCCCCCCAAGCCAGTTTTAGCTACTTTATTCAGTCATTTTGACTTGATTGAAGATATACATTTGATTATTACATCTGCCTATATGTGACTATAGGATCCCTTCAACTTGTAACAGGATTCAAACCTGGTTCCTGTTACAATATATACATATTAGAAAATTTATAGCATAAAAGATCTCTTCAACTACCGAATATAAATAATGTTAGCATCTTACATATGAAACTGCCAGTTAAAATATGTTTTACTTTGCCTGCAACCAAGGAATTTACATGGAAAGTTTAGACAATAACTGTGAGAATAAAATCTTAATCATATATATATATATATGACTGATATTCTCTGGCTTTTCCCGCTATATCATGTATGTCAGCAATGATATCACTTATATCTTGATATTTTATTAAACTATTTTCTCTTTTAATCTGATTTAAATTGCAAACTTTAGTCAGAATTTTTTTTTCTCTATTGTAAGTACATAAACTGATTTCTTATCATCTGTAGATCTTTGCAAGAAAAATCAAATTAATCAGCACAAAAGTGATAAATCCTTATATTGATTACTTTTAAGTTTCCAGAAAAATTTCTGATGCAAAGTTATTAATTTTGGAGGGTTTACCTTTGGCAATAACCAAAAGTGATTTTGTGCTGATTTTTGTTACATTGTAAAATCTATCCACTGACATTTTTCAACAAACTTAATTGTGGATGAAAACCGCATTTGTCTCACAAATTCCTTATAAGATAGCTCTTGTTTTTTCCAGGTTTGATTCCATTTTCAATATCTTGGCAAATATTATTAAAATATAGCTGTATTATTTTTTTTAGATGCTTTTTGGAATTTCTCATTCAGTTCTTTTATATCTTTATTCTTTTTAACTTGAGTTTTTCTTTAAAATTACTTCCCTATGTTTGATATCCATATTGATTTTCCTGGCTGTTAATTTAATTATATATTTTTTAAATTCAAACTGTAATTTATCTGGTTCACTATTAAATATTTTTGCAAAGTCCCAATTTGATTTCTGATGTTATTCTTAAAAAACAACAGATATATCTCAACGTTATAGCCAAAATATTGTAATTCTTTTTCAGTTTCACACTTGAATAATTTATGATTTGTTCCAAAATCTGCTTTTCATTGCTTTTGCTATTAAAATAGAAGTCTTTCATTATCAAGTATGAATAGTGTGAAATATGATTCCTTTAATATTATATCTGATGATGTTAGAGTGTATTGACAGCACCTAAGCTACGTAAAATATGTACTACAATATTTTCCAGCTTCAAAGTTAATATTAAGCAACAGCTTTGCCTTTCCTTTCTTAACTTTGGCATTCTAAATGCCAATCATTAGAAATATAACCTATCTTCCAAGTTTTATTATTTTCTGTCTTTAACTTTTCAAAAAAAATTTCAATTTCTTTATTTGAATTATTAAACAAAATCCCACTAAACACTACATGATCACCATTTCTATGCTTGCACAAACTGTTAAAACTGATACTCTTCTTAGTGCCACCCAGTACAAACCATAGTAATCAATGGATGCAAGAGGATTTGTGCATTAAATTCCTATCTAGTGTCTAGCCATCCAATATCCTCAGACTAGTTCCCAGCTTGTGGCATTTACCAGTGAAGAGCTTTCGATATGAGAGCACTGCACCTAGATCTTAAGATCGAATCCAATTCTCCAGCAGTCACCTTTTACCTTTTTAGTTAACTATAAAGCTATGAGTCCTTGCATCAATTGATTACTGTATAGCGAGTTTGTCACTATTTAAAAAAAACAAAATTTATTGTTTGAAAAATTTGAGCACCGGTTTGGGCCATGATCTATGGATCTTCAGATCCTGAATCGGTCACTCTAAAATTGCATTAAAATATGAAATTAATTCTACTGAGGCAGTATACATTCCAAAATAAGTTCGCCTGATATATAAAGAACATACAATATTATCTAGATTATCAACAAAAATATATTATTATACATTTTCATTAAGTGGGACAGCCATCCAAGTTAATGAAAATAAGATTCTTCAGATAAAACATCAGTAATCTGGAACTATTGGTTCTCTAAATTTCCCGAATTACCAATTTTATTAGGTTAAAAAAATACACAATGATAATTCATCAATAGAATTCTTTTTACATTACAAATCTTTGATGTTTCAAAACACTTATACATTGTTGAAAATTAAAAAATTACCATTAATATATATGTATTTTAATATTAAATATCCTTTTACAGTATCTTTAAATTGCAATATTAAAAAAAAAAAAAAAAGAGACCAAAATACTCCCTTTATTAAATATAACTATTAAATAATAATATCCTGTAACTATTAATTTTAATATGTATTAGATATATTAAACACTTAATTTCATTATACTTTGATCTAATATTCCCACTTATTTTATGTTCAGGAAGATATATCAGTTACTTATCTTTTTTAATCTTCAATTGCAATCAAAGTTTAGTTTCCATTTACTGTTTTTTATAAAAAATAAAATCATGAATTAAATAGACCTAATTATCAAATTAAGAAAGACAAGAAAATCATGGCGCATCAATAAGACAATTTACAAATATTTACTGAACAATGATCTTTCTTTCAAGTTTATTTTAAAATATGCATATTAATTTATTTAATAATATGTAATAAATAGTAGAATAAATGTTAAAGTTTATAATTATAATAAATAATAAATTTAAAAAAAGAAAGAAGTGATATAAAATAAATATTGATAGAATTATTTAAGAGTAAAGTAATAAAATGGGAAACGATTATTTATAATGGTCAGGTTAAAATGTACATTTATGAATATGTGTATGAGTGTATTAATTATATATTTGAATATTGTATCTCCGATGATGACTACAGGACAGTCGAAACTGTTAGTTCTGATATAAATAAAGAATATTGATAAAGTCTTTAAGAAAGTTGTAAATGATATGATATATTAATTTATTTAGTGTATTTGTGCTTAAGATTAAATAAAATTTTTTACTTGAATAAATCATAATTCCTGTTAAACAATGAGTTTTGATAGATCCAAAAATAATTTTGTCTAAATTCTAAATTTGAATTTTAGCCAGATTATATCTGAATCAATAGAAAACCTATTAATTAAAGAGATGAAAGTATGCTATTATATATATAGAAAGATAGATTATTTTGCAAGTGAAACATTTTATTTATCATAAAGTGCAACATCTAAATTAAAAGGTAAAGATTAAAGGTAATGTAACAGCGTATATATTTCTATGGATCTCATAAATTTACAAATGTATAATGTAGTTGCGCAATAATTACACTATTACTTTTAGATCAAAACTGATTTATAAAGGCAACATTATCCACACCAATTTACAAATGGTATTATAAAGAAAAAATTCAAGTTGCTATTAAACAAAAGCAAAACATTGCTCATCACAATCTATAACCAAAATATTAGGAGTTATATTATCTTAAAGTTATATGTGTCAAATATTTAAAATAAAATTCACTTATCAACTTTAATGGTTTTCCAATCTAACCCTAGTTTTTCATGCTATTTGAAATCAAGTTTAACTATGAAAAGTTCTTATCCCTATTTATTATACATGTTTAATTAAGTCCTTATTTAATATATTTTATACTTAAGTGGCATAAAAAAGATTGTGCTAAAATGAAACACATTAATATTATTTAGAGCTTTACTTTATATAGAATATGGTCTAAAAGATATATTAATTTTATTTAAAATACATTGCAGTTTCATGCAGTGTGAATCCCACAATTAAATAACTATTAAAATCAACTGTTAAATTAAAATTTTTAAAAATAATAAGTAATTTCAAAGACAGTAATAAGTTATAATATTATAAATTATCTATAAAGAGTCTTGAAAAAACAAAAACATTTAAAGTTTCAAATTTATAAATCATTAATGGTGGTGTATTAAAATTGTATATGGCAAATTTTAAAAATAAAATTTTTAATGTAAACTAATATTGATTATGTAAAATTGCATCTTTTAAGATATTCTTAAGTGAATAATGAAATAATGACACAAGTTTTTGCTAGACTATTCTTATTGCAATAACAGGGGTTTACACTTAAAAATGTTCCCCAAAAATTAAAAAACCAAAAAGATAAATACATTATAAAAAATCTGCCAATATATTTAAACATTGATTACATTTTTTCTTTCATAGAGCTTATTACATACACAGATATGTCAACCTAAAGTTTCAACTGTGGAACAAAAAAAAGTAATACTTTCTATTTCAAATTTATTTTTCATATAAATGACATTAGTGTAGTTTTTAAATACTAATATCTCTGAATGCTTAATGTGTAATGATATAGCACATATTCATATTTTTGCAAGAAATATATCATCATTTCCAATCATTATCATCAACTACAGATTGAGGGCCTTTCCAAGTTTAAGCTAGTTTTTCTGATCCATTATCTCTCTTCTCCAAATCAAACCAGAAAACTTTCTTATTTTATCCATTCACCTCAAATGTGGACTCGATCTAAGTTTTTATAATCTCCTGAGATCCAATTTAACACAGTTATCTATCTTTTGTTATATCATTTAGTGGTATATCTAGCCTAATTCCATTTTAATCAATGATACTTATATATATATTTATTAGAATATTGTTATTAATATACTTAAAATAAGGCATCATGTGCTTAATGCCTATAGTTGCATGATATCTTTCTTCACTGATATTGAAGAATGCATCATATTACAATTGTTTTTCTTTTTTCACAAACAGTGCGTTGACATTCAACTGAATAATTCTGATTAGTGTGAGAGATTTAACCTTCAGTTAAAAATAGCCAGAAGCATAATTCTTTTTCCCCCATCACATTTTTGCTATTAGTGTCACTTTAATAGTCAATAGATGCTGGATTGTAGTACTTATTAAATCCTTATCCAATGTTGTCCTCTATATGGTTGCAACAGGAAAGATGCATTAGATCCAAAAGATATCCAGTTGCATTGCTCCCAAATCTAAGAACTCCTCAGTGATAAAAGCCATAAGCTAGAAAGTAGTCTGTGACAGCAATGAATTGGAATTTAATGAGCAATAATTATCTGGCATCTAATGCTTACTAAAACGTATACCAGGTGGCAAAAATGTGATGAGAGAAAACGATATACTATATATTCTTTCTATGTATATATCATGTTCATTATCTTTCTTAAAAAAAATCAAGAGAACTATTTGAAATAGAAAAGACCGCAAAATATTTGTGCTATAGTTATTAGTGCTTTTTTGCCTCCCCTCCCATTTTTTCTGGCTATTAATTTTAATATAAACTTCTTAGATTAAAATAACAATTACTATGTAAATCATATAAATAAGCAAATTAATTGCAATTTGCTTTTAATGCTATCTTTACCCCCCCCCCCCCCCATATATTTATTATTATACAATTTATGGTATTGCTACATTTGTTCTACTTCTATTTTAGAACTATAATTGTCCATCTATTATTACTTCTTTTAGTGACATGTCCAACACAAAACCACTATTTCTGTCTCTTAATGTTTGTTAACTAGCAACAGAATGTGGAAACTGGATAAATAAAATAAATATATTATTATTACAAATAATTGTATTGCATTATTTTTTAGAAATATAGCAAAGACATCATTCTGTTGCAGTTTTATTATGCTATACTGTTTTATTTATTAATGATATAATTTTGGAAAGTGATAACTTTTGTATAAGTATGCAAATTAACAAGAATTTAAAATATATATACCTTGTAATAACTAAAATTTGAAAGTATATAAATATGACATTAAACCACTAAACATCACATGATCACCATTTTCTATGCTTGCTCATAACTGTTATTAAAACAGGTAAAACTCTCCATACAGTAGAGCCAATCAGTGCGAGCCAGAGTAATCAATGGATGCCAGAAGGCTTGTGCATAAAATCCCTATCTAGTGCCTACTCATCCAATATCCACAGACTAGTTTCTACTTTGTGGCTTTCATCAGTGAGGAGCCTTGGATCTGAGAGCACTGCACATGCATTTTAAAAAAAAGTTTTGTTAATACTATATCTATATTTTTCATTACATGTACATGGGTATGATATATTAAGAAAGAGTCAAAATTGTTGTATATGGTTCAGATATTTATATTTTATAACATAAAATTTACTAGTGTTTTTTCTTTCACATCTCATGGCAGTTTTCTTAAATTCAAAAACTATAGTTTTCACATAAGCATATACGTGAAATTCCTTTAATAATTTTAAAGCTACATGATATTAATCATATAAAATATTTAGTGATAGATATCTTTCAATTATAAACTTGATGTTCAAATTATTCCCATAAAAAAAAAAAAAATACCCAAGTGTGTAACATATTCAGTCACAGAGTATAAATCATTTCAATTTCAAAACTTTTATCACGATTCTAACAATATTTAGAAATCACTTGCACTTGAAGATACTATCAATAATTTATTTTTTGAAAACACATCAGTATATTTCAAACAACTTCAATATTGTTACTTCTTGATTCTTTTTGTTACTGATATTCCACATTCATTAAATTGAAAAAATGACATATATATAAGAATTAGATAAGTTGATATTTTTGTTTTCAAACACATTAAATTTTAATGATTTTTTAAATTTTGTTTTCAAACATATAAAATTTTAATGATTTTTTAAAAATTCTGGTATTATTTTAAAATTTTGTATACGAAATGTCAATTTAGTGTCAAAAAACAAAATAAAAATATATTAAACTATGAATGTTTAAATAGTATTACGTAACTTTGGCTCTTCCTGCATGTGTTTGTATGTACATGTGCATTTATTTAAATAAAAAATTATAAAATACTGATTTCTTACTTAATCCGAGATGATTCATCTGGAATACCCATTTTAATTTCTCTATCAAAACGTCCAGCTCTTCGAAGTGCTGGTTCTAAAGAATCCGGTCGATTTGTAGCACCTATTACTAATACTTGAGCATTTTCTTTCATAGTTAAATCTATTAAAAAAAAAACAAAAACCTAAAAATGGCTAATAATAAATTATATATATTTTTTCATTATATTTGTACACATACTATAAATTTATTAGATATACATCCATTATATTAAAGGAAATACGACAAAACAGCAGTTTAAAAGGAGTCAAATAAAATTGTAAAACTTTAATGCTTCACAAGTAGTGATTGCATTCACTAAACATGGAAATATAAAGCAGAGAAGACCAATCACTACAAAAGAAATCATAAAACAAAATTCCTATATAGGTTCAACACATATCTAAACACTCCAGTGCTCAAATCATATTATTATACTCACACATACATGTAAAAATATAATTAAATTATAGAAACCATAATGTCAATAAATACTAAGTAGCTAAGCAAGCTATAATTATACAAATATATTGTTATTGCCTTTATTTGATAATAGGCACTGGATTTGTATGATTGTTAACTCTTTAATGTCATTTCTTTTAAAAAATATTCATTACTGTTTATAAAAACTAAAAAGATATGATACAAATAGCATATATTATTGATTTCTAACATATCAGGATTTGCATCCTAACATGAGGTGAAGAGTTATATACTAAAAACACTCAAATGGAACACTATATATTGCTCTTAATATTTTCAAGTCAATTTTTTTAAAATAAATTTTTTTTTTTGATTTTTATATACTATTCCTTTGAACAAATGAACTACAATAAAAACAAATAATAACAATACATTTTGTAGTAAATGATAATCATTTAACTAGTCTATCAAAAAAATTGTGTAGACAAATCTAGTTATTTCATTTCATCTCACAATGTAGCACTCCTACTTTTTTTTTTCTTTCAAAAATCTTACTAAAGAAATCAGTTACTAATTACTTTGACTATCTGAACTGTACTCTCATATTCCAGCAATCAACTTATTATCATCATTTTTTTTTCCACATTATATAAATATAAAAATATATTTGCTAAAAATTTGCATGATATAGATGCAGCAATTACTGTGAGTTCCTACAGCTTCAAAAAGCTCACTAATAATATAACAAATTTCACAACATATATTTTACACATATTCAAAAAATAAATAAATAAATAATTGATTTAAAAAAACAGTGAAAATAAAAGTTAAAATTTTTTATTTTATTATATATTAATGCCATATATTTTAAACAATAAGAAAAACAACTTTCGAGTCATAAATAATAAATTGCTACTTTTGTTTTTATCAAAAGAATAAAATACAAATCTTCCCTTTATTAAAAATGGTGACGAGATCGTTTCAATAGTAATATAAATAATTTTTTAAGGTATCCATCTGATAGGCGATCTACATTTCCATTTTCTCTTTGAAACTTTAAACCCTGTTTCAAACACTGGGACAACTAGTTGAAAAGTTGTAATTTCTTTCCAAAAATGGCGATTTATCTTAGCAATAATACTACTGACTAAATTGATACATTTCTTGTTTAATCTAATACCTTTTTGTAGTAGTTTTCATTGACAACAGATCTTTTATTTTTGGGCAATAATTTCTCTTTTCAATAGATTATTGGGTTTAAAGACAAGAGGAGGAGGGATGGAAAAGTGGAAGAGAGATTGCGTGTGTCATTTTCTCAATTTTTTTTTTTGTGGTGAACTTGATTTTTCTTTGCAATTTGTAATTGGATTTAAAGAAAATGGGAGAGGGGTGGAGGAAATGAATCAATTCAAGTCTAAAATTTCTTACTCTTGTTTTTCACATTGAGAAGTCTTTTGTTTTATTTTTGTTTATTTGTCATTTCAATTTCTTATGGAGTTTTTAGAAAAGATCAGAGGGGACTGGAATTTGTCTAACTTTTCTTTTGGTTTGTAAAAAATTTACATTTTCCCATGTGCTGGGTTATTTTTTTACTTTTTAGAAATGAATTTATATTTTGCAGTGGTCTTCATTTAAATACTTTTTAGTTTTTTTTAAAAAAGTTTATATTAAATCAAGATTTTTTTAAAAATTTATTATATGTGCTTGAATGGCAAAAGGTGAGAATTAATTAAAAAAGCAACTCACCCCCTCCCCCCATTTTTTAAAAACCTAAAATAGAGAAGATTGAAATTTTTAAAGACTTTTCTCACTTTTTTAAAAAGCCAATAAGAATTTTTTTTAAAAATCATTCCAATTTACAAAACAGAAGTTGTTGTATGACATGCAATTCATAACTACTCCCTTTTTAAAAAGCTAATAAGAAAAAGTTTAAAAGACAAAGTGATATTCCCAAATGAAATCTATCCCTTACAAATCAAAATAGGTGGTTTGATTTTAGGAGGACTACAGACGCCATTCAAACCTCACCCTTGCCTCCCTCTTCACTTTTTAATTAAGTCAAAAACCAATAAAAAAGAATAAATTTTACACAAATTTTTAAAGAGGAAATAATATTCCAAAAGAAACCTGTCATTTACAAATTAAAAGTAGAACTTTGAAATTCTTCTAAAATCAATTTTGTAAACCAATATTAAGGGCTACAATGACAGATGCGAAATCAAAAGGAAACTTACAATTGACCTTATTTAGAAATTGGGAAAAAAAAACAAAACAAAAAACAAATACTACCAAAAGTTTGCCCCCCCCCCCCAAAAAAAAAACAAAAAAAACAAAAAAGAGAACCCTGTCAATGAAACTAAGAGCAACGGGTTTTAGATTACATATTCAATTTATAAAGTAAGTTGTATTACTACTATGATAAATTGTCATTTTTCTAAAGAAATCTTCAAATGATCATCTAGTCATCCCTGTATTGTTCATGATGTCAAAGCAGTTTAAAGAGTTAATAAAAATGAAAATGTAGATAGCCTATGAGATTGGTATCCTTTTTAATTTTTATCTTCTAACAAAGTATTTATTATTGTAAAAAAGCTAATACAATTTTTTAATCATAATTAAATTACAACCTGGAAGTAAAGTTTTTTAAAATCAAATATTTAATTTTTTTAAATACATATATTATAAAGGCAAGAAAAGGTAAATTATTAATAACAATAATAAAATTATTGCTTGATAATAATGGTCCACTAATTAGTTACTCTAATTATCTTCAGGTAGAGACTTTAACATACATAAAAATTCCATAAAATGTATATAAATGTGAAAATTTAGCTTCCTTTCATTACAAATTCAGACACTATTCTTTTTCCAGAATCAATAACAAGGGTAGAGTTTAAACCCTGTTAAGTTTTAGAGATTTGTTAGCTATGCATGTATATAGATATAGTTACTAGGTACATATTGATGTATATATTTGATTTTTGTTTTTTTTTAAAATGATTAAATAAAGAGTTAAAACAGGCGTAGGGGTGTGTGTGTGCTGTATGTTATTGTACAGTCAAACGTACAGAAAGAATTGTCTGGAAAAGCTTATAATATATATTTTATTATTGTATCTAATTCTATTTTATTTTTAATAAAAATAAAAAAATTATGTAAATGAAAAAAAAAAAAAGAGAAAGCTAAACAGATTTTTAACTCCGGAATGCTGTTACCGAAGATATTGTTTGAGATTATGTTCCAAGGTGTTTAATAAAACTTTTTAAGATAAAAGAAAAAGGTGATACAAGATTTTGTTGGTAAAAAAGAAGCCAGACCTCTGATATCACATGATAAGAAAAATATACCTAGCATTCTTGAGGAAAATAGAACTTTTGAGAAGAAAAAAAAAGGAGTATAAATAGAAAAAAATTAGGAGACCATTTTAGTTAGTTTTTATGCTGTTATTTTCGTGGCCATATTTATTTAATAATGGAGATTTCTGAATGCTGATTTTTAAAGAAAAATATATATATTCACCAGATAATATGAAGATTGGGGTAAAACTGTAAATATGCTGGGCTTTTATCCCACGGCACCGCGAAGAAACATGATCGTGTAATCACCTGAAGTTTAAAAGGAATCTGCGAGCGTCCAACGGAGATTTAAGAAAAAAAATAAGGACAAGACAACCCTACTGAATAAGTTCCATGACCATAGTGTTTCCGAATGGACTCATTTTCGTTATGAATCTGAATAAGCCACCTTCCCCGGGGAACTCAAGGTAATATGTACGTTATTCAAACTCATATTAATACGCACTTTCAATGTTATATTTAGAGACTTTAATTCCTAATTATATTAAATCAGTCTTCCCATCTTAAAAGAAATTATTTAATATTTGCAATGATTAGATATTTTTGTTGTTTTTCTGTATAAATATATATGTATATGCTATTGTTTCATTAAATATTTGAGCACTGTTAATTATTCTCTTCTCATTATTTCTTGTCTTATTTAGTTTAAAATGTATATGCATGGTGTAGTTAGTGAATAATTTATTTAACTGAATTCTTATTGCCTTACCTATACACATTTCTGTCAGTCTTTACCACCTATCCTCAGTGAGCTAGCCAGCGGCCGGGCATTTATTAACAAGCCATGATTACTTTTCTCATCCCTTCCAGTATAATTTTTATGCAAGCATAAGATTGGCGTTCGGAGTCAGAATAGGCTGACGTCCATAAATATACTGGGCGGGAAGTGTTAATAAATGATAAAATGACATTAAGGCATGCTCGGTCGATTGAATGGTGTCCTTCATTAATAAGTCTAGTTAATAATAAATATAGCATTACCAAAGTAATAATTTGTAGAATAGCATTAGTCTAATCAATCATACAGTAATGAGAAAAGGGGTAACCCATTACACAAGTGATAGTGATAAATGAAGACATCTTGCACTTATTATTTGCTAATAAATTAATATTATTGTCTAAATATAAATTTTTCATTATAACCAAAAATTAAAAGCTATTTACCATCTAAGCATGTGAGAAGTTGAGCTACTATTCTCCGTTCCATCTCTTTTTGAGCTGTTTCTCTTTTTGGAGTTATTGCATCTATTTCATCAATAAAAAGAATGCACGGACTGGCTGACTATAAAATTAAAAAAATTATTTATACACAACATAAGATATTATATATATGAAGGTCTTGTAACAGATGCGTAAATATACCTGTTACATGAAACATTTGAAAATATATTAAGAATATTCAAAGAAAAATAATATATATTACTTTTTTTTAAAATAAATAAAAAAGACTTAGTTTAATAAATAAAAATAAAGATATTTTTAAAATAAATCAGAAGTCTGTTAGGAAATAAACAAAATGTATCCTAATCTCAACTTAATAAATAAAAGAAAAAATAGAAGAGGGAAAAATATAGATAAAGTATATTGTAATGTAAAAATTTTAGATTTACTATTTGGAAAAAAATAGCTTATCTGTTCTTTTAACTCAAAGCAAAATTCCAACATATTATGATAAAATAGAAAACAAAAGAAACTAAATTGTAAAGGTAATTTGAAGATTATAAAATAATTTGAAGTAAAAAAAATTAGTTGTAAAGAAAGAAAAGAAAAAAAAACAAAAACAAGAGAATTGTAATATAAATGGTTATACAAAATTTTTACCGAAAACTATTTAATTCGAGAAATTTACGATCTGATTAGAGATCAAAATAATTTTTTAAATTGTCTAATCAGTAGGGGATTATCTTTTACTGGAAATCAGTAATATTTCCAACTGCTTAGATAATTAATATTATAATTAATGTAATTAAGAAAAAAAAAGAGGATTAATGAGTTAGAAAAAGAATTTAAAATTAATGACATGAATGACCTCAGACAATGAGTTTGTGAGGATATAAAAGTTACTAAATTTCCAATGTATTCAGTCTGGTGTTATTTCAGTTTTTGCTGTTATTAAAAATAATGTGCTTTTACTCATTCTACTTTTAGATTCTGCTGTTATTTTGAGAACAATCCAGTTGATTTGATTCAACTTTGGCTAACTATACTAATTTTACTGACTCCACCAAGAATGGCCAGTTCATCCATCAGCAATGTATAGCTATTTATGCGGATGCCCTAACATCACCATGTGGTGCTAAGCTCACAAAGAGGTGTTCATTTGGTTTTCACTGCCCAGTTCCTGTACATTTGTCAGCCTAAAAGGTGACAAATATCCTTGACCTGCCATTGACGAGATATTACCCGTCATTACAAAAGACTACCACCGAACAAGATCCCGCAGATATATGCTGCTTCGGGAAAAAAAAATTGATACAGGAGTAAGATTTTATTCAATTTATAATCTTTTATAAAACTAAAAATAATTGAATTCTTACAACCTATTTAAAAGTGGAATAATCTATAACAAATAACTATGTAATTAGTGTAATTTAGTTTTATATTTTTATTATTGTTCTAATGTTTTTTATAAATAAACTTGTTGCTTTAAGATATTAGTTTGGCTTAATTTTCTCTCTGTACCTCACCACATAACAATTAAGATAAAAGTTTGTACCTTGTCTGATAGCATAAATTAAGTTTCCTACACAGTTAAGCTACTCATGGAATCAAACACTTATTCCAGCGTTTGATTGAATGGTGCCTGAGGATTTATTCTCAATATAAATAAAAGTATCCACAGGAGAGATGTTTCCTACTTGAAGTTATGGAGTGCAATGGTTTTGAAAGGTAGTCGTCAGTTGTATATTTATATACAATCTTCTGATCATTGCTATGGTTACTGTGTAAAAATATTAACTCCTCTGCTCTTATAACAATACTTCAAATTTATATAAGTTATTATTATTATAAAATTTGAAATTCATAAATCAATGGTAAACAATTATATAAATTACTCCACCAATTTGGGGAAGAGAAAATTTCAGTTATAAATGTCAATCTAAATTTGGGACATAGCAGATAATCATTACTGTATATGTATTAATAAGACTAATTACTTAAGATCAAATATATTTTATCAAAAGATAGGTTAAACAAGTATCCATAAAGGTTACTAGTACATGACAATATTTGATCTAGAGTTAGTTTATTTCATTTCCCTAACATTATTTCAACGAGAGGTTTACTTTAGTTTAAGTTACTTTTAAGAATAACAGAAAAACTTCTATACACTTATGCCTTCTATAAAGGATTGCATATATCTTCCTATTACAGGATTTTCAAATCCTCCATATGCTTATTAATAATAATAATAATAAAAGAAATTATAGTTTTAACTATCTGATTTAATGACTTACAACTCTGCAGTTTTTTTCTGTAGTGATAAAAATTATTATTCTTTGAATGGTATAAAACAATTTTGTCAATTTCATTCAAAATTAAAGTGGAATTTTTCTTATGAGTTTTGTTCTTATTGTTTTGAAGTAGTATTTGATGTTTACTGAATATAATTTTGTAAGTTTTTTTTTATACATATAATTATTTTTTCTTAATTAGTTGCACGTGATAAACAGAATTAATATACATTAAATAGCTCTTGTTAGAGGATTTAAAATTGATAACATTTGTATACTGTATATATATAATCGAGGGGAAAATTTAAAATCGGCATGAAAAAAATATGTGAATTATAAAAGTATAATGTCTATAGCTTCCTCTCATTAACCAATTCCATTAAACATTTGTATATGTTTGAAAAGATATATATATAAAATAGAAAATCATATAACATTAAAAGTACTAACCAAAAAAACAAAATTTTACTAAAATTCTCTCACAACCATGGTTTCATCTATTAACAAATGGATCTTCTCATGTGAAATTTAACTAGATACAAACAACACATACACATATAAAACAAAATAGCCATCCCATAATGCAATTCAAAAACCAACTACCTTTAATAGCAAAGGATATCTTCATATAATTGGTAGCCTCAGATTCGAGATTTATCATGAAGACATCCTTTGATATTGAAAGTGTTGTTCTTTGAAGTGAATTATGGAAAGACTATTTTTTTTTTGTATATGTATAATTTATATCTAGTTAAATTTTACTTGAGAAGATCCATCTGCTAATAGATGAAATCTTAGTCGAGAGAATTTTAGTAAAATTTTAATTTTTTGGCTAGTATATTAATGTTATATGATTTTTTAATTTTATTTATCATTACTAGTATAGTGTTAGGCAATATTTATTTTTCTATATATGTATATTTATCAATATGTTTTAGTGTACATATATATATATACCATATTGTATTAAAACACTCTAGATACTATTTTATATTTAATTGGCTGTCGGATATGTGTTATAATGAGCGTAGTGAGATTTAGCAAGTATCTCAATTTATTTCAATTTTCATCTATCTGCGCTTCGCAAATAAAATATTATTTAATACTTAGTATAAAATACGTTTAATGAAAAGGAGAGTCTTAAAAATAAAAATATTGTTTTTGCTTATCAAATATGTTTAGAGATTTTTGTAACCGATTAAATATATATATATGACAAAGAACAATTTTTATCATTCTTTGACAGTACGGTTAGTTTTACACAGCTGTTAAAGAAAAGTTTCTAAATGTAAGAGATTTTTATTATTATTATTATTAATGATAGCTAAAAACCTGAAGAGTCTAGCTGAAAATCTATGTTCAATTCTTAGAAAGAATAAAGTTTCAACTTTGAATTGTTGACTATATAAATGAAAATAAAAATTTAAATCATAACATTAATAATTATTGGGACTTATATTCACTATCTCACAATAAAATATATTTTATGTCTCTCTTTGATTAATTTCTAGCAGAATATTAATAAAAGATATGCATTTTTTTTTTTTCAATTCTAACAGTGTAATCATATATACATAAGTGGTGGAAATCATTCATCATATTTGTTCTTATACAAGATAAGTTTATAAAGCATGCTATTCTCTTTATTAATCTCCCTGGATTTCAAAACTACATCATATACATCTATTTATGGGACATTTTATTAAAACCCATAAGTTGGAGAAAAAAAAAAAGAATAATTAAGACTAAATATAATCTTAGTTTCAAGCAAAAATAATTTATTGTTAATAATTTAACAGAATATATTGTAATATATATTTATGAAAAAAAGAGGTATTTTTATTATGTAAACGTTAAATTTCATTATTCATCCCACATTCTAATGATTTTGTTAACTTTTCTTTGAGACCTAAATTGAGTTATAAAAAAAACCAAATAATGTGTAATAGACAATTTATTAAAATATGTAAAGGTACAAATTTATTAAACAGTTTAAATATGTTTCACATTTTAAATATATAAAAATAATATTACACATGCACGAGCAGATAGCTGAATGTTATTAAAAACATTATTTGTTAAAGAAGCATTTCTTTATTTAATTAATTTTTCTGTATAATATGCAAATGAATTAAAATATATCTTCATCAATTTTATACATGTACATTTTTTTAATGATTACAGTTGATTTCACTGTTTGAGATTTGAGTACGTGTAGGAAAATTGTATTCTAAAATCCAAATGAATTTATTGTATATTATAACAATTCAATAAAACCTGAGACTGGGTATTCATTCAGAGTGTATTGATTTTATAAAAAGATAAAAGTATATAATATATATTTATAAAGCTACTTCGTAAATGGTTGTTCATCTTGGCCTTGTTGAAGCTGAGGATTTCTTCAGTGTTCTTTGAATTAAATATTCTATGGGAATTTAGTTTACTTATATATGAGATGAGAAATTCTTTTGATAAAAAGTATGTGTTCTGGAAATTTTTATATATAGTAGATATAAAATTTCTCTACTTTCTTTAATACTTAATTAGAAGACATTCTCAGTTCTTGTGTTTTCAATAGAATGGATTAATTCCTCTCTTGTAATCATGATCATATTTAATGTCATAATATTTTTTGGTAATATCTTGTTTTAAATACATTTATTCCAGCAAAGATAGCTTTGCCCATATAAAATACTTACAAATGTACAGTTTATTCTGCTATACTTACATAATTATGAATGATCTTTACACATGAGAACTGCTTCTCTTTTAAGTCCCAAAACTATTAATTATTATGAATGTATGTTAAAGGTTAAATATAAAGTAACTTTATAGTTGTTAATGAAAGGAAAGGGATTTACTAATGGTTTAGAAATATAATTTAGATTTAATAATGTTTGTCATTGTTTATAATTGTTCATTTTTTGTTGTAATTGGTTAAATTTATTAATAAATTTTAGTACTTAAATTAAAAAAAAATTAATGTCTTCCATTATTGTAACAGTAGTTAGTAATTTATTCAATAATATTCACATGTATGTTTAATGGGAAGATGCCAATGTGTCTAGATAGGATGTGCAAGTGATATGCCAAAGCTAAATAGTAATATTGTAAAATAAAATATAACTAATTTATTTCTTTTTAACATGTTGATAGTCTAGATTATTAATGTGAATATGTGAGGGATCTGAAGTTCATTTCTTAGGGGCTGCTGATTCTCAAGATGGCACCGCAAACAGGTCTTTCATTATGTTTCTTACAAAATAAAAGTTTTTTAAAATTATATTTAGTTGATAAACTTACCGAATTTGTTTGGTAATTTATTATGAAGATCCCACTTACAAAACAGCTACTCTTAGTCCATATACAGTCTCTCTCTCCAAGCAACCTGAAGCACCATTTCTGAATCAGTACAAATTATATAGTGACATACTTTAGCTATTCCCCACAAAAATTTTAAGCTGCTAAAATATTTGGATCACGAGTTCCTGAATAAAATGTGATAGGGTATGTTGTTCTTTAATCCACGACATACTAATATTAAATTTTGTTTTAAATTGAGCACAATTGCTACCAAAACATTTGAAATGATTCAAACTATGTATGGCAGTGAAACAACGAATGGCAAGAATGGTTTGCAAAATTTTGTGATGACAGAGAGCATTGGAAATGATCTAGGTACAAATACACTGTCACATTTCACGCTATAACTTGTGATTTAGACATGCTAGAGCTTTAAAATTTTTGTGAAGAATAAAAAATTCATCACGTAACACATATATTGATTCAGAGATGGCCCTGTAGAGAGAGAAACAATTGCTTTTCCACTAAGACACACTATATATGTATTACTTAAGTTTACTATGAAAAAAAATCATCTCATATGTGCAAATCATTTAATAAGAGATTACCAAGATTCATGTCATAAAATAAATCATATTGGAGATTATGCAAATCTATGAAAAATCACAATAAAATAAATCATCATTCTTATTCCCATAAAATCAATATTCTTAACTTGATGTACAAGTCTTGTCATCCACACACATCTAATCCCTGTCTAACACTTAATATCTCTATCATTTAGTGTGATATCACAATCTAATTCTAATCCATAAAAATGAAATTGCCAATGAATTTGATTCCATCACCATTGACAATATTAAATATGATGACATATGTGTGGCCATATCATTGATAGATTTTCTGTTAATTCAGATTTTATAAAGATGGGTAATAATAGTTTATTCTTACTAAAATAAAATTTCATTTAATATATATATCTAGAAAGTCATAAACTTAATTCTAATCAGTTAAAAACAAGTATTTAACCTTTAAACAAAGTTTTCTTTGGTAATTTGCAATAAACTGAAAGAAATAAAGTTTAATTTTATTTAGAAATCAAAAATATTTCCAAAGTAAGTGGGGAGGAAAAAACTCTTGATATAAATATATTACAGCATGAATAATTTTTTGTTAACATATATATATATATACTTATCTAATAAAATAATTGCAATCATTTCCGTGCCGTTATTTTAATATAAACTTCAGATTAATTGCACACATGGTCATCATTCACATAAAAAATTTATAACTTAATAAAAATAAATATTTACAATAGCTCGATTAAAAAGTTCTCTAAGTCGTTCCTCAGATTCTCCAGAAACCCCTGAAACCATTTCAGTTGCTGCTACTTTTATAAATGGTAGACCCAATTCCTACAAGAGTAAAATGAATTTATAATTTATTAATAAGAAAATATATATTTTAAATAGTATATAGTTACTAATGTCATAGATTTAAAATTACCCCAGCTATAGCATATACCAAAAGTGTTTTTCCACAGCCAGGTGGTCCATGTAATAAAAATCCCCTTGGAGGAGCTACACCGAGTGTTTCATGAACTACAGAATGTTTAAGATGAATCAATAACTTTATAACATCCTACAAAATATATGTCAACAAATTAAAAAAAATTAATGTTAGAAAATATTATAAACTTATCTTTCAAAATTGTTATAATATAGAAATCTCTTTCTTAAATAAACTAATTATAAAGATAGTAATTAAATTGTTATAAAACTCAGTTACTACTATTAAAAAAACAACAACATCATCATCATCAATAGTAGCCACTTGCAAACGAGTATGAAAAAAAATAGAAAAACAAACAAACAAAAAATCAGAAATAAATTTTGCAATGACTATAGTGAACTATGATTTTTCCAAATATAGAATACGCTGCTCCATTATTTATCATTTTGTAATGTTATTTTTTAACTTCTCTAGTAAATTTTTATTTCTGAATAATTTCAACACTTTGTCTAATTGACATTCTCTACCGTTTTCTTTCCAATGGAAGCAATTAATAGTGCAATTCTTAAAAATATCTTTGATATAATCTTTAAAATACCAAGAGGTTATGCCTCTTCCATAAAACCAAACTCAAGTTCATTATAAGATTTTTTTTTTTTTTTTTTAAGGAAGTTCTACATTAACCTTTCCAATTCAATGAAGATGTGACTATACAGCATCACATTCAACAAGCTGAAAAACTGTCAAGCGTAGGTGGTCTAGCAGATAGCATAACTGCCTTCCAAGCAGCTGGCCCGGGTTCGCTTCCCGGTCAACACATTTGACACATGGAAAAAAAAAAACAAGCTGAAAAACATAACAGATCTTGTCAGTGTATTTTTAGAATTTTATAGAGCATCTATAAATAATTTTTTTTAAAGTTATGTTAATAATAAGTTCAGTCTAACTTCCATACAATAAATAAAATAAAATAATAGCTGTATATAAAAGTAATTTACTTACAATAATTATATCAATGTAATATATTTTTGATGCCATATTGCAATAAAAATGCAATGCATTTCAAACAACAAATGACATTATGAAAGCAGCTAATTTTATGCATAACTGCTGGAAAATCAAACAGATTTAATATTGAAGATTAAATAAAAAAAGGTGAATCAAGTAAAAAAAATTTCAATAAATACCGCAATACAATTTTTAATAAAAATTCTAACATTCTTATATTTTCCAAATTCACACTAATATAAAAGGAATTGTTAATTAACGATTTTAAATGAACATGTGAATGTCATAAAACAATATTAGAACTTAATTGTGAAATTGGCAAATTTTTTATAAATTCTTTTTTACTTCCTGAACATTCTTTAGTTATTTATAAAATATCAAATATATAGAATTCTGGAAATATATATATATTTTCATTTCATTTTGCAGTACATTTGAAAATAAATTATAATGAATCAAATTATTAGTTACTTATAAAGCAATAGCCAGAACATGATCCAAGATATGTAAATTTAATTTTCTTAGCAGAAATTTCTATGCATAGGAGATTCCCCTATTATGACCTTTCTACTAGCACTAAATTTTTTGCCAACATTGAACCATTTCATTTTCTTCTATGATTCCATTTTAATAAAAACTGCTTCATTACATTAGTTTAATATTCCATCTTTAGATACTTTATTTTTATCATAAAGACCCACACAAAAACATTCCTACCCTTTTCATTCCTTTCTTATTTCTCTTATTCTCCATACAATTTTTCAGAATCGTTAACAAATCTCATTCCAAAAATAAATACTTGATTGATACTCATCTTCCCACTTCCACATACATTAATTTTTTGCCACCTTTTCTTAAAATCCAATAATGCCATCTTTACATTAAAAAGCTTCTTCTAGTGTTATAAATCTTTTCATATATATATATTTATTCTTATATACCTCAACTATTTTTTAATATTTATTTTCCATAATTTCACTCTTGTTCTCTAAATTATCTATATCTCTCCCCCATTCACAATTATATTCTTAGAATATATACAGTATTCATTTTCTCAATTTCTTATAACATAGAAATAAATTATCAATTACCTTTGTATATTTAATACTTTTTTAGACCATCTGCATTTGTTGTCCTATCCACAAAATCCAATTAAATACTATTTTTATTAAAACAATTCCCATTTTAAATTTTAAGCTTTGATTCATTTTAAATTGCTTCTAATTCTCATTAAAAAGAAGAAAAGACTATTACATTTCCCCTGAAGATTCACTTGCCGTCCATAATTCAGCACCTAATGCATATTCAATTGACTCCTTTAATTCAATCTACAAACTTCAAAATCCCACAACCAATACAAAGTATCCCAATTTCAAATATAAAAGCTGATACTATCAAAGCTTAACAAATTATTTTACATACACTCAACTTTTTCAAGACATATCTCCCCATTTTTCATTCTACAGGTTTTTTATTATTATTATTAATTACTAACCTTAGATTCTTCTTCACCAAATTTAATTTTTATATATATTTTTTGCCTCCACACTTCTATAATAATGATGACGTTTTTTATATTATTTGCAAAAAAGTCACATTATCTATATATTCTCCTGATAGTTACTATAAAAATCAGCATGTCTATCCCAATCTTTCTGTCTCAATTTTCAAATAAATGTGACAAGGAACATCCCCGCTTTAATCTGATTTCATATTAAACTTTCATAAAGTCAATATCTCCCAATAAATACTTATAAAAATTATTCCTGTAACGACCTTTCGTCACTTTTAAAATTTCCAAATCTATTACTATATTTTCAAGATTACCTACAATTTACTTCTATCCTCCCTCATCACAAAACTTTTTTACATCTAAAAATGCTATAAATAATTGTTAATTTTATTGTTTTCTTTGAATAACAATAAACAAATTATCATTTATCCGTCTCTGAGCAAAATCCATCCTGACAACAACCCCCCCGCCCCACAAAATATATATATATGCTTTTTTATCGGGCCTCATCAAATCCATTTATATAAAAATATTTTTATAAACTATAAAAGTTATTGCTATTGGCCTACAACTAGACAATCTCTTTGTATTCCTATAAGCTTTTCTTTTCTTTCACACTAATCCTTTATTTCCTAATGATTCTTCATCAATTCTTACATTAAGTTCTACATTTAATCTTTCAGCTAATCTCTAATTCTATCATTATAAAATTATTACTACAATACCCTTCCTTTTCTGTTTCATCATAATTGCTTTTAATTTGTCTAGTTTCTGCTAATCTATCAACATATAATTAACAATATATTTCAAATTATACCTCAATCATACAAACTTCCCATTGTATACTTTACTCAAAATTTCCAATTTCCAGTCCACATTTTTCACACTTCATTTTATCTATTTTATCATTTTCATTAATGACCTTCAATATTTTATAATTATTCCATCTTCATATCTTTTTGCTAATATTCCCAAATACTCTCATTCTATTTTTTTTTAAAGATTATCTCTGTTTCAGTAGTAAAATCATGCCACATATCTATTTATTTCTATGCAATTTCAATGTAATTCATATATGTTCCTTAGAATTTTTTTCGAAAACATTTCTTTTAATAATACTCAAGTTTATTCTGATCATCATATTTACTTATATTCGTATATTCAACATTTTTGAAGATAGTTTTTTCATCTCTCAGATATATCTCTACGACTGGTAACTCATTTTCTTACTTATAATAATATCCATTAAGTTTCTCTGCTTATTTATATTTCTATCTTCTTGCATATTTATGAACCCAATTCTTAAATTTATACCAGTGATTTCTTTCTTTTAAATATTCTTTTCTTATAACTCTTAGGCAACATCTGTAAAAAAAATATATATTTACTTTTATCATCATCATCATGATGTAAGAGCAAAAAGAATTATATCCTTAAATACAAACACATTCTTTCTTTTTATTTCTACCTCCAATATTATATTTTTGTCCTATCTTCATCTTTTTATTAATGAATAAGATTTATTGTAAATTATTCCCTTTAGTAATTTTATTTCTCAACAAACATAACTCGTTCCTTTTAAATAAATTTCAGTTTCTGATAAATATATCCCATACATCTTAAAAAGATGACTATTCTTGCATAAACAATTAATCTGCAAATCTTGCTTAATTATTAAACTTTGGCATTAGCACCACTACCTCTATGTGCCCATTGAATTTCTTTAAAATACATACTCATATCTTTAAACCATTTTAATACTTTTTCATTTGTATAATATTAATATTATCCCCTATTATCTTGTTTTCTTTAATATTCCAACAATATCTAAAACTTCTAGCATCTGGTAATATAACCATAAACTTTTCTCTCTTTTGTTGCTATTTATAATATCACAACTGTTTAATCATTAAATTACATGATAATACATTTTCAAGGCTTTAACTTCATACATATTCCTTCACCTCATGGTAGCTTATTTTTAATATCTTTTAAATTATATTCTTAGTATATATATCCCTTGGTCTATAGTTGCTACTGCCATCTGCTATTACTCATGTAGACATAATAATGTGGATTATTGTCGTTTATTTAATACTTAGTTTTTTTTTTATTATAATATTTAACATAATAGAGGTTATCATGCATATGTTTTGTCTAGGGTACCAAAAATGTTAGTACCAATCCTATAAAAAAAATTCAATAATTTTTTATTGGAATTTGGATGAGAACCAAAAAATTAGAAGGGGTGAATAAAGAGTGTATAAGTGGGAAAGACAGTTGGAAGTACCAATGTAATCAATATTACATACAATTTTCCATTTAGTTTCTGCTTTTACTGATTGTGTAAAACTATTGAACCCATACTGGGATAACTTATTGGTAAATTGAACATTTTTGGAGAAAATTGAATTCTTATAAAAGGATATCTTATTACAGTACAAATTCATTGTAAATTATATATATATTTAGTAAAATCTTATTAATTATAAATTTTATATATATATATTTTTTGCATACTTTTCTTATTTATCTTTCAAATCAAACAAACAAAAAAAAAGAACCAATTGTAAATATAGAATTTTTTTTAATTACATTAGTAAAAAATCAAATCCATTGTAAATGGGATATTTTATTTTTTATTAAAGAAAATGCATTATTTAATCAATACGTAGTACAATAAAACAATGAGCTGGGTTAGCAACCAAAAATAATATTAAAAAAAAAGGAAAAAGTAATAAATTATTTTTTTCTTCCGATTTTGATTATTGGCAATAAACAGAGTGAACGTCCTAAAGAAAGACTAGAAAGAGATTCCGTTTCATTGCTATTGGTGATTCAGATAAGAAATATAATAGTTCAAAGTGTGTGGCTGTTATATTCTTCAGAATTTGCCTTCAACCTATGAACATTTACTTCAGTCACTGGATTGACAAAATATTGTTGATGATTACCCAAAGTTTAACCAATGTCTCATTATGAAAAAAATGTTTCATTTTTCAATGATACTTGTAATGTTCATAATAAACCAAATATTTTATTATTGTACAAATACAAATTTTTATTTTGAGATTAGTTTGTAAAAACGTGAAAAAACCCCCCAACTATTTCACATTATGGAAAAATGTTTTATTTTTCAATGATGAACTACATGTAATACCTGTTCAATTTTAATAAACTATATTTTATTTAAATACAGATAAATGTTGTAAAATTACACATCTATGTTCCACTCTATATAAAAATCTAGGCTCCACTATTTACATCTTTAATTTATTGATTAGTTATTACAAAATGGCTTCTGAAGCTCCACACAGTATTTAAAAGCAGAAACTAAATTACATAGGTACCAACAATTGATATATGATTTCAAGAGAAGTGCTCATTAA
The DNA here is from genome assembly GCA_028023455.1 of Epiperipatus broadwayi. Taxonomy (NCBI): domain Eukaryota; kingdom Metazoa; phylum Onychophora; class Udeonychophora; order Euonychophora; family Peripatidae; genus Epiperipatus; species Epiperipatus broadwayi. Next base: position 13,621,905 of record JAQFVV010000010.1, on the reverse strand, counting down.
GTGTAATTGAAAAATGGAGAAAAATATAAGACTTAGAAAAAGTGTTGTAAAATTTACCCTTTGAAAGATATTGTATTACTTATTATGAAGACTATATTTCAAGAATTTGCTACAATATTTTTATTACCTGTATTGTAGTTTCATAACCACCAATATCCATAAGACGCACTGTTGACTGCTCTAGATTTTTCTCTAACTTATTTTCTAAAAAATAAAACTATTTATAAAAACTGAACTATAAAATACTTGTTTATATATATATTTATAACAGAATTTGTAACTACATATAAGATCAACTAAATTAAGATGCTAAATATGTTTTATCATATAATAAATACTTCTAAAATTTTTAAACACAGTATTTATAAACAGGTAAAACTCTCCATACAGTAGTGTCACTCAGTGCAAGCCAGAGTAATCAATGGATGCGAGTGCTACTGTATTGAAGCAGTCAATCTCAGCTTAAGATTGTGCTTCATGTTTCTACCTACTAACCTATATTTAAATCCTATATCTTATCCCGCTCCTTTTGTCACGTATATATATATATTATGTATATATTTGAAATGCGCGCCTAAATTTATCAATTTTAACTTTCAATAACATTTTATTATTAATTTTATGATTATTAATTATTAGTTCTTTTTTATTAAAGTATTATAGGTGCGATTCAAATATATATAGGAGCAAAAATTTACTAACAATATTGATTTTAAATATTTTATTATACGTCATTTTTTAAACTTTTTCTTTTTAAAGTACTTTTTCTATTAAACTGTATATTTTTATAAAATCCAATATGGAAGATGCTACAGTTGATTGTCTAAAAATAATTAAGGGTTGGAAATACTATTGTTGTAATCTGGGGAAGGTATTTTTAATTCAAGTTTTTACTTAAAATGGGATTAAGATTAGAGATACTTTTGTTAAAAACATGTTGTCAAATCTATTTCTAATCTGGAAATAGATTTGAATTTATTTTTGGATGTTATCTTACTGTTGCATCTTCAAAAACAACTGATAAAAGAAAAAGTATAAAATGACTGAATTTTGAATCACAGGAGATTAGCTACTATTGAGAGAACTGATTGTAAATGTATTACACGTCGCTGTGAAACTAAAAAATGATGTAGTATAAATCCATCAACCTGCTCGACCCTGTCGGGTCATCATCTTCAGCGGCCATCTCATTCTGCTGCCCAAGAGGAAGTAAAAGCCCGACCTAAGAACTTTAATGCTACTAGAAGCTTGCAGTTATTTAAGAACTTTCATTTCAATTGCCGTGCACGTGCAATATTTTAAATCGGACTCTTAAAATTGCCAGGTAACTTTTCAAGCAAACTAAATCTAACCTAACTCATCTATCAAGATTTCTTTTAATATATTATTTAACTTTGTTTTTGTTAATATGTAATTTGCTCTTAGTTAATTTCTATATATAATATGTAAATTGCTCTCAAATGATTTCTTTAAATTTAATTCTATCTCATATGCTCTAACTTTCTTTAATTTTGGTGCGGTCATTTATTTATTACTTGATTTTATGTGCTTTTAATTTTAATGTGCCAATCTCACAACCTGGCGAGCTTAATTTCTAAAAATCTTTTCTGTCATTTTTTTCTAAACCTTCATGAAAAGGTTATTAACGTCTCCTTAAAATATATATATAATGCATTATAAATTAATGTTCGCCAGTTTGTTTTTACGAATCAGCATTTTATGTTGGTTTATTATAAAAATATATTTGTTTAACTCTGGATTTTCTACCCAGGGAAAATCCAGAACTCAAGCTAATTAACGCCCTGAAACATTTATTTTATAATTATTTATTAAATTCTGAAAGGGTGACTTATAATTTGTTTTCTATCTAACTGCTAATCTTACTTTATTTTTCATACTCTTAAAATATCAAATACAGTATTTAAATATTCCAGTTATTATAAAAATCACGAAGGTGGGATTGAATTATTTTAAATATCAGAAAAGGGATGGGGGTAAATCTTAATGTTTTTTTTTACTAAATAAAATCTTCATGTATATTTTATTAATCTAAATATCTCTCTCTATATATATATATAACTGCATAGTGATATTATTTATATAAATTATAGCATTCAAATAAGGGTCATCTATTTTAAAGCAGTAAATTATATTTCATGCCGTTAGTGACATTTATCATTACTGCGTTGCTGACATTTGGCCTTATCTTCATGTTTATATATATATGTGTGCTTCTTAATCTGGGGGTTGCGACAAGTTCGAACCCATAGATTCCTTTTCAGCTTGATAAAAATGCCTCTGGTGGTGATCCTAAGTCTGAAATATTCTTTCTTCATATAAAAGGCCTCTGGCGGTGATCCCTAAGTTTGGCACATGCTATGCCCATCCATTTCTTCGTATAAAAAGGCCTGTGGCGATGACCCCTAAGTCTGGCACATGCTATGCCCATCCACTTCATTTTTCGTCCAGAAGCACGACTTTTCCTGTTATTTCTTGGTTATAATGTCAGCACCGCAAACTTCTTCGTATTATTATTTCTTTTCCATCATGACCCAGTTTTAATGCTCTAATATTAAAATTGCGCTCTGCTTAAAATATATATAAATGCCAACTACTTCTAGTTTTATTAATTAAATTTATTTCAGTCTTATACAATTCCACCATCGTAACTTATTTCTGTATTTAAGAGTATATATGCCTTGGGGAAAATAAAGCGTTCGTCTTACTATTGTTAAAATAATTTTTCATTAAATATTTTGTCATAGATTCAAATATAATCAAATGTTTTCAAATGTATTTTGTTTATTTTCACGACCTCAATGGCGTGAAAATAGTTTATATCATATGTATAATGAATTTCGGAACACTCCTAGAAAAATATATGTTAGTCACCATGTTTCTGAACCGTAAATCAAAGCATTAATGGCAGTATTATGTAATTCTTTCTAATATTCGATTGGCATCTTAATATTGGACCCACCAAAGATGTGTGTTTATTTGTAATATATTATTTAGCTAATAAAGAGCATATGAGAAATAATAGCGTGAATGACACTATGTAATTATCTACCGCTTGCTCATTCACGCACATACTAATGTACTTAATTTATAAATGTATAATAATTTGTCAGTATATTAAAATATATTTTATTGTCTAACTTATTTGAGTAGTTCGAATTCCTTCTTTTCTCCACTTCCAAAAGTAAAGCCTGCTTATATATATTTTAGTTTAGTCATAGTTAACAGATGTCTCATTGTTTTGCTCAGCTTTGCTAGTCGGCCGGATTAAAATTAATTCTCATGTGCCATCACAATTATGTTATTCATTAGGTGTTTGATCTGGGGCTTAGAGAGTGGGTTCGAATTCAGGCTGGTCCCTGACCTAAATCTTGGGCTTGACTGGGTTTGAAGTACATTTTGTGAGTTCCAGCTCATGTTAGATGGATAAACATGTTTTGACCGGCACAGTATGGAGAGTTTGGCCTGTTTTAATAACAGTTATGAGTAAGCATAAGAAATGGTGATCATGTGATGTACAGTAATTTCTAATTTAATTTCAAGTTAACTTAAATCAATCATGCAACTTTTTCCATACAATTTGGAGTTTTTTATTTAATTAGTTTACTGCAAAATGTAATCTCTAGAAAAATACATGAACATTTTTCCTGACTTTGCAAATAAAATAATCTTTATCATTAACTTTTTTATAAAGAGTTCTGAAAGACAGTTACGTATAAATTATTAACAAAGTAATAACAACTTAATTATAAATATATATATAATCTTATAGTAAAGATTTCATGATTAGAAGAATTTAAAATAAGTTTTGAAGAATACTGCATAGAAGCCTTTAACAGAAAAAGCAAAATAGATCAATAAAAAAGAAACCATTATTTAGAAGGCCTTCCAATTGCTAGATGAATTCAGATGTTAATCTCTATTTAAAATAGCTAAATAGAAATGAACCACCATTTACTGGCTATGCCTATATTTAGGATATGATTTTATTGCTAATCTGATTTTTAAATTGGCACACTTACTTGCATAAATTCAGATTATATGTCACAAGAAAGAGAAAGTTTCTCATTTAAAACTATCTATGATACCAAACCTTATTTACTGATATATATATATATATGTACTAATTGACAATATAGTGATTTGTACACATGAAATATTGTGAAAGGAAACTACTCTTCACAGCAAAGTGCATGTCTATTTTATAATGCATGTGTGAAAAATAGTTTCCCTTCACAATATTTCATGTTTATAAATTTCTAAGATTATCAATTATTATTAGATATAGTGCAGGTGTAGTTAACAACAAGAAACTTTCTCTTGTATCAATAACATGCAGATTTAAAAATCAGGCTAGTCCTGAACTCAAGCAAAGTCAATGAATGTTGGTTAATTTAAAGAATAATCTTTATGCTTTTAAAACATTAATTGACAGGAGAGCATGTGTCTATTTTATAGCGCATGTGCGAAGAGTAGTTTCCTACTACAATATTTCAGTTTTTTAGTAAAATTCATAAATAAAATGTATTAGTGAGTTTATTAAATAAATTAACATAAGTAATAAACGACAGTAATGATATTCAATTATTTATCTTTATAATAACATAAATGTAAAAAAAAAAAATATGAAAAGATTATTATATTGACAGGTAAATTATTAGGACACTTACTTATAGCTTGTTCAATTTTTTCAGTAAGATTTTCTGATTTCTTTTTAATGTTTCTTGATAAATTAGATGTTGATGGTTTTGTAGATTTGCAATTCTAAGTCATAAAAAAATAAATCAAATATATTAACAGTCTTAAATTAGACTTCATTAGTTTATGATGTAACTCTAGAATATAAATTGTATAATGTTCTTTTCCACTAAATCCAATCAAAAAATATACAGTGATAAGTAAAATATAAATTGTATTAAGGAAAGGCAAACAATCTTTCTTCAAAAATATCTGATCATAATTATTCATAGTCTTTTCATTCAGATGATTAAGAAGACTATAAAAAATGTGTGGTACTAGTATCATCGATGGTATAGGTCGCTGGATGGCACTGTTGCTACTCAAAAACATTGAAATATAATATTACATGACCGCGATACATTATTAAATAACAGACCTTTTTTTAATAACTAAATAGTAAACAACGTCTTTTTTCTTACATTTTTTTTTGACCTATTATTAAAGAACGTCTTTTTTATTACATTTTTTTCTTTAATAACTAAATGACATTTTTTAATAAGAAATTTTTTATTTACACACACACACACACAAACCAATTGCAGTGTTTTTTGCTTAATGTAATTACATTTTTTGGAGTTTGTTCACTGTACTTCTTCTTCTAACGTAAAATCCTTTTCTTTTTTTTGGACATTTTTAAATAAGTAAATATATATATTTTTTAAACTTAACATAAACAATCATACAACTATACGAATTCATTTGAACATTTTTTTATTATTGATACAACAAGTAACAAACGCCTTCTACTTGGCGGCTTTTTTCTTCATCTAATTTTTTCTGACAAAAAAAACATCGAATAAAAAAATCACTCTCAAAGGAATAAATTGATGTACAAATAGAAAAGCCAAAAAAACAATGTCTTGAATGTTCTTTTCTGTGTATGCAAGTTGGAACTGTAATAAAACAACTTTTTGAATAACAAAAACAATGACATTAGCAAGAATCTTGCTCTAATGTAAACTCATCTCTTTCAAAATTGAGATGAAGAGATCTTGTCTGTGGTGTAGACGCCGCCACATAAATGTGGCCAGGTAGTTGTCGTCTAATGACCTGACAGTGCCTCTATGTCGCTTATTCTGCCATTTCAACCTCTCCCCCCAGAGCCTCTCGATGTTTTATGTGTGGGCACCTATGGAGGGGTCGACAAAATTATACCGGTAGTTTACTTTAAGGTGATGAAACCTGGCAGCCTTGAAGTCAGCGTCCTGTAACTCTTCCAGCAATCGGAATAAATAGTCGAGCCTGGTTTACCACGCTTGTTTACAAATTAAGATATTTTTCATCTTTAATTTCCATATGTTACCAGTTTTCAAACAAAATCATTACCTCAGTAATTGATAAAAATAGCGTCAATCTACTTTCTCTTTGTTATAATTCAAATTTAATATCTTTTTAAGTTTATTCTTGTTTTTACAAATTTTAAAACCCAGGTGTGGTCAGATAATTTCCAAGAAATAAACTACTCCACAAAACAGATTTTAACTTGGTAAACATTCTAACATATATGTGAGTCTGTTATCTAGAAATTATAACTTTTATGCAAGGAAAGCTAATTAGTATAGAAGATTTATCATAGCCGAGAAATAAATAATAATTTAAAAGAAGTGATAAGGTTTGAAAACTATAACCTTGCTGCTCCTTCGCATATATGTATGTGTGAAAATTCACACACCAGATAATTTTTAACTCTAACATTTAAATTTATTACTTTAAAATCTATGATCAGTTAACATCATTTGAAGTACGCATTTATAAAATTTACGCACATACATTATTATACCTTTTATTAAATTATTTTTAGTTAATCTTTGAAATACGCTTTTATAAAATATATGCACATACATGCATATACATATTGTCATACTTTTTATTAAGTTACATTTGATTAATACACGCTAACTTGGAAAATTCAAACAATAAAACAATATCATTAGTAAGACTGTTTGTTTAGTATACTTCTATCGCAAAGTCATGTTTTAAAATAGCTATTTTATTAGTCTCTCGAATACCGTGACTATGCAATAATTCAAGCTTACAACAAAACTTTCCCTAATTTTATACTCTTCCAAATTCAGTTCAGAACCATGGCAACGGTTTAAAATTATTTGGAGCTAATACTCCATCAATAAAATGTAATATAATAATATTTTCAATAACATTTCAAATATTACATTGACTTAAAATCTACACACCTTCAAATTATACGATAGCGCAGGCTCAATACCGATGATTTGTATTAGGTCATATTAGCCAAGTGTGAATTGCGAGAAATTAGCATAACACACTACAGGTCATTGCAGCCTGCCTCAGGAAAGGTATATTTAACTGTTTTTGAGTAGCCAGCGACCTGTATCGTCGATGGTACTAGTACCAAATGTGTTAATTATTTTCAAATAAAAATTGCCTATGTGGGCTATATGATACAGAATCTTATTTATCTTGGAGGCCAATAATATTTGAACTAATATTCATATTATGGAGTGAACTTGATCTCCAAGTTATTCAAACAGTCATCAATCATGATGCACCTATGCTAAGCAATAACTGGAGCAAGAAATAACTAAGAGATGCCTGGTTGAATCCTGATTATTGCACTATGATTGAGTTTGGAAACATCAGTCTATTTTCTTAAATACATTATTATTGTATTAAAATCTAATAAATAACTGAAGTCTTTTATTATTCTATTTATAAATTATTTAATCTTTATTTGAATAAAAAGAATATGGAACATAAATTTAGGATTTGAGAATTTTTTTTTTCCAAGAGCAAAATGAGATTTTTTTCCATAGCTGTTTTTGTTTTCCAATTTAATGTTTCAATCATTTATTAAAAAGTGTTCTTTACAACTGAATGCCTGAAAAATAAGAACTTCAATGTAAAACAGTTCAATTATTTTTCATGACAAAATATTTAATAAAAAAATGTGTGTATTATTATTTTTGTTATGATATTAATCAAGTTTTTCTAAATTTTACTATCTACCTAATGATAATGATCAACTATTCAGAAATAATAAAAAAATGTAAGAACAATGAAGAATGTGATGTGCCTGTATTTACAAAGATATATATATATATATTATTCTCTAGCTAATATTTAAAATATGTAGCATGCAGTCTATTATTAAAGCTGAATTATGCATAGATTAAAAAAAAAATGAAGTCACATTTCCTATCTGAACTTAATTTAGCCTTCATAATAAATGGCCTGCTAGATATTTTAAACATTAACTGATAATTTATATAACTGCCAGTTTAGTGATAGCATATTTAGTTTAATATATAACTACATTCTAGCATAATGAAAAGATAATAGCCTACACATTCATATGTAAATAGAATACATATATGTATAGGTAATATATATTATGTAGTATATTAATGTCTATAGTTAATAAACAATAAAGCCATGTATATATTTGTATAATATTACTAATGCATGTAAGTAATAAATAAAAGTTTAGTTAAGTATTCAAACATGTGTCAAATAAAGTACATATTTTTATAATCAACAATTAAAAAAAGTAATGCATGCTTTTAACACTAAAAAAGATTTGTAATTAGTACTCAGGAATTCCTTAACTGATCATTAGAGAACTCCTTAAATTATACTAGAGAACCAGACAATATATAGTCATACCAAATTGTGGAATGTTAGCCATCCCAAATCTCCAAAAGAACAATAAACACTATAAACCCCAAGCCACATGTAAAAGAGAATTAGATAAAATGGACTCAAATAGAAGTGTGAAAGCAAGACTCGGTTTTACAGGTAACGCCAACCTTTTATTATTTTTGTATTTCTATATGTAACTGTATATAAGTTTTATTAAACCTTTTTAATTATCTGACTGGTCTCTCTCTCTCTTGTATCAAATGTAAAATAATTGCTGCTCCAACTCATGACCCCAACCAGAAAAGCTAATAAGTATGACTGCATAGTCGCCACATCTGGACATAGTACACCTACATATGAAGGAGTTGGTCAATATAACAAAAATAGATATAGCAGTGCAATTTTGATATGTAGCACAGAAATATATATCATTGCAACATGTTTTTTTACAAATAAAAGCACAAAGAAATGATTTGATAGAAAACTGATGTCAATTTTGCAAATGAAAATTGCAACTTTTTCTGAAATTAAAAAAGAAACAATTATTTAATAACCATAAGCTAAAGTATCTATGAATAAAACTGCTACTGTTCATTCATGTTTTGAGATTGATAAAAATATTCATATGGGTGAATAGGATCTGTGCTTAATTAAAAAGTTTTGAAAAATGCTATGTACAAGTACTGCCAAAAAACACAAAACAATAGAGGAATGAACAAAATGCATATGAATATTCAATGTGTAATAAAATGAATACACTTAAAGACGATCTACAATTTCAGAAATATCGATTCCTTATATAAATAATACTACACAAACAATAGTGATTACAAGCGTGAAGAGAACGATTTCAAAGAAGTCATATGGTTTAATGAATCATTGTTCACATTTTCTCTGATAGTGAACAAATTTATTACTGATGATTACCATATCGTCTTCTCTTATTTATGAAACCAAAATAAAATTGTCAAGATTTGAGAAGCCTAAACATGGTATGTTCTTGATTCAATTAACTCTCTGCATAGATACATCGCAGCTGCAAATTTATTTGAATATTTTGGATAAATAGATTTGCATTATAGCTACAAATGATATGAATATTTTGGATAATCAGATTCACCTTATAGACAATTAGTTTATAACACTTTGTTTTTTTCTTAAGACAAGAATGCTCAAATTCCTAGGACCATTCAGTCAAATATAAGTTTGATGAATTTATGCATCTTTCATGACATTTTTAAACAAATGAGTGACCTCTTTGGATCATTCTTAGAACAACAGTAAGGTCATTACCATTCTTTTACAAAAATGACTTAATATTATCCTAGACACTATTCAAATATATAATATTATACTATACTGAATATTTGCAATTCTTAGCCGCAAATAATAATTTATATCGTACTTGAAATGATATCACACAATGATGCCAATATTTTTCCCAAATTATATGCACCCATAATACAATTAGTCTAATAATTAAAGTTCTATTGCAGATAATATAATTCAATTTTATATCAATAACACTAGATCACTTATGAAAGTTTATTTGATGATAACCTGACTAGAATATGTATATAAAAAAAAAATTATAACATTTTTTTTTTATAATTTTCTATTTAATTACACATGAGATTTATTTATTAGATTACGAATTAAAAAAAAAAAAAAAAACTAATTTATTTTCTACATATATTAATTAAAAAACCATTAATTAGGATTAACTCGAATTAGGTTATTTGTCAAGATAGGTTTATTCCATGAGATGTTCTGGATTAGGTTTAGAAAATATATGAAAAACAACAAAAGATAAATTTCTTATCAGTCCTGAATTTACAAAAAAAATTTTTAAAAAAATGCAACCATGCATGTATATGTCCCATGAGACCAAAGATATTGAAGAAATGCATGCACACTGCTTGTGTATTCAGTTATATCAAATATATCTATAATTAAAGACGAAAGTGATTAAATATTAGATGATATAATACATTTTTGTTAATGATAATGGTTAGATAATTAGAAATATATATCTGGCTTCTTCACTGGCAGTTCTCTTTGAGCTATGAGGTTTATTGAATGAAAAAAAATATGAAATTGATTTCTTTCGGATAAATGGTTGTCTATATTTGAACAGACTGAGATAAATTAAGACTAGATTTTCATGGTAGGTATGTGAAAACATAAATGACTTTTTTTTTTGTCACTCTTCTTGATACATATTTGAATATAGCATAATGATTTTTGACAATATGATTATAGTGTAGTAGATTCTCAGAGATTCAATATTTTTCTCTTTGGTTTGTTTGGCAGATAATGGAATTTTATTTAGAATTCTTAATGAACATGGAAACTGATGATATTTTGGGATACTCATTAGATACTTACATTTTGTACAATGGATTGAGCAGTGTGTATGCATGAGAACTAATATTTTACTTCAACTTTCACTCATATTTAACAAATGGATGTTTGTGTATGTGCAAGTTATTTTAGTAATGAATTTAAACTTGTGGATTATTCTTACATCAAGATGAGGATATGGAATATATATTAACAACTGAAGACCAATACGCCTAAAGTTAAAGCTTAGAGCGATTATCAAATGGATGCAAAAAGCAAGTTGTATCATTGCAATTAATATTCTGATATAAATATTGGATCCTGGGTTGGGTTTGAACCCTATTGACATCAGTAAAGCAAAAAAGATTAAAAATGGAATTATTTGTAATTAATGAAAAAAAACTGATTTGACGATGCAATGGGTTTTGAATTGTTAAAATCATGACTGAACATTAATAGATCGTTAATTGGCATGCTGTTTTTTTTATAAAAACCAGTGATCATTAATTTTAGCATTGATGTAACGCAAGAAAATACAATATGCGTACATTTTATGAAGATATAACTACTAGCGTGTTATAAAATATAACAATGCAATATTTGTCGATAGCAGAATTTGATAATCTCAAGGCTGTAGTTGAAGTGGATATTAATAGTATATTATAAATTAAGCAAATACAAATAAAGTTAAGCAATGTAGTATTTGGTATATTATCAGTGTAATGATTCAGCTATATTAGGATTCAAACTATAATATATCAATTGTTTTATTTAAAGAATATTTCCAGAACCTTTGATAGGTGTCTATGAGATTTTGTACAATGGAATAATACATCTCACAGTGAAATAAGTGTTGGTAATGAAAAAAAAAAAAAAAATCAATACAAATATATTTACCAACAAATATCTTTAATTTAGTTTTAATTACTTTTTTTATTTGGGGGTGGTGGTGGTAATACCACTATTATAACTTTTTCATAAAAATATTTTGTTAAAATTTTTTACCTCAGAATATTTAACAGATTTAGGAGTTACCAAATCTACAGATTTATCTCCTTTAGCCTCTCCATCACTAATGTCAATGTAGGACGCAACTTCGGAACTATCTTGACAATTAGGTCCATTTTTATACATACTGGTTAGAGAACGATTCATCAAGTTAGTGTTCTGTGTGAAACAAACAAAAAAAATTATAAATCAGTCAAATTTAATAATTTATTTCATAAATGTTATTCAAATTTAAATTCTACTGACTAATTCAGAATGCTAAAAAAAATAAATTTATTCTGAAAACATTTTTATTCTAATGAACTTCCTTGAAAAATAATAGTACCATTTACACACCATATGCTATTCGGCAGAAATTTATTATTACAAACAATCATTCAAAACTATTGCCTTCAAAGCAAAATACAACTGTAATGCTCTTTAACAGTCTACTATGTTACAACATATTACTTGCTTCCACAAAAAAATATTTTTTTCACAAGCTTAAAAGATCTAGATGAATTATTCTATTTTTTAACAACAAAAAAAATAATAGCTTTAAAAAAACTGGAAAAAATTAATAAAAAGTATCTATTATTATTATTAGGGCTAGCTTTAGGTTTGACAAAACAAAAAAAGAGACAATTTGGTGCAGCAGAGTGGAAAGAATATCATTAAAATAGTAGCAAAATAAAAATGGGAAAATTCAGTAAGAAAGTGAGATAACGCAAATTCATACTATACTATAATTTTTTATTATTTAAGGAAAGCTCCCAAATATGCTCATTTGATCAAGTATCAATTTTTATCAAAAGTTAAATAGGTAAAAAAAAAATGTAGAAAATCTCTTAAAAAATTTCTCAAAAGAAAACAGAAAAATGCATTAAAATCTTAACAATAAATAATTCAATAATTGTAATAATATATTAAAATTTTTTTAAACAAAAATATATATTGCTATTCTTTTCTGAATAAAATTTTAAAATTATTTTTATGATAATTTTGCATATAATCTGATTTATGTTGGATTCTTTTTTTATGAAAGCGTCAGGGTATCAGAATTCAAACTCCAATGAATTTTTTTTTATAACTTAATTTTCTTTTTTAAAAAATAAAAATTCAAAGGATCAAATTACTGACTATCCATGGCCAGTTCAAACTCTTTATTGGCCCCCCTATTATGATTAGCTATCTTTGTTTGAATAGTATCAATACCTACATATTCTTACTACAAAAGTAGAAAGGCAACCATATTAAATTAGAATTATTAAATATTTTATATTCTGTTAAACTTAAAAAATTAATGTTGAAAAAAAACCCACATAAAATATATACAGAGTCATCTTTACATTTTATACTGGTGGAAAATTAATTCTCTCAAATATAAGTATATTTATATGAATAAAATTATTTTTATTTACATATAATCATTCTTGATTAGACTCACTGCAATTGGAAGACTAATTAACAATTTTAATATATATACATTAAATACTGCCTAATGCTATACTAGCAATTAAAAATAAAATAGATATTCATATAACACTAGATTACTAACCAAAACCCAAAACAACAAATTTTACTAAAATTCTTACATTGGTTTCAACAAATAGACCTCCGTAAGTAAAATTCAACTAAAAATATAACATATACATACAAACAAAATAGTCTTCCCATCATTCATATCAACAACCAATTTCCTTTAACATATGAATTTCTATTTTATGTATAAAACAATAAGCAACTAATACTATATATGTTTATAAAAAAAACTCCAACATCTTAACGCTAAATTTTAATTGATAAGTTTAGCTGTTCTAATGGCAATGTTCACTTAACAATAACCTTTTCAGTTCTTTAACATTTAGGTATTATGATTTAATTATCAAATTATCCCTTTTAATATTCTGCTGAAAACACATAAAAAGTATTATTTGCTAGATTTCATTTTTTGTTTACCATAAATTAACATTACCCATTCATAAAAATAAAAAGTTATTTCACCAGAAATTCTAAAATATTCAAATTAATAAAGTTATTGTAAATTATTATTTTATTACATTACCATATACTTGAGTATGCACACACATACACACAAATATCAAACACATGTATATACACACTGAATTTTCTATTCTATTTAATATGTCAAATCATTCTGTTTTATTTTTGATTATTATCTAGATCAACAATATGTAATATCTAATATTTAAAGGTCATCCAGTGAAATTTTAAGTTAATACACATGATTTCCCAAAAAATTTGTTAACTGCATTAGAAATGATAACATTTAACTTATACTGAAATAAGAATTTTTAGTCTTTAGTCCACTGCTCTGCAAATATGCTAAACTGCAAAAAGCCATTCAAATAATATGTCTCAAACAAAAATTTAGCATTCTCATTTTTATATAGGCATTATCATGTTTGAGGGATTTATATTTAGTCATATGTTTATCTTGTTAATACAGTATTTTTTAAATTTGATTTTTCTTATTCATTTTAACCATTGTATAAAAGATGGGATAATTTTCATTCTATACTTGTTCTCATAGTATTTGTACTAAATATCATCACATTATATTCATATTTCTTATTCAAAAATATCAACTAAGCTTACTATACTCAATGAGCATGTAAAGAACATATAAAAATAATCTTTCAATGAACTAACAACTATTGTTTGATAACGATTAATTTAGCATCAACCATTACACAAAGAATTTCAGTATGCCCTGAAGATTCAACTTCTTCAAATTTATATGAATTCCCACTAAAACTTTACTCTTACAGTTTCGACTATCCTGCAGTCATCATCAGAGTTACAATATCCAAATATATAATCATACAATTAATACATATATGATCATACAATTAATACATCATATGTATTAATTGTATGACTATATATTTGGATAATGTAGCTCTGATGATGACTGCAGGACAGTTGAAACTGTAAAAGTAAAGTTTTGGTGTAAAAAATAGTATTGTTATATGTATAAGAAAGTTGGAAATGGTATCATATGTAAATATAGAAATCAATACATAAAGAAAGAGGGAAGAAGAAAAATATTGTATTAATTCCCACTACTAGTAAAAATTGACCATTTTATTTAAATCTTGCAGCTAATACATTTTCAGTAAGGTTTAGAAATTTTTCATATGATCCAGCTGATCACCAGAACTCAATCAAGAGACTGGAGATATTTTTACCATATTCTAATACAAATTAATATATATTATAATTGACTAGCTGAAATGCCAATATCCAGACAAGCACATCAGTAATAGATATGATGGCATAAATAAGATAAAACACATTGATCACTAATGAAAATAGTATAAGAGAAAATGATGAGCCAGATAAATGATTTGGCTAACTAGATGTAATTTCTAGTGGCTGATCTGCAATTGTGCACGTAATAAGCATTTATCAATATGTTCATCCTTATAGCCAAATTACAATAATTAATATCAGAGCAATCTCTTTGAAATTATGTAAGACAAGCATGTTTTGGGTCACTGCCTAGCAAAATGGTGTTTCTAATTTTTTATTTATTAAAAAAACAAAAAGAAGCAAGATAATTTGCGCTCACAATATACTTGGACAATTGCAAGCTTAACACATGGATAACATTAGAATGCAGTCTGATAATTTAAAGGTGTTCGTAATAAGATTGTTAAAGATAAAATTGTTTGCCCCATTGCAAACATTTCTAGCATTTGAGATAAGTTGATCCATCCTCTTTATATAATGTTTTTAACTTCTACCATCTTTTCAAATAAAACATTCAAAATTTATTTATACACTTTCATATAGTAGAGTCAAGTTGGTATGAAAAGATTTTTCTATCTTATTTTTACATAATTAAGTCTTTAACCAACAAACTATATAAGAATAATTATGATTCAATGTATATATCACTTCACTAAAAATTAAAATTCTGCAAAATCATTGTAATTGTATAACAGTCCTATATATGAAAAATATACATTGCAATATCAAATTTTGAATTATTATGCTTCCCTTTTTTTAATACAAAAATTAATGCTCACAAATTCAACTAATTCATTTTTTTAAAACTATACAATAAAAAAGAGTTTATTAAAAATAGTAAAAAATAAATAAATAATTACTATAAAACTAAATAAAGAATGCATTAAAGTAATAGAAGAGATCTTCTGTTATACTTGTTTACTTTCAGAAAAATCACAAAAAATCCAAATTAGTGATTAATAAATAGAAATCAAATTTCAGTATAATATTAATGATGTATAACTGTTACCAACGCACAATAAATTGGCTATATATTGACAATAATACATACAATTTATGAGTAATATTTTGTTGTACTGTATTAAAAGAATATACAGATATGGATTAAATAAGCACAGAATTTCAAATTTTATGTAAAATAAAGTTACAAATTAAAAAAAAAAAAGAGCTGTCTTGCTTTTTTATTCTTACATTTTACCATGAAAATTTTACTTCCAAATTTAAAAGTATGTTATACTTCAAAAGACAACCAATTTTCTTTGAAGAATGAATAACATTTTCTAAAATAAAGATTTGACCTTATTTTTTAGGATTTTCACTTTTATAAATTAAAAAGAACTTTTTTTTTTTCATTTTCTGTGATTATTATATACACCTGGGCTTCTTTTTGAGCAGATTTTTTAAATGCGATTTTGAGGTTATGCAATTCATGTTTCTTCTTAATATCTTTTTATGCGGTTTTCTTTTGTGCGATAAAGAAGTTCATATTCCACTTAAAATCGGGATTTCCCTGTTTTATATACGCGCATTAAATTTTACATACTTTAAATGCCTGCTGGAAAAAGGTTTGGCAATAAATTTAGATATCTTAGAAGATTTAGAAAAAGATAATGAAACAGAAGTGGAATGTGTTCGTTTGACAGCAAAAATGATTCGAGAAAGTCTTCAACGTATCATTTTTTGTTAATGACATGAATTATGAATGAGCTCTTAAATTCCAACGAGAGCTAAATAGTTGTATGTCTGTGTATATTTATATTTTCTTTTATACACTTATATACATGGAGAAACTTTTAGACAGAAAAAAGTTTTAAGTAAAAATATTTAAGAACTTTTAATTTCTACTTAAAAAGAATGTATCTTTAAAAGTTCTTAAATATTTTTACTTGTAACTTTTTTCTGTCTAAAAGTTTCTCCATGTATATATGTGTATAAAAAAAAAAATTTAACCGTTAGTCATTATTCACACAATCATGGAAGCATGTTATATATATATGCAGTTGCACTCATGGAAGTGCATTCTCTAACAGCTAGACATAGTTTAATTACTGATTACATTGTTGACAGAAAAACATTAACACAGTATGAGACAGAAGTTGGCGCTAATTGTATTTCCTTTCGTGATGAATCTGATTTTTTAGCAGTTCACAAACAAACCCGCATATTGTCAAATAGAGATAATGATTAAAATATGTATGAAAAAATGTAAAATAAATTACACATAAAAACATTGTTTTGAATAAAATTAAATAGTTAATAAAAAAATTTGTTTTGTATCAATTTTTTTCAAATACTTGAAATTTTTTATTAATCATACTTTATTTCTTTATTTTTTTTAATGCACATTTTAAAGTAATTTTATCATGTTGCTTTAGTTTTATTCGATTTCTGAAAATTAAGGAACGTAACCCACATTTTTCAATGTAAGTTAAGTCTATTTTTGTGCGATTCTTTTAATGTGGGTTTTCTGTGGAACCTTATCTACCGCATAAAAAGAGACCCAGGTGTATATAAAATTATTTTTGACTCATAGTTAATTTTAAAAATTGTTTTGGAAAGTAATCCCCTCAGAAATTTATTTCATCTAGATAAACTTTTGTTAAATTTTTATTCAGAAAATACTTTTTAATTTTTCAATTTTAAACTTATCTTTTTGGCAGTCTCATTTGAAAAAAAAAGGCAAATGAAATATAGATATTGCTTTTCATTATGGAATGCAATACTATCATATTAGATTATTCATGTCAATTGTTGTAAGTATATTTTCTGTACTTACAATATAATATCAAATGTTCTAAACTTAAAAAAAAGAAGCCATACTTATAGAAAAAAATAGTAATAATCAAGTAGATCATTACAAATAGGATACTATATGACTCATAACTGAAACAATGAGACTACAAATAAATGTTACTGCAGTGATTAATTTATCACTCACTGAATAATCATTAATAAATAAAACCATATAAAGTGACAAACAAAATAGCTCATTTGTTTACATACCGACTTATAATCTACTGTTACTATAAAAAAATCTTATTAATGTACTTCAGTAAAAAAAACATAAATAAATGACTTTAATTTTTAACGATATAACTTTGTTACTAACAATTATGTCACCACTTTCTCTACTTATATTTAACATCCATTGTTAAGAGCAGTAATTCATTCTATTTATTTTACTCCATAGCAATTCACTGTAAGCTTAAATAATTAATGAATGTTTAATAGTAATGCTGTTACTAACCCACATCAGATTAGTTTCTGAATTATAATTTTCGTCAATGGGGAGCAGAAACAACTCTAGAATGTGGATATAATAGCATTAGCATCTAATGTTCATTGACTACTCAAACTTACAAAAATGGTTCTTGAATAAATACTGCACCAAATTACTGCTCCTAAAAGCATATGTCAAATGTAAGAGAGAAAGTCACGATATTTTTTGGGTACATATCATCTTAACCACAGAGTGAAAGGAGCCTGCAATAAATATAAAAGAGATCATTAAAATATATGCTTAATAGCTTAGTATCTGCCTTATATAACGATACAAGAAAATTAGCTCGAGTTTAAAATCTTAGTTTCAGGTTGCATGATGTTAGGTCCAAAGCTCATCATTAACAAAAACCAATTGGAAATATCTGATCATTTAATTTTTTTTCTTTCTATAGAACATTTTTATAAATTAAAACAAACGAAAAAAAAAAACTATGCAAAGACTGATCACAATATAATTTTGCTTACTTCATAAGTAACATAATTTTCGTTATCTTCAGAAAAAGACTCTTCACTACTGGTTGCCAAAATAACATCACTGTCAGAGAAGCTAAAAAAGATATGCAAAAACAACTGTTAAAAAGCAAACATCAGGTACAAGAATTAAAAAAAAAATTCTTATATGTAAACTCTAATTCATTAAACATAATTAAATCCTTCAAATATTTTGTAATTTAGATTTTATCTGTAAAATGTTATTGGGTATGGTATACATACCATAAGTTATCAATAGCTAATATTTATTTAGAGGTTTTATTCAGAGTACATTAAATTTTTTAACAATAATTTTGAAATAAAATACTAGTTTTCTACTTCACTTTTGAGTAGTAAGTAATTTAAATTGCACTTTACGCAAAAAAAGTGAAGCTTGTCTAAAATATTATTAAAGAGTTATATGGCTAAGCGCTTTCAGAGAACTTAAGTCTCCATATTCATAACCTACTTTAATTGAAGTTTAGTGGTGATTTATAAAAGAAAATTTGCATAAATCACTGCTAAACTTCAATTAAAGTAGGTTATGAATATGGAGACTTAAGTTCTCTGAAAGCGCTTAGCCATATAACTCTTTAATAATATTTTAGACAAGCTTCACTTTTTGCGTAAAGCGCAATATAAATTACTAACAATAATTTTGGTTTTTTATTTTTTAACATATGCATATTATAATTATAGATATGTATTGTCTGAATGCATTTTATAAATGAAGTATACTTTTTATTTTTTAAAAATGATATATTAATAAAAATGATTTAAAATTAAAATAAATCAAATATTTTATTTAAAAAGAGCATTAACTTTTTCAAATCATGTACAGTATTAGTCAATTTATGATTTTTATGAAAATACAAAATGATGAACGTTTCTTTTTATTATTAATAAACTTATAAAACAGTATATATATACAGCAATTCAATTTTTAAATAATTTTTTCTGCTTCAAAAAAAATTACATATTTAATAAATAAAAAGTTATAATTTATATCATTTTTAGAATTCAAATCAACATCTTGCAATTGCTAGAGAAAGTTTGATTTCAAGTGTAATACAACAAATTTGTTTTAAACAAAATCTTTTATAAAAATATTCTATATTGACAAATATCAAAGAATCTATTTAAAATATAAACAAAACAAAAATTCCTGAAATAAGAATTATATTGTACACACAATTTTATAATAAATATTAAAGATTATGTTTAAAAAAACAAACAAACAAAAAAATCTTGAAGTAAGAATTGTATTGTTTTCAATCTGCAACATAGAAATTTAATATAATTTTATTTTTCTTCTTCCTTTTCCTATGTATTGATTTCTACTTTAACATATCATACCATTTACAACTTTCTTAGACATTTTATAAATACTCTTTATTTATATCAAAACTAACAGTTTCGACTGTCCTGCAGACATTGTGTATTTAATTATGTATATGAATATGTGTATAAATATATTAATTATATATTTGAATATTGTAGCTCTGATGATGACTGCAGGATAGTCGAAACAGTTATGATAGAAATTTAATATAAGAATTTACTTTTAATTCTATATTTGAAAATGATCTCCAATGTATGGCTAGGAAGAGGGAATTTCAATAAACAGTTATATTTTTTTGAACACAACAATATAATGCAAAAATGTTCACTGCTGACTAGAAATCAGAAGTGACTAATGTTTTGAACCACACACCAATTTTTTCATCTATGAATTCACATACACTACACAACTTTTGTGCTATTATTCAACGTTTGCATAAAATACTGGATACTTATGTATTTTGCCTGCCGGAAAGCTTGCTATTCATTTTATATTAAATTATCCACATTCATGGGTCTCCAACACATGGTATAAACAATATTGTTGACTCTAAATTATCATGTTCAATATTTAGGATTTTTTTATTTATTAAAATGATAAAAAAACACAAAAGTCCAAAGGGTTGCAATTAAAAACGTTTTAAATATAAATGCAGACATCATTGAGCAAACCATAGCAAAGATATCACCTTTACTATCCTGTAATTTTGAAAATATTCCACTGAAAATCCCAAGGATTGTAATTAAAAAATTGTAAATTCACTACACCAGTTGTAAACTAGTCTAAGTGCACTCACAAACAATGTTTGGAGCCTTCTACCCATGTTCCTTTCCAAACAGATAGGTGCTTAAAACATGTTTGCATACGACACCGCCACGGCATCTCTATTCACACTCCACTTAATTGCAAAAAAAAAAAAAAAAAATTGTGGAGAATTAAAATGACTTGGAATTTTGATTTTGGGGAAAAATAAAACTATTTTATATTGTTCAATTGATAAATTAAAGTCATGGTTTTACAATTTCCCTTTAAATTATACTAGCTGCATCCATGGCTTTGTTCACATTAGTAGAATAAGAGAATGTAATGTAGTTGATAATTAAAATATTTTAAAATAATATTTACATAACATAATAATACACGAGTTATTAACAGCATATTGTTTATAAAAATGCATTACAATATTCATTTTTATCTCCTGTTGATAATTCATACATTATTATGTCATGTAAATAAATATACTTTAATTATCAACTATATTACTTGCTTTTATTCTACTAATGCAAGAAAAGCTACGAGTTAGTGTTATATAATTCTATTCCATACAAAACACAAGTAGTTCTTCATGTAAATGGTGGTATACACCATACAGAGGAGCTGTGAACTACACTGTATTCAACTACGCAATTTTAATTATATGCTATCCAAAGTAAAATGTAAACAAACAAAAATGTAAGTACATTAACAAAAAAAAAACATTAAAATTTGCAAATTTTAATACTAGGCAGCTATTTTTCCTTCTCTGAACTAAGTCCATACAGATTACATACACTTATAAAATATCTTCAGTTTTTGTTGAAATCATATTTATTTTATTCTTCCTTTATTATGCTTTCTGAATTTAATATATATTATTTTGCTTAATAAAATATTTTCTAGAAGTAGAAATTTTACAAATTTCAGAATACTGACTAAACATTAACATAATCAGGGAGAAAGAAATTTCTTGAAAAAGAGAAGAGTGTATTGTTTCTATAAGAAAAAAGTTAGTGAAAAAGAACAATATGTATTCTATCCTAATCAATGTTCATCAATAAAAGGTGAGCTATTATATACTATTTCCACTGAACGTGAGGGGAGCATGGACCAAAATATAGCTTAGTTCGAGGCTTCACTGTATTACTTAAGATATCATATAAATTTTCTTGTATTTTGATAAAAAAAAACAAAAAAACAATGAAGATAAAATTTTTTAAGTTTCACCTAGTTAGAATTCAAATTTTAAAGATTATATATAAGGCAATTAGATACGCTAACCATTACACCATGAGGCACTTCATATTAAGCAATTTAGAGAAAATATCAGATAGATTAACAGACATTTTATATTTATTTGAATAACTTCTGTGATTGCGTAATAGCTATTAAATCCTATAAAGTAATATTTCTGAAGATACAAAATAGAATTACTAAAATTTAAGTGAAATAGATATGTACATACATGACATTAACTTTTTTAAAAATGATAATGATTATGTAAATTTCAATATACTTCTAAAAACATAATTACCTTTCATTACTTGTTTTATTATACTGTTCAGAAGATTTCATCTTAATCTCACGAGGTGTGGATGAACATTTAGGAAGCAAATTTAAAGAATCACATACTAAATTAAAAAAAATAAAACCGTTTTTTAATGATAGTAATGTGGTATCTTAAAGATATATAAATTTTGATTTTTAATATTTTTAAAATTATAATTTGTCAGTAAGAACAATAATAAACAATTTCTACAATTTTTTTAAAAAATGATATAGATTCAAATTAAAAAAAAACAAAACAGAAATTAAGTAATCTTAAAAAATGCTATAGAAATGTATATATAACATTATGCAACCCCCTCCCCCTTCTCCCCAGATATTCACAATTTCAATAAACCATGTTTCAAAAAAACATTAAAAATTAACAAAAAACCCCCAAACAATTCTCTAAATTAAAAATTTTTAATTTACGGTACAATTGCCAGATGATTGCAAACTGTCACAAGCAAACAGTTTCTGCTATCTTTTTCAGGTCAATATAGCAGCTTGAATTTTCAAATTTAACACCATCTTAATCATTTTCATCTGAGAAGAATGAAGAGGATTATAAAAGCTTTATTTATATATTTATTATTTGAGAGATAGTATCTCAACTATAAAATTTTAAAACAATTTTATCATCAATTTGTACATACTCTATGTATGCAATATTTCACATTTTTTGTTAAAGCCTTACATTTTAAATGAAAATATACACAATATATACATGTTAAAAATGTCTACATTATATATATATATATATATATGGTCATGTGATAAAAGAGCATATCACAAAACAGTTTGCTAATTTTGATATCTGAACAAAGATTTGGAATCAAATGATATGGGAGCATAGGATTATTATAAAAATAAATTATAATTTAAAAAATATTACTGATCAAAATTCAAATAATTGAAGTATCCTTTTTTTAAAAACAAAAACAAACAAACAACAAAAATCTATACAAAAATTGTTAAAGATAGAGAACAAATTTTATAATAAATATTAAAACTACAGTTAATGTAAATACATAATACAAGTAACAATATGAAACAAAATCATACGTAAATTATATTTCCTGAATTTAAAATAACTTTGGTTTATTTTTTAAAGTCAATACAAATCAAGAAAAAATACATAAAACATGTAAATATTTTTCTGCAGGATATTTTTTTAGTATACAATGTCCAGTAGATTATAGTGAAATAACATTTTTTAAAAAATATTTTAAATTATAGAATGTCATCTAAAATATGAAATAGTAATTATTAAAGTAAAAAAAAAACAAACATTCCCGATAATCATTGACTTGTTTGTTTCAGTTAATATAAAAAATAAATAAATTGCTATTTGTTTGAAATATTCTAGATTGAGCTTATTATGTTGTAAAAAATTACAATATCCTGCTAAGTACTGTTAAAATGTCATAAGCAAATAGTCAGTTCATTTTTTTTCCCGATTTTTTTTCTAATTTAATACTAACACGATTACTTTACTTTTCCATTTTATAAATGTACTTCTTTTTTTTAAAATAGGTATATTTTATTATAAAACTGCTAGTTATAGTTTCTCTATTTTTGTGGATATCTTTTTTTTTTTTTTGCTAAAGTATTTTTTAATACTTATTATACTGTATATGTATGTATAGGTTGAAATAATCTATTATAATTAAGTGTTAATAAAGTATATTATACAGGATTGGCAATTATGCATTTCGGTAATTGCATTAAGATTTGGAACCTAATATCAGAAATATGGTGAATCTACTCTATTTGCCAACTTATAAGTAGTATCTTCTTTAAATCACGTTACATGTTAAGTTTTTTGACTGAAGACAGATTGAGTAACTATAATCAAGCATTAACTCTTACATACCATCAGTGATAGTTTGTCCCAATCTTAACAATATATGTATAGCAGCTCACTCTTAAGAGTTACAGCATAAATTTGAATGAACCTCATATCATTAGATCATAAACTTTCATCTTTCTCTTTAAATGTCATAGATATTTTGATTGTATCTTCATAATTCCACTATCTCATTTACTCTGTTTAATACTGCTAACTTTATATTTCAATACGTTTTCTTAATTTTCAATTTCTATATCTCTAAAGCCTTCAATCTTTGAAATTTTCCTAATAAATCAAATCTCTCTATATAAAACGATCTCCAAAAATAAAACATTTGACATGCCATTTTTTAAATCTGAATGCACCATAAAATTAGGTCTGATTCAAATATTTGTAACATAATTTCTATCACCAAATCATCAACTAATTAAAACTTAAAAGTACTAATCTGATTTATTATCTCCTACTTACTTAATCACTTTTAATTTTTTATTATCTCCTATTTACAACCATTCCTTTAGACTAATATATTCTTTCAAAATTTTAAAAAAATTTCATTAATCCTATGCAATATTTTATTAAATTCAGTTTCAATGTAACAAATTATTGCTATATACTTAATAAAACTAATGCCGAGAACTTTCCCTACCCCCAACTATTAATTCTATCCTCATCAAGATATTGATTTAGTAATTCATCAAAATAAATATAAATTTATCTTTTTTATAAAAATCCTAGTTAATCTTATAAAAATGTTTTGATTCATATACAAATTGAACAATAGCTGTATTTTGACACTTTTTAAAAGTAGTTAACAAAATAATACCATTTACTCTACTAAATGCCATTTT
Organism: Epiperipatus broadwayi; assembly: GCA_028023455.1. NCBI lineage: Eukaryota > Metazoa > Onychophora > Udeonychophora > Euonychophora > Peripatidae > Epiperipatus > Epiperipatus broadwayi. The sequence goes on along the minus strand of JAQFVV010000010.1, from coordinate 13,596,824 downwards.
AAAATCAATAAAACAATATTCCCTTCCTCATAAATATACAATATTTTTAACAAGTATTCCTTCATCTTCCACTGCATCTCGAATGCCTTTACCTTTCTATAGGTCTATTCAATATTTTCAAAAACACTTTAGCTGCACTTGAGATTCAACTTATATTTTTCATTCTTTGATTAGACCTTTTCTCTAAAGACATAATTGTTTGAAGAAAATCTATTAATGACTCAAGAAATAAAATTACAAATTTCAATAACAAATTCTTACAAATCTTTCTCTTTCATAATTCTTAAAAATACTCTTGTAATTTTAAGTGTCCTGGATTTAGTTTTAGTTTTCTATTCAGCTATAGATTTTCCATTAGTACATAATTTGTCATCCCCATTTATTTCATTTTTTATTATTATTAATATGGATGACTTTATTTCTTAACTATAAATCATTTATATATTACTTCCATATCTCATTCTTTCTACTAATAATTTGCCATTTTTTGATAGACCTGTTTCATTTCTGAAGCAGCACGTTTTCCGACCAAATTATTTTATTTTATTATAGATTTAAATCATTCCTATTTTTTTCTTTGTTATTCTTTTATCTTATTAACACCCCCCCCCCCATTTTTCTAGAGTAATCTGATATATGTCTCAATTCACTACTATATGTATGTTTTAATGTCAAAAAAGACCTGTAGCATTGTGGCTAATGCAGAAAACCACCATGCCTTGACTTTGTGAAGGGTTGGTTCAAATCTGAGCTGAGTAAACTTGTCCAGTTCTGATGACTTAAGATTTTTGTTTTGGGTGAATGGTCTATTGCCAAACTAACTATTCTTTTAAAATTGATTAGAAAGTAGCAAATGAATACCTAGCTACTCTTAGAGATTATTCCTTTTGGAAAAGATGTTGCCGGAGACTTTCAATATATATATATCTTTTTCTCTTCAGTATTTTATTTTAAATAGTTTAACATTAATCTTAAGTTTTTTTTGCCTTTTACTTTTGAAATCAACTATCTGTGTGGCTACTTTCTTTAAATTTTCCTTAAATATGTATTCTCTTACCTTTATTTAAAATCTTGTCATAATTTTTAGCGTATATTCTTCGCCAAAAAAATGTGACATTCTTTGTGAAAGTTACAACATATACATTTATATAATGCATATTGAAACTCATTCTGATAACATAATTAGTGGTGAAAATAGCGCACTTCTGATCTGATACAAAACAAATGAAAAATTAGCAGTTGTTTAAGATGATTTACCTGTCTCTTCCATCACTGAAACTATAAACCTACAACTTTTAGAGCCAATGATCATCTTTCCATTTTTAACATCTGAGTTAGATGTTTGACAACAACAATATAAAAAACCCACACAAAGTGTATAGAAAAATAAAGAGAAAATAAAAGAATGATAATAAGGATTAAAAAAACAACAAACAAACAAAGAAAATAAAGATTAGAAAAATTACAAATCCTTTTACAAATATTGTTAGATGAAGAAGAATGAAATGCAATATAAAAAATAGTGGAAGATGATAGGTATATTTAATAGATAGAAAAAAAAAAATACTTATAGCTATAGCATTTTGGATTTGAGTTGTGGGTCTATTAAGTGATATTGCACACATCCAACATTTCAAGGTTTATGGATAAACAACCTTCAATCCTTCTTCAATACTATCTTCATGAATGAAGGTCAAACAATTGAAAAAACAAAATATTACTTATAGATTCAGTATATTTAAATATAAAGTGTAAGTTAATTGAGAGACATACAACATTTTTTAGTAAATAATTTATCTATTAATATTACTTTTTATTAACAAATATTGGTGATGTAAATGCTGTTTATATATATAAACTAACTAAAAGAAATATATACAAAAAAATAATAAAATACAAAAAAAGAAAAATTACTTGTGTATAAAATTACTTTAATATTTTAACCAGAGGACTGGTTTTCATCAGATTTCTTTCTGATAAAAACCAGTCCTCTGATATGCAAGTAATTTTTATTTTATTTTATTTTTTTTGTATATATAAACAATGAATGAAAAAAGCTGTCAATGTAAATCTAAACACAATAATAATTTATTAGCTAATCTTAAAAAAGAAAAACAAAATATTGCCATACTGTATTTATAATAATGAAACAATACAAGTACATCACTTACCTCTTTGAACATGAATTCGAAAGGCAGATTGTTTTTTTCTTGCATATTCTCTATGAACAACAAAAAAAAGTGACCATCTTATTAAAATGAATTATATATATATATATGAAAGATACATGGTATAGTTTTAGTGCATCTGCTCTGATAAAGAACTTAAATTCAGGCTGGATAAAAACTGAAATTTTTCATGTTCCAAAGAATTCCTTCACCTCATCTATCTATCTATATTATGAAACTATATATTATATGACATAGTGTTCATAATAATATTAAATTGTTACTAAAAACTGAACTATTAATAAAAATTATGTGAGATTACCAACAGGCAGTATATATAAATGATTTAAAACTTATAAGGCACCTGTATTTGAACTCTAAACGGAGAATTTATCTAAAAATGGCACTAAAGCAATTCAACGTTACATGTCTTAATCAACACTATTTAAAATATAGCATATATTCATACAAATAAGCACACACAAAATAAACAACCAGTCTGGATCTCATAAATTTGTGGACGATATGAAATGTCAAATAACCGGAATGCATTCAAAACTATTATTGCTCTAGAATTTTACCCAAAACAATGGAAACAAATCACAGCTATATGGGACTGTCTCACTTATTGTTCAAGATGAAACTCACAGCTTTTTATGGAGTTCAGATTTCTCACAAAACTATTCTTGTATCTGTTACCCACACCTATTTAAAAAAAAAAAAGATCAAAAACATTCTAGCAAATCTGTCAATCATTAATGCAACAACTTTTATCATGTTGACTATCAATGAGATAAATGTCATTAAATTTCTTTCAGAATGTCATTGCAAATTATCTCACATTTAATTAGCTTTAAATATTAAATTCAAATGTGATAATAGCAATTTGCCATGAAAAAACTAAATATTTTTCATAAAAATAACAATAAGGAATAACTCAAGTATACACTTGAGATTTTTACTGATACAATGAATATTTCAGACTTCAAAAGTTGATTAATTTATTGATAGAAAATAAATAATTTATTTAATTACTCATTTATAAACAAATAATTTAATGATAAAAAAAGTATATTTATTTAATAATACTCTTATTGCATAAAGCTCTTAATTTATTCACATAAAAACATTTGGCTTATGATTTTTCAACTAGTAGACTATCGGAAACCCAATACGAGTACTCACAAAAGATATTTGAAATTTTTATAACTTTCCCCTAATCAGCACAAAATCTTCTATCATGTATGTCCTTTGCAGGTAACCCTTTCCTTATTAAGTGAGTCAGATATCAAACTCCTGGATTTCTATGGCAGTGTTAACAATAGAATATGTCTTCATTACACTATTTTCTTGCAATATAGACTGGTTTTTGTATATTTATAAATGGATAGAAACCAGTTGTATTATAAATATTTTCTTATTTTTTAACATTTTTCCTAAACTAATAAAAGTCTGAAAGGTACAAAAAATGTTTATATTTAAAAATTAAGACAAAATTTTGAAATCTTACAGAATATGTATACACACATAAAAATGAAGTCAGTTAAAATGGTATATGTAATCTTATAAATATATTGTATATAATATATAATCAGTTATATATAATTTATTATATAAAAAGAGCATTGAAAAATCCTTTACTGGCTCACAGCTAATCAAGGAATTTCTTTGAAAATTGGCTATTATATAAATATTTTATTTTTTAATAAACTCACTAAACAGCTTCAATATTAAATCCCTAGACATAAAGTTTATGCCTAAAAACTTCTGATTCCACCTGAGGGGCGGTCATATTACATTAAATATATATATAAAACACCAGAACTGATAATCTTTCAAAATGCTATTGATATTAATGTATGTTCTATGTTTGCTTTAAGATCTAACAAGATGTGTATTGATATCAACTTCTGAATGTCATTGCTTCTGGTGTTTTATATCTAGTTTGAATTATTACAATTAGTTAGTATATATAAATTTAAATTTTTTTATAAATATACCTGTAAGTATCTTGTAAATAAGCTGTCATACAATCCAAATCAATAACTTTCAGATGCGAATTTTCATCCAAGTACTAAAATAAATATATTACATTATATTTATCAAGTTCAATTATTCCACTTATTATAATTCAAATAAATTTTAATTGATACTAAACATGAAATATTTTTTTTTTTTAAAAAAGTGACAAATATCATTGAACATAGGTTTATGACATTAAACATTACTCATATTTTAAGCTTGATAAATTGTTTCTTGTCAACTTAAAAAAGAAAATAACCATGAATTTAACATAGTGATAATTGCATTGATTCTAAATAAAAACTTTTCAATATAAAACATAATCAATAGAAGTAGAAAATAGATGGATAAAGTTCTTTGAAGATAGATTAAATTAATTGAAAACAATGAAATACTAGTATTAAATAGTAACATTTGTGCATGAGATTTTGCCATTCTCTTAACACAGATTAGAACTATATCATAAACTTTAATGAGCTCTTTATTATTAAAATGCTTGTAAAGTGTTTGATCTTGAATTTCATATATAAAATTTATTACTAAATAGATATAATAAAAGATTGTGGCAAATAAATCAAATTGAATTCATTAGTATCAATTATGTAAAAAATTCTGAAAGTTGTACACATTTTTCTTTTTGGTTATTATTTAGACAACCCTTAAAATTATTTTTAAGGTATTCAGTATTTTTGAATGATGAAACACAAGCTCATCTACCATACAAATACAACAATTTCATTAGCAATGAAATTGATCATGTTTCTGTCATGTTCTTTAGGGTCAACCCAAAGACAGTCATTTTAAAAAATCAAATAATCCTCACATTTCCCTCTAGATAAAATAACAAGATACTAATTTACTGGTAAATATGGCTCAATAATGTTCACTATCACTTATTCAATTTAATACAATAACATAACTTTTATTTTTTTTTTGCACTTTTTCAAGCAATTTTATTCTTTTTTATAAACGATTTTAAGATTGCTTTTGAATTGTTTTGTTAGAGGATATCTTATGTACAATTATAATCATTTGAAATATACAAGTAAAACATCTTTGAAGTTAATATACCATAAAATATTTACACCCCTCTGGTGATGACTGAACATTCAAATGAGACAATTAGTGAAAAAAATAAAATTGCTTGAAAAAATGCAAAAAAGGGAAGTGGTGTTATTGTATTTTACTAATGAATATTAGACAATCAGTTATATTGTCTGTGAGCCAGCTAAGAAAAGCTCGAAGAAGAAATTTAGTTATCACAAAAAAATTTCCCACCATTTCCAATTTGAATTTTAGGCAAAAGCAAGTCATGCTAGTATAATAACCACTATATCAAGAACATTCATATAGTTAGGAATTTAATGAGAGTAACTCTTGATTACCTAAGAAAATTACTACATTTATGAATGAAATGCTATATTTGCTGTAATAAAAGACATTTTGTCCTCAAAGTGAAAATTTACTTTACATTTTGCTAAGTAAAGACTATGTTACTAAATTCAGTACTTCGTGTAAAATAATAAATACAACCAAAATAAATATGAGTATTACAAAAATTCACTAAAGTTTAGCAGCACCAATAGACTATCAGAATATTGCTTATCTATAATCAAATAATGATAGTTTTATTCACTTCAAGTAATGATTTGGAAGATTCTTTTCAAATCAGAATATAAATACAATAAGTGGAGCGATGAATATCATTTTTAAAATATGATTTTGTAAAAATGATCATATTTTTAATAACTAACAAAATTAAACACCAAAACCAAATAACACATTTTTAACCCCCCCCCCCCCAATAAATATTTAGCTATCAAAATTAGTTTATAGTTTGAATGATATTACAAACTTTCTACAATAAAATTTACAAAAAGAATGCAATAAATTATATGTGATATAACTGCTGATATAGTTTTAAAGTAACCTCTATAAAATATCTTGATAAATGCAGCGACCTTATTTTTTGTTCTTAAAATTTAGCATAGTATCTATTATATTTAAACGCAAAAGGTTGAAATACTTAATTGACAAATTTTTTTTATTATTATTTTCGTTGTATATTAAATAGTAATATTTTTATTAAAAGTATCTGAATTTAGCAAACTCCTGCCCCCATTGTTCCTGTTGAAAGGTAAATATTTATTTCAATTATTTTTAATATTTGTCTCCTTAAATTTGCATTTTACAATTATATTTATTTCTTTATCACAATATTCATCAATGATAGGATTTCTGTATCGAATTAAGTATGTATAATTTTTAGATCCCATGTACTCATGGTAAAACTATACCTTTAAGAATAATAAATTACATAATATTAAGATTACTGTTATGATTCTAATATATTACTTGAGTTACCAATAAATATTCTTCCAACAATTATGCTTTTAAGAAAACATTCACTTGGAGAAAATTGAAAGAATTTCAAGTTTAACTTAAACTCAGAGCTAAAGTGTTGTTTAAAATTATAGGAGTGACAATTATTCTCAAGATATACAGGAAAAACAAGTTGTACTTGTTTTAGAGATCTTAAATGGCGTTTGATAAACTGATTTAATGAGGATTCAAAAATAGAAGAAAACAAAACTATTAGGCAATTTGTATATGAATCAAAATTTTCTATATAAAATTGTAGGCATATAAAAAATTATTAAAAACCACATGCCAGATTATATGTAATTATTTGTGTGAATCACTCTCTTGCAAAAATGTCTTAAATTTATAAATGCTATTTAATGTAAAAATAGCCCAATCTCTTAAAATAATTGTTTTGGACAATGACCATATCCTCATCAGGTGTGCTGTAGATTTGAACACTGCTATTATGGAATAACAATATAACTTCTTATATCACCGGATGTTATCAATCTCTTTATGGCATGAATTTTATAAATACACAAACATAATTAAATATCATACCAAAAATAGCTTCAAATTAAACACATATGTGGATTTCAATACCATAAATATTATCAAACATTATAAATGCAGAAATACGTAATTAATAATATATCTGATATGTAATTACTCAAGTGGATCTCTTATGGGGCATGATTTAAATTAATAAATATTATTCAACGAAAAAAGATATTGCTATCCTAGTGTGGATTCAGATGTTCAAATCTCTAGCACATCCAATAAAGTATACCTTTATTATCCAAAATTAAATAATGTAAGAATTGGTCATTGCATTAAATGGTATTTGTATATTTAAGTCATGATTGCAAAAGAATGCAGAGATTTGTACATATAATCTGGTATGTGATTACTAATTATATATTTAATCTCTGCATTTGTAAGATTTAATGTGTATATAAATGGAAGAGAAATTGTCTCTAGTGTTTAATGTTGTGAAATGAAGCTGGTTTGGATATTTAATTACAACCATGTGTTTATAAAATTTCCACTATAAAATTAAAGCGATCACAATAATATCAATTAATATAAAAAGCAATAACACTATTCTACTGTGATATAATGTTCAAACCTACAATAACACCTTGATTAAAAAACATTTAATTGTGTATGGGGTTGGTCTGGTTTTTTTTTCTAATAATGAATAGTATTTATCAATTTAAGTCAAGTCTACAAAGAGAGCAATGAGATTCACTTACATAGTTTCATAGAAAAAAATTACTATTTTTATTTAATATTTATTTACTTAAATGAATTATCATCAACATTGCCTTAATGCTTATGGAATTACTATGTTTGGTAATACTGAAAATAAACTACGCAATATATTAAAAAGAAATACAAATATATCTAAAGTCAAAATAATAATTTAATATTGAGTGATAATTGGCAGCAACTAAATAGATTGTTCAAAGGCCTACTAAGGCCCACTTAAGTAATTTTTAAAAAAATATATATATATATTTTCCAAGACATAGATTTATATGAAGTTAAAATATAGAAGGTATGGAAATATCAAATCTTTGAAAATATAAGTTTAGAGACAACAATTTGGAAAGATTAGCAATACAGAAATATTTAAAAATAGATGAGAAAGATTATTAAAAAAATATATATAAAAAAGAAAACTGTATGATAAATTATTGGGTAGTTGGAAAAAATTGAAAAATGATAAAAAAGTTGATGACTTTAAAAAAACACTATAAGAAAAATTCGAGTAGAGCAAAAAATAGGTAAGCTTAAAGATGTTCTGGATAAATAAATGGAGTCTGCCTTTTGGAAATGTTTTATTCATGATTGATGCAACTTATGATTTGTAATTTAAGAATTCAATCACTATTTCAAAAATCTATTAAGAAACTTAAAATTTTATACTTCTTAATGATGTAGATTTCATTAAAATTATTATTTAATATTCGAATGGTTTATTGCTAGAGGGTTCACAAGAAATTCAAACATTGGGAATGACAACACTGCACTAAAACCCATGAAATGCGACATTAACTCTATATACAGAGATGCTAAAATGTTTGATGATAAACAATGATAACTATTACCAATAATAATATTACCTAATTACTTTAACCTGCTTCCGGGAAGAGTATATTTATATATTTTTTAATTAAAAATTATAATTAATGATTACGAGAAAATAAATTTAAACAATAACAAGCTTAATAATAATCAAATAAAGGAAAGAAAAAAAAGAAATCAAGGGCATTGTGATACCTCTTAGTGTTAGATTTGTATTTCTATAAAACATTTTATTATAAAAATGTTGAGGTGCAAATACTTGAGAATTTTGTTTAGCATTTGCATAGGCGAATAACAAATTGAAATATTTAAATTGATCAATTTTTTCTGTCGAGTCTAAAATATTTACTTTGAATTTCTTTTAAGACACATTTTTAATTACAATATGCAACGATTTCAACCTCATAGATATAAGCATTTATTTCATACTTCCCATGCAACCTGTACAGATTAACAAAAAAATACGGTACCTCGTGAATACGTGAAATGATCTTAGATGAAGGATAAAACCATTTTTTTTGCTTTTTCATGCTGGCATCATATGGAGAAGATTCAGCACGTTTCATTATTTTAAAATTTAATTTTACATACAAAAAAATTTATTACTCAATTAATTAAATACAGACACGTGCTCAGTTCAGTTCAAAAATGGCCATAAAGAGAACAACAAAAAAATACTGTATTGAGCTCTACATAATTGAAGATGGTAATATAATTGATTTTAATTACAATCATATTTAAAAATGTAAACCAAAAACTAATTTCGAAAAAAATAATAATGAATTAATAAGTTCATAAAAAATAATCTAATCCAAATTGTAACGATAACAACAATAAAAAAATATACGCAAAACTATTTAGAAAAATATAATTTATTAATTTAAGGTGATATTTTAACAACATTCCACCAGAGGGAGAATTTACATACAATTATACAGAAAGTGAATTATTGGTTTTTTTGCTGGGTTTGGGAAAAGATAAGGGGGATTTAGATATAAAGGCTATAGAGTTGACAAAGATTATATTTTGGGATGGAGCAGAATATGGGAAAATTTAGAGTGGGGAATGGAAAATAAAATGGCTAACAGGTTTATCTGGGCATAATTACTGAGATATTCTTGACTTCGTTTAAGGAGAAACCACAGTACATCACATCACATGCTGGCGCGTTTTTTTATACGTTAGTATTTCTGTCACTCTGGATTTTATACTGATACTTGTGATTTCAATTCGTTTACATTTGGCAATTTTATACGACAAAATTGTTAAACTTTTTGAAAAATTTCGATTATATATATCTAAACCCATTACGTGTGTTTAATTATAAAAAATATTCGAATGGCTTTATTCTAGAGTTAATAAATTCGAGTACCGGACTTCATTCTAGGTAACCACATTTCGGAGTTTGACACTATCATCGCGCTTTAAACTTAGCAATGTTTAATTACACTAGCCTGCAGGTAACTTTCCTCCGGTAAAAATCGAAGTAGATGGGTTTTTTTCTAATTAAGAATTATGTTTGTATTTCAAAAATATTAAAAATTGCATTTTGTTTTGCCGTAATGCAAAATGATTATTTTATCATTACTTAGTTTCGATAACACCGAATTGGATATATTAAATATAAATATTAATATTGAACAGGCAATCTTATTTTTTCCTGCATTAAACACAAATAAAAGCTGTTTTGTAAACAATAAGGTGATTTATACGATGTTTTTTTAAATCGGCGAAACCGCTGCGATAAATGTGTATTTTAAACCAGAGATGCCAGTAACATTTAAATTATTAGCCCTACTTAAAAGGAAAAAACCTTACAGTGTTATCCATATATAGTTTCATTAAGAATATAATCAAGGTTATCTAAGAAAAAAATGATGCCTGTAAATATAAGAATTTACATTTTTAAAAAGGCAAAAATAAATCAAGAAAATATTAAAATTGCCATGCCTGTGGTGAAACATACGAGTAAATACGCTTCAACATGCTATTTAGAGGGGACATTTAGCGTGAGATTTTATGAAAGGCTTCTACCGATATTAGTATGTCTTGGCGTTTAAAACAATTTTTGTTTAGAAATTTGCCATATTAATTCTTACGTTTTATGCTTTAAATACAAAATTATGCATCTAAAAAAGAGATGTAACACAAGCAAAATAAAGGGTTCGGAATAAGAGCCGCATAGCTAATAAAAGATTCGGATATTTAATTCTTTGTTTTCTTATTGTAGTCGATTACGTTGACCGTACAAAAATCGCAGGTATCGTAATGATTCTTCCGTTCTTGCCATTGCAAGAGTATTGTAAAAGACACTTTTTCATTTATCATAATATATATGCATATATATATATTTAATAATTAAGAAAGGGAAAAAATAGGAATAAACAGCCAAATGCATTATATTGTGAATGTCTGTATTTGTGGGGGGGATGTTTAGCTTAAAGAAATAAGGACGATTATAAAATATAAATTTTTACGTTAGAATCAGCTTATTGAGCTAAAATACAAAGCATTCATTATTTTATATTAAGTTTACATTGTTGTTTTGCTTTTATGCGATTTTTGAAAATTTTGGAACCGATCCCCAATTTTTCAAGGTAAGTTGTCTATTTTTGTGCGATTTTTTTTAATGTGGGCTCTGCGGAACCTATCTACCGCATAAAATGAGACCCAGGTGAATTTAAAGATAACACCTCGAATTTGTTTCTTAGAAAGTTAAAAGTGTTGGAAAGCTGAACAACAATAGTCCACTAATGCAATCCTGTAGGGCTATATTGGTGGCTTAAATAATTAGTAAAAATGATAACATCATTTGGCAAGTTGCAGTTGTTATCAGCAAGGAAATAAACTGTCTTTAAGCATTTCCATTATAACATTTTAAAATCTTATTTTGTAAAACTAACAAAAGAATGTCTGGATATCTGAAAATAATGTAACAAAAATAATTCTTGCAGCACCCTGCTGCAGCTTTTAGATAGTAAGGTAAATCATAAATGCATCACGTGTGGCAGTAGAAAATACGTTAATGGATTATTTCATCACAAGGTAAGCTAGTATGAGAAATTAATGTCATACTTGGTAAATATATCTAGAGTGGGAATTTGGGAGATATAGTTACATCTGGTAAACAAGACAGTTTGAAACCCAAATGGTGGAGTAGAGGTAGGCAGGGTGCTATTTTCCTACCTGGAAAATGATTGTCTTGTAGCCTGCTACTACGTGCGTGCTTCCAACTGTAAGAAGATGCCCATGACCTACCGCTGCCACCAGTGAGGCCCGAAATTCTGTTGCTAATGCCATAGAGAGGGCTGCTGCAGCTAGAGTCGACATAATGAAATAATTATAAAATGAAAGCTGGCTATCCAGTGATGTGAACTTTCATGAACCTTTCGTGACCGGGATCACAACCATTAATTGCACTAACAGCACTACAATTGAGAAAGTTAAAGTAACCTTCCATTCCAAGAGCTCTAAAATGTTTCTATTTAATTTCCTGAAGCTATAGATAAATCTGTAACAAACTATCCATATAATGAAATTGTAATATATTTCTACAACTGTATCTAAATTATATAATTTTAACCTATGTAACTTTTGACTAATGTATTCTTTAGGCTATACTTTTATGCTAGGGTAAATGCTCTTGAAATTTATGAAATTATTATATGTTGCTATGATAATATGCCTATATAATCTCCGACTGAGCGAATGGATCCCATTTTCTTCGTGTAATAAACAGGCTGCCATTTCCATATGGGTTATTCATATAAATGGCAAATGTTTCATGTCAAATTCCTTTCTTGCTGGCTCAGATGTTTTTTTAGTAAATGCTATTATTGATTCGGTGAATCCTATTGTAATTCATATAATAATTAATTCACTCATAATACTCTACTTATGCTATCCCATGTATTTATTTGTTTAATTTTTAAATTGAAGTATAACATGCGGGTATGTGCGAAATTATAACTATAGGTATATTTTAAACATGCGTGATTAGACATTCGGTTTTTAGAAATCGCTTCATCGTGCACGCAAAACCCATTTAGTTATTATTACAACAATGTTGAATGTGGTTACTGTCTTGTAATTATATGATCCATCTTAATCTTTAAGCTGATAAATAAGTAGATTTATTTGAAATCTTTTTAAGACTAAACTTTAAGAGCAAACTGTCATTAATTATTATTGTTAGCATACTTTTCATGTGTTACTGGTGCAGATATCTATGTCCGATTTAGTTATGCTTTGTCAATCTTCTCCATGGGTGCATACAGCTAAGACCATCCCCAAAGTATTAAGGTTCCCGCATCAGAATGGACATGGAAGTCACATCTAGGGACATAGCTGTTCGATCACACCACTGATTTTACTGGGGTGAGGGCCCAGTCCAGTGATCGCTTATTGGTGATCAACCTTTAATGGACAGATGGCATTCCGCCAATCTGAATTATACATAGACAAAACTTTGTGGTTTCAATGCACCGCCCTTCCTATATGTGTTCGCATACGTATTCTCCATCAGCACCAACGATCACTCATTAAACTATATTTCTATATCTATAGAATTTCAGCTACCATATTACTTAATCCCCTCCTTATTCATAGTTATGAACGATGAGTCTCCCCAAGACTATCATGATTCTTATCCCTCACCACTTGATTTGTTTAATAAGTTTCCTTACTAGCATAAGTTATTTATAGTTACATATAATTATGTCGGTGGTCGTAATGCTTTACTGTCTAACTTGTATACATTCTCATCTATTAACCTGATTGTGTGATGTTTAAATAAGGCATATTGAACTATGAGTTTACTCTACATTTACTCACGAAAGTATAGAACCTCAAATAATTAAATAGTTCATCATTAATGAAATAGTATTGTATAACCTTTTGTATACATATTCTTCAACACTAAGCACTATATTGTTATATGAGTAATTTTATAATAAGCAAAGCCAATTTATTAATATATATATTCAATTTGACAATTAATACAAAATTATATCTGTTGTTGCCTTTCTGTATGATTCATACCACATCATTCGACTTTTATTCATGCATTTCTGAAAGTTATTAAATATCTTAATATTACTTAGTCATGGACGACAATCTGTATTAGTACTTTGTTAGTGAACCTAGGGCAAGGCTTATTATTATTAAGGGTCTTTTGTTTCTCCCTGACCCCTGGGACTGGAAGGAAGTCATGCTATTGGTAGTATCAGGGGTGTTGCTCATGTAATGGAGATGGTTGGAGTACTGGCAAGTATGTTTGACTTAGTACTCTTGGGATGGCTTCCCCAGCCCAGTTATACTGAGCTTCCTGTGTTCTGCTTGAACTCTACATCTTGTTAACAGAACGTATGAACCTGACCATTACAATATATAAACAAATAAAAAACTAAAATTAATTGGTTCCACAAAATACACACATATATACCTCCACTTCAGAAATGATTACTTTCTGAAGTAACAATCTTTCGGGTAAGAGTGAGTTCTTTTAAAACATTCGGATCATCTTAACATAGTAGTGTTTTCACTGTTCTCTTCTTCCACTACCAGACTAATCATTTGCTTATTGTTTATCTGGCCTTTATTTTTAATTGGGTTAATGCAAATCATCTGCCAAAATAGTTGGTGTGATGTCATAGAACTAGCATTTTCTGAATGCATTTCTATAACCTGCCTAGATAGGCATTTAACTAGTTCATCTTTTATCTAATATTTTTAAGCCTATCTCTTATTCAAATCTTGTCATCTACATCATTTGAAATCTCCGCTTCTGATTTACCATTAAAATGGTCTATTGTATAATTTTTGGGCAACCATCAATTCAGCTGGAGCAACAATGCTGGAAAAATGCTATTTTATTTATTATTTCTTCCACCTTTAAATTATTGGCTTTTGCAATACCAATTTTAATTGCTGCATGGCCTTTTCCACTATCCCATTTGACTCTGGGTGATATGCAGGAATTAAAATATGTATGCAACACTCTTTTAGGAACTCTTCAAATCTTGAAGATAAAAAACCCATACCATTATCTGCCATTACAGTGTTTCGATAACCATGGTATACAAATATTTCTTATAGTTTAGAAATAGTTTCCTCAGAATTCATACTCTTTACAATTTTGTACTCCACCCACTTAAAGAATGTGTTGATGAGTATCAGGAACAAATGACCCACAAATGATTCTGCATTATTCATACATACTCTGTTCCTAGACTTCATAGCATTTAACAATGCAATAATTTTCTTAGGAGAACTTGGAGTGTTTTTAGGTAGAAATCACATTTTTTAAATGTATTCTACAATTTGTTTATTTATACCTGGCCACCATACATATCCTTAGGCCATGTCCCTGGATGATCTTGATGTAGTAGTTTTAACATTTTTCATGGTCTGAAGTAGGTATAACAATTTTATCTTCTTTAATAATACAGTCTTTGCAACACAGAGCTTCTCTTTTTATGTTCAAAATCCTTTATGCAGAATTTCTGGCTGATGATTTGGCCAACCTTTCCTTATACAATTCACAAGCTGTTGGAATTCTTGGTTGTTCATTGTCCATTTAGCAATAGTCCAGCTATTTATTTTCGAATATATTTCATTTGTATAATTCTGATATCTGTTTCTATAAGCTCATTTTTATTTGGAATTCTCAAGAGGATAACTGCATGTTGTATTACATTCCCTTTCTGATATTCCAATTCAAAATCATATCCAGCTAACAGCTTTACCCAGCATAACCTCCTGGGACTTAAATGATCAGGAGCTGTTTTTTTTTTGCAAAAATTCCAAGTAACTGCTTGTGATCTGTAATTAATTTTAAAAAATGATGTGCAGATGCTAATGGAATTGTTTTATAGTGAAAACTGTAGCCAATGCTTCTTTGTCTAATTGGCTATAATTTGTTTCAGCACTGGACAATGTCCATGAGACATAAGCAATAGGCCTTTCTCTGTTTGTTACCACATGGCTTAAAATTGCCCCTACTCCATATTCTGACACATCACAAATTAGAATCATGTCCATATTGTCATAATGAACTAATAAAATTTCTGATGACATTTTTATTTGTTTAAACACATTTTTGCAATTTGCTTCCCAAATCCATTTCTGTTCTTTTTTTAACAAATTATACAAAGGGCTGAGATAAATGCGGGTTTTCCTTTTTAAAAAAACCTCAAAAAAGTTTATAAGGTCAAGAAATGCCTATCATTTTTTTATAGCTATGGCATTCTGCACAGCATTAACTTTTTCTGGATTGGGTTTCTTGTGACATTGTGTAATTATGTCCTAAAACTTTCAACTCTCTAGGTATTTATATATATTTGTTTGCATTTATGCTTGTAACAATACTTTTGAGCTTCTCACAGAACTGTGATAACCTTTTGCATAGGTTCTCTTTGGAATTTGCAACAACCAAAATATCTAGATATGGAATTATTCCATCCATCTGTAGAAACAATATGTTCATCTGTGCTTGGAATATATTTGGAGCTACAGTGACTCTAAATGGCAATCTGTTACAATTAAATAATCATTTGTGCTATGATTAGCATAAGAATCTCAGCAGTTCTCAATTTGCTTAGTATCTCATGGAAGCTCACAAATCAATTTTTGCCAAATAATCAGTCTGCTCTATTTTAGCCAATATTTCATGAACATTTGTAACTGGATACTGACTTTTTTGCATATTTTTATTTCCTGTGTGATAATAAAATATACTCACATTTTATAATAGTCATTCATACTTGTTTCTATTCAAATGCATAACATTAATTGTTCTTTTTTGTCTTTCTTTTAAAATTCATTAAGCTGGTTAAACAACTTTCAGCAAATATTCTTTTCATACTTATAAGGTATAACTTTCTTGACAGGTACACTAATAATTATTAGAGTTTATCAAAGTTATTAAAGATAAATGTTTTTTCATTCCACACATATTAAACATTAAACTTAGTTCTTATGCATTCTTAAATCTCTTCCGGTCATATGGTTTAACTTCTCACAGTTTTTGAGATACATTTGACTGACACTTTGAGGATCACTATTGACTTCTATAAAATTATCGTAGTTTTTCATTAAGTTTTGAAATAAAATTTTGCTTATAGGAAGTTATTAAGTTACTCAGACATTGAGTATATTAAAAATAACTATTTAAATTATACTTCTAACTTTTAAATAAAAAATAATTTTATAAAAAAATTACAACTTTAAACAAGACCAGATTAGACAAAACAAGAAATAATTAATTCTCACTGTCTAGACTGGTCGAACACCTCTATTTATATGTATTGAATCCAGTGATCTCATTGGTTAATCCAAGTTGTTAATGAATACTAATTTACATATAAATTAAAATTATTTTATCTACAAAATAATCTTTTAAATTATGACTCATCATTTTAAATATATTAAAATTATTTCATTCCTATAATACTAAATATCTTTATTTGAACAAATTTAAAGTATTTTTAATAACTTAAAATATTAATTTTAAAGCAAAAATATTTAAACAATACAATAAATTTAATTGTTACTTTTAAAATATTTGTGACATTTAATGTTTCTAAATTTTATTATCAAGAAAATACAATAAATATTTCTGTCTAAAGACATGAAAGCTCTTAGACTAACACAAACACCTCTAAGATGTAACACTTTCAGAACATTCTAGAATATTATTTAATTATTTAAATAATAAACAAATAATTATTTAAAATACATCAAATAATATTTAATACTGTAATTAGACTCATTTTATTATTACATCAGTTAAATAAAATAAACAAATTAATTTTATCTTTTAAGTGACATTATATTGCTTTTATTATTTAAATTACACTATAATAACTTTAAATATTTAAAACATCTTTCTAAAATTCCTATTTAGCAAGTTTAAATCCATTCTATATATAAAATCAATATAAAATAGTATAAACCATTATAAATTTATTTTTTTTTTAAAAAAAAAATTAGCCATTTTTCAACTCTACTTAAAATGAGTGTGATAAATACATGAGCACAATATATATTGCTTTCATGCCTCTCATTTTATTTTTGATATCATAACATTTGGATCTTTCTCATTTGATATCGTTACAATATATATATATGTTTATTGAATAATAAATATATTACAAACAAAGCAATAAAAATCTAATAAATGAGATTGTTAAATATATATAGGCACCCACACTGATAAATTGATGCATTTAATTTTTATTTAGAATTTTAAATAATTTACAATATTGTCTGTCAAAATATATGATTAATATTATTTAATATTTGTTTTCAAACTAATAAAGATAATAACATAGATTAGGGCAGAACTTCTGAAGATTATGCAGATACTGCCTTCTGTGTACTTCTGATACATTACTCATAATGTTCTTATAATAAAAGTTTCATGAATGAAGATTCATATAGGGCTTTTGCACTCACAATAACACATACATGGATACAAATGAAAATAAGACATAGTATACTTATTGGGTGATCCCTTAAACACAGCTGGTAGGTAATCATCAAAAGCAATGCCAACCCAACATGGTTGAAGTTTAAACACTTCTGTTTATACAAATAGTTTGAAAGAAGTATCTGATTTTTTATTTGTATCCAAACTTCTGGTTGAACACATTGCTTATCAGGAAGAAGTTTGTTACCAATGATTAAACAAAGCTAAACTTCACTATAACAATTAATATGACTAATACAGACTAAATAATCAAATGCACACAAAAAATCATGACTAAAGTTGTTTTATAAAGACAGTGCAGGAGAACATAGCATTATATCTTACAACTAAATATTGAAAAAATAAAAACAATTGTGTCACAACTAGACAAATGAAAAAAATTATATTTTTTGAATCAGCATCAATTTCCATTATAATATTTTCTATTTCACCACAAATCCATGCTAGCTAGTATTGTTGATTATGATATTGAAATCTATATTCTGTTTTCTAAAACTTTGAATGACTCTACACTATCTGTTAATTTTGTTAGATGTTAATTTCCAGTATGTTTTGTATATGCAATGATGTATATATTAGTTTTTTTTTTATCATTTTTTATACACTTTAATGCTCTTTTTTTTATAATTCCTTTATTTTGCTTGTAGCTCTGATGAAGACTGTAGGACAGTCGAAACTGTAAGCAAAATAAAGAAGGAATTATAAAAAAAGATTGCATTAAAGTATATAAGAGGAAATGATAAAATGTTTTAATATATATATGAATATATGAAGAGAAATGCAAAAAAAGTAAAGAAGATATAAGAATATATGCAATGATGATAAATAAATATTTAAGTGAAATTTTTGAACAAGTTTGTCTTTAATTAGTAGAATTCTGCTTTTTATATGGGTAGTTTTACTTACGATATTCCTCAGCTACTAATACAATTTTTAAAAAAATTGAAATGAAAAATATTACTGCACTAGGAACACTTAATAATGAAGAAATTGTCACAGAAGTCTCCTGTATACCATTATTTTTTTTATATGAATTTCACATTAATTTTTTTCTTTCACAAATACTAATTAAATTTTTTAAAGTTTGTGTAAAGAAAGTTTGTTCCTTGTAAGCCTACAACAATTAAAACTACTGCACAAAGAGTCTCTAGACATTTTAAATATCAAAACTATTCCCTTTTTGATTGAAGATAAAACTTCTTTTATGAATCACATCAAAATTATTTTTTAAAAATCCAATATAATTTATTATTATTAATTAAAATATTCTGTTTAACCATAAACGTTATGTCCTTTTAATTTTGTTACAGAACTAGTATTTTTTTTACGATGTCTTTAATTACTAAAAGACTAGCATGTGAGATAGATGTAAGATATGTGTTTCTTGAATTAGTTTGTTTAAAACAAAACATCACATGATCACCATTTCATATGCTTACACATGCTATTAATAAGAGTACCAAATCATACAGCAGTGCTACCAAGTGCAAGCTTTTGTAATCAATGGATGCAGGAAGGTTTGTGCATAAAATCCCCATCTTATGCCTACTCATCCAACATCTTCAGACCAGTTTCTAGCTTGTGGATTTCATCAGTATAGTTAACAAAATAGATAAAAGGTACTGCTGGAGGGTTGCATTAGATCCTAAGATGTAGGTGCAGTGCACTCAAATCCAAGGCTCCTCACTGATGAAAGCTACAAGCTAGAATCTAGTCTGGGGATGTTGGATAAGTAGGCATAAGATAAGGATTTTATGCACAAACTGCCCTGCATCCATTGATTACAAAAGTTTGCACTTGGTGGCACTACTGTATGGAGAGTTTGTTACTCTTATTAGTTTGTTTAGTTATCAAGAAAATCATCTTTAACTTTTCATTTGATGAATAATGAGTCATTATTAGTAATGACATTCTAATTAATAACATAGTATCAATGTTCTAAATAAGTTCCATCACTTTATACAGAATCATTGCCTTTTCTAAAAATTGAATGAAGTGTTTCATAGCGTACAATTAGATTTGAATGCCAATGCTAATAATGACTCATAAATTAATATGACCATTTTAACTCCAGAAGAAAAAAAAGGACAAAGAATGAAAAGTTAAAGATGATTTTCATGATATTATATAAGCCAATCACAGAAATGCATATTTTCAATATATCTCATATCCTGATCCTTTAGTAATTTTTTTTTGAAAAGAAAATACATATGTAAGTAATATTTTGGGTGCAATTTGAAAATTATAATTGCAGTTGTAAGGTTATAATTGACTATTTATTAGTCTGCATTCAGAACAGATTATATTTACCTGATTAAGGAGGTTTATTTAAACTTCATTGTATCAATAATGGGTCAAGTTGCAATCGTTAGCATCTATATAAATATATTGGACCATAAATAAAGGTGAGATTCCACCTTTATTGTTAAAAGGTTGGCTTGGTAACAGTTTGATATTGTTGATTATTATCTATATAGGGATTGTTTAAGTGTTGACTGGTTTCTAATGTTTATTTAAAAAAATACTTTTTCTCTTAAATCACTATATCAAAGATTTATTTAAATACTTTTGTTGAAAAAGGCTATTATATCAACAAAATATATCCAGGAGTCACAAGTGAAAATAGGCATGCTTTTTATTATGGAGCATGTTTAATGACATTTTTTAGTCACTCTGTGGTTTACTATAATGGTATAATGGCAGAGTTTTAGCTCAAATTCTACTGGGACTTAAACCAGTCAATTATCACTCTTACTTTATTAGTTTATTTATTTGACATTTGTTATGCTATTTATTAATTTCTGTAACAATTAGCTTTCCATTATATTTTATACTTAACGAGATCATTTCAATGAAAATAGTCAATACTGCATTTTATTAGAGAATATATATAAATATTTTAGAAATCATTATGGTAATCATCTGAAATCTGGGTACAGCCGCTTGGGGCGTTGATGCTATACAAAAATCAATTAAATATAATGTTACCGGGCCGCCGTAACTTTTTTTTTTTATAGAACATGGTTTTTTTTTTAAACAAATTTTTTATTTCATTTATAACATGATTTCCTTTTTTATTAAACAAATTTTTATATTCATTTTTTTTTTTTTAACCTGACATTTTTCTTTATTTAACAAATTTTGATAATTTAATTTTGTGTTTATTTTTTCTGAATTTTAAAACTTCGGACTGTTTCACGATGAAAAAACTTGTTTTAACCCTGCCGAAAAAAATATAATGGTATAATTATTTAAGACTTGTTTCGACTTTGTTTTACTTTTTTTTTTTTTTTGGTTGACTAAATTATTTTTCTTATTATTAAATCAAAAGTAACTTTTGTGTTGTTGGGGGTTCAAAAATTGTTTTGAAATCCCCACACTCACCCTCGGATCAATAATTGTAACATAAAGTCAATAATTTTACGAATTAGACTTTTTTTGGCTTCTACAACAAACAGCTTTTTGGGGAGCTTTCGTACTGTTATTATTAACAAAAAGTAAACAAAATAGTCATTTATTTGAACCCCACTTGTTTTAACCCTGATGAAAAAATAATGCAATTATTTGGGTATTATTTCGAATTTTTTCAACCTTTTTTTTTTGGGTTGACCAAATTGTTTTTCTTTTATTTTTTCTACAATAAAAATTAAACTTTTGTGTTTTTTTTTTTGGGGGGGGGGATAAAAATTTGTTTTAAAGCACCCACCCCCACACTCGGAAAAATAATTGTAACAAAAAGTCAATAATTTCTTTTTTTTTTCCAACAACTTTTTCTCACTTTTTACTTTTATTTATATTTCGTTTGAATTACCTTTTTTTTTTTTTTGGCCTTCTACAATCAACAAAAATAGTCATTTATTTTAACAAAAAGTCAACAAAAATAGTCATTTATTTTAATCCCGCTGCAAAAAATATCCAAATACTTGTCAATTTCTAATGAAATGAAAAAAAAAAAAAAGGACACAAACTTTGAACTTATTTATTATTTTATTGCTGTAATAAAAAGTGTACATTATGTGGCTGAAAGAAGGACATAATCTCACACTTTCTGTACTCGGCAATTCTGAAAAGTTTAAAAATTATACGTTCTTCTCAGACCTTTTATTGGTCTCGTATATTTTCCACACTGAAACGTGACTTAGTGTGTGAGCTTTGTCGAAGCATGTTCGAACTTACACTTTGCCAATTTTTTACATATTAACATTTTTTTAGGGAAGGGTGGGGACCATATGACAATTATTAGTAATTAAAAGCATTATTTAAATATAAATGACCTTACACTATTACGGAGATTTGAAAAGTTGTACCGACTTGAAATTCAAACACCCTCAAGTGATACGGTAATCAGCTATGAATAAAACATATGCATAAATAGTTTCAAAGCACAAAACAGGCCGTAGTATTTTTGTGCAATGTCATGTAAAGCAGCCTGCTAATGGGTTGATACAATATTAAATGTATTAAACCATAAGGCCCGGCCGCAGAAACGGCATTTTTATGTGTTTTGACATAAACAATGTCCCAAGCGGCCGTGCCCGGATTTCAGATGATTACCATCATTATATAAACACACACAGGAGTCATTATATATATATAATACAGTTTATGAAAAGCAAAACAAAAAGTACATATTGTGCCAGGCATTATCAAATGGCCTTGCACAAAGTCTGTATTAAGCGCAACAAATATAAAAATGTGCTAGATTAATAATGGAGGTTCGGTCTGAGCAATTAGAATACCCACACACACCAATCTAAAGCAAATATTTAATGGATACACAAATATTGTACACGTATAATAAACTCATGTATTTTTTTTATTTTTCATTTTTGTATATTTTATGATATGTTATTTTATGTATTTTGCTTTTTTCTGGAAAATTCAAATAGAGAAAAGCAAATTTATTAAGCAAATGTTGGAACATATTAGTAAAGTAAATAATTAAAGCAATTGTTCCAACATACTTGTATATATTTTTTTTTATTATATTTTTTTTAATTACTTTTCTAAAAACTAATTTTATTCTGTAAACTAAGAATGTTAATTACTTTTGCAAAAATCTGATCAAAAGCAAAATGTTTGATAATGCTATAATTAAATTGTTATCTTTTTAAAAATTCTTTTGAATTGATTTTGTAAGCAAGTAGTCTGGGTTATTCAAGATGGATGTCAAACTTAAAATGTAGAATTTAATCAGAAAAATATAAAGGAATGTTTGCAATCTAAGTGATAAGCTAAATTAAAAGGATTGGCTGATTCATTCTTCTCAGAGGGATATCTGAATTGGTTCTTATTAGTGGGATTGATAGTGCTGTGGGATTCATTCTTTCTTTGGCAGCTCTGGGCAAGTCATTCTTTTTTGTGGCTCCAGAATTCTCCAAGCAACCAGCTACTTAGAGATTCATTTACGAATAGGATTATTAGTGACATTCTTAAGAACAAATCCATTATATAGTTCTTTTAAGAACTCTTGTCTTTGTGGATTCGAGTAACCATTGGAGACAGCTTATGAAAATTTATTAATAATCCTAATTATTATTAGATATATAAAAAAAGAAGATATGAAGCAATATACTAGAGATTCCAGCAAAATGACCATGGGGTAGACAACTAGCCGGTGCACCGCCCTTTCTCTGTCCCAAGCCACCAAGATGTGACCACGCCAATTCCAGCCGCCCATGATGATGACAAATGCCGCCTTGCTAAATGGAGGAAATCTTCACCACACAGCCAGTTAACTTGAAGCCCACTCAAGACCCAGAGGAGAAGAATGAAAACGGAGATATAAGTTTATTTTAAGATATTTATTAATATTGAAATAATTAACTTTGATATTTCCGATTAGATATATTATTTTTTGTTATTATTATTAATCATTTAAAAAAGAGAGAGAGTCTCTCGCATATGTATATGAATTTGCGGTTATTATGGGCATAAATGATAAAGCTTTTACTTAAATCCTTTGAGTCAATTTTTCTATTTCAAATTCTAGTATTTTCAGCAAAGATTGCAATGAGATTCTTTTTTTTTGTCGCTATTCATTTTCCTCTTGTTGTTACTCCTGGAATTCGTCATATATGGATATACATGTACGTATATGCGTACATACGCTTATAATATTCGGTAAATACGATATCTCATGCTGAATATCTAAAAATGTATTTAACCGTATATCCTTTTTAAGTTATTTTTTTTGTCACTGTTGCACCTTATGATGCGTGAAAGAAGGGATTGATCTATTATAGATTCCCTGTAAGCAAGTACTCTAATAACTTTATATTTAAAGATAGTAAGTGTATAATTGTGCTGCGCGTATATACATGTACAGAAATTTATCTATAGCAAGAGGGAAATAGATACAGTACCTTATGGTGAGTACGATATAGTATCTGAGCAAATGCAACCTTGTTGACTTGTTGAAAAATATGAAATTATTGAAATATCTCATAATACAAATATACGTATGCATAGTTTTTATTATTATTATTGTTATCAATAAAAGGGTTTTAAAGCACTGAGTAAAAGCGCATGCCTATATGACCGAAAATCTCATATCTGTATATCAAATCACACAAAGTAAAATTTATTTCTATTGGGTAAAAGAAGCTCAGATCACTTCCATTACTTATAAACATTCTAAACAGCTTTAGGGATTTATTATTTTTCTTATTTAAAATTGTATTTTATCTATTTCAACGCCTAGAATATATATGGTTTAGGATAATTAATTATTTAGTATTTTGTTATTATATCATCATTAGTATGAAACGGTGGTGGGTATTTGGGATTAAATAAATATTTAATCATAATATTAAACTTGTTTCGTTTTCATATTATTATTTATATTAATCAAAATGTATTCTTTCCTTATCAACCACGTACCGGTAATAATCATTTAACTTACCCATTTGAAGACCCTAGATTGTAGAATGACTGAGCTAGCCACAAATGGATATCACTCTACCGGCGTCTTAAATCTTATTCTTATGCTCCGCTGAACATATGGTATTGCACATCCTTCTAGGAGGATGAAAAATTCATTTTTTTGATTCTTTTCTAGAAGTGGCACGCAAAAGTCTATTTGGTAAATAGATTTTTCAAAGGTGTGTACTTGCCATTGTTCTAAATATTCGGGCATTCAAATAAGATATCAACAAAAGGGTGTTTTTAACTGGAAGAGTCCTGTCAATCCACTCTTTCTATCAATTTATCTGGAAGTACCCATATACATGAGTACAGACAATCAGCTAGATTGATATCCATTTCTTTACCTTCATGCTCAGTGCAAGATTAGGAAAAGAATTCCACAGGGAGTATGATCTGGTACAATATGTATCATATTCGAATTTGCATATGTTTGTTCATCTGTGCAACAAAGTGGTTTTTTCTGCTTTAACCGAAAGCTGAATTGCCTTTCTGTGAAGTTCACCATAATCATAGCTCTCTTAAACTAATTATTGCTGCTGCTTTATGAGTAATTATGCATGCGTTTCTATTTAAATTAGTCTATTTAAATATTCCATTTGTTAAATAATTGGATGCTGTTTTCTCTTTTGTTTGTTACATTTCTATTGGCAATAAACTATGTCTCCTTGATTTTTCTTTTTCTGTCATTGCATTCCATTTGTGGTCCCAATAAACAGATATATTCTGGGTTATTTTTGGTGCACCTATGTAAATATTTGGGGTGTGCTAATCTAGTCGAGATATTAGCTCTAGCTTTCCTATAGCATACAGCATTGCAGTGTGGGCTATTGCATGAAATCTACTACACTATTTGTGGTACATCTGTTATCAACCTAAATGAGATTAGAAGAGTATGGAAACTAACTTTGAAAGTTGGCTCACAGATCTTTTGTTCTTAATCTTAGAATATAAGACATGCTAACCCATAGTGCTGTTTTAAAGTTCATTTTATATTTCTATGGAATTCTTCAGAATGTTTGTTATAACGTATACTGTATATTCACATTACAGTATAAATAAAGCAGCAACAATAATTAATTTATGAGAAGTATGATTATGGTGAATTTCAGCAAAAGTGCACTCAACTTAATGTTATAAAGAAGAAAAAATCTACTTCATTACGCAGATGAAAAGTCATATGCAAATTTGAATTACGCATATCAATGAAGGGGAGGGGGGATCAATATTATTTGTATCATATATAAACAAACATATGCACAAAGCCATAATTGTTTAGAGCTTTATCAGAGTTCTCATTACTAAATATGTTATTGCACAAAAACAGACCTATAATTAATACTTTGACGATCTGTTTATAAGTATAGCAAATAAAATATTGCATGAAATAAATTTTATCATACATAACGTATTTTATGTTCAATTTAGGATTGAATCTTTATAGCACTGAACATTTCTGGATTAATATCCAGAGTACTCCATCTTTATAAAGTATGGTGAGGACTACCATAAATTAATTGGTTCCATTGAAATACAAATATTTAGGATAATCTGTTCCTGGTACATTTTTTCTAAAGTAACTAAATGTAAAAAAGTCAAAAATATAAATGTAAAAATACATATAAAACTAACTACTATAGATATCGTATGGTTAAGTTTTGATAGAAAGTGAAATTCATCTTTTGAAAGCATAAAATTCAAATATAAAGTTCCATATGCTAATAAGAATGCAAATATCTTTGATTTCACAATTTCCACTTATTTTCGAGATACTGTTAAGCATCAGTTCTATTTGCACTAGCCATCTCACCATACTGTAGAACACGATGCAATCAAATTCTTGAATCTAGTGACTCGTACTTTTCTGGCAATAAACTTTTTCACAAGAACAGCATTTACAATAGAAGATTTAGAAGTTCACATTGATAAAAAGTTTTCAATTGTTTTGTAATGTTACGATATAAACTCTAGATTAAACAGTTCTTGCCATCTGTTTTAATTCATTATTTTTTTAAAATGACGTAGATCATGGATTTAATTATATATTCAGAATATAAATCACTGATCATTTTACACTCTTCTTTTTTAAACTCACTTCAATACTAAATGTAAGTGAGTTGATTGGTTTATTAATGAAACTAATAGAATATGGAATATGAATGGAGCATGATTTTAAGGACATGGAAGAAAGATGGTTTGAGTTGTGTTTGAAGAAAGTTTATAGTAGAATGTTTTCGTACTCAAAACAGAATCTGAAGTCTACTGTTAATTATGTGTTGGTACATAAAGAAGAATTACAAAAGATAAAAAGAAAGCATATAATGAGAAAGAAAAAATATATAATAGTGACTATAATTTTATGCTAATAGAATTAGTAGTATCTGAAAGTTAACCAATGAAATTTAAAGAAAGTTGATAAGGATGGATGGAAAATAAGAAATGAGTGTAAATTGGTCAACTTAATAATAATGTGGAAGGAACCATGAAAGATAGTGAATTCAAAACTTATAAAGAATAGATAGTTCAAAATAAATACATGCAAAATGTATACAAAGAAAGGTTAGTTTAAAACTTTAACAGTATGCTATGCTAAACATACTTTTGATTAACTGGTAGACTACCAGCTAGTCAAAAGCATGCTTATCATTGCATGCTGTTAAAGTATTAAACCAAGCTTTTCTTTATATACATTTTGTATGTATTTATTTTGAATTACACCTGGGTCTCATTTTATGTGGTAGATAGGTTCCTCAGAAAATGCGCACAAAAGAAATCGCACAAAAATGAACGTAACTTACCTTGAAAAATGGGGGATATGTTCCAGTAATTTTCAGAAGTCACATAAAAGCAAAGCAACAAGGAAAAATTACTTTAAAATTCACATTAAAAAATAAGGAAATAAAGTATGACTAATAAAAAATTTCAAATATTTGAAAAAAATTAATACAAGACAAACTTTTTTTACTTTTTTTATTAACTACAGTTTTTAATTTTACATTTTTTCATACATATTTTAATCATTACTGCTGTTTGACAATATGGGGTTCATTTGTGAACTAGTAAGAAATCAGATTTGTGATGTGACGTACAACTAGCACCACTTTCAGTCTTGAGCTGTGTTAATGGTTTCCTGTTTCTATATTAAAAAAATGAGATCACAATCAAAACAAAAAAATTATACATTATCATTAGAAAGATTATTTTCAGTTTATAAAATCAATAAAATATTCATTATTATTTTTTTAAAAATCTAAAAAAATATTTATTTCTGTTATATCTAACAAAATACATTTTAAAAGTTTAAAATTTTTGAATATTTATTGTGATATTTTTATATGTATGTATAAATATATTATTATTATTTACTCATTAGTATAAATAGGTTATTTACATAGAAGCTAAGATTCTAAATACAGCTTCAGACCATATTTACATTAGCTGCTAATATAATGTTATATTTTTGAAAAAAAAAAAAGTATTTCAAGTCAAAATAAGTTATTAATAATTTAAATTTCTTGATATCTAATAAATATAGTGAAATATGAAAGATATTAAGAAAAAACATGAATCGCGTAACTTTAAAACTGCATTAAAATAATCCGCATAAAACGAGACCCAGGTGTACATTTTTCTGATAAAAGTTTTTTAAAAGATTGAAGTTAAAGAATAGATAGATATAGTGAAGAAAATTGCCAGTGAATGTTTATTATACGGGTAATAAAAAAAAAACAAAAAAATATTTCAGAAAATGTAAAAGAAACAATAAAGACACATATGGAGTGCAAAGAAAATGTTAAAAAACAAATAGATTATGAAGAAGAAAAAGTAAAAGTTAGTTGGGATATCTACTTAAGAAAACAAAAAATAGAGTAGAATTAATACAGAAATTAGGTGAAATTACTAAGTTATCTGAGGAATTAATAGTTTTGCCAGGGATTTCGAAAATCTTTAGAGAGTATAAAAAGAAATATCTAGATATATATTGTGTGATGGATTGTGAATAACAAATGAAGCTATTCAAGAAAAAATAAGGTTGATTTTCTTTCTAATGAGGAAAAACAAAGCTTTTTGGAATGTTATAACATAGAAATAAAAATAGATTACTTAAAAGTGTGTTCGGTTGGGTTATATGAAGAGGATAACAAACTTATTAGGCAAGAAAAGTTATGTATATAAGATTAATAGATTGATGACTTATATTCAGGTATTTATATAAGAAATGGGGTGAATGCATTAAGAATATATTACAGATATGTAATTATAAAAAATGAAAAAAAAATTAGAGAAAAAATAAACGAGTTGTGGAAAATAAATAGGAATAAAAAATAACACATGCAAAACTCTTCCTACAGTAATGCCACTCAGTGCAAGCCAAAGTAATCAATGGATGCAAGAAGGTTTGTGCATAAAATCCCCATCTAGTGTCTACTCATCCAATATCCCCAGACTATTTTTTTATCTTGTGGTTTTCATCAGTGAGGAATCTTGGATCTGAGAGCATGGCATGTAGATCTTAGGATCTAATGCAACCCTCCAGCATCCACTTTTTACTTTTTTTGGTTAATTATAAAGCTGTGAGTCCCAAATGAAAACAGATATTTTGAATCCAAGTTCATATATTTGTATAGTCATTTAGATCTGAAACCAGTTCAAAATATATATCTCTGTTTTAAAAGCATGTGCAAGCATAGGAAATAGTGATCATGTAATGTTCAGTGGTTTAATAAAAAAATAACCTGGAGTTATATAATAATAAAAAATAAGTGAAGTATGAAAGAATAAATAATAATACTAAAGGGAGCTTATTGTTATTTAGCAAGTGATCAAGAGTTTTAGAAATTAAAAAAGAATACAAAAATAGCAATCCAGTCTGAAGATGTAGTTTATAAACCACTAAACATCACATGATCACTATCTCGAGAATATTGGATATTTATTACTGGAGTGTAATATGTTGAAAGATCAAAATAAATTTTATGAAAAATGGGAAAAATTTTTAAGATAAACAGAGCAAAAAAAAAAAAGTAGAGATTTTATAATTTTTTTATTCACATTTTTATAACAAAAATGAGAATTTAGAGGGATTTGAATTCAGACTTTCAAGCTCCCTTTAGTCATCCACTCCATCTTGTACAACTGATACACATAACCACATACAACATGAAAAAGATAAATGACCCACAATATATGCATTTCGTGTTGAACCAGCACTCATCATTTAGTCCAGATTATCATCTCCCATACATATATATAATCAGTACTTAATTTATATTAAGATAGCAAATCTTCAAACTTTAACGGACAGGCTTCAATCTTCTCCATTCTCCCACTCTTCAGTCATCCATATTATTGAAAATCTAATGATGGCATGCTCAAAGCCGTTACTTGCCAATTTTGTTGTCCTATGCATGTTGATGTAAGTCATTCTGACCTCTCATATAGATGGTTGAAGAGTTCGAGAGTGGAGAAGATTGAAGCCTATTCATTAAAGTTCAAAGATTTGCTATCTTAATATAAACCAAGTATTGATTATATATATGTGTGGAAGATGATGATTTGGATCAACTGATTCAGCACAAAATGCATATATTGGAGATCATTTATTGTTATCGCATGTATCTGGTCATGTGTATCAGTTATGTAAGATGGAATGGATGACTAAAGGGATCTTGAAAGTCAGTCTGGGTTCAAATCCCTTCTAATTACATCTAGCTTAAAAATATATATAATATACTTGTATTTAAAAATGAGAATAATAGAACTAATGAAAGTTTTATTAAAATTAGATAAGAGGAAAAAAAGAAATGAATCAGGCCTGAAAAAAATGATTTAATAATTAGGAATAAAAAACAGATAAATTTATCGTAATTATAATGATTTCAAAGGAAGGTAATGTTTAACATCGCTAACTTTTGATTTAGTTTAACGAGTTATTTTGAGACATAACCTTCAAACTATACAAATAAATAAATCGTACAAATAAATAAATCATTAAAAACTAAACTAAAAAACTAATTAATTAAAGAAATTATTTATATAATAAAAGTGATTAATAACTTGAAAACTAAATAAATAATTAAGCTAGAAAAAAAGAGTGACTTCTGACATCAATCTTAATTCTAACTCTTTTTCTGCATATACATTATATTTATCTAACCACTAAACATCACATGATCACCATTTTTTATGCTTATACAAGCTGTAAACATCAAGGCAAAAGTCTCCATTGCGTAGCGCCACTCAGTGCTAGCCAGAGTAATCAATAGATGCAGGAAGATTTGTGCATAATATTTCTATCTAGTGTATACTCATCCAATACCCTCAGACTAATTTCTAGCTTGTGGCTTTCATAAGTGAGGACCTTTGGATCTGAGAGCACTGCATGTAGATCATAGGATCTAATGCAACCATTCAGCAACCACTTTTTACCTTTTTAGTTAATTATAAAGCTTTGAGTTCAAAATGAAAACTCAGTAATGTTTTCATTATAATCATATAGATCTGAACTCAATTCAGCATCTATACATTTTTGTGTCTTTGGCTTTTTAATAAACACAGGCACCATAACATGATCACCTTTTTTATGAATACACAAGCTGTAAACGCAGAGACAAAAATCTCCATAGTGTAGCACCACTCAGGGCACAAACCTGCCTGCATCTGTTGATTATTCTGGCTTGCATTTAATAGTGGTACACTGTGGAGAGTTTTGCCTCGGCGTTTACAGCTTATGTAAACATAAAAAATGGTGATCATGTGATATTTAGTGATTTAATATCAATCCTAGCCATGGTGATTGTGGTTATTAAGGAACCAAAGACATCATAATATATAGATATTGAACTGAGTTCAGATAAATGAGCTTGAATTGAAAACATTATTGTGTTTTCTTTTTGGATTCAAAGCTTTATAGTTAACTAAAAAGGTAAAAGGTGGCTGTTGGAGAATTGCATTATATCTTAAAATCTAGAGTAGTCTCAGATCCAAAGATCTTCAGAAACTAGTCTGAGAATAATGGATGAGTAGGCAGTAGATAGGGATTTTATGCACAAACCTTCCTGAAGCCATTGATTATTCTGGCTTGCACTGAAGGGCGCTATACTATAGAAAGTTTTGCCGCTGTTTTTTACTTATTTGTAATTAAATTTGATTTTACAAGTTTAATTTTAATTATCTACAATAAAATTAAAGGATTATTATTATTTTTTTGACCTTTCACATTTTGTTTCGATTGCAACAAATACGTTGTAATGTTGAAGTCATTTTAATATCAGATTTAAGAAAAAAAGATTGTTTCAAAAATTTGCTCCGAAATTTTATTTGAAAGTACCGCTTAATGTAGGTTAAGGTTGTAGTGACATCTATCGTTAATTTCAAAACTTAACATTTGATATTAATATAAACATGAAGTTGAATCCAGAGAATTTATTCTAACAAATTGTTGATTCTTTAGTTTTATGGTTAAGTATTTTTATTCAAATAATAAAAGCAAAGAATTTTGTTATTTTTAATATCAAAATAATTTATATTTGTGCTCTTTTTTTTTAAAATAATAAATGCAAATAATTTAATAGTTAATATTCTCCTGCCTTGTTTTTGCTATTAGAATACTACTGCTTTCCACAGAACTTCTGCTCTGCTTTCCACAGAACTTCTGCTCTGCATAGATTAATTAATACAGTAGCAGAATAGCAGATTCTACGGCTTAAAAATCACGTGACGTGACAGTCCTAACACTTCCGGTGCTCGATCTGAACAACACAACTATTTGATTATCACATTTTATTAAAATGACTTTTTTCGTTCTTGTAATAACAATAAAATACCTATTGTTTTAAAACACTTTTTGTAGCCATTAAACTTACTTTCCAAAAACTTAATATTTTATTCTCACCGAAACATAACTGCTTACTTCAACTTTTTTACCCTTAAAAATCACCGCAAAAGAGATTTAAATATTCATATCTGTCTTGTCATTTTTTGTAAACCACTATCAATTTTTATTTCTTAGATGAATGTTGGTTTTTTACGTATAATTTTTTTATATATTGTTAGATACAATCTGTTGATTATTCATTATTCCTTTTTTTTTTCATTGAATCTTAGTATATTTTAAAATCTTATTCATTTATTTTGCGACCAATAATAATAAAATAGTGGTCACGGCTCAGATATGTGAATAACAACGAGACAAAGCAAACCAATTTTGTCATTTGAGACAATTGTGATTTTAAAAATTATTTAGAAGGGTCTCACAATGCAGAGACAGCGCATATAGCGATCATGACTATATCCTGGAGTTCAAATCTAGGTGAAATTATTTTTTTCCCTAAGAAACTTACATTTTTTTCCTCAGGTAACTGGCCCATAGCCAACCTTGTTAATTTTCTGACATTTGTGAGGAAATGGGTATCAAATTCTTCTAAGCTAGAGAGTAGAACAAGTATGGCAAAATAATTCAATCCTCAGTATTCAACTGTCGACAAGCTTATTGAGTACTACTTTCTACTTTACTGTTTCTCCACTAGAGGATGTTGGAGAGGTTTTTGCTCTCCAGTGAGATTATTATTATGACTGTTTTTCTTTATTTAAAATGGTTTATAAAGAAAACAATGGATAATAATAGGAAAAAATATGTATTAGATAAATAAAAAAATTTTTTTTCATTAAAAAAACCCATATATACACTAAAATAAAATATAAAACTAAAAATACGCAGAAAAATGAAACAAAATAAAATATAATAAAAACTTAGAATGAAGAAGAATCACATTCTAAATTATTCTTTGGGTTTTAATTGTTGGAAATATCTTGATAATTTTTGTATAATTTGTTGTTTTGGATATAGCCTTTTCTATAAAGATTATTATTGTTTTTCATAAATATTTTTTAAAAACTTTTCAGCTTAGAAAAATTGTTTTTGGCTACTATTACACTTATAGATAAGATTATTAGAATATTTTGGGTCACAACAATAATTTTCAACCAAGCAAATGGACAAAAAAAAAAAAAGAAAGAAAGAAATATGAAAATACCTAAAAGTAATCCATTAAAAAACACATATCTGAGATTCTGTAACATGCTATGAAAAAGTGTTAATAAAAATATATCAATCCACTGCAGGATGAAGGTACCTCCAAGTTCAATCCATCTTCTCCGATCTTTAGCTTGTCTTCTTCACATCACCCCTGCACACTTTCTTATTTCATCCACCCATCTCAATAGAACATAATAAATGTCTCAAAATATAAAACCTCTTAATATTGGAAGGAAAGTGCTTCTGCGATAAGAAATAAGTGTTTCTAAAAAGTTAGACACTACTATGAAATGTATAGAAGAGGAAAGAATTATATAGTAATAAAAAATATATTAACCTCTACAAGAATAGTCAAGCATTTTATATTGCAGATATGGATAAAAATATATTAACCTCTACAAGAATAGTCAAGCATTTTATATTGCAGATATGGATTATACAATTAAATCTATGAAGAAAAACTACAGAAAATGATAGAATTATTATTATTTTAAAAGAATCAGGTGATGAAATAGAAAAATTGTTGGCAAAACTATATATCAAATGTCTAAATTTTAAAATGTGTCAGATGATTGAGTGATGTTAATATTTGGGAAAGGTGATAAAGAAAATATTAGAAATCACAGATTTATTAGCTTCTATCAGTTGCATACATGATCTTTATCAAGTTCATTATAAAAGTAAACAAAGTCGATTTAAAAATGGTTACAGTGCAGGGAGTCGTATCCAAATTTTTAACACTATACATACTAATTTTAATCATTATATGTCTTTTTATTAGTATATGTTCATATATGAGGGGGATCCAAAAATAACCAAAATTGTTCTCTGGTAAGTATGCCTGCTGTTTTACATATTTCTACTGCCACTTACCGTTTGCAGGGACACTTTTGCATCAATCATGGTCAGACATTTTATTTACAAGTTCTGAATTGTGTGATGTGGTAAAATGTAAACATCCCACTTTGTGGCAAAGTGAGGAGTGCAAAATTGATCATAACAACTCCTCTGTGTGCAGTCTTGAGTGTGAAACAATATTTAACTAAATTCAATATGACACAGCTTATCTATCAGTTATACTCACTTGATCTTTATGTGACTTTTTATTCTCTCTAATGAAAAAATGCCTCAAAAAATTTTTTTGAGTTAGAAGTAGAGATAAAAAAAAAACGATGCATGCATTAAAAGGCTTCACTACAGAAGTGTTTCCTAGAGATTAAAAAAATGATGAATGTGTTAAAAAGCTTCACATTGTAAGTGTTTCTGGACTACTTCAAAAAGTGAAAAACACATTTAGACTTGTGTATTAAATTTAATGGACAGTACTTGGAAAAAGATTAAATTTATAATGCTTAAAGATAAGTAAACAATTTTTTATTATAAAATTCTAGTTATTTTTGAGTCCCTCCTCGTATTTACATATTGTACTATTAAGGTGTGTGCCATCTATTGTAATCAAAGTATTTACCACAAAATAGCCGATTAATGAAGTAATTGATTAATATCTTTACAACTCTAAGTCATTCAATCCCCACATCATTTGACTTATACCATCTATACAGTAAGAGCTCCATTTCGATAGCTATAATATTATATATAATAAATAATATTCAGATTCAATTGTTTCATCTTCAGAAAGTTTGTTAAAATGCCTATTGATAAATTTCAGATTTGTCGATAAATACTATATTAGTTCCCCACCCAATTATTTTAAGTATTGATAAGTATAAAATTATGAATGTTAGTACCATTGTCACAAAATTATTTTGTTCATATGTAACCGTTACTGCAATATATTTTCCTGAATTTTCACTTAAAATCATCCTAAAAACAGTCAAAATCTACGAATTATTTATCAGTGTTTGGTTATTTATTTCAATTTTGGCTTTATTTCTATATCGATGCTACACTTATATTTAGCTCAAATTCTATATGCTTTCAAAATATATACATTTGTTTTTACGCTTGTGCATTTTTTTTTATTGTAAATACAGAAACTATGCTTAATAAATAAATGATATGTTTTAAACAAGTACGAAATAATTCCTAAGTAACAAGTCAGATGATTACAAAGTATAATTGTGTGTGTTATATTTTTAAAGATCAAAACTGGGAAACAAATGATTTTGATATTTGTTATATATAAAACATAAACATTAAACATTTAACAATATAGTGCGAGTCTTATTTAATAGATGGCGCATATAATTCAATCACAAATTACTTTGAGAAAATTTTGTCGGATTGCGTATGATATAAATATATTTAAATTCCTAAATATTTATTAGTTTTATGAATTATAATTACAATAAACAGCATACATTACATAAATAAAAAATTCGTAAAAGATTAATTTATAGAGGTCACATTCTTTTCTGTTATAGTTGATTCTGAAAAGATAAAAAATTTATTTTATTATAGTTTGAGAAAACTCTAAATTGCCTTAGGTGTATACATAATATTTAATTTTTTATACCCCCCCCCCTCTTCCAGATCGTGGCAGACTAATATCCTAGCAACTACATTATCAAGCCATTATCGATTGTCCATTTAATGGTATGTATAAATTAATACAATAAATTTTTCCATGTTATTTATATAAGTTTTTCGTAATCCAGAATTTAACAAGAAAACCATATATTATTTTCTGTTTCATGTTTTTTAAATTTATATATACATAAATGTGAGTGTATGTTTGTGTGAAACATTAGAAATTAACTTTGTGAACTTAAATATACCTTATAAAATTTAGTTTACTAATATTAAATACATAAATAAATAAATATTAAGATAAAGGAAGTTAAACAAGGCACAATTTTCCATACAGTAGTGCCATCCTGTGCCAACCAGAGTAATCAATGGATGCCAGAAGGCTTGTGCAAGTTTTGTCTTGTTTATAAACAATTATGTGCTAGTATAAGAGATGGTGATCATGTGATGCATAAAGGAAGTTAGTTGTTAAAAAAAAAAAATGAAATAAATGGAAACGGAAAATCAGCACTATTAACTTATAGATTTAAATGCACCACAAATAGTCATGCAACACATATTGCCATATATCGCACCGGAAGAAATCATCAATTTAGTCTAACAATTTATCACATGATCACTATTCCCTATGCTTACTCAAGCTGTTATAACAGAGGTGAATGAAAATATTTTTGTGTTTTTATTTTGGACTGGTGGCTTTATAGTTAATTAAAAAGGTGGCTGCTGGAAGGTTGCTCTCAGATCCAAAATCCTCACTGACAAAAGCCTTAAGCTAGAAACTAGTCTAGGGATATTGGATGAGAAGACACTAGATAGGGATTTTATGCACAAGCCTTCTGGCATCCATTGATTACTTTGGCTTGCATTGGTTGGCACTACTGTATGGAGAGTTTTGATTCTGGTCTAACGATTTAGTTTTGAAAATAATCTTAGTGAATATAAATGAAAGTATGTGTGTGTGCATACATATATAAAACATGTTTGAAAATTGCATTGTAGTAACTGATGAGAGGGAAAAAATCAAAAATTATATTTATTTTGTAAGTGGTCTGTATTTTAAAAAGAATTATAAGACAAAGACCATAAAATTATATTTATGAAATATTATTTTTTATTGTATTGTTTTTAATAAGTCACAATTTATATTTTTTTTATGAAAAATAATTTTTATTATAAAATTAAGTTTGTAACAAATGCATAAGTTAAAAAAAAAAAAAAAGGAAATTCTTTCTTTAATTTTTTTTTTTTTTTAAAATATTTTATTCAAACATATACTACTATATGGAGAGTTTTGCTGTATTTTGAATTGTTTAATAACAATTATTGTGCTAGTATGAGATAGTGATCATGTGATGTTTAGTGGTTTAACACCAATCCTGCCTAATAGGATAGTGGTGGCTATGGTTGTTAAAGAGCCAAAGACACCAAAATGTATGGGTACTGAATTGAGTTCAGACCCATATGACTATATAAGCTATTGAGCTTGGGTTGAAAATATTAATAGTGTTTTCAATTTCATTCTCATAGTTTTGTAGTTAAATAGAGTTAAAAGGTGGGTGCTGGAGGGTTGCATTAGATCCTAAGATCTAGGTGCAGTGCTCTCAGATCCAAGGCTCCTCA
The DNA here is from genome assembly GCA_028023455.1 of Epiperipatus broadwayi. Classification (NCBI taxonomy): domain Eukaryota; kingdom Metazoa; phylum Onychophora; class Udeonychophora; order Euonychophora; family Peripatidae; genus Epiperipatus; species Epiperipatus broadwayi. Next base: position 13,558,618 of record JAQFVV010000010.1, on the reverse strand, counting down.
CTGATGAAGGCCACAAGCCAGAAACTAGTCTGGGGATATTGGATGAGTAGGCACTAGATAGGGATTTTATGCACAAGCCTTCTGGCATCCATTGATTGCTCTTGTTAGCACAAGATGGCACTACTATATGGAGAGTTTTGCTGTATTTTGAATTGTTTAACATGAAATGTTCTTAGTACACTGAAAAGGTTTATATTGTATCTAAAGAATATAGGCCAAAAAAAAAAAAGAAACACATACTGAAAAAGTCCTGAGTACAAGGATCAACAGTCTTTAATTAGTAATGAGTCCATCAGTGGAGATGCTATATATCTGTTTAGTCATATAGTTTTTTGGTAGATGCATTACATTTTAAAGTGATCTCTGGTTTAGAGAAGTTCAATATTCTTAAAGGTAGCGAAAAGATTAAATAGATACTCTGAGTGACTGAGATGAACTTGAATAAAAAACAACACACTGAATTTTGGGGGTACAATCCATCTGTGGTCATGCTGAGAGTTATCAGTGCCCATAGCTCACTACTTGTGCAGTTTTGTTTGATGTGACATAGGTTGTTCCATTTCTCATTATAGAAGTGTGATTTCATTTTTGGCCTTTTGGAGGCATAATCATGATGCAGGTTGCATGATGAAATCAGGGCATCTTTAGATTTATGTCTTTACATTCAATTAGGAGCCATCAGTATTTCATGGTGGGTTATTCATTTGGACACAAACTTTTCCCAAGTGTTACTGTTTGGCAGTTGAGGTGAAAGGGTCAAGTCTCTGGCCTTGGCCTGTAAGAGTAGCTTGATGTAAATCTGAAGTGGAGTATTATTAGAATGTCCAAACATTAATTTGCATCTGGTTTGCCATAAAGTGAAGGTTAAAAAAATGGACAGTCTGATGGATGCATAGGTTCCCTGTTTGATCATGTTTTGAATTGACAGGACATCTCTGATGTCTAGTGAAACTTTGTCAATGATGAAGTTCCTGATAGGAGCAAAGGTGAAGCACATGTATAGTATGTGGGCTATGGTCTCATCAGCTGAGTGGCAGATCTGGAATTGGGGTCCAGACTTTATGAAACCCCCTCCTGGCGACCAGAAAGTAACTGGTGGGAAGAGAGGCCAGGTTGAGTAAAAAGCCCAATGCATTTTGAATTGGAGATTGATCCTGGTACCTTAATTTGTAGACATTCCAGAAAGACTTTTTAGTGTCGAGGGCTAGTTGGCTGGGATTCATGACTATACTGATTTTTTCCCAGGATTCCCCAATCTACTTACTTGTGAGTAGAGGTGGATTATCAGTAGGGTCAACAACCACCATGGGATTTAGGTCTGGCAGTTTTAAGTACGTTGAGCAGAGAAAGGTAATGGACTTTTGAAGGTAGAGGGTGGAGACGGAGTGCAGGCCAAGACCATTGAGCTCTTTGGGCATCTGAGCGTTGGCCATGCTAATAGCCACCACCTTGCCATTCCAGAGAATTTTGGAACACAGAGAGTTCATTGATTTTTCAAAGAGCTTAGTGGATTTGATGATGGGGAAGATAATAGGATAGTCTAGAGTAAACCAGTGAGTTTGGTAATGTGACTTTGTCAGTGAGTGATAAAGAGGTCTTGGTGAGAGACACAATTATTTTCTTTGCTTTATCCAGTATTAGGCTTCGAATCACCTTTGACATCACCAGTCTCGATAATACAATTGGAAAGCTCCAAAAAGAGAGGTTTGGAGAACACTGAAGGGATTGATTGTCCTGTTCTAATGCTCCACATTGATGATTTTATAAAGTTAATTTGGAGATTTAATCTGCTAGCATGTGTATTTACAAGTTGGAGGAAAGCCAGCAGATGAGAAATATCGGGAAGAAAGACCGAGACATAATCCACATAGAAGATATGATGTACTGTTTGTTTTAAACTTAGAACATAGATACTGGGATGCTTGGCTTCAATCTGTTTAATTTAAAATGATTATAGTTGCTTTGTGTCTCCTAATAAAAATGGCATTTAAGTTTGAATTGTCTGCACTCGTATGAAAAACGACAGATTAAAAAATTAGAGAGCCTGACTTTTTTAATAATTTCTTTTTCCCCACAATTCTAGAATAGTATCAAAAGATCTCTTAAAAGGAAATATGAATAAGAACAGAGAAATTTATATAAAAGAATTGAGATTAATTTATAAGCAAAATCTAATTAAAAAGATTTGATTGTCTAATATAAAGATAATGAAAGAAGCTAGTCAAGAATAATTGAAATATCATTAAATAAACTGTTCTTGACTAATGAATTGTAAGATACACCAGTTATATTTTAAAACTTAATATTTTAAATTTATTCACAAATTGTATATTTTGGTATATTAGTTTTAAAATTAGAATACTAAAATTAATCTACAATTTATTTATGAAAAGAATAAGAAATAAAAATATTTGACAATCATTATTAATAACTTTTTTTTTATGAAAGTGGCAATCTCTCAATAAGCAATAGAATTCATGACCTAGATAGAAAAATTTCATTTAGAGAGTCTTTTTCCCCCTTACAAAATAAATATTATTTTTGATATAATTTGTTTTCAAATATTTATTTTAATAAATAACATTAGTAAAAAAGAAAACCAAAATAAGAAGTATCTGAATTTGAAAGATTTGTACATGGTTATATATACTTCACATTACCCCAGCCAATGTTTAAAATTAACCATCAGCTGGAACAATGTCATTTAACCATTAAACATCACATGATCACCATTCTTTATGCTACTGTATATATAGAGTTTTGCCTCTGTATAAGGTCATTTACAAATGATAACCAATTAGCTATGTGTATTTATGATTTAAAATATATATAGAAGATATGGAATGAATGTACAGTTGAAATCTTAAGCTGATTTCTAAGAGATTGTAAAAGACCTAGAAAAAGACCACATGTGAGATGGATGGATGAAATAAGGAAGTGTGCAGGGGTGATGTGGAGAAGAGAGGCTAAATATTGGAGAAGATGAAGTGAACTTGGAGAGACCTTCACACTGCAGTGTATCAATAATAATTGAAAATGATCTATAAATAGATATAGAAAGCAAACATATTGTTAATATTATTATTTAATCTATTTCCTTTGCAAATTAATATTCAAACATGTAACTAATAAACATAAAATAAATAAATAATTAAAAGTAGTTTTGCATAATGATAATTGTTAAAAATGACAGAAAACTACAATTTAGTATAAAATATGCATACATAACTGCATTTTTTTTTGTTTTAGATTCTCAAAAATATAACTAGCAGAAAATTAGCAATTCATACTGGTAAAACCCTACACACAAAAAAAAATGAAACCTATGATTTGCAAATGTTATATGATTGCCATTTTAGTTTTTGAGAATGATAAAAAAATATTTAATATATAAACCAACAAATATAGATGTTGAATATTGGATGTAATTCTTTATTTTTGTGCATAAATTTTATTTTATCACAAAATGGTACATAAATATATAGATACATATGTGTAGTAATTAATTTTCTGGTGCTAATATAGTGTACAGTTTATCCACTTGGTGGAGCAACATAGAACTTAGCAATTAGTGAGAAAATAGTTGCTAAAAAATATGTCTCATTTATTCTGGAATTTACAGCAACAAGCACATACTAAATAAAGTGAAAATGTTCATATATTTTGCAATAATAATTTATTTATCAAATGAATATCAATTATTTAACAAAAAAACATATTGATGATAAATAAAATATATGATGTGGATTTGCCATGTATTAGAAGAGAATTTACTCCAATTTTACATGTCAATTTCAACAGTTTATGCACAGATACACTGTATGAAAGAATGAAAATGTGTCCATGAAAAAGAGGCATTATGAATGCAAATATATGCAATTGTATTGTTTCATATCATGTATTGTCAGAAATTTATTCTAGGTAATAATAGCATTTCTAAAATTTGAGTTTTTTTTATTTAAAGGGGGAGCGTGTGAACCAATATTTTTAGGGAAATGTTTTTGCTATGAGAAAACATCATTTTGCTAAGAATCGTAAATGGAGTAAAGAAAGCTGTTTTAATTGTGGCAACAGAAGGCATTTAGAAACAGTTTGCAAAACACCCAAGCCCAAAAGTAAAAGTGAAATAACCAAATGGAGGAGAGGTAAGCAAGACAAAGTTAATATTAAAAAGAGTACGATTTTGCACTGGCAAAATCAAGATATGCTAACATTAAAATATAAACAGAGAAATAAATCTCATACTCAGATACATTAAGATTTCCAGATAGTCAAGAGATATGCAATAGTCAGTTTGAAGTTAATTATATTGATAACACAAACTCACAAGCATTAAATAGTAATACAGTCTAAAAGTGGACTAGAAAAGAAAAAGGGTACAATATTTTTATTAATTGGATTACAAAGGGCTGGTCTGCAACTAGACCTAATTATGTGGCAATGGAGTTTTGGGATAGTAGAGAGTTATTTGTTTGTAGGGGGTGTATAGTAATGGGAGATAGAGTGGTTATACCACCTAAAGGAAGGGATAAAGTTTTGAAGCTTCTCCATGAAGGGCATCTGGGCATAGTGCTTGCGAAAGCTTTTGTGCATAGCTATGTCTGGTGGTCACAAATCAATGCAGATATAGAAAATTTCATTGAAGATTATGCTGCATGTAAATCTGAAAGTGCTTTACCAGTGAAATGTTTTGCATCCTGGACAAAAGCAAGCCAAGTATAGAAAAGAGTTTATATTGCTCACACAGGACCAGTGAATGAAAAAATACTTCTGATAATGACAGATGTGCTCTCAAAATGGATAGAATGCCATATTGTGAAAGACATTAGTTCCCTAAAAACAATTAAGTTTTTAAAGATAGTATGCTCGATTCATGGTTTTCCAGAAGTGGTTGTATGAGATAATGGAGCAGGTTTTACTGGAGAAGAATTACGAGTTTTTTTAGTATCTGTGGGATTCATCATGTGTGCACACCTCCATATAATCCTCAGTCAAATGGATTAGCTGAGAATGCAGTACAGCAAGTAAAGAGAACTTTAAAAAATGAGTAATGTAGAAATGCAAGATGCTTTACAGACATTTATGCTATACCAACATTCAACGCCATCTATAATGATATCTTTAGAAAAATCTCCAGAAGAAATAATGTGTGGACAAAAACTAAGGATTAAATTGGCAGTTTTGTGTTCCAAATGTGTAGCCAAGTAAATGTTTTAGGGTTCTGAACCTGTATGGGTGAGAAATGTTATACATAAAAAATGGATCAAGGGAACAGTAGATAAAGTATTGTCGAATCACATATACATGGTTAGTGGAATTAATGGTTTAAAGTATAGATGCCACATGAAGCATATAAAGAAAAGCGAGCCAGAGAATTTGCAGCTGGCAGTATGGCAAGATTCAAATATGCAGGAGGCAGAGAGTGATGAAAGAAGCAACACAGAAAGAAAGCCAGAGGATAACCAGTTAATCAAAGAAAACAGTGACAAAATTTCAGAAGAAATTCAAATGGAACTGGAAATAAAAAAATAACCCTTACCTGTGCAAATAAAAAGAAAGACAGAAAGATGGAAAAATTATGTTTAAGGAAAAATATGCAACTTCTAGAGTGAGGGGAGGAATTGTAGTATTTTTAAGTGCAATAAATATTATAGATAAAAAAAAGATCGATAAGAATACTCCAGAAGTTTAAGTTAAAAGTATTAATTAATGATAATGAAAACTTTTATGAATGTAAATGATTAATTATGTAATTAAGAGGTTTCAACAGACTTTATGAAAAGAACGAAATGCAAATGTTGAACGGATTAGTAAAGATAAAATCTTAATGGAAATAGTGACCTGGAAAGTGCAATTAAGTATATACTTTTCAAGGAATTTTGAGTAATGGAAATTGTGGAAAAGAGAACAATAAACTGAACTATAAAAACTCAAGATAATAGAATTAGTGTCTGTTTGCTCTTTTTCTACTTTGTGTTGGCGAAATGTTTTGTGTGCATCATGTATCATCGGTAACCTGTCAACGTCTGTGAGGGAATAAACCCAGATGTTTTGGAATCTGAAGATATAAAAATCTGACTAGATTTAAAGCATATCTCCTGATCTTATTTTTTTGTAAGCCTAAAAGCTCTTAGGTATTTATTTAATCTACCTGTAATGGAGTCCATGCATTAAATGAGACTATAATTGTCAAACAATATTTAAAGAGTGTTTAAGAACTCTAGGAGCATTCATTATTATTATGTGTATATATTATTTTTCTGAGCTTGTATATATTCTAGTTTTGTGTTGTATAACTTGTAATAAATATTTTAGTCTAAATTTACTTTAGTTATTACATAATTATGGTTTACCTTATGCAAGCCATGGGTAAATACACTACAGTAAATACATTATTATTTTCTAAAGGTAAAATATCAGATACTAATACAACAGATTACCTATTATGTAAAAACAATCTAGTCATATTTCTAGATGTAAAACGAGCAACAATAAGTCCTGGTTTATCCAATTAAGTTTTAGTATGAAATACCTGTTCCAAATCACCAGTAGAAAAATATTCAACATTAAGCTTATTCGCCATTTTAGAAACAATCTGTAACAAATTTTCATCATTTTGATAAGGAATACCTTACAATTCAATTTCAAAAGTCATTTGAAATCTCTCCAAAATCTCTACTTTATTCTTTAACAAAAATATATATCTGTTATGTGTATCACAAATAGTAGACAAACGAGAAACATCCTGACAATTCTTATCAACGTTTGAATTCAAAATATTAAAATTGGCTAGTATTTTGGAACCAGTTTGTGTTAGCTCCAACAATGTATTATGAATAACTGGCAACAACTGTAATTTTTTCATAATCTTGTTGTAAAACAGAATTATCTGATGTCAAAGTAGAATTTAATTCTGCATTAGTAGTAGAAAAAGAATCTTTTATAAAAGGAACATCTCTAAGCTTCTTTTTACTTATAGACATATACCTAAATGTGTTTTCAGATAATGTTGAACATGTATAACGCATATTCCAATTACAGCCAGGACAAGAGACATAATTGGCATTATTAGATAATAAATTGTCACAAATACCACACATATCCATCATAAATATATGAAGTCACTTATAGAAAATAAAAAACAGATAATAATAATGAAAAAATCATATAATAATTAATAAAATTTGCTAAATAGCAGAGATAGTAAAAAATGACCATCCATCATCATCATCATCATAATAATAATAATGATAATAATGATGATGATGATAACAACAACATTCCCCAAATTCTAAATTGCAAGTTTCTTGTATGATGAGAGAGAAAACATAAAATTTCCTAAAATTTTACAAGATAAAAAAAAGACTGGATTTGCCTTTGTATAGAAATAAATGAGTATATTACAATAGTTATAGGATCATCATCATCATCATCATCATCATCATCATCATCATCATCATCATAATAATAATAATAATAATAATAATAATAATAATAATAATAATAATAATAATAATAATAATAATAATAATAATAATAATAATAATAATAATAATAATAATAATATATTTAGAGCTTTCTTAATTTTGTCATGTTCTGATATCATAGATATCGTTATATAGTCTGTCAATGAAATAATTTGAAGGATTGTTTTTTTTTTTCCATATTGGATCAGCTAAAATCAGTAAAATATTTAAAATATTTCGCTTGGTTATCTGCAATTCTTATGTATTTCATTTCTTAGGTTGTGGATTGATTGTCTCATAAATATATTATGAGACTAGGATTTTCTAGGCAATTTCTAGACAGGTTCTTTAGTAGATCAAATTCATGAGCAGATTAATAAATGGGTCAGTTAATCGTAAAGACAACACATTATAATTTTAGGACTTAAATTGTCCATGCTTTTATAGCATGACATCTTCAAGACACTATATGGCTTGATTGCATTTCTAGTGGCTACTATTCTATCTTTCTATAAATCATAAAAGTGTCACTAAAAATCATAGGTTTGATTGAAGAAATGTATTAAACATCCAATGCAAGATTACTTCCTTCCTGTTGCTGTAATTAGTATCCAGTGTTAGAAATAGCCTTTGATAATGGTCAATCTTGATTCTTCTTCACTTTTGACTTTCAATTTAATCATTCAACAATTCTAAACTAAACGAAATAATACATATGCCATTTTGTAGATAAACAATTTGTTGATTCAAAACACATTTTTCAAAACTTACAAGTTACTCTTCCTACCTGCCCAGGATGTTACTCACTAAACCCTTTGGATCATTTGACTTTATTTAACAAACGAATTAATTGTACTGGTTCTTTTATTTATCATTTTTAGAAAAGATTTTTTTTTTTAGATTTTACATTAATTTATTAGATGTAAATTTTTAAGTTTTATTGCTGCAATATGACTTTAAATAATATGACCTTTTAGTATTTTTAACCTCTCATTGCACTCATTTGGAAATATAAGTAGAAGTTCTGAAGAAGATTGGTAAACCATCATTAGTGGGTTGTAAAAAAGCATTGTAAAAAGTAATAAAAAACATAGATCATATTAATATTATATGGATTTAGTAAAGCAATAGGAAAGATAAAGTTATAATATCTCATGTGTTATATGTTTGGAAAATGTCATTGCTAAAGATAAACACTATACTCTGCAATAAAAAATATTTTTAATCGCAAAGGTGTTACCCCCCTCCCTCCACAATAAAAAGAGTTATATTTCTTATTTACCAGCATCTTTTTTTTTTTTAAAAAAAAAACACAATCATGAATAATCTCAACAAAAACTTGATCGAGCTCCTCATCATTTCAGTTAAGGAATTAATAAACACTTTGAATATATATATATATTGTGAGGGTACATTAAACCGACCACACAAAAATCACCACTCACACATACATCATAAAGACTGAATCTACAAACACAATCAAAGGCATATTATTGGTTATAAGTTATTATGTTTGTATAAAATTGTCAGTCAAAATTATATTATTGACAATACTAATTTATATATACCAAATCCTTAAACGCAAGCAAGTGAAAATCTCAAAAAGCAAAAGAAAGAAATAATAATTATAATAATAATAATAATAATTTTAATAATAATAATAATAATCCAGCATTAAATTATAAAAAGATCAAAGTGAACTTAACAATGAAAGCAAATCACGAACTTGAAACTCACCTCTAAAAAGAAAGATAAATAAATTACATCATCAAGAAAAGATACTTGATAAATTCCTAAAATCAATTTATTTGTCATATTAACTATCCTTAATACTGAAGTTCATAAACCACTACAATTGCATTTTGAGGGAGTTGATTAAAGGGCCTACTTTAATTTTATAAAGTTTATATTTTTAACCAAAGTTATAAGCTAGAATGAATGAACCATGTGTGGCTAAAAAAATGATAAAACATTGTGAGGGTGGAGCTGCTCATCGTACAAACATGATTTCAGATATGATTATCATTTCAAATTAACATCACGATAAACACAATAGTAAAAGATCTATAACATGCCACAATCAAGCAAAGAAATGATTTCAGCATAGGAAAGATAGTTTATAAAAGAGTCTTGAGTCACCAACATGAAGACCCAGATGGTGATCAAGGACTATACAATGGACTACCATTCAAATTCATGCAAAGGAACTTTCTTAAGAGCAAGGATACTCATACATTCCACAATGTGAATTACAAGGCTTTAAACTATGGCTAGACTATGCTGGATTAACACCCCAAATTATATTTATATATATATTTATTTTTATTTTACTTGTTAAATTGATTTCTTTCTTTTGAAACAGAGAGTCGATCTATCCAACCTCCAATTATTCTAGAGGAAGGGGAGCTATCAATTCTATTTTTTTGTTTTTAATTTAATAATAAAATTTAGTGGCAGACTCCCAACTTGCTTGCCAATTGGTACATCATTCTACTGACTTAAAAAGTGAGACTTTAATCTTATTCAATATTAAGTGCTCACGCTTTGACAGATACAATATTTTTTTTGTTGTTCAATGTTTGTGTTTAATTAACTTAATTATTAAGTATTTGTTATTTGGAATGTATGACTGACTTGAATGATTGGTCTGTCCTATCATACATCTATATAATGACAAAATAGGAGGGGGTTCAGAATCTATATGTAACTCTCAACAGATCATAAAATGTAGATAGGCAGAATAGAAATTAATGATCAAATGATTTTATGGAAAAGAGTTGATTGTTAAAATATAGTTTCAAATTGTTTTCAATGTAAATTTGAATTTGTTATGCAAATGACTATCCTTCATAGAAATTATGGGTTAATAAATAGTTAAGGAATACAAACAAAGAATGGTCATGCCCATACAATCATTAAACGTGAAATACTTACACTACTTTGTTATAAAGAATTATGAATAGTGATCATCATCAAAATTCGTTAAATATTAAATCAAACTAATTGTTTGTTGTTTGATTTTTCTATTTTCCAATCAATCACACACATGCATATCCAACGCACATATCAGATATGGAATAATCATACCATGAAATAAAGCACATATACATTCTCCCTGAATTTGAACTCTGTGGCATAATGAGGATCAAGAGAGGTGAATTAAGGGAAGTGGTGCAAATGTGAGTCCCATCCCACTCAATCATTAATAATCAGGGTATCATTTCCCAAAACTTAAGATAAATCATCAAATAACTGATTTGCCTTATCATGTGTAATGCCCTACCTGGATAACCAAGTCGGTGACCATAATTAACTACACCTCACAAGGAGCTCATCCGTTACAATATATATATATATATATCCAAACCATTATACAATTACAAATATCCAGTAATGCCCTCTGTTTAAAAGTCTATATTTCAATAATAGCAAACTTCATATAGACTTTTAAACAGAGGGTGTTACTGGATAATTATAATTGTATAATGGTTTAGATATTTGTATGATTATTTCAGTTAGTGTTAACAATAACTTTATATATATATATATATTGAAGCAGTCAATCTTAGCTTAAGATTGAGCTTCATAGTTCCATCTACTAACCTGTATTCAAACCCCTATATCCCATCCCACTCCTTTTGTCGTGTGTATATATTTTTATGTATATATTTGAGATGCGCACCTAAGTTATAAAATTTTAACGTTTCAATAACATTTTTTAAAATTCTTATTCTTTTTTATTACAGTACATAGGTGCGGCTCAAATATATATATAGGAACAAACATACTAACTAAATATTGATTTTTTAATATATTTTATTATACGTCATTTTAAAACTTTTTTTTAAAAAATTGTTTTTCCTATTAAAATGTATATTTTATAAAACCGAAGATAGAAGATGCAACCGTTAATTATGCAAAATAATTAAAGGGTTAAAAACACTATTGTTTTAATGTGGCGAAGGTATTTTTAATTAAAGTTTTTACTTAAAATAAAATGGGGATTAAGATTAAAGATTTTCTTTTGTTATAAACATTTTTGTCAAATCTATTTCTAATCTGGAAATAGATTTGAATATATTTTGAAATGTTATCTAACAGTTGCATCTTTCAAAAACAATGGACAAAGAAATGTAAAATTTCTGTTAGATTAGAGATTAGATTTTAAGCTAAAACAAAGTAATTAAAAGCATTCTTCAAATACCTGAGCAGGATATAAAATGGACAGATTTTAAATCACCAACAGATTAGCTACTATTGAAAGAACTGCAGTGAACATAACCCATGCTGGTTTGAAAGTTAAAAAAAATAATGATCGAGTAGTAAGCCCATTCCATGAAGATCATCTATTACTGCCATACTATCCTGCTGCCCTGAAATGAAGAAAAGCCTAAAAAAGAACTTTGGAATGCTGATCAGAAGCTGGCTGTCCCCAAGAAGAATTCACATGGATCCATTAAATGCTGTACTTTGAAAAATGGACTATTAAATGGTGCAAGGTAAATTATTTCAAACCACTACCATTGAAACTAAATTTAGCTTGCCTAACTAATCTCAAACTTTACTATTAATACCTCCTAATGTGTAATTTAACTTTGTAACTTTTCTAATATGTAAATTGCTCTCAAGTAATTTCTATAAATTTAATTCTCTTTCATATGCTCTAACTCTTTTAATGTTTGTGTGGTAATTTCTTTATATGTATTTATTACTTGATTTTATATATCTATTTTAGTTATTATTATGCCAATCTCAAGCAATCTGACGAGTTGAATTTTATAAAATCTTTTTTTTCTTTTTAAGTAAACCTTCATGAATCAAGATTATTAATGATACCTTAAAATATAATGTATTGTTAATTAATATGCTTGCCAGATTGTTTTACGAGTCAATATTTTTTTATGTTTTAGTATAAAAATTTGTTTATTTAATTTTGGACTCTACGCAGGGAGAATCCAGAACTTAGGCATAATGCTCTGAAACCTTATTTATTTTATAAATGTTATTATTCAATTCTGAAAGGGTGACTTATTGTTTTCTATATATAACTGCTAGTTATTTTCTTTTTTTCATACTCTTAAAATATATGCTTAAATATTCTCAGTTGTTATAAAATCCACAAAGGTGGGATTGATTTATTTTAAATAGCAGAAAAGGGATGGGGTAAATCTTAATGTTTCTTTTACTAAATAAAATCTTAATGTATTAAGGAAATCTCTCTCTATATATAACTGCATATTATTTGTCTAAATTATGGCATTCAAACCAGGGTCATTTATTTTTAAAGCAGTAAATCTTAGTCAATATCGTTAGTGACATTTACCCATACTGCGTTACTGACATTCGGCCTTATCTTCATGATTATATATATATGTGATTCTTAATCTGGGGGTTGTGACAAGTTCAAACCCATAGATTTCTTCTCAAGTCTTGTCCTGAGGATAGTTAACCTTCCCAAGACCATTTATTTCACTTAAAAAGGTCTCTGGCAGTAATTCCTGTAAGTTTGGCACACGCTATGCCTATCCACTTTCTTCATATAAAAGGCCTTGCATATCGGTGATATCCATGGTATGCCTTATCCACTTTTCTCTAAGCACTGCCCAAGAAGGGTGTCTTAGACTTCATCTTTCATCCAGAAGCATGACTTTTCCTGTTATCTCTTTGCCACAATGTCAGCACCGCAAACTTCTTCGTATTATTCTTTCTTTTGCTTCATGGCCCAGTTTTAATGCTCTAATATTAAAATTGCCCTCTGCTTATATATATATATATAAAATGCCGAGTATCACTACTACTAGTTTTATTGATTAAATTTATTTCAATCTTATACAGTCCCACTGTCATAATGTATTACTGTATTTAAGAGTATTTGCCTAGGGGAAAATAAAGCATTCTTCTTACCAGTGCTAATTAAGAGAATTTTCATTAAATATTTTGTTATATAATCAAATGTAATTTTCAAATGTGTTTTACTTATTTTCATGACTGTAATGGCATGAAAATAGTTTTTTTATATATATAATGAATCTCAGAACACTCCCCGAAATCATATGTTAGTCACCACATTTCAGAACCGTATATAAAAGTGTTAATAGCAATTTTATGTAAATTCTTTCTAATAATCGATTGGCATCTTAATATTGGACCCACCAAAGATGTGTGTTTATTTAGAATATATTATTTAGCTAATAAAGGGCATATGAGAAATAATAGCATGAATGACAATATATAATTATCTATCATTTGGTAGACCGCTTTCTCATTCACGCACATACTAATGTATGAAATCAATTTATAAATGTATGTAAATAATTTGTCATTATATTAAACTAATATTTATTGCTTAACTTGTTTAAGTAGTTCGAATCCCTTTTCTCCATACCATACATACAGCCATGCATATATATATTTTAGTTAAGTCATAGTTAATAGATGTCTCATTGTCTTCTCTGCTCTGCTAGTGGGCCAGATTTAAAATTACTTCTCATGTGTCATCATTGTTATGTTATCCATTAGGTATTTGATCTGGGGCTTAAAGAGTGGGCTCGAATCCAGGATGTCCCTGACCTAAATCTTGGGCTTGACTGAGTTTGAAGTACATTTGTGATTTCCAGCTCATGTTAGATGGATAAACATGTTTTGACTGGTACAATATATATTAGTTATTGGAACAATGCTTAACTGTACATTGGATACACAGTATTCTGTATCCTAAAACATGTATATGGGACACATACTATACATAATTGAAATTTATCAAACATTATTTATTTTTTTAACCTTTTTAAAAACAGTAAGACTCCTTATTCTGTTTTTAATTGCAGAACTATTTTAGCTTTATTATAAACTTGAAAGCAGAATTAAAATTTATAAGTAATAATAAAAAGACATTTCTAAAAAATAAAAAATAGAAATGAAAATAATTGAAATATTACCAAAACCATGCATACACATGCGTATAAACCCACAACATTTAAATAGCCCATTATAGGACAAAGCTTTTTTATACCCTGTCAAGTTGTAGGGTTTTTAGAGGTTTTCCATATCTGTTTTAGCTTCTAACTAATAATAACTAGATATCTATTTATTGTTCAAGAATTGTTATGACTAATTAACTTAGCTTTAAACCAGCTACCTGAAAACGAATTTAAGACTATTTCAAATCTAAATATTTTTTCCAAGTTTTATCTGACCTGAATTTGAACCCCAAATTATCAATACACAGATAGAAATGTTAATCATCACTCAAAAAGCATTCTAATATATATAAGAAAAAAAAAGATTTCATTAAAATATCAACAAAGTTTATTGACTTAATAAAAATCAAACCGTCAAAATATAGATTGAATGTAATTAAGAGATTCACTTATTAAACATACTTAAACTTATTATAATATTAATAAAAACAATATTAATAAATATCATCATTAATAACCATTTAAAAGTTAATTAGATCAACTAGAAGACAATTAAAGATGAGTTTTCTATAAAGAAATAAAGCAAAAATTGGATATAGAATCCACACATCTAATGAAAAGATGTAAAGGTAGCTGTACAAAAACACAATTATTTTGTCACAATTAGTGCAGTGAGATAAACAATAGTGGCTGAAAACAATAAGATGAAAGAAAAGAAGAAAATAGAGAAGCAAAGAACATGAGTTCAAAAATTAATTTCCTTATTTTTAGATATCCAATATTTCTCCATAAAAAATTCTGATAGGAAAAACAAAATTTTTTTTATCAGAATGTTTCACAATTTTTATCTTCTTTGTAAATTTAAATTTAAAAAAAAAAAATTTTGATGATCGATGTTTTACAGTAAATTTTTCATATTTTATAAAAAGAAAAGAAAAGAAAGCTCATTTCTTGCTAAAGGCAGAATATTTTAATTTTATTGTAAAACTAGTAAAATCTTTGTGAAATTATTATTACTTTTTGTACATCATGTTTCATTATTTATTTGATTATATATATATACACACACACACACCCACTATACTGATTTAGTTATTAAAACAGAATCAATGTAATCTATCTGCAATTAATTAAGAATTAATCACTAAAATTATCTAACTTTACAATTATTGAACTGATTTTGGGATGAGCATGCAGGGTTAATAATAAACCATGATAAAAAAAAAAGAATAACAAAAGAATCCAAGTAATAAGGCATTCAAGAAGAAAAAAAATCTCACTGTAAATAATTCATTATAGCCCATTATTTAAAAGGAAAACAATACCAATATATTTTTATGTTAAAAAAAAGTATCAATTCTGTATAATCGAATAAGATTATGATCTTTATGGTTGACTTACCATAATATATACCGGAATCAACAATAGTTTAATATAAAATATGCAAATATATAATTGCAATTACCTTTAATCATCTTCAATTGTTATCATATTTGTACCTTTATCAATCGTTGAACCAATTCAGATATAATTTCTATCTTAATGTAATTGTTACTTGCGACTAACAATATAATTACAATAAGTTTCTAATTATTTATTAAATATTTAAGAATACTGAATCACTTAATTTATTGCTGTATAAAAATCTCTACCTTGTTAAATAATAAACATTAACTTCAATATAAAAAATGATATGTAATTATACTCTCTTACCCATTCTGTGGATGGATTTTCAAACTTTTTCATTTTTTTAACTGCTTCTAATGAATTATGTGGTATAATCAATTCATGAACAATATCCTATCCAAGTACCATTAATCAATAAATTTGCTTTGTAACACTGGATGACAACCAAACAAGTTTATTTGTTTTAAATTAATCCAACATTTATTAACAAATGGATAAAAATTAAATTATATATATGTGACAAAGATCATAAACATTTAAAATATATACATATGATCTGATTATATGTTATATAATAGGTTCTCAAATGACATTAATTCTTTTAAATTAAATAGGTTATTATACATCAGATTTCACTTATCAAATGCTAAGATTAATATGTATATTTATGTAACACAAACATATTGTAATATATATGCACTTTTCAAAATATAAGAGAGTTCAGGACATAATTAACATTTATATATAAAAAATTGTTAATTGAAATAAAAAGTATACTAAAGATGAATCTACCTATTTATTTACATTATGTAAGAAAATAAAACAAAAATAAATAATTGAAATTAATTTATAGATAACAAAAAGAGATAAATAATTTAAAATTATAATTATAATTACAAAACTATACAATATAAATTTGAATTTAGAAAAACATAACTCTATTTTATATATGTGTAAAATAAATCTTTACTTAAATTATATTACCATTTATGTACCAGTCAAAAAGAAGCCAACACATCAACAAACCCAAACTCAAAGTCGGATTCAAACTCAGGCAGTTTAAACTGAATTCAAACCCAACTCACAAGCTCAGATCAAATCAATGGATGACATATATCAATGGTACATGACTATGCGCCAAGGAACTAGCTCAATGGATGATGATGACTAATGAGACCCCTGATTTAACTCTAATAAAGTATAATAAAATAACTAAGAATCTTTATAAGTCAACTCATATATATATGTGTTCGGGTTGCCAATACAGACAGCGAGCATTAACATTAAAAATAATTATTGAATAAGAAAGAAAGTTAAAAACCAAATGTGCTAATAAAATATTTAATAATAATTTTGTTCAACTTTTAGATTATGATATAGATTATCTCTAGTCTTTAAACGGAATTTATATTTACAATAAGATTGGCAGTCCTTATTATATGCCAATACGATTATGCAATATTCTAGGAGAAATATATATATATCTATGCCCCTACGAGGAAGTAAAAGTAGATAAAGGTATTTGGCTGTGACAGAAATTATGATTCAAATTCTAAAAGAAAGAATGTGAGATTTATTTTCACATTCGCAAATCAATTCACAAAGAGCAAGATACGTGTTTAGGGCATAACTTTAATATTTAATAGAAAACTTAATTATAAATAAATATGAATTTGTTCGACTTTAATGAAATCAATTCATCACGATTTACGAGCATGAGAGCGGGCTTTACTGGAACTGAGAAATAAACGGTACTGACGACTTTATGAGCTATAAGAATAAATATGAAAAATAATGGCTTGTCTGTGATTTGAGAAAATAGCAGGGCACTTGTATTTGACAAGTCTTTGATGCTCTATATGAAGGATCCATAGAACATGGTAAACCAGGTTGGGTCATAGCCTCGAACCTTTGGTGTTCCAAATATAAAACGAGCAAGTGAGGAAATACTTTCTTCCTATGTAATTTAACGAACAGTAATATCACCGAGGACAAGCCTGTGAAGCAGGAGATGGCTCGCATCAGAAACGTTCGGAAAAATGATGACTTGGTAAGCATCTTTTAATTAATAAAACCCATTTTATATAAAGAATGCTCTACGTGATGACCTGACCAAGTTGAATTAAAGTCAAATGAGCTTTAACTAAAAAGTACTTAATGCAATTATAGAATCATATTAATCATGCCCCAAACGTCATGCTCTCCCTGAATATTAATACAGAAATACAAATTTAAATTAGAATATGTTCACTTTATTCCCTTTATCAACCTTTAGCAAAACATTTTAATATTATTAATGTGAATAAATGAATATTATAAACTCAGTAAAGTGGCCGGGAGCATAGGTTAGAAATTGAGCTAATAATTTATTATTATTAACCATTAATAAAAATAGCAAAAATTGTATAACTCCTTCAACTCGATAATTAATAGAACTGTATCCAATGAGTTCTAATGGGTAAGAATTACTATAAAAATTAATATAATGTCATTTAACAAGGCAAATGCAACGAAGGAAATTATTATCGAGTTGAAGTTTTACTGGCATATAATTAAAAATAAACAACATTAATAAATCACATAATAAATATATATAATATAATAAATGAACCGCCATCATAAGAAAAGAGAAAGTTAACAAATATTAAATTTAAAGACTAGAGATTAAGATAGAGAATTACTACATAATTTAAAATAGCATTAATACATTAAGGAAAGAGAAGAGCTTTTAACAGTACTTAATTTAAAGGTAGTGTAAAATAAAGTTCAAAGACCGGCGAGAAAGTAGCGGTTCATATAAGAAAGATATTACCATTTCTTCATGGTTGGCTCCTTAAATTACACACGGCAGAGTCCAGTTGGATGAAACATAGATGCGCATTTTGGAAAATTATTTGAATGACATTTTGAAGGATTTCTCTAAGGTTTCGGCAGCTTACGATTGGTATATGAATTTTTATATTACAGCCACATTGAAGATTCTCAGGGGACTTCAGGAATTGTAGTCAGACTCCTGAAGTTAAGCCCCCCCCCCCACCGTGGTAGAAACACTATTTTACTTCATAATTTAACTGGGCGGCTTCTTCTCTAATGAAAAATATATGGCTTCTCTTAATGAGGAATAATATCTGCTTGGAAACTTTTCCTGGGCTCTTTATACTGTATCTGATGCCTTCAGGCTAGCGCTTCTTTCCTAATCAATCTTACAAAAATTTACTAGTTGTTTTTAGATACATTCCTTCAATAAGGTTTTTGAACTCATTAACTTGAATTCATTTTCTAATTAGAAAATGAATTTTTAAAATCAGAAAATGATTTTAATTAGGACCATCCTTACATTTTAAATACTTATCTTTTTCTAATTAATAAAAACTTTACCCATTGTTTTTGGAAAGGGACAATCTGAAAGCTTATCGAAAGAATGTAGCTTTTAATCACTAAAAATTTGAACAAACTATTTAAAGTAAAATAAAACATTTCCAACGCAATGAAACTTTAGAACGAATATGTACATTTAAATATTTATAAATATATACGCACAATCCACGCAGTTATAATATATATAAATTCATGAATAATTCTAACATGAATTTATTAATAGAAATGATTAGTTTAAATCTCAAATGAGTTAATTTTAACACACATTTATAATAATTTTTCTTTAAGGAAACTAGTGTGGACTGAACGCATAAAGCCCCATTGCATCGGAAATTCAAGATTAGTACAAGGATTTGAAGTTGGCTACATGTGAAAGATCATGAAGCTAGGATTGAACTTAGATTCAACTGCTTCAATATATATATATATTGTGTCAGACTGTAAAATGTCCTTACCCAAGGTGGCTGTAGTCAAAGATTTGGCACAGCTTACTTTTATTCAAGTCATTGCATAAATAATGGGAGTTGGTTTATGCTATATTCCTGTCCACACACATACACTATGAATGCATAATGTTATTGTAAATACTTTTACATATACTCTAAATTCATATATATTGGATATAATTATTATTAATTTGTAACTGCTATTTACAATGTATAAATAAAGAGAAAAAACAAAAGAGAAGGGAATAAACATTTAGTTATGTTTGGAACATTTTTTAAAATTATTTATTATTATATTCTCATTTGTAAATGTTCCAACGTATGTATATAAAGATTTGCCTATATATAATTTTTTTCTTAAATGTAGAAATTATTTTTTTTAAAAGAAAATAATGTAAAGTTCTTTTTTTAGAAAATGTGTACAATTTTTTTTTAAATTCATTATAATAATGGATTTCTATGTAATTAACCATTGTTTTATACTTATATAATTATATTTGGAAAGATTTCTTTTAATTTAATTTGTAAAAATGAAATCGAAATGAAAGCGTTTATCTAAATAATTCTTCAAGATGAAACTCTGTTAATTGTCCAAAAAGATAAAAAAAAAAAAGAGATTTTAAAAACAAAATTCTAAAGGAATATACAAAAATTAAAATTAGCAATTTTGTTAAATATTGTAATACTTTGTAGGGGGGTTTATGAGATCGTGGCTGATATGCGGACTATATAAGCTACCTACGAGGTGCTGGAGATTACTTCATTCTTTAATTCTTTATTCAGTTTTCATGCTGTATTCAATCTTATCCATTATTTATATTTTTTATGCTGATTTGTCCATGTGCTGACATATATATATATATATATATATATATATATATTCGACAGTGGTGCCTTCGTGTCCAGTTTGGATTGACTGATTTGCCTACTTAAACTCCGTTCTGGGTATTTGTATTTTTGCTGTTATTGACTGAAAGTGGAAAAAACAGCATGATTATTAAAAATCATTTATACAAGAAGTAGCTAGTAAAAGCCATTGAGGTAACAAAAAGAAGGGAGATAAGAGTTATTTAAAAATTACAGCTACTAACCTTCATGGAAAGAAGCCATTGCTAAAAGTTAAATAAAGCAAAAGTTGGAGTATTAAAAATTAACCTAAAGACTCACCTATCACTTAGAGAGAATTACTGGAACTATGAATAGTAACTATCCAGCATATTACAATTAATTTGCGGTTGAAAGAACGTAGAAAGAAAAACCATTTCTTCATGAGAAGTTTCCGTAAAGAACCAATGAGATTGACAAGTTTTAATTAAAGTATTTTTTTTGAAAGAAACATGTGAAAGATGGTCCCAATAGCTTATTTATTTGATCTAATGGATATGGAGTAGATTTCCTGGGGGGGGTGCACCTATGCCTTATGTATCCTTGCCACCAAGATGTGAATGGAAACGATCAAGCATACCCTGTTGAAGAATTGGACAATACATGTGTATTGACAATAAAGCCCTTGTGGCCCTGTTTTATGGTCATGTGGTCCACCTAGAAGTTCAACTTGGAGGGGGCCAAGAAGCCAAGCTGAGTGTAGATATTTCTTTTATAATTTTGAGTGTATTATCTATTTCATGTTGTTTACTATATTTTTATTCTATCTATGCATACATTATTCCTACTAATTATTTACTTTTAATAACTTTTGATATGATAATATTTTAGAGATTTACGTAATGCATCTAGCATCGATCTGCTACATGCAGGATCCATTTAATTTATTGATTTCTAATCACAGAGGTGACACCTCATGTTGAGTGTCTTAATACCCATGTCATTTAAACATTATCATTATACATCCAGAATAAGGGTGACATAGGTAATGTTTGTTAAAACAAGTGTAACTGAAACAAAAAAATAAAATAAATGTTAGATGCATTTGTAAAACAAATTATTTGTTATTTTATATTCATTACACAGTGTTTATAAAGTGGGGAGGGAGTATAGACCAAACCCATTATGAAATGATCTTTTACTTTATTTATAACCTAACCAAATTGTTATTTCAATAAATAAATTTATGATATAGGCTGCTATTAGGCAAACCAGTATTTAATGTAGGGAATAGGGAAAATAAATATTATTTTATACTTTTAATCTGTTTCTAGTATAATTCATTTATGTTTAAACTTATAAAAATATAGTTGATAGACTTACCCAAATAACCTGAGATAAAAAACCATTTTATGAGCTAGCTAATGAGATAAACTTATCGGGGGGTCAAATTGACCTCACTTGGCATCCAATATCATTATTAGAATATTCAAACCTTATTTGCATACTCTCTCAGGAGAGAAAAAGGGAGAAGATATTCTTGACTGGGGGTGTCATGCAGAGGCTGTCTAATAGGTGCAGTCTCTCAAAATTATACAAAGGAAGGCCAGAGATGGCCACTATAATATCTATAATTGGATGGGTGGGGGTTTAATTTAACAAGGGAGGGTTTACATTGACCTATTTAGGGTTAAATCCCCCTCCTCTAATAATTCTTTAGTACATACTTATTTGTATTTAACCAGGGTATTACTAGGAGTTATTATCAATCTTTCAACTTTAGCATATATATCATTTCATGCTCGATGAGTATATGGGTTGTTTACTTATAAAACCAAGAGAAGGAAGGATGGACCGGTATAATATATATAACAAAATAACAATAATAATATATATTAGCAAATAACCTGATTAATTGTCCACACACAGTATTTCCAAAAACAATATCATAGTTCTAAGGTCTATTTCTTGAACCACGATCTGGCAATATTTTGCTATTGCAGAAAAAATCGAAATATCATGAAAAGTTATGAGATTAGAAGCACATTTTGTTAGTTATGATATTTTTTAAGATATCAAAAATACCCTTTTATGTGGCAGGTATTTCGTTTATCTGACATTATAAGTGAACAAACACTGGTTTATATCCATAACAACCCAATGTAAATATCCTTTCCTTTAACAAGTATTTGATCCATAAAACATTACAAGTTAACAGATGCTAGTTTCATCCATGACAATTCAATGAAAATTAAGCCAATTTATATCGTGGGTAAATAATTAATCGATGTAAGAATATTGTATTGGCAGGTAAACATAATCATTGTGCACATTTTCTATTGTGAGTATATAGATCTCATCATTGAAAAGTAGATCATAACCTCTTTTAACTGCAAAGAAATATTCTGATGGTTTTTAAACACTATGAATTAATTTTCATTCTTTTAATAAATTGCTCTTCACAAATCCTCAATAAATCTGTCCAGTTAATGAATATATACTGTTGCTTTCACCTCATCATTCTGATAATCATATATTTTTTAAAAATAAATAAATAAATAAAAATTATATGAAGGAACTTAGGTTCGCTTCTATTGAAGCCAAGACACGAGAGAATGAGTTTAAACTATTTAGTTCTATTTATTAAATTTTCAATTGATGTCAGAGAAACATTAGCAAGGCACCACATTAACTCTTTGGTCAATTTCATCCAGTGTCCTATAAATAAAAATCTTATTACACAATAATAATAATAAAAATAAATATTTTATGATTACTACTCATATAATATTAAATAGGTAAAATTCTCCATATCACGTGACATTTATTTACTCATATAATATACAATACTTACATCTTAAAACACAAATAATATTCTTTCACTCCAACATAAACTGAATAATTTAAATCACACTCTTTCATACTACAATGGGAACATACTTTTAAACATATTTTCAACACAATATACATAAATAAAATGACAAACATACTTCAGACATTAAATATTTAGATGTATTATTTGTAATCTACTATTGTGAATGCAGCAATGAAAATATGCATAATAAAGAAAAAAATATTTACACATTCATTTTTAAAATGAATAAAGTCAATTTACAATTTTTTTTATAGACTACAAATTAATAATAAACATTCTTTTGTTCCAATATTACATGTTGTCATAGCAACCTATACTAATGCTGCCCAAGTTAATGTATTCACTATTAAAATCAAATAAGAAAAACAATTATGACATTTCATTACATAATGAAAATGACTCCAAATTTCAGTAGGTACAACATATATAATCATTAATTTAATGAGGTATCTCAATTTATTTTAAATAAATTTTAGTACCGATGTAAACAGTCAAAATACTAATTAAAAGTGATATTGTCAACTGAAATTACACAATTTACTAATGGTAGTTCAAAAGTAGAAACTGTTTTAGTTTATACCTAATCTTTATGTAAGAAAAGTAGATTAAATGATATAATGAATGGAATGATTCACTTGGATATATTGATCAGATTCAACAATCAGCTGGTTCGATCACAATGTATGACCAACTTATACAAAGTATTTATGTGATGATACACCTATCTATCGAGCCCCAAACATTGCTGGTGCCAGATATAATGGACGGAATGATCACCACTAGCCCCAAAAGTTGATGATGCCAGATATATCAGATGGAATGATGACAACTAATCCCAAACATTGCTAACACCAGTATAACGAATGGAACTCTTCATCAACAGTCATAAGCTAACCAAGCCCAATGTGGTGCGCCAGATGTAATGGATGGTCAACTAACTTGCAGACTGTACTACTATGCAGATGTAGCAATATGGTGTGGGGATAAGTTAATATGCTCTAATTTATTACCCCTAATGAAAAAATCTGCAGAGACCTACCAGGCTTAGAAGGGAAAAAGTTGCGTCCAACTATGTTCAGACTGTTGGTCATCTGATAGAATGCTAATGAGAACCCGATGAAATGCTTAACCAATGATTGCATACCTTTAATTGACTAACTCTATCCCTATTTAATATTAAATGCAATTTAGGTTAGTTCATCCACTTTCCCCCTTTTAAATTCTGTTATGCCCTAATATTCAAGCCCAGGGAGAATATTGCTTTTAACTCCTTTAGCAGGTAAGAACAGATACACACAGCAACACCTGCACCTATATACAGGTTACAACTAGCATTTATTATATTTGTTTTATTTTCAAGCTTTTATATGATAAGAAAACTAAATGTGTGTGCATGCATAATTATTTATAAACTGTGGAATGTCAGGACAATTCAATAAACCAGAGACCAGAATAATACAAACTCTTAAACATTTATTAACAATAATAAATATCAAGTATAACAACAATAGTAATGATAAAAAATATAAAAAATAATAATATGTACATGTGTCACATGTGAACCCCTACAATTTTACTAATTAATGATTATTATAATCCAACCCTTATAGCCCATGGTAGACATCCACCTATGTCACCCATTCTCTATAAATCATAATTATATAGAAAAATAGACTTTAGTTATTTAATATAATTGAGATGCTGGCTAGCTAAATTATATATTTGCAACAACCTATTTAACAAGTTTCCCCGATTTATATATATATGATAGAGACAGATACTAGTTGATTAGTCAAACATACTGGAAAATATATGTACAAGGTTAATCACAAAATAAAACATATAATATGTATTCTGTATAAGTGTTGTAATTTAACCTATGAAAATAAATTTAGAGAATCTTACCTCAATATTTATGTGGATAACCTGATGTGAAGCAGGTGGGTTAACCTAAATTTTATTTACAATGAAAATAGAAAAATATCAAAGTGAATACCCCCCCCCTTTCTTTTTTGCTAATTCTGAAAAATGAGGCTTCAGCATCAGAGTGTGAAAATACAACAGATAACATGAATAAAAAAAAAAAATAAACAAAAATTTACAATATTGATTCTTTGATTAAAAATTGTAATTGGAACAAAGTTCATCAAAATCATCATAATAGAAGTAGTAGTAGTTGATAGTTAGGCAAGTTGTTCTTCAAAGCAGTTTCACTTAGTAAATCATTTTCCTTAGCAAGGATAGATAGGTACAATGGTGTCTCCTGTAGTTGTGTTTAATAGTAAACACCTTGATCCTCATTTGATTCACCATAAAGTATTCCAATCCTTGTTTACTTTGGACTGCAGGCATCTTCTTGGGTGTTTACAATAAAGTAGAAAAATATATATATAGATATAGAGGTTTAATGCAGCTGGTAGGAAATACCATGACACACAATAGCATGTTTTTTTCTAGCCCATCTTCATATTAAAGTACAATTTAATAATTATTTGTAAATATAAACTTATATTGAATAGTATTGAAGCACTTTAAATATATATTAAGAAAATTATTTCATTTTTTTTTCTTTTTCAATTTTCAGCAGACTTAATTCTCATTATTGTTTTTGAAAAGATTTAAAATATTCAAATTTACTCCAACAACTTTTAAAACACGATTTAATTATTTAAGAATTTATCAGTTATTCTTACTTCTTATTCTTTTTTCTTTCCTCTGAATTTGGTAAACTTTTAGTTACAGCATTTGACTTTTAAAATGTTTATAATTTAACTAAAAGAAAAAGTAAAACTCTCCATTTTAGCATTCTAAATTTTAGTTTTAATTGCTGTCTTTGGTTACAGGTGCTATAACAATAAGAAGAACGATTTGTAAACTGTTTTTTTGTTTTTACACATTTCACGTGCGTAGATTTCCAGGAACGCTAAGATTTTTAACTGCCTATTGTTTAAATTCATTTAGATTTTTATATGTATTGTTTAAGTACATTTCATTTATTACAAATAAGAAAAAAATAAAATAATAAAATCAGTTTTATTTTCACACATGCCCACCACAACTTAACTTCAGGCCATCCCCAAATCATTTAACTATAAATTAATATTCATTTTTAAATTAAAAAAAATATACATTACAGTTTATTTAATCAAATAGTTTTATACATATACATATACAATATTACTTTGTAAAATACTGATCGTATTTTATTTTATAATAAAATAATCTATTGTGCATTATATGTAATAAATAATAAACAAATAATCTTTCCCATTATTAATATAAATTCCAAATGGATTGGGTTCAATAACTAGGCTTGATCTTTTTAGGAATGTGTGCATTGTAAGCTATCCTTTACAACATTAATACATTTTATGTATAAACCTTACAAATACCATAACTTCCCAAGTATTTTGACAAGCCACTAAACATCACATGATCACCATTTCTTATGCTTACACAAGCTGTTACACAGAGGCTAACCTCTCCACACAGTAGTGTCACCAGTGCAAGCCAGAGTAAGGGTTGTGCATAAAACCCCTATCTAATGCCTATTTATCTGATATCCCCAGAGTAGTTTCCAGTCTCCCTGATGAAAGCCACAAGCTGGAACCTAGTCTGGGAATATTGGATAAGTAGGCACTAGATAGGGATTTTATGCAAAACCTTCTTGCATCCATTGTTTATTCTGGCTTGCACTGGCGGTGCTACTGTATGGAGAGTTTAGCCTCTGTTGTTTTCATAAGTAATGAGTCTCTTTGGAAAATGTTATAGGCCATATTTACAACATTTTTATGAGGTATTTAGATGTAAACAATACTTTTTAATAAAAGTTCTAGATACATTTTTAGATAAATTTCAGCTATGGATATAACTAGACAAAAAGTACCAATTAAAAACTGACATTTGTTTGATCTACTTTAAATCAAAAGGAAATTATTTGTTTATACAATAGCTTTATATATTGTATCTATAACAAATCCAATAGGAGCTTAAATTAGTTATATTACAAAGCTGCATGGAAAAAAATTGTTCAATAAAAAACTCATCACTGAAATTGAATAATAAATAAATAAACTGCCTAAAAAAAATTAAAAGAAATATTATTACAAATAGTACTGTTTCAGTTGACAATGACGTTTTTGATTAGAACATTATTAGGGTGCCCATATGTTCCGGTTTTATCTTTTTTGTCCCGATGTCCCGACATATTTTTTCGGGGCAATTAATTCACCCGGTTTTCTTAACTGCTCATTTTAATTTTTATTCTTAACTCTTAATTTCAACTTAATATTTAATTTTTATTTTAAATTAATATTTATTTATTTAATATTTTATAATTAATTTTTTGATTGGTTAATTTGTCATTTTCCCAAAACGGAAATGGCTCCCCATTATTTTGATACGTTAATAATAAGTGATTTCAATTTATGATTTTGTTTTGATAGAAAATATATGTATACAAATAATTGTCTTTTGCTTATATTATGAAATGAGTATATTGTTAGTAATGTAAAATGTGATCGTATGTTTTGTGATTTTTTATTTTGTGTTGAAACGTTCTTGAAATATACAGCAATCTGCAAGGAAGTTTTTGTTTTTTTGGTCATGTGATACGGTTAGGCTCTGTGGAATTCCGGACACCCTATGCTTTACCTGCGTAATTGCATAGTAGTTGAAATTTATCTAAAAATTACATAGAAAATTTGAATTTATTAATGTTTACATTTAAAAGCCCATAAAAAAAATCTAGTCACACATCTATATTATAAGTGTGATGTATGTGGCTTTATATTTGTTGTTGTGAAATTATCACAAACTCATCTCTTTGTTCTTCATTACATCTTAAAAAATAATAATCAATCTCACTTTTCCATTTAAAACATGTAACTGCAAGCATTGGAAAAACATGTTATTGGCTTCTAAGATGCACATTTTTTATATATATATATATAATAAGTGCGATATAGTTCCTCCAATATCACACTCAATATTTTATGATTATTGATATACATTGCCTAAATTTACTCAATAATTGGATATTCTTTTGCAAACATTTATTTTCAAAAACAATTTTTCAAATATTTAAAAGATTATTAATCCTTCTTTTTAATTTACGAAGTTTAAAATATATTTATAATTTATAGAGACACATGAAAATCTCATTCATAGACACCTTCACTGTTAGAATACTCTCTTATATAGTGAATTTAAATACTATACATCAATAAATACAAAATAGTAGTTTGTGACATTTGGGGAACTAGGTGGTGTTTGATCTTACTGGGTGAATTAACATATCTTTCTTTTCTTTAATATCTGCAAACATATTTTTGAAATATATTAATGACATCATAATTACCAGAAAATATGAAATCATGGAAAGAAAAGGTGACTGGTTAAAATTGGAGAGCATAAAGTATCTATGTAGAGAATATAATATAATTGTTAAACTTTATTAAATTTAATCTACATCAAAGTTTAAATATCAAATAGTAATTTCTAACTTAATAAAAATAATAACATTTAAATATGTATTTAAAAAATAATTGCTTCAAAAAAATGCTAAAAAATATTATAAAGTACATTTAACTTCACACATACATATCAGTGGAATGAATTCATGGAGACAAATTATACCATTGTTTGCCACCATAGCATAACAATCTTTCAAAGATATTGGTAATAGATTATACCAGGGGTCAACAAATTGTGGTTTGCCAGTCACATGTGGCTCTTTGATCCTAATCTCACGCCTCTTTTTATCATAATAAACATAAATACATTTTTTATTTCCTCTTGTAATTTGAAAATAAATATTTTGATGACTCTAGAGGAGAAAAATGTCCTTTATAACATTTGTTGAATTTAGCTTTATTATAGAATAGTAATTATTGTATATGATGAATATTTAAACATTAGAAATTTGTGAATAAATCTAATTGTCAAATTAATTGTTTATTTTAATAATCTACATAATTCCTCTTTTTTATTCTTTATATAAATAAATATAAAATAAAAGATAATCACCAAGATGCATTTCATGCCGAACCAGCATTCATCAGTTGGTCCAGGCCACCAGCTCTCATATATATCTTTATTATATGAAGAGTATTTATCTATGGCGAATTGTCACATCTTTATTTACAACTGCCAAACTTATACTCACAACCTCGACTTCGTACATTTTTGATAAACCTAACTACGTTTATCATTAATCATTTATTAAACTAGAGTTTTTCCCTGTCAAGTATTGATCGTCGAGAGGTCAGCGACAGCTGCTTTACAAGCAGTTGTCCCAGGTTGGAGGGTTCGCTTCCTGGATGATGCTATGACATATGATAAAAAAAACTAGAGTTTTTCTCTAGCACAGATATAAACTTTAATCCAAGTTAAAGATTTATCATATCTGATTTTTTACACATACACGGCTTTTCACCTTCCTTCTCGTATACATATTATTGATTATTTTAATAATCTTCATACTTTCTTTGGTTTGGTTTTTGTTTGTTTATTTTTATTTTCATTAGGATATACATAGATTCTATTATAATTCAAGTATGGATAATTTTCTTCTTTTCTAAGCTAATGTAATACACAACTGTTAATGAAAACGTCCACAGAAAAGGTGGTTTTTTAAAAAAAAAAATCAACTCTATTACTGCCTAGCTGCTTTCAATACAACATGTATACCATATTCATGGCTTATAGTAACGACACAAGAGTTCTTGGTATAGCTTATGAGTAGTGACTAATTAGCTATTCAAAATATTATTTAAATGACCCACTTCTTTGATAGCAGTAGGCTTGTGTCTTTTCTATTGATTGAAAAATGCTCACTTGTTATTGCCCAGGTGTTATGTCCACACCTTGCTAAATCTTATGGTTCAGACTCTTATTGGGGAGCTTTACTGTTCCCTGACTGACTTCCAATAGTTTACCTAGTAATGATTCGAACACTACTTCAATTAAATCCAGTGCATTTAATAAATTTAACTCACAATGATTTAATACATTAAATAATAATAATTATTAGAGTAACTTTATATTATATATATATATATATTCACATAAGTCCATAGGCATACAAATAATAAAAAAAGATCGTTCTGACCTGTTTAGTCCCTAGCTTGCTTTCTCATGTCTGGAGGCTAGCTCTCTGCTCTAGGAGCTACTGAGAAAAGGTTGACATCCAGCACCCAAATTCTAGTCCATCTGCTAATTTCTCCTAGTTAACTATTTTCCTTTTCTCCTCCAACTTGTATGTCTTCTTTCTTTATTTTCTTCCTATAGCTGATTGGTTGGTATTCCCGCTCATCAGATAAGCTAGTTATTTCTCTAAGGACACACATGTTGGATTCCAGAATCTTTTAGCTTTTGTTAACTTTAATTAATGAGTTATTATGAGACCTCAAATTCTTATTATTGACGATAGAAATCTGTCAAGCGTTGGTAGCCGAGAAGTCAGCGCAGCAGCCTTGCAAGCAGACGATTGTCGCGGGTTCGCTTCCCAGCCGATGCTTTGACATATGAAAAAAAAAATCTGACCCTTATTTCTTTAATTATTACAAGTATATTTTTATTTCATCACTATTTTTTTTTATTTTTTCGCTATAATTAGAATATAATCTTTTTGCTAATCTTATAACTTCTAATTGATTTTTGAATTCCATATTTAAAAGATAAATCTTTTAATTCTGCAATTATGTTTTGTTAATTTACTACTACTCTTGTATAACTGAAATACAGGCTTATTATATACATGTATCTATATATGTAATATATAGGATATATGAGCACAGACTTTCGCACAACGCACCACTCTCCACTCTATCTCATAACACTGATACACTTGAACACATATATATTGAAAAGATAAATAATCACCAATATGCGTATTTCAATATATGTATGTATATATACCTACACACATACATATTACCAGACTTCCTTGAATTTCCGCTTTCTTTCCATGTTCACATATATCCACAACCATTCAAAAATTCATATTTTTCATGACCCTATTATCCACCTCTTTCCTTGCAGCTCTTTTTATAGGGAAAGGGATAGATATTTAAACAAAATGACTCTTCATATTAAAAAGCTTGCAGAATTCTGACATATACTAATAAGTAGCATTGTAGAAGATATTTTCAAATTAAATCTATAAATACTGATTATATTTTATATTCAGTAATACAAAGTAACACAGTTTAAAATTAGCTAGCTATGACATGACAGTAATTAGATATTTGTAATAACTTTAGTATTTTGTTATTCTGAATAAATTGCACAAATGCAATACTTTTTTGATTATTATTAAAAATATTTTTATTAAAATTGCCGTATTTTTTATAAGGTAAAAATAATATTTCACCTGCATTTTGGTTTATATTGTGTATATTTTTGTATTATATGTATTTTAGAATCATTTTAATTTCGAAATGAGCAAATTTATCATTATGTTTTCATAGTTGATCGTTTATTGACAAGATCATGTTGATCTTTGAGTTTTATTGATAAACTTGGTGGCCTAGTGGTTAGCATATCTGCCTTCCAAGCAACTAGCTCGGATTCGCTTCCCGGTCAACGCTTTGACATATATATATATAAAAGAACAATAAGACCAAAATCAAAAATAATAAGTTTGAATATAAAATTTTAAATCAGTATTCCGGAATTTAATACTAAATATTATGAAACAATACCTTGGTAACAGGATGTAAGAAAACAAACAAATTTTTTTGGCTGGGCGTACAGGCAGACTCATTCCTTGGGTTTGTGCCACCTAGGTGTAAATTATACTGCTGCCCTATATGAATTTATATTATCAGATTGTTTTTATTTGATTTAATTCTAGAGTAACTTTCCACAGTAATTTTGTAACGTAAATTTCAGATGTTTATTAATTATACTATAATATTGATTATAAATGCATGTATAATAAAAGTTAATAAACATCACATGACCACCACTTCTTATGCTTGTGTATAGCTGTTGTTAAAACAGGCAAAACTCACTATATGTATTGCCACACACAGCAAGCTAGAGTAATCAATGAATGCCAGAAGACTTGTGCATAAAATCCCCATCTAGTGACTAGTCATCCAATAGCCCCAGATTAGTTTCTGGCTTGTGGCCTTCATCAGTGAGGAGCCTTGGATCTGAGAGCACTGCACCTAGATCTTAGGATGCAACCCTCCAGCAACCACCTTTTATCTCCACTTAACTACAAAACTA
This sequence comes from Epiperipatus broadwayi, assembly GCA_028023455.1. Taxonomy (NCBI): domain Eukaryota; kingdom Metazoa; phylum Onychophora; class Udeonychophora; order Euonychophora; family Peripatidae; genus Epiperipatus; species Epiperipatus broadwayi. The sequence continues at coordinate 13,526,064 of JAQFVV010000010.1, read as the reverse complement.
TGGATCTTAAACTGAAAACACCTTAATGTTTTCAATCCATTGATTACTCTAGCTTGCTGTGTGTGGCAATACATATAGTGAGTTTTTCCTGTTTTAACAACAGCTATACACAAGCATAAGAAGTGGTGTTTGTGTGATGTTTATTGGCTTAAAACCAATCCTGCCTAATAGGATAGTAGTGGTGTGGTTATGGGTACTGAACTGGGTTCAGACCCATATGACTATATAAGCTAATGGGCTTGGATTGAAAACATTAAGGTGTTTTCAGTTTAAGACTCATAGTTTTGTAGTTAAGTGGAGATAAAAGATGGTTGCATTAGATCCTAAGATCTAGGTGCAATGCTCTCAGATCCAAAGCTCCTCACTGACGAAGGCCATAAGCCAGAAACTAGTCTGGGGATATTGGATGAGTAGGCACTAGATGGGGATTTTATGCACAAGCCTTCTGGCATCCATTGATTACTCTAGCTTGCTGGGTGTGGCAATACGTATAGTGTGTTTTGCCTGTTATAATAAAAGTTACGAAACGGCTCCAAATACCATAAAGTTGTCGGTCTCGAAAACAGCATAGACACATAATCATAGACCTAATCTAATTGATAAAACAATATAAACACATAACAACTATAACAAAATAAAATAATCAAGTATTGAAGCATCAGTTTTTTTAAAATTATTCTTTTATCTATTGATTTAAGTTTTTTATTAAGACGAGTCGTTTTTGCCATTCTATAGTGTGTCGCCGGATGCATTGCACCCCCCCCCCCTGCACAGAATGGGCCTGAACACATAATTTGAATAATTTAAATAATTTGTTTAAAGCTTACAAAAAACATGAACAACTTTAAATAATCTAAAAGCCGATATTTTCATTTAAAACATTTGGTTCGTTAGTATTTTGATTCACAATGAAAACTCAATTGTTTCGTTTCTGTAAATCATATATACATTCATACATACATACAACAAATTTAAATTCCACGTTGCATGTATTTATAACTTTAACTAGAAATGATTAATGAACTATGGGAGTGTAAGTAATTAATCTATAAATGCAAAGCTTTCTTTTATTAATATTATTAACCTTTACTATTTTTGCAATTTGTTTGTTAGCATAAAAAAAATATTTTTTGACCGCACGTACTTACTATTTTTAGTAAGCGTTTATTTATCGATAAAGTTTGATTCTTAAAAAAAAAAAATTCAAACTATTTTCTAATAAGTGAACATATATATATACACACACAATTGTATAAAATTTTTTTTTAAGATTGCTTAATCAAATAATGCATATATAGCAAAACATTCGACTTATTTAAAAATAATGCATGTATCTTAATTAATTTTTTAATTTCTATTTATTATTTCATCTCAGGATTACTATCGATATCGCTTTCCATTCCGCTATCATCTGCCAAACTTTTCTTTATTTCAAAGCGTTGTTTCTTTTTTCTTTTAAAAATTTTCTTTATTCTTTCAGGTCGCTTACAGTTTATGTATTCATCGTCAGAGGAAGTTACTTCTAACATTCGTGCTGCTCGAATAAGGATCCGATGTCTATTATGCCGATTTTTAATAAGCATATGCGAATCTTTAGTTCGAAGTGAAGGCTCGTTGCTATGAGTAGAAGAACGGGGAGATTGGGTTACCTCAAATCCAAATTCGCTTTCAGTATCTACGCAATTTTTTTCTTCTCCATTAGCTCTACTATTTAATAATCTACGATGATTGTTTTGAAAAAAACCTATCATTCTAACTATAAGATACATTACCGATTTGTTATATCTTCTCAAAGCGCATAAAGATTCTAGAATAATTGTTATATTTTTTGTATTTGTCGCGAGTTACATGAACGTAAAATAATTCCATCAAAAAAAAAAAAAATCTAATTTAAGTTCATTTATTATTAAATAATTATAACAAGAAATAGCAATACATTTTATTTGATATAATCATTATTTTTATTACTATTTCTTTTTTTCGGAAAAAATGTTTTTCAATTCAATGTACTCTACAATTACGCCCGAAGGTAGAAAACAGTTGTGTTTAACCTTAGTAATTTTAAATACATTAGCAATTTTTGAAGCTCTACATTTTTCTATTTTTGCTTGGTATTACTACGCTCGCATTCTGCCAAAACTAAGTCTTATTTCTGGCTTCAAAACTCGTTTCATTCCATATATTTTACTTTCTTTCTCTATTTGCTTATTTATTGTTCACAGCATAGGGTTTTTAGTGATATATAAACTAGGATTAATCAAGGCTCGGCCAAGTTTATTACCCGTATTTTCCATATGGGTTATTTTTATACCTGCCCTAATCGTCATAGTTTTAATTATTGGACTTTTAACTCTAGTTCATTTGGTTTTAATTAATACCTGGTACAAAGGGAGCATTTATGCAGGATTAAAACTGTATAAGGAAGATAAAGATATTAAAATCTTGATTGACACAATCCAGCAAAATTTCAAATGCTGTGGAAGCCTAACTTATGAAGACTGGTTTAATGTCAGCTGGGTGAATAATTTGTTTTTAAATTTAGACTCAGCTCAAGTAAAAAAGTAAGTAAACCAAGGGGGTTGGGAATGGTTAATTTCTTATTAATAACAGTTTAGATATTTATGGGTTTATCGGCCAGAATTGTTTAGATAACGAAAAATTTTCCAATATATATCGGTAAATGTGTATTTTACTAAAAGTCTACTCATAAACAGTTGTCACAATTTATAATAGGTGTGCTTCGTACTTACTTTAAAGTTTCTTTAAATATATAAAACACCTTAAATAATTTGGTGAAATGGTAAAGATTTCCAACATCTCTTCAAAAAGAGGCAATGAAGAAATAACATAATCCCGTTGACTAGACAACAGTCAATTGTAAAGAGTTTTATAGTTACCATTTTTTATTATTTTATAATAGTGAGGGAACAATTTTCAGTCCAATAGAAGCAGAGCTTCATAGGAAGGCTATAAGCCATCTATCTGAAAAAAATCTAGTTTTTTTTAGAAATTCTCAACTACATAAATAAATCATCAAAGCAAAAAAAGTGCTGTTTGGATTTAATATTCACTAACCACTGAGCCAAAAGACTATAAGCTTATTTGCATTAAAACATATATAGCATCATTATATAATTTTTAAGTGGATTTTGTAGGAATGCATAAAAGAAATAAAATACAAATACAGAAGAAATTTACTTAAAATATTTTGATTAATTCCCCCTATAATGGTGCTATATATGAAGAAATTTACTTAAAATCTTTTGATTAATTCCAAGGTAAATTTAATAGAATTATAAAGTATCATGTGATCACTATCTTTTATACTAGCACATAATTGTTATTAAACAAGGCAAAGCTCTCCATACAGCAGTGCCTTCTGGCATCCATTGATTACTCTGGTTGGTACAGGGTGGCACTACTATATGGAGAGTTTTGCCTTGTTTAATTATAAAGTATTCATATAAATCCATTAGAACAATATTAAGTATCAATTGAGCCCATATTTTATCATAGATCACATTCTTAATTTTTCGTTTGATGTTGTAATTGCAATTTCCTAAGAAGCAAATTATTTTGTTATTTATCTGCTTGTTGGATCTTTTACTTAGAAATTTAACTAGTGAGCAAAGTCCATAGCTCGGAAGATAAATTTGTATCTAGCTATCCAGATAAATCACAAAAAAAAATGTCAGTGCTTAAATACTTTATTAGAAAGATTAAACAGATGAATAATTGGCCAACAATTGTTTCTTAAATTGTTAAAAAGAAATAGGAATACTTTTATTGTTTCATTATCACTGTTGCAATATTGGCAAAAACAGAATTAGATATGCTCAGGTTACTAATGTGTTTCACAAGTGATGGTTAAGGAAATGACCTATAGGTATGAAGAACAACTAATCAACAAATAAGCAGTGCTGGATGATTATCTTCTGATGCCTTATAGGATGCAAAGTCGATTCATCAAAGGTTAGGTACTGTTTCCAATAAAAACAGTCTTTAAAACAGACAAAACTCTTTATATGCAAGGCTCCTCACTGACGAAGGCCAGAAACTAGTCTGGGGATATTGGATGAGTAGGAACTAGATGGGGATTTTCTGCACAAGCCTTCTGGCATCCATTGATTACTCTAGCCTGCACTGAGTGGCAATACTTATAGAGAGTTTTGCCTGTTTTAATAACAGTTAAGAGCAAACATAAGAAATAGTGATCATGTGATGTTTATTAGCTTAAAACAGTCTTTCCGACTGCCTCTTTTCCTTCTTCAATCATTTAAATTATTGTAGGGCCTGGTTATTGTGAACCTATCATATCATTAGACATCTTTCTATATTAACTGTGATAATGGGATCAATGTGTTTGTGTATTATTTAATTACACACATCATTTTTACCTCAATTATCTTTTCCTTTTCTCCTTTTTTTAAGTTCAAGCTTTGAGAATTAAGAATGCAGTGACAGATACAGTCTTAATAGGTAGGGCATTCTCAGTTGTGATTTTTGTTCAAAGTAGTTTAATTATAATGAATAGATTTGGAATTGAATTTGATTGAAACAGGATTTCAGGTGGCAAAGGTTATATATGTGGGTAGCCCTATTTATATATTCCCTGCTTACCATGGAAGTGAAAGGCTTAGAAAAGGTCTAAAAATAATAAAAAAATCACACAATTTAACTTGGTTTTCACACCTGAAAGATCATTACTCATTACAGCTGTAGAAATTATAATACTAATACTAATATGTCATATTGATAAAGTAGGGAAGTACTAAAGGTAAGTATTATAAATCTATTTTTTTAAATATAGGTACATGGAATGTGTGAACGTGATATAGATCATTCAAGATCAAAATAGAAAATTGTACTGGTAGCTAGGGGAAAGAAGTTTAATAGACCTGATGATGGGTACAAGGAAATCAAGCAATGAAAGAAGAATGAATGGTATTGGATTATCCAATTTAATATTTTTTATTGTTTAATTCCTGATTGTATCAATGAAAGACTAATGATGTTAAAATTTGTCTTCCATAATGATAATAGTACCCATTTTATTAGTGAACAATTCAAAACAAAGAAAAACTCTCCATATAGTAGTGCCATCTTGTGCTAACAAGAGCAATCAATGATAGTGATCATGTGACATTTTATTAGTGCATATTCCAACCCTAAATTCAGAGAATTCAGGGAAGGAAAGCTTTGATTCGTTGTTGGATAACATTATTATAGCAACATAATTTAAAACATATTTTTCTTAGAGATTTTAATGCACACTTTGATACAAATAGTATAATTTGTTTAAAAGTTATTGGAAATAAATGGTTTGTTATTACTGAATTTTTGCATAATTTGGATTGATTATCACAAACACTTTATTTAGGCAGAAAGATCACTACAAAGGAGACATTTGATACGAATTAGATACAAGAGAAGTTCACATTATAGGAGTACTTACAAGTTCAGATTTTTGCACAGATTATGGATTACTATAATCCAAAATTAAAATTGTAATTGCTCTAAAAATAGATATTATTCCAATCATATTTATAAGAAAATTGGTATTCATTCTTTAGAAGACTTTTATATGCACTAAATTTCAGTAACTATTAAGCATTGAAATTGCTAACATGACATTTGGATTATAATATTACTGAAGTATGGAATTCTCTTAAGAAGAGTGTTATGGACACACATAAATCTCTTATTGGGTATACCAAAAATAAAATTATGACTGATTTTCAAACAATGATGTTGTGATTAGTGATTTGATTAAATAGGAAATGTGGCATTTTCTTCTTTGCAGAACTATGTAGAATTTCATGATAAATATAGAGATTTAAAGGCAGAAGTTCAACAACTGACAGAAGGATTAAACATGATTAGTGGATTAAAATTGTAAATAAGATACAGACATTCACTGATCATAGTCATTCTAGATTTTTTTTGGTGCACTAAAATCAATATATGGACATAAAAATGGTATCACAATTTTGTTAATTTATCAATTGTATTCTCTTATATAAATGATATTTTGAACAAGTGGAAGAAATATTTTGATCACCTTTTTGAATAATCGTGCTAAAATTGAGATGATTTTTAATGATATACCTATTTTATCTACTTATTTAGATTTTGACAAAGATATTACACTTTTATGAAGTCAAACAGTTCTTTGTAGTTTTAGAAATGAAAGCTTCAGATTTTGATGAAATATCTAAAGTTTTACATATGATGGTGATATGTTGTTAGTTTCAAGAATATTTGATATTTTTAAAAATATATAGATCTTTGAAGTTGTGTCATCCCATCTTAATAATACTCCAACTTTTAAACATTAAGATGATATATATAGAGCTTGCAAAATAAGCTCTTAACAAGCTGTGAGAATATCCTCAACCCCAGACCAGTTTCTGCTTCTGGTGTCATCAGTAAGGTGCCAGGATATTTAAGCATTAGATTAAAAATACCAGGACAAGAACAACACTTTATCTAATGTATAATCATTGAGAAGAAAATCTGAAATTGTCAGACATCCACATATCTTCCAATCCAGCTCTGCAATGCAAATAGCCATATTGAACTGAACTAAGTTCAGATACACCATATATTAATAGCTTTAAGATGATTAACAATATTATAGTATATTAGCATGAAATATTATTATTATTATTCACTACAGTAAATAATTTTGTTAAATAGGTTGCTTCCAGTCATAGATAAAGAGGTACTAGAGATTCACTAGGGTTTTAGAAAATCAAGAAGCAGTGTAGACATAATTTTTTGGTGCGAGGAAAATCCAAAAAGTATCAAGAACAAAGTAGTAATTTATATTTTGCTTTTATTGATTAGGTCAAGACCTTTGATTTAATTATTAAAACAGGTCTATGATATCATTTGAAATTAGTTAGTCATCAATTAAAATTTAATTCATATTAGACAGCATTTAAAAGACCAAAGATTCATACTTTCTCTAATATTATTTTCAATGTTTTAAGTCTTTGGAATTGTTTATAAGTGACTTAGTGAAACCAGCATCAAGACACAATACAGATTTGATGATGGAATTTTTAATTTGAATCAATTAAAAGAGGAAACAAAAACTTCATCTTTTTAGATTCTGGATTTATAATATGTTGACAAATCTGCTCAGCAGAATGCACTTAATGTTTTGGATGTAACATATACAGACTTCAGTTTAATAACTAATGTTCAAAAACTCAAGTTCTTTATTAGTCAGTGATCAAAGAAAATTTCTCATCCTGAGAATTTAAATACCTTAGTAGTTGTTTTAAATAGAACGATGGTCTTGTACATTGAGGTGCAGCATAAGCTCCCATATTCTGCTATTGCTTCTACTATTGTGCCAGTATTTGAAAAGTTTGGTTTTCTTATTTTATTTATCTCATTAGAACAGAATTTTAATATTCATTAACACTATTTTCATTGTTACTAATTAAAACGACAAATTTTTAAATTCAGCATTTTTTTAAAGTGAAATATTGAAATGTGTTTCCAGCAATGTTTTATTGATTTTCTTAATTTGCATATTCCTTTTAAAAGAAAGTTCTTCTTTTGTTTTATTGATAGATTGATCTTCTAAAATAATATCTATATAATTATTTTTTCCAATATTAATAATTTATAATATTTCATATAAGAATTGGTTTCGCAGTATTAGCTTTTACTGAAGTAATTTTTCAGTAAAAAGTTTGAAATGAAAATTTTAATACTGCTGTATTTTTTTAAACTTATCACAGCTAAAATTGATATAATCTTAAGTTAATTAATGCAAACATTATGAATATATCGCAAGAATCTGATGCATATATATATATATCATCCTCCTCATCAATTTCTATTAATATCGATCATCTGCAGGATGAAGATCTTCAAGTTCAATCCCATTCTCCGATTTCTGGCTTCTCTTCTCTATGTAACCCAAGATCATTTACTTATTTCATCCATCCATCTTACATGTGATCTCCTACATTTTTTATAATCTTTTGGAATCAAGTTTAAGCAATAGTCCATCTATTATATCTTTTAACAATATATCCAAACAACTCCATTTCAGTCTCTCAATTCTTTCAATGATATCTGTTTATTCTCTCACTCATGTATTTAATTTTTGATATCTTCTTGTTACTCCTAACATGAATCTTTCCATACTTTATTTAGTGGTCTTATGTCTATTGCTTTTCCATTAAGTATCGAAATATCAGAACCATAAATAAGAACTGGTAAAACTCATTTATTAAAAACTATTCTTTCCAAACATATAGGCATATTTTATTTTAATATTAAGTTATTTCTGTCAATAGCTCTCCAACCAAAGTTTAACTCTGTGATTAATTTCATTCATTATATTTCCTTTTGTAGTAATAATTTGATCAAGGTATTTGTAGTTAACTTCTTCTAACTCATCATTAACAATCTTTATTTTCATATTTTGAGAAAATCTATTAAACATCATCATCATCATCATCATCATCATCATCATCATTATTATTATTATTATTATTATTATTATTATTATTATTATTATTATTATTATTATTATTTAACATTTATCTTTAATCCTACTTTCTTACTTTCATCTGAAAACTCTTGCAACATTTCCTGAAATTTTGAAGCATTCTTTGCAAAAACAATTACATCATCTACAAAATCTAGATGACTTTAAATAATCTCCATTTAGTTTTAGTCTCTTAGCTTCCTATTTTAATCTATAGAACATTTGTTACAAAACTGCTGTAAAATTTTTTGAAGATATGGAGTAATCTTATAACACACCCTTTCTCAATGAAACTTCCTAGTATCATTATATAATCTAATCATTGTTGTTGCATTTTTATAAATATTCTTCAGAATATATTAATATCCAAGATCTATAACCTAATGATCCAATGCTTTAATCATTGAAAAAATGCTTATAGCAGAAAGTGCCTTTTTGTAATCTACAAATCCAAAACCTAATGACAATTCATACCCATGAGTCCTTTCTATAGCTTCTTTAAATACTTCACTATGATACACTGTACTAAACCATTTTTAAATCCAGGTTGTTCTTTTGGTTGGTTAAAATCCAAAGTTCACTTTAGATGAATTGTAATTGTCTTGGTAAAGATTTTGAATAGAACTGATAAAAGACTGATAGGTTTATAATTTCTAATATCTTTTTTATCACCTTTTTAAATATTAATATTAATACTGCATTCTTCCAGTCATCTGATACATCTTTATCATTTAGACTTTGGTATATAAGTTTGCCAAAAAATTTTCTCTGTTTTCACCTGCTTATTTTAAGTTACTGAATATATTTCCATCATTACCTGGAGATTTTCCTTTCTTCAGAGATTTAACAGCATGTCTCACTTCATTTAAAGTCCTGGGCAAATCAGAAGAGATAGTTGTTGTAGGAGATACTTTTCATTATTTTTTACTATTATATAGTTCTTGATAGAACTTTTCTACATATTTCATGATGCCACCTCTTTTTTAGTAATAGCTCAATTTTTTTCTTATTGCAGAAATAAGTTTTCTACCAATACCAAGATGCTATATTACTCTTTTAAGACTTTATTCTCTACTATAGATATCCTTGCTAATTCACAATTATATTATCGTACTAGCAATATGTGATGTGATGCACTGTGATTTCTCCTTATACAGAGTCAAGAATCTCTCAGCATCTATGCCCAGATAAACCTGTTAGCCACTTTACCTTCTCTTTCCATTCCCCACCCTAAGTTTTTCCATATCCTGCTCTATCCCATTTTCACAACATAATAAGCCATGAACTTTATATCTAAATCCCCCTTATCTTTTTCCAAACCAATCATAAAAAATCAACAATCCACTTTCTGTAAAATCACTTTCCTTATATTTACTCTTCCACAACTTAATTATTTGCATCCTTTCTACTTTCAGGCATTTACATTCAATTAACAGATGCCTAATAGCAAATTCCTCATGCAAGCCTTAGTAATCAATAGATGCTGGAATGTTTGTGCATAAAATCCCCATCTAGTGTCTACTCATCCAATATCCCCAGAATAGTTTTTAGATTATGGCTTTCATCAGTGAGGAGCTTTGGATCTGAGAGTACTGTACCTAGATCTAAGAATCTAATACAATCATCCAATAGCCAGTTTTTGCTTATTAAGTTAACTATAAAGCTAGGAACTCAAGATGAAAACACATTAATGTTTTTAATCCAAGCTCATTCACCTGTTCAGTCATATAGATCTGAACCCAATTCAACATCTATGCATTTTGGCGTATTTGATTTATCAAAAACCATAATCACAATCTTCCCAAAAGCAGGAAGGGTATAAAAACACCAAAATATCACATGATCACTATTTCCTATTCTTAATCAAACTATTATTAGCAATAATAAACTCTCTATATAATAGTGCCATCCAGTGCAAGTCTTCATAATCAATGGATGCAGAAAAGGTTTATGCATACAATCCCCATCTAGCGCCTACTCATCCAATATCATCAGACTAGTTTCTAGCTTGTGGCTTTCATCAGTGAGAAGCTTTGGGATCTAAGTGCACTGCACCTAGTTCTAAAAATCGAATGCAATCCTCCAACAATAGTTAACTATAAAGTTATGAGCTTGTATTGAAAACATTAATGTGTTTTCATCTTGAACTCTTACCTTTATAGTTAACCAAATAGATAAAAGGTGGCTGCTGGAAGTTGCATTAAATTTTTAGATTTAAGTGCAGTGCTCTCAGATTCAAAGCTCTCCTAACTGATTAAAGCCACAAGCTAGAAACTACTCTGGAGATATTGGATAAGTAGGCACTGTATTTTATGCTCAAACGTTCCTGCAACCATTGATTACTAAGGCTTGCACTGAGTGGCACTTCTGTATTGAGAGTTTGCTATTGCTAATAACAGCTTGTGTAAGCATAGGACATAGTAATAATTATGTGTTGTTTGGTGGTTTTATATTTTTTAATATTGATATTAACTCTTTTTTGTACTATTTTACAAAATCTAGGTATTCAATCCTTCTTAATACATCATTTTTATATATTTTCATATTTCCTTTTTTTTAAATAAATTATCATCTCAGTAGAAATTTTTCTGGGTAATTGTTAATTTTTTGTACCAGCTATCTTTGTTGCATGTGTTAATAATATGCAGTTAACTTTCTATTGATTTCATTCAAATCTGAATCCTGTTCAAAATCTGTTAATATTTGAAAACAGTTTGCAAGTTCAAATTTAAATTTATTGGAATGTTTCTGAAGATTAAAAATATTAACTGTGAATACAGTTTTTCTTAATAATTTTTTGTCTCATTAGTTTTGTATTAAATATATATTTTACATCTCATATCACTAATCTATCATTTCCTATGTTGAATTTATTAAGAACATTATAATCTTGAAATACATATTTTCTAATAGTAAAAATATAATCCAGTTCTTATGTACTTTCTTTGAATGCTTCCATGTCCATTTCTACTTTCCTCAAAGAAAGAATTCATAATATAAAGTTTTCCCTTTTCTGCAAACTCATGAGTGAAATATAAAATTAAATCTCTAATTTACAATTTAAAAAATCATCTGCTTTTAATTTTAGAACAAAACCTATTCTGGAATTAAACATTAGAAATCTAAAAGATGATGTATTTGTTGACTTTCTGATATTGGAATCCAGAGTTTAGTGAGATTTTTGGGACATGAATATGTATAATATCGAAGCTATGCATTACCATCTCTATGCACTTTTTTGGTTTTAATAAGCTCCAAAAAACCTGTGAATTTTTTGATTTTAGAGTAAAATATAAGTAATAGAAATGAAGAGTATTAATGAACTCTTAAAGAATAGAAACTTTTATGACCAAAATTTTAGTATCTTTATACTTTTAATAGAAAAATTAATCACTCATTTATTAGATTTTTTAATCTCTATGAATTATTATACTAAAAAGTTGGAGTGGAGACTGAATGCAATCGATTTACCCTTAACAAATTAGCTGCACATCTCAATTATCTCTATGTGGATCATATCAATGATCATTATCTATCAATAATCATTACTGTAACTACAAATATATATGCTTGTAAGCCACTTAAAATAATATTCTATTTAACTGGAATGTCCTCAAATACTAAGCTTTTATAAAGACAATAATTTAAACTGAATAATTGCATTAGTTTACCTACAACAAGTGCATATAAATAAAAAAATTTAAAACATATCGAATAAAAAGTAACTGTTGATGTGTAGGCAATATTTTTCTAGACTGGGCACTACAGCGAATACATATATATACACAAACACCTCACATTTTCTAGGCAACTTTTTTGAGTATTACTTTTTTAATCTGTCTTAGCTGTTATAAATACAAGTTGCTGTAGCAAACTGATAAAAGTCATGAATTATTCTGAACAACCAGTTATAACTTCAATACAAGTAAAAGTAACAATAAAATAAAATAACAAAAACATCAAATAAGTGAAAGGTTGTGCTACCATGAATTCCACAGGAAAAGAATCTTCTTGTTGAACCAGAGACATTAAGTATGATACAAGGAAGAACAGACTCCTCTAGCTCTGCACACAATTAAACAGACCAGGAAATGAGAGATCTCCTGTTCTCAGAAACTCACGAGAACACAGATTACCAATCAGATTAAAAGACTATGTTCTAGAGTGAAGGGAAATGCACTGAATGGTAAGAATGATTAACTTTAGAAATAATAACTAGAGGGGGTGGCTAGCATAGAAGCATTGATGATAAGTGTGAAATAGAAAAAAATGTTTTTCTCTTGCTTTTTCTCCTGATTAGCATACTCCCCGATGAGTGAACATGTTAAGGCTGTAAGCCCAAAAGTAGAATAAATAAAGGAGTTAACAACCAGTACAAACCAGTTGTAATCTAAGGACTGTTAAAATATAACGAACTGTATCAATAAGAGGTAATTGAAAGGGATTATGTTACTTTTAGTTCCACCGTAAATAATCAAACTAATGTATCATCAGATATCTGATAACACAATTGTAATGTTAATAATCCTTGTTTTTTGTACTTTAATTTCATGTTATAAATGCTTTTTGTTTACTATAATAATAAAATAACTAAGTTACAAACCTCTATGAGTCCAACCTTATTTATGCAATTTCAGCTGAGTTTTAACTTCCTGAAAACATAGTTGGACAGGATAATGGAAAGGAGTTGCAGTAGCAGGGTTAACATATGATGCATTATATGTTAGTAAAAAGATATTAGATTATTTAGAAAAAGCTCAAAGGGAAGTAGGAAGACATGCATTGGATGCAGAAGTATGGACAGCAAGGGAGGCAATTCAAGGAGAAATGGGATGGTCAAGTTTTCATATGAGAGATGCAAAAAGTAAAATGGAAATGTTTGATAGATTGCAGTTTATGGATAATAAAAGAATAGCTAAAATAGTATTTAATTGGGTTATGAGTAAAGGGCAGGTAACAAGATGGGTGAGAAAGGTAATGCGGTATGCAAAAGATTTGGATAAAGAATTTATATCAGTATATTTGTACAAAAGATGGGATGATTGTGTTAAGAGGATTATTGAGTGTTATAGTAGTAAGGAATGGGATAAAAGAATAAATTTATTAATAAAGACTAGGGAGTTAGAGAGATAGAGAAATAGTATGGAGAGTAAAAAGAGTTTAAATATATATAGAAATAAACAGAATATTAGGTGTGAGTTAATATATGATAATAGTAAGGAAAGTAGTTTATTGTTTAAGGCTCAAATGGGATCTTTCACTACAAAAGAATATACATGTAAATGGAAAAATATGGGTGATTTATTTTGTAAATTATATAAGGAAGGAATTGAAAATATTAGGCATTTGTTAATTGAATGTAAATGTTTGAAAACAGAAAGGGTACATATAATGAAGTTGTGGAAAAATAAATATGAAAAGAGTGATTATACAGAAAGTGAATTATTGGTTTTTATGCTGGGTTTGGGAAAAGATAAGGGGGATTTAGATATAAAGGTTATAGAGTTGACAAAAATTATGTTGTGGAAATGGGATAGAGCAGATTATGGGTAAATTTAGAGTGGGGAATGTAAAAGAAAGTGGCTAACACATTTATCTGGACATAATTGCTGAGATATTCTTGACTTCGTTTAAGGAGAAGCCATAATACATCACATCACATCAAGTTGTCATTTTGTAAACAAAAGAGAGAAGATAAAAAGCAATTTCAAATAGCTCATATGAACATGGCTTTACCTTCACAAAATATCTGTGAATTTGAGATCAGAAATCCAGCTGAATGGACCCTATACATGGAACAATTGGAACAATACATGACGCTGAATAAAATCAAAGACGATGAAACTAAAGTCTCAATATTATTATTCTTTGCCGAAACAGATGTATTGCAAATTGCCAAACAATTAATGGACAATAAAACCCCAGAACAATTATCATACACAGTATTAGTGGAATAATTTACTGCATATTTTCAGCCTGCAGTTACTAAAGGAGCCGCATGCCTATGGCTTAAAATGTGAAAACAGCATTCACCCAAAACTTACTCCGAGTATAATATTGCATTGTGAAATTTGGCACAAGACTGTTTATTTCCTGATCTTGATGACATGCTCTTAGATCAATTTATTTATGGCATGATCAACCATAACTTGAGAAAATTATTGCTCAGTGAAATAGACATCGATTACAACACTGCAATTAGATGATGGTAACAAATGTGATGGGGCTGGAACTAAGGAAACAAATATTGCTGTAAGCGTATGTAAAACAGAAACAGCGGAAACATCATCATGAACACTGAGAGAGGATTTTACTTGTTTTGTTGCATCATAAAGGGACATGTAAAAAGAGTTTGCAAATTCAAAAAACAAAAAGTGCCATATTTGTGTCATAAAAGGCCACATAAGCAAGTATTTGCAGAAAGAATAACAATCAACAATGGTCATATGTATAATTAACCAGAACCATGGATAAAAGGTCAGAAATTAAAAGAGTAAAAACTAAGATAAGTGAACACATACTAGATTTAATAATAGTGGAAACTAAAGTTACAATGGAGGTAGACATAGGAGCAGGACTATTCATCATGTCTCTAATGGACTGGAAAAAAATAAATTTGACACACAAGAGTCAAAATCAATTCTAGACAAAACAAATGTAATCACCACAGATGTGAATGGTAATAATATACCAATCTGTGGGAAGATTCCTGTTCCAGTAAAATTAAGTAACAAACACAAAATCCTACCTTTGTATATAGTCAAGAGAAACATCAAACCTGTACTAGGTCAAAATTGGTTCCACCCATTGGGCATATCCATCCAGATTATCAAAATGGTAAAACTGGAAAATATAATGCATAAAACTTGACTGTTTTAGGGATAAGTCCAGTAAATATTGAACTAACTGAAGATGCACAACCAGTGATGTGTAAACTCTAGAAGGTTTCTTTTGCACTCAGAACCAAGGTTGAAGAGAGTTTACCAAGTCTTGTAAAGGAAGGCATGTTATCACTCATAGAAGATTCAGATTGGGCCACTCCATTTGTGATAGTAGCAAAACCTGATGGAAGTTTATGGATCTACAGAGATTATAGGGTTACAATAAACTGTTATCTAAACAAAAGTGCATATTCCATTACAAATGTCTCAGAAATACTGGCATCACTTCAGAAAGCTGCTATTTTTGCAAAAATTGACCTGAAGTTTGCTTTCCACCAGATCACAGACACTGATAAAACAGCCAAAGTATTAACCTTGAGTATACATGTCAGACTTTTCCAATGCAACAAATTGCCATTTGGAATTATGACAGCCCCCAATATCTTTCAATCCAAGATCAATCAATTAATACATAATGTGAAGGGCATTAATCCCCTATCTGGATGACTTGCTCAGTCAGAGACAGAATTAGAAGAATGTGTAATTACCACATTCTAGATTGGAATGAGTGGGAATTAAAATTAACATCACCAAAAAGCATTTGGTTTACAATGGAAATAAAGTTTTTGGGACATATCATTAACCAAAATGGTAAAAATCCAAATCCAGAAAATGTCATGGCCATAAAAAATGTTCCCACACCAAAAAATGTAAAGGACTTGCAGGCTTTCTTGGGATTACTTTGTTTCTTCGAAATTTTTTTGAAGGGAAAATCACACAAATTAAAACCCCTGTATATGCTACTATGCAAATGGCAATCTGAAAGTGGCAGGGTGAACAACAGATTGCATTCCAGACAGCAAAAGATCTATTATCTTCAAAAATCCTATTAGTACACTATCAGAGTGATCAAGAAATTAATCTCATATGCTTCCAAGAATGGCATTGGAGATGTAATCTCTTACCAAATAAATGGACATAAATGTCAGATTGCATAGCCTCCTGCTGACTGTTGTCAGCTGAAATCAACTATAGTCAATTGGACAAAGAAGTCCTCACTATTATTTTTGCAATAAAAAAGTTCCACCAGTATATTTATGGCCAGAAGTTCACCATATGTATAGACCATTATCCATTATTGGGCATATTAGGCAAAAACAAAAAACTTCTGACCATAGCAGCCAAAGGATGTTAAGATGGATAAACATTCTTGCAGCCTCATAATGACTACAACTTAATGTATAAACCAGGAAAACAAATACCACATGCCAATGCTCTATCATGCCTCCATTAAAAACTGATAGGCCACATGAATTTGTGGAGGTAAATCTACTAGAAGTAGTCAAATTGAATGATACCTTAAATAGTACCAAAGTAGCAGAATGGACACTTAGAGACCCTGGCTGTCACTAGCTGAAAACATGGATCAAAAAAGAATGGCCTAATCACTGTCCAAAAATTCTACATACAGCTATCTGGAATGCTCATCAGTATCTGTCAATTTGTAATGATTGCATCACTAGAGCAAATTGAGTATTCATATATATGGAGGGACACTCACAAGTATTAAAATTACTTCAGGCTGGACACCCTGGGATAGTAAGGATGAAGACCCTATCTCAGTCATATGTGTGGTAGCTGCATATTAACCAAGAGTATGAGAGAATGGTGAAGCAATGTTACAATTGCCAAAGTGCAGCCAACTTGCCAAATAAAATATTTAGTTCTTGGTCTGTGCCTAATAAACCCTGGGAATGTGTTGACATACACCATGTGGGCCCTATAAATGGACACTTGGTTTTAACAGTTGTGGACTCTTACAGCAATTGGACTGAATATCATTTAGTCAAATCAGTTGATGCCAATTGTACCATAAAGGCTCGCCAAGAAATTTTTGCACACATGGATATCCAGATATGCTGGAATTGGATAATGGGATAGGGTTCACATCTAAAAATTTTAAAAACTACCTGTCTGAAAGGGGAATTCAACATGTTCTGACACTTGCCCATCATTCTGCCTCAAGTGGATTGGCTGAAAAGGCAGTCCAAAGCTTAAAAATGGGCTTAACAGAGATCATGTTTTTCCAACATTTCCTACATCAATCAAATAATAGGAAGTCATCTGCTGACCTACTATTCATCAGGACTTGCTATACACATATGTCAAAAATTATGTCTCAGGAGGAAAGGGCTGAAAAGATTCCAGAGGTCTACCTGGACACTCATAAATGTTTCACAAAGTTTAGAAGGGATGATCTAGTATGTGAGACATCATAAAAAAGAAGTGGATACCTGGAATCATTATAAATCTGGTGTCTAGAGTTATTTATAACATAAGATTGGAAAATGGTCCTTCTCAATAAAGACATGTAAATCACTTAATGAGAAGTGCAGCAGTTACACCATTAGAAGATAACATGACTCTTATTGAAACTGTTCGCCAGTGGGAATCTTTAATAAAGGAGGAAAGGGATATGCTACCACAAATTCCACAGGAAAAAAATATTCTTGTTGAACCAGAGGCATTAAGTATGATACAAAGAACAGACTCTGCACACAATCATTCAGACTAGGTAAGTGAGAGACCTCCTGTTCTCAGAAACTAACAAGAATGCCGATTACCGATCAGACTAAAAGACTATGTTCTAGAGTGAGGAGAGATGCACTGAATGGTAAGACTGATTAATGCTAGAAATAATGACTAGAGGGGATGGCGAGTGTAGAAGCATTGATGAAAAACGTGGAATAAAACATTTTTCTCTTGTTTTTTCTCCTGATTAGCATACTCCCCAACAAGTGGACATGTTAAGGCTGCAAGCAAAAAAGTAGAACAAATAAAAGAGTTAATAACTTGTACAAAATAGTTGTAATCTAAGGTCTGCGAAAATATAATGGACTGTATCAATATGAGATAATTGAAAGGGACTATGTTACTTTTAGTTCCACGGTAAATAATCAAACTAATGTATCATCGGATAATTGTAATGTTAATAATCCTTGGTTTTTTGTATCTTAATTTCATGTTATAAATGATTTTTGTTTACTATAATAATAAAATAACTAAGTTACAAATATCTATGAGTCCAACCTTATTTATGCCGTTTGGTTGCCATACATCTGGGCATTTAATTGGGCAAGAGAAGTTAATCTTGATTCTATTATAAACAAGAGTAAAGTTTGTTTGTGTGTTCAGGTGTATCAGTGTTATGAGATAGTGTGGAGAGTGGTGGGTCGTGTGCTCATACCCTGTCTATTACATATATAGACACAGGTATATATAAGCCTGTGTATTTCATCTATTAATTTTAAAAACAAAGCTTTTGACAAAAAAAAAAAAAAAATTTGACAAATAGTCTTTTTAAATATCCAATTAATATAAAATATCAATTGAAAGGGATATTGATAACAAAATAAAATACAATAAAGGGATTCCATATATTTTATGTGCAAATATTTGATTCCATTCATTTATGGAGTCGTGTATAAAATATCAATCATAGATCACTGTTTAGGCTATTCTGAATACTCCAAAATCTATTCACATGATTGTACACTAATATAGTACAGATGTTCTATATTTGTGAAGAATCTTATTTCTTCACAACTGATCTGAATTAAAGAATGTATGAAATATAAAAAGGTTATTTCGAAAAGAATAAATAAATTCCATTAATTGATAATGACAGTATAATCCCTTTCTTTCTATAGAAATTTACATTATTCTCTCCCATAATTCTCTTAGTAAATGCTTCTTTTGATATGTGAAAAGTACATTAGACAACTTATATGTATCACAATAAAATATTAGTTTTGGGGGGCATATTCAAGTATAAACAATAACAGTATTCGTGAAATAATAAAAACAAATAATAATCCAGCTAATGAGTCACAATATTCACTTATCTTAGTATATTTTATTAAAAATATAATTTAGAATTTACTTAGTGTTTTCCTGAAGATTTGTAATGATGGTGATTTAGATGCGTTTGTATACTAGACTATCACCATCATCTAATATTACGTATATAATGTCTTTAGAAAAATAAAACTTTATTTGCATTTTCAAATTATATTCAACTGTTAGTAATAGCACACAAGTTAGTATATGTTCAACATTTCAAGACGTATTATTCTCTCTTCTTCAGCTGTTGCTAGCCTGACTAATGGAGTACTAGCATGGGAATAGCCTGACCAGTGACAGTATTAACATGGGATTCGAACCTGGACCTTATTTCCATGCTAGTACTCCATTAGTCAAACTAGCAACATCTGTAAAAGAGAAGAGAATAATACCTTTTGAAACATTTAGCATATACTAATTTGGGTGCTCTTACTTACAGTCTGAATGTAATTTGAAAATTTAAATAAAAGATAAAATATTTAATAGTAGATGATGGAAATAGTTCAAAATACAAATACAACTAGAATTTATTCACTTCCCCTACCATAAATTTATAAACACAAGTGGCAAAATATAAATGCACACTATTGTGGATACTGCATTTTATACTAAATAGCATTTATAAACATTTAACAATATTGACCCTCCCCTTATATGCTTTAACTCTGTCATGATTTTAATATAGAAAAATTGTAACCAAACAATTTTGGGATAAATGTACTTATTTGTATGTTAAAATTTGTGCTTTATATTAAAATAATGCAGAATGGTACATTATCAATTAAATCATTCAGGTTAACAAACTAATTTGAATATAATTATAAATAGTTTTTAATTATTACTTTATAAATATAATAAACATATATAATTGAGATATAAATATTTTTTACCTTAATGGTATAATTATCTCGGAAACCAACATTTTGTAAAATTAACTAATTAAAGTACAATCCTACCTATAGTAACTTCTTTTCATCTTTAAAGCTGGGCAAGGAAATAAATATAATTTTTTTGATATATGTAAATTAAACTTCTAGATTTAGTAGAGTAAAAAACAAGATGGCTAGCTAGCACATAGAAATAGGACACATTGTGTTCCCTTTACCATTTTGCAATCAATTTTCAGACCAATATTCATCCAAAGACACTCAATAAATTATTTAAGCTATTTTAGATATGTATAAAAGCAAAGACAAATTCTGTTTACAGAGCATTTTATGTGCTGTTACTAATATATATATATATATATATAAATTATTAATCAATAATATATATATATATATATATATATATATTGTGCCATTACAATTTGGTCACTAGCCAAATTTATAGTAATGTGCATGTAAGAAAGTGTAAAACAAAATCATCATCACATTTTTATATAATCATAAATGAAGCTGTAGGGCATCCAAGTTCAAACCCTACAAGGTCCAGTTCTAAAAGCTTTAAACAGAGAAAGAATGGGTCAACAATTACATGCTTTACTTGTTTGTGTGTTGACAGAAAGGTAATACACACATTTAAACTATTTAATATTTAATTTTTCTTTAAAAAGCAAAGTTATAATGCATACATATAGGCAATGTATGTGTAAATTATTTAATTGTTTTATATTTCAAATATTAAACATTTTAACTTTCTTTAAAACTAACCTATGCTTGATCAATTCTAATATTTTATTCTATACTTTTATTTTGCTTTTCTTTAATTATAATTGGGATTTAAAAGTTACAGACTTAATTAAATAATTGGGTTATAATTACTAAGCTAGCAATCATATTATTTAAGGTTAGTTTATGAATAATTTGAAAGAATGAAGGATGTGTGTACATTACATACAAAAATTTACATTTCCTAAATATTGAAAGAAAAGGAAGTATTAAATCTGTCAAATTATTTTTTTTGTACAATTGTTTGTTAAAAGAGGAAATCTGTTTAATCAGATATCAATCTTTGTAGCAATTTTTTTTTGTAAATAATTGTTTTTCACTTTGGAAGCTTATAATGGGTCAGAGCTCTAATTTTGAAATTGTCTTATCTCAAGATCTAAAGAAGGAAGCTCAAAGATTTGAAATGTTACCTGGATGTTAAAAAGAAAAAAAAAGAAAAGAAAGGAAATAAGGATTGAGTCTATTTTTTTTTAAACAAAAGTGTCTGGAAAAAGGATTAAACTTTTCAGTTGAAAAATAATAGTTGAAAATAAATTAGAGATCTAATTAAAACAAATTTGTCCAAAAATAGCAAGTGATGCTATCTCTGATTGGTTAAGTTAGTTAAAAATTGGATATAAAAAGCTGTCTTGAATTATTATTAAGATTATTGTTTATGATTCAGATTATTAAACTATCCAATTGAATGCTGAAAATATAAGAAATGGCTGGCTAGAAAAATTATATATGTATGTCCCATCGGTTCTGGACCATCTGGAGGAAGCTGCACATCACATAGGAAAGACAAGATTCTGTCTAAAATAATATTCTACACCTTTCAACTGACCAGAGAAATAAGATGTTTTTAATAGAAGGAAGAAAGCATTCACCTGCATTCAAAGAAGATGAATTAATCTACTGATAAATATTAATCATCAAGTCCAATTAATTGTTACAACAACTGATTTTAAACTCAAGAAAATTTACAAATGTGAAAACAACTGCTGTATTTCATCCACATGCTTGACAGGAAGAGAAGAAAAATTAATATAATGATTTCCAAATTATCCACTAAAGCAAATAACCTCAATAGAGTCACCATCATCAAATAGTTATACACCTCAAGAAAGAGATTGTTCCCACATAAAACGGAAATGGTAGCTGCAGAAATATAAACCTTATACAAGACAAGTTTGAACCCTTGGAAATTCGCCACAAACAAAAGATCGGTAATATGACTTTTTATATCTATTTTCTTTATGATATCAGTCTTAAGAAACATTTTAGCAATAAAGTGGTATATTTTATTTAAAGAACTTTTAAAGACTATTCAGATCGATTAAAAACAAGAATGTCTTACTAATAATAACTTTGAGCTTCATAAATGATCATGAATGTATGAAAATTATTTGTTTATTAATTTTACAATATTAATGTGTAAAACAATTTTTTTTATGGTGTTATGATTTTAGTTTTAACTAATATATTATTATTATTTTGGTTTTAAATAATATTTTGTTATTATGGGATAAAACATGCACATACATAATAATATTTTTATATGTGTATAATTGCGACTGAATGTGAAATAATAGGTGGTGTTAAAATATTAAATTATTTTGTCTTGAGAAAGTATAGATTTCAGCGCTTGGAAGGGAGGGGGAGATAATGATTTAAAACTCTTTTCTAAAACTTGCTCTTTCAATTCTACTAACATTTTTTTTTTACATTCTATTTACATGTTAGATTTTTAAAGTATGTGTGTTAATGAGCAGATAATATTTTTTGTCTTGAAATACTTTTCATGGTCAATGTGACGTCCAACTTAATACAAAATACATTTGAAGGGAAAGGGGGAAGAACTTAAAATTAATCTGAGGATTGTTATATAATCAATTATTATTATTGTTATTCATGTCAATTTTCATATTATCTAGAAATTTTTATGTATATGTTAGAAATGTAGTAATAAATATTAGTTTGTTTTATTAAACGAGGCGTATATATTTCATTAAGTGTAGTCTTGGTTAAGTGTGATTATTCATCATCATCAATGGTTGAATATTAGTTATTTAAGATATAAGTAAATATGCTAAAATTAAGCAATAATTATGAATTTCTTTATAAAATTTAGTTTTATGTTTAGGCTTAGTCCTAGAGCTGTAGTTGAAACCCTTGTCATTATTGTTATTATTATCATCATCATCATCGTCATCAACGTTTTAATTAATGAGCTGTTTAACTGTTTAAAGGCCATAAATAAATATTGATTTTATAATATTTAGTGATCTCTTAGTATTATTATAACACATCATCATCTATTTCATAAGGATGAGTGAATTGCATCTAAATTATTTATATATAATCGAGCTAGTAAACTTACAAAACTATTGAAACACATTTGTTATGCTAAGATCTGAGAAATGATTTATGTCTAATATACTCCACTTTGGTTTAAAGATGTTTTACTTTTACCTAAATATTAGTGCTTATAGTGATATGGCTCAAAAAGCAAAATCTTCCATTTTATTATAAATAAAGTACCAAGAAGGGATTCAAACCCAGTACATGTGAAAGGTTATCAGATATAACCGTGTCTAGATTCAGATAATCTAGTGGCGCCCTGCTAGACCATATTCACTTAGTATTTGTTTAAACATACACTTAACATCAAACCAAGAAATGAAAGGGGATAAGATCTACTGCCTGTATACCTGAGTTATAATACATTGCTATAATAATTTGCTTATAATTTATGATATTTGGACTCCTTTAAATATTTCTTTGAGTAACTTTATTTATGTTACAATTAATAATTTATATATTATATGTGCTGTTATATATATATATATATATATATATAAATTATTAATCAAAGTCTGTATTCCAATTATAATAAAATATATATAATTATTCAAAACAATACAATAATTAATACAGTAAAACAATATTTTAAAAAAACAAATATAATAGAAGTACTTTCAACTATCTATGTAGTCGTTATCAACTAGATTCAAATTGTATTAGAAAAAATTGTTACAAATGTAAACAAAAAGTAATACGTCATACATCAATTTTCCCACAATTCATTAATTTTTATATTGGTGGCCTGTCTGTTTATTAAATGTTGCTTTTCACTTTTTATTAACATAGCTTCTTTAATTTTGGATTTATTATTATTTCTTTCAATAAACAAAATCTTAATAATAAATGCAAAATTAAAGAAGCTATGTTAATAAAAAGTGAAAAGCAACATTTAATAAACAGACAGGCTGCCGATATAAAAATTAATGAATTGTGGGAAAATTGATGTATGACGTATTACTTTTTGTTTACATTTGTAACGGTTTTTTCTAATACAATTTGAATCTAGTTGATAACGACTACATAGATAGTTGAAAGTACTTCTATTATATTTGTTTTTTAAAATATTGTTTTACTGTATTAATTATTGTAGTGTTTTGAATAATTATATATATATTGTACCTGTCAAAACATGTTGATCCATCTAACATGAGCTGAACTCAAAAAATGTACTTCAAACTCAGTCAAGCTCGACCAACCTGGATTCGAACCCATTCCCTAAGCCCCAGTTCAAACACTTAATGAATAACATAAGCATGATTGCACACAAGAATTTATTCTTAAGTCCAGCCCACTAGTAGGGCAAAGAAGACAATGAGACTTGCATATTAATTACATCAATACTTAACTAAAATAGTTATTAGATCAATTAGTAATCATGGTATGTATTTAAATTATTAACAAAAGGTTTGAATCCCATTCATAAATTTGGTAGAAAGGCATACCCCTGGTTGAACATGTGAAAGTGGAGAAAAGGCAATTCGAACCACTCAAATAAGTTAGACAATAAAATTAGTTTAATAATATGATAAATTGATTATATACATTAATAGGTGCATGAATGAACAGTCTACCAAATGATAGATAATTACATACTGGAATTCACACTAACAGTTCTCATATGCCCTGTTATTGACTAAATAATATATATATACCTGAACACACATCTTTAATGGGTACGGTATTAAGATGCCAATCATTTATTATAAAGATTACATAATATTGCTATTAATGCTTTTATCTATGGTTCTGAAACATGGTGACCAACATATAATTTCAGGGAGCATTCTTGGATTCATTACATATATAATAAAACTATTTTCACACCACTGTGGTCATGAAAATAAATAAAAATACATTTTAAGTTACATTTGGTTGTGAGACAAAATATTTATTGACAATTCTTTCTAATTAACATTTGGAAGAAAGAACGCTTTATTTTCCCCAAGGCATATTACTCTTAAAATACAGAAATAATAAATTACGATGGTGGGATGGTATAACAAGACTAATATAATATTATTAATTAATGATGCTAGTAATATTCAGAATTTATATATACATATTTGAGCAGAGCACAATTTTAATATTACAACTTTAAAACTAGGTTATGAAGCAAAAAGTAATAAAAAAATGAAGAAGTGGCAATACTGACACAATGGTGGAGAAATAAAAAAAATAAGAACATGCTTCTGGATAAAAACGAAGTCTAAGAAGGTCCTGGGAAGCTCAACTATCAGCAGGACAGAACATGAAGAGAAATCCATGGGTTCGATCTTGTCGCAACCCCCAGATTAAAAGCACATATATATAATCATGAAAGTTAGCTGAATGTCAGTAATGGAGTATGGATAAATATCTCTAATGACATGAAATGGTATTTACTGCTTTAAAATAAATGACCATTGTTTTAATGCTATAATTTATACACACCACTTATACATATACAAGATTTCACTCAGAAAAACAAACATTAAAACTTACCCCCTTCCCTTTCTGCTATTTAAAATGATTCAATCCCACCTTCATGGATTTTATAATAACTGGGATATTTAAATAGTTGATATTTTAAGAGTGTATAAAATAAAGTCAAAACTAGTGGTTATATGGAAAAACAAATACTAGGTCTCTCTTTCAGAATTGATTAAATAACATTTCAAAATATTTCATAGCATTAATTAGCCTGTGATTGATTTACCCTGGGTAGAATTACTTCAGTTTACTCAGAGTTAAACAAATAACAATTTTTATACTAAAATCCAAATAAAATGTTAACTCATGAAAACAATCTGGTAAGCGTACTGACTAATAATACATTATGTTCTGAGGGGATGTTAATAACCTCAATCCATGGAGGTTTAATTAAAATGAAAAAAAAGCATTTTAGAAATTAAGCTCACCAGATTGCTTTAGATTGGCATATTAATAATAAACAAAACAGAGATATAAAATCAAATAATAAATGCATATAAATAAATGACCACACCAAAGTTAAAGTTAGAGCATATGAAAGGGAATTAGGTTTATAGAAATTATTCAAAAGCAAATTACATTTTTACATATTAGAAAGATACAAAGTTAAATAATTCATAAAAGAAATCTTGATAGTGGAGTTTGAGATTAGTTAGGCTAGATTTACTTTCAAGTGGTGGCATTAAAAGTTATCTTACACAATATTAAGAGTCCATTATAAAAGTGTGGCTTATGCACAGCAATTAAAGGATCCATGTGAGTTCTTTTGGTGACAGCAAGCTTCCATTCAGCATCCCAGAGTTTTCATTTAAAACTTTTCCTTCATGTCAGGGAGCAGCAGGATGGAACATTAGCAGAAGATGACCCACAAGGGTCTGGAAGGGTGATTGGCTTTCTACTCATTCATTATTTTAAATTTCAGAGTAGCATGGAGTATAGTAGCAACACATTCTCTCAATAGTAACTCTTCTTTTTGGTGTTCAAAATCAGCCTATTTTATATCCCACTCAGGTATTTGTGGAATGCTTTTAACTTTAATTTCTAGTCCAAAATCTAATCTTCAATCTAACAGAAATTTTATGTTTTCTTTGCCCATTGTTCTTAGATATGCAATCATTAGATAATGTTCCAAAAATGTATTCCAATCTATTTCCAGATTGGAAATAGATTTAACAAAAATGTTTATAACAAAAGTACAATCCATTAGTTTTATGCCCCATTTTATTTTTAATAAAACTTTAATTAAAAATTCTTTCCCAAGACTAAAACAATATTATATTTCCATCCCTTTAATTATTTTTGGACAATTAATGTTTGCATCTTCCATCTTGGATTTTTCAGAAATATACAATTTAATAAAAATATATATAATTTTTTTTATAAATGTACAATAAAATATTTATAAGATTAATATTTTGTTAGTATATCTGCTCCTGTAATATCTGAGCCGCACCTATGTATTTTAATAGAAAAAAGAATAATAATAATAAAAATGTTATTGAAAAGTTAAATTTGTAATTTTAGGCATGCTTCTCAGAAATATATACATGAAATATACATACATAAATAAAGGGATGTTGAATTTAGGTTAGTAATTGGTGAATGGGTAGAACCATGAATCTCAACTTTGGGCTAAGATTGATTACTTCAATATATATGAATAGATGAATATTTAATCTTGAGAGATTTCAGTGCATTACATTAAGCTAATATATATATATATATATCAATTATAATAATATAATTATTCAAAACAATACAATAATTAATACATTAAAAATATTTTAAAAACAAATAATTTAATAGAAGTACTTTTGACTATCTATGTAGTCGTTATCAATTAGATTCAAATTGTATTATAAAAACCGTTACAATGTATACAAAAAGAATTACGTCATTCATCAATTTTCCCACAATTCATTAATTTTTATATTAGCAGCCTGTCTATTTATCAAATGTTGCTTTCCATTTTTTATTAACATAGCTTTTTTAATTTTACGTTTATTATTATTTCTTTCAATACACAAAATAATAACTTTATTAAAATCAAAATCAAAACCATAATTACATGTTACATTATGATCAAAAAATACTGAAGATGATATGTCATCCATTGATTACTCTGACTTGCACTGAGTGGCACTACTGTATAGAGAGTTTTGCCTGTTTTAATAACAGTTATGAGCAAGCATAAGAAATGGTGATCATGTGATGTTTAGTGGTTTAATTTCCAAACTGTTATTGTTCCATTTTTTATTTATAACTAATCTAACTCTACTTGTACTCCAATATTTGTGCCATTAAAGTAATGTACATGCCCACTTTTTAAAATCAATTGTCTCTTTACTTCATTCTTCTAACTTCACAAATTCCAACAACATCCCATTTAATATTAGACATTTCTTTTTCCAATTAGTACAGTGTACCTTTTACCTGAAAGTGAATGACATTTGTAGGTATCTAAATAAAAGATCATAATTGATTGCAGCCTGGATCTGTAATTAGGGAATTTTTAGCATCCTAAATCTAGTAATTTTTCATACTCCTGAAAATAGAGTCCAGAACTTAGTTTTGTCTGTCATGATTGTAAATATTTACTTAAAAAAAAGATCATACATAAATACATACATACATTCTGCCTTCATGAAAGCTTAACTGATATTTCAGTTAAAAAACTATTATGCAACTGAGAAGAAAGTCCATGGTGTTTTTTATCTTAATCTCAGAAGTAAAAAGGCAATAAATTCAATATGTTGGCAGATGTGTATTGATGATCAATTCATCCATGTTTTTTTACTATATGAATAATTATATTAATAACATCTGCAATGACAAGAACATATGGAGTGGACATTAGGAATTTGCCCTGCTCAGTTTCTTTAAGCTCTCAAAGTGGAATCAAAGGATCTCTCCATTAGCATCAAACTCTTTTCTACAACCCTCCAAAAAATCTTGATAAAATTACACATATGAGCATATATTTTATAAAAATTGAGATGAGATTATTTATTTTAATTGATTAAGACCTTCATAATTTAATTTTATCAATTTAAATGATTTAAACCACTAAATATCACATGATCACCATCTCATGCTAGCACATAACTGTTATTAAACAGGAAAAAACTCTCCATATAGTAGTGCCACCTTGTGCTAACCAGAGTAATTAATGGATGCCAGAAGGCTTGTGCATAAAATCCCTAGTCTGGGGATATTGGACGAGTAGGCACTAGATAGGGATTTTATGCACAAGCCTTCTGGCATCCATTGATTACTCTGGTTAGCACAAGGTGGCACTACTATATGGAGAGTTTTTGCCTGTTTTAAACGATTTACTTAATTTTGATGGTGGTATTCCTTTTATTTTATTTTTTTATTTATTTGGGAAAAACATTTATTTTATTCATCATATACAATAAGATTAGAAATTTTTGATATAAGAAAATTGAAGTAAATCAAGCCAGTATATAAAAAAGAAACAGATTGAAAATTTATTGAATAATAACTAATTATATATAATTATTTATTTTAGAACAATTGATATATTGGGCAATGTATAGTAACTACCTTTTATATGATTATGTATAATTTTAGATACTGTCAAATTACAGATTTGTTATGTGTTGTTTTATTAAATTATTAATAATTATAGCTTTGATGCATTTTAAATTCTCTCATTCATGGATATCTGTCCATACATTACATATATGTGACTTTTTGGACTTCATTATCTTAAGAAGTATGTTCTGTGTACTTAGACAACATTCTGGGAATCAAGTTTGGATTTTTTGAGAGACTAGTCTCTTTTAGAGGTCAGATAATGGTACTGTCATGGCAGGACTACAAGTTAGTTCATGAAATCCTTTTATTATTGGTACTAAATAATGATTTTATCAAGGGGTCTCAGATAAAGTAAACCAGAAGCATAATAATTATTAAATCTTAAATATTCTATTACATTGTGGTACAATAATGCATGACTTAATATATATGTTGAAATCTTATATTTTGTGTAAGGATTAATAAAAATAGCTATAATCTGTAAAAAAAAAAAAAAAAAAAAGGCTTTCTTTTAGTGTTAAGTAAACCAATCACTATTATTGGTATAATGGCAGGTGTTATGATTAAAAGTGAATTCATAAAATCTCTTATAGTATTACCTAATAGAATAAAATGGTAGATTTATATATATGCAAACAGAAATCACACACACACACAAACTTAATATTAGTGAAAATGTACAAAATAGGATATTAAATCACTGCACTAAAACATAATATCTAAAGCATTAATTTAATGATTATGTTACGGTGATTATCCAGCCAACATTCCATTCATTAAAATAGAAAAAAATTAACGTTGCTTTTAAACATGCAAATGTGAAGGCGTGAGAGCTTTGTATTTAAAAAAAAAATTAGTCAATTTAGAAAGTTACTATTGTAAAATGAAATTTGTTTTATAGATAATTAAAATTCAGCTAATAGATTATTTATTAGATCAATTTATTCATAAAATTTTAGAAAAACTTTAAATTATTTGTATGCAGGATAAATAATATTGTATAGTTGATTTGTAGAATAATACTCCATACTTCCCCATTCTTTTTAAATTCATATAAATAAAGATATAATAAAAGACAAATGCCCCCAAGATACATTTCATGCTGAACCAGCACTCATCAGTTGGTCCAGGTCACTATCTCTCATACATATCTTTATTATATGCAAAGTATTTATCTAGAGTAAATTGTTACATTTTCATTTACCGTTGTCAAACTTTCTCCACTCATAGCTTTGACGCCATCCATTTCAGATAAATACACTAATGATGTAACAATTTATTCTAGATAAATACTTTGCATATAATAAAGATATATATGAGAGATAGTGGCCTGGGCCAACTGATGAGTGCTGGTTCAGCATGAAATGCATCTTGGGGGTCATTTGTCTTTTATTATATCTTTATTTATATGAATTTAAAAAGAATGGGGAAGTATGGAGGTGTTTATTATATCTATAAAGATATTACATACGGGACAGAGAAAGGTGAATAACTCCATGTGTGTAAAATTAAGAAATCAGATATATTAATCTTTAACTGAAGTTTAAAGTTTATATCTGTGCTAGAGATAATCTCTAGTTTCGAAAATGATTAGTAATAATCATTAGTGTATTTATCTGAAATGGATGGCGTCAAAGCTCTGAGTGGAGGAAGTTTGACAATGGTAAATTAAAATGTAACAATAGAATAATTCTCTAAATCAGGGTTTAACATTGAAATTTTTAATATTTTAAGTTTATTTTAAATTGATGTTGGAAATCCCCAGAAACTCCAAAGGGCACCTGTTATAAATTATTACCATAGCAATGGGACAAATTTTACCCATAAAATCTTGAAACACAAAGAACTCTGATACATATTGGGTGATATCACAGATCACATAATCAATTAAATATCATCCCTGTCAAAATTAAATCAGTCATTACTAAATTACAGTGCATTAAGGACTATATCCGATTAAATTTTAAAAATAGCCATCTTGTTCACCTTTCTTCAACATGGAAAAGTAGAGAAACTTAGTATGCATTTTGCCTAGTTGGAAAATCGTATCTTCTCAACAACCTAAATGGAGAAATTACAACAACAATGAGAATTATCATTCAATATTATTTAAAAAGAAATCAAATTTAAATGTTTTAAGTCACCAATGGAATTTATAAATTCGCTTATGAGATGTTGCTGCATATAAAGTATTTACAAAAGCCATTCGTCTCTTTTATTTGAAGCTGGAATAACTTACTTGAAACAATCTTGACTGCCTCTCCCTATAAATTTAGTGACTGTTAAAAGCTTTGTACAAACTACGGATTAACTTTCAACATATACTTGTTCACATATGAAAGCGGTTTAAATCTTAATGAAGATTAGTGAAAGAAATTCAAGTCAATGGATTGTATTTATTTTCTGCTAAGTCTCATAAGTTAATAAGAGATCTTGAACTATATTAAAACAGGCAAAACTCTCAATACGTATTGCCACTCAGTGCAAGCCAGAGTAATCAATGGATGCCAGAAGGTTTGTGCATAAAATTCCTATCTAGTGCCTACTCATCCAATATCCCCAGACTAGTTTCTGGCTAGTGGCCTTCGTCAGTGAGGAGCCAGAGTAATCAATGGATGCCAGAAGGTTTGTGCATAAAATTCCCATCTAGTGCCTATTCATCCAATATCCCCAGACTATGTATAGAGAGTTTTGCCTGTTTTAATAACAGTTAAGAGCAAGCATAAGAAATGGTGATCATGTGATCATAAACTATACCTGGAAATTCAATTTGCTTAATTATTGGATTATCAAACCATTGCATTTAATGGGTATACCAACCATTGGGATACTATTCTCTTATTGCATCCCAAAAGATTATCTTTCTTCTTTTTATGCAAAACTACAGTTCCAACATCAATGCAAGAATAATGGATTTATAATTATTGATGCTATAAATATGACAGAGATGTTATAATGTGTTAAATAAAATTTTTCTAAAAAGGATTAATTGTTACAACCATGCAAGCTGGAATATGAGTAACAATTTTAATGAACTGCAAATCTTTGGAAAATTCATTCTGTTAATATGTGCTTCGAATCTTAACTTCCTAATGGATTATTCCATCATCTGGATTTATTGTTAAGGGTATATTATTATAATTATCATTAGTAAAACTCTGATAATCTTTGGATACTATTTCAAAAATGTAATACACCTAAATAAAATGCTTTCGACTATGCATGGAGTTTGGGGATTACTTGTTAAAAATGATTATTTACTGAAATCGATTCTTAAATTGTGAAATTATTATTATTTTTATAATTACATTCATATCGGCCATTCAAGCCAATTGTGCAAACACTTTGCAAGTGTTAAATAATAAATGAATACCCTCTGACCAATACAAGATATAGAATTTATGCAGGAACAAAAGAATCCCTCTTATTCCTACGACTCAAATATTTATATATGAGCAAATCTGAAGTACTGGCACAGAAGGTGTGACTATAGAACAGTCACTTTAAATTACTATATACAATGTCTGAATGAATGACGCCAATGAAATTTTCTAGAATTTACTAAGCGTCATTCCAACTGAAACTTAATCATATATATAAATAAGCTGATTAAGTTTCAGTTGGAATGACGCTTAGTAAATTCTAGAAAATTTCATCGGCGTCATTCATTCAGACATTGTATATAGTAATTTAAAGTGACCATTATATTGTCACACCTTCTGTGCCAGTACTTCAGATTTGCTCATATATAAATATTTGAGTTGTAGGAATAAGAGGGATTCTTTTTATTCCTGCATAAATTCTATCTCTTGTATTGGTCAGAGGGTATTCATTTATTATTTAACACTCGCAAAGCGTTTGCACAATTGGCTTGAATGGCCGATATGAATGTAATTACAAATTGTATACAGACGCTATAAAAATAAATGCTTATTTATATTATTTTTATATAAATATTATTGCTGTAATTATAATGTGAATAAAGTTCTCAAGAGAAGGCTGATGTATAAAAAGGTAGAGATAACTATCTTGTATCATTAGATTTGGATATAAATGTTATATCTGTTGTTATATTTTATATTGGAGACAGGTTACATTAAATGAAATTAATTTGTAAACCCTATAAATCTGTTACATTTAACTTATTTTATGTTTTAATTGTCCTTGTTCACAGCCTCACCTTATTTGGTAATAAAAATGTCCTGAATATATAATTGAATCACCAAAAAATATCTTAATTGTGCCTAGTAAATGTTATATACAATTTCAGTGTTTGTATGAAGCAATAAATCACCTTTGTGGTATCAATAATTCTAAACTTTATTTGTTAGTTAAGGTTTGCTCCTAACTAAAGATTGAAACTTTCATGTATAATATAAGTTAGACAAAATAGCAAGTCATGCCATTAAGAGTTGCCATAGTCAGATGGCATTGTTACAACTACTAAGTGAACAATTTGCTTGTTCCTAAAAAGGATTAAGGATCTAGACTGATTTTGGAAATGATGTTGCTAATAGACTAATTGTCACTGTGAGAAAAGATTAAAAAACATTATAAAACATTATTATACGCCTATAATTAATGGTAATCATTGAATGAAGAGTGTACAACCCTCTTCAATTGAGTGTTTATATTTGCATCATTTTATTGACCATACACATACTCATAACCCAAGGTTAGATTATTTAAGAGAAACAAATAATAATATTTGTAATTATTTTCAGAGAACTTTTGATATTATAAGTCGATGTATTGTTCACTAATATTTTGTTATTTTGTTTATATAACTGTTATTAATACTAAAGTAGATGTTATATTTATAATACAGTTATTAACATTACTGAAATCATCCTCTTTTACACATTATCAAAATAAAAGAAGTCATACTTCCACTTTATTAAATTAATTTTCTGTCTTAAATACATCTGCATTATTTATTATTTTCGTCTTTAATTGTAATATAAAATTCAATAAGATGTGATAGGGTATAAGAAAATCCCTTTGATATCTTAATCATACATGGGATAAGTTAATTACAATTATTAATTTTATCTTTCATTAAATAAATAATTTAATCACATTTAGTTAAGAATCCTGAGAATTAATTGATTTTAACTTTACCATAATCTGGAAATGAAAGAATAAATTGTAGCCATATTTGAATAACACACTCGTTTATCCCAGAGTAAGTTTTTATACATTATAAATTGCAATGTAGTTTATGCACTTAAGAATACATTAAGATTACTTTGGAAAATCGATAAAAGTACTCTAAAATATTTAATATTATATGTCACTATTTTAAATAATAATTATTAATTATTATTATTAGTAATAGAATAAAACAAATATACCATTCATTTTAGTTTACTTTTTGTAAAGGCGCATTCAATCTCAAACACATTCCACATAAATACACTCATCGCAACCCAGTACTTTTTGCTCTTGACTGATTGCAACTTGAGCTCTGGGTTACAATATATATATATATTTTTTATATTTTTTATATATATATATATATATATATATATATATATATATATATAAACACAATAACCTGAAGCCACTTCATATCGAACTAACTAATATTTTACTATCTAATTACATGCCACCTGTGAAATGAAAGCATTCTGGATACCAAGCTTGGAATCTGTTTGAAAGACCAGATAAGAATACTCTCATGAGAGGACTATAAGTTACACCATAAAACTCTTTTATCATTGGTGTTAAATAATGATCTCATTAAGAGGTCTCAGATGAAATAAATCAGTAGTATAATCATCATTAAATCTTAAATATCCTAATGCATTATGGTACACTAATACATATATATATATATATATATATATATATATAATTCATAGTATTATTTCTAGGATCTTCCATGTAATAAAAATATGATAGCTAAATAGCTGATGTTTCACTACAATAACAAGTACTTTCCTCAGAGCTTCTCTTATTCTCAAATTCTATTGGTTGAGAAGTTTTAAAAGATATTTTATTCACCAATAGTTTTTTCC
Organism: Epiperipatus broadwayi; assembly: GCA_028023455.1. NCBI lineage: Eukaryota > Metazoa > Onychophora > Udeonychophora > Euonychophora > Peripatidae > Epiperipatus > Epiperipatus broadwayi. Next base: position 13,490,699 of record JAQFVV010000010.1, on the reverse strand, counting down.
AAATATTATTAATTATCTTTAATTTACACTTTTCATGTATGTTCTTAGACCCCTTTAAAATCTCTATAGCTTTCCTTAGCAGTTTCTGGTCATATTGTTTAATTTTTGACCAAATCTGTTTTTTATTAAAATTGAGGTCATAGTTAGTTAAATTAATGTGTGAATTAGATTTTTCTCTAACTGCTAACAAGTGTTCTTCCTTTTTTATGTTTATTTTATGATTGGTCTGTTCACTATATGAATTTAAACAAACTCCACATGGAATTTTATACACATCAGGAGACTGCAAAGGAATTTTATCTTTAGAGTATGGGAATACTTCATTAATTTTTTAAAATAAAGTATAAGTTGTGTGGATATTATTAAAATATTTTTTAAAAATTTTCAATCAATAGAATTTGAGAATGAGGAGAAAATAACAAAAAAAAAAAAAATTAAAATCTCACCACACATATTCTTGTAATTTGAGAAAAAAGAAGCACTGAGAAAAGTATTTGTCATTGTATTGAAATGTCAGCTATTTAGCTATTATATTTTTATTATACAGAAGCTCCTGGAAATAATACTATGAATATATATATATATTAAGTGCACAGCAGTCATTTTACATTGAACTAACTAACATTTCACTATTCAGTAAAACGCCACCTAGTTTCATCTTCGTAATTTACAAGTAGACAACAGTCTAACTAATTTTCATCCCTGATCTAAACTGATAAATAGATTATAAATTATTACAATGATAAGTCTAAAAGTGATATTTTAAAATACTCAGATGTTATTTAACAGATCATCTTAAATCTATTTCTACAATGCAAAATCATTACTACTTATTTTAATAATTTTTGAATCTATCACAATCCACTACATAATTTATAGAGCAAACTAATGTTAACTTATTAACCAAATATATATAACTTTCGTATTTATAATTTACAAAACAGACGAAATTATTAATCTACATCTCACTTCAGATTTAAACTGATAAGTAGTTGAAAAATCAGATCAATGATAAATCTAAGAGTGAATTTTTAAATTACTTAGATGTTACAACATTGCTAGAATCAGTTTAAACTTACATTTGCAAGGCAGAATCATGTTTTTATAGTATTAGAAGTCACTATAATTCACTAGATGATATATACTGTTAAATACAATAAATTGTAGATTAAAGATGATATTACAAATCCACATCTTGTCTCAAGTCTAAGCTGATGAATAGATCATTAGTCAGATTAATAATACATCTAAGATTGAAAATTTAAATTACTAAAATGTTATTTAATATATGCGGGGTTCAAACTCAGACTTTCACATGACCCACCACTCTCAGTGCCATCTCATATTGCTGACCCACCTGATCACACAGTGCCATCTCATATTGCTGACCCACCTGATCACACACATGTGATCAGGTGGGTCAGCAATATGAGATGGCACTGAGAGTGGTGGGGCATGTGAAAGTCTGAGTTTGAACCCCGCATATATTACACATATAAATGCAGGTTTAAGCCTGTACAATGTATTAAAATGTTATTTATAGTATACCTGGAATTATTTTAAATTTACTTCTGTATTGCAGAATCATTAAGTCTTTTAATAACCTTCAATTTGAAAGAATTAGCAATTATTTTGACTTATAGAGGCAAATATAAGGGTGACTCTAACGGCATTATAATTAGCACTTGATTAATTTAAAATTTCACTTAGATTTATCAATATATTGATTTACAATGAAGTGGAGAATGAATAGACTGAAAAATCCTGAATTCAAAACCCTCTAATTACATATATAAGAAACATTAAGTGTAAAAAAAATTATATGCTGCCCTATGCTTGGGAAATAGATTACATCTTAGTATAATTTCAAGCTATCCCTCTTCTATTAATATATATGAATATGTAATGGTCCAATAATATGAAGAGTTAGATTGATGTAATGCCTACATGGGTATGACTACAATATCAAATCCAATAAAGGCTTTGAGTGTTTTATGGTTGGTTTTCAATGAAGGTGAGAGGATTAAAGCCTGTCCATTAAAGTTTGAGGAATAGCTATCTTAATATAAACCAAGCATTGATTGTATGTATGTGTGGGATATTATGATCTGGCCCAACTGATGAGTGTTGGTTTTGCACTATATATATATATATTGTAACGGTCAGAATCGTCTATCTCGCTAACACACTGCAGAATTCAAACCCCAAACATGAAACTTAACATTCTAGGATGGGTTGCCTTCTAGATATACTAAGTTCGAATTTAAAGTCCAAATTTCACAGCGCCACCTACGTGACAACGCATCTGATGCTACTACTAGTATAACCTTTTACCGGTGCCTGGTGGTCAGGGAGAAACAAAAGACTCTATATTAAAATAAGTTTGGGTTGCTAATTAACATCTATGGATGTACAAAAGAAATGTAGAAAATAGATATATAGACCGAGACAGTGATAGGAATCAATAAAATACAAGATCAAAATTAGTTTTAAATGATTTCAAAGATTTATTTATATAGAAATATATATATAACACCACTGTCTGCTTATATGAGACAGGGACACTTACTAAATAATTGTTGGCATTACATTCCATTAAATGACAAAAAGGTTTTAAAGAACATATATTCTATCCCTCGGGCTAATAGTAGTACGACAATGTGCTTAAAAGAGATGGGAACCTGTGCGAGGTGCTTTGAGTAATTATAAAAGTTTAATAAAATGTTTGAAAATTAAGTGTTATAGAATATTTATTGATTTCGAGAATAGCATGGACAAAAGCTTACTAAGCAATAAAGTGGGAATGTGATCAAGGCATTTATTTTAAAATTATAATTAAAGTTACATTGGGAGGTCGGTATTGATAATAATGAATTTATTAAAGGATGGAGTTGTGATACATTTAAATCATGGATGCTTTGTAAAAATAAATATATAAATAAAACAATAGTGAATATTTGAAATGACTATGGAGGGCATCTCGCTGCTGACTCATAGGAATGTGTTGTCATGTATAGCCGAAGTTTGAACTCATCCACAACTTAGCGGCTGGGTGATGGCTGCGTCTAATTCCCAGGTGTGACATTTGAGTACACACTCTGCCTGGGAACCACAGGAAATGAAAAGGGAATGGACTTGGCCATTTAAAATCCTTGGAAAGAAAAACAAAGCAGTCTCAACAACCAATTCATTTACGAGCAATACTAGACTAATATGTATAAAACATACAAGATGGATTCACTTAGATTGGGAAAAATGCCCAATCAAATTCCCAGAAATTCATTTAAAAGGCTCCACACATTCTCGACATCAATGACGAACTTTGAAATTAAAGTACAATACAGTATTTAAAAATAGGAAAATGTATGCTTGTGGGTTTGAAAAGAAAGTATAGATTTATTTACACAATCATGCATTTGTGGCACATTTTAATCATTGACCTCGCACATACTCTCATATTAGGTTAAAATCAATAAAATGTAGATTTTAAACTATTTGATTATTATATATATTAAAGAAGATTAGAATAGCCCTCGAATGAGTGATTTGCAAGATAATAAAATTAGGAATTATTTATAAATTTAAAATATGCCTTACTAACGGCATCTTACTTTCAACAAAGGGAATAATTCACTCGGTCAAAGACTATTCTGACACATTATCATAATAAAATAAAAGAAAGATTAATAAATAGAAAATATTAACCCAAGGATAGAGAGAAAGACTGTTGATTATATTAGAACACATTAGAGGCATACACAATAAAGTCAAATGAAATAAAAGAAAACAATTTAAAATAGCTATAGCATGTTAGTTAGGAATCACAAGAGCTCTTGGGTTAATTTGGGTTACCTCTAGAAAGCATTTGCAGGTAGATTGATAGTCGGCAGGTTTTATACAATTCAGCAGCAAAATCTGGAATTGTTCATATTTTTGGCAGCAGCAGCAGTTCCGGGGTTCCTTACGTGATAGCTTTCGATGGTCTAGAGCAGCGGCCGGCCATTCCCGAGAGGAAAATAGCCTTCTTGCCAGCTCTACTCTGTCATTTCAAGGTTAGCAATTTTGAAGGTTGGGTGATTCATAGGTGAAATTGTAAATATGGTCAATTAATTTGGAGACAAAAACTCGGCTTCAAATTTAAGTTCGCAGGCACGTAGCTAAAACTCTCAAGAAAATATTTTTTGAAATCTTGATCGAAGAATACTTTTACTAGAATATTTTCACTAGAATAATTTCACTAGAATCATTTCATTAGCAAATCACTAGAATGGAGAACAAAAGAAAACCCTCCTTTTTATAGTGGAATTGAACAATACAGCTGCCCTGGAGCATTACAAAAATATTTCGGACTTTGCTTACTTATCAGCTGTAATTAATCCTATCCAAATGTCTAAAGGAATTCAACAAAATTTTAATTAATTTCTATTCCTTGTCGACATTCGAATTACAAACTTAATTAAAATTACTTTTACTAATTGAAAGAAAACCTTAAATGGACATCTGCTCCCATTTATTTTAACAGAAACTATATGGTGTGATTTTAAATTCAAAAGAAAATTATTTTACTTTTTAAATTTCAATATTTGAATCTATTTACTAAACGAATATGATAGCTGAAATACACAGGCTTATATATACCTGTGTCTATATATGTAATAGACAGGGTATGAATTTTATTTTAAATCAAAAATATATTACGACTGTAATATATTTTTGTAAATAGATTCAAACAAAATAATTTTAACTAACAATTTATAATTTATCATAAGTTTTAAAATACATATCACAGTGTATGCACAATTACGACTTATATAACCTACTTTTAAATACATCTAAATTATGTAAACATACACATAATTCATAACATTTTATTGATTTGGGAATGAGTTATACTTATACATAACACGAGTGTTGTACTCGTGGTTTAAAATTGGGTGGGGTTTTTGGCAGACACACTATGATACATTGGGGTTCAAACTAAGGTATGAGGGTAGGAAATAGGTGAGAAAAGATGAAACAAAGATCTGCAAAGCAGATCTTACTGTTTCAATATATATTGTGATCTTTTATTTAGGTCCCTGTATTAAATAATCCAACATTTTAAATCATAATAATATATCTGGCATGAAAATCTTAATAAGTGGCTTTAGTTAGAGACTGTTCTGGATGCACTAGGAAATCTGCTTGAGTGGAGAAGAGGTTTTAAACCCAGTGTAGACTTTTACTAGGGATAAATAATAATTTTATCAGTATTATTATTAACTGGGAGATAAATATTGCTATTTTTATTATTGTTGAATAGCAATCGAAATAAATAAACAAATAAATTAAATTTATTAAATCTTGTAAAATAAATGGTTATAGTCAATTCCTTAAGCATATTTTTTTTTGTAATGAATCCAAAACTGCCTTGCATATTGTGAGTAGTTGTTTAAAATGAAGGTAGAGGGGGTAATATTAATATATTCACACTAATATTATTGGTCAATTTATTACCACAATGCTTTGTAATAAAAACTATATATGATTTAACAAAGTTGTAGAGGGGGATGATTAAAAAAAGAGAACTAAACAACAACAGACTTCAACTCTGATCTTCTAAAATAAGGAAGAAAAAAGCTAAAAAAATCAGAAAAATTTGGAATTTAATTGAATAAGAATTATAGTATATTGTTATCTAAAATTATGGAATAGAAACCTCAAAGCCTTGCTATCGTTTTCAACACCGTTTTTCCATCGACTGATGTTCCTGAAAGTCAGACTGGAAAATAGAAATGAAAACCATGTGGAAAAGTCCTTACATAAATAAAGATTACTTCAGATACAGAACAATTCAAGAAAATGTAAGAAATTATTTTTATTTTATTAATATTGGTTAATTTTAAGATTTTAAAAGTGATGCATAAATTATTTGGACTTAAAAGAGCTATTATTATTATCCAGCAGAACAATACTATGCTTGTAAATTAAAATATCAAGAAAAAATAATTCGAGATAATTTTGAAGAAAAGTATTATGATATATATAGTAAATAAATTAAAAAGTCATTTTTGAATCATCTAACTTTTAATAAAGTAAAAGATAATTGTGTGATTTTATTCTCTATTCTCATCTGCTAATTTTTCTTAGCGCCAATTGTGTAATGATAGAAATGAACAATTACAGATTAATTAAAAATGCTAAGGATATCGTATTTGTAATTGGATAAATTATTTTTAATATTGCTAACAGTTATTACTTTGTCAATGGAAATATAATAAAATAAATCTTTACTTTTAAAATTTTTCTGTGCAATGTGTATAAATAAGATTTTAAAAAAATGTCTGATAAATGTCCCAATTACTTAAAGTGTTACAAATATTACCCTGGAGGAAAGAATAGAATCAATAAAGAATTAAAAAAAAAAAAAAATATTAATTGCAATAAAATTTTAAAGTCATTTTCAAGGAAAATTATCTGGATTAAAACATGGATAAACTGATTTTAGTTATACTACACTTGAAACTTTTAAATCTTGTCTCACTATGTAATACCGAATAAATCAATAAATATATTTAAAAAGTTTGTTTTGAAGATTATAATAACCTATAAAGTTATTAAGGAAAATTATCTAGAGAAAGTGGATAAACCTACCCTTTTGATTATGCTACACTTGAAAAACGGTTGAATTTTAATTTCACTATATTGACATTGGTAAATAAACCATTAAATAATTTTTTTTTTGCCTTTGAAGAAGTATTGAATATTGCCCTATTATGCATCAAACAGGATAATAAAAATGTATATGCATTATCTGAGAATGGTTGCTCATCACAATATCAGTTCTTATCATTTTAACTCACCGGGATGAAATAACTTGGATGGATAGGACAAAAATCTAGTGGGAGAAAATGTTCTTTTATTTTTTTTAGTATTGCTGTGTTAGTTTATAATACTTATGTCATATGTTATTTGGGAATTTTGTTTTTAAACATATATGTTTTATTGTGGTGTGAAATATATATTGAGTTAAAGAGAAAAAGATGTATAAAATATATACTTCTATTACATGTATTTCATTTTCCAGTTGGGGGGAAACCTAGTGTTGAGTGTCATTTGTCTAGAGAGATTGAGAGAGATATTTACTTCTCTCGTATTTTAAAACAAATTTTAGTGTATATTATTAAAGGGTGAACATGCAGCCATTTTATCAAAGGTATACTATAATAATCTAATTGTGTTCTTATATGAAAGAATTAATATAAGTTTTTTTTTATTTGTTAAGTTTGCCTATGAACCTGTCCACTGTAAAGATAAATATAGGTTGGTCTTCATTGTTTACATGTGTTGTGCTCTCTCTAACAAAAGTATAATTGTCATTTTAAAATAATTAATGATCATTTGACATATATATATTGGTTTGCCTATTGATACATTAATGGTTCTGCATTGTGAAATGGAATATGTATATCTCCACTGTTATTGTTACTGTTGTTTTACCTTGCTATAATATTGAGAATGATTTGTGACAGTTTTTAGCTGATAAGTAAGTGCCACCTACTATGGCATCAAATAAAATAATATTAATAATATTGAGCATGGGATGATGGAGCATCACTCATTGCAGATTCCATGAGAGGATATTATGGTCGAGGCTGTGTAATAATTAATGCGTAATTAGCATAATTAATCCCAAAAAAGGATATCCATGGTCTGAATTCTATGTTTTCCATGATGAGGCAAAGCCCACATGTGTATACCCATAGATAGGTAGTAGAATTGGCCATATTATTATACAACTGTCATATTGTTTTATAGAGCCTCCCGTTTATTGTTAAATCCCTCATGAGGTTATAGAGTTAGTTTTCCACCGTGTATGGTGAAGTTTCATATTTCAAAATCATATAGCAAGGATAAAATGATGTTAGATTAAGGAACACTGATCTAGCTATAGTGTTTGCCTAATTATAATTTTGTTTTATGATGTTGTAGGATCTTCATCAGTTATAGACTGACAAAACCAAAATCTATTAATAATTGTAGAACTTTTAGATGTAAAAGCAAGAGATGCGTGTGGGCAGTGTGGATTTATCTTCATTAAGTAGTGATTTGCCAATAGACTGGTGAGATCAGTTAACTATTCAATGATTAGGTTGTGGACATAGGTAATGTTTTAGTGATATATATGTGTATTTGACTTTTGATATCTGTTCCTACTTTAATACACCAAACCTATTCATCTCAAATTTTAATCAATTATTAATTGCGCAGAATATGATAATTGCCTTTATCATGTTCTGATAAAAGAAATGGCTTTGGTATAATGCACTACTTTATAACTTTTGAATTCTAAATTAAAAATTTGTGCATACCCTAAAGTTCTCAATACACTGTTGTTTTTGTAATTTAAGTGCAAGTGCAGCTTAAATAAGGTTTCATTATTTTTTTTTAAGATAGGCTAAACAGTAATAAGTGATACTTTGAATATCATTGGATAGATGGGTCGTATTGACTAAGAGTATGGTTAATAGGATACCAAGTATATATTTTTATTCCTGAGTGTAATTTGATGTATTGGTTTTATTTCATACAATATCTCTAAATTAAAATTTGTAAATAAATCTTGTTATGTTAAGAATTTATTTGGTTGTCTGTAGTCTTATTGCTAATCACCATACACACTATTATTGCTATTGCTATCGACATATCAGAAGATTATATATTGAAATCATCATCGACCAATACAGTACTAATAACTATATTATGCTATATCATAATAATTTTGTTGAGCCCTATCTCTTAAGAGTATGGCTATGGCATCATCACGTAACAATTAAAATGGTAGTAACCTATAGTACATATTGTTTTAAATAATATATTAAAAGATAAACATAATATTGATTTAATCGGTTTAGTTGAACCCACAGAGCTATCATTCACTGATCTTGATCACATGGTTTATAAGTATTTGAGAAAAGGAATTTGGTAAGTTATTGTTTTTAATTATTAAAAAGTCATTCCTATTCCTAAATTTTAAACTTTATATTAGTTATAAAGTTTCTTTAGAACTGCTAAATACAGTTGTTAATTTGAGATTATATTAAGAGCTGTCATGTGTATTATGTTTGGCTAGTGGCAAAATCCCTCTCACTGACCCAAATATATGTTGTATAACAATTTTGAAATGCTAGAACCCTGAGAAGAATTAGTTGTTAAGTTTCAAGCTAGAATTTAAATTTGTAATAAATTTTATATCTAGTTATTCATTATAGTTGGACTTGAAATAGATTACTTTCACTGTTTTATGAAAGTCAACCAAACTTTAAGGTATAAATTACTTCTTTTGTTGTAAAAAGTATAGCTTGTTTTAACTTCATGATAAATATTCTGGTTGTGTCAAGCTTGGAATCCCTAATTTTATTTAGTTGATCTTCTCACCATTTAATACAATATTAGTTTATAGTTTCAGATTTCAGTCTCCATCTTCAACATTACTTTTCAATTTTATCTTGATCATTCTTTTATTTATTCATTCTTATTGACTTTAATTCATTATCATAATAAAATTAATCATACATTAATTTTATTCTTTTATCATCTTAACTATTCATTAACTCTTATTCTATCATTACCTTAATCATTCATTATTTTCATACATCTTCATTCATTTCTCTTCATTCTTAGACTCATCTCATTCTACTATTTAATTATTACTTCTTTCCATCATCCATTTAGTCATCTACATCATAATTTACTTATTATTTCATTTATAAGTCTAATTTCATAATCATTCTAGAGATATAATTATTAGTTATTTATTAGTTTGCTGAATATTAAATTTAACTCGTCACATTTTGTTTGTGTGGATTTTAGGACTGGTTTGACCAGAAGTTATTATCTTTATTAATCACCTTGTGATGTTCTTTAGATCCATAGTTTCATTCTAGTTTTATTCAATACAGGAATCATTTCGTTAGTTTATCCTTTTTGTTTCTTTATGCTTATAGTCTTGATAATGAGAGTATGATAGGTTACAAAAGGCGGATTTGGTGCCATGAAATGTGTGGCCAGATTCGTACATATGATTCTAGCATTCAAAAAGCAGGTCATAAAGGCAGATTATAGCGCCAAACATGAGTCTAGAGTAGTTGATGATCATAAGTGAAGGTCACTATATATATATATATATATATATATCCACTATATATATATATATATATATATATATATATTGGGGATAGTGGATAGTATTTTTTCACATATGTGTGGTCATGTGTATTGGTTGATAGAGATGGGATGAAGTGTGAATAGACTAAAAAATTTCAAGTTCAAATCCCTCTAATTACAAATCTATATATTATCATAAAGCTGAGATAAGAAGAGAATTCATGTTCCCTACTGTCTGTAAAGTATGAAGATAAAACTGAATGATTTGTTTGGCTAGTAAGTTAAACTTCTATAATTTGTTACGTATACCAATTTAGCCTTATGCATGTTTGATATATATATATATATATAAATCCTGGTTTTGCATTTAATTTAAAAATAATAAGTTCCGTTTTTGTTTTAAATATGTCTTTTTTAAAAAATTAAATCAATAGAAAGTGACAATTTTTAATATTCTTTAGGAACATGCGAGGTGAAGATTACTTTTGTGAAGATGTTCCATTTAGTTGCTGTGACATTGCAGCCACTCGCCCGTGTATTCACCACCAAGTGAGAGACAAAGTCGTTCATTTTAAATATGAAAAAATAACATTATATTCAAGTGGTTGTTCCGCTTCTCTTCACCAGTTTGTTAATTCTAAATTATACATTTTATTAATTACCGTGCTTTTTGGTTTCATAATAGAGGTAAATATTCATTTAATATACTATATATGTAACTCTTTATGAACATCATTGAGACACATAGTTATAAATATATGATGAAATTCTAAAATCTAGAACTCATTAAAGTTTAAGTAGCTCTAAACATGAGATGTTATTAAGTAATTTTTAGATTTTTATTTTTGTCATGATCGATATTTTAAAATATGATTTTTTTTCCCTACAGTACTGGCTTTTTCATACCTACACTTCTGTATGTAATATTTAGGGGTTTGAATTCAGACTTTCACACGACCTTCAACCATTCATGCTATCTCATACCGCTGATAAACTTGATCACACACATGTCTAAGAGATAAATAACAACTAATATACGTATTTCGTGCTAAATCAATACTCGTTACTTGGTCCAGATTATCATCTCTCATATATATATATATATACAATCAAAGCTCAGCTTATATTAAGATAACCAATCTTCATACTTTAATAATCAGCTGTTGAAACATTCCACTCCACAAATCTTCAAACATCCATTTCATTAAAAATCTGATGAAGGAATGCTAAAAGCCCACCTTAGTGCCAATCTTGATTGATATTTTAGTTGAAACTCATCCACTATTATTGGATAGTGTGAATGATTCAGTAACTGTGAGAATACAGATTATATTTACTCCAGATCTAATCTTTTCTAAATTTTATATTGAATGAAATAATTAACATGTAAATCACGCGCGTTAGATGATTTGTAATATTACCTGCTTTTTGGTAACAAAAACTAAAACATCAATATAAGTGAGATCTAGACAAAAAATCAAATATACATGTGAAAGAACTGAAAATTTTATTCATAGATACTTTTATCCATAATCATTTTCATCATTATTGATCCAATGCAGAATGCTTTCCAAGTTAATTTTCCAAACTCTAGACTCTCTTCTACCTATCATACTAACAAACTTCCTTACTACATCTATCTATATTGCATGTGATCTCTTTTTAGGTGTTTTAAAATCTCTTGGAACCAGTTTATGACTTCATTTATAAACATTTATTTTTAGCGCTGTTTCTAATTGTAATAAATTTAATCAGCCATTTAAGCTATTGTGCGCTTTTTTCACGAGTGTTAAATAATAAATGAGTACACTCGTGAAAGAGCGCACAATGGCTTAAATGGCTGATTAAATTTATTACAATTAGAAACAGCACTAAAAATAAATGTTTATTTACATATGTTTGAGAGTTTCATTTGTGAGTGACGTCTAGTAAATTCTAGATAATTTCATTGGCGTCATTCATTCAGATATCGTAAACAGTGGTTTAAAGTGAGTAGTCTATCCTCACACTTTCACTTACAGTACTTAAGATTTGCCCATATATAAGCATTTGGGTTGGATTGAATAAGTGGATTCATTTTATTCTTTCCTAAATACTATATCTTGTGTTAATATATTAAATTTAAGCGTAAACAGATAATATTATAATAACGTGAAAGCTAAACACCTTCAAACAGATACGCTTTAAAAATGCTTAAGTGACAGCCAATCAGATGGAATAATGGCATCACATGGGACTCTAAATTCTAAAACACAAGCCAGAACTATTAGAAAAAGATGGGACCCATCTTACTCTATGCCTCAATTATATTTAAATAAGCCAGACTCAAGCATTTTGAACTAAGAGTGTGAAGCTTAAGTACCTTCACATTTAATCCACTAAATATTATATATATAAGTTAACAACGCGAAATCATCCGATTTACAACGAAGCAATATTTTAAAATCTAATGAAATGATAACAACGAAGCAATATTTTTAAATCTAATGAAATGATAATGATTATCATTTCATTAGATTTAAAAATATTGCTTCGTTGTAAATCGGATGATCATTTCATTAGATTTAAAAATATTGCTTCGTTGTAAATCGGATGATTTCACGTTGTTAATTTATATATATAATATTTAGTGGATCATTTCATTAGATTTAAAAATATTGCTTCGTTGTAAATCGGATGATTTCGCGTTGTTAATTTATATATATAATATTTAGTGGATTAAATGTGAAGGTACTTAAACTTCACACTCTTAGTTCAAAATGCTTGAGTCTGGCTTATTTAAATATAATTGAGGCATAGATTAAGATGGGTCCCATCTTTTTCTAATAGTTCTGGCTTGTGTTTTAGAATTTAGAATCCCATGTGATGCCATTATTCCATCTGATTGGCTGTCACTTAAGCATTTTTAAAGCGTATCTGTTTGAAGGTGTTTAACTTTCACGTTAGTATATCTTGTGTTGTAAGCAGAAGTACTCATTTATTATTATTTAACACTCGTGAAAAAAGCGCACAATAGCTTAAATGGCTGACTTCATTTATATATATAAAAGACATATTTTGCGGGTTCATCCATGTTAAAAATTTAAATATTTATATACCAACATTTTGACTTGATCACACAAGTCATCTACTGGGTGATAAAAGGTAGAAAGATGGTTGTAGAGGCGCTACAATCACTGATTTGAAAAAAAAAATGTTAAAGTTCCACCAATATCAAAAATGTTAAATTAAGAATGTTTTTTTTAAAAAAATCTTTCCAAATAGGAGGAAGTTTATATGTATCATCTAGCTTACTGATACAATCTGGCCTTTTAAATATCTCAATGGCTTCTCTGATTTTGCACTGGTAGAGATTATCACATCTGGATATGATCCTGGTACTAGAAAAATCAATTTTATGACCTGAATCTATAGTATGGAGTGAGAGTGCTGATGATGATGAGTGTTGTTTAACTGCATTAGCATGCTCATCTCTCCTAACACTGATGTGATGATTACTCATACCTATGTAAGAAGCCTTACAATTTTCACATGAGATTTGATAAACACCATGAGATTCAAGAGGGATTGAATCCTTAGGCTTGGTTATTATATTGCTGATCTTTTGATGAGTAGAAAATGCTGTATTTATATTATAGCATTTTAATATACGTCTAATACTGTCTGTAGTTCCTTTTACATATGGAACACAAATCCTAATAGCTGATTTATCATCTTTTTGTTTCCTATTTTGTCCATTTTGGGCTTTTTTTATAAATTTATAATTATAACTATTTGCTAATAAAACATTATTAATATGATTTATTTCTTCTTTCAGATGTGACTTATCTGAAAGGTTAATTGCTCTATTTAAAAGAGTTTTGGCTACAGAAACTATCTGAGTTGGGTGATGATGAGAATGGAAATGTAAATCTCTGTCCATGTGTGTATTCTTTCTGTAAATTGAAAAAGATAAACTATTTGGTGTTCTGGTGACTAGAACATCAAGAAAAGGGAGTTTTCCATCAGACTCTGTCTCCATTGTAAATTTAATATGAGGATGCATATTATTTAAATGTAAGAAAAAATCATCTAATTTATTTTTTCCATGTTGCCATATGACAAAAGTGTCATCTATGTATCTGAGCCAAATGAGAGGTTTTAAAGATGATGATTCTAAAGCACGAGTTTCTATATTTTCCATGAATAAATCAGCTATTACTCCTGAGATAGGTGAGCCCATAGGAGTATCAAAAACTTGTCGGTAATGTTGTCCATTGTATACAAAATAAGTGTTCAAGAGACAATGTTTAATCAAAGCAATAATATGGTTTGGTAAATTGCAGCGTTGTGAGATTACATTTAAAGCTTCATCAACTGGAATGTTTGTAAACAAAGACATGACATCAAAACAGACCAGAATGTCATTAGCATTAATTTAAAAATTTTTTAAAGCAGATTAAGTGAAAAGAGTTTTTAATATATGATTTAATAGATGGGATTAGGTTTAATGAAATCAGATAAATATCTAGCTAAAATATGAGTTGGAGATCCTATTGCGCTTACTATTGGACGAAGGTGGTATCTGGTTTGTGAATTTTTGGAAGTCCATAAAATTTTGGACAGACACATGATTTTTCATGAGGGAATATTTAATTTTTTATCTCTGTTTCAATAGGCGATTTATTAATAATGGCTTTTGTTATTTTTTCCAAATACGTAGTATGATCTCTTTTTGATGGTTTATAAGTTTTATCACTAAGCAAATCTAAAATTTTATTATGGTACATGAACGATCCATAACAACAGTAGCATTACCTTTATCAGCTGGAAATACAACAATTGATTTGTCCGATTTTATATTGTTTAATGCTTATCTTTCTTTCTTTGAAATATTATTTTTAGAAAGCTTAGCTTTTTTAAAAATATTGCAAATCTCGGCTCTAGCCAAATCAGCCGATGAAGAATCTATTTTTTTCGAGAGCTGATTCAACATTACAAACAATTTTCTCAAAAGGTATCCGGGAAGGCGTTAATGCAAAATTAAAACCTTTTTCTAAAACCGAAACTTTATCTGTAGAGAGGGCTGTCTTAGATAAATTATAAACGGTTTTTTGATTTGGATACGTAATGATTGGTGATTGTGTTCTAATTAGCATTTGTAATTTTTTCTTTTGCTTTGCTGTTACAAATTCCAAATCCTTAATGGATCTAAAATTCGCTATATAATCAAAACTAGTCCACAGTAAAGGATGTATTTTATTACTAAGGAATAAACATAAATCCAGCAATACTTTGTCAATTTTGTCAAGATTTTTCCTAGTTTCTTTAAAATAAAAGAATTGAAAATAATATTGTTTGTTTTCCTTAGAATTTTATTAATATTGTAATTATTCTTATGAAACATAATTTTACAACAAGTGGGGTTATAATCCCGTGATATATATATTATAATCTCTTCTAGAATATTTCTAGACCAGGTATTGTATCTAGTGTCTGAACCTATCCTAGCACCTCTCTGAGGAGTGCCAAAGCACAAAATCATGGTCAGAGGTTTGGGGGGGGGGGATCTTGACAGAGATATTTTAAATGGTTTCTCTAGCTAAGCATTTATCATAAAGCTTGTTGAGGAATTGGCAATCCTCATTGTTTATAACTTATGAGCTTAAGAGAATAGGGTCATGTGATCTATGACTCTTATTTGGACTATTTACAGTATTGTATTAGTTTCTTAATTCTTTCATGATGCCAATAACACCTGTTTGTTCTCTGATTCAATTATTTCACTTTCAGTTTCTTCTTCTTATTCCCAACATAAATTTCTCTCTATTTCATTGAGTAGCCTAAAACCACTGTATTACAATTCTGTTAAGTGTTCATATTTTAAGCTTATAAGCAAGAACTGGTAAAACATATCTATTTAAAATCTTTTTAATCACAGAGGCATATTGCCTTTTAATATTATTTCCACCAAAAACATTCCATCAACTTTAATTCTATAATTAATTTCATTCATTATGTTCAGACTGTGTTAATAACTTAACCAAGATATTTGTAGTTGTTAACTTCTAATAATTCATTATCAATATTTTTTTCTTCTGAGAAAATCCATTGAACATTGTTTGAGTCTTTTTAGCATTAATTTTTAGTGTTATCTTCTTACTTTCACCTGATAACTGTAGCAAAATTTCCTTCTTAAGTATTATTTCAAAAACAATTACACAAATGGCAAAATATAGATGATAAATAATATCCATGTATTTTTATTTCCATCACTATTAATATTAAACTTAGTATCATTATATAATCTAATCATGGTCTCTAATCACTACTATTGTATTTTGGTAAATATTCTCCAAAATAAGGCAATATCCTGATCTATATCTTGATGATCCAAGGCTTTAATTACTGCCAAAATGTTTATAAAATCAAATGGCTTTTCATATTCTATAGCATATATTTATTGATCTTTTCTGTAAACTCTTTCAATCTATTGTGCTAAAACCACTTTTAAATCCACCTTGTTTTTTTTGAGTTGATTAAAATCCACAGATTATTGATATGATTTATAATTATCTTGGTAAAGATTTTGTATAGAAGTGATAGAATATGGATAGATTTAAATTTTATATCTATCATTTTTCTTAAATAGCAGTATTGCATTTTTCCAATCTTCTGGTATGCCCTTATCATTTAGACATTTAATATATAGCTTTGTCAATAATTTTTCTTTTTTACCATCCATTTCTTTTAAAATATTAATAATAATTCCATAATTTCATGGAGCTTTTATCCTTTTATAGATTTAATTGCACGGCTGACCTCTTCATTTAAAATATTTGGCAATTCAGCTGTTATAATTGTAGTGATTATTTTATTATCTTGTCCTTTATTATTATATAATTCCTTGTAGAACTATACGTTTCATGATAGTATCTCTCTTTTTAATAATGTTTCATCTTTTCTTTTTATTGCTAAAATAACTTTCCTTTTATTACCAAAATGTTGTTTTATGTTTTTAAACTTTTATCTTTTTTAAAAATGGAATTTCTTGCCATTCATAGATCATCATCATTATAATTTTCAACCATTATCAATCCACTTTTCAAGTTCAATCCATCCTCTATCTCTATCCTCTTTTCTCAACATCATCCCCACACACTTCCTTATTTCATTTTCCATCTCACATATGGTCTCTTCCTGGATCTTTTACAATCTCTCAGGATCCAGTTTAAAATTCCAACTATCCATCTATTGTTAAGTCTTCTAGAAATATGTCTATCCCAACTCCAAATCAGTCTCTGAATTCTTTCAATGATGCCAAAACCCATGTTTTGTGATTTCAATTGCTTTTTGTTACTCCTAATGTGCATCTCTCCATACTTCTTTGAGTGGTCAGAAGTCTCTTTATTGCTCTTCTGTTAAGTGTCCAAGTCTCAGATCTATAAGTAAAAACTGATAAAACACATTTATTAAAACCATTCTTTTTAAACACATAGGCATATTTCCTTTTAATATGGAGCTAGTTCTACCAAAAGCACTCCAACCAAACTTAATCCCATGATTAATTTCATCCATTGATTCCATCTACAATAATAATATGACCATGGTATTTGTAGTTGTTAACTCCTTAACAAACTTCCTTATCGCCATTCATAGATATATTTACTTATATCATTTTAATGTTCTTATTTATATCATTTAAGATATACGATTCTTCTTAATGTATCATTTTGAATTCAATTATCTTGGATCAATTGAAAATTTTCTGGTGAATTGGTGCTTTTTTGGTAAGAACTATCTTTATGCAGTTCTTAATAGAATATCGGTTATATTCTTACTGATTAACAGTAGAATTTAAATCTTCTTCACAATCTGTAAAATTGTAATTTATGTTCATTGGAATTATTCTGAAGGTTTGAAATATCAATTGTTAATACTGTCTTTTTCATAGTTTTCATCTCTAACTTTGAAGTAACATGTACCTTACATCTCTACTCTTTTTTATTGCACTGCCAAATGTATACCATATAATAATAAATCATCCATTCACTTTACTACTGCTACACAATGCTTTATTTACCAGCCTCTTTTACAGTTTTGAGTTTCGATTGCCCCAGAAATCTTCTTCAGAAATTTTATATATCTCCTAACTTCAACTGCTTTAACTGATTTAGCAGTTGAAGTTAGGAGATATATAAAAGTTCTGAAGATTTCTGGGGCAATCAAAACTAAACTATAAAAGAGGGTGGTAAATAAAGCATTGGGTAACAGTAGTAATTTATATGGATGATTTAGTATTATATGGTATATCTTACATCTCATGATCATCATTTCTATGCTTACACAAACAGTTATTAGTACTGCTGTATGGAAAGTTTTCTATCTTATCTCACTAATCAATGCTCACTTCTTGCATTAAATCTATTAAGAAAACATTATAATCTTGATATACATATTTTTTATTAGTCCAAATATACAATTGTGCAGTTTTTTTAATTATATGTTTCCATATCCATTTTCATTTAGCATTTTTTTAAAAGAATAAATTCATAATATACAATTTTTCCTCTGTAAATTTCTAAATTCTATGTCCTATTTTCTTTCTGTTGCCACAGCCAAATTTATCATTGAGCACTTCCAACTTTCAATCCTTTTTCAATTCTAGCAATAAATTCTACCACGACAAAATATTTCCTCTACTTTTTCTTCACAATGAGAACTTGTTGAGACATAAACCAGAATTATCCGAATTTTAGGATATTATCTGCATTTAGTACCTTTCATTAAGTTAAATCAATATCCACAATGTTATTCTTCCATTTTTTATTTATAATGAATACCATTCTAACTGTAAAATACATATCCATTTTTGAATTAATTGTCTCTTCATGTTTTCTTTTACATTCACAAAGTACAAGACTGTCCCACTTAGTTTTTAGACACTTCTTAATTTGTATAGTATTCCCTTATCTAAAAGTATATGCAGTTGTTGCTTCTAGATAAATAAAAGGTTATCATTGAGTTGTATTCTGTGTCAATCAGACGATTCTTAGCACTGTCTGCTTTTTATACTAACCTGATATCATTACTGCCTTTTGAAACTAAAACCTCAAACAGCAATCAAATATTCTCTTTTTAGTTAACAACAGACACTTTTCTGCAGACATATACATATTAATAAATGGAGGTTGCCTTGACAACAGATTAAGATTGCTGATTGTTATTGATATTGGGACTGTCTATGTGTTGACTGGTTTCTGTGAATTTATATATATTGTAATGGTATGGAAAATATTAGAAAATAAACTGGAGTGATGAAACTCATCATCATCAAATCCAAGTCACTGAGTCAAAATTTAAAATATTAAATATAAAAGAAATGAGCATGAGAGATCACTCTGTGAGATCACCACAGCTAACTATAAGTATAATTAACTATAACTTCACCAGAATTATCCAAAACAATCATTCATTATCATGAATGATTAAAAATATAAATAAATCAACAGTCAATCTTGTGACTGGATTTGAAATAGGTCTACTATAGACCAGGCTAATTATTTAGCCCTTGTCAGCTTGGGGCAGATTATTCAAGCATAATTTTGGATACACAAACTTAAATACTAATCCGTCAAAATATATAACAATAAAACAATAATTCTGGAATATTAAAGCATGGCGATCATCATCAATCTAGACACTTAGTACCATTAATGTACTAGCCAACTACAGACTTAATTTCTAATAAATATTAATTAAATAAAATGTAATGCATGGATTTTAAAGGATATCCCTTTGCACCAATCCAAAATCATCATCATCAAATGGATGTCCAAAATCCTAAATATAAACCTCTTTTATATTATAGACTATTATCCCCAAAGTTCTATAACTGTTATTGTGAATTAGAGATAATACAACATATAATATTCTAAAACTATTTAGGATTGAGTAAATTCACTGGAATAATTAATGAAATTAAGATCTGCAGAATATGGTTACACACATGTAAATTAAGTCTTCTGTTTTTGATTAATATACAAAAAAATCTATCACATTGTGATTTACATAAATGTTCCAATAGATTTACATAAAATACCTATATATCATCAACAGACATGCAGTATAATAATGTATGAGCATAATTGAAGTGTCATAAAATAATAATAATAATAAATATTAATTTTAAAATATATGTATCTACCTGACATACACTGATGGCAGCACACAGACATGCAATAACATATGAGAATTGTCATATAATAAAAAAAAGTTATCACATTTTGAATTACAAATAACTTGCCATGGATTTACATAAAACACCTATATATCAATGCATGGGTATGTAGGAACATATGTGAATTGTCATAAATCTACAAATGAAATTTATTTTTTATAATACATAATTATGTATGTGCACATGGAAATGTGTATGCACACTAATGTTTATATCATATATTTTAATTTGTCAAAATAATAAACTTATTAAAAATATATTTTTCACAATTAATTTGCTGTTGAAAGTGTACATAAAATTCACAAATGTGTGTATATATAAAAAAATATGAATTAGTTATTAAATTCTTTGGCAGCCCTTCATAAAAGTTTTCTTTTTTAAACAAATATTATACCTTTGACAGGTTACTGTTGATTAATTATAAATGTCTCAAAATATTCTAGGAAGTTTCTTTGTTTTTCCAATCTAGAAATACTTTTGGAGTCTACATTTTTTTTATAAAATAAAATATAAAATTGTCTATGAATTAATTCTTTATTTTAAACCTTTAACTCAAGCAAAAATTATTTTACTTGTTTCACTTTTAAATTTTAGATTTTAAATGTCGTTTTCAGTAAAGAAATACTTTATATATATATAAACAGTACATTTTATCTATGATTCTTTGCATATAGATAAATCAGCAGACATATACTAATTCTTCAGCAAGTCAATGGACTCTTTTGGTAAGCTAGTTCCTTTTCAAACAGTAAACTGGAATTGTCATTTTCAGGAAAAGTATAATCCAGGTAACTTTTGACATTCAATGTTCTCCATTTAATCTAGACTTGGATAGACTTCAGACAAGCCAGTCATTTTAGTCCACATTAGGACTATGGAACACTGGAAGTTGACCCTTTCTTCTATGTGAATCCAAACTCTACCATAGTGAACTATGGAACAGCTGCAGGACTTGCTCTTCTGACCTTCAATTATTTATGATAGTTCTGTCCTAATCTGTATAAATCTACGAACTCTTAAGAACTCCCCTCTATAATCTTTTTTTCAACCCTTTTATAGTCAGGGTGTGAGGGAAAATACATTAGTTAAAAATGTTTTTTCTATTTTGATTGAAAAAAGATAATGATTCTTTTCAATTCACTTTAATCCTTTGAAACACAACTTTGTAGAATTTTATCAAAATATGTTATACAAGCATTAATTACAAAAAAGATTTGCTAATCAAAATAGATATATCTATTGTAACATAAAACCATGCTTGTTTTAATTTCAAAATCAGAATTAATAAAATATTAACCTTTTTAAATGTTTAATTTATAAAAAAAAAAAATTAAATTCAAAATTATTTAATCTTTAACTGTTATTCCAGTGTAATATAAAAAATTATTGACCAAATTTTTTTGTCTGTGTTTATTTTTACTTTTCCTTTCAACTTTATATCTATATGTGCACACATACTACTATGTTTTGTACGCCACGACACCCATAGTGGTTTCAATATATATGTTATTGTCATCATTTTAAACAAAACTGGTCTTATAAAGTTTAATCCAGTTTTGTAATCCATAGACCTTCTCCTCCTCATATCAACAAACTTGTTTATAGCATTCATTCATCTCATCAGTTTTTAAAAATATTTTTTATATAATCTCTTGGAATCCAATTTAAGATTTCAATTGTTCATCTGTTACCATCTCTTCTAGAAATATATCTAGCTACCTCTTTTTCAGTGTCCTGTAGTATTCTCTCACCCATTTATTTCCTTTTTGATCTCTTCTTGTTATTCATAATGTACATTATCCATGTTTCATTGAATTGTCTGAAGTTTTTGTATTGTTCTTCTCTTACATGTTCAAATCTCATGCATTATAAGATTTGGAGAAGTATTAGAATATTTGTATAGTGAATATATTTGTGATTCAAATTTTGGGAAATAAAAAGACCACTACTATATGTGGTTGTGATATAGTTCTTTTAGTACTTATTTTTACTAAAAACACTCAGATTCTATGATTAATTTCTTCAATCATGCTTCCATCCGTATTAATAATCTGGTCAACAGTATTTGTAATTATTAACTTCTTTTAATTGATCATTTTCAATCTCAATTGTCTTCTTCTGAAAAAATCCCTTGAACATTAATTAGTGTCTTTATATCATTAGTTTTGTTTTTTACATTTGTCTAGTAACTCTTGTATATTTATCTGTTAACTCTTGCATCATTTTCCAAAATTTGGAATCAATATTTGCAAAAACAACCACATCATTATTAAAATCTAAATGATTTAAATAATTTTTAAGCATTTTTATTCCCTTAGTTTCTCATTTTAATTCACAAAATGTTTCTTGTAAAACTATTGTAAAACTTTTTTGGAAATATGGAATCATTTAGTTATACCCCTTTATTAATGTTAATCTTTTTAGTGTTGTCATGGAATCTAACCAATACTATTGCTCTTTGATGAATATTTTCAAAATATGACAGTAATCTGAGTTTATATCTTGATAGACATAAGCTTTAAATCTGTGGAAATGCTTATACAATCAAATGCCATTTATAATCCGCAAATCCAAAATGTAATAACAATTCATACTCATTGGCCATTTCTACAACTTCTCTCAATAGATATGATTCATTGTGCTAAAAGAATGTTTAAATACAGTTTATACTTTTGGTTTGTTAAAATCCAAAGTTTGTTATAGATGAGTTGCAATTATTTTGATAATGATATATAACTGATAAAAAATGATAAACCCTAATTTTAATATCTCCATCACCACCTTTTAAAAATATCAATATTCAAATTAATTCTTCCAATCATCTAATACATCTTTATCATAAAATCACTAAATGTCTTTTTATATAGAAGGGTATTTTATGCACAAAATCTTCTTGCATCCATTGATTATTTTAGTTTGCACTGGGTGGCACTACTGTATGGAGAGCTTTGCCTCTAATTTTAACAGCAATATTATGTAGACATTAAATATATAGTTTTTCCAATAAGATTTTACTTCTTCACCTACCTCTTTTAAGATATTAATAACATTACTAACATTTTCTGGAACATTCCTTTTCCGTATAGATTTAATTTCATGTCTCATGACTCCAGCTTCAATGTTTGGCCATTCTGAAGTTGTAGTAATTGAAATGATTATTTTGTTCTCTTATTTTTTTATTACTATATAATTCTTTATAGAGCTCTTACACACATTTCATGACGTTATCTCCCTTAAACAGAAACAAATTAACATTAATCATTATAACATTATAATAAGACTGCCATTTATATCAACTATCTAATCACTGTAAAACATAAAAAACAATCAATTATTCTGCAATATATATATAAACTCCTTTTTTATCCGCTTGTTTAGAAGATAGCTGATCTCCCTTAAGTTACAGTAATTATGAAATATATTAGTACAACGTCTAAACCAATTTAATTGTATAGTATGGAAAATGTTGCTAAGTAAAACCAAAGACACAATCAAATAATTCAACTCTTATTATCACCTCTAATTAAATTAATAATTACTAAATATAATATAATCTTAAATGCATAATTACTAAACTAGAAATTTCTTAACATTAAATAGTCATCAAACTGCCAAATTCATCAATCACATATAAAAATAAACCAACCATTCTGTATGATGTGTGTTTCAAGAAATGCTTCTTTTCTTAGCAGTCTTTGGAGAATTGTTGATTTTTTTACGAGATACAATAATCATGTTATATCTCAATGTTAGATTAACTTGATAATAAAGTGTAAATATATTAAGATCTTTAATTATACTTCAAAATAAAGTCTAATACAGTTATTTTATTAACTTTTTAATTAAAATTAATAACCAGTAATTATAAGTTTAAATGCATTAAACGAAATTAGAAATTGTGACCCCTATTACCATTAAAAACTGTGTAACATATAAAAAAAGCCAATTACTCTGTTGGATGTATATTTAAAAAAAATCTTTCAGTAGCACCCTTTTAATGTGAACAATCTTCTATGAGATATAGTTATCACATTTTATATTAATATAAATCCAAGACTGACTTAATTAGTATAGTGGTTTATATATACTACAAATCGATGTCTGTATTACTTCAAAATAATATAAGTAAACTTAGAAATAAATATTAGAAAATACAGTAATTAAAATTTGTTAAAAAGAACAAAAAATATAAACGTCAATTAAAAACAATCCTTGTACTCTTTGTCAATTAATACTTTGAAAGGTTAACTTTCCCATAATTTCATGATCTTAATGTTTGCTTCCTGCCTATTGATTAAGTCTTGCTTGTATTTATATATTAACATAGCTTCCTTGATTTTTCTTTTTTTATTATTTCTTTCAATTTGCAATATTTTTACGTTATTATAATTGAAATCAAAACCATATATACATGATTTATTATGGTCATAAAAAACAAATTGATAAATTATCATTATCTTTAGAATTTTGTTTCGTATTTTGAACTCTTTTTAATAACAACAAGTGGTCTTTTGTTCTTTTCTCCAATGTGCATCTTGACTCACCTATATATCCACTACCACACCTACACATCCATTTATAAATGATACAATTTTTATTTGTAGATAAGGTTTTATCTTTACAGTTATTTATTAATTTATTTAATGTAGGTGGTGCATAAAATGCAATGTCACATATACCTTAATTTTTCTTATGAAACTTACCTGTTGATTCGAAATATATGGTATTGATATCCAAATTTTATTATCAGAAGAATTAATATCATTATTTAATTTTTATTTTTGTATTTATATTTTGAATTAAAATTTTTAATAGTATAATAAATATGATCATAATTATATCCAACATTTAACAATTCATTAGAATATATTTCAATATTTTTGCCTTTATCCGATGAATATTTACAAAGATTATCATTTCTAACAAGGACTTCAAACCTGATATTTTATGTGGCATTGATACTCCTGATTTATATGGAATGCAATGTCTTTTTGCTATTGGTTTAATAGTCATACAGTAATTCAATTTATCTCTGTTTCTAGTTATCTTAAGAAATAAAAATTAATGTGTGTTCAATTTCTAGATATTTATTAAAGCATTTAAATTAAGTCATTAGATTGAAGATTTTAACAAATTGGTATCATGGTAACATACCTGTATCCATTTTTATTCATAACTTTATATAGAAATATATGGTAAAATACGAATGGCCCTCTAGTGGCATGGGTTTAAAACTTATTATGTTTTGAATTTCTAGCTTTTAAGCTTGAATAATAACATGGCTTAAAAATGGTTGCTAAATTTCAGCTTTGAGGTCCACATGTTATTAATAAATGCAAAAGTCAGAAAACAATCTGGAGATGAGAATTATCATATAATAATTACTGATAACACAACCTTACTATAGATGGCACTAGAGTAGAAATTTACTTGTTTTATTATATATTAGGTAAAGTAAAAAAATGATTTGTTAGTATTTTTCTACACCATATCCGCATGTTCTTCTTCTAGGGTGACCTAACTTCAAACATATTTTTTTTAAAACAATTAGTTTTATTGTGCTTGCAAAGAAAAATAGCAAAAGTTTATATAAATTTTCATGATGTTTTATTTAAACTTAGATATATGTAAATGTAAAATAATTATTTCAGTTCATATATTGATAAATATAGATAACATAGTCTTTAAATATTTCGCTATAGGTAAAATATTATTACTCTTCTTCAGCAAAACAGGTAATATTTATCATGATAGTCGAATGCTAGGATGTGAGATTACCAGTATTTTTAATTTATTTTATCCTGTAAAAAATGCTAGATATCCCCTTTGAAATAAAGATGGGATATATATATATGATAAGCAAAACAAGTTATAAATTTCGTAACTTGCTGTAGCTTGCAATTAATGATCACTAGATGGAGCTTTACCAATAGCTCCTAAACAAGCTTTTTGTTTTCATAAATGCTGAGAGAGACAGAATTCAATATCTCTTTTGTTAACTCCAACCACCGGACCATGGTTTTGAGCTAGTTGGCTCACCTCAGTGATGGGTAGGAGAACAGAAACTAGATCTAAATACTGACTCTACAATCAGCATTTTATGAAACAAGTTTCTATCAGTTTGAAAGCATGAACTTTTCAGATACGTAAATATCTTCAAATCCAGTCAAACAAACTAGACAGCTATATGGGTCTGATATCAGTTCAGTTTCACCATATAGTAAAAACCTCTGCAATATATATCATTGCAAAAACCTTCAAGGGTACATTTATGATAAACAAAACAAGTTATAAATTTCGTAACTTGCTTTAGCTTGCAATTAATGATCACGAGTTAGAGCTTTACCAATAGCTCCTAAACAAGCTTTTTGTTTACATAAACACAGAGAGAGACAGAATTCAATATCTCTTTCATTAACTCCAACCACCAGACCATGGTTTTGAGCTAGTTGGCTCACCTCAGTGATGGGTAGGAGAACAGAAACTAGATCTAAATACTGACTCTACAATCAGTATTTTATGAAACAAGTTTCTATCAGTTTGAAAGCATGAACTTTTCAGATATGTAAATATCTTCAAATCCATATATATATCTGAAAGAAATATTCTAATTTGTTTGAAATCTAAAAAAAATAATTCAAGTTTCACCTGAATATAAGATACAGATAATATGAAGTACTTTTTTCATATTCTTGATTTTTTAAATTCAATGAATTTAAATTCATTATTAAATCTGTTAAAATTATTAACCCAGAATACCATTTTTAAAAATGATTTTGCAATTTTTTAATGATAAAAATAATATGTTTTACTATGTAATATTACTAAGAAGTGTGCTTTAGTTCGAGGAAAATTTTTATAACTTTATGTTAAAATTTTTATCAATTTAAACAGTTCTCTATTTACATGCACTCGATATATGGAAATATGTAGTTATATAAAATAACTGACTCACATACACATTTCTTGATACTAGGTTGAAAATTCGGATCTGGCCAAAAGGTTGGCATAAGCTAATATTAATGACAAGAAAATATATGTTTGGAGGAATCCAAAATAGAAATTTATATATATAAAACCATTAAAACATCACATGATAACTTTTTCTTATGGAAGTAATATAAATTTTCTTCTTTCTTTTCTTATGTTTTGATTCCTATATTTACATATCATCCCATTTCAAACTTTTGTAAACACATCAACACTATTATTTTTTTTTAACAAAACTTTATTCTTACAGTTTTGACTATCCAGCAGTCATCATCATGTAAAGAACTCGGATAATGACTGCAGGATAGTCAAAAGAATATGTAAAGAGCTCTGATGATGACTGCAGGACAGTTGAAACTGTAAGAATAAAGTTTTGTTATAAAAAATAATATTGTTGAAGTGTTTAAGAAAGCTGGAAATGGTATGAACTTTTTCTTGTATTTGCATAAGTTGTTAAAATAGTAGCAAATTTTACTACACAATATTGCTAGCTAGTAGAAGCTGTAGCAATCAGTAAATTCCAGAAGGTTATGCTTTATAATCTTTATCTGGTGACTACCTATCCAATATCCTAAACATCCAGGAAAATTTCTCCAGGATTCAAGACTCCTCATCTATGAAAGCTATAGGCTAGAACTGTGGATGTACTGGTTAGGGATTCATTTGCATAATTTTCTATCATCTATTGATTATTGTAGTTAGCACTAGGTCACACTATTGAAAAATTTGCTACATTTTATTGAATATCAGGGAAAAAGTGATTGGTTCTTTCCAAGTGTCTGCAGTACCATACTTAAATCAATGCAAGTGTTTTTAACTCCAAAAATCTTAATGTTAGCATGTCTGAATCTTAAGACATGAAATGTGTCAGTGTGTTGCACATCTTAACCCATGACAAATCAATGCATTATATTGATTAAATTTTTGTTGTAAATTAGGAAAAACTGCTTTTGAAATATTTGAATAATTCAAACTGCATACAACAATGGAAATATAAGTCACAAAAATATTTTTAAGTGGTTTGCAAGATTTTGTGATGAGAGGAAGAGTATTGGAAACAAGCAATAAAGGTTATGAAATTCACTGCCATATTTCATGCACTAGTATCTTAAAATGTTTGTGATAAATAGCTAAACTATGTTACAATGTAGCACACTTGTTGATTCAGAAATGATACTGCAGATAGCTTGGTATAAGAACCAGTCACATTTACTATGGGAAACAGTATATACACATACAAATTGCACAAAACATGCTAAATATGCTGTACCATTCAAAAGTGAGTAATAATTCAGTTTATAGATATAATAAACACCTCCATACTTCGCCATTCTTTTTAAATTCACTTAAATAAAGATATAATAAAAGACAAAGGATCCCAAGATGAATTTCATGCTGAACCAGCACTCATCAGTTGGCCCAGGTCACTATCTCTCATATATATCTCTATTATATGCAAAGTATTTATCTACAGTAAATTGTTATATTTTCATTTAAGCTGTCAAACTTCCTCCACTCACAACTTTGATGCCATCCATTTCAGATAAATACAATAATGACCATTACTAATCATTATCGAAACTAGAGATTATCTTTAGTACAGATATAAACTTTAAACCTCAGTTAAAGATTAATATATCTGATTTTTTATTTATTTTATACACATGGAGATGTTTATTATATCTATAAGATATTACACGCAGGAAAGAGAAAGGGTAATAACTTCGTGCGCGTAAACTAAATAAAAAATCAGATATATTAATCTTTAACTGAAGTTTAAAGTTTATATCTGTGCTAGAGATAATCTCTAGTTTCGATAATGATTAGTAATAGTCATTATTGTATTTATCTGAAATGGATGGCATCGGAGTTGTGAGTGGAGGGAGTTTGACAGTGGTAAATGAAAATGTAACATTAATTCAGCTTAACAGTGTGAAAAAAATATGAAAATATCTTTAATTGACAGTAAACTTATTTTAATTTTTTATTATATTTTTCAAAGTCAAATAATAATTTGGTTTAGTAATATAAAGAAAAATGAAGATATATATTTTTTCTCCATTTGTTAACAGAAAACTTTTTTTAATTATGTGATCAAAGATAATGGTACAAGAAATGAGAGAACTAATTCTTTTTTTCATTAGTAACAAACTTATTTGATTTATTTACCAGTACTTATGAATTAGTCTTCAACTGATACGTTGCATATATATTAATCTAGCAATAGTTTTCTAATCCACTGATCTCAGAAAAAAATGTCTTCACAAGTTTTGCTGACAATTGATTAATTAATTAAAGATTTAGTTGAAAAAATGACGACCTATAATTTTATTTATTGGAAATGAAACAAATGTCTACAATCATGTATTTACACTTTTTGTGAGAAATTATCTTCCACCAAGCAAACGTATAAAAATTTATTTTGAAAAATGGCCGCTTATAATGTTATTTAGTAG
The DNA here is from genome assembly GCA_028023455.1 of Epiperipatus broadwayi. Classification (NCBI taxonomy): domain Eukaryota; kingdom Metazoa; phylum Onychophora; class Udeonychophora; order Euonychophora; family Peripatidae; genus Epiperipatus; species Epiperipatus broadwayi. Next base: position 13,460,888 of record JAQFVV010000010.1, on the reverse strand, counting down.
AAATAAAACAATCATGTATTTATGTTTTTTTGTAAGAGGAAATGAAAGTAACATCTACAAATATTCTTTCATGACATCATTACTTTCTCCTCATCGGAATAATATTTAATATTCATTTATAAAATTAATTCATTTACTTACTTAGAATATCGCAAATGTCTAATTCAGTTTTCACATAGACATTTGTTTGTTGCCGCAACTTTAATTAGTGCAGGATTAATATGTAAACACTTATTTACCATATTCAAAGTCCAACAATAATTTAACCTAGTAGCATAAATAAATACATTTTTTTGCTTTAATTATCAACAGAATAAATTTTATTATTTATAATAATTGTTAATTGTAGAGCATCACGTGTTTTAAAACCTACTAATAATATGATGTTCAAATATATACTTTGTAGAAAAGCATAAATTAGATTATACAAAAAGCTGTAGAATGATTTTTTTTTTTTTTGCATAAATTGGAAACTACTAGTTATGAAAAGTCTATAACAAAAGTATTCCTTTCCCTAAGCGGTCACTGCTAATATAATGTAGAATATTAAAACGATAGGAATAAAATTTAATAAAATAAAATTAAAAATTAATAATTTTATAACATTGTCACTGACTTTCAGCAGCAAATCTACAAATCAACAAAAACATTTCAACAACGTTACATAAATACAACAGCTGATTAAAAAATTGTTACCCCACGCCAAGTGTTATTATAGAAATTAATTATTTTTTTAAGTTTTAAAAATAATTATTAATGATAAATTTATTTTGTTCTGATAGTGAATAGTTTAGATTTTTTTTAACGGAATGATTAATTGAAAAATATAATAAAAGGTTATTAAACAAACATTATATAGGAAGCTTAAAAGCCTGAGTTCAAATCCCTTATAATTACATCTACCTTAAAAGTATATATAATATATTTGTATTTAAATATTATATACTGTATATACATTCAGATAAATAAAAACAGGCAAAACTCTCCATACAGTAATGTCACTTAGTGCAAGTCAGAGTAATCTGGCATCCATTGATTACTCTGGCTTGCACTGAGTGGCACTACTGTATGGAGAGTTTTGCCTGTTTTAATAACAGTTATGAGCAAGTATAAGAAATAGCGATCATGTGATATTCAGATAAATACTTAGAAATACAGTTGCAGTTTCCCCAGTGAAGTAAAATATTTGATTTTTAAATACAGAGTTGGACACAATAATAGGAATAATTGCGGTATTGTAACAGAAATGTTTTTATTTTATGTGCAATGAAGTCATAGAAAATATGAACAATATATAGGAGAGTGTATAATACTTTTCTAAACGAAATTGATCTTTGAGACATCAATCTTTCACTTTTTTCCAATTTAGGATGGCTACAAGACTGTATCATTTAAATAACACGCATTCGGGAGCCTATAAAAATGTGAAACGTTATCTGCAAATTCTTCAAGCTATCATTTATAATGAGAAAAGTATAAATTAAAAAAATTATAATTTTGAAAAGTAACAATATTGTTTAGCAAGCTCTGCTTATTGGTAAAGCATACTATTTCAAAATATTCAAACAATATGTAGCTTTGATATATAAAGCCACTGTGTAAAATGCAATTGATTTCTAATAATTGAAAATTATATACGTAATGTGTTTAAAAGATCCAAAAAACAGATCGAATGTAAGATGAGTAAAATTAAAGAAATCTGTTGCATTGGTCTGAAGAAAAAAAATCTTTGAATATAAAGAACTTGGAATAAGCTAAGAGATGTGATGAATTGATTTTTCTGAAAACGATAATATATTTAAGTGGAAATGTGCTAAAAAGTAGATACATCTTAATCTTAAAAAATATTTTAAATATAAACTTTTTGTATATTCAATAAAGGTGTAAGAGAATAAATGTATCATTAGTGACATTGCAGAAAATAGCCTATAAAATTATTATAAGCTTTTAATTATACATTACTGAATGATATTCATTTACTATAATGCATATGTGGAATTTACACATATCGAAAATCTATTATTATAAAGCGCTGAAAATTTTGAAATTGTTAGATCAGAAGTCAAACTCCGATAATGCGCTATTACTTTAAATATTATAAATCTCAGTGGATTCACTTAAGTTTTTTAAGCTCTTACTGACATGTGAGTGTGCGGAGATTTATAATATTTAAAGTAATAGCGCATTATCAGAGTTCGACTTCTGATCTAACAATTACATACAGAAAATATTTTTTTATTACTTAACTAAAAACCAAAATTATCTGTTGACATATATATAAAAGACATATTTTGTGGGTTCATCCATGCTAAAAATTTAAATATTTATATACCGACATTTTGACTTGATCAAACAAGTCATTTAATGGGTGATAAAAGATAGAAAGACAGTTGTAGAGGCGCTACAATCACTGATTTGAAAAAAACGATAAAGTTCCACCAATAGCAAAAATGTTAAATTAAGAATGTTTTTTTAAAAAATCTTTCCAAATAGGAGGAAGTTTGCATGTATCATCTCGCTTATTGATACAATCTGGCCTTATATATATATTTGCACTATAATGGAATCTCCACACTTGCTACATCAATATCCATTATTTCAGTTATATGCTATCTAAAACAAAATAAATAAAAAAACATTAAAATTCATACATTAACTAGAAAAAAATTAAATTTTATACTTATGTATATATTAGTCTCTGATAGACAGAAACCATTTTCTTGTTCTGCAGTAAATCATACACACATATTCACAAATTTAAAATTGAATGTGAAATGGCTTTAAAGTATAAAGCTAGTGATTGTAGTAATTCTGACAAACCTAAAAGAACTAACATTTGTTTAATATAAAGAAGGAGTTGTTTATTCATGATATAATGAAAAGGAAAAAAAAAACAAGCACAGTAGAATTAAAAAAAATAAATAAATAAAGAATACAATAATTTTTATTATTTTTTGAAGGAATATGAATACATACACCAGTTTTACTTTATTATTTTTTTATAATTGCATTACAATTATTATGTTTTAAATGATATTTGTTAATAACTTTAATTTGTATATGTAAAATAATCTTTAAGTTAAATTGTATATGTTTATACATGTTAAAAGCATATTCATTATATATATCTAAAAGTTTATATATATACAGGATAGTATAGGAAATTTGCAAGTTAATCTTTACTGATTACAAACTAACATATGAATAGGAACTTTTTTACACACAAAATATTTTATTTATACTATAAATAAGATATTTTAATAAAGAATTTATCAATCATATATTCATTATTATTGTTTTTTTCATACAGTTTTTCTACTCTATGAAATATTCTTAATTACTGACCTCATTAAAAAAATTAAAAGATTGAAATGGAGTTGGGCTGGACATATTGCTAGAAGAGATGATAATAGATGAACAATTGAAATTTTAAACGGGATTTCAAGAGATAGTAAAAGACCCAGAAAGAGACCACATGTGAGATGGATGGATGAAATAAGAAAGTGTGCAGGGGTGATGTGGAGAAGAGAAGCTAAAGATCGGAGAAGATGGATTAAACTTGGAGAGACCTTCATTCTGCAGTGGACTGATAATGATTGATAATGATGATGATGATAACATACATAATTAATGTAAATATATTACCACATAGTTCCATTAACATTTTGATCATATTCCAAAGCCATTTTTATGATCTATTTTCAATAATTTTTTTATACAATAAATTTCACATCACAGAATAAATAAGATTTGTAAAGGAAATGATGATAATATGTGGATGATAATTGTTTTATATTTGAGTTAATGAGCTAATTTTAAAAGAAAAAAAGAGCTATTTATTTATTTAGTTAATTAAAACTTTTGTTATAAGTATCAAAATAAAATTAAATTTTTCAAACAAAACATAATTTCAAAAATAAATATTTAGATTTATAGTTTGAAAAGATTCATCCTAAAATTCTGATAATTTACAATTACGTGCAACTCAAAATCATATGGTGTGCCTATTGTTGAACTTAGAACAAAACAGAGTGAGGAGTAAAAATTGTTTATGTTGGCACACATGTATATTTTCATATTTGACAAAAACATCAGAATTATATTGATAGGTATTTTAAAATTATACAGCTTATTAATTTTTATATTTTAATTAGTCTTAAATAAAATTGATATAAAATTATATACTCTTTGGTAATTTTTTTGTAATATAATTAAAGCTTATATTCCTTTTTTTAGGTAGTAATATTTGTCCTATCAAAGTGTTTGCAATCATTTATGGAAAATTCTTTATTATCCTTAGATCCTGATGAATTTTCCTTTGACTGGATAGATGCCAAACAAACTAGAGGAAAAAAACGATCATATGACGATGAAGATGATGAAAAGATTATATCAGAACACAGTCTGGAGAGTGACGAAAGTCATGTTGTAGAAAAAAAAATAAAACATAAAGAAAAGTCAAAGATTTATCCTAAAGTATATGAGCCTCCTTCAGAAACTACATCATTAGAAACTAGATTAAAATTGAAAAATGGCCAACCAACTAAGTTAGATAAAATTACAAAACCTCATACAACTTCTGTACCAGGTAAGCCTAAACCTGTAGTTCCTCCTAGACCCAAGCCAATACCAAAAGTACAAACTGAAGAAACTGCAGTATTTCCAAAGCCAACAGTACCTCCAAGGCCAAAAGCACAAGCAAAAAAAGGTGCAATATCTCCAAAACCAATAGTACCCCCAAGACCAAAAACACCACCAAAACCAAGTGCAGCATCTCCTAAACCAACGATACCTCCAAGACCAAAAGCACCACCAAAACAAAGTGCTATATCTCCAAAACCAGTAGCACCTCCAAGACTAAAAGCACAAGCTAAAAAAGCTGCGACATCTCCAAAACCAATAGCACCCCCAAAACCAGTAGCACCTCCAAGACTAAAAGCACAAGCAAAAAAAGCTGCAACATCTCCAAAACCAATAGCACCCCCAAGACCAAAAGCAGCAGCTCAAAAACAAAAATCAGTTTCTCCCAAACCAGTAGCACCCCCAAGAAAAAAGGTAAAATCTCCCACTGCAAAAGTAAAAAAATAATTTCTCAACAATATAGAGTATATGTTTTAATTTAACATTATTATTATTTCCCCACAAAGTACTGTGGTTAAAATATTTTTTTTAATAAATCAGTTATAATTTATTATTTACCTATATTTATGTTAAAAAACTAAAATTAAAACTGTATATATATATTTCTTTAAAATTGCAAGAAGAACAAAAACATCAAACAACAACAAAATAAAAAATTAAAAAGAAACAATAACACATTATTAAAATCAAAGTTTGTTATATTTTGAATACAGATAATTAACTGAAGCACACAGGCTTATTATATACCTGTGTCTATATATGTAATATATAGGGTATATGAGCACAGACTTTCATATGCCCCACCAATCTCCACACTATCTCATAACACTGATCACTTGAACACATATGTTGAAAAGATAAATAATCACCAATATGTGCATTTCATGCCAAACCAGCAATCATCAGTTGGTCCAGATTACCATCTCTACACATATATGCTATAAATTCTCAGTTATATATTAAGATAACCAATCCTCATACTTTAATGGACAGGCTTCAATCTACTCAACACTCCAACTCGTCAACCGTCCATCCAATTGAAAATCAGATGAAATGCTCAAAGGCCACCCTGAGGCCAAGATTCTTGTCACACCCATGTTGACCTAAAGTCAATCTGACCCCTCATGTACAGGACATAATCCATTTAATACATATACAAGGGATGGGCAGACATCTCTACTATGTATATTACATATATAGACACAGGTATATAATAAGCCTGTGTGTTTCAGTTATTACATAGTAGAGATGTCTGCCCATCTCTTGTATATATATTAAATGAATTATGTCCTGTACATGAGGGGTCAGATTGACTTTAGGTCAACATGGGTGTGATAAGAATCTCGGCCTCAGGGTGGCCTTTGAGCATTTCGTCATCAAATTTTCAATTGGATGGATAGTTGAAGAGTTGGAGTGTGAAGTAGATTGAAGCTTGTCCATTAAAGTATGAAGATTGGCTATCTTAATATATATCTGAGCACGTGTAGAGATGGTAATCTGGACCAACTGATAATTGCTGGTTTAGCATGAAATACTTATATTGGTGATTATTTATCTTCTCAACATATATGTGTTCAAGTGTATTAGTGTTATGAGATAGTGTGGAGAGTGGTGGGGCATGTGAAAGTTTGCGCTCGTATACCCTATATATTAAATACAGATAATTGTAAATCATATCTTTCTTTAGAGCATTTTATATTGAAACATCTCACCTAATATTTTATAAATAATATGCTCGGGAGTTTATGGCACAGACAGGCCGCTACACACGGATCTTGGTTGTATTGCATACTTGAACATGAAATGTTTGATTATTTTTATTCAATCAATGTACAAAATGTATCTCTTTTAATTGGGATTGATACTAATACTAGACATTATAAATATAAATATTAATGGAATAGTTCTTTAAACATTTCAGTTAATTGTTTATCTGAATATTTGTGACAATAGTATTTTAGATATGATAATATATTAAACTATTTCCATCACTTATTAAATATTGAAATATTTTTTATAGCATATATGTGTGGAGATGGTAATCTGGACCAACTGATGATTGCTGGTTTAGCATGAAATATGTATATTGGTGATTATTTATCTTTTCAACATATATGTGTTTGAGTGTATCAGTGTTATGAGATAGTGTGGAGAGTGGTGGGTTATGTGAAAGTCTGTGCTCATGTACCCTATATATTAAAATCTTTCAACTGCTTGATTCATGTAAACACAAGGAGATTTGATGTCACTCTAAATCGGTTACTTTTTTACTACGTATGAGAATTTGCACTCATTGTAAACAAGAAAAAAAGTTCTGTAAGATCTTGCCCTCTCTCGAATTATTTTACAAGTAAAAAATCAATAAAACTGACCAAATATGTCAAACAAAACCAAAGCACTACCTTCTCTTCTTTTTTATTGGCTGTTTAAATTTTGACAACAAAGAAAATGACTGCCAAAAAGTAAAGAGTTACGATCGGTTTTTGTTTTATTTTGAAAATGATAAACGAATATTTTAGATCATTTTAACAGTATTTTTTGATGAATTATAAATTATTTTAATAAAATAGTGCTAACAAAAATTATTTTAGAAAAATAGTTAAGATTTTAGCAAGAATTATTTATTTATTGCAAAGTGGGAAGAAATCATGACGTCGGCAAATCTTTTTTTTTTTGGTTGGCGATTGATGTTCCTTTTAATTTCAGCCACTATCGAATATTTTTCAAATTATAAATCAAAATTTATTTTTGAAAAAACTTTCGTTCACTTTCATAATCTAACAAATTATTAATATAATTTTTACAAACGAAACTAAAGTGAATATAATATTAAAAGGTGAATATATTTTGACAATTGACTTTGTCTTCAGTTTATGAATTGTCCAATTAAAAGTTTTGATTTTTACCTCACATGGCCAATAATATAATCTGTGGTTAAAAGGTTAAATATTGAATGGATAGAAAATTTTAAACTTTTCCAAAATTCAAATAACTGTTGGCAATAACACACATAGATAGCACAGGTTAGTAGATTACATAATGATTCAAGTGATATTATTCTCCACTCTTTTTCAGGTATTACTGGACTGACCCATGACAATGCTAGCACAGAGGTCAAACTTACCCTTTTAGATTCTTGAATATCAAAATTTAAGGCAATGCTCTAATCAGTTGAGCTATTCTGTCAAAGATAACAGTCATTAGAAATTTCATACTCTTATCTATGAGGATTGGTTCCAGTCCTCCTGATTCATCCACTTTTCTTTTTCTTTTTTTAGAGACTTCCAGACATTATGTACTGCTACACTAGATTGTCTTGTAGAATAATTTGCCTTTGTCATATGAGTAGCTTTTTTGAATTTTCTTCTTTGCATCTTTTCATCTCTAACTAATACTTTTGTATGTTCATTAGTACACACATGATCTGCTACTGTAAAAAAGAAAAACAGATGTTTCTTCAATAGCAGACTTAAGTTTTTCCTAGTTAGATACCCCAGAGCCAACACAGTTAGCCATACAATATTAATCAGCAATTGTATATCTATCGATTATCAGTTAGAGGATAATAGTCCCAAATTAATTAAATTGAATGTTAATATACTGGATGTAAATTAAAATTGTCATTATAACATTATGTAGCATTCGCTAATAGAGAGTGCATTTAAAATACTGTATAGAAATTGCAAAGAATATTGATTTCACAGAATAAATCTGTTGTAAATCTTATATTAGAAAATAGTTAGTTTTACAAAATTTACAGCTAGAGATTTCTGTATTTATAACATTTTTATTAAAAAAATGGACTAGAATAATAAATATCCAAGATCTTGATTTTGCTGCTGCTGCTTCTTCATCTTCATGATCATCATCATCTTTTTCTCCTTCTCCTCCATCTCCTCCTTTTTTCTTCTTTCCCTTAAGTCTTCCCATTTTCCTCCTCCTCATTATTATGTTACTGATGTTAATTCTACAATTTTTATTTAAGATGATCCAATTTTTTTATTTCAACTTCATTCTGATATGTTTTTGGTATGAGACTATCGAGCCTGAGTCTTATTTTTATTCAACTATTTAAGTTAGGGATTATTCAAACATTTTAGAATTTTAAGTTCATAACATAAAACTGTCACTTTTGTAATTATAAATATAATTTACAAATACATATTTTAGATGGATTCTTATTGTAGCAGTTAGTATATCCACTTGTTGTGTCCATAACCTAAGATTTAGATATAAAGTAAACTTGGAAATCATTTAAACAGCTAAGGATTTTTAAGTAAACTTAGGTCTTTTCAGATAGATGGTTCATAGCCAACTCCAGATAACTAACCAACTGTTGATTAAAAAATAATAATAGAATGGAAGAGAGAAAAATCCCAAGTTGAGTAAGATGGTTAGATAAATGTTAATCTTAAAATATATGTATGATTGTAATATGGTATATCCTTTAAAATTAGTAAGAATAGTATCAATGTCATACAAATATGGAACTCAGAATTTACCATTATAGTCAGAATGCAGTTTGTCAGTTAGATTTCAACATATTATGATGTTTTGAATGTTTAAGATTAAACCTTAAATTCTGTAGTTTTGAAAAAAGTAACCATATCAGAAAACATACATTTCAGGTCTTTAATTATGTTATCTAAATCATTGTTAAAGGATTTTAGAGGCGTTTTTTTTAGATAATCCTAGAGTTATGTCTTCGCTCCTAATTGCCTATTAAGATGCATCCAAATTTTTTGGAAGTAAGAATAACAAATAAAATTCATAATATAAACAGAGGACACAAAAATAAATAATTCAAATGGCTTATAATTCTATCAATTTAATATATACCATATTTACAAAAATATATATTCTTATACAGACATTCCATTTTTATCATATAATTTGGCAATATTATTTACCATACTACTTACAGTCTATTATCTAATGTATTTATATGATAGTATATAACTTTCTATTATTTTCAGTATTTTTCTTTAGTCTGTGTGACCTTTTAGGTTTATAAAAATCATAATAAGATTGGGACTATTTAATTTTCCAGTCATCACGATAGCCTTCAGGAGCCAGATTCTAAGAAAAAATGTCCCCCATTGATTTTCTTCTGCTGCTTCACATCGTCTGTCTCCAAGAGTATATTGAAGATAAGGAAGAGAGCATTTCGTATTCTACTATGATTTATGTATCTATCCTTTTGATTTTTCTGGAATATTTCAGCCAATGAAGTGGTTATAGACATTGTAAATGTATTATCAGTTTAATTAGTTTAGATCTGACTTTATACATTTAATTAGTATATATATTCCCCTCTAATTCAATTTCTTTTGTTATCAGAAATATTTGCCTTTCATAGCAATCTTTTTCATTTTTGTAACTTATTTTAAAAAGCATTTTAAACTAAAATAATTTATTCAAAATCTATTTTTATCTTCGAATTTAATCCCCCCAAATATTTATTTTTTAATTTGTTTGGTACATATATTTCATCCCTCCCCTTATTCCAGAAATGGGCCACTACATATGTTATAAATATTAATGCAATTTCTTTAATCTTCATTTTTGTCTTTGGGGTCTAAGTGATGTGTGATATTTCTGAGATTGTGTTTCTATTTCTTCAGTGGTATTTTTTTATGCTGAATTTATACTATTTCAACAATTTCCATATATTCTGATTCAGTCTGGTTTTCATTTGAAGTAATTATTTTATCTGGTAATAAATGGACTACTTCTTGTTTTTCACAAGAGTTGTTTCATCCTTAGCAGTTATTTTTATTTTTGGACACTCTATTTCTTCTATTTACCATCATCAAACATGATTCAAATGATTTGGTCCCATTGCTTATTCATACTTTTATTATTTGTCTGGATAATTTTCTTCTAATTATTCCTTCTATCCATTTCTTTTTAAGCAAGTATCATATCCAAGCCTTTTCACCTTTTATGTAATTATCTTCTTTATCTCTATATTCAAACTGTTCATCCAATTTTGGAATTAACATTGCTAAATTTAATTTATAATTTCTGCCTAACAACAATTCCACCAGAGATTTTCCTATAAATATCAATAATGTGGAATGTTGATATGTAATTGAGTGTATAAGGCTTCCTAAATATTCACATTAATTTTCATAAGAGTCTTTCTTATTTGTTGAACATTTTCAGCCAACATGTTCAACTCTAGATGGTATGGCAGTATTCAGATGCATTTGATGCCTTACTTTGTGAAGTAGTTTTCAAATTTTTGTACAGTAAATCCTGTTCTAGTATCTGAAGCAAACTTCCAGAAATTCATGACATGAAAATATTTCAGATTTTGTAGTTTCTTTGGCACTTGTATTCTTTATAATGTAATACTTTGCCAATTTGGACTATGCATCTATAATAAGTATTTTGCCATTAATGAGGCATGCATGGTCCATGTGAACTCTTTAGCAGGGTTTAGTTGCCTTTGGCTACACCATATATACTTTACTTTGTATATTCATTTCAGATTGACCCATTGTACTCTTTCTTATATTTTTTTCAATGTGCATGGTTGTAAATCACTACCAGATATATCCACATGCTAAAGCTTTAGTTCACATAATTCCTGGATGGCCTTCATGCAGTAATTTTAAGATCTTTTGTTTACCCTCAGATAGTATTACAACTCTAACTTCCATCTTTGATGACTGATAAATTGTCATAATTCATCCAAAATACTGGGTCAACACACTGAAGTTTGTTAGTTGGCCAACTTTTCCTTATCCAACTTATAAGTCCTTGATCATCTGGTGACCGTATTTCTCTTAACTTTTTTTTTTTAGAAAATTGCATATTGGATAGTTTGCCTCTATTTTTCTATGACTGGGTTTTTAGATCATTCATCCCCTTATTAGCTTTCACATGGGCCAAATGACCTTTAAATTTGCACTTAAAATAAAACATTTCCCCTTTTATCATTTGTAATCTTTTACTCTTTGTTCTGCTTCCTCACATCATTACTAAGTGACTCTAACCTCATTCATGTTACTGATTTTTGTGGGTTAGTAATTTGCTTATTTGTCTTATAAATCCCACATTTTGACTATTGTATGTTTTATTTTAAAAAGCATATGCTTATTGTAATATTAGTTTGGAAGTTATTCTTTTTTAATAACCATTTCATACATTAAATCTGACTCAGAAGCTGTTGTCTGAGATTTTCATCAACCATACCCCAAAATATCTGGTTGGTTGAGTATTTCATTTATAATATCCTCACACTCACAGTCTTTGACTAATTCTCTAAGGGTTGCATTATATTCTTTAATTTGTTTGCCTTTTTTTTTTGCTTTCTGTTTTCTAAATTTAAATGAGATATGTGATGAGGGCATGGGTTAAAATATTAATTTAACCACATCATCCATTAACACAGGTGCACATAATCTGCTATCTATTTTGATAAACTTCTTACTTAAAAAACATAAGAGTGCTTCTGCCTTATGTTTATTGCCTTCAATTGCATTTAAATAAAAAAATTCTCAATTTGATTTATATGTAATGTCTATTCAGCAGCAGTGCTTACATTGAACTTGGTAATGAGATTTTCCCAATAATGCTACTCCCCCCACACACTTTCCCAGTTCATTTATAACTATTGTACTAATTTACTATACATAGCCTTTTTTCATATGGCTCAGCTGAGAATGGTCAACTTTATTATCATTGGATTTGCAATTTGATTGCCAATTTTGGTATGGGCGGTCCTTTTGTCTCCTATGTGAACCAATAAATTTGATCTATTATCAGGTTCAAACTTTCTACTGATTTTATTTAAAAAAACAAATTTTTTAGGAGTAAGAAAAATAAAATTTACTATATGTATTGCCACACACAGCAAGCTAGAGTAATCATTGGATTCCAGAAAGTGGGTTTTGCCTGTTTTAAAACAGTTATACACAAGCATAAGAAGTGGTGATCATGTGATGTTTATTGGCTTAAAAATAAAATTTATAATATAAGTAGAAGAAACAATAAGTCAATGACTCAAATGATTTATAATTCTATCAATTTAATATATACCATATTTACAAAAATATATGTGCAGATAGAGACATTCTATTTTTTATCATAGAGTTCAGCAATTAATTTTTGACTAGTATAATTTACCATATGCATTCATTTCCTTTAATCTGTATGGCCCTTTAGGCTTACAAAAATCATAGTAAGGTTGGGGAAATCTTTTATTTTCCTAGTCAGTTTGATAAACATCCGGGCTAAAATCTTGGGGAAAAGATCTCTGCTGATTTTGTTCTGCTGCTTCATGTCATTTGCTTTCTGGTTGGCCTCTAAGATGAAAAAGAAGAGAGAATTTCCTGTCCTTCTATGTTTTATTCATTACTGAGATAATTCAGTTCTTACTAATGAAAAACATTTTCAAATTTGCAACAATATAAAAATATAGGTACTGATTTAGGGTGAACACCATCACTTAGAATTCTAAGGATCACCCAAAAACACCATTGACACATCCAAGTGATAAATGACATTGAATAATCCACATGGGGTCACTTGAATATACAAGTAGTGGTTTTGAGTAATCTTTAGAATTCAAAATGGTGGTCAGTGCAGTCTAAATATTAAAAGCTTATGACCTCTAAAATACAAATTTTATTACATTAGTAATGGTGCAATGCACTGAATTATGCAGGGAGGGGGAAGAATGTTTTCCATGATACATAAGATCATCCACAAATGCAGAAATTTGATCAAATCAAGCTTATAATTTTAAAATACTAAAAGCTTATAACTTTTAAAATATAAATTTTATTACAATATATGCCCATAAGGATATGCAGTGAGTGTAATCTAAATGCTAAAAACTTAGGACTTCTAAAATACAAATTTTATTACAATAATGATAGTGCAAAGATGGATGGTCTATTGTCCAAAAAGTGCAGAAGCCTGATCAAACAAAACTTATAATTTCAAAATATTAAAAGCTTATAAGTTCTAAAATATGAATTTTATTACAGTATATGCCCATAACTATATGAAGTAAAACATTAATTTTACAATTAATCAGATTTTTTCTTACCAGAAAGAAACTGATGACTCATGCTTCCTTTGTTCCATGTGGTTAGAAAAAAAGAAGAAGAAAAAATAGCATTGTTCACATTGATCTGTTGACATGGGTATCGGATCTACACTTGATCATGTGATGTCCTTATGGGATCTTTAAATTGATACAAATCTATATATCTATTTACATACTACCATCAACAAATGAGCACAGAAACATGTTAAAAAGAAAATTTACCGATTTTAATAAAAATTTGTTGATTATTTCAAATGTAAAGAGGTATTGGATTTTAAATAAGAAAAACACTAACCATTTCATTGCCAGTAGATAGTGTTGCATCTTTGAAAAATTTAATGAACAAGTTTTTCATTTAAATTTTTTTATCCACCCACCAGCAAATAATGACATGTGGGAAATGAAGCTCACAACATTACTCAGTTTGGTAAAAAAAAAATCTGATTTATTAACTTTTTATTAATTGTAAAATTAATATTCTTTACTTTAGACAATTATTATTATTATGACTAATATTAAGATAAAATGTGATTTATTATTAATTGTAGAATATGCTTTGGCAATTGTTTATATTCAACATTTACGTTATTTCAACATATGGTTATAGGCCTATATTGTAATAAAATTCGTATTTTAGAAGCTTTGAGTATTCCAAAATTATAAGTTTTGGTTTAATCAAATTTATGTTTATTGAACATGTGTTTTTAAATTAATATATGTGCTCATTTTTTTCCATTTTTTTCTGTTTAAGTATTTTAAATTTGTATTTAAAAAATTGTAAGCTTTTAGTATTTTGAAATTTATTTGTTCTTCCCATTTTTTTATATTTTGTATATTTTAGTCATATGATTTGATCAAGCATAGTTGTATAAAATTTGTGCATTAATTTTTTAATTATTGATGTAAATTGTGATTTTGTAACAAATGGTCATATTGTGACCATATGAGGGTTATTAAATGTCCTTTATCACTTAGATGTGTCAGCAATGGTTTTGGATGGTTCTTAAAATTTAAAATGGTTGTGATCACACTCTAAATCAGTACCATTAGTCTAAGTTATAAATAAAGGTCTTAGAATCATTAATATTAAACAATAATTTTCTTATTTATAAAAACATCCACTTTTCTATATAATAACAATGATTAAATATATAACTAGACCTCTTTATTTAATTTTAAAAGTTACAGACTAGATAATTTTCATAAAGTTAAGAATTATTTTGTTAATTCATTGCTAAATGAGCTTCAAACATTTTTTCTCATTGATTTCTATACATTTACTTTGGGCATTATCAATTCATTTGGAATGTTTTTTCCTTTTCACAGTTTGCAGTAATTTGTATCAGTTTTATATGTACCTAAAATGCAACAGTATTTCTAAAATCTTTATGTCCAATGAGTGTTCAGGTTTAATTTCCTCAATCACAGAGCTGATTAATTCTTTTGTCAGTTCAAGATATATAAAGCAGTGTATACTTGAATTTAAATGTACTAATTTCGCCTTGGAACAGCAGAACAGGTCTTTAATGTCACAGTATTTTATTAATAGGAGGACTATATATATATATATTGTGGGTTCATCCATGTTAAAAAATTTTAAATATTAATATTCTCATGTTTCACTCATCAAAAGATCAGCAATATAATAAAATAACCAAGCCTAAGGATTCAATCCCTCTTGAATCTCATTGTGTTTACCAAATCTCATGTAAAAATTGTAAAGCTTCTTACATAGGTATGAGTAATCATCACATCAGTGTTAGGAGAGATGAGCATGTTAATGCAGCTAAACATCACTCATCATCATCAGCACTCTCACTCCATACTATAGATTCAGGTCATAAAATTGATTTTTCTAGTACCAGGATCATATCCAGATGTGATAATCTCTACCAGTGCAAAATTAGAGAAGCCATTGAGATACTTAAAAGGCCAGATTGTATCAATAAGCGAGATGATACATGCAAACTTCTTCTTATTTGGAAAGATTTTTTTAAAAAACATTCTAAAATTTAAGTTTTGCTATTGGTGGAAACTTTAACGTTTATTCAAATCAGTGATTGTAGCGCCTCTACAATCGTCTTTCTACCTTTTATCACCCAGTGGATGACTTGTGTGACCAAATCAAAACGTCGGAATATTAATATTTAAAATTTTTTAACACGGATGAACCCACAAAATATGTATTTTATATATGCAATCTGTGAAAATCTTCATTTCAACATATATATATATGTCCATTTCAACTTTTGTCATAAATGAAATAGTGTCATATTTTATTATTTTAAAAAATCATTTTTGTCAAATTCTCATTTATGCACTATTATATTTGCAATTTTGCAAATCAATAAGGATACTTACATTATCTCTTTTTGTATTGAGGTTTTTAATTATTTCAGTAATTAAAATTATTATTATTATTATTATTATTATCGTCATCATCATCATTATCATTATTATTATTATTATCATCATCATTATTATTATTATCATTATTGTTATTATTATTATTATTATTATTATTCATTAGAAGTCTTGAATTTTCAATTAGCTATTAAAACTTTCAAGCATCATATAACTTCCTAAGCAACTGAAGAAAAATAAATTTCAAATAAAAACTGAATCTCTTGTTGAATAAATATATCGTCCATCTGGAAACTAGGAAAGGGTAGAGGAACTTTTGATTCACCTACAATATTCTAACTGATAACGATTATTATATTTTTGAGGAACAAAAGCTTAAAAGATTAATAAAAATTTAAGAAATATTTTTAATAAATAGAAAAGTATGATTGACAAGATTGAAGTAATATTATTGGATTTCCTCAATCTTTTCTTCAAGTATCAACGTCCAACTCTTTCAAACCAGCATAAAATATTTTCTATCAAGATTAATTAAATTATGAAATGATTACCGTAAGCTTTTCTATTTATTAAAAACAATATATTTAGACTTGGTTAAGTTTTTCAAATTATTGATTTTTCAAAATATAATAATCACAAATGTTTTTTTTAAAGATATGTAGAATAAATAAATCTGAAATTAAAAAGAAAAAAATATTAACTTCATTCGCAATTAATTAATTACGCAATTAGAAAGGAGTATTTCACTCCTTTAAAGCGCAATATCTTTTGTATCATTTATTTATTTTTAGATGCTTTGCACATCTACATTTGATATAAATATCATTTGTTACTAGACTGTTGAAATATTTTTTAAGTATTCGTATGGAATTATTATTTTTTATTTCTGTAATAAAATTTTTATTAAATTGATCTTAATACATTGTACAGGCTTAAACCTGCATTTATATATGCAATATATGCGGGATTCGAACTCAGACTTTCACACGACCCACTACTCTCAGTGCCATCTCATATTGCTGACTCACCTGATCACACACATGTTGAAAAGATAAATAATCACCAATATAAGTATTTCATGCTAAACCAGCAATCATCAGTTGGTCTAGATTACTATCCTCACATATATATATAATCAGAGCCCAACTTTATATTAAGATAGCCAATCTTCATTCTTTAATGGACAGGTTTCAAACTATTCCAACTCACAACTCTTCAGCCTTCTATTTCATTGAAAATCTGATGGTGAAACGTTCAAAGCCCTTGTTAGTGCCAAGGTTGTCATCCTACCCATGTTGATATATTAGTCATTCTGATCCCTCATGTATAGGAGAATAATCCATTTATACATACATATGTGAGGGATGGTTAATATTTATAAAGTGCTTTACTCAAACACAAGTAAAGTAACGAGCAATAATGATTAAATGGTAATATCTGATAATTATTTAAATTTATCAAAATAAAGTCATTAAATAATTAGTTTCTGAGTTGTGTGAATTCTGATTACTAGAACTGACAGCTTGTTGAAACTTACTATGCATAACATAAAATAGGTATATATAACATTTATTAAAAACTTGTTTAAAAAAAGCTATTTAATAACAAGGTATAAAAAATAGGTAGGTTATTGCTTGAATTCATCAAAAGTAACAAAAGTGAGCCATTATTTAGGGACCTTGAACTTCGGTTTTGTACTCTACCCCTCTGTATCAGTCCAAAGAAAAGGAGATCCAGTCAGTGAGGGATAAAACACTTAGATATTTAAAAAAAATATCTTATTTGATTGCTTCCAATCTCTACTAGCAATTTCACAGGATTTTCTAAAAAATAACATAAAGACTTTTAGAAAAAATACATAAAATTTCAAATACAATCAATTTTTACTCACATTACTAAATAAATATTTTTGTTTCAAATTATTGTTTCATAAATTATTATTTTAAACATTATTTGTTTTATTTTAGTATATGTGTTTTAATCTCCAGGTTTATTTTATTACAGAAATAAATGAATATAAGACACAAGGTATTTATTAAACACATCAAATGACTCAAGCCATACACGTTTTTCATGTGAAAATGCAGGGAAAAATGTAAAATATCAAAACTTACAGAATTAAATATAACTTGTAATTACAATTTTGATCAATCTAAAATAAATATAACATTAAATAATTACTTTATAATTTATGCATATTTTAATTTCAATTATTCAACATTATATTTGATATTAGCATGATCTTCAGGTAAGCCAAGAGCTGGCCTGAAAGTAAAATGAATGGTGTGATTGTCCACAAGGCAAAGCATATCAAGTTATACCTGCATCTTCCTCATTTTCTGAGAAAAAATAAAACGTTTAATCACTTGCTAAACATAACTATTCTTTTTTCAAACCTCTGTAATTTGATTTACAATGACTATCATTTGCAAAGTAAATAATTGTACAAGTATTGGTTATGCAGTAGCTTAAATTTTTTAGCTATGTATAACATGTACAGTTAAATATTTCACCATGTACTTTTTGGCTGTGAAGTGACATAAATCAAGAATGATTCTCTTTATTAGAAATTTTTTTATTGAATTAGAATTTGCAAAAAAATTAATTAACGATGATGAATAATAATGAATTCATAATAAAACATTCAATGGGAGATGATAATCTGGACCAATTATTGAGGGCTGGTTCAGCATGAAATATGAATATTGGAGATCATTTATCATTTTCACATGTGTGTGGTCATGTGTATGGGTGATTTGAGATAGAGTGGATAGCTAAAAGGAGTTTGAAAATCTGTGATCAAATCCCTATAATTATAATATATATATAAATCTTTAACGGTAAATACAATGTATACGTACAGAAGACCAAAAAAGAATAATAACTTTTCAATATTTTTTGAACATGAGAAGCAGGCTAGTCATGTGTTCGAACCCTGCAACCCCAGAGTAGTGTGCTCTAAAGCCAATAATTGTAAAATAAAAATCAAGGAGGCATATTTTATTATCAATTATAACAACGCGATCAATAGACGCTACACGTGTTTTGCTTGTTCAAGAAAATGGACAAATTAATTTACATATGCATTTGCATACATTATTATCTAGTAATATTACAGCATTGGTTTATAATCTATTTTGGCCATGAATATGAGGGAAAAACCTCGAAAGTACTAGGCCTAGATTAATTTGAATTATTTTTGTTACTACTGACAGCTTCTTCTTCAGCGTATTAAAGCGCTTATATATAGAATTGTATTTATCGTTAAATTTTTTTTTTATATATAATATTTTATAATGGGTATTGTATTTTACATATATATATATAGAAAATAATTCCAGCACATAACACTATAGTGAAATAAATATACAAATATTAAGCATTAAATCACCCCACATGGTTAAGAAATCCAGTACTGCTGTCTGTGAACTATTTATTATATAAATACATTAGAGTTTGTATTTCAAAATAGCCAGCTCAAATACCGTTTTGAGCTGGCTATTTTGAAATAAGAACTCTAATGTATTTATATATTAGATCACAGAAGGCGGTACTAGATTTCTTAACCATGTGGGGTGATTTAATGCTTAATATTTGTATATATATATATCGCATTACATGTATTTTCTTTTTCCAATATGATTCAATAAAATTGCACAAAGTCATATTTATAATTTACAAATAATAATAAATAAGTAATTATACATTATAAACATTCATTTGTGCAATTTTATGGTATCAATATTTGAGCAAACAAAATAAAATATAACTGTAAAATTTGGAGTGGATTCTCTTTTACAAGCCCCAAGAATCCGGGCAGCAGTTATTTTATTTGCCCATGAATTGGGACATTGAAATTGTAAAGGTAAATAATGGGCTTAGGTCCTCTTATTAATGTACCACAAATTATAACTATAAGTAAGTAGGATTTAGCTTAACTTATTCATGATTTTATAACTTTAAATCTAAACATTATTATATGAATTAATGTGATTTAATAATCAGTTAAAATGTAATTAAGTATCAAAGGGACATTTTATTGCCTCTGAATTGCATTTAATAAATAAATAATTTAACGTGTTTTCTAAAATTATTTTCTTCTTAACATTGGGTAAAGTATGTTATAATTAACTTTCAAGTATATCTTAATGTTATTTCAAACATCTGACAATAAAATAAGACATCTGAATGAATTCTTATAACCATGTGACGCAAGACTTTTGATAAGTTGTGTAATCTTATATAAAAAAAATAGATATACGAAGTCAATATAATTAATAAATAAGTTCATATTTTATTTACATTCACAATAGACAGGCAATAACTCTTAAATTTACTCAACCTTTCTTCTGTTTTTGTTCAACTTTAAAAAAGGTATAAATACATAAGTAATTTATTATAATGCAAATGGATGTACAGTAATATATTGTTTGTCATAAGACTATCTACATCATATAGATAAATGATAAGTTTATTTAAGAATTAAATAATTCGATATAATAAAAATATATTTCCTCCAATGAATGGTTAGACTAATTCTCGAATTATATTAAATCCTCCTCAAGCTTAAATACATTTAGTTTCTCATAAACACTGTTTAAAAACTAAGGACAACACGAGTCCCTTGACTTAATGACTAAAATATATAAATACAAAAAATATTTATCTTATATAACATATATATCTACTCCTTAAAACATCAACATCTAAAAAGAATTGGATAAATGGATGCTTTAATGCAATTATTCAAGAGTCACTATATTTTAAAATATGCATATATACTGACTACTTTATCTAAGTTTAAAGCTGTGCATAAACTTTTTTTACTACAAGAAAAACAATTGCAAAACTCATTCGCCTTGAAACATATTTTGGAACAATTAAATAAATTGTTATGAGTTAAACACAACTAATAATAATAACGAGCTTATAAAGTATATAGTTTTTGTCCAATAAGAAAATTATGTGTATTTAAATTAATCTATTCATTCTAATAATGAAATATAGAAATATATATATGCTATTAACGTCCATTAATTAAATGTTAAATTAAATAGCTGTTCTTCATTTTCTACATTTTTGATGGAGAATACTAAGAAAAATAAAATAAAACATACAATATATAATATTATGACTTTTAATTAGGAAAAAAATTTTTTTTTAAAGAAAATTTAGTAAATTAAACATAACTATAAGTGACCTTAGTTTATATAACTCTAATTAATTAATAATCAAAATATTTCTGTTAAGAATATATAATAATATCAGAATTTAATTCATAGTTTTGATAAAATATTTAAACATAGGTTAAAGCCTATGTTAATCAGTAAATCTAAATGTGACTGATTGTATTGAGGTTGAGATAAATTGAAAAGATTGAATGCTAAATTAAAGTAATTAATATTAACTAAATTAAGTAATGTGTTAAAGTTTAAGAAATAGTTATTGTAAGTTTAATAAAGTATTTAATTTAAAATCAGTTCTAAAAATTAATCAGTCAATTTATTAGATAAGATTATTCGGGTTGAAATAGAAAGTATATTAAATTAGTTTAAGTTAAAAACAGACAAATAGGTAGAAAGCTTTAAATTCAATAGTTAGAAAAGAATGATTGTTAAGTGTGTGTGTGTGTGAGCTTGCTTGCAAGCATAAATGTAAAATTTTATTTATTGGGAAAAGTATTGAATTTTATGTATCATGCTCAGTAACATGTGAAAACATTTTATTTGGTTGAAAATTTTTATTCAATTTAAAAGCTATCTTTAAAAATATTCATTCATAAATTTTAATTAGTTTAAATCATTTATTTAATATTTATTATAAGACTCATTTTGCCATTTTTTTACTTAATCATATAACTTAAAATATTGGAAATTCCAAAAATTATGTGACCATCTGATTATTTGTGAATAATTAATGTCAGACCATAATTAAAACCCAGTCAAACATCGACTCAGGGGAGGAGCAAGTAAGAGGAAGTATGTTTTTTGCCCATTAAATATAAGGACATTCATAAACATATTTGAGAAATTAAAGGAAAATTGAATTAAGAATTGAAGGGGTATTGATGATACATCTGGAATGAATCCTTTGCTGCCCAAGCTTGAAATATTACAGGTATTATTTTAAAAATATTCTGATTTATCTAGAACTGTTATATGAATTATTTAGATGCCTAGTTTGGATGAAAAAGAAACTTAAAACTTTAGTGGTAGCTGTGATTTTGATCTTATGCTATAACTTAATTAGAAAAAAATGACTCTAAACTTTTAAATGTTTATTGCCATTTATAACTAAAGACGTTCCTAAAGAACTAATTGATGATGAAAGGAAAACTGTTTTATTGAATGATAAATATATTAGAATAATAAATAATAAATGTATAGTGACTGGAAAATGAAAACTTAATGAATAAAGTGAATGAAACTTAGTCATGAATTAATAGTCTTAAGTTGAAGCATTATCAATGTGACATTATGTCTATGAAAGTGTTAAAGATTAATTAGCATTTTTTCTACACACACATAAGAATTACTAAATATACCTGTTGTCTTAACTGCTATGTAAAATAATTAAAGAAATAATATTGTGTATTCCGATTGTATTCACAAAGGTTATTGAGTACTACTATGATAAATATGCTGAACCGGCACAATTTAAGGGAAATATTGAAAACTAACTACGAATAGTGTTGAGAAAACTTCATGAATTAAAGGAATCGTTATTAAGTGATAAGTGAAGTGATTTGACACTTTAAAACCAATTGGATTAATGTAATGTAAAAGAATATGAACTAATTTTTTTTGTATATGTTTAAAAACAGTTCGCAAAATAATGGCCATCCATCCATTTTTATGTGCTGATGTTTGTTATATGTGTGTGTGTGTGCGTGCGGAAAACTGTCGATGCATAACCATATGTGAAGACCATCATGATGTATTGAATTATTTGATATTGGACTATGAAGCTTTGCTGATTAAGAACTTGAGTATAATTTTTTTCTCGTTTTATTTCTTTTCAATATTGAGTAAAAAAATAATAATAATGATATATTAATTTGGTAAAACTTATGCTTAAATTAAATTATATTTTATAATTTATTACGGGTAAATATGTCTTTATATTAGTATTATCATTATATACAATCTAATATTGATGCTATTTGTACTAATAGTAATTTTATATTTATAAGTTATGGTTTAAAATGTTTCAGTAAAAGGTTCACTCTTATTATTAAATTTAGCGTTAATGATACTATACTATATTGATAATTTGGTACTAAGATTTTAAAAATATGTCTACGTCCTGGGTTATGAGCGATATACTTATAACATGTTATATGTTTTTTGAGAATGATGTATATTTCTTGTTTTATTAATTATTTAAGTCTATATATTTTATTCAGTCATATTTGACCATTATTGTTACTTATCGGTTTTATTCATCAATCTCGTACTAAATTTAGTGAGAGTGTAAAACTAAGACCTCTCTAGAATAAATGATATTTACTGTATATGACCGCAGTGTGTTCCAAGGTATATGAATTTATTTCTACTTTGAGGGTTGGAGATCAAGCATTATTATTAATATTAAATAATTTAGCTAGTATTAGGAGATCGAAGGTCACTCACTCCGTAGTTGATATTTTATTGAGAAACATTTTCTTATATTTATAGTCGTAATAGTGATTGGTTCATTGCCATGTTACATATGTGTAGAGACTAACTAAGTCCTAGCATACTTTATTGCCCTCAGATAATAGGAGCGGCCTCTGGGTTCATGCCATCGTATATGTATTGCTTTTGCAGTTCTTCTTCCTCTTGGAAAAAACCTTCGTTGTAATATTTTAACACCGCGGTAAGGTGTTATTAATTTAATATTGGTCATTGATGAGTTTAGTCTTTGAAGTTTGTCACTCATTTCAGAAACACTTTTTTAAGTCCTAAGTATAGGTTTAATGTTTGATGTATAATATGTATTTTGCTGAGCGTTGCTAGCGATCATTAAAAAAACCGATAATTATTTATTCTAAATTCTAAGTTGTTATTATTAGCTCAAATAACCGATAAGCATCATTATCATCAGCGGCGCCGGTCACCGCTATATAATAAGATTAAATATTGTGTATTTTACTCAGTGTTGGGATGTATAGCATCGAGTATGTGTGGATGTATAAATGTAACCTCTGAAATGATTTAAAGCTTTATTATAGCTTGAAAGTTAAAACCATAAAATTAATAAATGATAGTTAATAAACTGTGATAGTAAAAATCATAACATCTAATAAATAATAATTAGTCAGTAAGATTTTGTTATTAAAGTTTTATCAAGTAAATAAATACTAAGTAAGTTATAAAGCAAGAGTTATAAGTTAATATCATTAGAAGGCATATGTTTATATAGAAATATATAACCGGTTTTCAAATTTAATAAGGATTTTATTAGGTTATATTTCTTAAGATTGCACAGAACAATCATTTGTAATTTTAATGAAATAAGTATCTGATTTAAAAGCTAAATGAGTATAATAATTTGAACTTTTGAAATATTATGTCCATGTAAGACTACCGTACGATACGGATATGTAATTCATTGACGTAAGGTTTTAATGTAAGGAAAGTTGAAATTGTATTCTCCATAAACAATTGCAGAAACTTATTGTGTATATATATATATACTTTAATTATGTTAAAGGGCCTTTATTATATGTTATATTAAATCTGTTCTTTGTTAATAAATGTTACGTTGTTATTTAAATTTGGTGTTGCATCTTAATGTTCTTGGTGCTCATTAAATCCAGAAATCTAAATATTATATAATTTCATGATGCAAATATTTTCAATGTTCTTATAGGTACAGACGTAATTAAATGTTTAACTATTGAACTAATAGTTATTGACAAAATTGAAAATTGCATACAAATAAAAATTAATAATTTGCTTATTGATCACTATAATTAAAACTGCAAATATATTGAAAGAAAACTGCTTTAAGATTAATTATTTCCATTTTAATAAATTTATTCGTTGTTGATGAATATCTTGAGTGGACATGGGGTATTCGAATGTTCTCCTAGTCGATGATAACATTATTCAAAATTTAGAGTTTAGTATGATATTTGGTATTAGTTAAACTATTTATGAGTTTATTAAATGATTATTGTTATTATTAGTCTTTAATAAGAAGTAGACATTAGCTAGTAAATTAAGTGTATCATCTACTCACGGTATCGGTATCGCTAGGATATCATTCATATCATTCATTTATCTACAACAGATTAATAAAAGAGCTATTGAAAAGTTTATATTCATTATAAGAACCCTGAGATAATAATATTACAATTTTAAAATAAGAACTTATTTATTACTGAAGAAATATAGTGTGGCATGATGAACTGATAAGATTTATAAGACTGTAACTGTAGATCTGATCGTGGCAATAAGAAGGAGAAGTATTTAAAGATATAAGAGTGCATTGAAAAAGGAATAGTAGGAAAAAAAATTCTTATTAGGAAGAAATACATTATAGCCTTGTTACTAGTGATTTATGTAGGGAATACTGTGATCATTAAAGTGTTGCAAGAGTGAGTTGAAGTTTCTCTTAATTTTTAGTTAATAATATTTTATACTTTTTTTTCCTCTTTGATTTATCTTTTTTATTCATCCATATATTGTAATTGTAATGATTATTATTGGTGTAATTTTTGGTGTTCTCAGCATGGATTCCTGTGCAAAATTCAGAACCCTGAGCTTTAGTTGTAGTATTTAATTTATATAATCAATCAGTAGATTTTACCGATCCTGTGGTTGGTGGTTCTCAACCGTGCAGATTTCTCATTTTCTATTTCTCATTTCTCACTGTTTATATGGGTACAATATATATTAATAATGTGTTTTAACCTTTCCATTTATTATTATTTTTTATTATTATCAAAAGTCCTATATCCAATATTAGTTTCAATTCTTGTTTCTCTCAATGATTTTGATGATGAGAAGACCGATAATAGAAAGAATTGTTGCGTTGGATAACAAAGTAATCTCAAATTTATTTAGTTTATTATTCAATCTCTTATTTTTCCTTAAAATAATCATGAGTTAAATATAAGATGCAAATTGACAGTTCTTGTAAGATGCTTTGATCAGCCATACTACTGATGGTGCTGTCTTCAAAGATTTAGAAATACTCCCTTAAATATGCATTTTGATTTAGGTGATTCTCTGGGCAATGAACAGACAAAACCTGGTGAAACTGCAAACAACCTGGAATTTTTAGCCATGCATCACCATTGTTTTCTCATGCATCACAAAGATTCTCTTCAGGGAGAATTTTGTAATATTAGCACAAATATATAGAATTGGTTTTCATTGCCCAAAACAAAAGATTCAAGCAAGCAAAAGAATTGTAATAACAACAACAATAAAAATTATTTTTTAAAAAATGTCTTTTTCTTTAATATTCTTATTATGTCATTATCGCCATAGCATTTTTAGTTCACTAAATTCTAATGTCACGTAATGCGTAATTTTTTTTATTGTTATCTGAATAGATTCACACATACACGCACCAACTAATAATATTTTAAAATTAAACAGGCAAAACTCTGGCACGAGATAGCGATTTTATGTACAAGCTTCTGGCATCCATTGATTACTCTGGCTTGCACGAGCAAGCACTATTGTATGGAGAGCTTTGCCTGTTTTAATAACAATTATGAGCAAGCATAAGAAATGGTGATCATGTGATGTTTAGTGGTTTAATATTTTAAAATCTTTCGGTAGCTAAATATTTCATCAAATATTTGTTAAATAAATAACTAATTTCATAATAAATAATTTTTTAATAAAAATATATGTACACGACAAAACAAAATACAAAAAAGTCTTCCATGTTTTTCATAAACTATCCCCTCACACATCTCTTATGAATATAACTAGAATTAAAATATTTAGTAATAGTAATTGAACCAATAATTTAATTATCACTTGATAGTTATATTATCTTGCATTTTAACCATAAAATATAAACAAAACATTAACTTTAAATAAGAGAATACTACAAAAATTTCAACATTTAATTTATATAAAAAACTAAAAAAAGATAATTCCAATCAAATTGCGGTGATAGATTTTTTAAAAAAAAAATTGAACAACTATAAATAAAAAAAACAAACTATAAATATGTAAGAAAGTAAATTACAAATCCCCCCCCCCCCTTTATTATCCCTAAAATACATATAGAAAGGTTGAATTGGATTCAATCATTACAATATATAATGCAATCGATTATATTTTATTTTCTTGAAAGCTTTTTTTTTTTAGTGATTCTCATTTTAAAATAAATAAAATTTTAATAGAGGTTTTTTTTAGATTTGATTTATATATCTGCAAATAAGATAATTTTTTATATATCAAAATAATTATTTATCATTGTAACACTCGCCCTCTTGTGTAAAAATATTGTTCAATGCCCTGCTTTTTCTTGGGCCTGGTCTGGATAGTCCGATTTATATTCTACAGAACTGAAAAATCTGTGTTACCACACAGTTTGTATTATTTCACATGTGGTAGCCATTGTAGGGTCTACAAATTACAGAATTTTGGCAATTTAAAAAATGAAACTTAGTTATATTTATCAAATGATAAAATGTTTTGATTTTCACAAAATGTAGATTATACAAATTCGGGCCTTAATAAACATGGGGCCTTGTGGCATTGCACAATTTATATAGTCTTTTTTTTGAGGTGTCAAAGCGTCAGCCGGGAAGCGAACTCCGGGACAACTGCTTGTAAAGCAGCTGTGCTAACCACTCGGCCACTAACGTTTGACCATCTTGGGCTGGGTCTGCTATCATAGCACAAAGCTACATAGTACTTAAAAACGTTACTATATCTCATAAATGATTTGCACCACAAATTGTTTCCATAAATGTTGGTCTTTCTATACATGGAAATAATATGTTCTCACCAAACCAGTCACAGTAAATTAACTTTTTACAACGTTTGAGTTGTGGTTTGCTTGGGAGTTGCAATTTCTTTTATTTATTTGACCGTTTGCCATTATTCTTAAAATAATTTACTCTAGTATCTCAATTTTAGAAGTTATATATTATCTAACAGGTCTTACAAGCTTTAAGTTCCAGTAGCACCAATAAAAGAAATAAGATAAAATATCTTTCTAATAATCGTAATTATTTTATTGTAAGCTGAATACTAATACAGTATAAAAAAATACTATATTAATTTCAAAATCTGTAAGTAAAAAAATCTAATATTAAAGGTGATCGCAATTATTGTAATAAAAGAAACAAATCAATTTTTCTGGTGTTAATAATAACAATAATAATATATATTTCGGAAGCAATTCAAATTATTAATTGATGTGTGTATATATTTTTAATTAGTAGTTTACAAGGGAAACTTGCAAACGTTTAATTTCATTTAGCTAATTTAATTTGTTTGGTTTTGTAAAGCTTCAAATTCTTGTAAGATTTCTTTAATATGCCTAACAGCTGCAAATTTTCGCTGTTTAGGATTTGAGATTAAATTGAAATGTTTTAAAAATGTATACATTATATGTTTTGCTAAAAATTGTTAACATCCTGTTAAAATTATTTCAAGATATTACTACTGAATTTTAGCTAATAATTAACGGGAGGAAGGGAGGAATCTGTAATCTTCTTTAACTACTCATTAATTATAAATTTATTATGGTTTTTTCACTTTTTTAAATCAGAAGTTATTCTCATTTTAAATTATACACACATATATATTAGTGATCATACAAATGTCCTGTTGGTTTAGTCTAATGATAGAAAAATGGCATCGAGAGTTAGATTTCTGTATCAAAGCTCATTCTGTCACTTCTAATGTTACGTAACTACTGAAGAGATTAATCATTTATTTATTATGTTAATAACAATATCACGAAACTTTCTCATATTTCGTAAGGGCTCTTTATTTAAGAAGATTAAACCAGAAATTAATCTAGAGATTGAGGATTTTATAGCAATATCTCATCTATCCAAACTTACTATAGATGGCAGTAGAATCGGATGAAGATAATTGCTCGATTTATTATATTATTGCAAATATGTGTGTATATATATATTTAATAAACCATAATCAATTCAGTATTGTATCTTCCCATTATTTTTTCAGATTTTTTTTTTTTAATACTAAGCTAATAAATCTTTTTTTTTCTTCTTATGTGCGGTCCAGTCAAAGACTTTAATTCTTATATTCATGCTTTCTTTAAAGATTATGATGTAAATAACTCTAAATATTAGTATGATAGAATAAATTGTATTAAACTGATTGGTAAGCAATGGTAGATTACTACAGATGATGATCATCTATGTGTTATCACTGTTCATAGCATCCTATTTTCTAATTAATTCCACTTGCATTCAGACATAAAAAAAATTAATGTAAAATGTGGCATTCTTATTTCTATACTAGTATAATTAACTCAGAAATTAATTCGATTTATTTTCTAGTCTATTTCATAGACATATAATAAAATTACTCATTAAACAATTATCACAACATCCAGTCCCCAATTTCATTATCCATTGCGAGCTGATTATCTTTAGATAGAAAATTTAATTTCTACTTAAATGTAAAAATCTTGAGAATGGATGGTAAGATTTGGCTAGGTAATGTAAATGTTGGTTGGTGAGTGCTTTGATTGTGTAATGGCCAGTAAAACATTAGCATGTTCGGTTTAATATATATATAAGTTTCATCAGAAAATATGTGTTTCCATAAATATGATAAATTGGAAAATATGTATATTTACCGGTAATTATGCATACTAACCAAAAGCATGGTAAGTTTGATAAATAATGATTATATCTGATCAACTTATTATACTTAACAACAATTATGAATATTTTCCATTAACTTTTGGTAAATGTGATAAATAATGTTTATATTTGAAATTAAAATATTTGCATTTGAATTAACAAAAAACTATGAAAATATAAGTTTAAGTATATATCAGTTTTTTTTTCTTGAAACTATCATATCTATTATATATTTTATTTATAACAGTGAAAGACAAGTAAAAGAAAGAAACATATAATTTTATTAATAAAGACAAACAAGTTCAAACTAGTTTAAAAAATATTGTCTTTATTAATAAAATTATGTTTCTTTTTTTACCTGTCTTTCATTGTTATAAATAAAATAATTTTTTTGTTAACTCAAATGCAAATATTTTAATTTCAAATAGAAACATTATTTACTACATTTATCAAAAGTCAATGGAAGTTATTCATAATTATCGATAAGTATAATAAATATACAACCAAATTAAGAAATTTTAAAAGGAAAATTATAATTTAAGTTCCCAACAATGTATTATATAGAGTAAGACAAAGAAAGAAACATAAATTCAACTTCTAAATTATTCATAGTTACCAGTATTATAAATTGATCAGATATAATTATTATTTATCAAACTTAATATGCTTGTTGGTAAGCATGCATATTTACCTGTTAGTGTACACGTTTTCCAATTTAATAATATACGTGAGAACATATAAAATTCAGCAGGTATTTCCCATTGCATTTATAAACGAAAAAGTTCCATTTTTATTGGTGCTTTTTAAATAAATAGTTTAAATAATTTTTTACTGTATTTATCTTTTTATTTATTTCTTTATTTATAATTGTGCTGTACATGAGGGGTCAGATTGACCTTAGGTCAGCATGGGTGTGACAAGAACCTCGGCCTCAGGGAGGCCTTTGAGCGTTCCATCATCAGATTTTCAATTGGATGGACGGTTGAAGAGTTGGAGTGTTGAGTAGATTGAAGCCTGTCCATTAAAGAATGAGGTTTGGCTATCTTGATATATATCTGAGCACTTATAGCATATATGTGTGGAGATGATAATCTGGACCAGCTGATGATTGCTGGTTTAGCATGAAATACATATATTGGTGATTATTTATCTTTTCAACATATATGTGTTTAAGTGTATCAGTGTTAAGAGATAGAGTGGAGAGTGGTTGGTCGTGTGAAAGTCTGTACTCATATACCCTATATATTGTGCAGATCATTATTAATTGTCTCTTAACATATAAACTTTATTTTTCAGTCAAGTCCTTCTTCTCTTAGTTTCCTAATCTTCTGATATTTTTTTTTCCATTTTTCCTATATCATAATTTTTGGTAATATACTCATAATAACTTTTCTACTCCCAGAATATAATTTACATTTATTGTACGTGCTAATTTTTCATTCTTAACTTTTCTAAATAAATACTTTTTTATTATTCATTGTTAATATTATTTTTATATTAAAAAAACACCATTATTATTTTTTATTTCAATTAATTCATATTTACTTCTCCCCCCCCCTTTTTTTTTTTCCCCCTTTCTCTTTTTAGTCATCTGAGTTTCCGAATTATTTGAAGCTATATCCCAAACAAAACTCCAATTCATTGATGTTAAAAATAATTTTTACTGCTTAATAAAAACTATTTAGTTATAATAATTTTTTTATAAGAGATTTGAACCCAGTCAAGCTCTCTTCAGCTATCCCTCCATCTCATGCAACCAATACACATGATTACACGTGTAAAAAAATAAATGATCTTCAATTTACGTATTTTGTGTTGAACTAGTAGTCATCAGTTGGTCCGCATCATCATCTTCCACACACACATATATAATCAGTGCTCAGTTTATATTAAAATAGTAAGTCTTCAAACTTTAATGGACAGGCTTCAATCTACTCCACCCTCTAACTCTTCATCTGTCCATCTAATTGAAAATCTGATGATGGAAAACCCAAATCCCTTGTTGATGTCAATATTATTGCCATGCCTATGTTGACTTTAAGTCACTCTCACCCCTCATGTATAGGACTTTGCCCATGTAGCTCCAAGTATATATATACTTGTATTCAAATATTAATAATTCTTTTTCTAATTTTTTTTAAATATAAATTTCATCTTCAGTTAACTATTTTTTTTATACTATCCATCTAATGCCCATATCTTTATTATTTCCTTAGTATCATATTTATTTATTTTTAAAAAAAATATGAATATCTTTAATAAACTTCGTTGAGTTTCATTTTAAGGCCAATATTATAGAAAACCTAATATATATATCAGTCAGTTTTTTCTTCTTCTAGTTTTTGTTAAAATAATCTCATTTAAATAAATATTTAGCAAAGAAACAATTCCGTCTTAAATTTATGTCTTCTATAAGAAGCAAATTTAATATTACCAGTATTTTGCCTTACCTATTTTTTTTAATTAATAGTCTTATATCTTTTAATCTACACTTTTTCTTTTTTTAAAATATCCATAAAAAGAACTAGTTCCTCTTTAATGTCTTTTCAAAATCTTTATACATTTATAAAAATATCAATAGATGTGTTTTGAATTGAAATACTATAATATCTGTTATTCATTAAATTGGCTAGATATTATTTATGTGTCTATCTATTATACACAATCTATTATATTTAATGACGAAATTATTTTTCTTTTATTTGTTTATTATGACAAACTTTGGATTAAAAAATTTGGTAAAAATGATATAGCAAAAACTCCTCAAAACTGTTGTCAATCCAGTAAGTTGTGGGTCTAGCTTTTAGATTTGAGAATGATGGAGTAAGTAAAAGTGACAAAACATGATTATATAATAGTAAAATTAAAAAACTGAAAATATTTATGTAATATATATCTTATTTATTTCAGTGTCGGCCATGAAGTTTTTCATATGTTTGAAAAAGAATGTTCAGAGTTATGAGGATGCTAATAATAAAAAAAAAGTTTAATAATAATATTGATAATAATTAACTTATATAACAAGTTATTTATTTATATAGCGATATGTTTTTAATCTGTAGCAATCATTAGGGATCATTTCACTGCACATGCACTGTATAATAACAACAACAACAACAACAACAACAATAATAATTGTATTATTTTCAATATAAAACAGTAAACAATAATAATATCCAATGTTCTGAATTAGATATAGAAAAACTAACATTTTTATGTTATAAATTTCAAAATAAAACTTACTTAAGGCATATAAATTGTTTATACAATCCAGATCTTTTTAAGTGTAATAATAAAATATAACAAAATGGAAACGCGCATGCTTAAAAAATGCAACATCACAGGTATTTATTTTTAGAACACTGATAAAAAAACTTCTCATCTACATTTCAATTTGTGATATTCCTTCATATACATTTATTGTGTTTAAAATATAAAAAAAAATAACAAAATTACTACAGAGTTTTTTAATTATAAAATATTCAGATGAAAATGTTACAAAAATGGTCAAATAGTTAGCATCTTGAAAGGTCATGTGACTTTAAGTTTTGATAAAAATGTTGAGTTAATATAAATAAATACATTGGAAAATTTATCAGTTATTTAAACCTAATTAAAAATGTGGACTTTAAACCTACCAAAAAACTATAAAAGAATCCAAATTATTGATAAGCTTTGTATAATGAGATAATTATTTGAAACATACATAAATTTGGTTGTTATATTTGTCTTGAGTTATTAATAGTAAAATATTCTGATTTACTGTTCTATATTTTATATTAAATAAGTATATATAATAGTTCAAAAAATGTTAAAACATTTTAAATAACAAAACAGATTTGAATTATTAGTATTTAAATCTACTCCTAAAAATTCAATTTTATGACATTATTTAATATTCAAAAGTAACTTTAAATATAGATCTTAACTTCTTTTAGTTACATAAAGCTATGATTATGATGTTGAAAGTGTTAAGCTTAATTACAAAATTCAAACATGTTTTGTTATTAAAAATGTTTAAACATTTTTTTTAACCATTACAATTATTGCAGAAAAACAGAGTAAAAAAAAAATTCTAGAATTAAGTAATAATAAGAAAAATGTAAACTTCCCAATTAAACAAGTAATATGTTTAAATGCACTAAAATGCATGTATCAGTGAAGCTAATTACAGATAATAAAATTAATGGCTGAGCGCTTTTGAGAAGTTTTGTTGTCTCATAATCATAGCCAGTGAGTTGAATGAGCACAATGGAAAATGTGCGGGATAAATATTTAAATTTATGCAAAGTGTGTTAGAGAGTCCACTTTTTGGAGCGGAGCATGCTTTATTCTGGTTTATAGCATGGGTATTGTTTGCTATAAGCTATGCTTCTTTAACTTTATGTTTAAAGTCATGCCAATCTATATGGGTGATGTTGGCAAAAGATGGTTCAAATATATAGCCAGTGGACCTCTGTTGTTTCAAAAAGATGGATTTATATTTGGGTTTGTTCAGAACTCTTTTGTATAAGTAAAAGTGCTGAGAGAAGTAAGTGGAGAACAATGCACGAGATTCACCATAATATATAATTTAATTCTCAAGACATAACAAAAGTAAGCTTACTTATTGCACTTCACATGGTATCAGATTTCAACAGCATAATAATAAAACATTATTAAAATATGATTACAAAAGATAAAAATAAGATAAAATTACTAATGTATTGAATTTAATATTAGTGATGATTCATAATTTTCAAAGATTAAAAACACACTTTTTACAGAAGATGAAAATAATGCAGTAATATTGTTTTGAATGTTGCATTCAAAACAAGTTGAAAAGATTATATAATAGAATAGAAATTAAAAGGAAATTTTTTAGAAAGTTGATTTATTAGATAATGCTTAACACAAGATAAATAATCTATTTGTGAGTAGAAATTATATTTCATGATATAGTGGTTGCATCTTATAGAAATGATGAATTAGTAATCAGTAAATTATGGACAAATAGAAAGATCTGGTAATGGGTCTTGAATAATCTATAGTTGTCATATAGTGAAACACTCAACTAATGTTTTTTATACACACACATAACTCTTATAGGGTAATGGACTCATTCATCAATGACAACAAATGAAAAAAACCATAGTTCAGCTTTCTAATTATACAATCAATTCCAAAAAGAATGATTAACTCATCAAATGCTGTCTACTTAAACTAGTAAACAAATGATTTCCCCCTCCAGACTAGTAGAGAAGTGTCATATTTTAGTGTAGCAGCTGTCATTAAAGTTTAATGTAAATTTTTCTCTATGAATCTTATTTTTACTTGACATAAGCAATTTATTTTTAACATATTCCTTATATGTATAGTGGAGTCTCTGTAAATGATAAAGAACTAATTATTGGTGGCTTATTATAATATTAATAACTAATCTATACTTTTATTATATGTGATGCACAATATATCATGTAAGTTATTTCTTTACAATTTTCAATAATTTTATATATTTTATAATGGTATTCTTAGAAAAACGTGAGTTATGAAAAAAATAAAAAGAAGTGTTGCAAAAGTAGAAGTCGTCAAGCATTGGTGGTCGAGAGGTCAGCGACGGCTGTTTTACAAGCAGTATTCCCGGGTTAGCGGGTTCGCTTCCCGGATGATGATATGACACATGAGAAAAAAAAAGTAGAAATCAAAGTCTTCTTAAAGTGCATAAAGCAAAATGTGATACTGACAGAAAATTTACAGAATACTAGTAAATTTAGTTAAAAAAAGATGTTATTTTGTACTCCGTTCACTCACTCAACTGAATTGTAAAGCTGAAAGAGTGAATCAGACACTTATGAAAAAAATGCTTTTATTGTGGGCTTGAAAATGTATAACAAGTAAAAAGACAACATAGTTACAAAAAATTTAATTGACTGAAATCGTTGTAAACTATTGGAGAAATTCTAGCAGAATTAGCACCCATCTAAAAAACAATATATATCAAACTTATAGATTTTTAAATGTGAACTGTTATAAACTATTAACTGTCAAATCGATGAAAATGGATTTATTAAATTGTGAGAAAAGTTCTAGAAAAGCCAAAATTAACAACAAACAATTGAAGTCATCATTTTATGGTGTTGAGAAGCAGAGATAGAATAGTTGTGGGTAAAGAGAGAGGGTGTTATCAAAATCCATTAAAAATTGAAAAAAAAAATGGTAATACTTAAATTATTGTATGACCAATTTAAACCCAAATATATACAGACACTACATTAAAATTATAGCAAGTTATAGCTAAATATATATGTATGAATGTGAAAAATATGTTACTCACACACATACATAAAATAATTTACTTTTAATTTAAATAACTTTATTTTAAGCAAATCTCTTTTTTATTTATAGAAACCAATTAGCATTCCAGATTAATAGTTTATAAAATTTTTAGATAAATTAAAAGCAAATAACATTTCAATTTTCTATTTTTAAGATAACCTTTTATTTAAAAAATTTAGAAAATGGATTGGTCACCAATAATTATGTTGATAAATAGAAAGATAAATATATATACACACACATTCCATCTTTATTGTTAAAAGAAGGTTACCTTGACAACAGTTTGAAATTGTTGATTGTTATTGATATTGGGATTGTCTAAGTGTTGACTGGTTTTTAATGATATATCTCTATATATAACATAATATAAAATACGTTATTTTAATTGTTATATGTAATCTCTGGTCTTGACCAATGAAACCAAATGCTACTGAAAAGTATTGCAGTATCCACACTGTATAAGATTGCTGAGCCAACATGAAATATATTGTATTAATTTTAACAACTTTATAAACAAATAATAGCTATTAAATATATAACATAGAATATATTGTAAGAATCTTTTATAAGTCATAGTTTCTAAAAGTCATTTTAAGAAACTTTCAAATAAAGCCATCTCATATTAATCTACACATCAAATAAAATACGAATCCATTTGTATTGGTTCTCAAGAACTTATATGAAGAATAATCGATATCTTAGAAGAGTAAAATATCTCATTAGTGGCAATCATAGCAACATAGCATCTATTAGCTCATAACTTCATGTAAAAATGCAGTTATAAATTTTATTAATTTACATAATCCTATGATCAAATAATGACATAAAATACTAGTTTATGTAATAATATTTCTAAAGTAATAATATCCATATATGCGTGCTGTATCAATCTGTAATGTCTTCGCCCCTAAGCTTTTCCAGAGGGGTAGAAAAACACTTACAATCCGATCGAAACTCGGCTGAACAACTCTTGAAACCGTTGTGCCGCAAATAGCTCTTAATAGCTTTACGTATCCACTTCTGTTAACAAGATTGTAACAAGTGCGCGATGTTTTTCTCTAGCAGTTTATATATCCCTCTGAGTTCTTTTGTTAAGTCTTATCTGCTACATTCCAAAAACTTAATCACGTGTTTTCCAAATCCGTTTTATTGTTCTTACTTTAATTAATCCCACAACTTGTTTTTAATTATAATTATTTTCCATTATAATTATTTTTACTTTCAATAAAATAAATCGAAAACTTCTGGAGTAAATTGTCTCTAGTAAACTCGCTGTTTATTTATCACAACGAATACAACACAATCCTTTTCCTTTACAATTCAGACTTTTTAAAAATTATTTTAATAACTTAACAAATAATGGCCTTTCATATCTATCCATTATTGAGATGAAAAATAAATCCATTTTGATATGACCTCCAACATCTTTTATAGGTATCAAATTTCTTTTACTGCATAATTGTAATTTTAAATTCAGGTGTTCAAATTTCCTATATATCTGAAGAAGGTAAGATTATTATGATAAAAATAATTCTGCAAATGTTAAAGATGAGGTTATTTATGTTAAATAGCACTTAATAATTTAAGACATAACTGTAAAAGGGTGCTGTGATTTCTTCAAATGATTATATGTGATTGTATATGTGTATTGAAATCATATGTGAAGATTTCTGAAAGATATTATGTCCCTGGTAAACTAGGTAGGGTATTATGTTATTCAAAGTAAGATCTTTTACCTAGAACAAAACCCTTACCTAGATGAAAAGAAAACAATTCGGTATAACTTTCTCAAATAAACGTGGCTTCAAAATCAGAACATCACTTTTCTAAAAACTCTGGGTAATCTAAATAAAGCAAACTTAAACAAAGAAAAAATTTTGTGAAGAAATTCTTATTTGAAAAATTAAAAGGTAATTATATCTCTGAAATAGCTGCTAAATATAGTGAATAGCAAGCAATTTATAAAAAGTAATTAGATCTTAGTGGAACACTGAACTAACAATTGAATCTGGTAAAAATAATCCTAGTGATAAAATAATAGTATATACTTATGATGACTATATAGGAAAGAGTGAATGAATAAAAAATATGGTAACATTTATTATTATATTTACTCAGTTGAATAATACCCCAAGTATAAACATACCTTCATTTTCTTAATAGCAAATTTGAGTATATACATACAGCGGAAACATGTAATGAAGATCTTTGTGAAATTTTGGACACAAGATATTATTGGAACAAAAATTAAAATTAGCTGTGAGAATGTATTAAAATAAAACCTGAAATTGTGATTAAGTCTGAAAATATTGATGCATATAAAAGTTAGGAGTGCTCTATGCGGTGATATTGCATTAGCATTCTATACATGTGACCTAGGTTTAAATTTAGTTTGGGTACAATTTTAAATGTTTTTGAGGACCATTCAGGTGTAGGATTTTTCTTCCAAGGAATCAGCCTAGAGATAAAATAGTTAAACATCAAATGCTGATTAGTAAATGGATATCTATATTTTCTTATCTAATGGTTTAATTAAGGACAGAAAATGCTCAAATATTTACTCCCTAACAGTGATGATGAAACACTATTCCATTACTGTTATTCTATGAGCAAGTTTTGGAAATACCATTGTTCTATTTATTTTAAAGTCTTAGATTAGAGTGAAAGGTGGGATTCATTTTATATTTATATAGTTGGTCTTGATGGCAGATTGAATATTCATGATTTAGATAAGCTTGAGTTTTTATCATGTGATTTATATTTAAAACCATTTAGCTTTGTGCAAAATCAGCTTTATTTTATAATTAATAATTAACAGTAGTAGAGATTGACAGTTTTAAAAGTGATTATTTATTAGTCTGCTTTTAAAACAAGTTATATTTACCTGTTCAATTCTAAAAATACATCAATGTCTGTTCTATCTCCTTTTAAAACACGTTTTTCCATTTCAATTTGCAAAAAAAAACATTAAGGATATAGAATTAAACCACTAAACATCACATGATCACCATCTCATGCCAGCACATAACTGTTAGTAAACAGGCAAAAAACTCTCCATATAGTAGTGCCAGCATCCATTGATTACTCTGGTTAGCACAAGGTGGCACTACTATACGGAGAGTTTTTTGCGTGTTTACTAAGAATATAGAATCATGTTACACCTCATTTGATTCTGTATTAAATTATCTTTAATACTATGTCTGTTTTTCAATAGGATGAAAATTTAGGGGTTTATGAACATTTTAAATTACTTGTTTACTTCAAGATTAATTTTATTTCCAACTTTTACAAATAAAAAAATGTTACAATTTTTTAAAAGAATTGAAAATGCTTTTGAAATATTTTTAATGTTCTAAGTATATTCAAATTTTAATACTATAATAGAAACATTATAATAAAAGATTACAAAATATTTATAGTTTAATTTTTAAAATAAATTATTTTATGAAAATTAAACAGGTCACACATTAGCATAATCTTGCTTTCTCCTCCTTCTTTGTGCAAGTTTCAAATAAAAAAGTATTTAATTCAAATTTTCAAAAAAAAACAAAACTATTCACCTATGTAATCATGTAATGCAGATCATTAGAAAATGTACAGAACAAACTGTCTTTTAATATATATTTTACTATAGTATGATAAAAGTTATTAATGATATAAGTATTTTTATATTTTATTATAATTTTAAATGTTTAAGGTTATGATATATTTTTCAATTTTTAAAATACATTTTTATAACCATTAATTATAATATATAAATAATTCACAACAAAATATTATATTTGAATCTAATGTCCTAGCTCCTCACTGATGAGAGTCATAAGCTTGAAACCGGTCTGGGGATGGAGACCACCATAGATAAAGGCTTCAGGTATTTTCTCTTGTAGCATTTATCATAAAAAAATAAAATAAATAAGCTTGTTTAGAGCTATTAGCAGGCTCTTTATATATTACATATTGGTAATACAAGCTATATAGGTCATGTGGCATATGACTGATATTTTACTAATATATTTCATATAGAAATCATAAGATATAAAGTTTACAGTAATGTGCTTTCAACTGGAATTTTTTCAATAACTAACATCACTGATCATTCTATCACTTTTTCAATCTAAGGATCAAAAAATTATCACAACCTTCAAGATATACTAACTTCAACAACTGGCATAGTATCTGTATAAAGACACCAATGAAATGCTTTTGCAATCCCATAATGCTATTAGACAAATAAAAGAAAAATAATGAAGAAAAGAAAATCAATAAGCCTGTAGAGAAGAACCTGGACATCAAAAAAGTGTAGGAATCCATTTGATATCATATATCATATCATGAAGCTATTGTAGCATTTTCAAAGAATTTGACTATAACTTAGAATAGTCCATCAAATCCAAAATATGCCTTAAGTCAATGAATGAGACCTTATATATAACCTATTGCATAAAAATAAAATCAAAGAATTAAGCCAGCTATTCATTGTAAACTTCTTCTCTAGAGATCCTCAGTCTTAAACATATGGCGTACCTCCTTCAAAAAACTC
Organism: Epiperipatus broadwayi; assembly: GCA_028023455.1. Lineage (NCBI taxonomy): Eukaryota > Metazoa > Onychophora > Udeonychophora > Euonychophora > Peripatidae > Epiperipatus > Epiperipatus broadwayi. The sequence goes on along the minus strand of JAQFVV010000010.1, from coordinate 13,420,160 downwards.
TAAGATCATCAAAGTATTTAAATAGACAATAATAGACTCTTAAGAGGAATGATTGATGACTCAGAAAATTGGATGATGGTAAGCGATGAATAGATAAGTCTAAAAAAGTACAATAATTGTGTTTTTTCTTTTTATATAGATTTAAGTTGCATTATCTTATATACATATATATTTTACATGTATACTAACATAATACACATATAGCTCAATTCACACATGCATATATAATACATTAGGATTTTTAAATTACTGTACTATAATGACTAGGTTAAATTGTTAATACAATATTCATAATTTGTGTATAATTTTTATTTGCAATAACCAGATACCCCCCTCCCCCATAGAAAATACCTATAATCACTTGCATTTTATTCAATATTCTTGCTCTATAATGAATTTTGGGGAACAAATTATCCATGCTTAACAGGGTAAAGGTGTGTACATATACATATATATTAGTACATTCTTAATATATATAATTAATATTTTTATACTTGAAAATTTATACTGTACATGACTTTATTAACTTAAAATTAATTTTTAGTAGATAAACAATAACTGCTATTATAAAAAATAAAATACAAACATGTCAGCAGTCTGCGCATTTACTCATATATATATGCACACACATATACTAACCTTGCTCTCGTGCATCTTCACTTCCAGATAATATATGATATAAAATAAAACGGGTTCTATCTCAGTTAATAATTAATAACTAAAATATTCAGCATTAAAATTAAAATATTTCACTAGCTCAAATTTAAAATACGAATAAGGTTCAGTTTATAAAAATAAATTAAATAAATATTTAATATTTTCATGAGACTTGAAGTGAAAATACAGGTGACAAGATAGATTACATTGAGCCAATATCCCACAGGATACTACCTCAATGGCATAAGAACACTATCCCCCTTATTACTATTTTAAATAACAAACTCATAGTATTTTTAGGACTTTAATAACTTCTACTCACTAAGACTAAATTAATAATTAAATCTTAATCTTCTATTTAATAATAATCTAGCTCAATAAAATAATCTCAGGTTCATAAAGTTTATTCTAAGTCAATAAAAATACTGTAGCAAAATATGAGAAGGGATTTTATGTCATAATCTACTACACTGAAACTAATAAATAATAATAATAATATTCTTCATTGTTTAACTACTACTGGATATCTTTTCTTTTCGTTATATTTTTATTACCATAATAAAATAATAAAATAATTTTATATAATCTTTTATCTTCATGTAATGATATAATAAATACGTGGTAGCATTTTGATAATCTGATAAACAAAGTATGTGTGGCAACTGATAGCATATAATTCAATATACTATTGTGATAACTGATTTATGACCAATAAAACAATGTAAAATTATAATTATTTAATTAAAAGAATACCAATAAATATTTAAATTCTTAAATAATTCTCTATTTATCTTTTTGTGCAAAATTATATTTTTGTTTCAATTGTTATGAATATATCGTGATTTCATGCAGTGAAGTGGAGAAATAAACAATCAAGACACAAAAATTTTGAAAAACAAATTTTAACAAAGTTTATTAACAACAACAAATAAAATAAACAATTTATGTACACTATTTACAATGGATATCCTTATTTTAATCTTACATTTTTATCTACTAAGTTATATAAAATAGTTTACAGTTTAGTTATATCTTTATCCATACTTAAGACAAAATAAAAATAAAAATGTTACAATTTGGTTTCTCATTATGGTTAACTTATTATAAATATATTTACTTATTAGCAAAATATTTCATCCTTAATATTATTAAACTATCTTATTTTAAAAAAAAAAATTCATAGGAAAACATTCTACAGAAAAAACAAAATTAACTTCATAATGAGTATGGATTTCTCAAAATATTAAAAAAATTTTCATCTTGCAAAGTCAAAGATGTTACATAAAATATTCATCCAAAATTCAGTACTAGATTTTAGTGTTTTATCACACGATGTTTACTAATCGTAATATATTCTTATTTAGCCTTACTTTAGTATGATGTAAGTGTAATAATCAATATATTCCTGTTATTCAATAAACAAAAAAAAATATACTATGCATATTGTTTATATAATTTACATTGTACTATTGTATTTTAAAAATATGCAATACTTATTTTTCTCTTAAAAATAATAATAAAGCATTTAAAAATAATCAACATTCTAAAGAAAATATCTTGTTTAGATACTCTATTTTAAAAATTTATATTTCATTTCCGAAAATAAATTCAAAATATATTCTATGATTCTTTCCTTTCCTTAGGATACTTTGGACCTTCAATTTCAAGTTATAATTTCTATTCCTTCTAAGCAAATAAACCAATCTTATACAAAACGATAGCATAACCTAAGTTCTAAATTATTTATCATTTCTTTTCAAAATATCTTACTGAACGATGCAGTTACATGAAATAAAGATAGCGAAACAGATGTATAGGATTTAAGGAAGAAAGCTAGAGTATCACTCTTAATATATCTCAAAAAATCATGGCACAGTGCAAAGAGGTATGACCTTTACCTGTCTAATATCCTCTCATACATTAACGATGTTAAAGCTACTTCTTCAGCTTTATTTAAAACATCAAATATTTAAAGACATATAAAACACTGTCCAAATAAAATGTGTATCAGTCATAGGGCTTTGTTAACTATGCTGATAACCACATAAAGACTAAATATTATTTCTATTCCCTATCATATCCTATTTTTTTAAAAAAATACATCATCTTGGTTTCCTGCTAACTATAGTACTTCCAAGCCACTATCTCAACATTATTTCTCAAGATTTTTCTACATCTTACATCGATAAATAACTATCTGCATTTACAAAACAATAAATAAAATTCATTGATAGTTTAAAACAATTTCACTGTTCCATAAGAAAAGTTTGCTTACTTCATTATTCTATATGTTTAATCATATACAATCTACTTAGACAATATTTGAATATCCAATAACATGAAAGTTCTAAAAGAATCACATAATTATTTGTTATTATGTTGGATTATATCACTAATATATATAAAAAATAATCGTCGTATGCATATTTTCAAATCAATCCTATCTCATAATGTTTTTTTAAAATGTTGTATGAAAATGCGTTACATATAATTAAAACTTTTACACTTCATTCTTAGATTCATAGATGATCTAAAGAAAACAAAAATATACATTATAAATTATTAATAGTTATTATTATTACCAAATAACCCTTTTTATCTGGTCATCATTTTTAGTAGGCTTCTTCCATCCACTGGATATAGAAAAACATTGCATACATAAATGAAAAGACACATCCATACGTTTTATTTAAAATATTCTTATCTAAATTATTAGATTATATTATAAATTTTATGTTATTAACAAATTAATGTTTTATGTTTTCCTAATCTTATAAATAGAAAAATTTACATTTAACTAAGTTAGTAAAACAAAATTTAAAACTATAATTACGTCTTCACTTGACCATAGTTCATGATAAAATCCAAAAATGTTTATTATTTTCTCTAGAGTTTTAAAATGTTCTCCTCCAAGCGCATTAAAGTTTAAAAATAAAAAATAATTATTAATCCATTTAGTAAAATTTATAGAAAATAATCCTAGGTCTTTACTGTTCAGGATGAAAATTATTAAACTGTAATATTAAAGAATTATTCCCACGAAGTTTATTCAATATTCTCTGATGCATCACTCTGTTCAATTTAACTTAAGTTATCCGGTAAACTTTTACACAATATTTGTATTTTCATGGATCCATCCTTTATTTTTCTACTATATGTTCATTTTTTTTATATAGGTTTTATTTCTTAATAAGTTCTTTTTACTTCTTGTAAAATATATATTAAAAAAAAATGTTTTCCTTCAAAAAGGACTAAACATTCTATTTCTTTCATTATATTTTATGATAACTCATACGATATAAATATCTTATTCTTTTTTTTAAAAAAAAACTCCTGGATAAGCTTATAAATAATGCATCACAAAATTTTTTAGACGGCAAATAGTATTCTGTTTAAGCTTCCAGCATAATGTCCGTATTGTTCTTTTATGAGTTAGAACAGTCCTCCGGTTAAGCATAAATAAAGCTGTATTATAATTTAAACATATTTTATTTCGTAGTATATCCATCTCTATTGTGTAGTTTAGGTAAAACTTCAGATAACATACTCCTGGCAAGTAACTTTTAAAAAACTAGAAAATCATTTCCACGAAGTTTCTAAATATATATATATTTTTTTTAAACTCTCTTTTGCAAAATACTTTTTAAATATTATCAATTAGTTTCTGCAAATAAAACTATAAGAAAGTACTAAAAAAAATTGACTAAAATAAAAATTTTAAAGTACTATCTCTTTGATAGTTACTAATATACCTTTCTCTGGATTCAATCCATTATTAATCTCCTCCTATACCCCCATGCAATTCATATTTATAGTCTGTAAGAATATCTCATTTGATTGGTTGATTCTTACTTTAACTTGAGAACAAATTTACATATTTTCAGTTTATAGCAGAATTATATTTGAAAATAAAAAATTATGATGTAATGAACTTAAAATATTATTTAAAATATTACTTTTAAATAAATTATTATTTTATTAAAACTATTTAAACATTTAAAATAACTTTTAAAACAATTTTAATAACTTATTCCATTTATCTATTTTTATTTAAACAAAATATTTAATTTTTTTATTAACTGTATTCGTCTTTATTACATCATTTAAACATGTTATACGATAGTTAACTTAATATTTAATATTATTTGCTAGGTGACAATTCCATCCAATTCTATAATATAACTTTTAAAATATTTTAAACTTTGTTATTAATTCAAACAAGCGTGTGTGTGAAAGTATATAGTATACAAGTCACATGATTAATAACTTTGACAGAAGATTTTCAATCTATTTCTCTGCCCAGATTTATAAAATTGATACACTTATTATATTATATAAAATAATTATAAAAAAATTTGGAAGAACAATTTAGAAAATATAGAATTAAATACAATTCTCACCATCATAAAGTTTATATTTAAAATGTACTATATTAATTTTGACTATTAAATATGATTATAAATTTAAACATAGCATTTATTAACTATAAGTTTTAAACTATTAAAATCGAATTTTTTAAATATACTTTTAATAATTATAGCTGTGTTATTTAATATGGCCAGCTTTTACAACCATATGCAACAATATTTTAAGCTTTACATAACTATTTTTAAATGATTCGTTATAATTTTATATACTACGTATTTTCTTTAGCTTCAAATTGTACTTTAAAAATATAATCGACAAACTATAATTAATGTATTAAAAGAACATATTCTAAAATTTAAAATTTTTTAGTAATTGACTGAGATGGACTATTACTGGCCTATAGAAAAGGGCCCAATATGAAGATAATATTTCTTTCCATTCACCTCCATTGCTTAACAAACTGTTAAATAACTCTAAGAATAAGATCTCCAAAGAGACTTCACATTAGACAGTCTATAGGATCAAATGCTCTGACCCTATTTGTTTAAAAGCATACTACAGGGGAACCTGCACCAACTTGATCACCAGATTTGCTCAACACAGTTATTTCTAATTGAGTTTTGAATAAATTCTTTCTTTAAAAGTCTGCCTTCTGTCTTATTGGTTTTTTAAAAAGTGAGGAGGGAAGGTAAGGGTAAATTAACTGCATATATTACCAATTTCAAACAAGTCTTTGGAAATTTTGATGATTTTAAAAAGTAGTATTTTTCCTTTCTTATTATTGGCTTCTTTTTTTTTTTTTTAAAAAAAAGGGATGTCTATTATCTAATTCAAACAACTTGTTTTGATTTCTAATTGAGTGTTAGGAATATTTTGTCTTTAAAAATTTGTCTTAATTTTTATTGGCTTTTTAAAAAGTGAGGAGAGGGGGAGAGAGGTAGAAGTGGAGGGAAAGTAATAATTTTGTGGACTTTAATCCCATGACATTACAAAACCAATCAAATTTTCCAAATAAAAATAACTGGCTGATTATAAAACAACAAAAAAGCTTAATATAACAACTTTTTAAATAGATTTGGATTTTTGTTTAAATTAAAAAATAAAAGAACAATTTAAATAAAAAACAGGACTATTGTATTTTGAGAAACCTTTTAAATCAACAACTAAGTTTATTTTGAGATTTATTTCTAACAAATTAAAGAAAAATTATTTTTTAATAATATGATGGGAAAATTCTCCACACAGTAGTGCCACCATATGCCAACTAGCATAATCAATGGATGCCAGAAGACTTGTGCATAAAATCCCCATCTAGTGTACAAGCCTTTCTGGCATCCATTGATTACTTTGGTTGGCACAGGGTGGCACTACTGTATCGAGAGTTTTGCCTGTTTAATAACAGTTATGTGCTAGCATAAGAGATGGTGATCATGTGATGATGGGAAAATGTTTCCTTTTTTTCAACTTTGCCATTTTTTCTTTTAATTCACATTGAATTTAAAAAAAAAATAAAAGTTGGGCAAAAGAAAATCTGTCAATGAAAACTAATTCTATGAGATTTTAGATTACACAGTGAATTTATAAATTTAGTCATAATAGTATTTACTACTATAAATCCCAAACTCACTTGAAAAAGAATTTTTTTACAGTCAAAAAAAAAATAAAATTTCCAAACTGATATTTCCCCCCATTATAAATAAGAAAATGGGTACACCTGGGTCTCGTTTTATGCGGATTATTTTAATGCAATTTTGAAGTTATGTGATTCATGTTTCTTCTTAATATCTTTCATATTTCACTATATTTATTAGATATCAAAAAATTTAAATTATTAATAACTTATTTTCACTTGAAATACTTTTTTTTATTTCAAAAATATAACGTTATATTAGCAGCTAACGTGAATATGGCTGAAGCTGTATGTAAATAATCTATTTATACTAATGAGTAAATAATAATAATAGATTTATACTTACATGTAAAAATATCGCAATAAATATTCATAAAATTTAAACTTTTAAAGCATATTTTGTTATTTGTTATATATAACAGAAATAAATAATCTTTCAGATTTTTAAAATAAAAAAGATTTTATAAACTGAAAATAATCTTTCTAATGATAATGTATAATCTTTTTGTTTTGATTACATCTCATTTTTTTAATATAGAAACAGAAAACCATTAACACAGCACAAGACTGAAAATGACGCTAGTTGTACATCACATCACGAATAAAAATAAAGTGGCTAACAGGTTTCTCTGGGCATAATTGCTGAGAGATTCTTGATTTCATTTAAGGAGAAGCCACAATATATCACATCACATCGAATCTGATTTTTTATCAGTTTACAAATGAACGCTAGTGATAATAATTAAAATATGTATGAAAAATGTAAAATTAAATACTGTACTTAATAAAAAAAGTTTGTCTTGTATTATTTTTTTTCAAATATTTGAAATTTTTTATTAGTCATACTTTATTTGCTTATTTTTTTTATTGTGAATTTTAAAGTAATTTTTCCTTGTTGCTTTGCTTTTATGCAAATTCTGAAAAATACAACCCCTATCCCCCATTTTTCAAGGTAAATTAAGTCTATTTTTGTGCGATTTTTTTGTAATGCGGGATTTCTGTGGAACCTATCTACCGCATAAAACAAGACCCAGGTGTATTTGAAATTAATCTACATTTTGTAAACTGCATATTTTTGTTTCCCCCTGTGCCCATATGATCTCATCTCTCTCCCCTTCCTCCACCCCTCTTCATTAAATCCAGTAAGAAATTGAAAAGAGAAATAAAATTTTTCCAAAAACAAGACCTCAATACAATGAATTTATAAATTTAGTTATAGTAGCATTACCACTAGAAAAGATAGCCATTTTTGCCAAAAAATCTACAATTTTTCAATTAGTTATCCCAGTGTTTAAAAACTCAAAGAAAAAATTCAAATGTAGATAACCAATTAGATTAGTAACATATTATCTCTATAGCAATGTAGAAAATGGCTTCATCTTTCAGTGGGTTATTTAAAAACTATTTCATTTTTTTAATTGAGCTATAATTTATTATTACTGTATATCTTATTAAAATAACTTAATGGTTTATTTTGAGAGTTTTTAAAAAGCTTGAGTCATTAAAATAGGCAAAACTCTCTATACATATTGCCATTCAGTGTAAGCCCGAGTAATCAATGGATGCCAGAAGGCTTGTGCATAAAATTCCCATCTAGTGCCTACTCATCCAATATCCCCAGACTAGTTTCTAGCTTGTAGTCTTTGTCAGTGAGGAGCCTTGGATCTGAGGGCACTGCATCTAGTAGAGAATTGTGCCTGTTTTAATAACAGTTAAGAGAAAGCATAAGAAATAGTGATCACTATAAATTCATCAATACTCCTTCAACACTTTAAGCAAATAACTTTATTTATATATTTTACAGTTTCGACTGTACTAGCAGTCTTCATCAGAACTACAACATAAAAAATTAGACAAATATTATATCAATACAACCAAAATTATTATTCTTCATATTTCCATATAAAAGTAAAATAAAACAAAATAATATAAAGCAAAAACAACTCAATCCAAACCCTTTCAACCAAAATCCTCCCAAACCTTTCAAAAACCCAACACATAAAAATTAAACTACAAAAAATATAATATTAAAATATATATATAATAATAATAACAAACTAATAATAAAAAATAACAATAAAAAAAAAAAAATAACAATAAAAAAAAAATAACAAAACATTTTAAAATCATTTTTAAATTATTCTTCAAATTGACAAACAAATAAATGTATTAAAACAATTCAAATTTTATCATCAAACCATTAAAAACAAAACCCTTAAAACCCATTAAACCAATCTAAAATTTAATATCAAAAATTATCATTTTTATCATAACTAATTACATATATAAGACCAAAAACCCAAATACCAAAAAAACAAAAATTAAAATATAAACTTAAAAATAAAAATAAAAATAAAAAATAAAAAATTAAAAATCAAAAAATTAAAAATCAAAAAACAAAAAACAAAATATTAAAAATCAATAAACAAAATATTAAAAATCATATACCAATATTCTAATAAAATCAAAAAACAAAATATTAAAACTCAAAAACCAATATACTAAAATAATTTCCCCCCTTTTTTTATACACTCCCATTTCCACACTACTTACTTCATTCTACACCTTCATACCTTCCCCTTAATTCCCTTCCTCATATATATCCTAATACTCCCTACCATTTTTTCCTATTTAACTACCATCTTACAATATTTAATATCAATACAAACTTAACTATGTTACCTTAACATTCCTTCTACCTTCACCTTTCCACCATCTTTTTTTATTAACCACTTCTCAACTTCCTCTCTTTTCCCATCAACTAACTCCCCCTATTAACCAATTCTACTACTAAATTACTTTAACTTTTAATTCTTTATTAACCACTTCTCAACTTCCTTCTCTTTCCCCATCACCTAGCTCCCTCTATTAACCACTTCTATTATTTAATTACCCCAAACTTTAATTCTTTACCCTATCAACCTTTATATTTCCCTTCACTTATTCTAAACTTTCTTACTATTTAATTTCACACTACCAAAGTCCTTATCCCTTTCTCTCTATTAATACTAGGCCTTATCCTCTCAATTAACAATGACTCTCTTATCTTCCTGTCCCTTCTACTATTTGCAAAACTAATTATTTTTATACTTTCCTTCTCCAAATCATGCCCTGTCTCCATCATATGCACAAATACTGGTGAACTTTTTTCATACCTATGCTGCCTTAACCTTGTATATATAGAGTTCTTTGTCTCACCCACATAGTTACTTCTAACCCCCTTATCCCTACACTTCTTACACTCTATCATATAAACCCCATTAACATAATTCCTTTCTTCATCTATATATTTATTATCCAAAACCTTCATCAAATTTTTTCTCTTCTTATTGACTATTCTGTATCCCACATCATTTCTATATTTTACATTAAGCTTTTCAATTATACCATTAATCTCCCTAACTATTCTATAATCATGTACCCTTATTCCTATATATTTGTTTTTCCTACCCCTTTCAATTACTCTTCTCTCATTCTCTCCTGCCTTTCTACATTTCCTTTCTACACTTTCAATACTCCTTTTTATTATCTTTTCTGGATAATCACTATCCCTAAACTCCTTAAATATCATATTTATTTCCTTTTCATAATCCTCTCTATCTTCACAATAATTATGTGCTCTAAACACTCTTGATGTTATAGCATTAATTTTAAATTGCTGATCTACATCAGACTCATTTGATGTTTATTGGCTTAAAGTTTGAGTCATCAGACATGAACTGATTTGGGATATGATTTATGAACCTGGAGCTCCAGAGTTTCTTACTTCATCACTGTACCAAATCATACAAGGCATAACTTAGTGAAATTGGTTAACTCAAAACATTATTTAATTTGAAATTATGCTATCTCCTATATGAAATTTATACATTTCATATACATGCCCATCATTAATCAACAATTAATCAGCTAATTTCCATGTTATGTATGCAGTGCGAATTTGATCATGTGATTTCTCTCTCTTTTTATTTATTATTGTATTGCCTGTTATACTTTTATTAGTTATTTTTGTTGATGTTTTAATATGTACATTTTAAAAATTTAAATGATATAAGTATGTATTGTAACCTATACAAAGTGGAAAATAAAATTGCATAAGATAAGCTTAGTGGGGATTCAAATATGCCATATGCCACAATAAATAAGAGAAAAATGGTAAATAATTGGAATAATTATCATTAAGGTAAAAAACAACATTAATGACTTGAGAGAAAGATAATTCTTATACTATTAGCAAAATCACACTTTTCTTTATTTTGCTGAATATCCTATAAATACAATTTATCCAAACCATTTCTACCACTTTTTAGAAAAACTCTTTATATATATATATTGTAACATAATTAAAGGTCGCTCAAATAATTATTTAAAGGAGTCCATAGAATGATCATAAGTAAAGGTTCAAAATATAACACTATCAAGAATTATTATAGCAAATTATTATAGCAGTGTATTATAACTCAGGTATACAGGCAGTAGATCTTATCCCATTTCATTTCTTGGTTTGATGTTAAGTGCATGTTTAAACAAATACTAAGTGAATATGGTCTAGCAGGGCGCCACTAGATTATCTGAATCTAGACACGGTTATATCTGATAACCTTTCACATGTACCAGGTTTGAATCCCTTCTTGGTACTTTATTTCTAATAAAATGGGAGATTTTGCTTTTTTGAGCCATATCACTATATGCACTAATATTTAGGTTAAAGTAAAACATCTATAAACCAAAGTGGAGTATACTAGACATAAATCATTTCTCAGATCTTAACATAACAAATGTGTTTCAATACTTTTATAAGTTTACTAGCTCAGATTATATATAACTAATTTAGGATGGCAATTCACTCATCCTTGCATGAAATAGATGATGGGATGTGGTTATAATAATACTAAGAAATCACTAAATATTATAAAATCAATATTTATTTATGGCCTTTAAACAGTTAAACAGCTCATTAATTAAAACGTTGATGACGATGATGATGATGATAATAATAACAATAATGACAAGGGTTTCAACTACAGCTCTAGGACTAAGCCTAAACATAAAACTAAATTTTATAAAGAAATTCATAATTATTGCTTAATTTTAGCATACTTACTTATATCTTAAATAACTAATATTCAACCAGTGATGATGAATAATCACACTTAACAAAGACTACACTTAATGAAATATATACACCTCGTTTAATAAAACAAACTAATATTTATTACTACATTTCTAACATATACATAAAAATTTCTAGATAAATATGAAAATTGACATGAATAATAATAATAATAATTGATTATATAACAATCCTCAGATTAATTTTAAGTTCTTCCCCCTTTCCCTTCAAATGTATTTTGTATTAAGTTGGACGTCACATTGACCATGATTTTCACTCCATGAGAAAAGTATTTCAAAAAAAAAATATTATCTGCTCATTAGCACACATACTTTAAAAATCTAACATGTAAATAGAATGTAAAAAAAAATGTTAATAGAATTGAAAGAGCAAGTTTTAGAAACAAGTTTTAAATTATTTTCTCCCCCGCTCTTCTACCTCTGAAATGCTATACTTAACTTGAAACAAAATAATCTAATATTCTAATACTACTCCTTATTTCACATTCACTCACAATTATACACATATAAAAATATTATTATGTATGTGCATATTTTATCCCATAATAACAAAATATTATTTAAAACCAAAATAATAATAATATATTAGTTAAAACTAAAATCATAATACCAAAAAAAAAATTTGTTTTACACATTAATATTTTTCATAACTGTAAAATTAATAAACAAATAATTTTCATACATTCAAGATCATTTATGAAGCTCAAAGTTATTATTAGTAAGACATTCTTGTTTTAATCGATCTGAATAGTCTTTAAAGGTTCTTTAAATAAAATATACCACTTTATTGCTAAAATGTTTCTTAAGACTGATATCATAAAGAAAATAGATATAAAAAGTCATATTACCGATCTTTTGTTTGTGGCGAATTTCCAAGGGTTCAAACTTGTCTTGTATAAGGTTTATATTTCTGCAGCTACCATTTCCGTCTTACTGGGAACAATCTCTTTCTTGAGGTGTATAACTATTTGATGATGGTGACTCTATTGAGGTTATTTGCTTTAGTGGATAATTTGGAAATCATTATATTAATTTTTCTTCTCTTCCTGTCAAGCATGTGGATGAAATACAGTTGTTTTCACATTTGTAAATTTTCTTGAGTTTAAAATCAGTTGTTGTAACAATTAATTGGACTTGATGATTAATATTTATCAGTAGATTAATTCATCTTCTTTGAATGCAGGTGAATGCTTTCTATTGAGGTTATTTGCTTTAGTGGATAATTTGGAAATCATATTAATTTTTCTTCTCTTCCTGTCAAGCATGTGGATGAAACACAGCAGTTGTTTTCACATTTGTAAATTTTCTTGAGTTTAAAATCAGTTGTTGTAACAATTAATTGGACTTGATGATTAATATTTATCAGTAGATTAATTCATCTTCTTTGAATGCAGGTGAATGCTTTCTTCCTTCTATTAAAAACATCTTATTTCTCTGGTCAGTTGAAAGGTGTAGAATATTATTTTAGACACATCTTTTCTTTTCTATGTGATGTGCAGCTTCCTCCAGATGGTCAGCAAATGGGACATATATATATATAATTTTTCTAGCCAGACATTTCTTATATTTTCAGCATTCAATTGGATAGTTTAATAATCTGAATCATAAACAATAATCCTAATAATAATTCAAGACAGCTTTTTATATCCAATTTTTAGCTACCTTAACCAATCAGAGATAGCATCACTTGCTATTTTTGGACAAATTTGTTTTAATTAGATCTCTAATTTATTTTCAACTAAATTATTTTTCAACTGAAAAGTTTAATCCTTTTTCCAGACACTTTTGTTTAAAAAAAAAATAGACTCAATCCTTATTTCCTTTCTTTTCTTTTTTTTTTCTTTTTAACATCCAGGTAACACTTCAAATCTTTGAGCTTCCTTCTTTAGATCTTGAGATAAGACAATTTCAAAATTTAGAGCTCTGACCCATTATAAGCTTCCAAAGTGAAACAATCATTTACAAAAAAAATTGCTACAAAGATCGATATCTGATTAAACAGATTTCCTCTTTTAACAAAAAATTGTACAAAAAAAAATAATTTGACAGATTTAATACTTCCTTTTCTTTCAATATTTAGGAAATGTAAATTTTTGTATGTAATGTACACACATCCTTCATTCTTTCAAATCATTCATAAACTAACCTTAAATACTATGATTGCTAGCTTAGTAATTATAACCCAATTATTTAATTAAGTCTGTAACTTTAAATCCCAATTATAATTAAAGAAAAGCAAAATAAAAGTATAGAATAAAATATTAGAATTGATCAAGCATAGGTTAGTTTTAAAGAAAGTTAAAATGTTGAATATTTGAAATATAAAACAATTAAATAATTTACACATACATTGCCTATATGTATGCATTATAACTTTGCTTTTTAACATAAAATTTAAATATTAAATAGTTTAAATGTGTGTATTACCTTTCTATCAACACACAAACAAGTAAAGCATGTAATTGTTGACCCATTCTTTCTCTGTTTAAAGCTTTTAGAACTGGACCTTGTAGGGTTTGAACTTGGATGCCCTACAGCTTCATTTATGATTATATAAAAATGTGATGATGATTTTTGGTTTACCTTTTCTACATGCACATTACTATAAATTTAGCTAGTGACTAAATTGTAATGGCACAATATATATACATTTCAATTGTCCTGCAGTCTTCTTCAGAGCCAATTCACTTTAATCTTAAGAGATTAAAGTGAATTGGTTCTGAAAAAGACTGCAGGACAGTTGAAATGTAAGTATATGTATATATGTACAAATAAAAAGTTTTGCTAAAAAGTGTTTGAAGTTGTTTGGATAAATTGTAATTTTCATACTCTTATAAAAGTAAAGATTCTTAATATTGGAAGCATATATCATTAACAATTACACTAAAATTCTTCTCTTCACATCTACTACTATTACATGTCTTATCAATCTTTTAAGCATCCTACTGCCATTATCAGAGGAGACACTTGATTTATAAAATATGAATATGTTTTCTTAAATATTTGTCACAATATCTTATTTAGAAATAATTTCTTCTTTAGTAAAATTATTTCTTTAATATGATAGTTTATAAATAAATTGGGTATCTCAGGGTAAATATGACTAAATATAATGATGATAAAATAAATTTTCTTTTAATTCTTACAGATTGTTTAGCAAAGAATAAAATCCTAGTAACAAGAACTGTGAACTACGCTCTTACTCCTACGTCTTCCATATTTATGATGATAATAATAATATTAATATTTTAAATAAACACGACAAACTCTTAATTTAAAAATAATAAAAAAATCTACTAGGAGAACATTCAGTTATTAAGAATGGATGAGATTTTATGCTTATTCTAAATATTGCATTAATGAACCTACTTTAAACATTTCTGAACTTGTTTTTAAGCTTGCATTTTATGATCACTAGTTGGAGCTTACCAATAGCTCTAAACAAGCTTTGTTTTTATAAGTGCCGAAAGAGATAGAATTTAAAATCTTTTTATCATTATCCCCACCTCCAGACCAGATGGTTTCGAGCTTATGGCTCATATCAGTGGAGGGCAGAATAGAGATTTTAAATTCTATCTCTTTCGGCACTTATAAACACAAAGCTTGTTTAGAGCTATTGGTAAGCTCCATCTAGTGATCATATATATATATGTAAAAATAATTTAAAATCAACATAGTAATCTTTAATAAACAAAAAAAATTGACTAAAGTGATCTTGAATGATAAATATGCAATTACGATCCTTTATTAAGAAAATCATCTTTTTCTTAGAGGTAATTATAATATCTTAGATGCAGTTTTAATAAAGTGACTCTTACATCAAAATTTTAATACCCATGTACTCTTAATGCATAAAGATTTAAAGGAATTTCTAATACTCTTATGTTGTTATTAGATTTCTAAATAATGAGTGGATGATGTTGAAAAATAACTATAAGAAAATTTAATTAACAATAAAACAATATTTATTTTCACATTAAACAGAGAACAAACAATAAATCTGACATATCTTTAAATGTCATTACCTTCTACTGTTAAGCTTTTTTATATATTAAAAAAATTACACCAGCAAATACTTATTAATTAATAGAACTTCATTAATTTTAAGTAACATTATTAGATACTGTCAGAAAATTTTCAAAATGATCTATTTGATTTTTAAGGATTCTCAATGATCCATTTTTTATGGTGATGATGGAATCTTCCTGTTCATCTTATTTCATATTAAATTCTCTTTCTTTTACTTTCAACCTTTCTAATTTTTGCACACTTTTCTAATAAATTAAAATGTTTCATAATATGGCTAGAATTAATATTCTTTTAATCTTGTTTTTTTTTTTTATACTCCAAATGAAAATTCAGAAATTATCTGATTGAGAATCCATTAAAGACTATCACTATTGGCTATTTAGTGATGGCTTTAGCAGGATTTCTTTTTATTTACTTAAAAAATTTTGAAGTTACATGTAAATTAAAATCTGCATTAATCATTATACTATAAAAATGTGGTGGATTGTGGATGGAGCTCAAGTTCTGTGGATTATGACTTCTGCTCTATTATTTGGGATGCTTGAATTTCTTATGAACTCTGAGAAATATACCTTTCAATTACTTATTGTATATTATTGCACTACTAAGTCTTTATTTATATATCATTAAAAACCAGTCAACATTTAACACATGCAGTATCAATAACAATCAACAATTTTAAACTGTTGTCAAGGCAACCTCCTTTTAACAATAAAGGTGGAATCCCTTTATATATATATAAACTTAGTATCAATTATTTAAAAATCAATTTACATTAAAATATATAGACTGCTTTAGGTTTGTTCTCTGGCGGTTGTTGTTTTGGATAACTCTAATTAAAGGAATCTAAAATACAGTAAAAGTTGGTCCATTTTCTTAATGTAAAAAATTATTGAACATGGCAGTTAGAGGGCAGTTCAGTTATTATTTAAAGTGGACTTGGTAATTTTCATATGATATTATCATTACAAATATATATATAGTTGTGTGTGTAAAATGTTATTTATAATTACAAATATATGTGCGTGTGTAAATATAATATACAATGTAGGATTTTAAACTTCTAGATACTAAATGTAGATTATATTTTAAAAATGTTAAATATAGATTCAGTGAGTATGCATATCTACTTTATATATACTGTATATGCAGTGTATGCTAATGTAGTATTTTAAATATCAAAGTAATAACTAGCATTGATTAGTAAATAAGACAAATCGTTAAGCATGTTTAAGTTAAAATATTTCATCAATTTATATACGTTTATATAATCATTTAGTTTATTATAGTAATGTAAATGGTTCATTATTTCTTAATAATAATATATTACTGTAGCAAGAATAGCTTATATAAACCTATATTTAATTTCTAAATTGTTTTACGTAATGAAAAAAAACCCATTTGACTGCTTGGTTTATAAAAAAAATATAAAATCAACAAAATAATCGATATTAAGTTAAAAATAGATAAAAGTGGGGTTCAGTAAATAGAAAAATACATTGAAGTTACTGTTATTAACTTTAACAGATGTTACTTGTAATAAGAGCAGAGCGGGCTTTGTTTGCAGTGACTAGGTTGAGTTAATAGAAGATTGATTTAACTATTCTTTCAGGTGTCGAAAATCACATAATTTAAAACAAAATTATATAAAGAAGTATTGTTTATATAAATAGCATATTGCCTATAAATGCAGATGCATGTTTTTAAATAAGTTTATATAAATATTTTTAAAAGACCTAATCATCATCAGAGATTGTATAGTCATTGGTTTATATACTTTGAACCTTAATAAAAATGATGATAACCTCCAATGTTTAATAAAAGCAAAAGAAAGTAACTCTTAAATAATTCACTATAGAAAACAAGATCTCTAGCATTTCTCTCAAGTGCGAAAAGCAGACATTCACTAATTTTAAAATGGAGTTATTGATAGAGAGTTTATAAGAAGTTTGAGAGCGCTGAATTCGATCCTAGGAGCATACACTCCAGAATCTGACATTCCATTACTGCCTAAACCATACAAAGCCAGCATTCACTTATTAAACTAGTTAAACGTATAATTATTAAGGATTTTTTTAAATATTTCCCCCTTTATTACTTTGCCACCTACCAACTCCATAGACTATTGTGGATAGCTATTACCGAATTAATCCATTTGTTGATTTTAAAAAAAGTACAAAAATAATAATGAGATTTTGAGATATTAAAAAAAAGAAAGATAGATTTGCTTATCCAAAATATGTTTTTGTAGAAAAGAGTAACAGTTTTCTGCAATAAAAAAATAAATAAAGAAATTTTATCTGCTGTATATGAATTGGTCATTAATAATTTTTATTAGTCATTCATTAGTCTAGAGATTATCCAATAATGAATAATATTTCGGTAGTCTTATAATCTCTAGTTTAATGAATGACTAATACAAATTATTAATATGCTTTCATTAAGAAAATTGGGTCAAAGGTGTGAGGACAGCACATTTGACATATCAATTAAACTGTAGTAATTTGCTATCTACACACACACACACACACACACAAATAATAATGATAAAGATATGAAATTGTGGGGTCTGGGTTAATCGATGAATGCGGGTTCAGCATGAAATATGCATCTTAGGAATCATTTTTATTTACATGTCTTTGGTTTTTTCTGCATATCTTTAGTCATATGTTTATAATTACATTCCTCCATAAGATTCCTACCTTGTTTGAGAATGGTGTAAAGAAAATTACACTACAGAAATATTATTCATGACGGGGTGAATTGCTCATGCTTTAAACATAAACTAGAAGGTTAAGCACATTGTTTCATATTGGTGTATCATTAACCTGATTTGTGCATTGAAAGTGCCAATCACAAATGTTCACTGAAATATAACTAAAATGTTTTGCTATGAACTATAACTATTTGCATATCTCAAAAAGAGTTTAAATGAAACTATATGAATTAATTTCATCGACTATAAAAGTCCCAAACAATCGCCAAGAGAATCAATTCAATACTAAATAAACACAGGTTTAACATATTTATTATCTATAGTTTAAAAACTATTATTAAGAAAATCACACAAGCAAATATAAACCTATTATTATAAAGTGCTGAAAACTATAAAATTATTCAAATGGAAGTCAATCTCCGATAATGCACTATTTCTTAAATATAAATCTACGCGCACTCTCCAGCCGGTAAGAATTCAAAAACTTAAGTGAATCACTTAACTTTAGAGCATACATTCTATATACTCTAACTCTTACAGACTATGCTAAAATCAGGGTTTGAGTCTATTGTGTGCCTGATGTTATAATCAAATATTCAGTTGTACAAATCTATTTAACCCATCGCAGTAGAAAGACAGGGTCTCATTTTTAACCATCTACAATTAGACAAACATGACTTGTAAATGTAAACCTATTATTATAGAGCACTAAAAACTTTGAAATTATTCAAACGGAAGTCAATCTCCGATAATGCATTTCTTAAATATTATAAATCTACACGCACTCTCCCGCCAATAAGAACTTAAGTTTTTGAAACTCTTACCGTTGGGAGAGTGCACGTAGATTTATAATATTTAAGAAATAGCTCATTATCGGAGATTATCTTCAGTTTGAATAATTACAAGCAAATATATTATATTTTGGTCTAAAACTTTTTTGAAATATTATTAAAAACTAAGTGTTTGGTTGGAAAGTAGTTGCTTCATTTTTATACAAATAAAATATTGAGCCCCCCCCCTCCCATAAATGTCATTTTGTTTTCGCAATTTTTTTTAATATATAAGTAAACTTCTGTTGTCATCATCATTGTCAACCATTATCAATCCACTGGAGGTTGAAGGTCTCTCCAAGTTCAATCTATCTTCTCTGATCTCTAGCCTCTCTTTTTCAAATCACCTCTGCACATTTCATTATTTCATCCATCCATTACACAGGTGTTTTCTTTCCAGGTCTTTTACAATCTCTTGGAATCCAGTTTACTCTTTTAATTATCCATCTATTATCATCTCTTTTAGCAATATTTCCAGACCAACTCCACTTAAGTCTCTTAATTTGTTCAATGATGTCATTAACATTTTTTTATTTTCTCACCCATGTATTTAGTTTTTGATTTCTTGTTACTCCTAACATAATCTCTCCATACTTCATTGAGTGTTTTGAAGTCTCTGTATTGTTCTTCTGTTTAGTGTCCAAGTCTCAGATCCATAACTGAAAACTGGTAACATTTATAAAAAATCTTCCTTTTCAAACACATAGGCATATTTCCTTTTAATATTAAATTATTTCTACCAAAATCACTCCAATAAAGTTTAATTTTGTGATTAATTTTATCCATTATGTTTCCATCTGGAGTAATATCTGACCACTGTCTTTATAATTGTTAACTTCGTCTAACTCATCATTATCAATCTTTATTTTCATCCTTTGGGAAAATCCATTAGACATTATTTTAACATTTTTAACATTTATTTTTAGTTCTATTGTCTTACTTTCATCTGATAACTCTTGCAACATTTCCTGAAGCACTGAAGCATTATTTGCGAAAACAACTACATCATCTGCAAAAATCTAAATGACTTTAAATAATCTCCATTTATTTTTATTCCTTTAACTTCCCATTTTAAACGAGAAAATATTTCTTACAGCACTGCTGCAAAAAGTTTTGGAGATATGGAGTCACCATGTCTTACACCCGTCTCAATGTTAATCTTCTTAGTATCATAATGTAATCTAATTGTTGCTGTTGCATTTTTATAAATATTCTTCATAATATGACAATATCCTGCATCTATACCTTGATAATCCAATGCTTTAATCACTGAAAAAATGATTACAGAATCAAATGACTTTGCATAATCTACTAATCCAAAGTATAATGACAACTCATATTCATTTGTCCTTTCTATAACTTCTCTCAATACCTAGATATGATCTACTGTAGTAAAACCACTTTTAAATCCAGCTTGTTCTTTTGATTGGTTGAAATCCAAAGTTCTCTATAGATGATTTGTAATTATCATGGCAAAATTTTGTGCAAAACTGATAAAAGACTGATAGGTCTGTAATTTCTAATATTTTCTTTATCTCTTCTTTTAAAGATTAATATTAATACCACATTCTTCCAATTATCTGGTACATCTGTATCATTTAGATATTTGGTATATAACTTTGCCAAATATTTTTCTATTTCTTTACCTGTATTCTTTTAAAGTATCAATTATAATTCCATAATTATCTGGAGGTTTTTCTTTTTTCATAAATTTAATTGCATGCTTCACTTCTTTATTTAAAACGCTGAACAATTCAAAAGATATAATAGTTCTAGGAGGTACTTGTTCTTTATTACTATATAATTTTTGATAGAACTCTTCTACGCATTTCATGATGTCATTTGTCTTTTTAGTAATAGTTCCATATTGCAGATGTAAGTTTTCTACCATTACAAAAATGTTGTTTTATAACTTTTGAAACTTATTCTCTTTTATAGCTTTTCTTAATAGATTATACTTTCTTATATCATTATCATGCCACTTTATAAAATTTGAGATATTCAATCCTTCTTAATGCATGATTTTTGTACATTATCATAATCCTTCCTATAGTCTCAGTAGAAATTTTACTGGTCAATTGCTGCTTTTTGCTACCAGCTATCTTTGTTGGAGGTTATTTTCTTCCAT
The DNA here is from genome assembly GCA_028023455.1 of Epiperipatus broadwayi. NCBI lineage: Eukaryota > Metazoa > Onychophora > Udeonychophora > Euonychophora > Peripatidae > Epiperipatus > Epiperipatus broadwayi. The sequence continues at coordinate 13,398,669 of JAQFVV010000010.1, read as the reverse complement.
TATTAAATAAACATGTTATAGTTTTTGGATAACCAGCTATTCTATACAACTTTGGTTTCATTCATAGATTTGTCCTCATGCCAATAAACAAAACAACACTGAGTGATAGCATTTTATTAATATTGTAAACAGCATAAATCAGAGACAAAAAAATACAAAAACATCATATAATTGAACATTTAAACATTGAATAATGGCCATGTAGCTCACAAGTTTTATTGTTTTACATTAATTTCATTTTCCTTAGATCATCTCACCAAGAAACAAAAAAATCCCCACTGAAATTGGTTGTTGAGATTACTTTATATTATTTCTCATGATCTATAGTCTTTCAAAGATCATTGCACCTTATTAAAGACTCAAGAATATATTCATTAAAGTCCATACATTTATATATATAGCTTGCTTAGTATTATTTTTGTTATATTGTTTCTATTTTGTTAGTAAACACATTTGAATGTCATCTATGATTATTGATGCTTTCTTATACTATAAGAAAGAAAGAATGAATGTTACTGGCATGAATGTGAGATAGCAATTCTTGGTGAATAATCCTCTATGGCTATTAATTTTCTTCTTCTTGTTGAATATCACATGAATCAGCATTCTGATTTTGTCAAGTCATGGGCATTCAGAAAAAATATATGATTGTGTTGCAATCTCTTTATGACAAAAAATACACTTTCATCAATATTTGTGTGCCCTCTTATGAATCTGAATAAATATAATATACGTAAGGATTCTCAATTTAGTTTTATTAACACCTCAAAATATTTTGGTCATAGTGACCAGAATTTAAATTTGTGACATAGTTGTTTGTTGATGATCTTTGATATGGATTTCATTTCATATTGGAAAGGGATCGGATAGAGCAATGACTGCATTTTCCAGTATTTATACTTAAATGGAACAGAGAGAGGCAGAAGTAAAGGTTTTGAGTAGATAATAAAGGTTTAAGAAGATGTTCCCATTATTTTAGGTTTGGTGATAGTTGGTCAGTAGATATAATTTTACAGGTGATATTTAGATTCCAAAAAGTTTTGCACACAATAACGATTATAATATTTGCATCAACATTTTTTTATCTATTCATCACTTGATCAGATGTTTAAGCACCAAAGTGAAAACTTTATTCATTTTATCAGAATGATCCCTCTCCATCCTGTTTATTTATGACAAGATATTGATTCAGAAAGCCTGCCAGGTTTACATTAGGGCCACTGTTCAGATTTTAATTGGTTAAGCAATTTTCCATCAGTTATACAACAAGTTATTAATCCAAAAATAACTAATAAACATATCAAACGGAATTAAAGTCAAATGAAAATAAGATTATAAATTATTAATATAGTTTAAAAAAATTAATAATTTTTATACTGATAATTTATTGTTTACTAATATTTCCATTTACTATTGCATTTTTTTAGTTTCATTTGTTTTCTTTTTTTTTTCCATTCAATTTTTACATTTATATTTAATTTTTTCAAATAATTTAGAATCATAAATCTTTAATAATGACCATAAAATGTGGTCGAAAGGTAAAATTAAATTTTTATAAAAAAACTATTAACTTATATAAAATAAGTGAAAGCTTTTTTTATAAAAAAAAGTAGAAAAAAATGTTTTTTATAAGATGCTAAACAATTAAATTATTTTTAAAATTTGTTTAAACCACATGTATTAACATAAATTCATTTTTTTATTGTTAAAGTGTATCTATAAAATTTTGTTGTATTTTAAATTTAAAATAGATATACCTTGTTGGGTCTGTTCATTGATTTATTTTCACCAACACCACATGATCACCATTTCCTATTCTTGCACAAAGTGTTAAAAGAGAGGCAAATTTCTCTATATAGTAGTAACTGCATTGCTTTTAGATCCAAAGCTTCTAACTGATGAAAATCACAAGCTAGAAACTACTATGGAGATATTGGATAAGAAGGAAATAGATAGGGGTTTTATGCACAAACTTTCTTGCATTCATTATTCTGGCTTGCACTAGGTGGCACTACTGTATGAAGAATTTAGCCTCTGCTTTGACTTGTTTCTACATTACTCTCCAAATTATAATTTTTTTCTAAGCAACAAGTTTATAGTGACAAATGCATGCATATATATATATATGCAAACAAATCTCACTTTAATTAACTAATTTTTCTGGTGGATATATGATTTTTATTGCTTAACATCCATCATATCAATAAAGAATGATTAAAACCAGACAATAGATATACAAAACATAGAAAACATTTCATTTTCGAATCATTATCTTCTTCATTTTTTTGAATTTATACGTTTTCGATATTTATAGTTTTGATATTTTAATAAAACAATTTAATTAAAATATAAATGAAAATCAAAACACAGAGATCAAAGAAAACTAAATTATTTTTCTTATCAATCATTTCTGAACTGATGTTTAATATTTATCTAGTTGTTTTTAACATTAATTGAAATCATTAATATACATAAAGGCAATATGAATGCATTAAGCAATATTTTTTTTATTTAAAAAAATTAAAATACAAAAACCTTTATTTAAAAGAACGCTGAGAGAGAGAGAGAGAGAGAGAGAGAGAGAGAGAGAGAGAGAGAGAGAGAGAGAGAGAGAGAGAGAGAGAGAGAGAGAGAGAGAGAGAGAGTGAGTGAGTTAATAAAAAGATAAATTTGGGAAAAAATATTGAATATATATATACATACATACATTTATATATATGCCACATATAACCAAATAAAAGAGTATTGTCTATACTAGGCTTAATATAATTATAAGGACTTGAATTCAGACTTTCAAGCTCCCTGCAGCTATGCATTCCATCTTATACGACTGTTACACACGGCCACATATATGTGAAAAAGATAAATGATCCCTAATATATGCATTTTATGCTGAACCAGCACTTATCAGTTGATCCAGATGACCATTATTCCACACATATATACATTCAGTGCTCAGTTTATATTAAGGTAGCAAATCGTCAAACTTTAATGGACAAATTTCAATCTTCTCTACCCTCCAACTCTTTAGCCATCCATATCATTGAAAATCTGATGATGGAACATTCAAAGCCCTTGTTGATGCCAATATTTTTGTCATACCCATGTTGACTTTAAGTCACTCTGATCCCTCACATATAGGACCTTAATATATTCATTTAAATATACAAAAGAGAGATGGACAAACTACAGATTGAATATGTAATATTCAAATATAAGTATATTGTCTATATTAGACTTAAAGTAATTATATGAACTCAGCTATAGAAAGCTTAAAGTCTGAGTTTAAGTTCATATAATTATACTGTTTAGTATAGACAATATACTTATATTTGTATATTATATATTAATCTAGTAGTCCACCCATCCCTGTTTTGTATATTTAAATGAACATATTATGGTCTTATATGTGAGGGGTCAGGGTGACTTAAAGTCAACATGGGTATGACAATAATATTGGCATCAATAAGGGCTTTGACTGTTCTAATGATGTGAATGGCTTAAGAGTTTGATGGTGGAGAAGATTGTTCATTAAGGTTTGAAGATTTGCTATCTTAATATAACCTGAGCATTGATTGTATATATGTATGGGAGATAATGACCTGGACCAACTGATGAGTACTAGTTCCACACAAAACATGTTTATTGGAGATCATTTAACTTTTTCACATGTATGTGGTCATGTGATCTGCTGTATTAGATGGAATGCATAGCTGTAGGGAGATTGAAAGTCTGAGTTCAAGTCCTTATATATATATATATAGTAGTCACTCACACACAAGTATGGAGTTCAAGTCCTTATATATATATATATAGTAGTCACTCACACACAAGCATGGCCATTCCAATTCCAAAAAAAGAAAAATGCTTTAGAAATGAGTGAACCACAAATTAATCCACATATACATGTTGGTCCCTTTTCTGTTGTTTGATATTTTACATGCTGTTGTTTGATTTTTTCAGCATAATCTTTTTTATGAAATATTTCAACACTAGGTCTAATTTGATCTCTCCAATTACACTTTTTAAAAATGGATTTACCATTTCCACACTAACCATCCTAAAGTTCATCTTAAAACACCCTTTTAGAAAATTTTGCATTGTCTATTTTGTTTTGTTTTACATATCCAATCCAACAAAGATATAATTTTACAATTCTAGATTCTACAGTATAACAGCATGTTGAAGAAAATACTGATTGATTTTATAATCATGCCATTATATTTTTAAATAAATAGATAAATAAATAATACTTCTGTTAATATATAACTATAAATATAATATAACAATTCATCAATTATATATTTAAAATTTTATAGAACATTCAGGTATATGAAGAGTGTCTGTATTTCAAATATTACACATTAAGCCTGCATCCTGCCATCCCTTAAATGGATACGGTCCTGTACATCAGGGATTAGAGTGACTTGAGGTCAACATGGGCATGACAACAATATTGGCATCAGCATGAAATTTGGGCTTTCCATTATCAGATTTTCAATGGTATAGATGACTGAAGAGTTGGAGGTTGAAGTAGATTGAAGCCTGTCCATTAAAGTATGAATACTTGCTATCTTAATATAAACTGGGCACTGATTATATATACATGTGAGAGATGATAATCTGGACCAACTGATGAGCGTTGGTTCAGCACGAAATACATATATTGGTGATTATTGATATTTTCTACATGTGTGTGATCATGTGTATCAGTGATGCGAGATAGTGTGGATAGTTGAAAGGTGCTTGAAAGTCTGAGTTCAAATCCCCTATATTTAGAACATTCTTAAATGAAACTTTTCTAATACTTTTATATTACATCTATAGGATAACCCAATCTCATTTTTATAGAATTAGGTAAAACAACTGTTATCCATATAGTCAATATAGTTGTAGTGGTTATTTTACTGAGATGAATTGATTTTTTAATTTATAAAAAGGAGTGGCCTATTGGAGTCTATGTTAAATCTCAACATCTAAGTCCTGTTCCTATATCTAAGATTATCAAGGTATTTACATTGATTTACATTCTCAAGTTGATAACCACCCAAGCTAAAAGTTGCTGAGAATCTTTTGTTTCTGACTGATAAAGAATTTGAGTCTTTTGAACATTAATTATTACACCAAAGTCTTTAAATATTGCATTCAACCGTCTTTTGAACTGTCAAAAAATAGCATAACCATCAGCATGATGTAAATTCATAATCCAAAAAGTAGAAGTCCTTGTTTTTGCTTTTAATTGACTCAAATTAAAAATCACATCATTAAACATATATTAATACCTGCTTCATTAAATCACCTATAACTGGTTCTAAAGACAATATTGGAGCAAATACACAAACTTTCCATTTTCATAATGATATTTCCTCTCATTCCATCATGTAGAAATTGTATAATATAAATAAATTTTGGTTGATGATTAATAATTTCAGACAATGCTATAAAACTAATTAACTGAATCAAATGCCTTGAGTAAATAAATAAAAACAATATATAAATCATTTTAGATACTCAAACACTACAGTTTTTTAGTTTTTCCACATATGTATATGTTTTATTATTATTATTGTAGAATTACATTTCAGCTGGATATCCTCTACCATTGTCTTGGTACTGTGATGGCCTTGGTATCTGTTGTTAGAGACAGTAATACTAAAAACACACTGCATATCACCCAACATGTGATTTAACTAATTATTTTATTCAATATGAATACATAAGTAGTTAGATTTAAAAAGAGAATGATAGCAGTTGATTATATGCTATAGTGATCAAAAATAGCTATAAATTAATAAAAAAAAAAGATAGACTTCATATAGAAAATAGCAAGATTTTAAAGTAATCAATAATAACAAATTATACTTTCTAAATACTAAATGAGCAACATCTGGGCGAGATATCTTAGGCTGAAAAACTTTTTTCTTTAATTAGTAGCATTTTCCATTATAAAAGTATTTTAAATAAATAAAAAATATCTATTAATTAAACTACATCTATAAACTATAATTTGAAAATTTTACTTTTTGTTTAAATGTTAATATTTATTATATTAAATAATATGTTTAATAGCTACTATTATTTATTTTTATAAATGTTTTTGTGAAATGCACAGAGATTTAATACATAAATCAAAATACAGGTCACCGTAACTCGTTATTGCCATTTGATGATTAAAATTATTTGGTCCAAAAATGACATGGATGAGAATTTAATAGACTATGTCAAGATTTGGAGATAGAAGTTCTGGAGAAGATTGCCGGGGCAATCGAAACTGTCATATTAGTTTGTAAAAAAAAAGCATTGTAAAGGTAGTAAAAAATATAGATGATATTAATATTATATTATGTTTAATAATACTAATGTCTACATTTTAATTTGTTTTATATTCCTCAGCATTTATTATGTTATTTTCATATTTATTATACATTAAATACATCGTTTATATTTGGGTAAACGTTTGGTTAATCTAAACATAAGACTTACACTATAAAGATGGCAGTAGCCAGTCCTTATGGGAAACTAGATGGCAGTTTCTTCATAAACTGACTAAGGCTACTACTTTAGAAAAAAATAAAAAGCTGGACTTCATTATATAATCCTTTATGAGCCATGAATAAATGCAGGTGAGAAAAATAATAATGATATTTATGACCCAAAAATAAATAACAGAAAATAAATAGTAATTACAAATGTATAAAATATGAAATGAAAGGATTAAAAAAGAATGCAATAGTTAAAAAATTAAAGATTATATTAAAATAAAAATGTTCGCAAATTAAAATCACAGCATAAAAAAATATATAAAAAAAGATTCAGTATATCTAAAAGAGAGAGAAAAAAGATTGCATGGAAAGAGGGAGATGGCAATCCATACTCAACTTTTTCTTAAAATATTAATAAAACAAAAAGTCTGAATAAATAAAAACAGAAAATGCTCATGAGACTGAAAGTCAAAATGGGAAAAAAATCATTCATAAATAAATTAATGAATGAATGAAGCCTTAGAAAAAAAATGAAAAAATAAAAGATAGCAAAAATGACTAACATGATATAAAAAGGTAATAAAAAGAAAACACAAAATAAATGTTGATAATCAGAAGAATAAGAAAAAGATAAAAGAAATAAACAAAAATAGACATTAGTAAAATTGATGATTAAAAGATGATACAAGAAATGAAGCAATTAGAACAGGACAAAATGAACAATGAGATATTGATACAAGAAGCCAGATAGAGAAGACCTGAAGAATGCATAAGTAAAATGCTTAAAAAAAAACAGAAGAATAAGATTTTAATCAAGATAACAAAGGGCTAAAAGCCATGATAAAGCTAAAAAAAATTGAAGAAATTATTAAGACAGTTGGAATAATAAAATTAGAGGAATAAGAAAAGAGAGAATAAATATAAGCAAAGCATTGAAGGGACATACAAAGAATGTAATAAGAATTTTCAGGGAGAAATAAAGACTATAGGAAAGTAAATGAACTATTCATGGCAATTAAGAAGTTCAAATATGAACACACACAAAAAAACAAGAGACTATAATGGTATCTCAGAAAGAAATAATTGAATAAGTAAAATGAACAGAGAAAATAGATAAAATTTTCAGAGAATTGTAAAATGTTATTTCAAAAACATTATATATTAAAAGGAATGACCAAACTTAAATTTTGTGAGGCAGAAGAAGGAGACATTTGGTGAAGTCAGAGAAGAAGATATTTGGAGAAGTCATAGATGAAAATTTTATGTATGGGGACAATCTTGAGGAATATGGTTGCTTAAACTTATTGAAACAATATAAGTTGGTTTTAGCCAATGATCAGCTACAAGAAAACACAATTTGTGGAACTCTTTTGTGAAGAAGTTATTTTCCATGAATATAAAAAGTTAACATAACTAGTTTTTTTGGACAGATGAATGTCAAGATGCTACCCAATACATGGTATCACAGGAGAGATATCATTCAATAGAAAGTTACTTTTCAATTCTTTAAAAGGCATGCTTCAAGAATTAAATGTTGATGGCTATATGATAATGAAAGAATGAAGAATTTGCATAATTAAACATAAATTAGCAAAATAGATCAAGCTATGATATGAGTAATCTGATGCAAGAAGGCCTAGGGAAAAAAAAGCTAAACTATAATTATAACTAAAACATCTTATTGATCAAGGGTAAGCGAAAATAATATCAGTAGCAAAAAGGGCATTTGACTAAGTCATCAAAGAATAGTAGAAAGAGAAGGAAGATTACAGGAAACTCAAAAAGAACATATAAAATTTGAAAAAGCAGGAGTGAAATTCATTGTATATAAAGCTTTAGGTTTTCTAAAATATTGGGACTAGGTATGAGTTTAAGCCAACCAAAATCTGTAGAGAGAAAGAAGTATAAGGTGGTTAACCT